>OY998167.1:89846587-91156951 GCA_963921995.1 Oxystoma pomonae
AGTAGTAGTAGTAGTAGTAGTAGTAGTAGTAGTAGTAGTAGTTAGTAGTAGTAGTAGTAGTAGTAGTAGTAGTAGTAGTAGTAGTAGTAGTAGTAGTAGTAGTAGTAGTAGTAGTAGTAGTAGTAGTAGTAGTAGTAGTAGTAGTAGTAGTAGTAGTAGTAGTAGTAGTAGTAGTAGTAGTAGTAGTAGTAGTAGTAGTAGTAGTAGTAGTAGTAGTAGTAGTAGTAGTAGTAGTAGTAGTAGTAGTAGTAGTAGTAGTAGTAGTAGTAGTAGTAGTAGTAGTAGTAGTAGTAGTAGTAGTAGTAGTAGTAGTAGTAGTAGTAGTAGTAGTAGTAGTAGTAGTAGTAGTAGTAGTAGTAGTAGTAGTAGTAGTAGTAGTAGTAGTAGTAGTAGTAGTAGTAGTAGTAGTAGTAGTAGTAGTAGTAGTAGTAGTAGTAGTAGTAGTAGTAGTAGTAGTAGTAGTAGTAGTAGTAGTAGTAGTAGTAGTAGTAGTAGTAGTAGTAGTAGTAGTAGTAGTAGTAGTAGTAGTAGTAGTAGTAGTAGTAGTAGTAGTAGTAGTAGTAGTAGTAGTAGTAGTAGTAGTAGTAGTAGTAGTAGTAGTAGTAGTAGTAGTAGTAGTAGTAGTAGTAGTAGTAGTAGTAGTAGTAGTAGTAGTAGTAGTAGTAGTAGTAGTAGTAGTAGTAGTAGTAGTAGTAGTAGTAGTAGTAGTAGTAGTAGTAGTAGTAGTAGTAGTAGTAGTAGTAGTAGTAGTAGTAGTAGTAGTAGTAGTAGTAGTAGTAGTAGTAGTAGTAGTAGTAGTAGTAGTAGTAGTAGTAGTAGTAGTAGTAGTAGTAGTAGTAGTAGTAGTAGTAGTAGTAGTAGTAGTAGTAGTAGTAGTAGTAGTAGTAGTAGTAGTAGTAGTAGTAGTAGTAGTAGTAGTAGTAGTAGTAGTAGTAGTAGTAGTAGTAGTAGTAGTAGTAGTAGTAGTAGTAGTAGTAGTAGTAGTAGTAGTAGTAGTAGTAGTAGTAGTAGTAGTAGTAGTAGTAGTAGTAGTAGTAGTAGTAGTAGTAGTAGTAGTAGTAGTAGTAGTAGTAGTAGTAGTAGTAGTAGTAGTAGTAGTAGTAGTAGTAGTAGTAGTAGTAGTAGTAGTAGTAGTAGTAGTAGTAGTAGTAGTAGTAGTAGTAGTAGTAGTAGTAGTAGTAGTAGTAGTAGTAGTAGTAGTAGTAGTAGTAGTAGTAGTAGTAGTAGTAGTAGTAGTAGTAGTAGTAGTAGTAGTAGTAGTAGTAGTAGTAGTAGTAGTAGTAGTAGTAGTAGTAGTAGTAGTAGTAGTAGTAGTAGTAGTAGTAGTAGTAGTAGTAGTAGTAGTAGTAGTAGTAGTAGTAGTAGTAGTAGTAGTAGTAGTAGTAGTAGTAGTAGTAGTAGTAGTAGTAGTAGTAGTAGTAGTAGTAGTAGTAGTAGTAGTAGTAGTAGTAGTAGTAGTAGTAGTAGTAGTAGTAGTAGTAGTAGTAGTAGTAGTAGTAGTAGTAGTAGTAGTAGTAGTAGTAGTAGTAGTAGTAGTAGTAGTAGTAGTAGTAGTAGTAGTAGTAGTAGTAGTAGTAGTAGTAGTAGTAGTAGTAGTAGTAGTAGTAGTAGTAGTAGTAGTAGTAGTAGTAGTAGTAGTAGTAGTAGTAGTAGTAGTAGTAGTAGTAGTAGTAGTAGTAGTAGTAGTAGTAGTAGTAGTAGTAGTAGTAGTAGTAGTAGTAGTAGTAGTAGTAGTAGTAGTAGTAGTAGTAGTAGTAGTAGTAGTAGTAGTAGTAGTAGTAGTAGTAGTAGTAGTAGCTAAACTTAATAATAACTTATTGCTAATTTGCTACACCGACGGGTCCAAACTGTCGGAGAAGCAAACCACTGGATCGGGGGTTTACGTAGAAGACCAGGAGGTTCGAAAGAGCTACCCGTTCGGAGAGCAAGCCACGGTCTTTCAGGCAGAGGTGTATGTCATAATAATGGCTGCAACCATGGAGGAAATAAAAAACGGTACGGAGGAGCATGGTTATATATGCTCCGACAGCCAATCGGTCCTAAAGGCACTAAGGGCCCCCAAGATCATGGAGGAATATGCGGATGCACTAGAATCCTTGCGAGAGGACAAACAAGTGACACTCATGTGGGTACCGGGACATATGGGGGTGCCGGGGAACGAGAAGGCCGACGATCTCGCCAGGAGCGGGGCAAGCACCCAGTATGTAGGCCCGGAACCACTCTTAGGAACAACCAAGACGCAATTGCAAAGTCGACTCAATAAATGGACCAACGATGCAATGGCGACCGCTTGGAGAGGAGGAACAGGATGCAGACAGACCAGGGACTTCGCGAATGGCCCGGATGTAGCCAGACAAAAATGGCTTCTGGGGAGATCACAAAGGGACGCTGGTCTGCTGACAGGAATCATTACAGGTCACAACCGACTAAGGAAGCACATGACCCGGATTGCGGTGGAAAATGACTCGACCTGCCGGGCCTGCGGGCGGGCAGAAGAGACATCTCGACATGTTATAGCGAACTGCGAGGCATAGCAGAGAACGAGATACCAGGTATTCGGTTCCCCGACCCTGGATGAGGAGGACCTGCACACGCTCAAATGGAATAAAATACTGGATTTTGCAAAAAGAACAGTAAAACCAGATGAGCAGACTGCTAGACCAGTGGTGCAGGCGGCTGATTAGGGGCAGGCTCGGGGTAAGGCAGAAAGGGCCCAGGGAGGCCTACTTGCCAGGCTTCGCGCCACCCCTTCTCTACTACTACTATTGCTAAATCGTGATATGTAACTTAAACTTGACATATAAATGAGATCATAAACAATTAAAATAAAAAAATAAATAACCTATTACTAGTCAACTGGCATGTGATTATGCCTAATCATATTTAAAATTGCAAATCTGGCTACTGAACACAGATATATAAAAAACAAAAATAGGGGGAAAAACAGGATACAAAAAAATATTAAAAATTAACAAAAATAGAAAAAATAAAACAAACAAACAATAAAATTATAAACAGAGAAAAAGGTAAGGATTAAAAAATTTAAAATTGCAATCTAATGTAAGTATAATAAAAAATCTACCATAAAAATATTACAAAGGAAAAAGATATCACATGTATGGACAAACCCTCGAACAATCCTCTGGACAATTTATTGAGCTGCATATTTCAGACAAAGGGTCACAAGATGCTGTTGATGTCAAAAAAAAGTCAAAAGAGTCTAAGGAAATTAGCTACCTAGAGATTTAGATTAAAGTACTTATCTATCGAATACAATGCATGTGTTAGCAACTTATCTTTTAGTGTTTCACGAAATTTAGGTAGATCGGTGATAGTTCTAAGGGAGAGAGGAGAATGATTGTATATTTTGACACTATTATAAATGATAGATTTATGGACCAGTGCAGAGTGGGGAATTGTCAATGGAATGTCATGCATTTGTAGTGTTAAACGGGATGTTTGTCGGGATGGGAGCAATGAAAGATTTTTATGCATGAGGCTCTCTGATTCTAATATGAAGAGGCTTTGTAATGATTATTATTGTGTCAAAAATACATATAGGGACTCTAGTTTAAAATAATATTTACCCGAAATAGTATAATTGGGAACACCTGAAAAACAGCCAAAATCAGAACACTCGTCTATCGAAGGAGGCTCTTCAAAACTGATTCCATTTTCATCGAGCACAAACCGGAGCCTGTCTGCAAGATTTCCACCCAACCTGAGGTAACATGGTGTCATATGTTTTATCAGCTTTATTAACTTAAAGCTCCTAAAAGTTAATTTCAAACGTCAGCGCATTTAAATATTAGTTACAGTGATATTCATTATAAATTAATGACTTTAAAATATTTGGATAAAAACTCAAAAAAACTGTCAGGGGATAGGTACTCTAATATTTTTTATAGCAATCAACTTTTTAAATGGAATGACCTTTTTTTATATTTTTTTTTAATCTGTAAATATATCCCCGTTTAAAATACAAAATATTTTAAGATGGTATTTATGATTTTCGACATATTAAATCTAAAAGATTATCATAAAAAAATTTGAGCAGCCTTAAGTAAAATAGTTATTTACCTAACACGTGCGGAAAGTGGTACTTTTTCGCACGCGACGGTAGTTGCACGAACGACGCGGAGCGGAGTTGGGGCAAGCCGTCAAGGGTGGAAAAGGCATTTTCCGCAAGAGTTAGGTACAATGTTTTTCCTACGAGTGTTTTTGTCCATCTTATTTATCAAAAAAAAATGTTTTTAATACGCAATAATTTTCTAATAATGCTACAAAATGACACATAGAATAGTTACTTAGTCCTCAATATCTTCATTTTTAACAATACAAAAATCGTGCAGAACAGAAACTTTTCAGCACCCATGATTTTACTTTTCCGCACAATTTTTTGAGTAAAGTGCCTGCATCTGACTTTTTAAGTTTAATGATTAAGACTATGAATTTTCTAAATGAAAAATAGTACCCATAGATATTAATTTGATTTAAATAGGTATATCTTGAATTAAAATATTGTCCTTTAAAATGAAAATCGTGCGTTAAATTAAAGATCGTGCGGAAAAGTAAAAATCGTTCGGAAAAGTAAAGAAATCGTGCGTAAAAATAAAATCGTGCGGAAAAGTTTTCAAATCGAAAAATCGTGCGGAAAAGTAACTTTTCGTAACTCGTACGAAAAATGTTTTTCAATTGTCCCACTTTTTGCGGCTACCAGTTATGGGACTGTCTGCTGATTTAACATTTTCACTTTTCAAAATACTTCTATATATAACCCATAGATAACCTATATTTATGGGCAAGTTAAATTTTCATATGTGCACTCTTTGTCAAGTCTGTCATTCAACTTGTTTTCCGGGTAATCTCTGGGCCGTATTACCAGTCTAGCTACCCAAGGCTTTACCTTTGAAAATATAAACTCTTATGGGCGAAGGGAACAACTTAAGAAGGAAGCTTACTGGAGAGCCTAACTTCTTCCTATAGTCCTTGTTGTAGCAAATAAAAAAGAGGTTGAACTTGTATGAATGCCAGGCAGGACACATGGGTATCCCGGGCAACGAGATGGCAGACGAGCTCGCAAGAAGAGTCTACGCAGGCATATGTTGGGTCAGAACTTGATTATGTTTCACCAGAGACCTTGAACTACACAAGACAAGACAGGAGTGGCATAATACAGGGAACGTCAAGCAAACCAAAGAGTCCAGAAGGGACTAATTGCCTGAACTTTATTCAAAAGGCAGAAAGGTTCGGTCCTAGGAGAGAGTGTAAGGGGGGGTGCTCTGGGGGATGGCATACCAAGGGCTCGCGTAGAGCCCAGTAGCCAGGACGAGAGCCCTCCCGCTTCTACCAATATATAATCCTTGGACGGTCAAACTTACGTCAAATTAAATTTCCTGAAGCGGTTCGCGGCAATACTGCTATCCAGACCCAGACTAAGAAATTTATCATCGATCTTGTGGGTCCTTAAGCTTGTATCAATATAGATAGCCTGATCACTGTATTCATATTGGACCTAAAAAATATGGATTTTGTACTTATCTAAACTGCTACAGGCGCAGATACATCTCCTCCAAAGGCAAAGAGAGGGAAGGGAGGCGACAAGAAAAGTTATGTTTTTCTCAAATATATAATCTGCAGAAAAGCATTGTTTTATTTCATATAAATAAATTTAGACATATATTAAACACTTTATTAGCAAATAGCTCTTACAAAACTATGAATTAAATACAACAAATACAAAGTAGAAATTATAATGTCTTTACATAACTTGGATTTAAATTCTATTAAAGATTTACAATTTTTAAAATTTTTAGGTATGCTATTAAACAATTGCAAACCCGTACTAAACACAGTGTCACTTTGCATATCTTTTATATAAAAATTATTTGCTATCCTGGAAGATGTAGGAGAGTTATGAATACTATTTCAAGATGCACCGTTCCGTTTAAAGAATCCACCCTGTATATATATTACCAGATTGAATTCGGGATTTTTGGCAGGGTACAATTGTTTTAAAAAAAATCAAACCTCAACAACCTATTGTGAGCTCTTTTCCAAAAAAACGTATTTTCTGGGTGTGCCAGGGATAATATTATTGGTTGTAAGTATCTCTCACAAGCTAACTGTGGGCTTAGGGAGACTGCTGGTGTAAAGTACATGACATATACATTTTTTAAGAGATTGGAAATAATAATAATAAATAAATTAGGTATTTATGTACTCTTTTTGCTCTAAATGTCACACCAAAAAAAAAGTAAAAGCAATTACTTACTGAACTAAAATAAAAAATATACAAAACCAAACAAAGTTAGAACAACAGGTCACAAATAACAGTAAGAAAAAACAATACAAAATTAAAGTACACATATCACAGCAAAAAAATGGTGGGCTACCCCAGACCTCTGGCCATTTGGGCTGCCAGAACTCAACATCTAGGTTGTGGTGACTCATGTTCTGGGCTGGGAAAACCCTGCCTTTGGGTTACCAGAACTCAGCACCATCTTTATTTTCATCTATTTTGGATTCATAGTATTTTTTGGTCTTATTCCATAATTTTGTAGTGACTTCATTTCTCACTATTTTGTAAGAATTCCAATCATTTTGATCTCCTGTGTCTTTTGCTATTTTAAATAAATAAATGCACCTCTTCTAAACTGTTATTGAGTTTCATTTCAAACTTACACTGAGAAAACGGGGCCAACCCACAACTGTTATTGAGTTTCATTTCAAACTTACACTGAGAAAACGGGGCCAACCCACAACCGTGGGTTAAAAATTTGGGGCTGCCAGAAGAAAATTAAGATTTTTTTCTTTGCATTCGCATTTATTTCGTCGACTTAAACATTTTTAACCTTGCAGTTTCTTATAAAAATAAAATAATAAAAGTTTTATTTTTTTTTTTAAATACTAGTACAGTCATTTGGGGTAACTTTGAACCACTGTGGGTAGCTTTGAGCAGCTTGGAAAATTATATGTTGGAAGTTTTCATGTGTCTAAACTGAATTTTCGAAGTGGCTCAAAGTTGCACATAGTGGTTCAAAGTTACCCCGACTGACTATACTACAACTCAGATGCTGAGTTCTGGTAGCCCGAAGGTAGGGTTCTTCCAGCTCAGACCATGAGTTACTACAAACCAGACGCTGAGTTCTGGTAGCCCAAAGGCAGGGTTCTCCAGCCCTGATCATGAGTTACCACAACCCAGGTGCTGAGTTCTGGTAACCCAAAGGCAGGGTTTTCCCAGCCCAGATCATGAGTTACCACAACCTAGATGTTGAGTTCTGGCAGCCCAAATGGCCAGAGGTCTGGGCTGTCCTCTATTGGCATCACAGCTGGGTCTAGGAGAATACATATTTGAGTTCTCGTAGCCCACCATTTTTTTGCTGTGATATGTGTACTTTAATTTTGTATTGTTTTTTCTTACTGTTATTTGTGTCCTGTTGTTCTAACTTTGTTTGGTTTTGTATATTTTTTATTTTAGTTCAGTAAGTAATTGCTTTTACTTTTTTTTTGGTGTGACATAATTTTTTCGAGCAAAAAGAGTATGTAAATACCTAATTTATTTATTATTATTATTATTATTATTATTATTTGCAATCTCTTAAAAAATGTATATATCATGTACTTTACAGAAGCAGTCTCCCTAAGCCCACAGTTAGCTTGTGAGAGATACTTACAACCAATAATATTATCAGTGGCACACCCAGAAAATACGTTTTTTTTGGGGAAGAGCTCACAATAGGTTGTTGAGGTTTGATTTTTTTAAAATTTTTAAACAATCTGGTAATATATATACAGGGTGGATTCTTTAAACGGAAAGGTGCTTCTAGCGCTTTTAAATAGGACACCCTGTATAGTTTGACATTTTTTAATTCTAAAAAAAATATCTTTTTGACAATACCCCACACTAGCACTCTATCTCTTATGGTTTCCAAGATAGAGGCATTTAAACTTGCATGGAATTGCAAGTTGTCTATGCCCTGTTTTACTGGGGATATCTGAATGAATATCTTGATTATCGTAAAAGATAGATCCTACTGTGTGGTATTTATTTATTTATTAACGTATTCACATTCACAAGAAAATACAAAAAGATATAAAGATACAAAAATATTTATCCTAGAATAACCCTCTTGGCAGAAGTTTTAAACCTTTCTTTTGAAACCATGAAGAAGTCAAGTTGACCACAAAATTTGTTTACATTTCTGCTAATTCTATTTACTGGATTATACATAAAGTAATAAGTTCGACTCTGTGGGACATGTAAAAGTGGAGTTTAACGAGTTATGTAAACTGGAACATGAAATTGTAAAACAGACAGGCATTCAGGACTACATATAAAATTATTAATGATATTAAAATCAAAACATACATCATAATACTCCCTTCCGTCCTTCAGAAAGTGTAATTGCAAATACTTGTATGTATTTTCTACTGAGAGAAAAATGCCATTCCTAACAAGTTTGCAACATGCAAATTTTATAAATTTACGTTGAATACTCTCAAGTCGATCCATATAAATATTAAAAAATGGTGACCATATGATGTTAGAAAATTCAAGAATTGATTTTATAAAACTTATAAATAGTAGTTTTAGAATATTAATATTTGAAAAATCCTGACAGGACCTTTTTATAAAACCCAACATCTTATTTGCACGACCGATGATTTTTTCATAATGTTCAGAAAATGTTAATTTTGAGTCAAGATATAGGCACCAAGATCCCTCACTACAGATACCTCTTTTAACAATTTATTTCCTAATGTGTAGTTTATAGGAAAGTTATTTTTAAGCCTACTAAACCGCATAACTTGGCACTTATCAATTTTATTCAGATCATTTTGAATTTTTACTTGATCTTGTTGTGACACAATCCTGGCATATATCTTTAAGTCATCAGCAAATAATAAGTATGCAACTTCCAAAAAAGAACAAATGTCATTTATAAAGATATTAAACCAAGGAGGTCCCAAATGTGACCCTTGAGGGACCCCTGAGGTGACAAAAAATATATCAGAGAGATAACCTTCAACTTTTTTTATTTATTTATTTGTATTTATTTATTTCAACGAACATGCCATGTACAAAATTAACAAATATAAAATATATAGAAATATAAGAATAACAATAACAACTTTGCCTATCTACCTGTTAGAACTACAGAATTGTTTTACGAGACGATTAAATTGACTGAGTGAAACATTAAAAATATCAAAGCCTAACTTATTCATAGAAGAAGCCATTCTATTTACAGGGGAATTCATACCATAAACAGTTCTGTGAAATTCAATGTAAAACAAAGAAAAATGTCTAGTTGTTCTTTGAGGCACATCCAAGGTTACAAGCTCCAGTAATCTGGGACTATCAACATTATTATTAAGTATTTTGTACAAAATTCGTACATCAAGCATAAATCTTCGGTTTTCCAAAGAGTCAATATTTAATAATTTTTGAAGAGAGTTATAGTCAATTTGTTCTTTTGGAATTTTCATTTTATAATTTATTGTCCTCAAAAATCTGCGCTGGATTTTTTCAAGTAAATTTTTATATTTATAATAATGTGGATTCCAGACTGGAGTGCCATATTCCACTATTGAACGTACCAGAGAACAATATAATAATTTAAAACAATAAATGTTGCTGACTTCTTCTAAAGTGTGTGACAAAAATCCTAACAATCTTAGACATTTATTGTAACTTTGTTCAATATGCAAACTAAAATCAAACTAAAATCAATATGCAAACTAAAATCAATTTTCTGATCAATCATCACTGATTATCAATGATCACTTTTACTTGCTATGACCGATTTGATAAATAAGCCTTTATCCACTTCCATAACGGACCAGTAATGCCATATTTTCTTAATTTGGACATCAAAACATCATGGTTTACTCTATCAAATGCTTTGCTGAAGTCCATATAAATAGCATGAACTTCAGCACTCTCAACCATTGCATTAGAAATAGTTTGGTATTGCTGAAGAGAGAATTGTTTACAGATTTCAAAAATTGCAAAATATACAGGGTGAAACGACATAGACAAAATCCAAGATAGCACGATTAAAGGAAATTAAAAATCTCAGTTGACGAGTTTTTGGATTTTTTTATTCAACCAAATTCTAACCTGCTAGAAGCACTGTTCCGTTTAAAGAATCCACCCTGTATAGAAATGTTAATTTCTCTTCTCTTTTTCTTTTCAGGTTCTATGAGGGATATTTCTTACCTTTTAAAAATCCATAAATTTATGGGATTTAATGGTAATCTGGCTCAAAATATTCTTTATTTTATAAAATTTGATATGAAAAACAGTAACAGTCATTTCTACCTAAAGATGCTTACTAGAAATATTGAGAGTTTCCTTTCTTGTTGGGTAAAATTTTTTTATTTAGTTTTTTAATGACAAGCATTCTTATTCAAATAATATACATAGACAAACAAATGACAAGTATGAAAATAACTTAGTTTTAGTTATTTTCTAGCAATAACCTATTCATTTCAAGTTTCTAATATTCACCATTAAGCATGGTTAAGTAATTTAAAGAGTTATTTAGAATATTGGAGTTATACGGAGATCTTTCAATTAAAAGTAAGGATATTACGATTCAATATTTATGCAAAATGGAAATTTTTATAAAGAAAAATAGTGGTCCTACTTAATAGTAATTTTCTACTTGACTAAATATTTTTTTTAAATTTATTTGATATATTGTTGCGAAGATTACCATCAGTTCTTATAAAAGAGTATATAAATACATCAAGTTTACCAAAGATCATAAAATTTCAGAATTTTTCATATATGTGAACATAAAATAATGCAATAAAATACCATAATAACTAACCAAATTATGTATTAAAACAATTATGAACATGGATTAAAATTAATACTATAAAAAAATACCATAAATTTCTACAAAAACCTTCTCCATTCCTCGTTCATTCACATTCCCCTATAAAAACTCTTGTTATCATAAAAATTTTAGAAGACTCCTGCATGTAAATTGTTGTAAAACTATTTATTCTTATTGAGTTATACTGAAAAAAAAAACTATAAACTACTGTATAACTCTAGAATAAACTCAACAATCATAAGTCTTTTAAAAAGTTATAAAAGTTTATCAGAGGCTTTGTAAAAACCTTATAAACTTTTACAAGTTTAATTTTCATAGGGTTAAAACTTTAAAAAACCCTAGAAAAAACCATTAATATGTATGAGGTTTTTTATGAGGACTTTTTGGCATGACAATTAAGGGGAAGAGGGTAATCAGATTTCATGTAGTTTGTTTACCTAAACCCTGACAAAACAAGTTTTAAACCTGGCAAACTTTTTTTTTAATTTTTTATTTTTTAAAATGTTATTTCTAGGCTTCAATTATTTATTTTAGTTTAAAAAATATTATAACCTGTGCTTTAAAAAATATTATAACCTGTGCTTTAAAAAATGTGATAAAAATGAATATGGTTAAGGGGTGAGGGTTAGAACTTTAAAAAACCATTAATATGTATGAGGTTTTTTATGAGGAATTTTTGGCATGACAATTAAGGGGAAGAGAGTAATCAGATTTCATATAGTTTGTTTACCTAAACCCTGACAAAACATGTTTTAAACCTGGCAAACTTTTTTTTTAATTTTTTATTTTTTAAAATGTTATTTCTAGGCTTCAATTATTTATTTTGGTTTAAAAAATATTATAACCTGTGCTTTAAAAAATGTGATAAAAATGAATATGGTTAAAGGGTGAACTTAAATCTGGGGCGCAAGCAATTATATTATAGCTTTGCAGGTGAAATTTTTTCAATTTAAGTAAAAAGTACTTATCTGCGTTTGTGTTGCTGTGATATGGGGAAAAAGAGTACACTTCCAATGTTATAGAGTATAGAGCTTTGAATAAGAGTACAGTAGTGTTAAAAAGAGTATAAATAGTCACAAGACTTGTGTAAATGCAAAAGCGTGAAAAATATGCATTTTCATTCCACAGCACCACCACCACCAAATAATGTAGGTACCTACTCCTACTGCTCTCTCAAATCAATAGTTCTGAGAAATTTGACTTTAAAACTGGGAAATTTCTATTTTTATTTTGTCTGGTATTACCAAGTCAATAGGACTAACTACAAATATTGTGGTTGATCTCTTTTTGGAAACATATAGGCTAAATAAGTTAAGTCACATCTGGGCCAGTATATTCTTGAAATCTCACCTAGAAAGTTCTTGGGTGAAAGTAAGTACGACCATTTCACCGATCTTGGTTGGTCCAGACCAGGCTCGCTTTTTCAAAAATACTGACACCGAGACTGGCACAGATGATTATAAAAACCAACTTTGCTGGATAGTTGGCAATACAGCGCATACCTCAAATGTCATAATACTAGCCTTTAAAGAATCTTTGCGACCACTAACTTTGTACCTACTTGGACCTACTCATGTACTGTTCCTCTAAACTTACCAGAATTATCACAGAGCTAGAGACAAAAGTAAAAATAATAAACGCCAAAGAACACCATTTAAGTCGCTTTAATTTCGGTAGGTTTATGGCATTGGAGACCGAGTTGGATACTTTTAAATGGATGTTTTTATGATTCAAATTCTTTTTATCCATTTTCTTTGGTAGGTCAGAGGTAGGACTTAAGATTTTACTGCATGCTTTTATTAAATACTATACTTTTTACGAACTTTTTGCGGTTTTTCGTTTTTTTTTTTGGCATTCAAAATTCAAAATAAACAAAAAGAATTGGTTAAAGTTAAACAAAGTTAAAAATATGTTTGTCCTCTCCACACTTGTAAGTTTTTATCTGCATCTCACTTTCACTACAATATCTGTGAACGGCCCCCAGGCTCCTAGCCCTTGGCCAACTGCCCAGTTCAGACTACGGGACTACGGAGACAAAAGTAAAGAAGAAAATAAACATAACTCCTGTTTTTTTTAGGGTACTGAATTATATTTTCCAAATAATTTTGAATTTTAATAGTACAATTTGTTGGCTCCCCCAATTTGTTTATCTATATTATCAAAAACCTAAAAACTAAAAAGTGACATGACACTTTACCACTTTGGAAACTGTTTAGTCATAATCTATGTGCCCTACTATTTAACTTACAAGTACTCTAGTTTGTAAGTATACTTTCCTATCATACTTAAGACGGATTCAGAGTTCCGTAAGGTAAGCGGTATGAAGTATGCGGTAAGACTGCTGTTCATAGTATACTGTAAGCTGCAAGCGGTCAGAGTAAGGAAATAAACTAGCAAATGCATGTTGCTGTTCATAGTATACTGTAAGCTGCAAGCGGTAAGAGCAGCATGCATTTGATATTGTTTATTTTCCTTGCGTCTTATGCTTGGTTTATCATTCAAATAAGCACAAATTTAAGCGTAATTCTATAGGTCTATCCTTTTTTAATTAAATTTGTGCTTATTTGATGGGTAAACCAAGCATTATTACTGCATATCTCATACCGCTTACCTTATGGAACTCTGAATCCACATTTACATAGATTATTTTGCTTTAATTCCCTCACCTACTCACCAGGCTTGTGAACTAAATTTGCCAAAGATTGTTTCCAATGGGAGCAATCTTGGCTGCAATGTATGTTAGACAAAAAATACATGCTTATGTATTTAAAGCATGTAACTATGAGATACTTTAAAGGCCCTACCCTTCCATTTTCTGAAAAGGAGCTGAAGTTAGCCTGGAAAAAATGTAGAGGCAAAAACTTTTGGGCACAAGTCAACTGTGTCAGGCATGTGCTCTTGAATTATTTTCTTTGTTTTCAAAGTTTTTACTTAGACATATTGAAATCCTTTGGCCATTATATTATCTCATTACATTATAGCAATACATGTACACATTTCTTGGCATTACACCCAGATTTACATGGAATTAATGGCAATACATGTACAAATTTTTGGTCAACTATTGCCCCCTCGATTTAAAAACTTTTTTGTAGGTCTGATTATGGAGCTTTTTGGAAATGTATTCAAGCTGGATTGATATATATGTTGACTCAGTTGTGCAAAATGCTTATTTTGGCTACATTTTTCCCAGAGAACACTCTCGAAACTGAAGGTGATTTTATTGGTGTAAGTAATATTTTTGACAATGTACTGAAGGTGAAGTGGGAACCTGGGACTAGTGAGCCCTGTAGCTGCAAAACATAATGTGATGTGATGTCTGTAAATTTTTTTTTTGTAATTGTTCAATAAAACCATCTGCTCTCGCTTCTGCTATAACTATTAGTTGAAAAACTGCAAGACAAATAATTTTTTTTTGTAATTGTTCAAAAACTTTTTCTTTATTTCTTGAAAAACTGCAAGAAAAATGAAAAACCTAATTATTCTAAAAAATATATTTTTTGAACTGCATAAAAGATTTAGCGTGGTGCTTTAATACCTATATTTCAGCATAGGGTGGCAAAAATACTGATTTAAAAGTTACAGTGGGTAAAAAAAAAATCTGTTTTTTCTTTCAGATCCAATGAAAATAGAAATTATCAATAGCTACCCAGTTGCCTTCAAGGTTAAATTTAACAATAATAATGGGCATTAGACAATTGAAGTTTGTTTTAACTTATTTGCTTAAATTGTTTTATTTATTCAGTCAGTATTACAGTCATTCAAAAAATTATTTTTCTTATGTTGCAGAAATTTGGTTATTTCTTATTTTTACTTAATAAACATAAGAAAGTCAAAACTTTTTTACTGTCGTTGGATAGGTAATAAGATTACCTACTTACACACATAATTGTATTTTTTTTAGAAGTTTAGGTTTATACAAAAATCTTGGTGCAAAGACGTTCAATACAATTGAAATTTCACTTTCTTCAACTAATTTTATTTTTATATAGAAACTATAAGTGATGTAAAAAACATTGTAACGTTTTTTTAGCGAAAATATGTTCTCTTTCAGGTTTCACATTGCTTTTTCAGAAAATATATCTTTTTTAATTAACAGCATTAAAATTCAAAATGTGACAATTTTTTGCATTTTTCAAACATTTAAATGACGTTTATAAAAAAACGGTTAGTACTACAAAAATGCTTGTTTGACTTTTTTTGTCTAAAATGAAATGCTCTAAGCGCTAATTTTTATTTTTTTAAAATATTGTTTTTTTACATTTTGGGAAAAAATTACATATTTTTGACAGGTTTTGACAGTAGGATGTATATAGAAGATTTTAATTTTTATCAGAATAACTATTTAGGGACTTACCTACACAAAAATATAACTTTCGAAAAGAGTATATTTTTTTTCTTAAAATCAATCAAAAAGTGAACTGTGTATGTCCCACTTACCCCAAATGGGGTAATTGAGACCTATTAGCATGTTTTTAAAAAAATATCTTTTAGGCAGCTTTCTACAAAAAATATTTTAAGCATATAAATCTAAAGTAAACACACCAAAAGGTACTATTCATTGAATTTTTAGCTTTTTAGCACTATTAACTTCTTGTAGACTGAGAATAACAACTATTCAAGTACTTACATGTGATTCTTTATAAACTTTCATGTCAGAAAAATTTTGAACTATTTATAATCAATGTGATAATTAATAATGTATAATGTCCCATTAAAAATGTATTATATTAATCTAAAATTTCTAAATATTCTAAACTAGACCCTCTTAAAAAATTGTGCTTGTTATAGCATCAATAAGAACAGGGCTACTTGAAAAGGAGACACAATTTAATACTAAAATTTGCTTTATAATTTTTAGGAATTGTTAAAAAATACCATTGATTTAGCAGACTTGGTGGGCCTTTATGTTGTACTAAGTAGAATCCCAGGCAAAGGACACAGCAAAGTTTTAACAGCCGGTGTTGGATGGGCAACAGCAGAAGTAAGTTTCCAAAAATGGGCCAACTTGATAAAATATTGATCTCCATTAACCTAGCGACCCCACCTAAAGAAAATAAAAATTTAGTTACACCATAATTATGTGCTAATTTCGTCCCCAATCAAAAAATTTGTACTCCTTTGGTTTCTGAGATAATCGAAAAAGAAAATGGGCTAGCTAGGTTAATATTAACTTAGCCACCCCACCAGGAAACATAGAGCCAAACTAAAAATTTTTGGTTTTAAGATTATGTGCTAATTATGTGCTCGACGAATATATAAGAAAAAAATCGAATTTTTCATTTTAATTATGCTTTTTTTAAAAAAAAAGGGTGAGGTAGCTAGATTAATACAAATTTCAAAAACCAGCATTATCTGCATATTATGTGCTAATTTCGTCCATAATCAGAAAATTTTGTACTCGTCTGGTTTCCGAGAAAATCGAAAAAGAAAGTGGGTTAATTACCTAGTTTAATATTGACTTAGAAACCCCACCAGTAAATATGGCGCGAAGCTAAAAATTATTGGTTTTAAAATTATATGATAATTCTTACACATATTTATGGAATTGTACTTCAGATTTCGAATGCTAGGTTATTACAAATGATGTAATGTAATATCCTTTATATTGATTTTCTCGGAAACCAGACAAGTACAAAATTTTCTGATCATGGATTAAATTAGCACATAATTTGCAGACAATACTGGTTTTTGAAATTTTTAAATTCCGTGATACCTAGACATGCAGAGTCGCTAAGTTAATATTAACCTAGCTACCCCACCATTTATTTTTAAAAAACATAATTAGCACATAATTTTAAAACCAAAAATTTTTAGTTTTGGTCCATTTTTCCTGGTGGGGTTGCTAAGTTAATATTAACCTAGCTACCGCATTTTCTTTTTCGATTATCTCAGAAACCAAAGGAGCACAAAATTTTTTGATTGGGGACGAAATGAGCACATAATTATGGCATAACTAAATTTTGATTTTCTTGGTGTGGGGTCGCTAGGTTAATGAAGGTAAAATATTGGACTGGAATTGGTCACAAACAGTACTGAATCAAGTGACAATAATACATACTTTTTTATTAATAATGATACCATGATTCCGAAAGTTTTTGGATGAAATCAGAGTGGGATGATTTTGGAGATTTTTATGAATGAAGTTTTTAGACCCTAAAACTTAATGCTTTTAGACTGCTGATTTGAGTGAAAAATATTTGATTGGATTAACTTTTGAGGAAAACAGGTTACATAGCAATAAATAATATAATTTTTGATACCAAAAATCTTATGGAAAAACTTTTCCCTGTATTTTTAACAAAAAAAACATCGTTGGGTATTTTAGTTTTTAAAAATTGCCAAATATTTTCAAAATGTAGCCAAACGATAGCTGGACAGCAGACATTTTGACCCTTAAGAAGAATTAGTTTAATGATATATAGTGTATTTTTAGTAAAACATTGTTTTTTTTAGATGATAGAGATACAATTTTTAAACAATTAATAGTAGTAGTAGTAGTAGTAGTAGTAGTAGTAGTAGTAGTAGTAGTAGTAGTAGTAGTAGTAGTAGTATAGGGGCGGCCCGTGGCCCTGGTAATTAAATTAAATTAATTAAAAATTGAAATTTACTTATCAAATGTTTTCCCGTTGGTCTCAGGACTGTGCCCCATTAGAGCCAATAGTATTAAATAAAGCTAATTTTCAACAAGCAAAACCATTCAAATCTTCTGAGCAGCGTGAAAATATCTTCAAAATTCTTTCAAAACGGTGTAAAGCCGCTGCCATATAATAACATAGAAACATTAAAGTACTTAGTCATCAGAAACATTTTAATAATTTTCTCACAGTTTGTTAACTATACAGCGATTCACAAAACTCTTTACATGCATTCATCTAGAATCTTGAAACCTTCAAAACACAAAAAAGTTATGTTCAAAAATAAATATTTATTTCTCTTTGAAGCAAATAGTTATAAAAAGTAAGTAATTTTCAATACGTTTTCCAGTTTTTTCACTGGCTGCAAGGGGAATTTCACTGACATTTTGGTGTAATGCACAATAACCCTGTCCTATTGCAGATTATTGAAAACTATTGCAAAGTATCCCTGGTCGTTATATACACTTGACATGGGGCAATAAAACAAGAATTTTAAGCAATTTGACTATTTCAATCTTGCTTTGCTTATACCGGTCAAGCGAGACAAAAAGAAACAACTTGCATGCTACAGTTATTGTGTGATTATTTTAAACTGTTGCAAAATTCTTGCCAGTATTGCGAACTATTGTTGGACTATCGCACTGCACCATTATTGTCAACTATTGCGAGATAATTGCGACACTATTGCAAGAGTATTCTCGACTATTGCGAAATTATTGCGTGTTATGGCAAACTATTGCCAGAATATTGCCAACAATATAATCAGTAAAAGTCCCAGAAGATCCCAGTGGTGTCCCAGTTGAGATCTCTCAGAAAATGTATTTTTGTGCTTCAAAATAAAAACTATTTCAAGTTTAAAACAAATACAAAACGTTTTGCAAAAAAGTTAAATTTTTGACAAATAGATTAACAAAAAACAAATTGATCCCGAGTAAAGTAAAAGTAAAAAAAATAAGAGGACTTTAATAGATACCAATAAAGTCAGTATGAAAGTCTTTTTTTTCTGTAATGCCAAGATATTTTTATTATTTATCGTATTTATTTTATTCATTTAGAAAGAAAAACTATTTAGTACTTTTTTGTTGTTGTCTCTCAAGATATTTTATTGCTTTTTAGGTAATACTGTCCAGAGCGGTTCTGTTGTGGGTTAAGGCTCGCGGAGTGGAATTCGACTGGATTTACATCTTAAAATGTTTTGAATCCAACATTTTGCTGGTCCAGCATATCGCGTCGGCAACACTAATATGGCTCTGGTCCAGGCACGATGTCAGCAGCAACTTGAAAAGCGTTATAGCATCATTGCTGGTTTTCAGTTGCTACAAGTCAGGTTTGATCGACATTTTCTTCACAAATACGTTGCTGGCGTTGGCCTTAAAGAGCGTCTATACTTTGATTTATGGTTTCTTTACGCTGGCCATCTACAGCGGTTTAACTGACATTATCGGTATTATGTAAGCTTGAACGAATGTAGCATTATAGACGTTTAAATTAAGTGGCAGAAAGTCAAAAGAAACTACTACTACGTTTTTAAAAAAATAAATGAGCCAATCTCTCAATTAAGTTTGGTGTATGTTTTTGGGTTAAACAAAAAAATGTTTTCTGATCTTTTTTAAATATTTTGCTGGTCTAACATATTGCCTCAGCCATACTGATATGGCTATGGTCAAGGCATGACGTCAGCAGCAACTTAAAAAGCGTTACGTTACGTTGCATCCTTGCTGGTGTTCAGTTGCTACAAGTCAATGCGGTGTTGTCGTTTTGATCATACTATACTTTGATTTACAGTTCCTTTACTTTAACTGACATTATCGGTATTATATAAGCTTTGTAGCGTTATAAATTAACAAAAGAACCGATTTTAATGCAACAAACTGCTGTTTGCAGGGAATTGAGCAAGATGGCGGAAAGAAACAAACTTTACCTTTTAAAGAGCCACGTTTATTCTTATGTTACGGAAGATTTTTGTATTTTTTATGAATTCGTAAAAATGCTCTGTTTCTGCGATGCATAACGAGGTATAAATCATTAAAATCGGTTAAGTGGTTCCTAAAAAATTAAATTTTGTTTCCATCACTTTTCCGTGTGAATTAATTTCCTCATAAATTCATAATTACTGGACCGATTTTAACTTAACAAAAAGCATTGTGACAAAGATCGATTGAACTTTGCAAGAGTCTCAAATGAAAAAAAAAACAATCGTTGATGAAAACACTGATATCTTAAGAACTACTAAGGCGATTTTCCTTATGCATGGCGCGGGGCGTTGAAAACCTAAAAAATTAATATAAATTCAAAAAAGGGTAAAAAAATTACTCTCAGCAAAAAAAAGAGCGGCTTTTTTAAATGGTGGCAAATTTTAATGGCCATCTTTAAAGAGAAATCGATTCTTACCATGATGTTTTTTATTTTATCAAAATCAGTTCAGTAATAATGAGTTTATGGGGAAACAACGGTTAAAACAAAATTTAATTTTTTGAGAACCACTAAACCGATTTTAATGATTCGTACCTAGCTATGCGCGTTGGAGAGAAAACAGTGATGGAAACAAAAATTAATTTTTGGAGAACAACCAAACCGATTTTGATGATTTATACCTCTTTGTGCGTGGCGTAAGTAGAACTTTTGTACAAATAAAAAAAAATATCTAAAAGTTTACAGACAGAATTGAGACAGCAATGGCATAATCCGTAAAACGCTAATTTATTTTTTTTTTTTTGGAAACCACTTAACCGATTTTAATGATTCGCACCTCGTTCTAAGTGGCAGAAAAAAGCTTTGTTAGGAGTTTATAAAAAGTCCAAAAAATTTCCGTAACATAAGAATAAACGAGGCTCTTTGAAGGGTAAAGTTTGTTTCCGTCCGCCATCTTAAATTTTAAGATGGCGGAAAAAAACATATTTCTAATCAAAGTCTTGCTCTATTTCCTGCAAAGAACAGTTTTTTGCATTAAAATGGTATTGTTTAATAATTATAACGGAAAACATTTTGTCAGGTTTTTTTATGATCCACCCGTTATACTTTATACTATACTTTGATTTACAGTTCCTTTACTTTAACTGACATTATCGGTATAATGTAAGCTTCGTAGCATTATAGAAGTTTAAATTAACAAAAGGAAAATAATTGAACAAAATCAAGTTTTAGTATAATTTTGGGTTAATGTAGCTAACAAATTTTTTCTTCAACATTTTGCTAGTCCAACATATCGCCAATTCTTATATGGCCAGACATGAAGCCAGCAGTAACTTGAAAAGCATTATGGCATCCTTACTGGTGTTCAGTTTCTATAGGTAAAAGTAAAGAAAATCAATTACAAGAAAAAGAGAATAAGAAGATCAAGATATATGGTTGCAGAAGAAGGAAAAAAACAGAAAATGAGATAAACAGAATTTGGGTGGACAGAGGTTCCAGATTATCCCAAATTCTACATAATTGTGCTGGCCAAGCCGTCAGGGTAGTTCCAATAATACACGAGAAAGACAGAGTGTGTAAACAGTGTCTGTATTTTGATTTATAGTTCCTTTTCGGTATTATGGGAATAGATATCGCAATATTGGTCTTGTATCATTATAGAAGTTTAAGTTAAGCGGCACAAAGTCATTTTGAGTTAATTAGAAAAATAGATGTGTTTTTTTTTCTTGTAAATTCACTACCTCAGCAGCAACTAGAAAAGCGTTATGGCAACCTCGCTGGTGTTGGGTTGCCACAAATCAGGTCTTATCGACATATTTTTCACAAATGGAGTGTTTTCGTTGACCTTACAGGGGGTATATACTATACTTTGATATACTATACTTTGATTCACAGTTCCTTTACTTTAACTGACATTATCGGTTTTATGTAGTTTTTATTGCATTATAGAACAAAACAAAATGAAGGTGTGAGTTATAATTTTGGGTTAATAAAGCAATGAAATGTGCTAATGCTACCGTAATTTTTCTCGAAAACTTCTACATAAACCGAAAAAATGACTTAGTAGCCTATTTTGAGTCTGGACGTAGGGATCTGGGAGATTGCCAAGATCATTTCTAACATCAATCGTAATCGTTTTTTATAATAAAACACAAATCCACTTTTGAAACAAAAAAATCAATATGGATGTTTCTTTCAAAATGTGACAAGATTTCAACGTCATTTTCATCGAATTTCGAAACTAAATTACACCGTCAATTTCTCAAAATTTTCACCTGCGGCGTCACTTTGTTTTGAGAAAGTTGTATGCGCTCTTCCACATAGATTCAACAATCTTGCCGCCCTTCATTAATCAACATAAATATTACAAAAAAGTACAAACATTTAAATTGGAAGAAAAATTTAAATAATAAGAGTTTATTATAATTATATTCATTACTGCTACTTTATTTTTTACGTGTTCTTGTTTATTTTTTCGTACCTTTCCTAAAGCATGTATCAAAAACGATATTTGCCTCTTGTTAATATTTACAATTTTAAATAATTTTTTATTAACAGCATTCAAAATAAAATGAATATAGTATTTTTAGTATAATTTTCTTAAAATTTTCGCCTGTGGCGCAATAGGAACATTTTTCCCAACAAATTTAAGGTAAATAAACAACTATAAATCTTATTTCCCCGCCGAGAAACAACAAAATTTTTAAAGAATTATTTTTCGAATTTTAATCTGCGCCATTTTTTTGGTTAAAATGCGAAAAGTCGAATCTCACTTACCTATTTACGTAGTATAAATAATCAAACTGAAAATGGACATTGTAATTGGAAAACAATCCAAAGGTAGTTTCCAGTTATGGTCATGTCTGAAAACCTAATCTAACTACTGGTTTTCTTTTACTTTGATCCATTAAATATCACCAAACAATATTATACTTGAGTGAAACAGAAACTTAGATGCATCAAGATAGTTTTTAGTAATTCATTAAGCATAATTTTGTTGCTTAACAATTTTTGTCAATAAATCCTTTTACTATACATAGGGAAACATAGAGCATGGTAGAGTCTAAAGATTTCTAAAATAATAGAATATAATTTTTAGGTGGCCATAAATGGCATGGTGGCCCTAAGTGGTATGGTGGCCACAACTGGTACATCGACTCTATCTCAAGTTATTTCTTTTTGGCTTTCTGCCATGTAATTTCTTAGGTCATTCACTTTCATTACCTTCCATTGTTGTTAATATTAATGTTATTAAGTAAGTCATTAACTCATTTATTCCTTTCGGATTTTCTCATGTAACTACTTTGTGGTAAATTATTACAAAAACTTTAAATTTTGCTATTGTTTCATTGAAAACTAAAGGTGTGCACAGTTAGCAAGAACTGCGTGTTTAAGAAAAAAAAATAATTCTAAAACTATGTGTATTCTATTCCTACTAAAAATAGTCTGTAGGGTTTGCTTTACTATACTATATGTTTTGTAGAAATATCTAAATTATTTTTATGAAATTTGCGAAGATAAAATTATCTAAAAAATTTAAATTTTAACACTAACGACATACAAGTAGAAAACGATTGCCTATGGCGCTGGGTAATTTTATAGCAAAGATTTTTTTTCTAAATATGCGCTTTTGCTAAATGTGATGCATTAGTGGGCATATTGTGAAATATTTGAATCAGTTTTGCAATAAGGAAGCCACTTATTTACCTACCAATAGTCAGTATGGGCACGTTCACAGTTCACTTTTTGATTGATTTTAAGAAAAATAATGTACCCTTTTCGAAAGTTATTTTGTGTAGGTGCCGTCCCTAAATAGTTATTCAAAACCTATTAAAAATATGTCATTTTTTCAAAATAAAAATTAGGGCTTATAGAGCATTTCATTTTAGACAAAAAAAAGTCAAGCGAGCATTTTTGTAGTACTAACCGTTTTTTATAAACGTCATTTAAATGTTTGAAAAATGGAAAAAATTGTCACATTTCGAATTTTAATGCTGTTATATTTTCTGGAAAAGCGATGTGAAACCTGAATGAGCTAAAAAAACGTTACAATGTTTTTTACATCGCTTAAAGTTTCTATATAAAAATAAAATTAGTTGAAGAAAATGCTAAAATCATGTCGATTGTATTGAACGTCTTTGCATCAAGATTTTTTTCTAAACCTAAACTTCTAAAAAAAAATACAATTATGTGCTAAGTAGGTAGTCTTATTACCTATCAAAGGACAGTAAAAAAGTTTTGACTTTCCTATGTTTATTAAGTAAAAATAAGAAATAACCAAATTTCTGCAACATAAGAAAAATAATTTTTTTGAATGGCCGTAATACTGACTGAAATGTTCTATAAGACCCTTCGAACTCACCGGGATTAAGGGGGCAAGATAGAAGCAGGAATAAGAGAAGTACCTTGTATAGTCAATATTTGTTGTTATTTTTTTCTATATAAAAAGATGTCTTTCAGAGAGCTCCTCTTATTTAATTCCGCCAGAGGTTACCTTTTCAAATCTAGTCGAAACATTTTACTGTCGTTTGATAGGTGATAAGAGTAACTATTCAGCAAATAATTGTTTTTTTAGAGTTTAGTTTTATAGAAAAATCTTGGTGCAAAAAAGTTCAATACAATGGACATGATTTTACCATTTTCTTCAACTTATTTTATTTTTGTATAGAAACTATAAGTGATGCAAAAAAAGTTGTAACGTTTTTTTATCGAAAATATGTTCTCTCTCAGGTTCCCCATCGCTTTTTCGGAAAATATATTTTTTTAACTAACAGCATTAAAATTCAAAATATTTGTTCAATTTTTCCATTGTTTAAATATTTAAATTACGTTTATAAAAAATGGTTAGTACTACAAAAATGCTTATGTGACTTTTTCTGCCTAGATGAAATGCTCTATAAGCCCAAATTTTTTTTTGACATTTTCAGGTTCTGACAGTAGGACGTATATGGAAGATTTTAATTTTTATCAGAACAACTATTTAGGGAGTATATTTTTTTTCTTAAAATCAATCAAAAAGTAAACTGTGCGTTTTGTACAACTCTTTGAACGGGGAGTTTTAATATACAAGGCAGATTCACAGTTTTATTTTACCGGGCACTTGTTGCGTTTTTGCTTTTCTTTTCAGTCATACTCGACTTGACTCGTGTTGTCAGTTATCTGTCAATTATTTGCAAAAAAGTACTGAAAATGATTTTTTTCTACTAGCGTGTGCATGGAAAGTTGCATTTGTCTTTTCCCGCACGCATTTTTTTTAGTTATTTAAAATAAAATTTAAATAACTTTTACGCAAGTAGGAAAAATTTTGTACCTGTCACGTGTGAAAAGTGTCTTTTCCGCCCTTGACGGCTTGCCCGAACTCCGCCCGCGTCGTTCATGCAACTGCCGTCGCGTGCGGAAAATTATCACTTTCCGCACTTAACACGCAAATAACTATTTCTAGTAGCGTGCGGAAAATCCACCTTTTCTACTCGCGTGCGGAAAGTGGGGAAAGTTGAACTTTTCTGCACTGAGTGCGGAAATTAATTTACCGCCATACTTTTCCGCACTAGGATTTTTAATTATTTGCTTTTTTTTCTTTACGTCCACCTGACTCTCTTTACGTCTGTTTGACGGCACATTCAAGTGGTCGTAGTGCCCTTGATTTCTAGCCAAACTCCGCTGAAGCGTGGTTTGTCCATCTGAAATCGCGTGCGGAAAAGTGGCACTTTCCGGACTAGTTAGGTAAACTACCATTTTATTTTTTAAAGTGTCACTTTTCCACCCTAGTACGGAATAAACTTTTTAGTAAATGCGCTTACTTTTTGGGGCTATACTGACATTTAAATATTTAAAGAATATATTTATATGGTTGTGGTTTATAAAACGAGCTAAAAATATTTAAATTTTTTAGAATTGTTCTAAAATTTTTAATAACATGATCTCTTCTAGCCAAGTTACTCCCATGAATACGGTTGCTGAAATAAGCGCTTGCGACAAAGCAGTGGAAAATCGAAACCTAACCTTCCAGTCCCAGTAATCAACAAATCAAGCACTTGTAAAGCTCCTTTAATTGTTTCCTAGATTTTAACTCGATTTTAAATAGTAAATTTATTTTGGTAAATATCCTTAATTGCTATTAATAATCCTTAACATTATTTTTTCTAAACCAAGAAATCTTTGAACCTGACAAGATAATCAGAGTGTTTTTATTCCTTCTAATCACTTCAAAATAATTTGTCTCATTAAAAAACTATTTGTCTATTTTCAACTGAAATTTACGCGAATTGATGATATTCGACATTTATCTCAAACCAGTCTCCTATTCTATCTGGGTTGTCACAATCCTTGAAAACCGGGAAATCCGGGAAAAAGTCGAGAATTCGGTGGGGTCGGGAAATATACGGGAAAAAGTCGGGAACATTGCTAAGAATCCTTGAATATTTCAGATATTTTTGACCTTGTACACTCGGTTGCAGAGAATATGCGTACAACATATATTTTGAGTCTTGTGACTTATGTTAATATTGGTCTCATTTAAAAAAAGTCAAAGACCTCAATTTTTGTGTACGCAATTTCTGTGCAACAGAGTGTATACCTATATCATATTTACATATAACTTTTTTTGCCAGGCCCCGTAGAGCGTAGTGACTAACGTATTTGCCTGCCGCACTGAAAGCCCCGTGTTCGAATCGCTGATAGGATGGATATTTTGTGCTTGTTTTTAACTGTGCAAAAATACTTTGCTACATTGGGCATTGATCCTACTATGGATGAAAAGTCCCAGTATCAAAAAAAAATACATAAAAATTTCAATGAAATTTTCTCCTGCAGGGCTACCTTTCGATTTATAAATAATAGAAAATATATTTTTATTAAATATTTCAAATTTTACGTTTTTTTTTTTAATATTTAACATACAATATTACACACTACTTTTTGTAAAATTTTACACTCTGCGGTATATTTGTTTGGGTCACAATATCAGATAATTTTTTTCAGTGGGAAATCGCCCCTCTCCCCTTCGCACCTCACCAAACCCAAAAGTTTCAACAAAATTTGCTTTTGGCCCTCGCTATATTGTCATTAATTGTTACAATTTTAGTTAACAGTTTTTATCAACAGCATTCAAAACTTGTAAATAATTTTTAAAGTAGAAAATAATTTTCTATCTTTCTTATACCATAATAAAAGCAATGGACATTTTCTAACTTTAGGCAAGCACGGCAATCTTACCCGTTCTCAACTTCTTTAGATTAAAGCATTATATTTATCATTCGAAAAGAAGAAGAATTTAGTTCTCTCTTTCTCACCGTAAACTTAAAATTTTTTATTTGCGGCCATCGCTTTTATTATTGTATAAGAAAGATAAAAACTTAATTTCTACTTTTAAGTGCATTTAATAAAAGCTTGTTCTTTAAAAGTGTTTTTAACAAAAATTAATTTTTTAACTTAACCCTAAATCGTCCATTTTGAATCCGTCCTATCGAAATGTTCAAATCTGATCAAAAATCTGGGTGGGTAACTGAGAATACCATATTATTGTATTTTCATCGAAACTATAAACGCATACCAAATTTGAACACAATCAGATTGTGGATCAGTCAGTTAAAATTGGTTAGCAAAACATGACCGAAAATCGTCCATCTTGAATACGCCATATTGAATTTTCAAAATCTGATCAAAAATTCGTATTCTTTATCCCCAAAAGCCCCCTTATACCAATTTTGGTTTAAATCGGACAAACTTTGGTGTTTTCCCCCCTCTACTCTTCTCGTAGAGGGGAGGGGTGCCTAATAATCACATATTATTGTATTGTCACTGGAACTATAAATAAGTTAGTTAAAATTGGTTAGCAAAAGATGACCAAAAATCGTCCATCTTGAATCCGCCATATTGAATTTTAAAAATCTGATTAGAAATTTTTTATCTCCATTCCCTAGTGCTTCAACACAGCAAATTTCAACGAAATCGGGCGTACTTCAACTGTACCTCCCTCCACCCCCTTCGAATAGGGGGGAGCTGTCAATTTCATCACACTATATTATTGTATTGTCACCGCAACTATATAAGCATACCAAATTTGAAGCCGATCGGATGTCGGGAAGTTGATCAAAATTAAGTTGCCAGATTCCACCCGAACAGACGCTTGTAAAAAATAACTTAAGGCGGGTTAACCCAACTTTTCATATTGATAATTTATAACCTAAGCACAATTTTATTCATAATCATAATGTTAAATACATTATTCTTAATAGAAGTGTTGACCCAAGTTTTCATAGTTATAATTCACCATTCATAAGCACAGTGCATAATTTAAAAGTTGGTTAATTTTATCTTTATGCACTATCAATATGAAAAAAGCAAAGAAAACATTTTGGTTGGTTGATTTAAAAATGGGAGTGATTGATTTTGGCTGATATTAGAAATCAGAAATTTAGCAAGAAGGAAGAATACCTCATCTGTTGAGGTTAGGTAAATAAAAATATTTTTTTTTCTTCTTTTTTTTGCCAATTTGGTCTGTTAACTTTCAAAATTTATCGTAATGTATATAACTATGTATTAACACTAAAATTGTGCTTATACACTATGAATTAAAGTTATGAATTATCCATATGAAAAGTTGGGTAAACCCCCCACCAACACATATAGAACTGAGAATAGATCCCACCCCAACTCAGCGTCTTTTAAACCAAATTTTAAAAAAATTATTACGAAAAACTTGTAAGACATCTTATATACAGGGTGTTTCAAATTCGATGCTCACCACGAGAATCTCCTAAACGGTAGGAGATACGAAAAGGTTTAAATTAGGGCAAAGTTGCGCAATTTGATGCTTTACCCAAAACCAAAAATAAAGTTTACAAAATCCGAGTAGTTCCGGAGATAGGCGAAAAAAACCAAAATTTTCAATTTTAGTTTTTATTTTTTCCGCCTTTATTATTAGAGTTGTCAAAAAATGCTTAAAAGTTTCTACAGACACTTTTTTAGGATCTACCAGACGAGCTATTCATTTTTAAGATTTGACATTTCAGTTTGACAGGAGCGCTGTCAAGTTCATTTTTTCTTATGGAAACATCCTTTTTTTCTGGTTGTTTTGTTTGAACGCAAGGTAAATATCATTTTAAAACATTATTTTAACAGGGAGCTTGTTGTTTCGGGCTTAGTGACCATCATCAGTTTTAAAAAATTCCGTTATACAAGACAACTTAAAAAGCGCTTGTAATATTATCTACAAAATTATGGTTACTACAAAATTTTGGGATGGTGTCTGTCTGTCTGTCTGGGACAGGATTACTCAAAAACCGCTAAACCGATTTTTATCAAATTTGGCACAAAAAGTCTTCTTTTTTTGATAAAAAAATTATAACTCACGAACCGTAGCAGCTAGCGACACGTGGTTTTCATATTTAGGTAGATAATTACATTTTAATCAAAAAAAAAAAAAAAAATAGAAAAATTTCGAAAAAAAATTGTAATTTTTTAAAAATCTTTTTATACGGGAAATTTTTAGATGACATTTAAAACAAAAAAAATGAAAATATAAAAAAAAATTTGTTGATAAACTTGACATTTTTTTAAAAGGTTTTATGGATGGCTATACGTGCCTACTGGCGCCATTTTTGAAACTACTACAAGCGCTTTTTAAGTTGCCTTGTATAACGGGATTTTTTTAACTGATGATGGTCATTAAGCCCGAAACAACAAGCTCCCTGTTAAAACAATGTTTAAAAATGATATTTTCCTTGCTTCCGAAACAAAACTACCAGAAAAAGAAGGATGTGTCCATAAGAAAAAATGAACTTGACAGCGCTCCTGTCAAACTGAAATTTCAAATCTTAAAAATGAATCGCTCGTCTGGTAGATCTTAAAAAGGTGCCTGTAGAAACTTTTAAGCATTTTTTGACAACTCTAATAATAAAGGCAGAAAAAAAATAAAAACTAAAATTGAAAATTTCGGCTTTTTTCACCAATCTCCGGAACTACTCGGATTTTGTAAACTTTATTTTTAGTTTTGGGTAAAGCATCAAATTGCGCAACTTTGCCCTAATTTAAATCTTTTCGTGTTTCCTACCGTTTAGGAGAGGTACTGCAAAAATGTTTGTCTGCGGCACTTCATCATTGATTGTTACAATTTTGTAGCGATGACATTGGGATTTTTTAAAAATAATTCGGGAAAAAGTCGGAAATTTTATCTAGGGAATCTTGTGGCAACCCATCAACATACCAAGGAATAAAGTACAATAATAAAAATCATGTAATTTTTAATCCGAAAAATAAATGAAATAAGTCGTAGTCTTTTTTTAAAACACATAAATATTTTTTCAGCAGACCGGAAAGTACTCTCTTTCCGGTCATATTTAACCCGTAAAGCAGGTCAACTGAAAATGTGACCGGAACAACAATCGTTGCCTGATAAAATAAAAAAAAAGAGAGAAGAGAACTCCCCGTAAAGAACAACTTTCCGGGCTAATAATACGACCGGAACGTGAGTACACTTGATTTCAAAAAAAACTAATACATGCATTTTTTCCTATATGCCACAAAATTTAGCTTTCCATTAGTGTATACTATTATGAGGCACCACCAGCTTAGTATGCCTGACAGCTTAAAATTCAGTGTGACATCCTTAAAAATGCCACAGATGTCAACATTTTCAAAAGTTCAAATTATCACTCGAGTTATAGAAGATTATATAGGCTGGCCTATAAGAAGAGCGGCCACCCATTTTGGAGTTGATAAAATGACAATAATGCGATGGAAAAAGCGCTGGATTGAAAATAATTCTACGGATAGGAAAGATGGATCAGGACGACCAAAAGTAAGTTCTGAAGTGCAAGATGAGAGACTTAAGGTGGATTCTAACAGCATTTAGCGTCATTTAATTAAGCGTAACTTAATTTAGCGTAAGAGTTGCTCTTATAAGATTTAATAATCGCGTTCATACAGGCGTAATTTAACTTAATTTAGCGCAATTTAACTTAAGAGATGACCAACTTTTATCTTTTCTTAAATTTCCTTAAGTGAAATCAAAATTGCGCATGCCCAAACAAAGATGGATGCTGATTTTTCACGACTTGTAAACAAATACAAGAACAGGAAGAATTTGATTGGCCAGCTGACAAAATTTTTGACAAAAACCAGCAAAAATTGGCAGCTACTTAAAGAAGCTGTATGAACACCCTAAATTTTCCTTAAGTTAGGTTAAATTATGTTACACTAAATTAAATTATGTTAGGTGCTGTTAGAATCCACCTTTATTGACCATCCCAGACAAAATCCGTTTTCAACGTCGGTTGAAGCAGCTAATGTAAGAGAGTAAGAGCAACAGTAAATAGAAGAGTAACGAAATCAGAAGTCTCTTGTCGAGTTGCTGCAAAGAAGCCTTTTCTAACAGAAGAACAAAAACAGGCCAGAGTGATTTTTGCACTGAACAACGTTCTTCATGGTAATGACTTCTGTCGGTGGTTTTCACTGACGAAAAAATTTTTCAATCATCTTCAAGCAGCAAAAGAATTATATATATAGTTTATCGTCCACCAAATTCTAGATTTGAACCCGAATATACAAACCAAATTAAAAAAACTGGACATTTTTCTGTAAACATGTGGGGCTGGTTTAGTGCTAGAGGTTTGGGTTTTTTTTTGAAGAATCGAAGGAAGATTCAATAGTGAACGATATATATTGAAATCCTTGAAAACGTTGTGCTGCCATCTGTACAGGCTTTACATGAAAATAATGACTTCGTTTATCAGCAGGACAACTGTCCAGTACACACGGCTAATGTTGTGCGTCAATGGTTTCAGAATAATTATATAGAAACACTTCCTTGGCCAGCCAACAGACCTGCCTTAACCCATCGATGTAGTACGTCGATGCCTTAACCCATATATTTTTCAATATGGGGTCGAAATGCTGAAGAGTTAAGCGATGCTATTTATCCAATGCCCAGACATTTGCAGCTTGTAATAGAGAAAAATGGTGATCCTATTAAATACTAAATTATTTATTTTAGTTCTTTTTTGAGTGAAAATAATTAGTATTAAGTTTACCATCGTTTTTGTTCTAATCCAAGTGTCCTATTCGTCGAATTGTTTTCAATCCAGTGCTGTTTCCATCGTATTATTGTTATTTTATCAACTCCAAAATGGGTTACCGCCCTCTTTATAGAACAGCCTTCGTCCGTTACTCCAGTGATAATTTGATATTGTTGAATAAAGACTTTACTAAAACATTATTTTTGCTGATTTTTTAGTAGTATGCAAAATTTGATGTGTTGGCCCGATTTTATGCCTAAGATATATGTTTGTAAGGCTGGACAAAGTACCTGATTGCTTGGTATGTTGATAGAATAGAAGGATGGTTTGAGATAAATGTCGAATATTATCAATTCGCCTGAATTTTAGTTGAAAATCGAAAAATATATTTTTTAATGAGGCAAATTATTTTGACGTGATTAGAAGGAATAAAAACACTTTGATTATCTTATCAGGTTCGTTAAAAGATTTTTTGGTTTAGTTAAGCCTAAAAGAAAATAATGTTAAGGATATTAGGTCAATAAACTTGTACCAAACAATATTCATTAAAAAAAGACAAAAAAAAAATAGTCCCAATAAGATTAGTTTTTTTTGTCTTTAACGAGGGAGAGAGAGCTTTGGTAAATCTTTAATGATGAAGAAGAGACGATTACATTTAAAAAAAAATGAGTTATCATGGAAATGTCAAATTTATAAAAATGTTAAAAGAGTGCTTTTTCGGAAAAATTTTATGTATTTACTTTTTATTTGCGCCTTACGAGTTTTTTGTGCATCTTTTGGGCGTTTTTCATTATGCGTTTTTTTGCGCGATTGTTGTAATTACGTACGGGATTGCGTAGTAGGTTTATTCTTATTATTATTATTATTGCAAAAATGATCATGGAGCTGATGTAATTGTAAAAGAATGAATTAAGTTTGTATAACTGAATAAAGATGGGCAACAAAAAATGAGAGTTTTTCAATTGCATATGACTTGAAAACCAATGGCCAATTAAAAAAAAAATACATTACTGGATAGAATATACTTCATATTTTTGAGAACAAGTGTCAAAAATTACATTTCTTTTAAATTCAAGATGGTGGACAATTTTTAACAACCTGAAACCTTTTTGTCGGTTTAGGTTTAGGCTCTGTCAAATTATAGCCAATGTAAAGGCTTCATTTTACTTAATTTAGACAATACCTAGCAAAATACATCAAGAACAAAGACCGTTTAAGAAAAAAACTTTAAGAAAAAAAAATATTTTTGTGCTCTAAAAACCATTAATACACCCTAAGCAAAGAAATAAAAACAAATAATAAAAAAAGTGCGACGAGCCGACGGGGTTCGAACCCACAACCTACAGGTTGAAAGACCAAAGCTATATCCACTGTACCATGCGCTTATAAAGAAATAGGTTGAAACCGCGGCAAATAAGCGTTTTGGCGGATTCTTATTGCTACTTAATTAGAGAATTTCGCGTTTGGTGGAAGTAGACACTTCATTTGGGATGGTTTTCTGAGTGCACTGAATTAAACGCTCATGATTTTATTGTATCATGCATATAGATATACTTAATATTGGACCATAATTGGTATATACTTTACATATGCTAAAGATGTCCTAAAAGTATCCTTCTTTACCCTAATAGCACAGGATATTCCCGGGATATCCCAGTAAGGTGCTGTGGATGTCTGATGTTCTGGCACATTCACAGTATTTTCGTAGGATGTTCCAAAAACGTGCACTGAATAACTTTCAAGTAAGCACATGAACAGCACATTTACAAGACATTATCAGAATATCCTATTCCTATATTCCAGGAATGTTCTGAAAGTCTGAAAAATGTCCTTTTTTCGACATTGACAGCACATTTAAAAAAAATTCTTAGGATATCCTGGACAGTACATTCAGCGAATATTCCATGCAGAATATTCGCTGAATGTTCTACCAAATTTTGGAAAATGCCCTTCCTTTTGGATATTGACAGTACATTGAAAATATAATACGTTCCCTGTATATCCTCGATAAAGTTCTGCCAATTTCCGTAAAATGTCCTTAATTTCCTTTTGGATATGGACAGCACATTCAAAAAAACGTTCACCGAATATTCTATGCAGGATATTCCACGGATGTTCTGGTAAGTTCCTAAAAATGATCTTATCCTGGGTAATACATTTAGTGAATGTTCTAGTCAGGATAATCTACCAATGTTCTACCAAAGTCCTAAAAATATCGCACAATATTGTTACGTTTTTGATTCTAACAGCTACGGTAAAAAAATTTTTTCGGGATATTTTTATCTGTCTCTGCAAGTTTTCTTTAAATTAAAAAAAATACTCTAGTTTTAGTTACAAGAAAAAACCATTTTATTGGCCTAAAAAAATTGTCATCAAATCATGCCATGTAAGGAAATAATATTTTTCCATCGATGTACTACGTCGATGTATTTTTATATCTATTTCTATTTTTAAAAAGCTTGTTGGGGTAGGCTAATATTTATTTGCAATAAAAAAATAATTATTAAAATCGGTTGAGCCGTTCGGGAGTTATCCTGCATAGAACAAATAACAATCCTTTTCCACTACTGAAAAAAAAAGAATTATATTACCTTATTGCTATGTGGGTTAAGTATGCAATTTTTTCACCAAATTTAATTTTACTGCCAAAAATTTTTATTTTACCATCTAAAATTTCATTTTGCTCCCTTAATTTTATTTTAATCCTTAGAGAGTAAAATTGCATTTTAGTCTCGCAAATCAGGGACCATAATGCGTCTTCAGTCCCCAAAATGCAAACAGTTGTTTTTAGTACATTTTTCCGCCTGGCTCAAACTGGCCTATCGATCGACTGATACGACAGCAGTGTCGCTCGACTTGTTCGAAATCAGGCGCAAGGATTCTCAGTCGCGGGTCGAGGCGTCAGCGTGTGCGAGTGTGCGGAGTGCAAGATTTTTATTTTGAGCCGAAAACGAAAGTGAAAACATCGCAGAGCGCCGCACCGTGTAAGTCAAAAGTAAAGAATTTAAGTAACCATCATTCAATCACGGTAATTTGGTCACTTTGCAGCCGGACATTTATCAAAGCCGCCTTGATTTTTTTCATTTGTTACGTAGGTTTGTTCAGCAGACTTTGTACGGAAAAAATGAACACAACAAATCTGTATTTTGCTTTCATAACGCAGACGGCTAGGTCAACGGTCATTGTTTTAATTTATGTTCAATGTTATTTCGGTCAAACAGGGTAAAACATAAAATTTTTTCTTGAATATAGTTTTTGGTTTTACTAAAAAATATTAAAAAAAATCTCGAAAAAAAAACTAATCAAAATTGGATATTAAAAAAACCCAAACCATGGTTATTATCTAAATTTATAAAATTGAAAATGAGGTTAGAGTTATTGGTACAGGGATCTACGCAAAAAAAATCTTAGTGTCATTCGCGGTATGCGTTTGTCTTTGTTACATCCCACATAGCAAGAGCAATATTTGTTTGCGTAAATATTCTTCGTACATTCTGTGAATGTCTAACGGTTCATTCTCTTATCTTTATATTTCATTTTTGAATACATATAACTTCCAAATTAATATGCAAAAAGGCAATGTACAGATTATGTCCATTCTAAATATTCAATGACTAATAAAAAAGTTTATATATTCCAAGAATATTCTTGCTATGTGGGATATGTAGTATGTTAGATACCTCTTTTAATTTAAAATAATATTTGTTTGATTTTAATCTTGTTATCTCATAAAAATTCAAAGTGAAAGAATATTTCTGTTTATTTTTTATACCTCATAAAAATTCCAAATTTAAAGTGAATCTAAAGAAAATAAGTTTAAATTTTACCCCTCTATTATATGCGTAATGTTTTTTTACTTTAGAAACTAAAAACGCATTTTAGTTCCTCAAATTAGGGACTAAAATGATACTTTTTGTTCATAGAAACTAAAAATTGCACTTTTTGTCCCTAAGAACTAAAAATAAAATCCAGAAATATTAAAGTATATAAAATATATATAAATTCCAAAATGAATGAGAGGTAACCCTAATAGCACAGAAATATTCCCCAAACATTCCCTGAATGTTCCTTCAAATCCTCTCAGCATACCAGGGATGATCAGGGAATGTTCTGAGTCCGCAGCTTTCATATTCCTTGAACATCCTGGTAGAACATTCATAGAATATTTTCGCAGGATTTTCATAGCACATTTATGAACTTGAAAAAATATTTTCTCCCACAAAACACCCTAAAAAAAATCAAAAAAATTAAAAAAAAAGTTTTTAAACAGCGATGGGATTCGAACCCTCAACCTTCTGGCATTCACATAACACTTTTCCAACGACTTAACCTTTTGCACTATTTGCATTTGGTTCATGATAATCCTAAAAAAATTGCAAAAAAGTTAAATTAAAATTTGCCTAAATGTTATAGTAATAGTGTAGCCTAAACCACTCCTACTAGAAAAATTGAAAAATTATATGCCTTTTTAGCATTTTCATCAAGATTTCTCAACCTACGACTTAAATTATATATATCAGAAAATAAAATTTTTCCAGTAGCATAGTTCGATTTTCTTAACTAGAAAATTTCAAAATGTACCAAAATTCTTTGATACGCCTCTACTGACATACAAAAAAGGCCTTCCCCTTATATTTGCTGCTTGTAGTAATAAAATAAGAATTTTTTAAAGTCTATGTTAGAAATAACAGTTCCCGAGTTGGTAGGAACGGGGACTTTTAGTATGTTAAACGGCGGACCTTCCTAAGCTTGTTAATGAAAAAAAAATTTGGATTCAAATTTTTTCCTCTTTTCAGAAAATTTATATCTAATTTGCCTGTCCGAATACAAGAATCCTCACTTTCCTATTGTCTATTTTTTGTTGCCAGTTTTGACCTTGTTTAGTTTCGTCAGGACAACGTAGGTAAATATATACTGTGACTAAAACGCGAATACCTGAGGAGGCATTAGTCAGAGAAGTAATTACTTAACAGTACTCTGTATCTAATGGGGAAATATGCGTTAAATTTATCTTTGATGAGTTGAGTATATGTTATCCATACTTTATTTATAGGTGGGGGAAAGGTACATGAGGTGAGCTCGGTAATGTAGATAAAAAAACAAATTTTTAAATTTTTTTAGTGTATTTAACCAATAACGATTTTCAGTATGGATCGGGGCCACGCCACGACCTGATAATTAATTGTAATATATGGGTATACTTGAATACAGGTTACGATTTGTATTTTTCTTAATTTAAATAACCTTAGTACTTACCTATTTAAAACTGCAGTGTTAATAAATTTTGTTTTCGGTTTTTATTTTTGACAGCTTGTCAATAATTTATACTTTTTAAAAATGAAAAACATCGTTTTCAAAACGAAAAATTATTTTGTTTTTAACAAATACACAAATTTAATATAGTTATTTATGCACAACCAGGGTTGCCATAAAATCCTTGAAAACCGGGAAATTTAGTAAAAAGTCGGGAATTCGGTGGGGTCGGAAAATATCCGGGAAAAAGTCGGGAAATTCGCTAAGAATCCTTGAATTTTTCAGATATTTTTGACCTGGTTATTGAGATTCCCTTGTACTTTTGCCTGCCGCACGAAAAGCCCCGGGTTCGAATCCCAGATAGGATGAATATTTTGTGTTTGTTTTTAACTCTGGAAAAATACTTTGATCCCTCTCTGGATGAAAAGTCCCAGTATAAAAAAAGCATAAATTTCAATGAAATTTTCTCTTGCAGCGCTACCTTTCGATTTATAAATAATAGAAAATATATTTTTATAAAATATTTAAAATTTGACGGGTTTTTTAATTTTAAATATACAATATTACATACTACTTTTTGTAAAATTTTACACTCTGCGGCATTTGTTTCGATCACAATATCAGATAATTTTTTTCAGTGGGCAATTGCCCCTCCCTCCTTTGCACCTCACCAAACCCAAAAGTTAATTGTTACAAATTTAGTTAACAGTTTTTATCAACAGCATTCAAAACGTGTAAAAAATAGCTTTTTTAGTATAACAGTTTTAAAATTTTTTGTCTGCGGGCATTTATGACATTTCATCAACACATATATAACTGAGACTAGATCCCACCCCAACTCAGCGTCTCTTAGCCCAATTTTTTTTTAAATAATTACGAAAAACTTGTAAGACATCTTATAGGTAGGTAATTTTAAGCATTCTTATGACAGGATTTTGGCAACAAATCTGGAATGGAGACCAGATCCCTCACCAAACCAGCATTTTCTGCTTAAACAAGAAAAAATCGGGAATTTTATCTACGGAATCTTGTGGTAACCCTGAAAATCACTATGGTACAGTAAAATTGTCATAAATAAGTAATAACACATGATATTCCAGGGATATCCCAGTAAAGTGCTGTGAATGTCTGAATGTTCTGGGACATTCACAGTATATTCGTAGGATGTTCAAAAAACGTGCTCTGAATAACTTTAAAGTTAGCACATGAACAGCACATTTAAAAGACATTCTCAGAACAGCAAACATTACATGCAGGATATTCCAGGAATGTTCTGTGAAAATCTGAAAAATGTCCTTCTTTTTGGACATTGACAGCACATTTAAAAAACATTCTTAGCATATCCTGGACAGTACATTCGGCGAATATTCCATGCAGAATATTCCCTGAATGTTCTACTAAAGTCCGAAAAATGCCCTTCCTTTTGGATATTGACAGCACTTTGAAAATATATTCCCTGGATATCCTGGATAGAACATTCAGCAAATATTCTATGCAGGATATTCCGTGAAAGTTCTGCCAATTTCCGTAAAATGTCCTTTCCTTTTGGATATGGACAGCACATTCAAAAAACATTCTGACACATCCTGAACAGTACACTCACCGAATATCCTATGCAGGATATTTCACGAATGTTCTGGTAAGGTCCTAAAAATGTCCTTACATTTGCACATTGATAGCACATTTGGGAGATATTCTGGGAATATCCTGGATAATACATTCAGCGAATGTTCTAGTCAGGATAATCTAGCAATGTTCTACCAAAGTCCTAAAGATATCACACAATATTGTAACGTTTTTTATTCTGACAGCTGCGGTAAAGATTTTTTTTGGGATATTTTTATCTGTCGCTGCAAGTTTTCTTTTTATTAAAAAAATACTCTATTTTTAGTTACAAGAAAAAACCATTTTGTTGGCCTAAAAAAATATCATCAAATCATGCCATGAAAGGAAATAATATTGTTTTATCTACGATCATGCTTACGCAGCAGAATTTAAGATTTTATTTTGTTCAAAAAGCTTGTTGGGGTAAGCAAATATTTATTTCCACTAACAAAAATAATTATTAAAATCGGTTGAGGCGTTTGGGAGTTATCCTGCATAGAACAAATAACATAATCCCCTTCCACTATCGTTTGGGAGGATTCGGGGAGGGGGTAATATTTTTATCCAATAAAAAAAGAATTATGAAAATCCGTTAAGCCGTTCGGGAGTTATCCTGCATTGAACAAATAACGTAATTACCTTCCACTACCATTTGGGAGGATTCGGGGGGGAGGGGGTAATATTTTTATCCCATAAAAAAAGAATTATGAAAATCCGTTGAGCCGTTCAGGAGTGATCCTCATTTTATGTAAAAAAAAACAATTCACGGTGCTCTTCTAACAGAAAACAACGTCCGTAGTGCAAAAGGTTAAGTCGTTGGAAAAGTGTTATATGGATGCCAGGTGGAGGGTTCGAATCCCATCGCTGTTTAAAGACTTTTTTTTAATTTTTTTTTAAATTTTTTTAGGGTGTTTTGTTAGAGAACATATTTTTTCAAGCTCATAAATGTGCTATGAAAATCCTGCAAAAATATTCTATGAAGGTTCTATCAGGATGTTCTAGGAATATCAAAACCGCGGACACAATATATTTTTGCCCAAGTGCTTAACTTTGTTCAGTTAGTTTGCAAAAACTTAGATGGCGCCGAAGTTACAAAAAAAATCAGTTTTAACTTACTTTGACCAACTAAAGTGAGTTTTTTAAAAAACTTTAAATAAAAAAGTTGTAGATCCCGGAAAAATCCTATAAAAATATATATATTGTTTATAATTAGTTCAAACAGTCTCTGAGGTACAGCGACTCAAAGTCGGTAAAATTTTTTGAGAACCGCTTTCTGGGCATGCATGAAGTCGTGTGTTGTGGATTATCCGGAAATTAAAGCTTGTGACGTGAGCTACACAAATGACCCGGTCTGTCGGCATAGAAATTGCCAAAAGTAGCTGACAGACTGACATTTACTCGGGTACCGATTGTCGAGCCGTTTTGGGTAACGGCCATCCATTGCCGTTTTCTTTTTGTTGCGGTTACGGTTAACCTTGGTCCTAAAATTTCCCCGAAGTATAAGCAAAAGAAGGAGACCTCGATTGTGTAATATCTTTGAATATTGTTTAAATTTACAGATAATTGTTTATGTTTACATGCGTATATAATCAAAAGTTTTTAATTTTTATGAATTTCCCAATTATACTTAAATTTTCATCTCAAAAATCGATATAAACAGCGCATCCTGTCATGTTTGATGCCTTGAAAATCAGAACCAGCCTATTTTGCCGGTTCTGAATAGTTGCGGTTCTCAAGGTATGGATCTTCACAGGATGTGCTATCTACGTCCATTTGTTCGGTTCATGTCAGCTAATAAATGACGTCATAGCATTTTTGATGTGAAAATTTGAGTATAATCCGGAAATTCATAAAAATTAAAAACTTTTGATTATATACAGATATTACACAATCGAGGTCTCCTTCTTTTGCTTATACTTCTGGGAAATTTTAGGACCAAGGTTAACCGTAACCGCGACAAAAAGAAAACGGCACATCGCTTACATAAATGTGCCAAGAGGGGTTGGAGGGGTAGGTAGAAGTATTAGTAAGTGCTAAAAGGGAGGGGGGAAGGGTTGCAAAAATGTTATGAAGTATTGCAGGGGGGGGGGGTTAAAATTTGGAAAAATGGTTTTATTTCATACTGTATTGTAATAAACTTCATTACGTGATTAGTTTCAGTCCGGGAAATGATAGATTACATCAGTAGTCCGGTAAAGTAACTGAAAAAAAAAAGAATAAAATAATGGATTTCCCACCTACAGTATGAAATAAAACGTTGTACGATAAACGACTGTGAAATGTCAATAAAGTACTAGTCTAGAAATTCCGGACTCGGCTCCTTCGTCGCCTTGTCCGTAAACATCTAGACTTGTACTTTAACAGAGCATTTCCCGGTCTTGTAACGTAAATTATTATTACTTAATTGATGATAGTACAGTAAAATTGTCGTTTGAAGTCAAGAAAAAACCGGACAGGCTCAGTTTTCTGTATGTTCTTTGGGGGATCTAAAAGTAAAATTCCCAAGTTTGTGTTTCCCTCACTCCTAGCCGTCATTTTGAAAAAATTTTGGAACCAATTTTCTCCATTTCCCCCCTGTAGTTCAGAGATTGTTGAATTCATTAAAAATAAAATACATATTTTTATAGGATTTTTCCGAGATCTATAACTTTCTTATTTAAAGTTTCTTTTTACTCACTACAGAAAGTTGAGCACTTGGACAAAAATGTTTCGCAATGCAAATTTTTCGCCGAATATTTTTGTTCTCAGACTTTTTCACCTCCGACCAATAGAAATGGAGAGAAGTCGGTTACAAAGATTTTTCAAAATGGCTGATGGTTCCCGAGGAATAGGGGAAACACAAACTTGGGAGGTTTTTTTCAGACCCCCGAAAGAACATACCAAAAGCTCAGCCTCCCGGAAAACTCCGTTGTTATTGAAGATAGAGTCATGCGGTGTTGGCATTGGATTGGGTTTATTCTGTCTCTTGTAGCTTTTGAGCTACAAGAGAAATTTGAAAAATGGTCGTAATTACCAATTGATGATATCTCCCCTAATTTAAGAGATAATTGAGTTCTGTAAAAACATGTATGTGGCAACCTTTTTAGAAAAACATAATGATATTTTCGAAATTTAACTCCGTGGTTTCATTTCGTAGATACCATCATCAGGATCAAAAGGTTAAATACGGACCAAAGTGTTTTACTTCATATTTTAGTTTCTTATTAGATTTGTTTGAAAGTGATAATAAAATATCAGTTTTTTTATTTTGAAGTTTCGGTCCCGTCAAAAACCATCTTCAGTGCATTTTTTTTTCTGGTACGGCCCTGTCCCATTTTAATTTATTTGTTTTTGAGACCATTCATATTTAACTACTATATAGTAGACCTGGACAACCAAGATATATTATATGAACAAACCAAATGAACCGAAAAAAACCGGATAAATTGTGTTTTGCTATAACTACCAATCAATAAAAAAACTGTATTGACAATAAAAATAAATCTGAAAAAAATATTTGCTTTGCCGCCATATTTAATTCCAAGATGGCGCATAAAATCAAATACGCACCTGTTTTCAAACTTGTTTTTTTTCGGTAGAAATATTACTTTTCGATATAGATAAAAGTTTTTAGTAAAAAATGGCAACATATATATGTAACATATATCTTGGATTTAAATATGGCGGCAAAGCGAATGTTTTTTTTAAATGCTTATTTGCCTTATTAATACAGTTCAACAATTTTTTTCCGGTTTTTTTCGGTTCACCCAGTATGTTAATATATTCCCAGTAAAAATATTCATAGCACATTCTAAGAATATTCCTCGGGTATATTGGAACATTCTTAGAATATTCCGTAAAAATTCAACGCACATTTATAGAATGTAAAAGGAATGGCTTACAGCAAGGTATTTTCACGTGATTAGAACATTCTTAGAATGTGAAATAAACATTCTTCGAACATGAAAATAATATTCTTTGAAAAAAATTACTGGAATATTCCTCAAATTTTTTCTAAAGAGTATAATGGAACATTCTTAGAATAATCCGTAAAAGTTCGACGCACATTCATAGAATGTGAAAGGAATAGCTTACAGCAAGGTTTTTTCAAGTGATTAGAACATTCTTATTTTTTTTATCAAAATATTATTGAAGACAATTTTTATACAATAAAATATATAAAAATAATTGCTGAATGAACTTATAAAATCATTTTATTATAATTTGTTTCAATATCAGGACATTTAGAAAGCATTCGTAGAATATTATTACCAAGAACTTTCTAAGAATATTTTTCCGGGATATTCCACGAATATGCTATTTATCTTCCTTTAGAGAAGATATAATTTTTGAGATATTATTGAGAAAATTTTTATAAAATAAAACAACTAAAAGAAAAATAATTGCTAAATTAACATAGAATGTTAATTCTTATAATCTTCAAACACATGTATTTTATAAATATTTTGGAGGAAAGTTTCATGACTATATGCTTTATATATATCTATATATATATTTATATATTTGAAATTTCTCTAATTAAGAATATATATTATTAAAATTAAATATGGCTCGCGAAAATGTCTATATAGAATCTGTTTAACATATAGAGTAGATTCATGGAATATTACCCAAGGACATTCAATGAATATGGTATTTATGTTCTTTTAAAGAAGTCCTAATTTTTGAATATCCTTAAGGATTATTAAACATTACATCAAATAATAATAAAATCAGTAAAAAAATATTTATTTATAAAAACATTCTTAGAATAATTTGTTAGAGGAATATTCTTTTTAAAATATACTTAGAATATTCTTAAGAAAATATTTTAAAATCGAATGTTCTTAGAATATACCGAAAAGAACATCCAGTTTAGAATATTCCTAGAATAATACAAGAATGTGACAAGAATACACGATAATATTCTTAGAATATATCTGAAGAATATTCCATGAATGTAAATATACCGCTTGTGTTTACTGGGTTATATTATATCTTGGTTGTCCAGGTCTACTTTGTAGTAGTTAAATATAAATGGATTAAAAAAAAATCAAATGGGACAGGGCCGTACCAGAAAAAAAAAACGCACTGAAGATGATTTTTCTCGAGGATCAAAACATCAAAATAAAAGAAAATATATTTTATTATCAAACAAACTTAAAAAGAAGCTAAAATATGATGGTATCTACGAAACGAAACGTCGGATTAAAATTTTGAAAAGACTATTTTGTTTTTCTAAAAAGGTTGCCACAAACATGTTTTTACAGAACTCAATTATCTCCTAATGAAGTTAGATATCATCAATTGGTAATTTCGATAATTTTTTCACGTTACCCTGTAGCTCAAAAACTACAAGGAACGGAATAAAACTGTCACTATCATTTTTTACAAGCTTTTATTGTATGTAAATAATATCTGTGTAACGAGATATGTTTGTTCGGGTGGAATCTTGCAACTTAATTTTGACCAACTTCCCGACATCCGATCGGCTTCAAATTTGGCATGCTTATATAGTCGCGGTGACAACACAAAAATATAGTGTGATGAAATTGACAGCTCCGCCCTACTCGAAGGGGATGGAGGGGGATACAGTTGAAGTACGCCCGATTTCGTTTAAATTTGGTGTGTTGGGGCACTTGGGGATGGAGATAACGAATTTCTAATCGGATTTTGAAAATTTAATATGGCGGATTCAAGATGAACGATTTTTGGTCATCTTTTGCTAACCAATTTTAACTAACTTAAACACATCCGATTGACTTCAAATTTGACATGCATATAGTTCCGATGACAATACAATAATATGGCATTATTAGGCACCCCTCCCCCCTACGAGGGGAGTGGAGGGGGGAAAACACCTAACTTTGTTCGATTTCAACCAAAATTGGTATACGGGGGCTTTCGGATTCAACATGGACGATTTTCGCTCATGTTTTGCTGGCCAATTCATATCCGATTATGTTCAAATTTGGTATGCGTGTATAGTTCCAGTGAAAATACAATAATATGGTATTCTCAGGTACCCATCTCCCTCTAACGAGGGAAGTGGAGGGGGAAAAAGATTTAGTTTGTCCGATTTCGATCAAAATTGGCATACAGGGGTTTTTAAGGAGGGGGATTATGAATTTTTGATCAGATTTGAAAATTTTAATATGGCGGATTCAAGATGGACGATTAAGGTTACAAATATAAAAATTAAGGTTGTGTGTTCAAATTTAGTATGCGTTTATATTTCCGGCGACAATACAATAATATGGTATTATTAGGTACACACTTCCCTCTAACAAAGGAAGTGGTTAGTTTGTTCGATTTAAATCAAAATTGATCAGATTTGAAAATTTCGATATGGCGGATTCAAAATGGACGATTTAGTGTACAAATCTAAAAAATTATTTTTTTTATAGAAAAGCTTAAAGAACGAGCTTTTATTAAATGCACTTAAAAGTAGAAAATAATTTTTTATCTAATAATAAAAAAAGATGGGCGCAAATTAAAAATTTTAACTTTACGGTGACAAAGAGAGAACTACAAAAGAACAACTAAATTATTTTTTTATTCGAACGATAAACTGAAGCTGAGAACGGGTGAGTTGCCGTGCTTGCCAAGCCTTGAAAATGTCCTTAGGTTATAGAGTAATACAACTGTTTCTTAGGTGAATCGTCGATGTGACCGATATTAAAATTTTTAATCGCTTTTATTATGGTATAAGAAAGATAAAAAATTATGTTTTACTTTTAAGTGCATTTAATAAAAGCTTGTCTTTTAAAAGTTTTTTTGAAAATACAGTGATGCGAAAACCGCATGTCTCTATCTTCAATAACAACGGAGTTTTCGATTGAATCTTATCGAAAATGAGACACCCTGTAGTGTAGTACTAGTTGACTTCTTAAGTTTTTTTTTATCTTAAATCTACTGTTCAATTTATCTTATAGTTATTATTTGTACAACCTTTGTATTTACGAAAATATCAAAGCTTATCAAAATAATCCGCAATCAATTTCTCGATTAAAAATTTATAGTAATGGATCTAAGAACCGAGTCCTAAAAGCAACTTTAAGTACTACCAGCAGCAGTCAAACCGAGCAGCCGAGATGATTTCGAAAATTATAGCACCCAGATTACTTACCAGTCAACACAGAATTCAAATATATCGAAGATATTCAAGTCGAGTCGATTATAAGCCTATTAGGAGCGTGTTAGTGGCTAATAGAGGTAAGGAAATAGTAGTTTACATAACAAGGATGTTATGATGGTCCACACCATTCTCAACTAAAAAACCAGTTAACTCATTTTCGTTTTAGTATTTTTTGGCCTACTATCGGTGCCATATTGACACCTAACTGACAGAAAGTCCATGTTTTAGCTGTCAATTTGGTTATAAAAATGGTAGCCACTGTAGGCTAAAGGGCACTGAGACGGTAGGAGTTAACGGACTTTTTAGTTGATATGGTGTTGGATGGTCATTGAACGCGAAGATGAAGTTTGAGATGCGAGCCGCAGGCGAGTGTCTTAATTTATCATAACATGCGAGTTAGTGTACTGTACTTTACCTACGACCAATGAAAATGTCATCATAAATATTAGAAATTATAAAAGATATCATAAGCGAACACTCGAAGTCAACAACTTTCATAACCTGAAGTTTCAATGACGTTCTATCTAAAACGTCAAAACAAATGAGGCTACTAAGGGACTTTTCATATATCTTCTTTAAAAAAAGCTTAAAACCGTAAATGAGCCATTAAAATCGTGTTGAGAGGATCGTAAAATTAGTATTATTTGTTGTTCATAGGTAAAATCGCTTTGTTTACCTTACACCCACCATTTTTAAAGGACCATCACGTGATTAATTATTAATGGCTGACGATTTTCCGTAATTCTCGGACATACCTCTGTTTGACATCGTCACCCTGATCTATTTAACACACAAAAACGATTAAAATATATAAAAGTAATAGTTCTCGTAGTCTCACAAATGATTTTAAGAATAAACTTGAAATCAATTTTAAGATACGTTTTTTAGTCGCGTGTGAACCCATCTTAATTTAACAAAAACAAAAAAAAACATTCGCGTCGTCTAACGCCAATGCGACGTTGCGGACAAAAATGCAACTTTTACTAATTGCCTTGGTTTACTTCAAAAAACTCACCCTGGAGGAATGTCTTTATTTTTTTTGTTGAAAATTTTCTTTCAAATTCTAGGCGAAATCGCCGTACGAGTGTTTCGAGCTTGCACAGAATTAGGCATAAAGTCAGTGGCAATTTACTCTAAGGAAGATAGAGCCCATATTCACCGATTAAAGGCGGACGAATCTTATTTGGTAAGTTTAAGTAGCAATTTTAATGAAAATCATGCTTTTTCCCAATCAGTAAATCAAATAAATGATTAGATTTTTTTTTTCAAAAAAATCGGGGACACGTTTAGTGTCACGTTGTGGTAAATGTTTTAATGTCTTTTTTTTACAGGGATTTTTTACATTTTTTAAATCTACAAGACAGACACCTTTATTTTCTGTTTAAATAGTATAATTTGTATTTGCGTGAGAAAGTTGCTGTTACAATGTATAAGTTTCTTTAACAGATTTAATAATAATAATAATAATTCTCGCTCCTAATATACATGATTGTACTTTTATTGGCTGGACCGGGAATGACCAACAACTTTCAGAATTTCTTCATCAGCTAAATAACATATTACCCATCATTAAATTCACAATGAGGTTGACGCAAAATTGTCAAATTCCTTTTCTTGATGTACTTGTCAAACGAGTAGAAAGCGACTTCAGAACAGTCTATTGTAAACCCACTACCACAGGACAATATTTAAATCAAGTTTCAAATCATTCTGCTACAACCAAAGGAGGCGTGATGAAAACTTTGTATAACAGAGCCATTCAAATTTGTAACAATTCTCATGACTTGGAAATCGAAATAAAAAACATTAAGAAAGATCTGCAGCAGAATGGTTACACCCTTAAACTTATAACAGATACTATTTCTAAATTTCAGCAAACACGACAAAGATTACAAGACCAAAACCAGGCAAATGCATTCCTTGCAATTCCGTACATTAAAGGAGTATCAGAGAAATTTCGAAGAGTAGCGAACAACTTTAATATTAAAACAGCTTTTAAATCTAATAATAAAATTCGAAGCCTTCTTAGTAAAACAAAACCGGAGAACAAACAAAATAAGGAATGCATTTACCAAGTTCCTTGTGAGTGTGGTGAATCATACATAGGAGAAACAAAAAGACAGACGAACACTCAAAGAGGTGAATAAACGAAATCAGGAATCGCCGAACATGCATGGTCAAAACAACATCGAATGAAGTGGACAGAAGCAAAGGTTTTGCACAAAGAGTCACACTGGAAGAAACGAAAATTCCTTGAAGCTGCCTTTATTAGGCAGAAATACCTTGAATTTTCAGTAAAGCAAGTGTTGAAATTCCAAATATTTGGAAGCCCCTTCTTGGGCGGAGCCAACTTCTTAAGCTTCACGGTTGAGTGATTTCCCAGAGTATATAAGTACGTAGCCTTAGAAAGAGATTGTAGTTTGCATCTGAAGACAATCAGAAATTGTACTTATCGAAACGTCGCGTCGTGTATAAATAAAATATAGACAATGGAAGTCCGAAACACAATTAATTTCAACTGGGATTCCTTGCGAACAGCGATGCTTACATGCTGCGCTACTGCCGTGCATTTGGATGGGAACATCTGCATTTAAGTAAAATAAATTTAATATTGTAATTTTTTTTAAGGTTGGTGAAGGTTTGCCCCCTGTACAAGCCTACTTGAATATCCCCGATATTATAAGAATTTGCAAAGACCATGGAGTGGACGCCGTTCATCCCGGTTACGGTTTTCTGTCAGAAAGATCTGACTTTGCTCAGGCAGTCATCGATGCGGGTATTAGATTTATTGGACCCAGTCCTAAGGTAATATATTATGAACTATCTACGAATTCTGAACTTAAAAACTGTGTTTAGTAAAATCCTAGGAAATATTTTATCTGAATCTTCATACAAGCTGAACATGAATTTTGTACAAAAAAGAATTTCCAAGGCTGTTGCTAATTACAATGTTGAATATAGGAACAGGTACTCCCTTATTTTTATTTAAATTGGTCTGAACCACCGACCGTGCTGAAGGCATTTGTGAATTTAATGTTATTTGGTGATATTAAAGTTCGGTTGACACATTGATATTCATAGACGATCAAGATTCATTCACCTTTATTATTTTCACTTTCTATCCATACGAGTAATGAAGGTTAATGTTTATTGTTTTGTTCCGACTTCTTGATTCGTCAAACTTGATGGAACGCACAAGAGGTCCGTCAGAGATTTGGTAGCAAATGTTTAAACAAATCGAACACTCAAATTTCGGCGAGTGCTCCGTTCTAAATCAAACCAGAATTTTTTTTATTAATTTCTGATTGCTCCCGTAGAGCCTAGACCGGCGTTTTAGAGAAAAAACTCCGAAGCAAATTAAAAACATGTTTGATTGATTAATTCTTCACAAATCTCTGCACGAACAAAACAAAATTTATCGAAAACATGGAATCCTTTTAGGAAAGATATACTGTAAAATTTCTAAAATTTGTAAAACCTGCTTTGCTTACTTTTTTTCAAATTTTATGACTACCCTTTTACCTAGTGAATAAAAGACACTATCAAATGTTATAGGTGGTGCAGCAGATGGGCGACAAAGTAGCCGCCAGAATAGCGGCTATTGAAGCCGGAGTCCCAATAGTTCCTGGAACAGACAAACCCGTTACTTCGAAAGAAGAAGCTAAGGAGTTCTGCGTAAAACATGGATTACCTGTAATTTTTAAGGTAGAAACAATTCAACTTTTTGTTTTATTTCTTTGACAAGTAAAATGTAAAAGATGGCGAATGGCTCAAATTCCATTATAAAATAAAAATACACAGCGGAATAGGATAGGCATCATTACGTGTTACTCTGTTAACAGCCCGGTAGTCCATTTATAATCACTTTTGGGCACCAATAATATCATCTCTTCAACCTCTTTATTAATATTTTTTGAATAGCTGGGAAATAATATTAGGATCCTAACCTAATTCTATCACCCCTTTCGTGTCTATCTTATAAATAACAAGAGATTGGTTTAAAATTTATAAGTATAAGCAATAAGGATTAGTTCTAATATAACAATTTACCTATTTTATTTTATTGCACTAGGCAGCTTACGGAGGCGGCGGAAGGGGCATGCGTGTGGTAAAAAATATGAGCGAAGTCGAGGAAAGTTTCCAAAGGGCGTCATCGGAAGCCGAGAGCGCGTTCGGAAATGGAGCCATGTTTATTGAAAAGTTCATCGAACGGCCGAGACATATCGAAGTTCAATTATTAGGTACGTATAGAAAATAATACTCCCAGGTTCTCCTTAACATTCCTTTCCTAAACTCGCTGGTTTAGGATAAATGTTAAAGATTAAAATTGAGTAATTATTTAGTTTTACCTTGGTTTGTACTTCTTTTATGCAAGGAGCCAATATATGCTTCGTTGTAGTCGAGACTCTGTTATCCCAAAAAACTCCGCAAATATAAAAAATAATATGTTAAAAAATTACTTTCTGTGTAAGGTTAGAGCGGTGACAGTAACATCGAAGATCAACAATTTAAAAAATACGTTTGTCAAAAAACTATAAAACATTGTTTGTTTTTAAATTTTTCGACGCTTATGAATAAACACGAATAGAAGGTGTTCCTTTCTCAAAACAATGCTACAGTATAAAGGATCGATATTACCATTCTTTTTAATAAACTTGACTTTGATAGGGTTGTGTTGTGGTATACTTACAGGGTCTCTACGTGTTAGTAGCGCCAGTATTTTTTTTTGTATTTTTACATCTATTTTATTATCTGTTAGCCTCATAAAATCTATCTATTTTCACTGATTTTAACGTTAGTTATTTCCCTAAAAAACCTTGCACAAAAACTTAGTAATCCAGGGTTCGGATATTTTTGATCATTGGCACAGCAAATTTATGACACTTTAAATGTAATGTTTTCTATTGTCTTCTTATACTGGACAGCGATTGTTGGCGCAATCTGGACTACGATATACCCCTGAATTCATGGGCAGTACTTACTCAAGAATTGTACCATTTAGAAAATCATACAAACGACTATAAATTTAACCCTTATTCCTTAGGTGACAAAGCGGGAAACGTCGTACATCTTTACGAGCGCGATTGTTCTGTACAAAGAAGACATCAAAAAGTCGTCGAAATGGCACCGGCTCCTCATCTGGATCCCAAAATAAGAGAAGCGATGACATCTATGGCTGTCAAGTTGGCAAAATACGTTGGGTGAGTAGAACTACAAAATTATACAAGAGTCTAAAATTTGCAAATTTTTTATGCTTTTTCGCTATGGTAATGGGATTACTAGAGCAGGTGCAGCATAAACCTGTAAGTCCGCCTAATTTTTCGCAGCAGTATCTGTTGGGACACGCTGTACATATACTATTATGTTCTCTTACATTGTACATAGTATTTTTTGGTATTGTGTAATTATTGACACAATATATTTACTTTTTTTGGTATTGTGTAATTATTGACACAATATTTTACAATATTTACTCTTCTCAAAATAAAGTCTTACAAAAAGTCACCTTCTCAAGTAGAATTATTTATGAAATAATAAAAGCAACTCAACATAATTGGCATCTCTGGTACATCATTTGGGAGAAAAGCATGCAGTCTTTGAAAACTGAAAGAAAGATTGTCAAGGATACAGTAAGAAAATATTTCCAAGAAATTGAGAAGTTAAGACAGGACGAACAAGTTTTAGTTAAATCAGAAAAGGTTATAAAAGGAAAGAATGAGAAAGAAGAAGAGAAGAAAGAAAAACCAGTTGAAAGATCAAGCTTTGGTCGAATCTTGAAGGTTCCAGTAAGGTTGGGCGAGGAATAAGCAAGCTTAATTGGGGCCGGAGAATGTTGGGAAATACTGTACATATACTATTATGTTGTCTCACATTTTACAGTATTTTTTGGTATTGTGTTATTTTTGATATATGACACAATATATTTAGTATTGTCAAAATAAAGTCTTACAAAAAGTCACCTTCAGCAGAACTATTTATAAAATAAAGAACTCAACAGTATCAACCCTACGTATTCTCCCTCGTATGTTTTGCATGCACAACGGGGACTATAGAAGCATGTCGTTAACCGAGCGAATCTCTGGATGTTATTTGTGAGGTACACAATTTAGGTACCTTCTGTTCTCAAGGCGCTGACAATGTCGACTAGTCTACGGAAGGTTGCATTTTTTTGCTATAACTCTTAAGAGTAGATTCTTTTTTTGTGTCAGTGACCTTAGCTCAGACAATGTCGAAGTGACGTTCAAAACGGGTCATGTGATATCCTTAGTTTTTGGAGTCAAATAAACATCAGAATTGGCTGAACTTTGAATGGAAGGCACATTTTGTAAAATCTAAGACACGTCTCGTAGCCCTTTTTTGATTTTTTACCGAATAAGCTAAGATTTCTTTCGAAAGCCACCAATTCGAAATATTGAAACATTTGAATGGGTGGCCTTACAAACAAATTATTTGACTGTTTATGATGTTTATTTGACTCCAAAAAGTATGGATATCACATGACCCGTTTTAAACGTCACTTCGACATAAGGGCACTGACAAAGAAAAAAAATCTCTACTCCTAAACAAACTACATCATCAAACTCTTGTGTTAAAACCAACCATCTTTCTATCCCATATGCTATATCTAATATATATTCTACCTTCCGTCGGCGACGTATTCATGGGTGATATAAGATTTATTATTACCTTAATTTTCTCCAGATCAGTGTGCAAACCATTTTTAAACCATATAGCGGTTTTCTCCGTAGATTTTTTATAGTAGAGATAAACGGAATAGGGTAGGCTTCCTTATGGGTTACTCTGTTTACGACGCGATAGTCCACTTCGTATCACTTATAACTATTTTTTTCCTACTTAGGTACGAAAATGCTGGAACGGTCGAATTCCTGTGCGATGCCAATGGAAACTTCTACTTCATCGAAGTAAACGCCAGGTTGCAGGTAGAACACACCGTCACCGAAGAGGTAACCGGAATCGATTTGGTACAGAGTCAGATCAGAGTTGCCGAAGGCGTCACTCTACCCGAACTGGGCATTGTACAGGATGACATAAAAACTAACGTAAGCACACTTTGGGGATAATCATCGAAAAATTCTAAAAATTCATTAAATTTATGTTGGTTGTTCAAAACTTACCTATTGCTTGGGCGGTATTGGAAAAGGGAGAGGGATTATGAAAAGATTATATCAAATCGATTGAGATTGTCAAAATTATCAGGTCATGTGGTTAAATTAAATGAAGTTAGATGCACTATGTGGGTTTTATATAGGGCTGTCTAACAAATTGTCAAAGTGATTTTCCATAAGACGCAATGCTAATAAAAATAAAAAGTTTGGGAAAGTGGAAAATGATGCAGATTAAACAACGTGACTATTTTATAGTTTCTGAATCGGCGAGAAACGAGCATTTTGCCGAAATGTTAGAAATAAACTCAAAATTCGCAGTTTAAAGAGGCAATGTATCTCGCACTTGCACAGTGTGGATAGGCATTGTCTCTCTCAGTTTAGTCTGAAGATCAGGCCAGATCGGCTTGAAGAGTGACAGTTGCGCTATCTGAGATAGGTAGAGGGACATTTTCACATTTAATTGCGAATTTTGAGTTTATTGTTAAAATTTCTGCAAAATGCTTGTTTTTCTCCGAGTCAAAAAGGATTACTCTATAAAAAAAAATCACTTTGCTTAATCTGCGTACCACAATATTTAAATGTCACAACGAATGCCATGTTGCAAGCTTTATCATAAAAGGAAATAGAAGAATTGTATTCTACTTAAAATGTAGTAATTTACAAATTTGTTTTAAAGGGTTTTGCCATTCAATGCCGTGTTACAACAGAGGATCCAGCGAAAAACTTCCAACCTGACACAGGCAGAATTGAAGTATTCAGGTCTGGAGAAGGTACGTTAGTATGCATTGAATTAAAAAGGAACAGTAAATGGTAAAATTTGGCTGTTTTTTCGTCATACAGAGCAAATAGTTTATGAGAGACTGTAACTGTAAAAAAAGGCGTAGCAACAATAACTCTATGCAGATCCTTCTGGGCGTGAGCACATTGCATTAGGCAAGCGCAGTAGATTTTTCGTCTTTAGCCTCGTCCAGAACTAACCCTGTTAGATTGCATCAGTGGCGGTCAGCACCCTTTCGGGAGCCGGCCTTTCACTGCTTCTTGTGCCTAAGCTATAGGAGCTTTGTGTCCACGTTATCTACTAAGTTATTTAGAATGGTAATTGGAGCACATACTATTCTAGAGGTCAAAACTCCTGATGCCTCAGTACCAAACCAACGTGAGGATCACTGCGAAATCCCCAATAACACTTGTGATGCGTTTTTGGTTAGGTGTTGCCACAGATGTCACAAGGAGGGCCACATCAAAAGCCCTTTCTAGGAGATAGCAATATCCGCTGCATCCCTACCCGGCCTAATAAGCAACTTTTTTTTTCTGGCTGCCCATCAGAGAATATGACTGCGCGGCGGGCAAGGAACAATGCAGTGTGAACAATAACTGTCACCCAGATCTAACTCTTATGTTTATATTATTTTTATATTATTTCAAAGTTATTATTGTTTGACATTTTGCAATTCTTGGGCGATTATAGTACCTCATAGTTATATGCCCGACAAAAAACATTAAAAAAATGTAGTTTCAATTTAAAGAGAAATAGATTAAGCATCAAGCTCTGGAAACGTTAATCTGTGAAAAAAAAAACAGTTACTTCTCTTTTAATGCCTGATCCACAGTTTCACTTCTAGCCGCTAGTTCTATTTCTCTCTTTATCGAAAAAACTGAGATGGCATTAGAAAATATATTTCCTTCTTTTTCTAAACGCCGAAGATGGAAATAGACGTGATCTCCAAGAAGTGAAACTGTGGATCAGGCATAATTGGTTTATTATTTTTATTAGGTATGGGTATCAGATTAGATGGCGCTTCAGCGTTTGCAGGCGCCATTATTTCACCGTACTACGATTCGTTACTTGTCAAAGTTATTTCACATTCCAAGGATCTTCCGTCAGCTTGTTCCAAAATGAACAGGTAGGTACTAACAAATTAGGATATTTGCGAATTAGTAACAGTTGAAAATCAGAAAATGAGCTTGTTGTTTTGCCGGTTCGCTGCTCATTGATTGCTTAATTTTTGACTTCACAAAATAGCTGAACCCACACACCTGTTTCGTCTTTAATAGGAATCATCAGGATTGTACACTTGTTTAAAAACGGTAAATGCGTTTTTCCTCTCCTGCAAAATTTACTTTTCTAATAGCGTATGTATTCCATTCACCAGTTTAAAACAGCTGACGGTCTGCGTCAAACTGATTTCAACAATAATTTTTAAAGTCAAAAATGCCGCAAATTACAACATTTACGAAAGCACAAATTATCAGTCGAGTTATAGAAGACATCTGGTCTATAAGGAAAGCGGGCACTCATTTTGGGGTTCATAAAATGACGATAGTACGATGGAATAAGCGCTGGATACAAAATAATTCGATTAATAGAAAACATGGATCAGGACGAAAGCCTGTAAGTTCTGAAACAAAAGATAAAAGTTGAAGCATCTAATGTAACGATGTTTCCAGGTTCCGTAACTATTACCAGAAGGATTCAAAAATCTGAAATTACCTGTCGAGTTGCTGCAAAAAAATCTTTTTTTAACGAAAGGGCAAAAACAGGCCAGGGTTATTTTTGAATTCAATAATATTCTTTATGATGATGACTTCTGGGAGAGGATGGTCTTCATAGATGAAAAGATATTTCAGTCATCTTTGAGCAGCAGAAGAATTTTATTGTATCGTTCACCAAATTCTAGGTTTGATCTAAATACACCAACAATACAATTAAGAAAGCTGGACATTTTTTAGTGAATATGTGGGGCTGGTTTAGCGCTAGAGGTTTGGGTATGTTTTGGCAAATCGAAAGAAGATTCAAGAGTCAAAGATATGTTGAGATTCTTAACGATGTTATGTTGCCATCTGTGCAGATGTTTCACGAAAACGACTTCGTTTACCAGCAGGAAAATTGTTCCGAGCACAAGGCTAATGTTGTTCGCCAGTAGTTTGAAAACAATAATATTGAAACTCTTTGATATATAAAATATATGGGACCGAATTGTCAAAATTATTTATCAAAGAAACCACAAAATGCTGAAGAGTTAAGCGATGCAATTCATCGGGCATTGGAGGTGCTCTCAGAAGATCATGAATATTTTTAAAATTTAAGTTTTTCAATGCCCAGGCGTTTGCAGAATGTTATTAAAGAGAATGGTGCGTCCACTAAATACTACTTTTTGTTGTTGTTTTAAGTAATATTTAATATATAGTTGTTTCCAATCCGTTGTGTTATTTGAAATTCATCGCTTCTTTCATTTTATTATCATCATTTTATCAACCTCAAAATGAGTGGCCGATCTTCTTATAGACCAGCCGTCTTCTGTAACTCGAGTGACAATTACTCTTTTGCAATAAAGATTGTTTTTAAATATATTTATTTGCTGTTTAAATTATTATAATAACTATATCCGCGATTAAAACATTGATTTTAGAAACAAGAATCTAAACTCAAAACCGTCCTTTGCATTGCGTAGTCGGGTAATAAGGTTATTTGTTTTAAATGGCATTTTTTTGATTCAGAGACCTTTTTTTGATTTTGTCAATATGACATAAAGTCATCGTAATACCGAATTTAATGCTGTCCGACATTACAAGCTGGTGGTGCGTTTGAGAATACACTAATAAAAAGTGAAAGTTTGAGATATATAGAAAAAATCATGTATAAGTTTTTTTTTAAAAACAAGAGTACCTGAGCTGTTTTCTTTTTGTAACGGTTACGGTTAACCTTGGTCCTAAAATTTCCCAGAAGGATAAGCAAAAGAAGGAGACCTCGATTGTGTAATATCTTCGAATATTGTTTAAATTTACAGATAATTGTATATGCTTAAATGTGGATATAATCAAAACTTTTTAATTTTTATGAATTTCCGGATTATACTTAAATTTTGACATGGACAGAACAAATGGACGTAGATAGCACATTCTGTAAAGATCCATACCTTGAGAATCGCAACCATTCCGGAAAAAAAGGCTGGTTCCGATTCTCAAGACATGGAGCATGATAGGATGCGCTGTCTACATCGATTTTTTTCTGTTCATGTCAGCCAATACATGACGTCATAGCATTTTTGATATGAAAATTTAAGTATTATCCGGAAATTTATAAAAATTAAAAACTTTTGATTATATACACATGTAAACATAAACAATTCAAGAAAATATTCAAAGATATAGTCTCCTTCGTTTGCTTATACTTCTGGGAAATTTTAGGACCAAGGTTAACCATAACCGCGACAAAAAGAAAACGGCACTGGCAGTTGAAACAACAACAATCGCACCTCTCGAATTTACACGAATTTCGTCGTAAATACTCCTTTCAAGTGTACACTGGACCAATCATATACACTTCCGGCATCATAAAAGTGGTACACACTACTTTTTGGTCTATTTCTACAAACAAAGTCACTCATCATTGATTCTGATTGTAAATAAAAAATGCCTTTTCAAATTTCTTTATTTGATAAAGCCAACTTCTGGAAAAACTGCAACTGGGTATATCAATTAGAGGCGTGGCTAGACATTCTGGACGCAATAAAACCACGATTATGAAAATTAAAAAAGATGAAAAAAAGATCACACAATAGAAAGAAAGGGACTGGTTTATTAAAAGTTTCAACTGAGGAACAAGAACTATTCCATACAGTTGTGTTTTTAAATTTTTGTTATAGTTTTTATGCATTAGTTAGTATTATTTTTAAGTATTTTTAAATATATAGTATAAAAGTCAGTGGTAAAATATAATTCGGTAGTTAACCATGCAATTTAAAAACTACCTTTTTTTTCACGTACCATTTTTATGATGCCGATAGTGTACAATAAATTACCCGAAACATTTAAACAGAAGAATTACAACAAAATAAAACACAAGCTGACAAAATGGATAATAAGCAATAATATTGATACAAAACAACCCTATAGATAAATTTTATTTTATAGATCTTTAGTTACTATTTTTAATTAAAATTTTATTTTATTTTATCTTGAAATATTTTGAAATTTTTTAAGTAGATACACTTCCGGCCACATAAAATGCGTACGCCGATTTTGTATAGTGTATTATGTGCCTCGCATCTCAGTAACCTTTTAGGTATGTCAAATTGACAAAAAATGTCACCGTCAGATTTTGATGAAAAAGCCCAAATTTTGGCAAAATTAGACGGTGGTTGGTCGGTTTGAAGAGTAGCGACCCATTATAGACGAAACAAGGCTACAATTGTAAGAATAAGAAGAAAGTATCAAGAAGAAGGAACTGTTTCACGAAGGCGAGGCACGATCCAAGTCAGTACGCCTCAGCAGGATCAGCAACTGACCGACTTTCTTGAAGACCACTCATTTGCGATAGCCACAGATGGGAACGAAGACCGGGCTGGAAGATTTTCTGTGAATGTGTGGAGTTGGATATAGGCGCTCTTTTTAGAATCCATGGAAGATTAACGGTTGAGGTTTTTGTTGATATGATGAGAAGTGTTATGCTTCCAGAAGCAACCATTCTTCATCCAGAAGGTTTTGTGTATCAACAGGATAACTGTCCTATCCATACCGTACGCATTTCTACACAGTGTTTCCAGCAAAACAACATCGAGGTTTAGCCACGTCCGGCAAAAAGTCCTGAAGCCAATCCCATGGAAAATGTGTGGGGCCTTATAGCAAAAAAGTTAACATGCATGAATATTGTTCCTAGACATTCCAACCACTTAATGGAGCTCATACTCAGAGGGTACGACAAAGTCATTATTTCAAATCCAAATTTATTTCAAAATTCAGCAGACTTCATGTCACAAAGACTGGCAAACATCGAGGCTGACCGGGCAATGACACGCTACCGAAGAAACGTTTTCTTTTTCTTTTAATTTACGTATATAGTGTTTTTTTAATAATTTCTTTTTGATTTTGAACATTTTTGGTTGTCTGCAAAGACTCAAACTTACCGATCCTGCAGAGTTGCGCTGATTATAATTAAGTTATGACTTTCGCCAAACAGTTACTTCCTGATACTTTTTTCTTATTCGCACAATTTCATCCATAATGAGCTTTAAGAATAAGTTTTTATAATAAAATATTGAATAATTAAAAAAAAATGATTTATTCATTACTATGTTAGTTTTATAGTAAAGTGTGGCCAGTCTCCTTATTTTTATGTTTAAACTTAAATTCAACAGAGCTGCAGCTAACTTCTGCTGTACGCATTTTATGTGGCCGGAAGTACATCAGTCATAACTATGTATGTTAGAATTATTAATGAGTGTAACTTGACATTTCTTTCTTTTCCAATAAAAGTTTTTTAGAAACTCAATGCGAAAAACAAAAAATAGAGTAAAGACAAATTTTGTATCTGTTTATAAATAAATAAATAAAAGTAGATAAAGTAAATAAATAATATTAGGTCTCTCTGACTGTTATCAGGGCACTGCAAGAGTTCAGAGTAAGAGGAGTCAAAACCAACATTCCGTTCTTGCTCAACGTCCTACAAAACCAGAAGTTTTTAAACGGTTCCGTAGATACGTACTTCATCGATGAAAACCCGCAGTTGTTCGAGTTTATGCCGACGAAAAACAGGGCTCAGAAGTTACTGAACTACATGGCCACCGTTTTGGTCAACGGGCCGCAAACTCCTCTGGCCACCAATCTGAAACCGGCCGAAGTGAAACCACGCGTTCCCGAAGCTTCTTTAGGTAAGGATACTAGTTTTTTTTGTATGTCGACTAACAATCGTGGAAAAAGTACCTGAAGGGCGATACAAGTGGCGGCGATTTTTTATAGCGACCCGATTTCTCGGTATACGGAAAAAAAAGTATTATAAAAATAGATATAAATCTATTAAAATCTAATAAATGATATATTAATATATACTGGAGAATAAAGCAAATGCAACACCAGAAAGGAAAAATATTTTTAAAGTAATTTATTTATATATTTAATACATTAGGATGCTCTTAGTAATTGATTGCATTTCCAAGACGATTCCTCCATGATAATCATCAAAAAATTCTCGGTTTTTTTATTTGGCATTGACAAAATAAGATGGTCTATATCATATTGAGGAACACTCATCCAAATCCTCCTTACGGCATGCCAGAGTTCATCTAAGTTTCCAGGGGGACCTGGTAATCGACTAAGATTGTGCCCCATCATATCCCATACGTGTTCGATAGCCGACAAGTTAGGCGATCTTGCTGGCCATTCCAAAGTCTCTATGCCAAGGTTATGTAAGAAGTCCATTGTTTCACGAGCAATATGCGGTCTGGCATTATCTTGTTGAAAGAACGCATTTGGGATAGTTTGTAGGTAGGGATGTAAAACTGGTTGCAGCACTTCATTGATATATATCGCCGAGCAGTCAGATTGCCGTTGATGAGAACTAGAGGTGAGCTGCTTCCTAAACATATAGCACCTCATACTATGATACTTTGCTGTCTTGCTGTCACATTCAACAGCAAAGTCGTCGTCTCTCTCGAAATCGCCTAACCCTCATGCGTCCATCATGGCCGCCTAAACAAAACCTGAATTCGTCGCTGAAGCTTATGGTATTCCATTCGTCATTCCAGTTTTGCCGAGCTCTGCACCACTCCAAGCGGCGAGCCTTATGTTGTGGGGTCAAAGGTAGCATCAAAAGCGGACGGTAAGCCTTCAGCCCCATACCAAGGAATCTTCGATTAACTGTCATCTTTGAAAACACTCGTCCTTTAGCTGCAACTAGAACATCTCTTACTCGGCGTATACTGTCCCGTCGGTTTCTGAGAGCAAGAAGTCTGAGATGCCGTAAATCACGACCTTGTAATAATCTAGGGCGTCCAGAACCCGCACGATGTCTATAAATATTTCCTTTGAGATAAGGTATACGCACAAATAATTTTCATTCAAATAATTGTCCATATACATGGTGTTGTATTTTTTTTTGTTCTCCAGTATATGTAACAAAAATCCAAGATTCTAAAAAGTATTGTGGAATATATGTGGAAAAAGTACCTCTAGGGTGATACAAGTGGCGGCTATTTTTTATAGCGACCCAATTTCTTGGTACACAAAAAAAAAGTATTATAAAAATAGATATAAATCTATTAAAATCTAATAAATTATATGAACTTATTAAAATCGTTCAATTTTTGAAAAATTTATTGCTATTTAAACAAGTAGATTTTTTCTTAATAAGCTTGATTTTGCTGGTGTATTTAAAAATTGGAAACTTTCTTGTCCGAATTTTTAAAATATTATATCGATGTGCTTCGAAAGAATGTGGCTTCTCAACTAATGTGTCTCATTTATTACAGTGTCGCACAAGAAAAATATCTAGGGGGTTAAAAAGTCGGGTCACTATAAAAATAGAGCAAGCGCCAGGAGCGGTTTTTTTGTGCAAGAAAAAAATGTCAAAATATTAAAATATCTATTATGGGGTCAGTATTTTTTGCCCTAGTTCGAAAAATCAAGGGGGCAACCGTTCCACAGCAACTAAAAAAAATGTTACCAAAAATTGCATTTTTTGTACACTGTTAAAAAAAAATATTTTGGATAATGAATGAATGAAAGCAAATTTAATTTTTTTAATTATGTTTCAAGGATTTTATTATTTTCTCAATTTATGAAAATTTATTTTAGTTTAATTTAAAAAATAATTTATGTTTTAACTTTTTGTTACTTAGGTATTTTAAATCTTGCTTTAAAACTTGTTTTAACACACGCTGTTTTAGTTTGTTTTATGTTTTACTAGCTTGTTCGTTTTGTTTTTGTTTTAACAGAATATCTGACCGTCACACCAGAACAAAAACCAGGTGAGCTTTTTTTGTATTATTTTTTTTTCTGTTATTAAAAATATTAACTTATATCTTCAAAAGGTCACTAAGAAGAGCCTTAACCAAAAATGTAGGGCTCGTACCGGTACAGGGTTGTTTATAACCGATCATTTTCAGATTCTTAAGTGACACATTTTTTTAAATATCTTAAATATTTTTAGTTTAATCATTTAAATTTAAAAATGCCATGATATTTGCATATTTAAAAAAAAAAATTGTCACACCTCGTATAGGCACGAAAATTTTCATGAATACTAAAATAGGGTGTCAGATATAAAAAAATGCATTATAATTTTTTAGATAATAATCAGACACCGAAAACCACTCAACATCTGGAATGTTGAAAGTTTTCTCGTTATTGATGATTTAACATGATTCATAAAACAAAATTCATGTCCACAAAAATAAATAAAGTAGAAACATTTTAGTAGCATATCGAACAACATTTTGTGTTACAATTTCTAAGATTTAATGAAGAGTCCAAAAAACCTAGAGGCCTGTTTTGCCCTTACTAGCAGGGGCCGGAACCCAATACATTGGACTGGAACCTCCTCTGGGAATAAAAAGGAAACAGGTACTGAGTGAGTTCAGCAAATGGGCGAACAATGAACTGAAGATGTCCTGGAGACAAGAGTTCTATTCGTGGATGGTCCGAATGCAGCCAGAACTAAATGGCTCTTAGGCAAGAGCAAGAGGAATTAGCGCAGCACTTAATAGCAGAGTGCGATGCACATGCCAGATCAAGGCAACTGAAGTGGGGATTTCCCACGATAGAGGAAGGAGAGCTGCACTCTCTCAAATGGGCCGACATACTGAACTTCGTAAGAAGACAGGGAGGCCCCGGAGAAAGAGTTGCAGTTACTTAAAAACAAAACTAATGTTCTGTTTTCTCTTCCATGCATGTTGATACTAAATTTGATGCGACTACCAACACTTCTTCTAAAAAAGAATTTTAAGCAAAAGTTTGCTATTGGTCTAAAAAATGTAATAGAGTAATTTCCCGGCATTTCAAATGTAAACATATGCTATAGAATATGGCACTGCACAAAATATTGTAAAGGCTTTGCTGGATATTCTTATTAAAAGCAACATGGATATCCAGAAATTAGAGGCGCTGAGTACAGATGGACCAAATGTCTGTAAAAAGGTAATTAGAGAAATTAATACATACCTAACAGTAAAAAAAAATGCTTCACTTATAGACACTGGAACATGCAATCTACTGTAAACAATTCATCTCTTAAAGGTCTTGGCGAGTTTGAAAATAATGCATCTGAACTAATTAACAAACTATTTTTTTTTTCGATAATAGACCTGAGCGAAGAGCTGATTTTGAAAAATGAATACACTGACTATGCCAAAAAAAATAATTTTTAAAGCATATATCTTCTGGGTGAAAAATACTTGGGTTAAAAGGGCAACAGATCTCTATGAAGAAGAACTAAAAATTGCAGAAGAAAAGATTAAAGAAGAAAAACGAGCAAAAGAGGAAAAGAGAAAACATGAAGAAATGGTAACTGTAAACAATTCATTCCTTAAAGGTCTTGACGAGTTTGAAAACCAAACTATTTTTTTTTTGATAATAGACCTGAGCGAAGAGCTGATTTTGAAAAATGTCTGAATTCAGTGAACATGCCAAAAAAACAATTTTTAATGAAAAACACTTGGGTTAAAAGGATCACTATGAGAAAGAACTGAAAATTGAACAAGAAAAGATTAAAGAGGAAAAACCAACAAAAGAGGAAAAGATAAAACATGAAGAAATGGTTCAAAAAGAGTTGGAAGAGAAAAAGTCGGAAAGGCAAAGTCTTGAAAAACTAAATTACCATAGAGAGAAGAAAGAAGGAAAAATGAAAAAGAAAAAGAAATGGTTGCTATTGAAATGTGAAATGCAGCAGAAGAGCGGTTGAAGCAGGCCCTTAAAAATAAAGACTTGGTGAAAGCGACTGTTGCACTATATGGCTATGATTAAGGCAGCCAAAAGATCTGATAAAAGAAAAAAAAATAAGAAAAAGAAACAAAAAAAATGTGGAAAAAAGGTCAGCAAGAAAAAATCTAACCTGTTGGATTACTTTCAAAGAAAAGAAGACTTAATTTTTTTAAACAAAATAGATTCAAGAATGTTGAGTTTTAATAAACACAAATTAAGCATATTTCCTTTCACTAGAATCAGACGATTGCAAAAAAACTACTCTTCTTGCTAATACCTCAACAGGTATTGATTTAGCAACAGCACATTTGTCGCGTTCTTTTCACAAATTACAATCAGACGACTACAGAACAACTACTCCTCTTTTCACAAATTAGAATCAGACGACTACAGAACAACTACTCCTCTTGCTAATACCTCGACAGGTATTGAATTACCAACAGCACATCTGTCGTGTTCTGGTCACAATTTAATCTCTGTTTGCAGAGAACCCTGATACCTTACTTTGAAACAAATCCAAAAAATGTTCAGAACGATCCAAGAATCTTTTCTTTCTTTCTGTCTTCCAATTTGTGGACTACGTTTTACCTTGTTGGGTCTTCTCAGAAGAACGTGGGTTTCCAGAAATCTCCAACTTCGCCAACAAGCCAAAGATTTCTGAAAACCTGCGTTGTCCTGAGGAGACATAATAAAGTAGAAACTAGTCGGCAAACTGGTAGATATAGGCGAGAAAAGATTCTTGGATCGTATCGGTATCAGGGTTCTGTGTGCACATAGATTAAATTTTGACCAGAACACGACAGGTGTGCTGTTTGTAATACAATACCTATCAAGGAATTTGCCAGAAGAGTAGTTAGTGGAATAATTTTGTTGAAAAAAAAGTTCATAAAGTTCATAATATTTTAGTCGTAACCCGGTCCGGACGCTGCTTATACCATTGTTTAATATATAGGGAAGTTACACAACCTTATGGACAAAAAATTTGATACTTTTTGGGACAAATCGTCGGCCATTCATACAAATTTTATTTTAAAACCTATCCAATTGTCCATAAGATCGACTTTCCTATACATTAGACAATGCTTGTGCATAAAAAATTTGTCTGATTATTCGCTAAAACTCTTTTAGTCACGTTATCTTAGATTTTGTTTTTCTACGTATGATTTTTTAGAAGTCCAACCACCGAAAGGCTTTCGACAAATATTCAAAGAAAAAGGACCCGAAGCTTTTGCGAAAGCGGTGCGCGCGCACAAGGGCCTTCTTCTGATGGACACCACTTTCAGAGACGCGCACCAATCTCTTTTGGCAACCAGGATGCGTACGCACGATCTACTGAAAATTTCCCCATACGTGTCGCACAACTTTAGTCAGCTTTATTCGTTGGAAAATTGGGGCGGTGCGACGTTCGACGTTGCGTTAAGGTAATATATATGAACGATTTTAATCTCAAAACTTTTAAAATATTAGAGAATTATTGGAACTCTTCAAGTGGAATTTATCCGTCTTCCAACCTAATCCTGTCATAAATTGACGTCGTATTAGGTACAAAATAACGTTGTCTACTAGTAAGTCAAATGACAAACATCTTTTGTAATAAAATCCGACGTTTACGTAGTCAGGTACGCATATGCGAACCTTAAACGACGTCAAAATAGGCAACGTAATTTGTACAAATATTTGCCCAGACGGATTCATGTCAGTTTACGTTTCAAAGCCGACTGTTTTAACGTCTATACCTAAATCGACCACGAAACATCATCGGCCTTGTTACGTTCAGCGACTTTGAATTTCAGGGCCCTTATTTGGATACCTACCAAAAAAGGAACGAAGAAAAAGAAGGATACTTAACCTACAATTTTGCATCTGGGACATCAAATTGCACAATTTGTTGGCTTGCTGCCAACCAAAAATCTGATGGACTTTCAGCTCGCACTTATATTTTTCCCAGCCACTTTATCTGGAGCATTAGTGGGGTCACACTGATATTGTTTAATGTCGCTTTTTTATGGGGAACCAACAATTGTTATCCTTCTCCCACATCTGCGAGACAGGTTCGAGCTCATTCAGTGCTTTAGTAAATACAATTTTAAAATAATCCATGTTTTTAAGGAAACAAGAAGGAAAAACGGAAAATATTTTTCTAAGTTATGTTCAGCTGAACTGTCATTTTTTATTTAAGTCAGTTTTAGGTTACATGGCCAACGAAGAATGGAGGCGGATTCAGAACGTTTGCACATATTATGTAGTTTAACGTTGGCTAGTTAGATTTGGCTAAAATTAGGGCTGCAAATCGGTGTCCTTGTCCAAATTGGTAAAAGTACTATACCATCCCAAATTCGGTCATTTTGGAGTTGCAAGCTCGGGCAGCCATTATTGAGAACAATTTTTTTCTTGTTTTTCTTGAAAAAAAAAGAGACCTAATAATGCCTTAAAGATGTGTTTAGTATTATTCTTGAGTGATTTTAGTATTAACTACAACCGAAATAGTGGTTTAAAAAAATCTATTTTTTTAGATATTGGTTTCTTTTTGCTATATTTTGCGAATTTGGAAGAGGGGGAGATATTTTTCGCTCCATCTTGACCAACTTTGTCAGTAAAGTCCCTCACAGAAATATTTCGCTCTAGATTACTCGGTAAAGTGCACTTTTTAATAACATAACTTTTATTGTTAATGAAATAAAAAGGTGGCCATTTATTTTTTGTGAGTTATGATTCGTTAATATATACTTCACCTAAAATTTACTAAACAAGTACCACATTAGGTAATCAATTAAATAATATAAAATTACGTAATCAGGCAGACGTATTATAACGTCGTCATAGGTAAACTACTATACCATTGAAGTACAATTAGCGACGTCGAGACGACCCGAATTTGTATTCCCCATTTAGGTCGAATTGAGATCGTATGGACTGAGATTTTTAGTCCGCTTCAACCTCAGGGTTTTTAAGCCAACGAGTAGAGGACGTTGTTTGACGTCCAAATACTACTTGGGCTATAGGGGTGTATCAAAATTTGTCGCCTTCTATGCATAAGGAAGGACAGAATACCGCTGCAAACTGCTATTACATTTTAACACGCCTGAGAGAGATATCTGAAAAGAATGCTCCTCGAATTAAACCGTCTGCTACATAAACGGCTTAAAAATGAGGAACAAGACAGAAGCAGGCGTTTGCTTCTCCTGCCATCTTGGCCGATAAGAAATTTGAGTATTAATTTATTTAATTATAATTTTTTTATTTAGATTCCTTCACGAGTGTCCTTGGGAAAGACTGGAAGAAATGAGGAAGCTCATCCCTAATATTCCATTCCAAATGTTGTTGCGCGGTGCCAACGCTGTTGGCTATACGAATTACCCGGATAATGTCGTTTACAAATTCTGTGATTTGGCAGTAAGTATATTATTACGTTTTTCACCTTTAGTAATGGGAAGTTTATAGCTTAATTATAGTCTTGACTAGTTTGGGCTCTTGTTATATGCTCCAAAAACTGCTTATTGAAATAACAATGCCTTTTATACTTTGAACCTAAAGACTTTAACTTTCAATTTATACCAACATTTTTTGAAAAAGCAAGTTTTGGGAGTGTAAATCCATTTTTTTCAACTCATGTATCGTTGGTTGATAGATTAAAAGAAGTATCAAACAGTTAATTTTCGTGAATTTGTAACCCCTTTTCAACCGGGATCGTTATCCGGCACCTTCACCATGTCGCGTTGCTAAGAGACATTAATCAATTAAAGATCAAGGCTAAGAGGTAACTAGTCTCTACCCTTCGATAGCTTCTGTTTATTTCGTTAAAGTTTCCAATTTTAACAGTCGGGTGGGGTCAACAGTGGGTTCTTGCAACACCATCGCTTAAAATATCAAAAGTCTACCTTTTCAAAACATTGCCAAACACCCAATCTACTTTCTTCAAACTCATTAACATTAACTACCCATTAATTCCCTAAATTCGTCCTTTCTTTAGTAGGTTCCAGATAAACATTTTGTGATGGATAAATATTGGCCCAATATAAATTTTGAGTTCGTTCGATGGACCACTGAGGGTAGCAGATGTCTAGCCTGTAACTTTTTGTCTAACTTGCCAATACTGGCCCATCAATCCCTTAACCGATATACCACATGATTGGCCAATGGTAAATCGTTGCTGGATCAGTAACAAAAATATATTGGCATAATGAAGGATTTGTTTTTCATAGTCATTGGTCCAACGTAGGTGGTCTCCATCTAACCAGCAACTTTTAGATGTAACGGTAACTATAGTTACTTAAATCCTAAAATATGGCCTTAGATAAAATAAAAATATATTTTTGTGCTTCAAAAACCATGACATATAAATACATCCTAAGAAAATTTCGATTTTTTCCGTATAACAACGTTTTGGCTATAGATAGTTAGTGAACCAATATCGGAAAGACGTATATTTTTCTCCCATGGCCCAACAAAGTGAACGAATATCGGGGAGATGTGGTTTTTTCTTCAATGACCCAACAACAAACCTACCTACTTTGTCGATTCAACATTATATTAAAGTTGGCGAAACAACTGTACTGGCACACCAACTGAAGATAGTCAGAGAGCCACTAATGTATGGTCAGTATCCGAGAAATGCAGTTTTTCCTTTAATGGCTCGACAAAAAGTCGATGTATTTAAGATGAAAGACAAAACAACTATGTTGGCACACCAACTGAAGTTATTCAGTGAGCCAATAATGTATGCTCCAGTATCGGAGAGATGTAGTTTTTTCTTCAATGGCTCAACAACAAAGCAAAATGAAGATTCTTCTCCGTTGATTCAACATCTAATTAGTATTGGCGAAACGACTTTGTTCGCAAATTAACTGATGTTCATCAGCGATCCACTAAATAATTTCCGTCACAGTCACTCAAAAGTCATTCAGTCATCCAACCAATGAAGAATCATCAGAAATCCGACACACCTTGTTTATAGGGTTAAAACTGTTTTGGACAAATTAAAAACTTTTTTTAACTTCAGAACCGATTATTCTAAACGTAACATATATTTTTGAAATCAGGAAGAAAAGTTCAATCTAAATTAAAAAAATAACTTGTATCTTATTTTTAAGACACCCCAAAAAGCATAATTTTTTTAAATAGCTTTTTTACCCAAAATCGTAACATCCAAGGAAACAGGTACAGAGTGAGCTCAACAAATGGGCGAATAATGAACTGAAGACGTCCTGGAGGCAATGTAGCCAGAACTAAATAGCTCTTAGGTAAGACCCGAAAGGACATTGAACTGCTGACAGGGATACTGACTGGGCACAATCGGCTGAAGAAACATCTGACGCAAAGAAGAGTAGCAGGAGATCCCGTGTGTCCCGCTTGCGGGCTCGAAGAGGAATCGGCGCAGCACTTGATAGCAGAGTATGCATATACCAGATCAAGGCAGCTGAAGTGGGGATTTCCCACGATAGAGGCAGAAGAGCTGCGCACGCTCAAATGGGCCGCCATACTAAACTTCGTAAAGAAGCGGCCCATGAAGAGGCCTAATTGCAAGGACCACGGGCCGCCCCTATACTACTACTTCTAGGAAAATTTAATATTCCAAACTTTGAAACACACCGGTAATTTCACAAAAAATATAAGCAAAGTCAGTGAAAATCAGGAAAGGCATCTGGAAAAAATTAAATCACAAAATTTTTTTCTGTAAAATAAATTAAATTTAAAAAATTACTTTTTCTACCTATTATGATAATTCTCGCCCTTGTATATACCCTACTTTTCACCAGTTCTAGCACGGCAGGGTGTATGTAATGGAATTAAGCTGGGATTCCTTCCGGTCACCCATCCAAAACATAATCGTGACTGGTGATGCTTAGGTATGGTTATAAAAAGTGTATCCTTAATTTGTCTTTGTAGGTTAAAACCGGATTGGACATCTTCCGTGTATTCGATTCTCTCAATTACGTGCCCAACATTATCGTTGGCATCGACGCCGCGGGCAAGGCCGGAGGTATCGTGGAGGGAACCATCGCCTACACGGGCGACGTGAGCGACCCCACTCTCAAAAAGTACGACCTCAAGTACTACCTGAACATAGCCGACGAAATGGTCAAGGCTGGCTCGCACGTGCTGGCCATCAAGGACATGGCTGGGTTGTTGAAACCGAGAGCGGCAAAGTAAGTTTGTTTTATTTCAGTCCCTCATAAACTTGGTTAAATATTGAGAACAGGATACCCAGAATTAAATTCCCTCACAAATTACATATCTAAGATTGCTCGCAATTACTCGAATTGCATAACAGTTTGATGCAACTTTACTTTTGATTTGCAATGTTTGTTAAATTTCAGACAGCAATCGATGTTTAGACCCCATAAACCTAATTTTTTTCGGAATATGCATGATACATTTTGAATATTTGCTGTCAATATCAGTATTATACCAGAAAGCTGTGTTATCATCTCACCCAAAATGCTGTTATTTTATTAGTAGTTAAAAGATGGTTGCTCATCCACAAAAACTAAAAATAAAAGTGGACCTAATATCGACCCTTGAGGAACGCCAACATTTATTTTTCGTTCTTCTGAAACTAATTTATAAGCGTTACTTAGGCTCTGACTCTCTATTTTTCCAGCTTTTGCAGCAGTACTTTGTGATCCACAGAGTCAATGTCTTTTGACAGTTTACCAAACATTGCAGCAGTCTTTTCTTTAGAGTTTAATTTGACAAAAATATTTTCTAGAAAGGTTATACCATTATCCGAATTTTTCTAGATGCCTGAAAACTAAATTGTGATTGTTCAAAAACATTATTTTTAATGAAGAATTCTGTTAAACGGATTTAAATTAGTTCTTCGATCGAAAATTTGGAAAGGACTATGAAAATATTCCTACAGAAAAGATTTTTTAATCGCATTAGCCAAGATTTTAGTGCCGCATTTCGTATTGTGCTTCAAAAATGTTTAATAATATTTTTTCCCAGCCGGAGGATTGCTTTTTTTAATTTTTTAAACATAGATTTAATTTTGTGCTTTATTCACGGAAGTAAAAATACGTGGAATAATAATAGCCTATAAAGAAAATAACTGCTACATGTACCTGACATTTGAACAACATGATAACTGACGGGACAAATCTTAATTAATTAAATTTTTGATCTCATTTTTCTCTCTTTTAAAGATATTCCAGAACGACCACATCTTAATTACTTTTGTGAGAAAAAAAATATAAAAATTTAAAAAAAAAGCAAAAGTTGTAGACCAAAACAAAAATTTACTGAAAATTGGTGCTATGGACATAGAAATATCTCCTGAAAACCATAAACATTTATTTGAAATAATTGAGAAAACTGAGATAACTAAAGACTTTTATTTGGTAATATAAGCTTAAATAATTAACAACTAGGTACTATAAGCTTTAACTTTCAACAATTAACAATTAATTTGATAGTTTAACTCCAACATAAAGAGAATTCTACCACAGCAAGGTAAAGATTTCTAGCATGCCTTGGATTTTCAATCGAATTAATTTTGTATTTTGATCAGGTCTTCAAAAACTCCTGGTGAACCGATTCACCGGCCTGTCCCGACCAGGTGCCGAGTCCACAATCTAGGTAATTCAAACTATCGGCCAAGTGATGGAAAAGAACATGAAATGAACTTTTTAAAACGTTTATTTGTTTCTTAAGTTCCGCAGAATCGGGTCGCTTACTTGAAAAACTGATTAGCACTATGGAATCCATGGCTTTGAATGACTGAACAAATGGTACGACCACCAATGACTGTAATGAATGAGATTTGTTCAAAAAATATAGATTCAAGAGGTTTCGGCACGCATTGCCTTCAAAAACTTCGCCTTGCTATTTTCTCAACAAGTCTTCAAAACTATCAGTCCATTGGTGTTCGTACCATTTGTTCAGTCGCGATTAGTTTTTCAAGTAAACAACCCGAAACTGCGGAACTTAAGTAACACAAACAGGAGTAACAGAAACATTAAAAATCTATATTCTAGCTTTTCCATCACTTGACCAACAGTTTGGCTTACCTAGATTGTGGATTGGGCACCCGGTGAATCGGTTCACCGGGAGTTTTTGAAATACTGGTCAAAATTAATTCGATTGAAAATTTGAGGTATGCTAAAAATATTTACCTTGCTTGTAGTAGAATATTCTTCAAAAAATATTTAATTGCTGAAAACGGTTTCTGATGTGTTGGAGTTAAATTATCATATAAAGTTTATATTTTTTGTTAATTGTTGAAAGTTGAAGTTTATTATACCTAGTTGCTAATTGTTTAAGCTTATATTACCAAATAAAAATCTTTAGTTATCTCAGTTTTCCAAATTATTTCAAATAAACGTTTATGGTTTTCGGAAGATATTTCTATGTCCATAGCATCAATTTTCAGTAAATTTTTGTTTTGGTCTACAATAAAATATTTTAATTTAAATATTTTAGAATAATTTTATAAATCTTCTTTTTTATTTTTTTTTTCTCAAAAAAGTAATGTTTTGTACAAAATTTCAAAAAAGGCATCAGCTAGGATTTCATGGAATCCAGTTTTGAGATTATGGAATGGTCCATAACTATTATCACGAGACGAATTTTGGTGGCATTTTCATGTGTACTACAGCCCATTCAGGCACACCGTGTCTAGATGGCGCTGGTTTCTAATAGAGGAAAACCTCATTGTCAACGGCAAATTTTTTATATAGTGTGGTGACTCCTCTCTTCATTTTGTTGCCATCATGTGATTATGTTATTTTTTGTTGAATTTTCTAGGCTTCTTGTGACCGCCCTCCGTGACAAGTATCCAGACATCCCGATTCACATCCATACTCACGACACAAGCGGCGCGGGCGTGGCTTCGATGTTGGCTTGCGCAGAAGCGGGAGCGGACGTGGTCGACGTGGCCGTCGATTCCATGTCCGGAATGACGTCGCAACCGAGCATGGGCGCAGTGGTGGCCAGCTTACAGGGCACACCGTTGGACACCAATTTTAACCTCTCACAGGTATGGGGTGACTTTCTCAACATGACTTCAAATGATTCTTGAATTTCGAGAGAATGATGGTTTGGAAACGTTCACATTTCTGATAAGGACCAATAACAGTCTCTGAAGCTATCAAGATTAACGGACTATATCCGAGCCTCGCCCGATTCCCTTTTATCGAGAGAACCTCATACACTTTCTATCCAGTGCCTCTGGGCAAGGGAACACGTTCTCTTGGAAAACGATGATCGAATCAACTTTACGGGTTCACCGTAAAAGCTTAGTAGCTTCTGAAACTTCTTATTGGTCAAAATGTATGAATGTTCCCAGAGGATCATTCTCTCGAAATTCAAGAATCAGCTCGTAGGTCACAAACACGGGTAGAGAATAGGTAGAGCCACGTCTGTTGGATCTTCTATCATTATATACGACCATGATTCTTGTAAATATGTGGCGTTCTTAGTAACAACCCATCAAACTAACGTTTTTATCGTGATCGATTTTACCACGTTTTCCCATTACCTTGATTGGTTGATTGATTGATTTACTTTATACAGCAAGGTAAGGTTTAGAGATTTCCTGATATTGCAGCTGATTGCTTATTGTATCCTTTGCTGTATTCTTTCACCTAAAAGAGTTTCGATGCCTTCGCTAGATTCAGCACCGTCTTTACAAGTGTCCTTTGAAAGCCTCGTCCTTCCTGAGAAGATGCCTCTTATAAAAGGTGCCGAGTTCTCTAGTAGTTAAATATCGGGCACTCAAAGATGATGTCAGAGGCTGATTCGTTGTCCTCATCATATAGCCTTCAAATGGGTTTTTCCTGAAAAATTCCCACTGTGTGCAGGTACTTCCTCAGTGCGTAGTGACCGGTTAAGAGTCTTGACACTATTCTAATCTGACCTCTCGAGAGCTTAAGAATCTCCTCGGCCAGTCATGCGGATAAACATTTCACCATTGTTTTGCTGTGTTGTTGTCCTGGTATCTGGTTCCAATGATCTTAGTGTTCGTTTCTGGTGCACCGTTCTAGGAAGCCACGTACTGAGGTTTTTGGTATACCGAACACAGGTTCAAGTCCTCTGAACTGTTTTTCACATCCTCTCCTAACTAGGATTTCTGTATTTTCATTCCCAACCACCCCCGTGTGCCTCGGTATCGGCAGCCACGCAAGTGTTACCTTGTTGTGGTTGGCTAGGGTTATTAGGGGCTATAGGCAGTTGCACACTAGTTTGGAATTTATTTGACATGCTAAGGCTTTTATTGCTACTTGACTGTCTAAGAAAATCGTGATATTCTTGTTGGAATATCTCCTTCTCAGCTTGGAATACAGTGGTGTGATTCTCCCGTGAAGCAAACCAGTTGAATCGCGGGGCTAGGCAGCTGTCCCACTGTCCATTTTGGATCCATCAGTATACCATAGCAACTTACCATTCTGGACTAGTGAGTCTTCCGGTGGGTGGGTTTGAAACGGCTTGTTTGATCTTGTTCTTAGGATCATGTTATCACTTTTCATGTCAAACAGCGAGTTTGTGACAACGTTTTTAATCTTGGTATGTCCTGGCTTAGGTACCAGTTGTTGTTGCACTCTAGTCTGTAAACCCCTAATATTCTAGCCTACGCTTTGATGATAATATCAAGGGGTGGGAGGTTCAGCATGGTTTCCATGGCAGCAGTTGGAGTGCTTGTTATTGCTCCCATTATAGGATAGCTCCATTTTTGCTATACCTTGTTCAACTTTTGGCTACCAAACTGATGATTCGTAGGTTATCCTGGGTCTTATCACAACAGTATATATCTAGTAAACGTGATGAGAATCCCCACATTTTGCCCACTGCTCTTTGCTGATTCATTACCTTGGTTTTGTCCGTTTTTTAAATATCTTAGTTTTTGATAAAAGCTTTCAGTTCAATCAGTTCTGATTCAATCAGTTAATGCCATCAATATCACAGTTTCTAAGGTTGCCGAGTATAATATAACCCTCACATTTAATTAACGTGATAAAATAAAAAGAATTTAAGTTATGAATAATCTACTTTTGTCTCTAATAGGTAAATTAGTCGTAAGAATGACTGCGACGGAATCTTCTTTATCGGACTCTATTGACGAATTGCAATTGATTGTACTAAAATCACTAATGACGTCATACTTACCATTAAATTGGTGAAATGAAACCCAGTAAAGCGGTGAATTTTAGATAACTTTACAAAGGCGCCGATAGTAGAAGATCTTTGTTGTTAGGTGGCACAATCATCACCGTCATCTTCAATTGTCATAACATTTTTTGATCTACGTTTTTACAGGTTTCAGAGTATTCGGCCTATTGGGAACAAACGCGTACCCTCTACGCGCCGTTCGAGTGCACGACCACGATGAAGAGCGGCAATGCCGATTGTTACATCAATCAAATACCCGGTGGACAGTACACGAATTTACAATTCCAAGCGTATTCGCTCGGACTGGGAAGCTTCTTTGAAGATGTTAAAAAAGCTTATGCAGAGGTTAGTAGAACAATATTATAGGCTAAGCTAGATAGGAAAAATAGAGGAAATAACTAGAACAAAACAAACAAATAATTTCTTTTTTATTAACAAGCTTAGGGTCCACCGTTTAACATACTAAAAGTCCCCATTCCTACCCCTTCAGGCACTGTCATTTCTAACCTCCAAAAAACTCCATTTTTATCTTAACCAATTTAGATAAGTGATACCTCGGTAGGCGAAGAAAGTATGGGCCTCATTGACAAAAATCAAATCCAGGGTCGCACACAAATTTTTTGCAGGGGGGGGGGAATATATCCATTTTTTAAAGCTCTCCGCCATCTGGGATTTTTGACATGTGTCAAATTTTGAGTCCCGTTGGTAAAATTTTAACTTTTGTCTATAAAAACAGCTAAAAATTTCTAAAATCGGGTCCAAAGTTATAGCGCGTGCAAAAAGTAACAAATTTTTTGGCCCACCCTATATACAGGGTGGAGACTTTAAATGGAATATTGCCCGTAGCGGGTTAAAAAAATTGTTTTTTGGAAAAATCCAAAACCACGTCAACTGAGATATTTAACAGGTAAATTTTTTTGAACGGACCCTCAGAAAGGGGTTTATTCACATACAACGTTTTTTTCAAATTCGAACTCCCCGCTTGTAGCACCTTGTCGGAAAGCTTATCGAAAAAGAAAAACGCTCGTGTAATTTTTTTAACATTTGTCAACCCATGTGCTACGGCCAATATTCCATTTAAAGTCTCCACCCTATATATTTTTCGTCGTTAAAATTCGCTTGTTCCCAAAAATATTACTGACTGTTGTACTTTAGGCAAACAAATTAATGGGCGACATTGTCAAAGTGACACCCTCATCCAAAACGGTCGGAGATCTCGCGCAGTTCATGGTGCAAAACAAACTGTCATCCCAAGACGTGTTAGACAAAGCGGAAGAGCTGTCATTCCCGAAATCAGTAGTTGAGTTCTTGCAAGGTCATTTGGGTCAACCGTACGGAGGGTTCCCAGAGCCCCTTCGCTCTAAGGTAAGGCCATCATGGTAGTAGTAATAGTTGTAGATTGTAGGGGGAGTCGTTTTGGCACTTTAGCCGCACGGCACTGCTTCCTTTGTAGAAATTTTTTGCATGACTCTTTAAGGCTTCTTCCAAAGGAAGCCATTTTCTTGGGGGATAATTGACCCACTTCTTGGATAGATGGCAGTACCCCCTCGACATGCTTAAGGCATAGATTTGACAACACTGCTTTGCTGTTTTTGGGCCAATCTTTACCGGGTAGAATATCGGAAACAAGAAAACGGAATCTTTTGAAATGTGACAAGGATGTTTATTTTTGAATACCTCACAACCGTATCCAGACAGTTTTTTGCTGGACTCTTTCATTTTCGAAATAAAATAAACATGGCTCACAATAGTCAAAAATCTTACTTGACTTTTTCTTTAGCCTCGTCATAAATACAGAAGCAATTTTTGGATTTTTTATTTTTTGAACAAAATACACCAAACTTTAAAAAATCCTTTGGATACGGTTGTAGATTTTTATAAATCTTATTATCTGATAACAAAAAAGTTATGGTTTTTTTCTTTGTAAGCAATATTTTGCCGGAATTCGGAAACACCAAGGTCACGTAATTTAATAGGCCCAAGGAAACTGAAGTGAATTCGATTGGAGTATTGGAATTCAGGTCCGCATAGCCACCGGCCAATCGTCTAATGGAACATGTGGCCAATAAATTGATACATGTCAATTGATAAAAATAATAGGGAAATTTGTAATTTTTTTGATGTTGTATAATGATTTTTTTTTATTACTTTTAATTTCGAGACATTGCAATCCATGAAGCATGAAATAGAGCATCAAATCCTTTAAAAGAAGTATTAATACATGGCTACGTTCCTAATGAGTTATACTTTTCTCACATATGGTGTTCGTACCATGTTCTGAACACTGCACGATCTGACTCGAAATGGTATTAGTGTGTTGAACTTTCAAAAAAATAGCAAAGCAGTGTTGTCAAATCTATGCCGTTTTTGTGGCCTTAAGCCTCTTCCATAGTTAGGCGGGGCATTCACAGAGTGAGTGTTCTGCGGTCTCTGTTGCGGTTTCGCAAAATCTGCTGTGGTCGACTTCTGCTCTTCCTATTACCTTTAGGTGATATTTTACCGGGCAGTTTCCGGTGAGCAGTCAGACGACTATTATTCTGATGTCTTTTCTGTTCCTGTTTATGAGCTTTTTCCAATTGTTGAGTTCTTTTAGAACGTGGCTTTTCGTAAGTCCCCAGTAGGGTTCTGGGCCATAATATGGCGTTTTACCACCTTGTTTTGGGAGGGTATCTGCTTTCTCTAGTAAATAGTAATCTTAGTAGTAATAGAAGGCTGAAGTTGATCCGGCGACGAGGATCTACGCGAGCCTTTTTTTATAATCCCCCAGAGGGCCTCCCTTACACTTCCACTCTTCCACGATGGAACCTTAATGTTCTTTGGTTGAAGGGACATCCGACAATTTGAGCGTCAGGTGATGATTCCTCTTCCAGTTTCTCTGTAGGCTGCACATCTTAGTTAGTTGAATGAGGATTTTATTATCTTTTCCTCCGAAAGATGAATCCTGCACTACCTTCATCCTCGAAAGGCATCTTCGCTCTTCTGGATGTGGATGCCAAATTGCGATATACATCGACCTAAACTTTTACGTGACGAGCCATTCGTTAGCTTTTCTTTATGCCTCCACTTTCCAGGAATACCCCCTCTTCTGTCGACTCCTTCTCCTTGACTTGTCTATCTAGGAGATCATCACATTGCCCGAAAGGTCAACTTCATTTCTAGAACATCCCTTTCTAGGCGGCATGGTCACACTAAACTTCCTTTTTTCCTTATTCCGTATTCTGGACTCTCAATTTATATACAAAACGTCGATTTCCAGAGGTCCTGTTTTAACTCTTTTCCAAAACCCCCTTTCTCTTCTTTCTTGTCTAGAGTGGTATCGGAGGGAGCCTCAGGGTACTGTTCAGGGCAGTGTTTAAGGTTGTTCTCATTGCGCTAGTAATTTCTATGGCCGCCAGTCTTTGTAGGCAGCCAACCTTCTAACATTCTTACCGGTCATGGTTTCTTTCCGCCAGACCATAGAATCGTATTTGGAAAAATAATTTGTACATTTTTGAAGGACAAAAACAATAGAATTTGAGCATTCTCTCAAAAAAGGTACCTAATGGTAACCGTAGGTACGTGTTTTACACTAGTAGGGCTTATCAGAACTGTGCTACCTAATGGAAATAGGAAAATAAATTTTGATGAAAAATCTGAAAAAGGATTCATGAAAAGAGGATTATGTATCATTAGGTACCTTTTTTGTTAATTTTTACCCTCGTAAAATTCCTTTTAAATTTATTTTTGAAGGAGCCGTAAAAAAGGTGACTATCGACCTTTCCACCTTTTGTATAAATCCCTGCGTAAACAGGCATATTTTTTTATACTTTTTAGGTTTTAAGGGACATGCCACGCATAGAAGGCCGGCCGGGAGCCAGCCTACCTCCTCTAGATTTTAAAAAATTGTCTGACGAACTAAAGGAAACTTTCCCGAACGCTACCGACAGGTATGTTTCCTTAACTAAACTAAACTAAACAAAAAACATTTAAATTGAAAAATAACTGTTTTAATAGTACATCCAAACCAACTTTTGACAACTTATTCTAGGGAATCTCAAAAAGCAATTGGTAAAATTAGTTAAAAAATAATAAAATTAAAATTAACAAATATTTGTATAAAATATGGGAGTTCAAAAATATTTAAATTAAATAAGTTTTGGTTCAAAATATCAAAAAAAGAAAAATCCAAGCTGGAAGACTGACCTTTGGCAACATCTTCAATCAATCTTTTCTTAATTTTATCAAAAATCACCTGCTAAGGTTCCAAAACACCTTAATCGACGAAAAAAAAAGTTAATCGATTTTATCGAAATTTGGTACAAAAATCCTCTATCGGCTGGCCATGAATTGATTAACTTTTGGGTACGGTGGTGGGGGTTGAAGAGGGGAAAGAGGGAATAAAATATTTTTAAAAAAATTGTAACAAAAGAAAGTAGCGATATACGGTTCTCAGATTTAAGTTTCCATGAATATGGACTACAAATTTTGTTATAAACTACAAATTCGTGGGAGCTTTAGTTTCCGAGTTATTTGAAAAAACGTTAAAATATACAAAAAAAATCATAACTTTAGAAGTAAAGCAGCTATTGATATGCGGTTTTCAGATTTTGGTTTTTGTAAATATTATGTTATGGTTCAAATCTTTCAAATCTATATTTTTCGAGATATTTTCATTTCCTCTCAACACAAAATAATTGATTGTATGGTGGACTATCCGTGCTTTCTAGCACCAACTATACGTACTTACTTTTTTTATTTGCAGGGACGTAGTTAGCGCAGCCTTGTACCCACAAGTGACTAAGGAATATTTACAATTTAACGAAAAATACGGGCCTGTGGATAAGTTGGATACAAGAATATTTTTATGCGGACCGAAGGTTGGAGAGGAATTCGAAGTGACGATTGAAAAAGGAAAAACTTTAGGTAATGATTGGAATTAAAGTAACACTCGTGGCATATCGGACAAAGCGTTTTTGTTTCTCACTTTGTTACGACCAGGGCTCCAATGTCTAATGGAGAATCCAGACACCTACAGACCTGTTTCATCCTTATTAGGAATCATCAGGGAGTCATAGGATTGTACCTGGCAGTTAAAGCTACACAGGCAACCATGCACACCTCTCGGCTTTAAAACAAAAAGTTTGTAATCCGCGGAGACGTAGTACCTGTGTGCGCCACCTGTCGAATAAACCGAGAAACAAAAACATGAAAATCCTGTACCTTTCAGCAGATTATAAAGAAGAAACCTGTAAAAGTATAAGGTCACTGTAACATGACTCTTAAAAGGAGGTAACGTTCGCAGCAGCATCGCCCCCAAAGAGGCTTGTTGCACGTTTTATTGCCCATTTTAATCGTTTCACCGTAATTTGTCAGCGCACATTCTTTTCTCAAAACAACTTAGCCCAGAAACTAAAAATGTTTCGTATGTTCTATTTGGTCGTGCCTCTATACATTTGACAGTTGTTGTTTTACCAAAGGGGGGCAACTCGTATTTCCCTTTCTTTCTAGTTGTTTTCATACTTGCATGTCAAACCGATTTTATGAAATGGGCTGATGTTTTGTTGTCTCTGTTTATAATTTCCCCAGACAATTTTTGAAAGATTGATTTTTTCTGGTCAGTAAAATATGAAAAAACTTGAAATTAACTCTGTGTTTCGGACTTCCATTGTCTATATTTTATTTATACACGACGTTTCGATCAGTAGAAACTCTGATCGTCTTCAGGTGCAAACTACAATCAATTCCTAAGACTACTTACTTATATACTGTGAGAAATCACTCAACCTTGAAGTTTAAGCAGTTGGCTCCGCCCAAAGAGGGGTTTCCAAATATTTCAACACTTGGTTTACTGAAAATACCTTGATTCTGCCCAATAAATGCAGCTTCAAGGAATTTTCGTTTTTCCGGTGTGACTCCTCGTGCAAAACTTTTGCTTCTGTCCACTTCATTCGGTGTTGTTTTGACCATGCGTGTTTGGCGATTCCTGATTTCATTGTTTCACCTATTTGGGTATTCATCTAATGTTCTTTAAGCCTAACAGACAATATTCTTTTTTCTTTCGTCTATGTATGATTCACTACACTCTCAAGGAACTTGGTAAATGCCACAGACCTAAAAACCATAGACCCTGAATCCCATCCATAAATTCTTATTTGTTTTGCCCCCAAGCTAGCCTGTGTGCCAAAAAAGGACAGAATGATTTTCAGAACGTTTCTCGGCAACACTGCGGTAAAACATTTGTATGTTTGTAGACGTATGTCCTAGATACATCCATTTGTTTTACATACTCGACCAGTAGCGGCGAAAAATTAATAAATATGTAAAAAAATAGGTTAATTGCACAAAAGCAGTAATTTGTACTTTTCACAACTAGCGGTTAAAAGAACGTTTTTTTTTACAAGCGTTGATTTAAATTACGAGCGCAGCGAGTGATCTAAAAAAAATGTTTGCATCGGTAACCATGCTTTTGTAATTTATAGACACTTACTTCACACATGTCTTTTGGATGAAGTTATAAAAACTCACCCCCTTTCTTGTCACCCTTTCAGAAACCCGCCACCAATTTAATTGTGTTATGTTGTTAAATATTTTTTTAACTGCTAATGGTGAGTAAAAGCGATTAAGGTAGGTGATAATTTTATTAATTCTTGTGAAATTTGCTGGTGCAATATCAAAAAAAATTACAAGATAACTTTAATACAAGGTTAAGGGCAACAGCTCTTTAATAGTCTTTTCTATCAACTAAAGGCAAAAGGCAAAACCTGATGTTTAAATTAAACCCCTGATGAAATATACTAAATCACTTGCATAATTATAAGTTTAAAATATGTCATATAAAATATGTTAAGATAAAAGTAAAAATATAATAAAATACCTACTCTTTTTTTAAAACTAATATTCAATTAAAGCTTTGAGAATTAAAATATTTTACTATACTTAACAATTTCGTTTTACCCATTGTTATTTTACATAGGTGAGGTACACAGAACTTGAAACCCTTAGCTCTGTGGTCAGGTACTTGCTTTTCTAAATTTAGGACTAAAACAACAAAATACCAGAATAAACAGACAATAAAACATAATAATATTTTGATATATTAGTTTTGCCTTTGTTAAGAAATTATAGCATTGAGCACACCTGCACAGAGGGTATATAAACAGGGTGCTGGTCCTAACAACAAAGCATATTAAAAAAACAGCGTAATTATGCATTATAGGGTTTTCTGCAATTTTTAATTTTTTATGAAAAATTCTTTATGGGGGCACCTATTAGAGGGTCCCTAGGATCCCAAATCCACCGGCGCCGTTTGTTTTTTTTTATTTTTTTTCACTAAAATAACCCAATCCAACTCTTAAAAAAAAACCGACGTCGGCGGATTTGGGGTCCTAGGGACCCTAGTAGGTGCCTCTATAAAGAATTTTTCATAAAAATAAAAAATGGTAGAAAATCTTATACTGCATAATTACCAAAAACAGTAATACCAATAATTGAAAATAGGTAAAGGACTACACTGACCGGTAATTATCACAACAAAACTACAGCTGATTTTGACATTTACCTTTGAAACGAAATCCCTTAATTTGGGTGTTCCAATCGTTTACACACGATGCATTCCCGCACCATCCTATAGTTTTTAACTTCACAAGTTTAAAAAAAAAACACAAAAACCACACAAAACGTTTCGAAATCAGAAATATTTGGACACGGTCGGTATGCAACGCTGCAAAACATATATAATGAAATCCCCAGGTAGTGCGCAGAAGACGGCAAGGTATTGCGACTTGCCAGTTCTTGTTTAGGGATCGTTGGGAGTATTGGAAAAAATATGGGCTTTTTATTTTTTATGAGTTTATTTTTTATCTTTTGTTTTGTAATTATAGTTTTTAAATAAATAAACATTGTTTTCATGCTATTTTTAAATATAGCTGCTTATAGTGGTAAAAAAGCACCAAGATTTTCATGAAATTTCACAGCCAACAAGAAAGTAACCTCAAGTTGGCAACAAGGCTTCATCCTACTATGCTTTCATATGCTATGTTTTCATGGGTATTGAGTTCGTTTTCAAAACTCATTGTATTTTTTTCTTTTTTATAGCGTGTTCTTGCTCTTGATAAAGAACACGCTCTATAAAAGAAGAAGATACAATGAGTTTTGAAAACGAACTCAATACCCATGAAAACATAGCAATAATTTGGGGAACACGAGCTTATACACTACATATATGTAATATTTTCACATCGCATACTGGCTCCGACACATTGTATCGTTTTTCTCCTGCTCTTTGAGGCAAAGATATAGTATAAAGTGCGAGTTAGGATGACTACAAATATTTTTTTGAATTTATATAAAGAGAAAGAGAACGCCTAATTCCGGCGATACGTTTTGCGAGATAAATTGTTATTGTAGGAGCCAGGGCATTAGCATAGCATTCAGAGTCTAATGGTGTTGGTCTGTTGTAAATGCATTCCTTATTTTGTTTGTTCTTCGGTTTTGTTTTACTAAGAACGCTTCGAATTGTATTATTAGATTTAAGAGCGGTTTTAATTTAAAGTTGTTCGGTACTCTTCGAATTTTCTCTAATACTCCTTTAATGGTTTTAAGGTTTTGTTCTTGTTATGTCTGTCCTATTTGCTGAAATTTAGATATAGTATCTGTTACAAGTTTAAGGCTGTAACCATTCTGCTGCAGATTCTTCTTCATGTTTCTTATTTCGATTTCCAAGTCATGAGAATTGTTACTTTGAACGGATATGTTATACAAAGTTCTTATTATTCCTCGTTTGGTTGTTGCAGAATGTGTGGGTTTACGATAGACTGTTGTTTTGATGTCGCTTGTGAATTTAATGGTGGCTCTTATGTTATTTAGCTGGTGAAGAAATTCTGAAAGTTGTTGGTCATTCCCGGTCCAGACACTAAAAGTATCATCAACATAACTTAGCCAGAGCTTAGGTTTATATGTTGCGGTATCTACCGCGTGTGATTCGAACCACTCCATGTAAATATTGGCCACCACTGGCGAAAGCGATGAACCCATTGGCAGACCGCGCTTATATCTCATTAACGACGCTTTATAGACACACATATCACCAACCATCCTCAATTTTTTTTTTATGAGCTGCCCACCTGTAAAAATATGTTATTTTTTTTTAGGTATTAAGACATTAGCCATGGCCGAAGACCTAACCGAAACGGGCGAACGCGAGGTGTTCTTCGAACTGAACGGCACCTTGAGGTCGGTTCTTATAAGGGACAAAGATGCTGGCAAAGAGATCGTGTTCCACCCGAAAGCCGACAAAGCCAACAAAAAACAGATTGGAGCGCCGATGCCTGGTACTGTGATCGACGTTAGAGTAAAGGTAAACGCTTATGCAGGGTTCCGGAGTGCTTTCATGAGAAAAATATTGCCACCCTTGCATTATAAGCATGAGTCAAAGTTGCAATATAACCGTGTACAAGATATATAACCCAAATTCTGCTAGAGGACGGCAACGGTCGGGGAAATATCCGACCCTCGACTGTGTGCTATAGGTACCGTGGAATCTGGTATTGCATTTTTATTTCCTTTCGGGGTCACGTCAGGTTACGTAAATTTGGTGTTTTCCATAAAGGTATAACTAAAATAGAGACATTATGGGCGAGTTTGTAAATTCATCAGATTTTTTTCACCGATGTCATTAAGTTTTTGATGACGTTAATGTGACATTCCATGTTGTTGAATTGTTGTTAAGAAATTTGTGCTTTTTCGAAAAAAATCTCATGTATTTCCAGCAAACACAAATCGTCGGCATTGAATCGGGCCAATGTTGGCAGTGTGTCGGAATCGGCGACTACACGTTGGCCCGATGTTGGACAGATTGCGATTTTCAGTTTTCGGTCAATAATCGGCAACTCACAGAGGTCCACATTACTACAGTCGACTTTATGCCGACACCACTTTAGGATCGACGATGGTCTGATTGGAACTTTGTTTAATCGGTCGAAAATCGGCAACTGACGATGGCCCGATTTACTATAGTCCACTTTATGCCGACGCCCACTTTATCTACTTTAGGGCCGACGACGGTCCGATTGGAACTTTGTTAACCGGACGAGAATCGGCAACTGACGATGGCCCGATTTACTATAGTCGACATTATACCAACGCAAACCTTATCTGCTTTAGGGACGAGGATGGTCCGATTGGAACTTTTTTTAATCGGTCAAAAATCGGCAACTGACGATGACCCGATTTACTATAGTCGACTTTATGCCGACTCCCACTTTATCTGCTTTAGAACCGACGATGGTTCGATTGGAATTTTGTTTGATTGGTCTAGAATCGGCAACTGACGATGATCCGATTATGTCACCTTAAAATTTTTAAACTGCTTAAAAATTTCTTCCTAGTATGTAGAGATGGCGCTAATGTCACTATGTTCCCTGTACAGTGGAAGATAATATTATATATGTAATGAGCAAAGATATTTCAAAACTAGAATGCGGACTTGACAAGATGGTGGTACTTCTCTACAAGAATCACCTCTTCTGCCACTTACACCAGCCCGACTGGTTGGGCACCCGCATTATCGAAACTTTGTAGTTTGCCAATGTCGGATCGTATCAAGCAACCACCGACGGAACTTCGTCAATCACCGACGTCGGCCGCTTTGAGAGGCTGATGTGGGGCCTTATTATCCACCCATTATCGGACCTTTGTGGTTTGCAATTGTCGGGCCGCTTTAAGCTACCACCGACGGACATTCGTCAATCGCCGACGTGGGACCGCTTTAGGAAACCAATGTCGGACTTAATAATTTACCGATGTCGGCCAGCTTGCCTACGTTAGACCGACCAAATTAAGCAGTTTTATGGGCGGATTTTCGGTACCATGTGGTTAAACCATATCGGACCTTAATCCGATGCTAGCAAAAAGTAAAATTTACCATTGGTCCGACGGCGGGCTACAGTCTAACGCTGCGTCGGCAAACATACATTGTGCCTACATTGTAAAGCGGACAAAAAATACTGCTGTTCCGATGTCGTAAATCGACGTCGTGCCGATGACGGCAATCGACATAGGGCCGACGAAGGCCCGAGGGAACTGTGTTTATTGGGCAATGTGACGATTTTAATTAAATATGAATTTAAATAAGCTTTATTGTGAAAAATAAGAAAGAAAATGTTATATTTTTGCAAAAAAGTTGACAAAAGTATTAAAAGCAAAGAAAAAACACCAAACTATAAAAACTGAAGAATATAGTATCATACGGTAAAATTTTGGGCTCACCTCTGAGCATAGGCGCCTCGATTTTTATTCACATATTCACAAATCTTCACAATTTTAATTTAATTCATAATTCATAATGTGTAGATACAAATCTGTTTATAAAAAAAAGGGGACACATACATTTGCGTACGTAATGACCCGGTTTTTTTTAACACAAGTGTACATGGTATGGTACATATATATCCCTCATTTTTTCGGTCACAAATTAGATAAATATCCGATATTTTGACCAAAAAAATAACTATTTTAATTTTCTAGTATATATTGGGAAAAAAACCTACACAATGTGACAAATTTCAATCGGTACCCTCGTGACGTCACAACGCCATATTGTAAATATTGGGCTCACCTCTGAGCATAGGCGCCTCGATTTTTATTCACATATTCACAAATCTTCACAATTTTAATTTAATTCATAATTCATAATGTGTAGATACAAATCTGTTTATAAAAAAAAGGGGACACATACATTTGCGTACGTAATGACCCGGTTTTTTTTTTAACACAAGTGTACATGGTATGGTACATATATATCCCTCATTTTTTCGGTCACAAATTAGATAAATATCCGATACTTTGACCAAAAAAATAACTATTTTAATTTTCTGATATATATTGGGAAAAAAACCTACACAATGTGACAAATTTCAATCGGTACCCTCGTGACGTCACAACGCCATATTGTAAATATTGGGCTCACCTCTGAGCATAGGCGCCTCGATTTTTATTCACATATTCACAAATCTTCACAATTTTAATTTAATTCATAATTCATAATGTGTAGATACAAATCTGTTTATAAAAAAAGGGGGACACATACATTTGCGTACGTAATGACCCGGTTTTTTTTTAACACAAATGTACATGGTATGGTACATATATATCCCTCATTTTTTCGGTCACAAATTAGATAAATATCCGATATTTTGACCAAAAAAATAACTATTTTAATTTTCTAGTATATATTGGGAAAAAAACCTACACAATGTGACAACCTCGCACTTGTAGCGGGTCACCTATATAACCGTGTACTACGCTGCCTCATTCATTAGGGAAATTTTGGAACGCTTAAAATTTTGACAACTTTGACAGCAGCTGTGGTAGTGTTTTTGGAACACATTAGAAACTGGCACTCGTAAAAAAATTTAGAGATGAGAAAAACACAAAATTGGGCTTTATTTTACAAAATAAGTGTTTTATATGTGGGAACCTGGTAACTTTTTATTATTTTTAAAATTAATTGTGCCAAAATTTACTAAAATTAACCAGAAAAATAACCACAACCACAACGAAATGGATTCGTAGCTTACGGCAGTGGTAGTGATTAATTACCACAAAGGAATGACGTTTAGCTAATGCGCAGACGCAGTAATTACCACAACCACTACAAAATATCCCTATTATTTGTCTTCAGAGTTGCCGCTGAACTGTCATTCTTCTTTTAAGTCAGTTTTGCTTACATGGCTAACGAAGAATGAAGGCAGATTACGAACGTTTGCACATATTACGTAGTTTAACGTTGGCTCGTTAGATTTGGATAAAATTAGGACTGCAAATCGGTGTCCTTCTCCAAATTGGTGATAAATTGGTAAAAGTACTATACCAGCCCAAATTCGGCCATTCTGGAGTTGCAAGCTTGGGCAGCCATTATTGAGAACAATTTTTTCTTGTTCTTATTGAAAAAAAAAAACAATAAGAAACTTAATAATGCCTTAAAGATGCGCTTAGTATTATTCTTGGGTGATTTTAGTATTAATTACAACCGAAATAGTGCTTTTAAAAAAAATTATTTTTTTAAATATTTTTTCTTTTTGCTATTTTGTGCTAATTTGGAACTCAGTGAAGTGGCCCTCGCAGAAAAATTTCGCTCTAGATTACTCGGTAAAGTTCTCTTTTTAATAACATAACTTTTATTGTTAATGAAATAAAAAGGTGGCCATTGATTTTTTGTGAGTTATAATTCGTTAATATTGTAGTAAAACACACCTACCCAGGTTCGTTTAACAAATTAAAATAAAACAACCAAAATAAATAAAAAGCCCTACGTTGTTAACCCCATAAAATCAACATAATTTTACTTGACCAGAATGCACCTGACAATAACAAATTTAGGGAGACTTGAGGTAAGGTGTGATATGTAAAATAAACACAAAATTTGAAAAATACTCCCAATTTATTAATTCGAAGAAAAATCAATGGTAGTGCCGTACTCAGCCTGAAATTCACGAGGGGAAAGAGCACGGCAAAGAAACCCTCGATCTCAATTCCAAAAATCGAGTCATGCTGTGCCAAACATTGAATTACAAGTAATAATTAAATTACTTGAAAAATTAAAATTACTGTCTCAGTACTAAAATTTGTCGTTCTACATTTATAACAATACATTCAAAACTGAAGAGTTTGTGGTTAGTTAGCCGGACATCGGCAGAAGGTACTGAGGTCCCATACGGGAGGCTACTCAGCTAATAGTTGATATTTTGGGCTAATATCTCTAGACTATACTTTGTTTTTACTTGCTAGGATATTCGCTCAATCAGGGAAAGAAAATGTTAGTAGATTCACCAAGGCCATTTCTCACATCCTGAATCATACCAAAAATATATGATATATCTATTTCATACATCTTTGGGCATACGTCATACAAACTAAAATCCCAGCACAAAAGACAGCAAATGTTTTGATTTAAATCTGCATGGTTCACAGCATAAAACGATTCTATCTAAATATACATATGTTATAAACCAACACATTAAATATAATAGAAATAAAAGAATCCTTTGTTTGGAATATAATAATTTTTAAATACGCATTTTACTGACCTGTAAACAATTCGTTCTACCGTCAACCAAACAGCTCCAACCACTCTCTCCTGATTCCGAATCTCGTAAAAACCCACACACACAAAACACACAAATGCATGCGTCTTTTTTGTTGTTTTTTTTTTAAATTAATACCTACCTATAGGGTGCTACAAATCCGAATAAAAGATTTAATATACGGTTTTCTACAATATATATTTGACCTAAAATTTACTAAATTAGTACCACATTAGGTAATCGATTAAATAATATAAAATTACCTAAGCTGGCGGACGTATTATCACGTCGTCATAGGTAAACTAGCGACGTCGAGCCGACCCGACTCTATATTCCCCATTTAGGTCGGATTTGGGTCGTATAGAATGAGATTTGTAGTCCGCTTGCCAACGTCGGGGTTTTTAAGCCAAAGAGTAGAGGACGTAGTTTGACGTGCAAATGCTACTTGCGTTCAAAAAGTGACAAATTTTTTGGCCCACCCTACATATACAAGTGCTAGGCGCATTATTTCACGTTTCTCACACATTTTTTTTCCTGTTTTAGGTTGGTGACAAAATCGAAAAAGGAACTCCCCTAGTAATTCTTTCGGCAATGAAAATGGAGACCGTGGTTCAAAGTCCGGTAGCGGGGGTAATCAAGACGATAGACGCCAGTGTCGGTACCAAATTGGAAGCAGAAGACTTGATCATAACAGTGGTTTAAATAAATTCTTGGACAGATAACCATTTGTTTAAACTAATTAACTGCAACAATAGGGGACCTCATCGAACACAGGGTAAGGCTGGCTTTTCTTGAGTTTGGAAAACACAAAAATCTACGTAAAAGATGTCTAAATAATTTGTTTTTATATATTTTTGTTTCGTTATTTTAGATTGTTGTAGACTTTTTTAAATTGTTTTTGTACCTATTTACATGTACAAATGTTTTGTTTATTTTTTTGATTATTTTAAAAATTAGTAACAATGTAAAAAGCATGCCTCAAAGTTTTCAAAAAAAAAAGTAATTGTTTTACAATGTTGTACAATTTTTTAATTATTTTGAATTTAAATAACATAACGTTATTATGACTGTATTTATTCTTTATTTAAATACTTAAATATTGGTAAGACGGACAAAAGGTTAGAGATACTTTCTAAACATACAAAAATGTGCAATAATTTAACTGCAAAGACCGAGAATGAAAATGTCTGCGGTTTAAAACCTATTATATTTTTTTTTGTCAATTCTTATATTATTTTTTTTTCTAAAATCACGACTGTACAACAACAAGAGAACTTTATAAGGTTTAAAATATTCAATATGTGCTATGTAAAGACATGAAATGTGATAAGTGTTAAAAAAATTACTTGAAAAATATTTTTTTAATAAAATGATTTAGTACTTTAATTGTTTTAATTATTTATTTGAGGCCGGGGGCTGAGTTACCTAGCATGACTACCAAGGACAAAATTGAGGTAAAAGTTTATGACTTTTTTTTCATTGATTTCTCAATTTCTTTTAGAAAAAAAATCTGAATTGCCTGTCAAAAAAAAAACACAAATTTTTAAACATCTAAGAAAAATTTATTACCTATCACAACCCACACAGAATATTTTATATTGTTTTATATTGTTGTTTACTATAATAATCTCGATAATAATATTCTTAGACCTATTTTTGCCTTAATCTTCACATATCAGTGCAGAGGAACGCAGGGGACTTTGGTTTGTGCAAACACAAATCGTCGGCATTGAGTCGGACCAATGTCGACAACGTCGGCAGTGTGTCGGCATCGGCGACTACACGCTGGCCCGATGTTGGACAGATTGCGATTTTCAGTTTTCGGTCAATAATCGGCAACTGACGGAGGTCCACATTAATATTAGTCGACTTTATGCCGACACCACTTTAGGACCGACGATGGTCCGTTTGGAACTTTGTTTAATCGGTCGAAAATCGGCAACTGACGATGGCCCGATTGGCTATAGTCGACTTTATGCCGACGCCCACTTTATCTGCTTGATACGATCCGATAATGTCACGTCGGTTCGCTTTGAGAGGCTGTTGTGGAGCCTTTTATTATCCACCCATTATCGGACCTTTGTGGTTTGCCATTGTCGGGTCGCTTTAAGCTACCACCGACGGACCTTCGTCAATCGCCGACGTTGGACCGCTTTAGGAAACCAATGTCGGACTTGAATAGTTTACCGATGTCGGGCCGAGACCCGCTTGCCTACGTTAGACCGACCAAATTAAGCAGCTATATAGGCGGATGGTCGGTACCATGTGGTTAATTAAACCATATCGGGCCTTAATCGTACGGCGACGGTATGCCGATATCAGCAAAAAGTTAAATTTACCATTGGTCCGACGGCAGGCTACAGTCTAACGTTGCGTCGTTAAACATACATTGGGCCTACATCGCAAAGCGGACAAAAAATACTGCTGGTCCGATGTCGTAAATCGAAGTCATGCCGATGACGCCAAATTCGGCAATCGACATCGAGCCGATGAAGGCCCGAGGGAACCGTATTTGCTGAGTGGTGTACCTATGCACTAGTCAAACGTAATAAAGTATATTTTTTTGCAAAAAAGTCCACAAAACTTAATTGTGCCAGTTTGTGCGTCAAGTTATTACCTTTATAAATAAGTTTTCTTCAGGCAATTTTTTTTTTAAATTGATTGATCGATTGATTAATTGATAGTTTTTGAAAACTCCGTGATTCGATGCAAATTCAATATAACAAAGCTATATTATAAGGGTTTTCTTTTGGTTAATTTTATTTTTCTTCTCTCTAAATTTATATAGGGTGTGACAAAAAAACCTCACTTTTTTAAATGATTATAACTTAGCGGAAAATTGTCCGATTTTAATATTATTTAGCTTTATAAAAAGCCAAAGCTTCAAAATTTATAGTACCAATGCCAAACTTGACATTTCCGAAAAATCCAAGATAGCGGACCTATTTGAAAATTAGACATTTTTAACCCCCCCCCCCTCGATTATTTTTTTGTGTGCGACACTGTAATAAATTGAAACATCGGTTACGAAGCCACATTCTTTGGAAGCGCATCGATATATCATTTTAAACATTCGGACAAGAAATAAGGAATTTAGCAATTTTTAAATATACCAGATGTTTACCTGCAAAATCAAGCTTTTTCAAAAGGCACAAGCTTCAAAATTTATAGAACTAATGATAAAACTGACATTTATTAAAAAATCCAAGTTAAAAAATAGGCATATTTTACCCCCCCTAGAAAAAAACTTTTTCTGCGACACTGTATTCAATCTCAAATTTCAAAAACGACATTTGTTAAAAATTCAAGATGGCGGACTTATTTCAGACCCAGAAAAAACTTTTTCGGTAACACTGTATTCAATCTCAAACATCGGTTACAAAGCCACATCCTTTCCAAGCACATCAATGTAATATTTAAAAGATTTAAAACTGAATTTTTAAAATATTTCATTGGTGTGCTTGCCAAGGATGTGGCTTTGTAACCGATGTTTGAGATTGAATACAGTGTTACCGAAAAAGTTTTTTCTGGGTCTGTTTTTTAAATAAGTCCGCCATCTTGAATTTTTAACAAATGTCGTTTTACAAATTATGACGCCTGTGACTTTTAAAAAGTTTAAACTTATTAAAATCTATCAATTTTTCAAGTAGTCCCGAATTCGGTCAGTTTTCAGATTCTTTCTAAATTTTTAAGAAATTTGACCATCAAAGTTAAAAAAAAATATTTTACCGACTTTCTTGAACCTTTTGCAAATGTCGCCTAACAACTGCAACAGTCTCGCAGAAATAGATGCGCGACAGGATATTCTCATCTTTGAACGCGAGTGGGTATCAAATATTATAAGGTAAGGCTTCTGCACATATATTTTTAATAAGCAACTACAGCTTGCTAAAATTATTTTGAGATATATTTGCTAATTATCATTAGTTTAATATTTAGAGATGTGAATTTTAAAAAATATATATTTTTTTTTTGAAAAATTTAACAAAAGAATGGGGGTGACTGAATTACTGACAAAAAAACTGCCTTGTCCGGAATTCGGCCTGCGATGACCGAATTGGAGGCAAAAACAAGATTTTTTGAAGTTAAGTTTTTAATTAGATTTTTTCATAAAAAAAGTCAATTTTTTTATATTTAAAAAAATACTATATTTTTTAATGCCCGAATTCGGTCATAGGCTTTCTGGCTTAGTTTAACCTACAGATCGCGTTAAATGGAGGGTGACAGAATTATAGACAAATAGTGACCGAATTTGATACATTTTATTTTTTTAATATAAAAAAAGGTAGAGTTATAATAAAAAGGGCTACTTAAGTAAGTATATTGTAATTGTTTGCAAAAAAGCTTTTTAGTTTTAAATACTTGTTGGATTTTTATGCTTCAAGTGCAATTTTAAGTTAAAATATTAATGTTTTTTTAATCATTTGCTTAATCAAGTTCCTACAAAATTATTTATTTTGTTTTAATGTGAATTTTTTTGAGGGTGAACAAATTCGGGATATATCTATGAGTGAATTCGGGATATCAGAGTGATCGAATTGGAGACAATGTTTTTGTGGGACAAAATAATATTAAAAAAAATCTATATATTAAAAATTTATAAACTCTTTTTTTTTAACATCATCAGGTTCATTAATCATACGTTTTCTGAGTTGAGGTGTAAGAATGCATATTTTGCCTATTATTGGTCTTACAAGGCAAGACCCATGAGCTTAAGGGCCTTAAGGTGACCGAATTCGGGTCACCCACCTTACAACAATGCACTTCGAAAGAATGTGGCTTCGTTACCGATGTTTCAGATTTATTACAATTACTTAGTTTATACGACCCGTAAACCGGTTTTATTTTAATGCGGTTTACCGCTAATGCGCATTTCGCCTAATGTTTATACGTTGAAATTAAAAACCCTTCATCAGCTTCAACGGATCAGATTCTCCAGCGCTGCCAACCTTGATGCAACCAAAAGCCGACTGGTTGGTATAGTGGGTACATACCTGGTTTCACATCGGAATCGACCTTGAACTCATTTTAAACTTTTCGGTTGGCAGCACTGGCTTCAAAAACGGTTTGAGGGTTTATACGCACTTTTAAACGATTTTACAAACGCTATTCCGCATTTTTAAAACGATTTTAGCTAAAGCCCATCGGACCTCTTAAAACGGTTTAGGTAGTGTTTATACATGCGTTTTAGGAAAACGGTTTAAAATTTAAAGGTTTTAACGGGCCCGTATAAACTAAGTAACTGTCACGTCGCACACAATTTTCAAATAGGTCCGCCATCTTGGATTTTTAAAAAATATCAAGTTTGACATTGGTCCTATAAATTTTGAAGCTATGGCTTCCTATTTCCGGCTAAGCTAAAAGCATTTAAAAAGTGTGTTTTTTTGGCACACCCTATAGGTATTTAAAAAGTTATGTTAGTACCCTAAAATTATTTCGTAAACTGAAACAAAGTGACGGTGGCCACGTGCGGTATAAACCTAATTTCCCCGCGGAACTCTTTCTCTTTTGTACTGATGGTATCCGAGAAACTCTGAAACAGCGTGTTATACGACGGAGGAGGTGTAGCGAAGGCGTGCCGATGGTGTTTGTTAGAATTCTTATTTCCGGCATTTTTGAAAGCTTTAATCGTAAAATTCTTATCCGACGACGGATGCCGACCGAAATGTTTCTTTCGCTTGCAGTAAATGCTTATTATTTCCGTTAGGAAAATTATCGCAGATACCGCCAGGCCACCTCCTACGATCATGTAAGTCATGCTGAGATCGGAATTTCTTAGCTGGCGCTCCTTGTTGCCCAAATTGAGGGGGCAAATTGTCGTGTCCGGAAGTAGTTCTTTCTGTTTGAACTCTATGATGCCGGATTCCATTAAGTGTTGAATCCTAAAATAGACAATAGAGCAAGAGTTCATGGTATAAATTATGGTAAAAGTTAAAAATATTAAGAGTCAGTGAGATAATGAATTGAGAAAACTCTTAGGCAGTGGCGTACTGACCCCTTAGGATCCTACATGTACACAATTATCCAAAAACCTACTCTAAGTTATGCCAGGTACGAAAACCGCATAGGTTCTTATTAAATTTAAAGAGTTTTAAAATTATGGCTGATTGGGTACCAAAGATGGACAAAATAAAACTTGGGGAAGAAAAAAATGTGGCAATTTTGTATTTGCATACATACATACAGTCAATAGTGTGTTCAGTTGTATTAGCGATAAATTAACAAGGTACTATAGTTGTTATATCTTAATCTTATTATCTTAAGTTATAGTACCGTATTATCAGGGGTGCACGATGGTTGTAGTAAAAAACTCACACAGAGATAGGTAGATATTTTCGGGCGCGTATGAAAGAGATGTCATGAATACACCAACGTTAGCATGGGAGTGATTTCGTGGAACTGCAGACAGTCGATATTTTTAATAAATGAACAAAGTATAATATTTACTTATGTCCCTACCCCCTGACCAGCCGAAGTTAATAATTAATAATGGTACCTACCTACAATAAACAGCGGCGCAATACTACCCCTCTCCCATTTTCTACGTCAAACTAGTAATTTTCTAAAATTGTTTATAAAACTTGAAGGAGGGGAGAGGTTGCGTGCACGTGAATTACAAAATGAAGCAAGTTCTGTATTTCGTGCAAAATTGTCTATTTCCTATCAGACCGGTTTCGGCTCAATTATGAGCCATCATCAGTGCTAAAAACATTTATCGTAAGGGCACAGAAAATTAGAATATTATGATGATATTTACTTGCAATTGAACTTCTTTAAAGTTGTCAAGCCAGGTGTTGTTGGCACTTGGTTTCCACAATGAAACATTTAAACAGGTGGTGTAAAAGACGAGAGACTAAGTAATATTCTTCTAGTAATACTACTACTACTCTGTGTGAGTTTTTTTCACTATAACCACCGTGCACCTCTGATAATACGGTACTATAACTTTTCTAAAGGTTATGACTAAAGCAATATATAAGATTAAGAAGGTAAAATTATTTGATATAATTTGTCCATGCAAGCGAAGTAATGCTAAAAGTAAGCGCTTTTTGTCACTTAGAAAAAAAGGCTCTAATTTCTTCGCAATTATAATAAACCAGAATGATTAATCAGCGGATCAGATATAACTACTATAGTATCGCTAATACCACTGAACACACTACTGACTGTATGTATGTATTCAAATACAAAATTACCACATTTTTTTCTTCCCCAAGTTTTATTTTGTCCATCTTTGGTACCCAATCAACCCTAATTTCAAAACTAAACCATTTTTGAACTTATATTAAGAAAAAACGGAACTTTCTTGGTTAATACAAAAGAAATATGTAAGGTGGATCTTTTAACATGTTCAAAAATTTCGCAAGAGGATCTATTATCACCAATATTTGTTTAAAACATTAAACAAGGTAAATTATATTAAAAAGCGTGTACCAAAAAATATTGTTAACTATTTATCTGTAAAATATCCTGTTCTGCATTATCTATGGAAAAAAATTCACTACAGCTGCAATGCAACGACGACTACGCTACCATAGTCTAACTGCACCTGAAGATACCTAAAATGATAGGAAAAGATATCCGCTATTCCGATACGCACAATCTCTCTCTCAGTCCGTCTAGCATCCGTCTAGGAGAGAAGTGCTTCAACCACAGTGTTTCAAAAATAAATCCAAAAGTTATAGTTTAATTTTCGTTTAATAGTTTTAAATAGTATGTATAGTAAAAAAACTAACAAAATTGTCAAAGACATAAAATTCTTACATTTGCTTATTTCATTACTCAAAGAAAGTTATTATTCCTCAGGTTGAAACCCTGAAAAATATATTTTTGATTCTATTAGTTTTACCAACCCTTTGTTTAAATCAACCATATTTCTGAATATATTAAATTGTTTCGTTGGTAATAAAAATTATTGTTCGTCTTGGAGTTGTTTAGATTTTCTTAAATTTATTGTTAAATACGACTTTTGCGATTCAGTTTAAATTATTTTTTTAAATCTGAAACTATTTATTATATTATGCATTTCAAACGCTACATGTGAGTGCAGTTTTTCGAAATTAAAACTGATTAAAAATTATTTGCGCTTCACAATGAGCTTATCAGCCAAGAACGGATAACAAGTCTGTTGAAAGCACCTCTGCTTACCCCCTAAAAAAACTTTTTATGTCGGGTATGATACTTGTCCCATATTCTGTGTACTGTAGAAATAAGTCGAAGGTAGAATTCCATAGCGATATATTTCTTTCTTTTTAATTGGCAAATGTCAGACAGAGATACACTACAGACAGAATAAAAGCTATTATATTTTTGAGATCCGAATGAAATGCTCTCCAAATTTAATAGAACATTAGAAAAGTTGCTTTCAATTTTATATATAAATGACAGTAGACAGTTCTTGTCATAGGTATTAAAAAATTTAGGAAAAAAACTTTTGTATTATTTAAACTTTTTTCCCAAAATTACTATTAACGAATGCTAACTGAGGGACCCAAATATAATAAATCACTCTTTGCATATTTCTTAAATTAGACAAAAACATTTTTAATCTTTATACCAAAAAAACTTTTTTTATAGCTACGTGACTAAAAAAAAATTGGTGCTTCTTAAGACGTTTTTAATTCGTCATATTGAGACGTTAAAACGTCTGTTTTAATACGTCATATTGACGTCATAAAATGTGACGTCAAATTCACGTCGTTCAAATGACGTCAATTTTTGAGACAAACCCACGTGATTGTCACTTTAAAAACAAGCGACAAAATATACGTCATAATGATAAATTTTGACGTCTATTCGACGTATAATTTATGTCTTTTGGTTGCCTGGGATAAGTACATAGCCTTAGGAATAGATTGTAGTTTCTACCTGAAAACGATCGGAGATTGTACTGGTCGAAGCGTCGTGTATAAATAAAATATAGACAATGTAGTATTGGGTGTTTTTTTTGTAAGTTTTAAAAATACTTAGTCGCATTGCCTTTCCACTTTTTAAATTTAATAAAAATTATTTTAATAATAAGTAGGTGTATACAATTTGACAGGCTGTGAAATCAGCATTGTCATATTATAATAGGGATCACTTAATATTATATTATTGTCTACTGCCTCATGCCTCAACCCCTTAGTAATTAGTGACTGACGTGCAATATGTATATAATTTAAGTTGTATGCATATATTTAATATAGTAAATAAAATATATTCTACTCTAGGCACTTACATTTGGTCAAACAGTTCAAAGTACTTGAAGTTCGGTGCAAACGCAAAAGCCCTTTGGAGAGTTGTTATAGAAAAAGTGGTTATGACAAAAGTGCAACGTTGAACTTCTTCTATGTTTGCCCTTGTCTTCTTTTTGTAATCCTCGTACATTAGGTATTCCAAGATGGGCCTCTCTCTGATATACATTAGTTTTTGTTTCATAACATATTGTTGCAGTATTACATCGGTATCAATTTCCTATAAAAAAAATAAGCGTGTTTTGGTTCTTGGACATTTCTTAATAATAGCGTAATAATTATTTGAAAACCACTTTAAAAAATTAGTGACTAAACTGGTGCTTTTTTACAAGCGAATAACTCATAAATTATTATCACAAAGCTAAAATTTTACTTCACAAAAGCTTACAAACTTTTTAAAAACTGATAAAAATCAAGTGTGTTTTTATATCCCGGCAAACTTTTTACATTCTGTGTCATGATATATTTTAGCTTTACTTACGATATGTGTGGGTTTTCCTATGATAGACCCCAAATTATTATTATACACATTATGAAGGATTCCGTTTCCCGAATTGGTTACCCATCCGTACTTCTTCTTCCCGATGTCTTGCGGGCCGTTGATGGGCAATGTAAATTTGGATAATGTTAAAAATGCGGTCAAGTTAGCGGTGTAAAAGGCGGTTAGGATGGTTATAAATATCCACCAAGTGGAAAAGAGTAGTCGGGAGGAGTCTAAAAAATACTTTTAGGTTATTTTTTTTATTCGGCTTTATGCAGGTTGTAAAGGAACGATCTGCAAACAGTTTAATGGCTAACAAGAAATTATATATAAAGAAAAAAATAATGTACGGGTGAAAAGTTTCTTGTTGAATATCCGTACAATTTGAACTCTATGTCGTTTAAAAAGAAACACGCTATATAATATGGCACTTCGACAACATAGCGCTGAAAAAAAAGTGCACAACCAAAATGTTTCTGAGCGGGTTAGCAAGAATTCGCTCAACTGTTCTAAACATTATCGGTGGAATGAAAATTTGACAAAAATGTAATTTTATACCACTTTACAAGAAAAACTGAGCGAATCTTGATGATTTTGATGCTTCTGTTAGAGATGCCTTTGTCGGCTATTTTTCTTGCACAGAGCTCTATGGCGTAAATCTCGGCCTGGAAGATGGTGGCAACCGAGTCAAACTGAAATTGCAGCTCTTAAACCCGATACACCCGCTCCCACGTCGTCCTTGGTTTTTAATCCATCTGAGTACCAAATGTTCCATTTTTCCCTTGTTGGAAACAGAACCTGAAACGGGTTTTCAAAGTTGTATTTTGGTAGCCTGTGGTCTGTTGGCATGTTCGGTTATTACAAAATGTCCTGGTTAACCCTGCACAGCTATTGAATTTTGCTAAAGTTACTCTTGCCTCCTTGTCCACGCGCTATGTGTTGGCCGAGTTTGCAAATTCAACATTTTTTTGACAGCGGTGGAACATCGGTGCCAACATTCGGTTGACAGATGGCTTTGACATCCATCTGACATCTAGCAGTGATGAAATGTCATTGTTGCATCGAATACAAAAAACGCGTTGCGGTGTAAACAGCAGGTGCCAATAACCACACATAAAAAAAAATTCATACCTCAACTTAGGCTCCAGAAAATCAAAAATGTGACCTGTAGAGACCGTTTTCCCAAGGCTTCCTTCTTTCTTCGGAGATGTAAATTCTTATGGGCGAAGGAAGGAAAGATCCTTGAGGAACGACTATGAATACCGCCCTTAAAGGCACTCATGCTGTACTTATGAGACAGTTTTTTCAAGATAGTCTTTACTGCAAATACGTTTTTGCCTCAAATTTTGTATGAGAGTCTTCACTTGAATTTTCTTGCATTAATATTATGGCTCACCATTCCATTAAGCATCCTGTACTGTACCTTGTATTAACCAAAATGCATAAAAAATATCTTGGTTTGAACAAGTTATAAAAAAACTGGAAAAAATAAAGAACTATGAACGATACGGACGATTTTCCACCGACTCCCAAAGTGGCGATCGGTGCCAAAATTTGTTGGATTGGTGAAATTCATCTAAAATTCGAGTGTTCGGACCTTAAATGACCTTGAAAATCGCAAAAAACAAGATTTTTGCCATTTTCTCTTCAAACAATCTCAATAATTCAAGGTTTTGTCAGTCCAACTTCAAATGTACCACAAACTAATTGGCATATATCCCAAATTCGAGCCTTAGAGTTTTATGCAGTTGGAAGCTTCATGACCTTGAAAAATACCAAACTAAAGGGCGCTATTTATCAACTATTAAAGCGAAGAGGACCAAATTTGGTAAAACAGAAAAGAAGGGCAAGTCCAACAATATTGTTAAAAAAAATTGGTTCAGCTATGACGCATTTCAATATGGCGGCTGGTGGCCATCAATTCTTGTTGAATTGTCTCCGCTTACTACGAAGAAAAAGTTTAGTTGATACATGATCTTGATCGACTTTAAAAATACCATCTGCAAGTCAAAAACCAGCTTTTTGTGATGTTTTTTTTTTTCCAATTTAACACTGCGAAAAAACTTTAAGTGTCGAAGATGAAATTAACATTTAGCGATAAACAAACACTTCATTTTAAACCTCCCTACCATTTTTTTGTTGATATGGCGTCCCAGATTTTATTCTATACCCCGGTAAAAATGACACGTATGCCTGTCGTTTTTATTAAGTTTCGGAACTTCTACAGGGATGCGGTGGCACGGCTAGCCGCGGTGGCACATATGAATGTGTGACTAAATAGCTGTTAAATCCTCATCCTTGAATTTTATTTAGAGTAGAGTTTTTTATGCTTGTTCGACCGCCATTTTGGAAAATGGCATCTAAAACCACTGGTCCAGTATACGATTTTATATATTTAACTTCTGCTAACTCTCTTGTAGGTTATTTAAATGATTTTTTTTGGCTAGACAATAAATGAGTAGAACATAAAATTCACAGTTCAGAAACTTAATAAAAACGACATTTGGTACGCCATATCAAAAAAAATATTAGGCAGGTTTAAAATGAAATGTTTATTTATGGTTAAGATGTTAATTTCATCTCCGGCACTTAAAGTTTTTGCGTAGTGGTAAATTGGAAAAAAAATCACAAAAAGCTGGTTTTTCATTTGTAGGTCATGCATTACGTAAACTTTTTTTCATAGTAAGCTGCAATAAGTCAACAAGAATTAATGGCAACCTTGTCGTTTTTGCTTTTTTACGAAATTGGTCGCCATTTGAAATAATGAAACGCATCATGGCTGAACCAAAATTTTTTTAACAGTATTGTTGGACTTGACCTTCCTATCTTTCTTGCCAAATTTGGTCCTCTTCGCTTTAATAGTTGATGAATAGCGCTCTTTAGTATGTTATTTTCGCCATATGTTAATTTTACTGGGGTATTTTTCAAGGTCGTGAAGTAAACTGGATCAAACACTAAGATTATCCAAACAAACAATCGAATTTGGCATACATGCCTAATAGTTTGAGATAGATTTGAAGTGGGACTGACAAAACCTCAAATTATTAAGATTTTTTTAAGGGAAAATGGCAAAAATCTTATTTTTTGCGATTTTCAAAGTTATTTAAAGTTCGATGACCTTAAAAGTAAATTTTTTGGAATCCTCGTTCTCGAGTTATATGGAATCGAGTATAATCATGCCCTGGTTGCAAAAATTGTATTTTTTATGATTCTTGGCCGCCATCTTGAAAGATGACGTCATATCAACCCTTTCTATACAGATGCGAACAAAACACCCGGTAACACTCGATTGTGTGACTAAAGAGCTATCAATTCCATATAGCCACAAAACTCCTTCATTCAAAATCCCACGGACTTACACATGCCCCTTCACTATTATGAACTCTTTTGTTGGCACCGGTGGAACCACCGGTGCATTTACAATCTCGCCCGTGCTGTCCGTGAGCTATTTTGTCTTTGTGCTATTTTGTCGCGCGCTATTCGGTCGCGCGCTATTTTGTCAAAGTGTGGTATAATGTACCTACTGTGTATTTCTTGTATAGGTTCTTACTTACCTGTTTTTGGATTGAGAGTGGATCCTTGTTTGAGAAGGGCACCATAAACGAACCACATGCAAGCCGATATGGTAAACGCATTTTTTTCATTTTTTTCCCCACAGAGTTTGTTCCTAAAAATAATAATTTTAACACAGAATTTATGATATGTTATATAAAAAAGTAATTTATTCGATACTTATTACAATTCTTATAGTTCTTCGATTCTCTATATCCCAGACAGATTTTATTTAATTATGATAAGAAAGGTTATTTTTCCTTCACTTTTTTATTTTCCTTTCTATTTTTGTTTATTTATTAAAAATATCTCTAATTCTCTCCTTTTTATCATTCTAAATAAAATAAAAAACAAAAAGATCCACGAGCCGTAATGCACTTTTTAAAATGTCCACTCCTGGTAACTTCAGTACCAGTACTGGTGGAACTTCATTCAGAACGCTTAAAATTTTGACAACTTTTGACAGCCGTAAAAACGCAGCTACTATATCGATTTCCTAAGTGTTGAAAGCAAATTAAAATAAAAATATGTTGATCTATTTTTTAAAGCGGTTACTAATTTGTGAGGCCAGAAAAAAAGATATATCATTTTAGAATTGTGACTTGGAAATCAAAATAAGAAACATTAAGAATGCTTTATGCTATTTAACAACCACTGCGAGTACCATACGCCGATTTTACCAGAGTTTTTGGAACACATAAAAAATTTAGAGATGGGAAAAAAACACAAAATTAGGCTTTATTTTACCTGGTAACATTTTATTATCTTTAAGATTAATTACGCCAAAATTCTCTAAAATTAAATAAAACATAACTACAACCACAACGAAATGGATTCGTAGCTTACGGCAGTGGTTTGATTGATTCGTTTGTGAGTGTGCCAGTATGGCACTGTCCACTGCGACTACTATTGGGTCTATTGTTACTCACTTTTAACATTTTTTGTTGCTACAGAATATTCAGCCCCTTAAAGAGGCTCGCAACTTGCTTTGGTGAAGCATCGTTCAGATCCAGTCCGTCGATCTGTGGTTTACCGAAGATACCTTGACGCTGACGTGCAATGGCCGGACATTGACACAGCACATGTCTGGCCGTCTCATCATACTCCATACAAAGCCTACATTCGGTGTCCTCACTTAGACCCATTCTGTGTAATGGTACTTTCAGCCTGCTGTGTCCGGTGTATAGATTAACCCGAATGTCCTGCCTGGTGAGCTCAATGAGTTTCCCGGTCCTCTTCCTGCAGGGTTCTGTAATGAACTCTTTGGAATGTGCCAGTCCCGGCAAATCTCTCCAGTATTGGTGGAACTTGTTTTCCATCCAGCCTGAGAGGTGTTGATTGTGTTGTATGCTATTCCAAGGGCTGGTTCGGGGTTAATAAAGATGGCAGAGGGCGCTTTACGCGCCAGCTGGTCGGCAGTCTCATTTCCCCGATGCGACACAGTGTTTATTCGCCCTAGGGTGTTCAGTGTGTCCTGGTAGTCCGGAGAGTATCTTTATTGATCTGTTACGCCAGTTATGATCTATCATCCAACGTGCGCTCATTTCAATGGCGAAGAGTTCCGCCTGGGAAATTGTAGCCATTAGTCCAAGACTATGTATAATCCTGATATTTTCCCGGCTGCAATAAGCTCCGGATCCAACGCCTGAAGGCATTTTGGATCCGTCAGTGTACCAGCAGCTATCTTCACTTGAGAAACTTATTCTGTTTGTCGTCCAGTTCTCCCTATCTGGGAGAATAGTATTGTGTAGCTTTTTGCTGTTTACTGTTGCGAGCATTAGATCCGGTAGCAGCCCTAGAATGCAGTGGCTCTCAATTGCCTGCGTTAAAGGGTTTGGTACTACTTGACTTGCTCTGCCACTCCATTGGTTGGCTATGATTCTGTAGGTTGCCTTCATAGCCTCTTTCTACAAGACAAGGTGTAGAGGAGGAAGGTTTAGGAGGCATTCAAGCGCTGGTGATGATGTGGTGCTCATAGCACTACATATCACCAAACTATTGCCCCGTATGTAATCATGGGTCTAACTACCGTGATATACAGCCAGTACATTTGTTTGGGGTTAACGCCCCAAGACTTACTGCAGATTCGTTTGCACGTCCATAGAGACAGTGCTGCCTTTTACAGATGCGAATGGGATTGTTTCACCGTTTAGTACCGGAGGAACAAGGAAGTCAAGCTTCCTTTTTTTGGTGAACGGTATAATGATTGTTTTGGTAGGGTTTACAGACATTTGTTCCCTGTTGCACCAGTCATTTACTGTGTCTAAAACCTGTTGTGTTTTTCCGGAGATGGACTTCTCTTGAATATTTTTTACGACGACTACTATGCCGTCAGCAAAGTCTTGTGCAATTACGTCCATCAGTTTTAGACTCGCAAGGAGGTCGTATGGCAGTGCTATTGGTTATATAATTACAAAACAACAAAGTGAATCTCGTGTCCGCATATAAAAATTAAAGTAACACTCGTGGCATATCGGACAAAGCGTTTTTTGTTTCTCACTTCATTACGACCAGGCCTCCAATGTCTAATGGAGAAGCCAGACACCTACAGACCTGTTTCATCCTTATTAGGAATCATCAGGGAGTCATAGGATTGTACCTGACAGTTGAAACTACACAGGCAACCGGCCGGCCGCCGTCGCGCAGTGTGCAGCGTATCTGCCTGCCGCACGGAAGGTTCCGGGTTTGAATCCCGGCTAGGTGCAAAAACGTGGCTGAAATTGGGCATTGATCCTATAATGGATGGAAAGTCCCAATAAACAACCAACTTTTCACTTTTCAATTTTGATGTTTTTGTTTCTCAGTTTATTCGACAGGTGGCGCACACACGTACCACGTCTCCGCGGATTACAAACTTTTTGTTTTAAATTGGAGAGGTGCGCGTAGTGTAGTTTCAACTGCCAGATACAATCTTATGACTCCCTGATGATTCCTAATAAGGATGAAATAGGTCTGTAGGTGTCTAAATTCTCCATTTAGACATTGGAGGCCTAGTCGTAATGAAGTGAGAAACAAAAACGCGTTGTCCGATATGCCCCGAGTGTTACTTTAATTAATGGTTAATTACCACAACGGTATGACGTTTAGCTATTGCGCAGACGCAGTAATTACCACCACTACTACGAAGTGTCAAATAAGTGTTTCAAAATTTCCATAGTTTCCAAAGTATCATTAAATAATTATATCCGAGATTAAAACATTTGATTTTTGAAACAAGAAACTAAACTCAAAACCCTCCTTTGCGTTGCGTTCTCCCCAGATTTTAAGTAAAAAAAAGTGAAACTGGCAACGCCTGGTTCTTTAATTTTCTAATCTTTTGCCAGAGTGCAAAACTAAAACCAGTGTGGGAAAACTAAACACCAGAATTAGCTGAAATTTTGCAGGGCTGATCATTTTTAAATGCTTAATAAAAATTATTTTTTCTTTGAAATAAAAGCTTTGGTGCTGTGTCTATCCCAAAAGCTTCAAAATAATGGCGGTTTAGAACTAACCTGATTTACAAAAAAAAAATAGAGAAATACTAAAAATTTCCTCTGGATTACATTTTTCCGTTTTGTATTTCCTTGCTTTAGCGAAAATAAAATCTACGTTTTCTTTTTTCTAAAAGCCTGTGCACTCCGGAAAAGAAAACCGATCAATCAATCATACTAAATTGACTTTGGCAGACACACGCAGTTCAAGTGTTGGCCGATAGACCGCAGAATTTATACGATTCCATGGTCATTGCAGGTGTTTTGTCAACAAACTTTAAATCGGGCCGCAGTGGGACAGAAGAGTATTTTTACTTTTTTTTAGGTTATGTTTATCTTTCAAAAATGTGTTTTCAAAAACATTGTTCGAAAACAAATATGAAACCACTCCGCGTGTGCGGTCGCCCGCCGAAAAAGACCTAGCGGGCATTACCCCGAGTCTATTAAAGAACCAAGAGAACTTTACTGGCTCGCTGGGAATACTAGGAATTCGCATAGAAACATTCGGCGCCCATAACCCCATATAATTTTGTTTTTATTTTGATTCAACAATTTTTTTTTTAAATTTAAATTATTGTGGCATAGTTATGTGCAATTGTACTAGAGAAATCTTGGAGTGCGAAGGACAGATTTTAGAACCTCAGTTTCAAAAACACACGGATACTTGAGTACTAACAAAACAGGTCAGTAAAGCTCCATTTATAGGTTGGAAAGACTCTTGGTAGTCGTTGACGCTCCTGTTTAAAATAGAATACGATTATTTCGTCTGGCGCCAGTAGCCGATTTTTAAATCTGGATGCTTTTCAATTATAAATGCCTCTATAAATGCACCTGTAAATGCAACCTTAAACATTAAACGCACTTACTTTAATACGTAGTTGGATAGCGTTTTTTTAGCAGGTAATTCTGCAATAAATGTTTTTCTTTTATTTCAGTATTTTACTTGGTTTTTTAGCGTGGCAGAACGCGAAAAGTCATAATAAGTAACCTAACCCCAAATTTTTGACCCGGTGCTAAAAAAAAATCTCTTGTGTGTGGAAAAACATAAATAAATTCTCCGCGTTGCCATGGAAAACAAATTCAATGACGTAAAATTTTGCAAAAAAATCGGGTCGACATAGTTAAATTGATTTCCCGTACAGTGTTGCTAAAAACAATTCCGCAGATTGTAACTACGACCTTAAGGCATTTTTTTGATTTAGAGGTCTTTTCATTTTATCAATATGATATAACGTCATCCGATAGGCCTTCCGATAGGCCTTCCGCGTTCGCGTTTTAGTGAGCTTTGAACGTATGTGGCGGCCATTTTGACAATTAACTAATGTAATAACTGTCAACAGTGTCAAAAATGGCGGCGGTATACGTGTAAAAGGGTACTAAAACGGAGGGTGTTGGCTGGCCTCCACGTCGGAGCAACACCGTTCTTAACTAAAAAGCCAGTTAACTCATTTTCGTTTTAGTATCCTTTGGCCTATGATCGGTGCCATATTGACACCAAACTGACAGAAAATCCATGTTTTACTTGTCAATTTGGTTATAAAAATGGCAGCCACGATAGGCTAAAGGGCACTGAGGGGGTAGGAGTTAACAGGCTTTTTAGTTGAGTACGGTGTTGGTCGGAGGTATCTCGTTATCGTAATACTAAATTTAGTGCTGTCAGACATTACTAGCTGGTGGTGTGTTTGAGTATAGGCTAATAAAAAGTCAAAGTTTGATGTAAGGAAAAATGCATGTATGCGTTTTTTTTTTGAAAACAAGAGTACCTTACTAAATACTTTTTGTGGCCAATCGCGGAATGTGTAGGAAATACAAAAACAAAATAAGAAAAGTAGCAAAACACCTGACCTAATTTTGTTACATACCTGATCAAGACAATTAGATAAAGAATTGGACCAACGATAAGTATGGAAATTATTATCAAAATCCAGACGGAAGTGGCAAAGGGGGCCAACAGCCCAGAACCCGTCGCAGATTCCGTGGGACGTTTCATCAAAACCACCCATTGGGCACTTTCCAGGTTTTTCGAGTACTTTATGTTGCCTTCGTAAATGGGCGGTAAAAACGCAGCTACTATATCGGTTTCCTAAGTGTTAAAAGCAAATTAAAAAAATATATTGATCTATTTTTTAAAGCGGTTACTAATTTGTGGAGGCCAGAAAAAAAAAGATATATAATTTTAGAATTTTGTTTAAAAATAATAACTACTGCATCAAAAAGCAATGTTAAATTTTTGGAAAGGAGGGGGAAACTGGATTATAGTAATACCTACTGGGGGCAAAAATTAATTTATTAAAGATACCACTAGTCAACACAAAAAAGGTCGGTAATGAAAATAGCTCAGTCTTATAGATTTTAGTATACCTGTCTACGAAGTATTGCTACATAATGGCAGAGAGCATATAAATCTAACTACAGAGGACACGTAATTGTAATATCCGACCCACAAGCCAATGCGATTAACATCGAGTTTTTGATTATTAGCTGAATGCGCCAGGATCAACCGGGGTAATATTTATTTAAAATTAAAACGGCAATAATCCCGTGCGTTGATTGAATATCGACTTATCACTGGCGGACTTATATTTAATGCAATTTTAAATGAACTTGTTGCTAAGTGAGCTGGCAGAAAGTTTTTAATGTATATATATTTTTCAAGCCTTTATTACTTGTAATAATAAAGGAAAAAGCAGAGAGCATATAATTTGGTGTTTTTCATTTATTATTTAGATATTTTTTCTATCTAAGGTGACTTCAATTTTGCTATTAAAAACAAACATTTGCAGCAAACCACCCAAACTATGCTTCTGTACCAAATTTGAATAACCCCCGTCATTTCCGAACGTTTGAAAAATACATGATTAGAAGATCAGAATGAGTGAGAAGGTATGTGAAAACTGATGGTCTCATATGATAAATTTGCTTGGATATTCCTTCAATGGTTCTGTTCTCCTAATCCAAAAGAGGCAATCGTGACGTAACCATGTCAATTTCTATCATGGGAAGTCTTCTCCAAAAGGGAGAGACAAAAAAATGTTTTTCAGAGACTTAATTATGATTTTTTTTTAAAATTTAACCGCCGAAGACAAAACCTTGCAAGAGTAATGTTTAATTTAAAATAAATTGTGTATGTATTTGCCAACTGTGACTGTACCGGCACGGGTCTGTTGTCTGCAGCGCAATGCGGGCGATCGATATTAGACACTTAAAGTAAATATTTCAACGCATCCGTATCGGTATACGTAACGCGTTCGAAACAAAGTCAAAGTACGCTAAATTTTTGTCTTGCTCATGCCATGTTTCGAACGATGCCTGCTTCTTTGACGGGTGTGATGACAGAATGATGACAGAATCTCATGAACTCAGAAACATGAACGTACGCAACAATTTCAATCAGCAGTCCTGTCATCGCACCCTTCAAAAAAGCGGGCATCGAAACATCGCATAAACAAGTCAAAAATGTGGCGTATTTTGCCTTTGTTTTGAACGCGTTAAGTATATCGATACGGATGCGTTGAAATATTTACTTTAAGTGTCTATTATGGATAGTTCCCACCGCGGAACTCGTCCAAAACAATACGATTTTCCTGTGCGCCGCCACTGCTTTGAATCGATAAAAATAAGCAAAATCGAAAGCGAAAGTGGCGCACCAAGTTTCCGAGCCAAGAACTAAAAAAAACCGATAGCTGCGCCACTTGGTTTTCAAGTCAGTTGAGCGGGGTCGCAAATTTACCATTAGGTGTCCTCTCTATTTAGATTTATATGCTCTCTGATAATGGCAACATATTTCGATCAGTTCCAATTGGTTATGCTACTTAAATGAAAGAAACATATCCTAATATGAAGCTGTTGTTGGAAACAGTCCAATATAATAAATATGGTTGGCAGATTTGTGCAGATTTGAATGTAGTAGCTGTTTTACTTATCATACAGTTGGGGCGTACACAAAATACTGTTGTTTTCTATGCGAATGAGATAGCCGAGCTAAAAGGATCACTATAAAAGAAGAAATTGGCCACAAAGATAATCTCTTGTACCGGGGGCGAAAAATATTACGAACAATCCTTTAGTTTGATTGAAAGTTTGAAACAATGAAGTGTTTAAAATTAACTCTGTGTTTAGGACTTCCATTGTCTATATTTTATTTATACACGACGTTTCGAGCAGTACAATCTCTGATCGTCTACAAGTGCAAACTACAATTCCTAAGGCTACGTACTTATATACTATGGGAAATCACTCAACCGTGAAGTTTAAGAACACTTAGTTTACTGAAAATACCCTGATTCTGCCCAATAAAAGCAGCTTTAAGAAATTTTGGTTTCTTCCATTGTGACTACTTGTGGAAAACCTTTGCTTCTGTCCACTTCATTCGGTGTTGTTTTGACCATGCATGTTCGGCGATTCCTGATTTCGTTGTTTATTCACCTCTTTGGATATTTGTCTAATGTTCCTTAAGCCTAACAGATAGTGGTCTGATGATTCACCAAACTCACAAGGAACTTGCTAAATGCATTCCTTATTTTGTTTGTTCTCCGGTTTGGTTTTACTAACAAGGCTTCGAATTGTATTATTAGATTTAAAAGCTGTTTTAATATTAAAGTTGTTCGCTACTCTTCGAATTTTCTCTAATACTACTTTAACGTATGGAATTGTAAGGAATGAATTTGCCTAGTTTTGGTCTTATAATCTCTGTCCTGTTTGTTGAAATTTAGAAATAGTATCTGTTATAAGTTTAAGGCTGCAACCATTCTGCTGAAGATGTTTCTTAATGTTTCTTATTTCGATTTCCAAGTCATGAGAATCGTTACAAATTTGAACGGCTCTGTCATACAAAGTTGCCTCATTTGGTTGTACCAGAATCATTTGGGCCTTGATTTAAATATTGTTCTGTGTGAGTGGGTTTACGATAGAATGTTTTTCTGAAGTCGCTTTCTACTCGTTTGACAAGTACATCAAGAAAAGGAATTTGACAATTTTGCTCCAACTCCATTGTGAATTTAATGGTGGGTCTTATGTTATTTAGGTGGTGAAGAATTCTGAAAGTTGTTGGTCATTCCCGGTCCAGACAATAAAAGTATCCTCGACATATCTCAGCCAGAGCTTAGGTTTATATATTGCGGTATCAACCGCGTGTGAACCACTCCATGTATATATTGGCCACCACTGGCGAAAGCGATGAACCCATTGGCAGACCGTCATCCTAAGCATAAAACCTATCTTTCACTTGAAAATAAGAGTTGTAGACAGCACTCAAACTTTCAAACTAACATTGGAAGCCCAGTACGGACCCGGTATTAGCGTTCTTTTTTGAGGCTACGAGAAAACTTTAATTAAGCATATCGGAGAAGACACACACATCGAATTTCTATGCCAAGCAAGAGACCGCAACATTATGACGGTTGCGTTTCGTCTTAATTCATCATTTCCAGGACAAAGAGTTCAGCGGATTCTAGATGACGCCAGTGCTTATACGATCCCAAATCAGCTTTCATCGATGGAACAACAAGTCCTTACTGACGGAATAACTGGGACAACGGTTTCAATAGATTTAAGAAAATACTTTAGAGGAAGATTAAGACTTGGCAAGCGAAGCAACAAAGAAAATTTGACCATCAACAGCCACAAAGCCAATCGACCACCGAAACTATAAGAACCATCATTAATGGGTCAAAGAAGACATTGACACCCATAGAAGAAAACTTACTTGCCAAAGGACTTAACTTTTGCATCGCTCCTAAGAAGATACCCACCATCGATATCATCACCGCCATAGAAAGACAAGACGCCGACGAGTTCAGACATCAAGTAAGGACCATTATTGACAAACCTATTAAGCATAACTCTAATATAAGCAATACAGAGGAAGTCGCGTTGAAGAATCTTCAAAAGGGCAAATCAATTAAAATCTTACCGGCAGACAAGGGTAATGCAACAGTTATTTTGGACATGGAAACCTATGACCAGAAAATTGAAGAGGTACTTGCCAAAGGAAACTATAAACTTCTCCCAAAAGACCCGATGCAATCAATCGAAAGTAAGGTTTATAGAATTTAAAAAAAGTATTCCAGATATATTCCGGATAACACAAGGTCTCAACTTACATCACATTATAGCAAGCCTCCTCATCTATACGGACATCCCAAAATTCACAAAGATGCAATGCCCTTACGTCCAATTACAGTTCCAGAAATTCTCCAACAAGCAATCTGTCAAAATTATTTTTGAAAATTATTCAACCTCTTGCAGGCCAGACCGCTTCATTTGTAGAAAATTTCAACCATTTTGTTAATGTTCTTAAATCTTTTGTTTTAGGACACGAGGATAGATTTGTCAATTTGATGTCGAAAGTCTATACACCAATGTCCCGATAATTAGACAGATACTGGTGGATGACGAATCCCTTTATGGAATCCCTTTATGGACGTACCAGCCTACCGCTGGAGGGGGTGATGGAGTTGTTGGAGTGGTGTCTACATAACTCTTATTTTCAAGTAAAATATACGTTTTATGCTTAGGATGACGGTCTGCCAATGGGCTCATCGCTTTCGCCAGTGGTGGCCACATGGAGTGGTTCGAATCACACGTGGTTGATACCGCAACATATAAACCTAAGTTCTGGCTGAGATATGTCGATGATTATTATCTGAACCGGAAATGCCCAACAACTTTCAAAATTACTTCTCCACCTAAATAACATAAGACCCAACATTAAATTCACATTGGAGTTGAAACAAAATTGTCAATTTCCTTTTCTTGATGTATTGTAAACCCACTTACACAGGACAATATTTAAATCAAGGCTCAAATCATTCTACTACAACCAAACGAGGCATAATAAGAACTTTGTATAATAGATCCGTTCAAATTTTTAACAATTCTCATGAGTTGGAAATCGAAATAAGAAACATTAAGAAGGATCTGCAACAGAATGGTTACAGTTAATATTAAAACAGCTTTTAAATCTAGTAATACAATTCGAAGCCTTGTCAGTAAAACAAAACCGGAGAACGAACAAAATAAGGAATGCATTTACCAAGTTCCTTGTGAGTATGGTGAATCATACATAGGCGAAACAAAAATACCACTATCTGTTAGGCTTAAGGAACATCAGACGAATACCCAAAGAGGTGAAAAAACGAAATCAGGAATCGCCGAACATGCATGGTCAAAACAACACCGAATGGGCAGAATCAGGGTATTTTCAGTAAACCAAGTGTTGAAATTCCGAATATTTGGAAGCCCCTCCTTGGGCGGAGCCAACTGTTTAAACTTAACGGTTGAGTGATTTACGATAGTATATAATTACGTAGCCTTAGGAATTGATTGTAGTTTGCACCTGAAAACGATCAGAGGGTGTACTGATCAAAACAGAGTTTATGTCAACCAATATTCTTGGTATGTGGGTTATCAAAGGTTTTAAAATTTTTAGATACTTACGTTTTTGAACAGCATATTTTTAACGGCTCTTGTAGGATCTTTGTTATGGGCAAAGTCACTAGGCAAATGGACCGTATATGTAAATTTATATTTATTTCGTAATATATTGATTATATCGAACGCAACTCCAGTTCCTACATAGCTGCCATTTTCTGACTTGTAACCGCTGAGAGGTTCGTTCTAAAATAAAAGTTATTTAAACAACAAGGTTTGAAAACGATTCTTTGAATACGATCGGGACAGTTTGGTGGACCGAGGCGAATTCCACAAGTCGAGGGAGTGTGCAAAGAGGTTTTCAAACGAGATTTTTCCGATACTTTTTATACGACTGCAAATAAACAGAGACCAGAAAAATCAAATTTTAATTTTACTCGTTTTTATTAATAAAATGTATAATATTCTATTTGAAGTATCTAATCAACAAAACAAAGGACGGTTGCTATGGAACTCAGCCAACTTATATTGTTGGATGACAAAAATCACAATGACCCCCTTTTTCAAGACAGACGTATAAAAAGCAATTAAAAAAAAGGAATGCTAATACTAAGACAACTGAAACCTTTATTGTGAATAAATGAAAATATGTCCTACCCTACAATAAGTTTGTTTACATTCGAAAGAGTTCAAGAACCCTGCAAGAAGAGGGCCGGAAAATTCATTGAGCTCACCAGGCAAGAGATCTGGACAATGGTTGATCTATACAGGGTGTTTCACGTGACGGAGTTGACGTGAAAGACGTAATTCATAGTACTGACCGGTGTTTGAAATGATGAATCATTTCGCCTAAATTTGTTGAAAAGTTTTTAAAAAAATAACCAAAAATTAAGTACCTAACAAAAAAAAATCATCAAGAAAGCAAGTGTGTTGCCCGCCCCGCTCTTAACTTCGTATCGTACCGCAGAAAGTAAACAAACTATGCAATATTAGCTGATTCAGTTTTGAATGTAGCGTTGCGTTTTGGTTCGGAGTATTAGTTTTTTTAGTGATTTTGTTTCGTGTTTTGTTGTAAAAAAGTACATACTACTATTAGTTATGCTGGGAAGGTAGCGATGTTAGATTGATGCAAGTGTAACATGTAGCAGGACCACCCTTCGGAGGAAGTGTAAAGCCGGCCCCAACAAACACAACGTGGTCTGGACGCTTACAGTTCACTTTTTAATTGATTTTAAGAAAAAAAAAATACTCTTTTCGAAAGGTATATTTTTGTGTAGATGACGTCCCTAAATAGTTATTCTGATAAAAATTAAAATCTTCCATATACGTCCTACTGTCAGAACCTGTCAAAAATAAGTAATTTTTTCCCAAAATGTAAAAAAAATATTTTTTAAAAATAAATATTTGGGCTTATAGAGCATTCCATTCTAGACAAAAAAAGTTACATAAGCATTTTTGTAGTACTAACCATTTTTTATAAACGTAATTTAAATATTTAATAAATGGAAAAATCGTCACATTTTAAATTTTAATTCTGTTAGTTAAAAAAATATATTTTCCGAAAAAGCGATGGGAACCTAAGAGAGGACATATTTTTGTTAAAAAAACGTTACAACTTTTTTTGCATCACTTATAGTTTCTATACAAAAATAAAATAAGTTGAAGAAAATGGTAAAATCATGTCGATTGTATTGAATTTTTTGCAGTAGGATTTTTCTATAAAACTAAACTTTAAAAAAACAATTATTTGCTAAATAGTTACTCTTATCACCTATCAAACGACAGTAAAACAGTTTCGACTAGATTTGAAAAGATAACCTCTGGCGGAATTAAATAAGAGGAGCTCTCTGAAAGACATCTTTTTATATATAATAAAATAACAACTAATATGGACTATACAAGGTACCTTATTCCTGCTTCTATCTTGCCCCCTTAATCCCGGTGAGTTTGAAGGGTCTTATAGAACATTTAAAAAAAGTATCAGAGCACAAAGCATCATGTACTAGTCAGTATTAAGGTCATTCAAAAAATTATTTTTCTTATGTTGCAGAAATTTGGTTATTTCTTATTTTTACTCAATAAACATAAGAAAGTTACAACTTTTTTACTGTCGTTTGATAGGTAATAAGACTACCTACTTAGCACATAATTGTATTTTTTTTAGAAGTTTAGGTTTATAGAAAAATCTGGGTGCAAAAACGTTCAATATACAATCGACATGATTTTAGCATTTTTTTCTACTAATTTTATTTTTATATAGAAACTATAAGTGATGTAAAAAACATTGTAACGTTTTTTTAGCGAAAATATGTTCTCTTAAAATGTATTTTTTTTAATTAACAGCATTAAAATTCAAAATGTGATAATTTTTTCCATTTTTCAAACATTTAAATGAAATGCTCTATAAACCTTAATTTTTATTTTTTAAAAATATTTTTTTTTTACATTTTGGGAAAAAATTACATATTTTTGACAGGTTTTGACAGTAGGATGTATATAGATTTTAATTTTTATTAGAGTAACTATTTACACAAAAATATAACTTTCGAAAAGAGTATATTTTTTTCTTAAAATCAATCAAAAAGTGAACTGTGCGCTAGCGCATCTCTTACAATGCTGCTTGGTGTTCTGCGGCATGTATACCGCCCATGACCGTTTGGGCACGTGTCGGCCAACAGGTAGCTGGGCGCGAGTATTTTACCGTCATTAAAAAAAAAGTTTTGGACCCAACCGGGATCCGAACCTGCGCGTCTCGGTGAGAGTCTGATACTCTACCACTACGCCACCAGCGTAGTTTATTTCTATGTTGCGAACCGGCTGTGAGAAAGGTTGCGTAGAGCTGGTGCATACGAAGCGACAACGCTTGATACGGTCAGGCGTTTTTCAGCAAGCAAATAACCTACTCGTTAGAAAGCGCATTTTGGTGGCGTTTAACCAACCTCGGAATAAATTCCAATTAGCGAGCGCCAAATATGTTTCGAAATACAGGACGATCTTAGCGGCTGCATTGCAAGTGCCTATACGTCCCATCAGATCCCTGCCCTCGAAACAGTGGATCTGAATGATATGCTATCCAGGCTAAACTTGTAAGCAAGATCTATAATCTAGCCAGCTATGGAAATACCAAAACAAAAGACATGCGCGAAAATTTATCGATCCGAGGGGTTTCGGTCAGTTAGAAAAAAGTAAGCTAACCATGCTGTGTTTATGTAGAACAACGAACAACAAAAGAGGAGCGATAAGATCGAAGGTATCCAGTGGAGAAGGTCCGAAGGTTTTTTTTGTTTTGGAAAGCAAGTTGGAAAGGGGCTAAAAAATAGAGTAATAAAGAACTATCTTAAAAGTGAACCACACCAAACTCCCTGGAGGTCGCAGTGAAAAGTTGCAGACTCTGACACACTGACAAATGAATCAATCAATTCTTCTTGGAGATGAAATATTTTAATTTTGGTAAAGCTTAATCTAAAGGAGAAGCCTTAGATTAAGTAAAGTAAAGATACATGGTCCAACGAAAACTCCTAGGCAAATAATAATCACTGTTTATTTACAAAATTTTCCGACACTCGAGAAAACGAAAACGATGAGTTGGAATAAATTCCATATCGTTCTAAACGTGAGAGGGAGAAAGCGACAGAGCTATGTACACTGAGAAAACGGGGCCAACCTACGACCGTGGTTTGAAAATTTGGCGCTACCAGAACTCACACCGTGCATTACTATAGCACACAATATGATTGTCCCAAACCATTTCAATTTAGCCGGGCTACTACAATTCAAGCATGGCATTGGTAACTCACGGTCTGGACTACGATAACTCAGGGCCTGAATTGTTCTAACTCATGATCATGGTTTATTTTTTCCGCCGTCTGGTAAAACCCAGGGATTTACACATGTAAATCCGATTATAATAGGCGGTACTCGCCGAATGTCGAGTTTTGCACATATTCGGGCTTGCAGGTTGCTTGGCTGACGGTTGCTAGCTTCATTTCCAGCATAGAAAAAAAAACTTGGGTTCGGTCTGGCTGGCAGAAGTAGTTTGTCTAGGATTTCCAGTTGTGATGTAGTTAGTGTAGGTCATTATTGCATTTTCTAAATAATATGAAAATGTGAAGTGAGAAATGTATAGGGTCTGTTTTGTATTTTAAACAGTTTGGCTGAGATTTACTAACGCCGCTAACACTTTCGTAAGACTAATTTACAACTATATATATTTCTGTCATTTTCCTGAGCAAATTAGACTTAGCTTTAGCGTTATAGTTCAGCCTTTAGGTTTTGTTTTTAACACATCATATTTATATTAAAATAGTTGATTTTGTTTATATTTTTCACAGTCAAAACATTTTCAAACGCGATATTTTAGATTTTTTTAATGTTTTTTTTTTATGTAAGGGGTTACAAATTGCATAGATAAATTTTGTTATTTTCAACCTAACACCTTGTTTATTGTGTGCTTTTTTTCTCGTTTAGTTTTTAAGTTATTTCAGCATTGTTGAAAAGGGTAAAGCCTGCTTTACACAAAATACAGGATGTTTCATTTAAAGTAACAAAATACATGTACAAAGCCTAAGTATTCTAATATCAAATTTGTCAAAAACAAGCGATTTCATTTTGGGTACCCTTTTAATCTTACATCAAGAGTCAAAAATTCTATACTTGTTTATAATGGATAGCGCTGTATAGTTAGCTATTTATTCATTATATTTTGTATACAGTCAAGGCTTCGTTGGATTTTTTTTTACGTTATTTTTTTTATCTCTAGTAGCTTTAGTGCTGGACATGAAAATTAAGATTTTTTTCTTTGCATTCGTATTTATTTCGTAAATACTAGTACAGTCATTTGGGGTAACTTTGAACCACTGTGGGTAACTTTGTCTCTAAACTGAATTTTCCAAGTGGCTCATACTACAACTCAGATGCTGAGCTCTGGTAGCCCAAAGGTAAGGTAGGGTTCTCCCAGCCCAGACCATGAGTTACCACAACCCAGATGCTTAGTTCTGGTAGCCCAAAGGCAGGGTTCTCCTAGCTCAGATCATGAGTCACCGCAACCTAGTTCTGGCAGCCCAAATGGCCAAAAAAATACATTCAGTGTTTATGCATATTTTTGGCTACCACAACCCACGAACCGTGTTTCCCTGCAATCCCTTGGACTTGGTTATCACAGACCAGATGTCTGGGCTGTCCTTTATTGGCACAACTGGGTCCAGGAGAGCTTAAATATGAGTTCTCCTAGTCCCAGGCATTTTCGGGAAACACGGTTCATGTATTATGGTAGCCCAAAATATGCATAAACAATGAATGAATGTATTTTTTTGGCCATTTGGGCTGTCAGAGCTCAAAATCTAGGTTGTGGTGACTCATAATCTGGACTGGGAGAACCCTGCCTTTGGGCTACCAGAACTCAGCACCTGGGTTGTGGTAACTCATGATCTGGGCTGAGAGAACCCTGCCTCTGGGCTACCAGAACTCAGCATCTGGGTTGTCGTAACTCATGATCTGGGCTAGGAGAACCCTGCTGTGGGAAACCAAAACCCAGCGCCTGGGTTGTGGTAACTTATGGTCTGGGCTGGGAAAACCCTACCTATGGGTTACCAGAACTCAGCATCTGAGTTGTAGTACAGTCAGTCGGGGTAACTTTGAACCATTTTGGGTAATTTTGAGCCTCATATAAAATTCTTCAAGTTGCTCAAAGTTACCCAAAGTAGTTCAAAGTTACTGCAAATGACTGAACTAGTATTTAGAAAAAAAAATAAAAATTATTTTTATTTTGTATTTTATTTTTATAAAACACTACAAGGTTAAAAATGTTTTAATCGACGAAATAAATGCGAATGCAAAGAAAAAAATCTTTATTTTCATCTCCAGCACGAACGTTACTAAAGATAAAGAAAATACCGTCAACTAGGGAGCATTAAAAATATGGTTCGTAGTTTTAAAAAAAAGATTTTGTGTTTTAAAAATAAAACAAAATCGAACAAAGCCTTGGCTCTCAAGTCCCCTCGGCTGACTATAAAAAAGTATAATGAATCAACACCATTCTAAACTAAAAAGCCTGTTAACTCCTACCTCCTCGGTGCCCTTTAGCCTAATGTGGCTGCCATTTTTATAACCAAATTGACAAGTAAAACATGGATTTTCTGTCAGTTTGCAGTCAATATGGCGCCGATCATAAGCTAAAGGATACTAAAACGAAAATGAATTAACTGGCTTTTTAGTTGAGAACCGTGTTGAATGAATAAATAGCTAATTATACAGCGCTATCCATTATAAAAAAGTATATGATTTTTAACTCTTGATCTAAGATTAAAAGCGAATTCAAAAGGAATCACAACTTTTTCTGACAAATTTTATATTAAAATACTTAGGCTTTGTAAATGTATTTTGTTACTTTAAATGACACACCCTGTATTTTGTCTAATTTTTAGCTAAGTATGCTTTATCCGTTGCCAGCAATGCTGAATAACTCAAAAACTACACGAGATTTTTAAATTCCTATTAAAATCAAAAGAAGCACACAATAAACAAGGTGTTACGTTGAAAATAACAAAACAAATCTATGCAATTTGTAAATTATAAATTTCAGATAAACGATAAGGTTTATAAAATGGATAACCTCTTATATACACATAAAACTTTTTTAAAAATCTAAAATATCGCGTTTGAAAATGTTTGACTGCGAAAAATATAAACAAAATCAAATATTTTAATACAAATATTGTGTGTTAAAAACAAAACGGCTCTAAGTCTAATTACTCAGGAAAATGACAGATATATATAGGTGTAAATTAGGCTTAGGAAAGAATTAATGTTAGTAAATCAGCCAAACTGTTTAAAATACAAAACAGACGCTATACATTTCGCACACCCTACTTTCATATTATTTAGAAAATACAATAAATAAAACACATTAATATTTTTCTCTCGTGAACCTGCCCCTGCCCGGCACACTAACTACATCACAAGTATCACAACACAACTGGAATTTGGGAACAGTGTTGCCAGGAGGTTGGAAAAAAAGTATCGTTTGCAAATTGAAAAATTATCAAGTTTATAGAAAAATTATCATAGTTTTTATTTTTGCATGACATGCGCTTAAAATGTATTGTTATTGTTGAGCGGAAAAAAAACCATACCTACAGTTTTTCTAATATGTATACACCTACTAACTATTAATTCAAATTTTTAAAATTAAAAAAAAATAAAAATTGTTTTAACAATAAACAGCGTTTTTTTAAAATCTGTGGTTGGTGTTAAAAAACACGAGAATACTATGCAAGTAGGTATAAATAACAGGATGGCTGCCTGACTACAATGCATCTGTTTTAAAATAGTGGAAGGACCAGGCGCACGATATAACCAGATTACATATTATTTTTTTCTACAGTTTTTTATATTAGTTTTAAAAAAAGTCACTGTGTGGGTTGGATGCATTATAACAATTAGGGGTTGATATTAGGTCATTATTAATTATCATGTTTCACCCAAAATTATTATAGATTCTGATAATTATCATGTTCCTGGCAACACTGTTTGGAAATGAAGCTCCAACCGCCAGCCAAAGCAACCCGCAAGCCCGAATATGTGCAAAACTCGACATTCGGCATCTACCACCTATAATCGGATTCACATGTGTAAATCCCTGGGTTTTTCTAGACGGCGGAAAAAATAAACCATGATCATGAGTTAGAACAATTCAGGCCCTGAGTTATTGTAGTCCAAACCGCGAATTACCACAGACCCAAAAAGTTATTACATGAAACTGGGCTGGGGCAATCCAATGCCTGAATTGTGGTAGCCCACGACTTGTTGAGTTCTACCAGCTAAATTAAAATGGTTTGGGACAATCATACCGTGTGCTATAGTAACGCACAGTGTGAGTTCTGGTAGCCCCAAATCTTCAACTCACGGTCGTGGATTAAACCTGTTTTCTCTCAGTGTAGGGTGTGACGTAGTCGCAAAAACAGGTGAATGGCTTAGCGACCATCGGTTTCGCCGCGGTCATTCTTGAACTGTGAGCATGCATTTGATGTGCTTTGTCTGTGAATGAACGATCCCTCTCACGGCTTCGAAAATTAGGTCCCAAGATTTGTCAGGTACTAATATAACCAAAGTCTCCCTAAGTATCGGATATCTTTTCTTTATTTAATCTAAGGATGAAGCGGTAAAACGTTTTAGCAATTATTATTCACACCAAATATTCCAGTTTCCTTATAGATGTAATAACTTCCATGATTTAAAAACCGAATTTAACAAAAAAATGCACTCACCATTAACGTTGTAATCCTGATGTTTTCATTTTTTAGTTGGTCAGCCAGGGCCTGGTAATACGATTTTTTGGTAGTTGTTAATGAGAGATCTGAAATCAAAATCCACCAAAAACTAGTCGATTGTAGACTTTAATTATGATTAAATAACACTTTATCACCAGATAAACTAAAACTAATTGCCAATTACACCAACCAGTTTAAAGGCCCTTTTAGTTAGTGAGGTTGTTAGAATGTTACTTGACGCCACTCATTAAAATTCGGCAAGTTACGTTCTAACAACCTCACTAACCAAAATGGCCACTAAAGTGGTTGGTGCAATTGGCCATAACTATACGTTTCACACATTTTTTACGGTCTCCTATTTATGAAGAAAGTATGTGTACTTTGATTACACAAAGTGTCCCGAATGTCTAGAATAATGGTTTTTTTGTGAGAACTATGGTTTTTTCTCGAGGAAAACTTATATAGGATCATTCCAGATAAGAAAAGGGGTTTCAAGAAATGTATTCCCTTTTATGCAAGGTGTCTCAAAAATAAAATATGGCACAAACTTATCTTTTTTTTAATTGGACACGCTGTATATTAAACACTTTCAGTGAGATTTACTAAGATCTAAAATAGCACCCCCCCACAGGTCTAAATATTTACACGTGTGAGGGGGTACTAAATTTTAAAACCAATTTTCAAAAAACACTTACCCATACAGAAAAGACACAAAGTTATTGATTATTTTGTATTGTTATTGCAAAATACCACTGAAAAACTGCTTTTTTTCTCAAAATACACCATATTTTAGAAGAAAATGCCCTAAAACTAATTTTTTTGAGAGGTGTCAAAATGGCAAATGGCGAATACGCCAAAAATTTCGCACATAATGGTTTCATTATTTGTGTTTGAGGTTATAAAGTTGGTGATTTTTTAGACCATCTCAGGGGGGTGGTTTAAATTTATAGCCCCCAGAAAGGATTTTTTTGTGGCATTTGGTAATAAGTTCGTTTATAATTTCCCTAAGTAACCGTTTTTATAAGGATTAATTTATTATCCCAAGTTGTTCATTACCCATTAAAACACCTCCTATTTTGTCCAGAAAAACGCCATATTTTGATCCCGTTTTTATCACAAAAAATATATTTATGAGGGCACTACGAAGCAAAACAAATATAAGTGAAGGTCACTGATTATGCACGAAAAATATAGCAAACAAAAAAAACCCAAAACAACTAGACGTATTAATTTATTTACAAACTGAAAGTAAAACAATTATCTAAAAGCTCAGTGAAAAAGACTTTCCTTACTCAAAGCCCATTCATTTTAAAGCTGTAACTTTCATCAGTAGAGGTTGGTGCAAGTCAAGATGCAAGCGGAGGTAAAAGATCCGAACTCGCTGTTTGTGATTGAACGAAGCGCTAATATTTTTAAACTGACATTTCAACAGTGACAGAAATGTAAAAAAAAACTTGCAAATAAGTTTTTTAATACATTTCATAAATAAAAACACCTTTTAAATGAATACAAAATTAATCTACTCCTTATTTTATTATTATCCATCTAAATCATTGTGTGACATCAAGTATTAATTGGAAAAACTAATTAACAAGAAGTGACATAACCCCAATGTTCTACAGAGTGTTTACTATTTAAACTTTGCGTGGGTTTAAATTTCTCTTTCTCTTTTCTTCTAAATTGAAACTTTCTTCTTAAATCCAACAAAACATTGTGTTTATTGAATAATCATCTTAACAAATTTATTAGTTATTCTTATAAGTCAAACTATGTCCAAAACTCAAGGACGGTTGGTTTAAAATGCTTATAACCAAAAATTCGACTTAAACTTAGGACCGTTCTAAAATAGACTAAACCCTTTTCGTAAATCCCACCGTTTGGGTCTATCTTTTATTTTCTCCAAGATATTCAAGTTTTTTTTGTGGAAGAGTAAAACTCGGTTCCCACCTACGAATTTCTCGTGAGTGCTCACTCACGCGTCACATGATGTCGATATGAAATGTTATGACAGTCATGTAACGCGTGAGCGGGCACGCACGAAAAAGTCGTAGATGGGAAGCGGGTGTAAGGTATTAATATTGGGTAGTTAATTTCGACTTTCCTATCTTTTCCATACAAATTTAAACTTGAATATCTTGCAGAAGATGAAAGAGAGACCCAAAGTGTTTGGTATTTTTCAAAAGCTTATTTTTTAAGGATTCAGAGAGTGACATAATAATTATACAGGGCGTCCAATTTTAAAAAAAGATAAGTTTGTGCCATATTTTATTTTTGGGACACTCTGTATAAAGGGGTAAAAGCCAATAGTTCTCACAAGAAATCCATTATTCCAGACTTTTGGGACACACTGTGTATATTACACTGTGGTAATATCCATATCATATATCGATTAGCTTAAATATACGCCCTTGCAATGCTTCGGGATGCCTGAAGTTGTAAGCAAGATAAACCTCTACTTTCTCTATCTCCGTTTCTCTGTCTATTATCTCGTTTCACTTAGTAAAGCTATTCTGCACATGCGCCGCGCCAGCGTCAGCGGCTACGACCTGAGGCCACGAAGGTAGCCGAGATAAAAAGGTCATGTATTTGTTTGTATTTTTTTAAAAGAAAACAATGTAAATTTGAGTCACTGAGGAAGAAACACAATCCCGTTGATGTTTAACTGCAGATTTTTCTGGACCTTTACTCGATACCTCCTCTTTCCTTGTCTGATGTTCTACAGAAACAAAGCCAGCGGCGTCAATTGGGGGGGGGAGGCAGGATTCCTGAGTATCCGCAAACAAAAATAATGTTTTGACTTTTACAAATCAAAACATATTTTAAAAACACCTTTTAACTTAAGTACACCACTAAACCATTAATTTAGTGTTTAGTTTTAATTTTTTGTGGTTCTTTGCAGTTTTACCAAAAAATTAGTTTGGTTTTTTATGTTTATTTGAGTTATTTTGGCTTCAATAAAGTGATTTTTCACCCTCGGTAACTCCCTTTAAAATGTTTTTTTTCGTTCATATTTTTTTTTGAAATTAGGTATGCCTCCCCCCAAGAGAAATGTGAAATGACGCTGCTGAACACGGCATATCTTTTTATCAGCGGCATCTTTTAACTTACTTTGTTCTAATTTTTAATGATGAAAGATATGCGCAGCACCACTGAAAACACAAATGAAGTAGGCCGCGAAATTTTCGCGCATGTGCCAAAGGCCGGGGCTAAGGCAATGTCTTTTGTTTTGGTATTTCCAAGGTTTGCTAAATAATAGATGTTGGTTACAAGTTGCACCTGGGTAAGGCGTATATTTAAGCTAGTAGGTCTGGGGCATAAGGGATGAGGGTGATGAGTGGAGTGACGTGACGAAATATGTCATCAATTGAAAAGGACACTGGTCTTTGTTTTAAAACTTGATTTGTTGATAAATTAAGGTTACTAGTAGAAACGACTTTATTTTATTAACTATGGTTTATCGATATACCTTTAACTAGTAAGAATTTTGTTATGCTAAAAAATATACAATAATCTAATATTTAAAAACTAGCTACTTTTAAATAGCCAAAATTCCAACTTTTGTGATAACTATAAATGAAAGTATTATTTTATTCTAGTTTCCTCATCAAATATTCTCTGAGAAAAATATTCACTTATCCTAAGTAAGAATTCATTAGCCCCAAGTAGAACCTTTATTTAAATATGAGACAAGTAAACTGTACTTACCATAAGTAAAAAGTATTAACCATTAGTAAATCTATAGTAACGCAAAACCACTATAACTCCTAAGATATGACTTTAAATAAAATAAAAAAATACATTTTTGAGCTCTAAAAAGCATTCGAACCGACAACCTACAGGTTGATAGACCAATCCCAAGTAGCATTTGGACGTCAAACTACGTTCTCTACTCGTTGGCTTAAAAACCCCGAGGTTGGCAAGCGGACTACAAATCTCAGTCTATACGACCCCAATCCGACCTAAATGGGGAATACAAATTCGGGTCGATTCGACGTCGCTAATTGTACTTCAATGGTATAGTAGTTTACCTATGACGACGGGATAATACATCCGCCAGCTTACGTAATTTTATATTATTTAATTGATTACCTAATGTGGTACTTATTTAGTAAATTTTAGATGAAATATATATTAACGAATTATAACTCACAAAAAATAAATGGCCACCTTTTTATTTCATTAACAATAAAAGTTATGTTATTAAAAAGGGCACTTTACTGAGTAATCTAGAGCGAAATATTTCTGCGAGGGCCACTTTACTGACAAAGTTGGTCAAATGGCCGAATTTTTGCTGGTATAGTACTTTTACCAATTTATCACCTATTTAGACAAGGACACCGATTTGCAGCCCTAATTTTATCCAAATCTAACTAGCCAACGTTAAACTACGTAATATGTGCAAACGTTCGAAATCCGCCTCCATTCTTCGTTGGCCATGTAACGAAAACTGACTTAAAAGAAGAATGACAGTTCAGCTGAACATAACCTAGAAAAATATTTTCCGTTTTTCCTTGTTTTTTCCTTATAAACATGGATTATTTTAAAATTGTATTTATTAAAGTACTGAATGAGCTCGAACCTGTCTCGCAGATGTGGGAGAAGGATAACAATTGTTGGTTCCCCATCAAAAAAGCGACATTAAACAAAATCAGTGCGACCCCACTAATGCTTCAGATAAAGTGGACTTGAAGAAATACGAGCTGAAGGTCCAACAGATTTTTGGTTTTGCAATTGTGCAATTTTATGTCCCAGATGCAAAATTGTAGGTTAAGTATCCTTCTTTTTATTTGTTCCTTTTTTGGTAGGTATCCAAATAAGGGCCCTGAAATGCGACGTCGATTATGGTAACAAAGCCGACGATGTTTCGTGGTCGATTTAGGTATAGGCGTTAAAACAGTCGGCTTTTAAACGTAAACTGACGTGAATCCGTCCCTAAGGTTCGTATATGCGTACCTGACTACCTAAACGTCGGATTTTATTACAAAAGACGTTTTTCGTTTGACTTACTAGTAGACAAATTTATTTTGTACCTAATATGACGTCACCTTATGACAGATTAGGTTGGAAGACGGATAAATGCTACTTGGGATGCTTTATCCACTAGACCATGCGGTTATAAAGAAATAGGTTGAAACCGCGGAATATAATCATTTTGGCGGATTCTTAGCGTCCGAGGAAAGTGTTAATCATGATTAAAGCTTAATCAGAGAATATTTGCGTTTCGTGGATATATATGGACAAGAAACCAAGGGTTACCGGGCTCGTTTCCGGTCATCGATTTTTTTTTTCGAGTTTTTTTTTAACTTATTTTCATTATGATCTCCATTATGAATTCTTATGATGGCAATAAATATATATTTTTCACTTCACTTATCCTTAGTAGAAAAATTCATTAACCCGAAGTGAAGGGAAAGTTAAGTGAAATATCTTGAAGTCCTATTCTGGATTTGTGTTTCGCTTTCACTAGTCAAAAATTATAAAATATCATAAATATATGTAAGCACAAATCATGATTTTTTATAATATTTTATGTGTTATTTTTTATAATCTTTTATGTGATGGAAATTTTGAATTTTGAAGTAAAACTTAAAATTAACTTTTTTTGGTATATTTATTGTCGCTCTCTAAAACCCTGAATCAAATAGAGATTCAAGAAAATGACGTCCCCACACTCATCGAAAAATATTTGTTATATAAACAAAGGTATTTACTAACCAGTATTATCAACCACTGAACAGCTCGAAATATTTAAACATAATCCAGCAAGAATCGTACTTATTAAAGTCATAATGTTTTTTAATATTATAATTCATAATAATTGGTAACTGCCTAGTGTTAAATTTTCTCGAGCAGGCTGTCAATATTCCCTTAAAGGTTGACTCATGCTTAAATTCCTTTCCTTTTCTGTAAGTTTTGCCGTATTTTTTTTCTTTTTAACAATTGTTAAATCTCACGTATTCAGATATGTTCATGCTTGTTCCTTTTCCATATCTTTTTCCTTAAGCCTTAAGGAATCACCTTGGAAGTTAACCAATATTTGACTTTACGCAAAAAGAAACGGAAATATCGTGTTGCGCAAGTGCGGCAAGCAAAATCTTTGTTGATGTTTTTTTTTAATCTCAAAATTGTATTTTTTTAAATATTTCAAGCAGAGATTTGGTGAAATTAGCATCAACATTAATGACTAAAGTCAATGAAAAGGAATTTTAGCATGAACCAGCTTTTTACTTAAGGAAAATGAAAAGGTTAAAATGAATGGAAAATTTTAGCGCCCTTACAAATTTACAGAAAAGATTTGTGGCGTAGAGGGCAAAGGGCGAGGGAATAAATCGGAAAAAAATTTTCCTCGACGAGGATTTGAACCTGGGACCTCCATAATACCAGTCTAATGCTCTACCAACTGAGCTATCGAGGACATAGGGTTTTGACTGGATATTCGGAAATCCTTTCGTCCGATTCATTGGTTAGTAGTGAGGTGATCTTTAAAGCCTACTGCATCTTTAAGAACCTACAGATGTTATAAAGAGGTACAGATTCACAATTATTAGTTGTACGAAATTTCTATTTATCTTTCAACCAACGATACACGACATACAGAGCACTTCAGGCTACTGCGAAAATAGACCGGAAGAAGTCCAATTTACCAGTGTACGTATACGCAGGAACACCGCACAACTATCAGAACCAACACTCAGGCTTGCGATCACCGTTCGCGGGTTGCGTTTAGTATGCCTCTAACCACGATGCAATGTGAAGTGTAGTCCATGAAACCGGAATTTGGTCAATAAATTTTGATAACGTAATTTTCTTGCTTTTTTTTCCTGATAAATTAGAGCGTTTTATTTTCAACTGCTCAGACTTATCATTAACAACGTGTTACAATGAAAATAATAAGAAGAAACAAAATAAAAGCAAGTTCTCAAAATAAAATAATACATTCTAAAAACCAAAAAGATTCTCTCAGTCAAAAAAAAAATTACAGCAAATGTTCGAAAAGTTCCTTCAATTTTAATCCGAAGTTCTTCCAAATTATTAGCCTTTCCATGTCCGTAAACTTTATTTTTGATATAACTCCACATGATCGAGCTGGCCATAAAATAGTTCCCCGTGTACTTGTAACCCGATTCGGAAATACAAGATATTCCCTAACAAGGCCAACATTGTGAGCGGGACAACCATCTTGTTGAAACCATGTTTTACCAAATCTCACACCAAACAACTGCCTAGCAGTTGGAATAATATGCTGCTGCAGTAGATTCAAGTATCTAAATGGCCCAATTACGTGTTCCCCTACAATACTCCCCCAAACATTTAGTTTTTGGGGATGCTGTGTTCTTACGTCAAAATACAAATGAAAATTTTCTCTCGACCAATATTGAACGTGTGTTGGGTTATGACGATTCAATAATGGAAAAGTGCTTTCATCTGTGAAAATAATAGATCCTTATTTCGCAAAATTCCATACGACGATAGTTGTCCTCCAGAAAAATTTGATGCGTTTTTGACGCTTTGTAAGAATGATAATCATTCTTTTTGAGATGATGATACGTAAGAAAGTGGCTGGGGGAGTAAGGGATAGTGATGCGAATATAATGTGACCCTTATATCTGCTCGGAACAGTGGGAAGAGCGTGCTTACACCCACTAAGCGTGGGACAGGAGGTTTTCTCGGTATGATGCGAATGCATCTAGCCTCTCATATCCAAATGCCAACCTCACCTTCTCGTGGTGCTCCTTGTCTAAAACAGATAAGGCTCTGGCGACCAAATATGGATGGTATAGCCCTATGGAAAAGTTGAACTAGACCCAATAACCACTAGGAACTACTTCATTAAGGACCTGTACAATCTCGTATAGGGGATAAATTTAATAGAGTGGTTAATCTAGGATCAAAGGGTGCACAATAAGCCAGTAATGGCTGCGGGGCAGTGACTCTGGCCAGCCATCAGGCTGGTCGGAGCCACAATCGTGGGGTTTTAGTCGGTAGGAATCCGATACTACCCGGGCTCTCCTGGTAGAGGAGAAATGACTATGACGGGAAAGTTCGGGCATCTTATGCAAGATTTTCCATTGAGAAGGGGAAAAAAAAGAGAGTGGCTGAAGACGTATCAACTGCTTCGGCAATTTGGTGGCTAGTTAACTTTCGATTTTCCTCCACTGCAGCGCAAATCATCGCATCTCGTACTTTCTGCTCGTCATTCAAAACAGTGGGTTTTGAAAATTCTGCACAAACCTATGAATCGTTGATAAACTAGGTTCTGGGCGATTTACAAAATTCTCCAAAAAAAGTTCTTGAATAAGTCTCAATGGTCTGCCTTAGTACCATTTGACCATCTGCACTTTTTCGGCAACTTCGTAGACATCCATTTTTAGTTTTAAAAATGTATTATTTCACTTCAGAACTTACCAATCTGTTTCTCGAGCAAGGCAGAAATAAAACAAAATAACCTCGGTCGTACGGCACGGAGAGTAAAAAGGACTTGATTTCCCCTATGTTCGCAGTAGCCTGAAGCTCATTAGCGTTTTAGTGGAAAATTCGCCATCTGACACCTCCACAATATTTTTCTCTGAGGTGCGATTTTAGAGCTAAATTAACAGCTGAATATTATTTTTTTCGATAGTTCTGCAAATGTTTATGATTGGTTTAACAAACTTTTGTTTCAAAAATCAAATAAATTTAATATTAATTATTACCGTCACGATTATCCAAATTAACTATTTTTTAAACAAACAATTTTTTGTCAAGATGGGAAAGCAGGAGTACAAAAATGTAACAACTCAGAATGGAAAGATGCCAATCCATGTCCAAGATTTGTTCACGGAGTTTTGTTCGGAAACATATATTTGTTCGAAAACACAATTGTTTTAAACTGTAATTGGTTAAGGTAATATATCCCTCGAATAGTAATTAGTTCGAAACATCTTCGCTTATATGGTACCTATACATAATAGGCACTTAAAGGTGGCAAGCTATTTTTGATTCCCTGTTGTTAGCACATCAGGGATGTCCTGCAGATGTCATAAACAGACATTCACAGAATACTCAAATGAACATATCTAGAGAATATTCCTAAAAATGAATTCCAGAACGATATGGATGTCGGAAGAGCGAGGATACTCACCATCATCTTCATATAGGTACATGGCTGGTATATAATAGTTATTAGGTTCACTGTTTAAATAATTTTGCTGTCTATATGAATAGTAATAGTATCAACATCAACAAAGAACAAATCTTGAAATTAGCGCCATCTACCTACAATTAATGATATACGATTATGAGGAGAGAAAAATCTCATAGAATCGCTAAAGAAGTTGTCTAGATGACCGAGATCTAAAGAGATCGCTAATCTATACTAGAATCAGACTGTTCAAATAAAGGTTGATGGCCAAGTGTCCGAAGAGGTCCAAATAAGAAGAGGAGTACGCCAAGGTTGGATATTGCCTCCGCTGTTGTTTAATATCTATAGTAACAAAATGATATAGAATGCACTTCATAATTGTTGAATCAAATTGCTGCCAAAAATTCGCAATTCGGGCTTAAATTAAATGTTGGAAAAACAAAATGAATGGAGGAAAAGAACATCCGAAGCATGTTAGATGTAATGGGCAGCAAGTCGAACGCGTGGATTCATACAGATATTTGGGTTGCCTCCTCAATAAGAATTGGGACAACATGCCAGAAGTTCGTGCAAGAATTGAACAGGCCAGATCACCTTTTATTAAAATGAAATCAGTATTGTGTGTTCGCGATCTTAATACCACTCTTCGAATTCGTGTGATTCGGTGCTATGTTTTTAACATCTTATATTATGGCATAGACAATTTTCAAAAAAGGCGACAAGACCCAATGTGGAAACTATAGAGGTATATCTCTGTTTTCTCTTGCTGGAAAGATACTTGCACGAAAACTATCAAACCGATTAACTCCGATTGCTGAACAAAATCTGCCAGAGACACAGTGTGGATTTAGGCCCAATCGAGACACAGCTGACAGACAAATGCAAGAGAAATAAACCTAGTCAAAGCATTCTCTATATTTTAGGTACCATGCTTCACCTTGTTGAGGAACATCTACCGCCGGAAGTGGAAATTCTATATAGATTCGACGGTGGCCTACTTAACCTAGGCAGACTGCGAGCAAAAACTAAGTTCTCGACGACCTTGGTAATCGAACTGCAGTACGCCGATGATAACGTCGTTATGGCCGATATAAAGGAAGCCTACAAAAGCATTGGCCTAGAGGCCAATCTTGCCAAAACGCAAATTCTTCACCAACCACAACCAGGAACGAATCCCCAAGCTCCAAACATTTCCATAAATGGCCATCCTCTGCAGAACGTGGAACATTGCCCATACTTTGGGAGCCACCTATCATCAAATGGAACTATTGACGCAGAAATAAAGCATCATCTAAAATGTGCTAGCGCAGCGTTCGGACGGCTTTCGGAGAGAGTCTTCAACAATCACTACGTCAATGCGGAAACCAAGCTTCGTATCTACAACACAGGTATAATACCAACTCTAACATACGGATGCGAAACGTGGACCACCTACAGAAGGCATATCAAACAACTAGAAAAATATCACCAAAGTTGTTTAAGACGATCCTGAGAATCAAATGGCAAGACCGGCAAACACACATAAGTGTTTTAGAAGGAGTCAGAACAACTAGTATAGAAGCCCTTATCTTCAAGCACCAGCTTCGTTGGACTGGTCACGTTATCCGCATGCCCGAAACACGTCTCCCAAAGCAGATATTTTATGGACAACTGAAGCAAGAAAATAGAAATCAAGGAGGTCAACAAAAAAGGTACAAGGGCGTTCTCAAAAAACAATATGATGAAGGGTCACATCGATATAAACAACTGCGAGACCACGGCAAATGATAGGGCTTCATGACGCCGAACAGTCCATGAGGGAGCAACGACGTAGACTAGAGACGGAAAAGAGAGAACGTAGAAAGGAGCGACAAAATGGAAGAATGGATGACCAACAACACCCGGAGACTGGATGTGCCAGGAGTGTGGAAGAGTGTGCGGCTCGAAAATTGACTTACATACCCACCAAAAAACGCACAACAGATAGCGACGATACAGAATAGAGGAAAATCATACTTGGTATCGAGTGAAAAAGTTAGAGGCATTCGAGATGTGGTTTTATCGTAGAATACTAAGGATATCTTGGACGGACCGAGTAACTAATGTGGATGTTCTGCTCAGAATAAATAAAGATCTTGAAGTTTTATTTACCATTAAAAAATGAAAACTTTAATATTTTGGCCATATTTTGAGAAATGATAAAATTTAAGGCAGAAGTGGTCCGGGTTGTAGACGGATATCATGGCTTAAAAATCTTAGACAATGGTATGGTGTTAGTACTACGACACTTTTCCGAAAAGCAGTGGACAGGGTACAGATCGCGCTGATGATAACCAACGTTTGAAGATAGCATGGCACTTTAAGAAGAAGAAGATCATAAGGATCATAATGAGATAAATTGCTATCCAGTCTCAAACACAAATACAGCACCCTAGACTAGAACATCCCATGTAAGATATTCTGATCGGTTCTTAAAATATTTTATTGATGTCCAGGACGTTTAGACATTTGCAAGATCTAAATGGGATAATCCCACTTTACCAAATTGAGCATAACCTTGCTAAACCCAACTAAAAAAAATATTTTTTTAGAAGCTCCTTTATCAAAACCATAATTTTAAGTCACAAAATCATGGCTTTTACTAATACTAAACTAATTAACATTCAAACCAATGTTTTTTGAAATGATTTCAATTTGAACGAATGTCTTAAATTATTTACCATTCAAACCAATGTTTTTCGGACTAATTTACCATTCGAAGCAACGTTTTTGAATTAATTTTCGTTCGAACAACTGTCATTCAAACTATTTACTATTCGAACTAATGCATTTTGAACTAATTACCATTCAAACCGACGTTTTTCGAACTATTATGTTGTTTCTGAACAAAATTTCACAGCTCAAACGCTCAAGCAAGTAGGAATTTTTTAGTACGTTTCAAAAGCTATAGAGATTGATTGATTTTGTAGTGGTACTGCATGCATAATTGCATATACACCTAAAACATTTAATTTTCAGAGTGATTTTTATTTGGAGGATAGTTTAAAAGCACTTCACACGCCCGCCCCTCACCGCTCCTGACTGAAAAGGACCAAAAAAAAAACACTACCGCGTCTACTACATTTTTTATCATGAGTAATTTTAAAAATTGTCTGCTGGAATTTTCTTGTCGCCGATGTTAACCCAATACACATTAAAAATACATATGGTCAATACATACAAAACATACATCCTCTGTGTCAGTATGCCGCTAAAAAAATCAATATTTTTTTATGGTCATTGTCATAAAACATCGCCTCATTAAGGACGTTTCTAAAATAAACACATTATCTATCTAACCCTTTAACCGCGCACTTACTTTTTATAATGGCAACTCAATTTTTGTCTGCCATTTAAAATATCGGAACTTTAGACAAAATAAAACTATTATAGTTTTTTGTTTGCCTCTGAAAACTATTTCTTTGTTGTCAACGGTTTGTCTTGCATTGGCATCAAAGAAAACTCTATTTGATCAGCGGGAAGGGGAAGGTGGGTATGTGGAGAATGACATACCAATCAGGGTTGCCAACTTTTCAATTTTCAAATACGGTACGAATATGAGATGCCACCAACTTTCCCCCCTTCGGCGGTTGACCAATGCAGGACCGGCTACCAACTTTCCCCCCCTCGGTGGCGGACAAATAGTAGATCCGCTAGCAACTTTCCCCCCTTCGGTGGCGGATAAGTAGGAGCTTAGCTACCAACTTTCCTCCTTCGGTGGCGGACAAGTAGGAGACGCCACCAACTTTCCCCCCTTCGGTGGTTGACAAATGCAGGACCGGCTACCAACTTTCCCCACCACGGTGGCGGACAAGTAGGACATCCGCTACCAACTTTACCCCTCCGGTGGCGTGTCAGTCTATACTTTCTCTCTTTATCTTATGTATTTCTGCTCTATCTCTTTCTGTATTTCTCTTTCACTCCCAATCTTTCCCCCTTTCGGTGGCGTAACAGTCTATACTTTCTCCTTCTATCTTATGTATTTTTGGTCTATCTCTTTCTATATTTTTCTGTCACTTCCACTCTCTATTTCTCTCGCTCGCACTCACAAAAAAATTAAATACAGTTCATAACTTGAGACGTTTTTTTCAGAATACCTTTTATTTTTGATTTTTTAAAATTTTCCATATTTTAAGATCAACAAGGCAATGAGTATAGAAATTTGTCAACAACTCAAAATTTTGAAAATTTGAAAATAAAAAATTATTACAGTTCATAACTTGAGACGTTTTTTTCAGAATACCGATCTTCAAACTTTTATTTTTGATTTTTTAAAATTTTCCATATTTTAAGATCAACAGGGCAATGAGTATAGAAATTTGTCAACAACTCAAAATTATAAAATACTTCGAAAAACGTCATGTATCTAAGTGCAAAAAGCTTACTCATTGTTATCCCGAACACGTTAAAATTGCAGTGGCGGTCATAGCTTTTTTGCGGTTTAGTAGGTTTGGTTGTATAAAGAAAATAGTGATCTTATATATTACGACAAAATTCCGCTGCTTTAGCGTTAGATAATACTGCAATAACATAGTTACCGTCTACCCAACGTTTAGCCGACCTGTCACGCGTTGGTGCATTTTCTAGTAAGCCAGTGACGTCGTGTCGACGTTTTTATGAGACTCTAGTTACGTTCTGCCGACGTATCAACGTCTAAACAACATTACGTGAACTTGCGACTGGCCGGTCTTGCGACGTTTTCCGCCCGGAGTTTTGAAGAACTTAAGTGCCCTGTTCTTGTGAATAAGAAAAGTTTCCAAAGGAACTAATGGCATTATATTCTCCTTCTCTGCCGCACTTATGTACGGCAGATCGCCCTATCTCTCTCTAGATTTTAAGGAACTAGCCCAACAGGGAACTAATGCTTGAATCTCGAGAAAAAGATCGATCCCTCAAGGGAAGGGATCAATTCCGGGGAATTATCCCATCCTTCGAAAAAAATATGCCTCTCCTTGAAAAATTTTAAACTGGAAATTATATATTTTACGCGCATGCTTGCCTGAGAAATGGGACCGATCCCTGCCTTTGGAGTCGAGGAGTGGGGACACCCAATTTTTGATAGAATGGAATGAGCGATCACCGCTCAAGAATACGAAATGCGTTCGACGTGGGATCATTCAACACAAATCTATGTCGTTCCCTGCTCAAGAATTAGGGTCCTGAAAGAGAGAGGACATTATCCTACAAGTATATGGGCGAAAGAGGTGCTCTTTAAATAGTAATGTCTGATCCACAGCTTCACTTCTTGCCGCTCACTAAAAATACTTTTTGCTTTTGCTTCCAAGAAGTAAGATCTTTAAAATGTCCGGCCATATTTTAAAAAACTAAATTTTATTTCACAGTTCACCGACCATTTATTGAAAAATCGAATAAAAAGTAAGGTTATGGGGACACGGCAGAATTGTTGGAGCGTTTTCCAGTCGTATGTTGGGTTTGTATTTTTTGGGATTCTCATAATATTCGCCATTTTTGATGCCGTCGTTTATGTTCCAAGTAGCCGCCATTGTTTATATTTACTAAACACGGCAAAAAATACTACAAACACCATTGAATGGCATTTTGGAGACGTTTTATGTTCCGGGCGAGGTAGGTATTTGACCATGGAATCCTAAACAGTGGCTTTAGTAGCATCCATTTTTTACATTCAAAAAAAGCAATATTTTTCGTTTAAACAGGGCGCGCGTGTTTTTTCATTCCTTTTCTAAGCATATTTGTCAGTAAACCGAATTGCGTTTTTAAATTTTGCTCCCATAGGGGCCATATAAATACTCTTTAATAAACGGCAATTATCAAATTATAATTTTTTGAAAAAAATCCCAAAGTTTGAGATGGGCAACATTTTGGGTAGTGAAACACCACCAAAAAATCAATAACAAAGAGGGCGCTAGTGTAGTCATTTTGGGTCGTATTTTACGACTTAATAAGAACGATTACTATTCCGACTCCAGTCACTGCACAACGACGTAAGAACTCAAAAATCATCCACCATTTTGGTGTAAATCCGGGTCGGCATGTTGACTAAAACGACGTCGCATTATAATGTCGGGTCGCATTTAGCAACGTCGCTACGCCGTTAAATTGCTGCTTAGGTATACACCAAGAGATAAACAGGACACTTTTTATCCTGAGGAGAAAAGTGTCTGGCCCGAGCGCAGCGAGAGCTACAATTTGTCCAGTGAAAAAACACACTTTAATCACGAGGTCTAAACGTTTTAATCGCACCTTTGGACTTTTTTTGCCATAAAATCGTCTCATGTCAATAAAAATGTCTTTTAAAATTTAATGTTTTTTTTTAATTCAAAGATAATTAAGAACCCGCCTATAAGAGGGCAAAAAATTTTTTTTGCCAGAAAAATTAAGTCGAAACTTTTTCATCCCTTATTTTACTTTTCATCCCCGTTTTTTGCTTTTTATTCCCCAAGTTCAAAAAGTACTAAACAATTTATTTATATTAAAAAGCAAGGGAGTAGTTTCAATTCTAGGAAGGGGAATTTAAATTTTATCGTAAGCCGGTTTCTGACGATGCGATTTTTTTATTGCGGCGTGCAAATCGCGTAACTTTTTGGCATTTCACACGGTGTAACTTGACGTATTAAAAAATCGCGTGGAATCTAGAACCTGCTCTATTTTCACGCACTAATATCGCGGCGATACACGAAAAGAAATCTATTCCATATTTAAGAATAGCTCTATTCTTGAAAAATTACATTTGCTTTAAGTATATCTTAGTATAAGAATAGGGATTATTAGAATTAAGCAATTACCTATTCTTGATCTACGAAGGCTCTTATACTTAAATAGAAACCAAATATACTTTAAATAAGAAGAGGCGGTAAATATCTTCTAGAGGTAAACCGATAAGAGTTTATTATTCTTTCCAAAAACAAATAGTTTACTTGGACTAAAACCAGAAATTCTTCTTTGAAAGCGAAAACATATTAAAACCAAGTCGAAAAAAAACTTGTCACAAGAAAAAGATAAATCTTGACCTAAAATATCTTACGAATTGATTGAATCATACTTTAAACTTAGTTTAACTAGAAAGGTTTAATTTGGATCAATTCCTTTTATTATTGCTATAAAGCCTTAGTTATTTTTAAAATAAGAAGAACTATACTAAAAACAAGAAATATCCCAATATCGAATCGCACCGTAAGACCGCTTGGCTAATCCATTCTTCCTCTTTGTTGTTTGGTATGGGGGCAACAAAGACTTAATGGCCTTCAGTTTCAGGTTTTTATCTCAACATCTATCATTTAATATAGGTAAAACAATACTCCTATATCTTTAGTTTAAAGGTTCGGATTATTATAAACGCGTAAAAAGTTAAATACTTCCCTTATATTAATAGGAGAAACCGAGTATCATTATGTATACCCACGGTTGTTAAGAAGTGTGGATAAAGTGGCGAAAGCACCTATTGTTGGCCACGGTCTTGACCGCCTCTTTTGCAAGAGCGCTTCAGAGTGTGCTGTCGCGAGAGTCGGTTCGAAATTGTGGGCATAACATCTCGCTGGCAGCTTGCGGAAGTTTTCTGATATATGCGTGAGCCACAGAAACTCAGCAATTGAAGTACACCAAATAATCCGCCTATGGAAATGTGAGTCTTTTCAATTTGTATCCAATAATCGTCGTGTTGATTTGATTCTGCTACGGGAGTACGGGACTGAATCAGAATACATTGTCTTAAAATAAGTATAGACCTATATCTGAATTATCCTATAAATTACACTTGTCTCAACGCTAGTCATGTATTATATTTAAGAAATATTATATTAATATTACTTGGATAAAGAATAACTAGAGTTGAGAATATCGAAGATGAAGCTATTCTTGAATCAAGATTAATATTCTTGTTCCAAGAAGAGCCTTTTTTCCATGTATGGCAATTTTTTTGTTATATTTTGATTTGGCAACCTTTTGTACGAAAGCGTAGAAGGGCCATTTCAAACTTTTTTTTCGTTTTCCATATAAAAACTCGGAATCCGTGATAAAATATGGAATTCCGTAAAAAAATCGCCGCTGATAAATGAAATAACACTGGTTTTATTATTTGACAGTTTGATATTTTGTTTGCTTGTTTTTAAATGATTTTTTTCGTAAATACTTGGTGAAAAACTGGCGGAAATGGCTTAATTTTTAGGCAAGAATAATTATATTTTTTCAGTATTACTATTTTCCGCTATTTATCTTTAATTTTGGGTAAAAAACGGACAGAATTTTTTTTTTGCACCCATGATCAAAAAAAAAAGTTTATTTGCATCGATAACCAAAAAAGCCATGCTTTAGTTATCCGCAGACAGTTACTAAAATCATGTTTTTGATGAAGGTATCAAAAAACGCCACTTTTTACGCTCTTTAAAGTCATAACAGTCGGTTATATTATAGCTCCGAAAAATTTAATCTATGTGAAGTTAATTGCTAACATATTTAAAAAAACAGTGGGTGCAGTTGGCTGCCAAGGGAGGGTATAGTCAATTGTTCCCCTGGACACGCCACTGCAAAACATGATGATTAGTTTGAGAATTAACGAGTTTATCTAAACAATCCGCCTGTTATTTAATCAATATTAATCTAATCAAATTAATAATATCGTTTCTACCTATACCTATATATGTTTATCTTGGACATGATTGATAACAGCCGATTTTGACAGAAAACAATCAAAGTTCATAGGTACGGTTGTTTATACTTCGTGTGTGTATACACCCTAGTATCATATTCCATAAACAGCATCTCAACCTACTTGATATTAGTTTTATAAAAATAACCGAACAATGTCCGATACATTAGAATTAATCCAACAAATTCAACAAATCATTAAAGGTAAGAATAATTAAATTAATTATATTAGGGTGATTTTGGTCAGGTCTTTGAGCGGTCTGTTACCCTTATCTTTATTCTGGGCAGGTGCATCCATATACTTAATAGACACGCCCTGGATGTGAGAAGAAAACAACGAAAAAGGTTATAAGGACGGAGAGACGTTTAATTTTCCTTCAAATTAAAGGTACACTTGATTTAAAAAAAAACTCATACCTGCATTTTTTCGTATGCCACAAAATTTAGCTTTTCATTAGTGTATACTATTATAAGGCACCACCAGCTTAGTATGCCTGACAGCTTAAAATTCAGTGTGACATCCTTAAAAATGCCACAGATATCAACATTTACAAAAGTTCAAATTATCACTCGAGTTATGGAAAACGGCTAGTCTATAAAAAGAGCGGCCACCCATTTTGGAGTTGATAAAATGTAAGTTCTGAAGTGCAAGATGAGAGACTTATTGACTATCTGAGACAAAATCCTTTTTCAACGTCGGTTGAAGCAGCTAATGTAACATTATTTCCGGGTTCTTTAGCAACACTAAATAGAAGAGTAACGAAATCAGAAGTCTTTCGTCGAGTTGCTGCAAAGAAGCCTTTTCTAACAGAAGAACAAAAACAGGACAGAGTGATTTTTGCACTGAACAACGTTCTTCGTGATAATGACTTCTGGTTTTCACTGACGAAAAATTTTTTCAATCATCTTCAAGCAGCAGAATAATTTTAGTTTATCGTCCACCAAATTCTAGATTTGAACCCGAATATACAAACCAAATTAAAAAAGCTGGACATTTTTCTGTAAACATGTGGGGCTGGTTTAGTGCTAGAGGTTTGGGTTTTTTTTTTGGAGAATCGAAGGAAGATTCAATAGTGAACGATATATTGAAATCCTTGAAAACGTTATGCTGCCATCTGTACAGGCTTTACATGAAAATAATGACTTCGTTTATCAGCAGGACAACCGTCCAGTACACACGGCTAATGTTGTTCCCCAATGGTTTCAGAATAATAATATAGAAACACTTCCTTGACCAGCCAACACCCTGACCTTAACCCAATGGAAAATATATGGGGTCGAATCGTTAAAATAATATACTAAAGGAATTGGAGACCACGAAATGCTGAAGAGTTAAGCGATGCTATTTATCGCGCATTGGATCAGCTCTTAGAAGACCATCGGGATTTTCAAAATTTACCCTTTTCAATGCCCAGACGTTTGCAGCTTGTAATAAAGATAAATGGTGATCCTATTAAATAATAAATTATTTGTTTTAGTTCTTTTTCAAGTTCAAATAATTAGTATTAAGTTTACCATCGTTTGTGTCCTAATCCAAGTTTCCTATTCGTCGAATTGTTTTCAATCCAGCGCTGTTTCCATCGTATTATTGCTATTTTTTCAACTCCAAAATGGGTTACCGTCCTCTTTATAGAACAGCCTTCGTCCGTTACTAGAGTGATAATTTGATATTGTTTAATAAAGACTTTACTAAAACATTATTTTTACTGATTTTTTAGGATTATGCAAAATTTAATATAAAAATAAGGTTGCCTTTAATTTAAGTAAAAAAATATTTTTAGTTTTAGACTTTTTTAAACAATATGACAAATTATCGTACTTTTGAAGTTTTTAGGCATTTTAGCTGGTAGTCCGTATATAATATACACTTTTAGAAAGGTCAATTTTGTGACTGCATGTATGCGTTTTTTTAAAATCAAGTGTACATATCTGGCCATCACAATACTAAAAACTATTGTCTACTTTTTAGTGCACTTTATATTTTATAAAAGCTTGTATTTAAAAAGCTTCTTTTTATATAAAATTATTTATGGTTGAAAATATCAGCCATGACAAAACTCTTATTCTTTTTCGCGGGCTCTTGTACTATACCCCAGGGAAGTAAAAATAGGTGAAATGATAATAGCCTATAAAGAAAATGACCGCTATATGTACCTGACAGTTGTGAGCCTAAATCAGTTGGTATTGACAAAATTCCCCTAAGTCTGAGGCTAATAATAGAAAGGAGCATCGCACAGCACGTATGAAAGACAAAACACTAGTCGTTCCGGTTGTATAACAGTAAATGAACAAATCAAAACATCAGTGAGATTTACTAGGATCTAAAATAGTACCCCACACAATATTTACACCTGTAGGGGGTACTAAGTTTTATATCCAATTTTCAAAAAACACTTACCCATATAGAAAAGACACAAAGTTATTATTATTGCAAAATACCACTGAAAAACTGCTTTTTTTTCTCAAAATACACCATATTTTAGGAGAAACTGCCCTAAAACTATTTTTTTTTGACAGGTTTCAAAATGGCAAATGGTGAATATGCCAAAAATTTGGCACATAATAGCTTCATTATTTTTGTTTGAGGTTATAAAGTTGGTGATTTTTTAGACCATCTCAGGGGGGTGGTTTAAATTAAAGTAAAATTAAGTAACTGTCTTTACAAGGATTAATTTACCTTATTTATTATCCCAAGTTGTTCATTACTCAATACAACAAGTCCTATTTTGTCCAGAAAGAACGTCATAGTTTGAAATCGTTTTCAGCATAAAAAATATATTTATGAGGGCACTACGAAGCAAAACAAGCATAAGTGAAGGTCACTGATTATGCACGAAAAATATACCAAACAAAAAACCCAAAACAACTGCATTAATTTATTTACAAACTAAAACTAAAACATTCAGGTTATCTAAAAACTCAGTCAAAAAAACTTTCCTTACTCAAAGCGCACTCATTTCAAAGCTGTAGCTTTCATCAGTAGAGGTTGGTGCAAGCCCAGGTGCAAGCAGAGGTAAAAGATCCGAACTCGTTGTTTGTGATTGAACGCAGCGCTAATATTTTTAAACTGACATTTCGATAGTGACAAAAATGTAAAAAACTCGGATTTAAGTTTTTTAATTCATAAATAAAAACACCTTTTAAATAAATACAAAATTAATCTACTCATTATTTTATTATTTGCCATCTAAATCGTTGTGACATCAAGTATTAATTTGAAAAATTAATTAACAAGGATAAGTTTTAATTAAAGTGACATATGGCCCCAATGGTTATTTATTCTACAGAGTGTTTACTATTTAAACCCCGCGTGGGTTTAAATTTTTTAATTTTATTTTCTTCTAAATTGAAAATTTCCTTTTAAATCCAATAAAAGATTGTGTTAAGATATATATTCAATAAACAAATTTATTAAAATTCTTCTTATAGATCAAACTATGTCCAAAACTCAAGGAGGGTTGGTTTACAATGCTTAAAACCAAAAATTTCACTTAAACTTAGGACCGTTCTAAAATTTACTAAACCTTTTTAGTAAATCCCACCATATATTTTTTGCAAAAACACGAAAACACTTTATTTTAACGAAAAAAAACACCGCAGTAACACCCTAGTAACTTTTGGTTTGGTTCAAACAAGTGTGTGGCTAATAAAAAAAGCAGGCAAATATGTATCATGTTTCTAGGGGGACTTGAAACGCATCTTAAAATTATATAACTTTGCTGTTTCTATTGACACAAATTTAAAAATTTTTTTTTTAATATATTACGAAAAATCATGGTAAAAAATACCATTTATTAATTGTATACAAGACATATTAGAAAAAAAAAATAATGTCAAATCGATTTGACTGATGTGACTACATTCTTTTAGGCTCATAAATGTCATTTACATAAGGCGGTCATTTTTTATGAAATCTCTCGGGTTATATTATCATTCCACCTATTTTTACTTTTGTCCTATACCTACATATATATTGATTTTAGACAAATGCTTTTCGTCCGAAACCATCAATTCTTCAGTACTCAACAGCTCGAATAGTAACAATAGGTCTACAAAGTGGTGTGACAGAGCCTTTGACACTTTGTATTGTTGGCCGGAAACACCGGCAGGAATTTTGGCAGTACAGCCGTGCACGAACAAATATGTTAAATCTTATAATAAAGTAAGTAGTTAACCCATTTTTAGCCATCCATACCAGTATAGAGGCTATTGGGATCAGGAAGGAGAAAAACACGTTAGAACAATACCAATTTCAATATTTTGCAATGTACTAAGTGGGTTGGGGACAAAAAAGACCTAAATACGCCAATAATAATTTTTAAAGCGTTCGATACAGTCAACCACGACATTTTGTTAAAGAAGCTGGATACTTTTGGATGGTCTTATAGCTTATTGAAGTTACTCGTCTCATTTTTAAAAAATAGAAAACTTTATGTAGTGTATAAAGGCTGAGTGCTTTACTTCTTTATCGGGAGTCCCTCAAGGTCCGAATCTAGGCCCACTATAATCTTTGCTTGATCAACGATCTCCCTCTTTGTTTAGAATTTGGCGATGGTGAAGTTTTTACGGACGATTTAAACTTTATAGAAGTATATGTATCAGATGTCATGGATTGCGTTGCGTCCTCGAAACCGTCTAAAATAGTTCTTCTTTCCAAGAAGAATGGCGTACATCTTGCAGAACACTTTTGTCGTGAGACTATATAAAACCCTCAGTAGTAGAGAAGGGGCGGCGCGAAGCCCGGCAAGTAGGCCTCCCTGGGCCCTTTCTGCCTTACCCCGAGCCTGCCCCTAATCCACCGCCTGCACCACTGGTCTGGCAGTTTGCTCATTTGGTCTAACTGTTCTTTTTGCAAAGTCCAGTATTTTGTCCCATTTGAGCGTGTGCAGGTCTTCCTCATCCAGGGTCGGGAAACCGAACCTGGTATCTCGTCCTCTGGTATGCCTCGCAGTTCGCTATAACGTGTCGAGATGTCTCCTCTGCCCGCCCGCAGGCCCGCAGCTCGAGTCATTCTCCACCGCGATCCGGGTCATGTGCTTCCTTAGTCGGTTGTGACCTGTTATGATACCTGTCAGCAGACCAGCATCCCTTCGCGATCTCCCCAGGAGCTATTTTTGTTTGGCTACATCCGGGCCCTTCACGAAGTCTTTGGTCTGTCTGCAACCTGTTCCTACTCTCTAAGCGGTCGTCATGGCATCGTTGGCCCATTTGTTAAGTCGACTTTGCAATTGCCTCTTGGAGTGGTTCCGGCCCTACATACTGGGTGCTTGCCCCGATCCTTGTTTGCCCTCTCCCAAGGATTCCAGTACATCCGCACATTCCTCCACCAGAGTGTTGGTGATCTTGGGCGCCCTTAGTGCCTTTACGGCTGATTGGCTGTCGGAGCATATATAAACATGCTCCTCCCTACCGTTCTTTATTTCTTCCATGCCTGCAGCCATTATTATGGCATACACCTCTGCCTGAAAGACCATGGCTTGCTCTCCGAGCGGGTAGCTCTTTCGAACCTCCTGGTCTTCCACATAAACCCCCGATCCTGTGGTTTGCCTCTCCGACAGTTTCGACCCGTCGGTGTAGCAAATCACGGCGTTCTCCTCGAACTGTTCGCGGAGGTTTTCACTCTGCCATAGTTCCCTGTCTGGGATGACTACTTTGTACCTCTTGTTGAATCTCCAGGGGTTTTTTGGTCTTTGTGTTTTAATCGCTGCCATAAGGATTTCTTTCTCGACGATTTGGGCAATCCTAAGATGCCCCGCAGCTTCCCCTCTTCCTCTCCATTGACCTGTATCTCTCAGCCGGAGGTGGGTCGCCATCGCTTCTTTTCTGATCCAGATCGGAAGCGGCGGCAGTCCCAGAATGGTCTCGAGTGCCTGTATAGGTGCCGTCCTCATAGTGCCGGTTATCCCTCTGCATATGCTTCCCTGTAGGCTCCTAAGCTTGAGGATAGTAGTGACCTTCTTCACTGCGGGCCACCTTACTATGGATCCGTACTAGATCCTTGGTCTTAGTACTGCCGTGTACATCCAGTGGAGGTTTCTGGGGCTCAAACCCCAGGTGCGGTCAACCACTCGACGCAGTTGCCACATCGTTGCCTGCACCTTATTGGTCAATTTCGCAACGTGTGGTGTCCAGGTGAGCCCCTTTTCTAGGGTGACCCCTAGGTACTTCAGTTCTGAAACCAAAGTCAGGGGTCTCCCGTACATCTTGGGTGCTCTGAATTCCTCCATTTTCCTCTTTCTAGTGAACAGTATCATCTCTGTCTTTCCTGGATTGACAGAGAGACCGTTTTGTTGACACCAGTCTTCTATGATTCGTACCGCCCTTTGCATTCTATTACAGACGGTGTTTAGGTGGTGGCCTACCACCTCCACGACACCGTCGTCGGCGTATGATTGGGCGTCGAATCCTTCCTCTGTTAGGCGTTGTAGGAGAGTATCCATGATCAGACACCACAGGTGTGGGGATAAGCAGCTGCCTTGTGGGCAGCCTCCCGTTGCCTCTATGTCGACCCTGGACTCCCCTAGATTGGTCTGGATCTTTCTCCCTGTTAGTGCAGATTTTACCCATTCGGAGATAAGAGACTCGGTTCCCCTTCTCTGCAGGGCTGTTGTTATTACCTGCACTTTCGCCTTGTCGAAAGCTCCTTCGACATCAAAGAATACTGCCAGGGCGTACTGTTTGAATTGAAGGGCTTTTTCTGCCTTATGCACTCCACGTATGCATGTTGGTTTCTGTGGAAAGGTTGGTTGGTTAGGACTCCCCCTAGTAGGTGTCTGTCCACCATTCTTTCCAATACCTTCATCAAAAAGGATGTTAGACTAATGGGTCTGAAGGATTTGGCCGCCGTATAGTCTTTCTTTCCGGCTTTCGGAATAAAGAAAACGGTGGCTTTTTTCCACTCTGTCGGTACATATCCCATTGCTATGCTGGCTCTAAAGATTCTCTTTACAAAAGGTAGGAGTATCTCTTGGCCTTTTTGCAGGAGCGGCGGGAATATGCCGTCAGGCCCCGGGGACTTGTAGGGACTGAACTCGTTGATTGCCCAGGAGATGGTGGCATCCGAGACCACTCGGTCCGCCAGTCTCCAGTCAGGGTCTTGCCCCTCCTGGGGTCCGGCGGTCCTCTACGCCCCCCGTTTGCCGCCCTCTCCCGGGAAATGAACCTCGAGCAGGTGTCGTATTGACTCCTCGCATGAGGCGGTCCAGCTCCCGTTTGGCCTTTTTAACGATGTTCGCGTCTGTTTATTCTCGCTGCTTAGAATTTTAAGAAGTCTGGAGGTCTCTGGAAGGGAATTAATCTCTCCGCAGTATTTCCTCCAACTGTCTCTTTTGCAGTTTCTTACCTCTTTTTTGAACTCCTTTCTAGCCTCTCTGTATATTTCCCAAGAATCATGCTCCCCATCCCTCATCGCCTTGTTTAGTGCTTTTTTGGTTTTGCTGCGAAGCCTGTCTAGCTTACTGCTCCACCATGGCACTCGTTGGGTCGACTGGGTTTTTTAGGGGGCACACCTCTTCGAAACTTGTTGTTATGACAGTTTTAAGCCTGTCGACTGCCTCTTCTAAGTCCTCACAGTTGTCGATGTTCATCTCTAGAATACCCTTATTCAGGTCTAGGGTCGCTAAGAAGTGTCTCCAGTCCGTATTACGCGGGTTCCTTTTTTGTTCCTGGATTTAATAAAAATAAGCTTAGAACATTGAACTACTAGAAGGAGTCTGGTCTGTCTGGTTACACTGGTTGTTTGAGTGCAACATCTAGAGTGGGGAAAGGGGAGAAAGAAATCTGTGTTGCCAATTTTAATCACAAAATTATGCAACAAACAACTTATTAAATTTGGATTAAGTTTTGACGCTTAATTATTAATTAATTAATGAGGTTTAAGATATATATATCTATGTTGAAAAAGCTAATATACACAATATAAAATACTCACAACCTATTTAAAACTTTTGACGTTTTTTGGAAATTTAACATGTGTTTTCTTCGAACATCTTCTTTTGTAGTCAACGTGGCAACATTGATTGTTTGTTGCGGTTTCAGCACTTGTCAATAGTGTTTTTTTTGATATTTTTGTGAAAAGTTTGTGGCGAAAAATGGCTCAAAAGTGTATTATTATATATAAGTTGAAACAGAAGCCGGAGGACCGCAGTATTTCGTTTCACAGGTAGGTTAAATTAAAATATTAACTAAATATTAGGTTAGAATTCGTCATATTTGGCAATTCTTGATGGTAAACAAAGGCAGGAAATCTATGTTGCCGGCTTGTCATTAATTTCAGTGTGAATAGGGATTTCCACAGCACCTTTTTCTTATTTTTATAGTTGTACATCCTACTTGAATACGTTTTTAGGTTTTTTTTATAGAAACATAGATTTTTATTACTATATCTAGATCATTTAACTAAAGTGAACTAAAAATTATTGAAGGTATTTTAAATATAATTAAAAACAGGGGAAAACGTATTAGGTTAACTTGACAACAATGGGATGAAGATGTTGAACTCAAACACCCTGCCCTAGGTCTGAAAAAAAGCTCCTTCTAGTAGTTTAATGTTCTAAGGTCAAAACAAATAGTGATTTATGAATGGACTGCCGATGCCGGCTCTATTGTTAGTACGTCCATGGTTGTAATGGTTTTTCAGATACAAAAATCGCAAAAATGATAAAAACCTCCATCGTGGAATCGCTTAAAAGCAACTCCTAAAAAGCAGGTCTACATACAAGATTTTAAGGAAGCTAGCACTGACATAAAAACCTCATGAACGATCATAGCAAATAACAGATAAAACATCATAAGTTTTTTTAATCTATGCTCATATAATCTTATGAGGTTTTATAATTTTTGACTAGTGAAAGTGAAACACAAATCCCGCATAGGAGTTCATCATATTTTATCAGCAGCTTATAAAAGTTTACAATATTTTATGATTTTTAATATGACAATTCCTCATAAAGGTTTATAAGATTTTATAAGATCTACCTGTAACATTCAAAAATAAAAAATTACAGCTCAACTTTAACAGTTGTAATAGTAGTAGAAGTAATGTAAGAGATTAATAACTAAACCATAACCTAACCTAAACTACGACAACCATAATACAATAAAACTCTGTCTGCTTGCACAAGATCTACATATCTAATAGAAAATTGTTCTCGTATATCGCCAGGAGCTGTGGGAGAGATGTTACTTTGATAAATTTCTATGAGATTTCATAAGCCAAAAACTATTTTTTTACAAGCTTTTATTTAACTTGCAATGTATCTATCTATGTAACGAACAAGATATGTTTGTTCGGGTGGAATCTTGCAACTTAATTTTGACCAACTTCCCGACATCCGCTCGGTTTCAAAGGCATGCTTATATAGTTGCAGTGACAACAGAAGTGATACAATTGACAGCTCCCCCCGTACCCGAAGGGTGTGGAGGGGGGTACAGTTGTGTCGGGGCACTTGGATGGAGATAACAAATTTCTAGTCAGATTTTGAAAATTCAATATGGCGGATTTAAGATGGACGATTTTTGGCCATCTTTTGCTAATCAATTTTAACTAACTTATACACATCCGATTTCAAATTTGGCATGCATTTATAGTTATTAGGCACCCCTCCCTCCTTCGAGGGGAGTAAAGGGGGGAAAACACCTAAGCTGTCCGATTTCAACCAAAATTGGTATTGGTAAATACGGGGCTTTTGGGGATAAGGAATACGAATTTTTGATCAGATTTTGAAAATTCAATATGGCGGATTCAAGATGGACGACTTTTGGTCATGTTTTGCTTTGTTCATAGTTCCGGTGAAATACTATATTATTCTCAGGTACCCACCTCCCTCTAACGAGGGAAGTAGAGGGGAAAAAGATTTAATTTGTTCGATTTCAATCAAAATTGGCATACAGGGGTTTTTAAGGAGGGGGATTATGAATGTGTGATCAGATGGGATCCTAAGTCAAAAAATATTTTTGGTAGAAGTAAGTAAGTATACTAAGTATAGCTTTTTTTAATTAGTTTTCAGGTGGTTGAAAAAACTGATAAAAATCAGGTGTGTTTTCTATGAGATTTAATGAGGTTTTTTTAGCAGGGTGGACACAAAAAAATCTATAAAATTTTGATTATAAAATCTATTTAAAGATTTATAAAAAAATTGTTTTTACCAACTCCTAGAAAATTACTAATGTACATAGAAATCTGTCAAATTCTGTGAGTTGGTCTGATCATAAAATATCCCAAAATATCATGAAAAAACGTTTTTTTACCAACTCTTAAAACATTATAAAAAAAACAAGGGTGTAATCATAGATATGAGTTGGTTTGACTATAAAATCTATCAGAAAACTATAATATTGTATACATCATAAAAGAAAAATAATGTAATTATAGAAACCCATAAAAGTTGATATGTCGCGGTTTGATTATAAAATCTCTTAGAAAATAGTACTTTTATAAAACCATAAAATATGTTAAAAAAAATGTCTGCACTTATCAAATTTTATAAACATTTGAAAGCCTGACTGATTATAGGATCAGATAAAAAACACACATATAAATTCATCATCTTCGTCATAAATTCTTACAAACTTTTATAATCCTGAAATTTTGCCTCACAAAAGCTCATATAAAGCTCACTGATAAAATTCAGTTGTGTATTTTATGAGGTTTTATGAGGTTTTTTGGCAGAGAGATGTATGTGGGTTTCTATTTCTTTTTCTGGAAAATGAAGTTTTTTCTTTCCATTATAAAATACTACAACCCTGCTAAAAACGTTTCTTTAAATCTTTTTCTGATTGCATCTTATATGCCACCAATTTTTGATTAGTTTTTATAGATCGTTTTGCAACATCCCATAAGATCTTTTATAATCTTCCAGGTTCTTTAAAATAAATGAGAAATATGTATTTTAGGACGGATTTGCAACTAAACAATGCACAGAAAATGGGACTTGGTTACGAAGAACAGACTTACAAAATCAGCTATGGACAAATTTAACTCAGTGCAAGGGTAAGTAAAATATTTTCCTACTTGCGTACGTGCATTATGTTTGTATAAGTAACAGTTTCATAGCAACAACATTAAAACAGTAAAATAAACTTGTCAAACACTAATAGCTTTTTCGATTATCCTCCTCGCAAATTGCCCAGGATCAGAGTAACAACGACACGATTTGTTCTCTGGTTCGTTTAAAATGTTAGAATTGTTTCGAAAAGATCTTTCTTCTTTCACACAGTTCGGCAAACCCCATATGTCCATGAACAGAAAGATTATGCGCATTTGAACGTTTCGACATATGCCTCAACTTCAAGAAAATAATAGTTAATTCAATAGGTACTTACTTGTGTGTCAGTGTAGTTGGCTTACTATACAGTAATTTGTCATACTCAAGTTCCTCCTCTGAGGAAGAAGAGGAAGAAAGTAGTGATTCTGCTTTAATAATTTTCTTTTTTATACTCATTTTCCAGCAAAACAAAAAAACCAAAAGAAAACACAATTTGAATTAATTTATGTCAATTTTACGCGGGATTTCATTGCTCGGGCTTGATCTGTACCCACATAACATTGGAGGAATATTCATGTTATAAGAATATTCCCTTAAAGTGATTTTTGGAATATTCTATTGCGAATATGACAGAAATGTTCCAGACCTATTTTTTGTTGAATATTCTTTAAGAGTTTGTGATAGTTATATTTCTTTCGTAATAAGATAATAATATTTCCATGATAACGTGATAATCAAGTTATTTTTTATGAATATTCTCAAAAAGAATATTTTTTTCAGGATTTTGGCATGTTTGCTGAAAATATTACTATCTTGTGAAAGAAAGAAATAATCATATTTTGTAGATAGCAGCAAAAAGTTATTTAGGTAATCTTTTAATAACGAACCTCAATTAGTACTAGAAATGGGTAAATCGATCATTTTGTACTGAACGAATCGATCAGTGATTCGTTTCTAGAGTGATCGAATCTTTTGAATCGATCATTAAATCAAGCTTTTGAAATTAAATTAAAGAAATTGGTGGCAAAAAAAAAACTGATTCAGTGTATCGCCACAGTGGGTCAGTCAGTCGTTGATCCGTTCCGATTTGATTCACTCGTTTGATTCACTCTGTCTTCGTCGGTCATTTGACTCATTTGACTGATTGAATCATATCGAGCAAACATGATTCGATCACTCAATACTCGCAAGTGATTCGATCATAGTGAATGAATCGTTCACGAATCAAACATCTCTAATTAGTACCCACATCAACATAATGCTCCGTAATTCCTGTAATTGCACTTTAGTGGAAGACATAATATTTGTGGAAGACATAATATTTGGTCATGTGGATATACAGGGTGGATTCCTTAAATGGAACGGTTCTTCTAGCGGCTTTAGGGGCTTTAGGGCAGAGATTTTGAAAAAAGGTAAAAGCGAATCTTTAATGATTTTTTACGGACATTCCGTTCATGATAAAAAACTTTTGGGGCCCCCAACTGGAGTCTCAGGGCCCACCAACTATTTTTTTTTTTAAATAAGAAGGTAGCACTTGTGGCACCTTTTTGGAAAGCTTGTTAAAAAAGAAATTCGATTAAATAACTTTTTTTGACATTTGTCAACCCATGTGTTAAAAATTTTAAAAAATCTATTTTTTGTCTTTAAGGATGGTTGAGTGAAAAAGAAAATCGACGTGTGTTTTGAATCTATTTCCCTTTTATCTAATATCTAGTAAATTTATAAAAAGGTAATTAGGCTGTGGCCCTCAAATAAGGCGCCAATAATATCTTTGTGTGGTAGTTTATTTATTCCGCTTAGTAAATAAAGAAATATGTAGTTTATTTTGAAGCTAAAACAATTAACAAAAAATAGGTAATCAAATTTCTTTTTTAACAAGCTTTCCAAAAAGGTGCCACAGTGAGGGCTCCCAAATGGGCCGCCAATAATGTCCTTGTGTGGTATTTTCTTAATTCCGTTTAGGAAATGGAGAAATATGTAGTTTATTTTTAAGCTAAAACAATTTTTTTTTTCACACATTGGTTGTCAGATGTCAAAAAAAAACTAGTGCGATAAATTTCTTTTTAACAGGCTTTCCAAAAAAGTGCCACAAGTGGTATTTTCTTATTTAAAAAAAAAAATAGTTGATGGGCCTGGGGCCTCCAGTTGGGGGCCCCAAATTTTTTTTTATCATGGGCAGAAAATGCGTAAAAAATCATTAAATATTCACTTTTAGAGCTTTTAAAACATTTATATCACCTGTATGAGCTAGAACGTAACTTATTGCCGGCATGTGTTAGTAATATTCCCAATGGTAAAATGTAACATTCCTATCACATTCTTTGTTCTCTGAGTATATGACTATTACATTACAGGAATGTTTAATTGTTATGTGGGTAGAATTTCTCAGATCAAGTTCGAGCAATCCCGCTTGGAAGAGCGATCAATAATCGAACACGCAAATCTTGATTGATTGATTGATTGATCTGAGAGCGCTCTAGAACAAGTTTCGAGCAATAAGCTACATTTACATGGAATTCGATCTCCAATTTAATGTTGACTTTTTACAGCAAAACATGTTACCCTGCTGAAATTTTCCCTTTAAATCTCATCCAGACCGGAGAAGTTTTTACCATGTTTTTATAACTTCTATATGATTCAATGAGAAGACCAATATTTTTTTCTGAAATATTTTATAATCTTTTAGAAGCAGAGAAGATTATATAGATATAGGAAATATATAATATTTTATCAGCTTGTAGCTTTAGAATAATGTATAAGATTGGATAAGACTATTTACTTTTATGAGAATCAGGGATATTTTATAAGACATATGTCTACAACATTTTATCAGTTTAATAAGGGTGTGGGCTTGGAGAAGATTTTATGAACGCACAAATACACATTTCTGAAGAAGATTTGATGGGAATGGGATATTGAGGATGTTTCAGGAGAATCTATCAGTATCGTGATTATAGAAGATCGTATGAGGAATGATTCTATGGGTTCTTATGGGATCGGTTTCTAGAATATTTGATGATATTCTATCAGTTTCGTAATTTCAGAAGATCTTATAAGCGTAATGATTTTGGAAAAAATTTTATGGGTTCTTATGGGATAAGTTTCTACGATTCTTTTATGGGTTCTTGTGGGATCGGTTTCTAGGATATTTGATAAAATTCTGTCAGTATCGTGATTTTAGAAGATCCTATAAGAAATGATTTTGGAGAAGTTTTTATGGGTTCTTGTGGGATCGGTTTCTAGAATATCTGATGAAATTCCATCAGTAACGTGATTGTGTCAGATTCTAAAAGATTATGGAGAACTTTTTTCTGCGATTTTAGAGTTTTCATCAGAATTTTTTTCCGATATTTTGGAGAAGTTTCGATGAGTTTTTATGGGATTGGTTTCTAGGAGATTTGAGGACAAACAAGTTTCGATAAATTTAGTGGGATAGGTTTCTAGGATATTCCGGGAGATTTTATCGGTGTAAAAACCAACCCAAAACCCGATAAAATCTCCTCGCTCATAGGATCTTCTAAAATTATCATAACGATAAAAGCTCCTTAAATCTTCTAGAAACCAATCCCATAAGAACTCATATAATCTTCTCCAAAATCATAGACTAATAGACCTGATAAAATCTTTTAGGATTTCATCGAAATTGTTCAAAAAACCGATCCAAAACCCGGTAAAATCTCCTCCACCATAGGATCTTCTAAAATCACCATAAGGATAAAAGCTCCTCAAATCTTCTAGAAACCAATCCCATAACAACTAATCTCTCTATTCTCCTCCAAAATCATAGACCCATAGACCTAATAAAATATCCTAGGATCTCATCGAAATCTGTTCCAAAACCGACTCAAAACCCGATAAAATGTCCTCGCCTATAGGATCTTTTAAAATCAGTTTAAGGATAAAAGCTCCTCAAATCTTCTAGAAACCAATCCCATAAGAACTCATATAAACTTCTCCAAAATCATAGACCCATTGACCTGATAAAATTTTCTAGGATCTGATCGAAATATGTTCCAAAACCAACCCAAAACCCGATAAAACCTCCTCGCCCATAGGATCTTCTAAAATCACCATAACAATAAAATCTCCTCAAATTTTCTAGAAACCAATCTCATAAGAACTCATATAATCTCCTCCAAAATCATAGACCAATAGACCTGATAAAATCTTCTAGGATCTCATCGAAATCTGTTCCAAAACCGACCCAAATCCCGATAAAAAATCTATCAATTCTATCATTTTTTTAATGAGATTTGATGGGAAAATTTCAGCAGGGTACCATTTACATTGGATTCAATTCAAAGTCAACTTCGAATGTAAATGATTATGTGGGTTCCCATGTGGTAAGCTGTCAAATTCAACAATTAAATTGGAAATTGAATTCAATGTAAATGTAGCAATAATTGCTATAAATGTCAAAGTAACAGCATTAGAAAAGGATCACTTTCCGCCTTCGTTAGGCAAATAAGTATTATAATTAGCCTTAAATTTGGAAAAAATCCCATTTTAAAATGTTGCTTTTCCGCCCTCGTTAGGTAAATAAGTATAATTAGCCTTAAATTTGGAAAAAATCCGATTTTAAAATGTTGAATAATCATGTTTTTTTATTGTACAGTCGAGTCGTGTGCCAAATAATTACAGCAAATTTGTTTTAATTCGTATTTAAGCTAAGTAAATTTTAACACGATTTTACGGTTCCTGACCTGATAAAAGTTTATAAAATCTCAAAAATACAGGGCTTTAACGTACCTTCCGTATCTTTTTTTAAAATTTTACCAGAATAAAATTAAAAAAAACTTATAGAGCAGAGCATAGAGCATATGGTTTCATCAGATACCACATAGACAACATATATTTATAAAACTCATAAAAGTTTTTTGTCAGTTTATTTGTGTGATTTTTGATTTAGAGATAGATTTTTGATAGATAGATAGAAATTTTATTCAAAATGATATTTCAAAAATTCCGTTATAAAAACTTAAAATTTTTGATGAGTTTTGGTAATATTTTTTATTTAGGTATTTACATGCACGACCCAAATCAAAAGAACGAAACTCTGGATGAACGATACAGTACTTGGATACCGATTATCAAGGACATGTCTTACGTCGCTTACGCAACTTCTACTTTATCCCTCGTGCTGGCTCTACTTATTTTTACAACAATACGGTAAAATATTTACAGAAAAAAACATACAGAAAATAAAATAGAATGAAAGAACATCGGCTGAACTAATCAGTGCACGTAGGCCACCTTGCTCGGCGCGTTATACGTCCACTTCCATTAACCCGCCTGCTTTATAAAAGAGCAGATTTTTCTAGACCAAAGCGCATTTACGTCGCTCAAACACTATCTATCTATCGCAAGAAAGGGTGATTGCCCCGCTGTGTCGCCCACTTTATGTGTTATTACTTATATACCTAACGCGTTCACAACAAATCCAAATGACTCTACAGTTTTCACTTGTTTACGGCATGTTTCGAACTAGGCTTGCTTTTTTAAGGTGGATGCGATCAGAGAGATGTACGTAACGTTACGGACCTACCCACATAGCAATGAAAGAACATTTACATGCATAGCATATGCGCTAAACCTCCTTTTGAGAATGTCCTTTTGAGCACGTCTTTAGCATATGCTGGGTACATACTATTTAAGTATATGCTATTAAGAATATCCATAGCAAATGCTATGAATGTACCATTTGAGCAGGTCCTTTTGAGTACATCTTTATAACATGCAAAGAATATATAGAATAAAAGAATGAGCTTCTAAGTATTTTCTTGGCATATGCTAAGGATATACCACTAAAGAAGGTTACTATAAGAATATCTTTATCATATGCAAAGTATATTTCACTTATTGAAACATTATTATTTGGTCCGTTTAGCGCACATGCTATTCTGGTACTGCAAAAGAACATCAAAAGAATGCGCTTCTAGTATTTCCTTAGCATATGATAAAGAAGCTAACTTTTAGAACATCTTTAGCATATGCAAAGTATATATATATATATATATATATATACTTTGCATATGCCGATCAGTACCCTCTCCAGATAGGCCGATCAACTCATACCGATTTAGTGTCCTTTTCTCCACCTTCGCCGCCATTTTCACTCAAAAGTGACAGATAATCCATTAGTTTTCTGTCAAAATGGCGGCGAAGGTGGAGAAAAGGACACTAAAACGATAAGAGCTGATCGGCCTATGTGGAGAGAGTATTGCACGGTTTCAATCTATTTCTGAATAAGTGCATTATTTGTTTTTATTTTTTTTCTTAGGGTTGTATTGTGATCGACATGGTTTTTTTAGAGCTCAAAAATCTATTTTTTGTTTTATTTAAAGCCATATTTTAGGAGTTAACGGTTCTAAGGATGACCCGTTGCTATATGTGCTAAGCACATGGCAATCATCTGATAAGAATATCTATTAGCACATCCTAAGAACCTGCTAAAAATGTTCCAATGTTAATTTAGAACATCTTTAGCATATCCTATTTCTTCTTGAGGATATTCTATGCACATGCTAAGGGTGACAAATTGCTATGTGGGTACCAACTTACGCAACGCAGCAATCAGCTGTTCAGGCCTCGCATCCACCATAAAAGCGGGTCTCGTTCAAAACATAGCATAGACAAGTGAAAAATGCAGTGTTTTTTGGGTTTGTTTTGGACGCGTTAGGTATAGGGATACCGATGCGTTGAAATATTTACTTAAAATGTCCATTAGGGAGTAAAAGCCACGCCACTCTACTTGAACATATTGTACGCTGACTTCCAGCAACCTCATTGGTCAACTTCGACAGAAGTTGTCAATCGCAGGTCGAGCGAGATTTTCATGAGATACGGGCGCTCGGTGCTGTATCGTTACGGCGCGTCGTCTGACCCAATAGCTAAAATTGCGTTAGTCGAGGTGGAAACGCCACCTCTGACGGTTTTCACCAATGAGAACGCTGAATTTCAGAGCTACGTTACGTTTACGTGGTGGTTTGGCTTTTACTCTCTATTAAAATATTAATAACCCCCAACTGCACCAACACATTTAAGTGTGCCTATAAGGAAATGCCACTGATGAATAAATGGAGAATTTAATATTAGTTTTTTTGGGAAAATTAAACTCATAAAACCAGAATTTTTTTTTTCTCCCAAAAAAGAACTCCAGTCTAATATCCCCCTTTTAGGAGGCTTCATTGTGAAAGAAATAAATTGCACGTTCAACTGTTCATATCGTCGATTTTTCGAGCTGCTACGCACATTTTAAAAGATGTTCTTTTTATAAAGGGCACAGCTTTATTAAACGACGCATCGTACGATGCTCATGGAGAACCTTATTACAACTATGTAAGTATGTTAGATCGACCCATGTGCAAAATTTTATGATGGGCCCAAAAATCTGAAATTGCTTTTGCCGTAAAGGAAGATCCCACATAACAATGGAGAAATATATTCATGTCATAGGAATATTCCCTTTTTTGGGAATATTCTATTGCGAATATGACAGGAATGTTATATACAGACCTATTTTTTGTTGAATATTCTTTAAGAGTTTTTGATAGTTATATTTCTTTGGTAATAAGATGATAACCTGATAATCAAGTTATTTTTATGAATATTCCCAAAAAGAATGTTTTTGTCAGGATTTTGGCATGTTTGCCGAAAATATTACTATCTTTTGAAAATAACGCGATTTACATGATTAATAATTATAATTTAGTTTAATGCCATCTATTGTAGGTAGATGGCACTGGAATCAATATGTTCTCTATGTAGCAGGTAATATTATTACACACAGTTATTTAGGTAATCTTTTGATAACTAATCTCAAGTAGTACATCAACATAATGGTGATAAATTGATATACCTATCATAGACAAACTTCTGCCAGACAGACCGAACCCCATTTTTTTTCTGTGATACCTATATCCATAGTTTGAATCACAACATTATATCCATGCAATTATAGTCGGTGTCCAGGTATTATACTATAATTCTTTTAAAAAAATGTTCTGGTCGTATTATAGTCATGTTTGACGTCACGTTTCTATCACATTTATATCACCTGTATGAACTAGAACGTAACTTATTGCCGGCATGTGTTAGTAATATTCCCAATGGTAAAATGTAACATTTCTATCATATTCCTTGTTCTCTAAGTGTATGACTATTACATTACAATATAATGTTTAATTGTTATGTGGGTGATGACGATTGCAGGTACATAAGTATTCGAAACGTTGTGAAAAAGTAAAAATTAAGACAATGGAAGTTCGAAACTCTAGTCTACTCTCTAAATTAATGTAGTTTTGTCTATGCAACTCGCTATTTCTGTATATCCTCTATATTTCAAAAATAAGAACAGTACGACTTTGATGCGTTAATTTTACAAAAAGCCCAAACTTGCAGAAAACTAAAAATCTTATTAGGAAGCAAACCCGTCCCGGATTTTTGGATTCCACGACCCTCTATGATGTCCTTTGTTTTCGAGATACAGAGAGTCAATGTACCAGATTTTGTATTGCAATAAATTGAAAAATCAGTGGGCGCTATCAATTTCTAGATTCTCCTTTTTCCCTCACTTCCCAAAAAAATAAAATACCATGGAACCAAAGAAGTTTTTTATTACCTATCTAAAGTTTTACTACCCAACTAGCAATTTTTAGTTGTGCAAGTTGTAAAAATTAGAGTTGCACTAATTTTAAACGTTGTTTTACGGATAAAGAATAGTTATCATGGCGACCGTCGAAAACTTCGAGTATTATACGACGCCTAAATGTTTATCACAACTTCAGTCACCATCACAACTATTTATGATCGTCTATTTTACTAACAGTAATTCCTTAGTTGTGAAGGCGCCGACTGCAAATCGGTGTGTGCTAAACCGAAAATTGATCAATTTGCCCCACGTTTTCTGGCCCGTTTGTTGGAGACGCGGGCACGCCTGTTTTCATCTAACCAAGTTTTCTGTTACGTTTGCAACAAACCAATTTTGGAGCACTGCTGTCTGTCATACAAACGTCAAAAGTGTTTTGTAGAGTTTCTATTAGTTTTGTTTCAACATTTTGCGCTATGAAAAGGAACAAATTGTATAAATATTCTTCGATATTTTATCGTCGCAGAAGGCTTTAGCCTAGCATTTAGCTAATATACTGGATCAAAATGTGTCATCTTCTGTGTGGCGGAAAAGAAAAAGGAAGGTCCTGTGTAAACAACAAGGACGGAAATTAAGTGAGCAGCAGAAAGCCAAACTGTGGAGCAATTTCGATTGGGTAAAAATTGAGGCGTGTTCGCGTCTTTTAAGTTAGGGGATTAGTTCAAAACAAAGTTAAGTAGTTACAGCGGTCGAGATACGGGACTCCTTTGGTTGTCATAGAAACTAATAAGTGCCGCCATGATTGATTGTAAAAACCACTGTATGCTAATATGTAAACAAACATAAATTTTTTTTTTACCTTTCTCTACAATAAACTACGATCTTTTTGCATGTAAAAATTCGTATTTTGTTCTTAGGAATCCTAAGCAACACCTTCAGAGGTTTTTCGAAGCGACTTTTAAGTCATGATTTTTTTTTTAGTTTCATAAAATCATCTTAATCGAGGGCGCGCTTGTTTTTTAAAGCTACGACCTGCACATTTGACAGTAAACTATCGTCTGTTTATATATTTTGGCATTGGTTCGCATGTTTTGATGATGCAAAACATGATATATGACATAGAATATCATTTTATTTTAATAATATTATGGTGTTGGAAATAGTTTAATTTGTAGTCGAATAGTTTAATTATCATTTTACGTAATGAACAATATTTTGAACAAATAATTGTACTCCAAAACCCATTGAACTATTACTTCAACTGTAGTCGCGATCGGGACGTTGACTCAACCAAAAAATCATCCACCAAATTGGTGCAAAAGTGGGTGGTGTTTGAGTCAAAGTAAACGTTGCGACGCAACGTTGGCACGCGGTGCACAACGTTGAGTCGTCGACAAATTGTTAGTTGGGTACCTACCTAAAATTCTTTTTTTACGTTTCAGACATGGATGTGTAAGCTATTTATAAGCGTAAGACATTATTCCATCATTACAAACTTTATGTTCATGCTGATGGAAGGACTGTACTTGCATAATCTCATATTCTTAAATCTGTTCTCGGAAAATCATGGAACAAATCTCTACTGTTTCCTGGGATGGGGTAAGAATAATTTTTTACAGGTTTGTCTAGGCGTGAATGAAACAACGAAATAATACATAAAACTTTTAAAAGGTTTGCTTTTCGTAATTTTGGTGTCTATTACGTACTGGAACCCCTAAATATCTCAAAAACTAAGGACTTTTCTACAAAATGTTTAACGTAAAAGGTTCGTAATTTTGGTGTCTATTACGTACTGGAACCCCTAAATATCTCAAAAACTAAGGACTTTTCTAAAAAAATGTTTAACGTAAAATATAGAATTGAATTTTCTAAAAATAGATACAAATTTTGATGGTGATTTAAATTTTTTTTTTATTAGGAACCACTTTTTCCCTTTTTGTCTCTGAAAAACCATTATAACCAAAATGCAGTGTGTGGTATCATCATCATCATTAAATGTGTAAACTCAATAGAATGTTATTAACGTTTTTCCTAATTTTAAAATAATAGCCCTTCGCCAAAACATAAGCAAACAAAATCATAATATAGTAATGTCTCGTCAGTAAACACAAAATCCAGAACTTACACAGATGATCATAATAGATCATAATATGATCATATTGCAAAATTTATATTTACAGGATTTTTAACTTAAAATATTTTGAATTTTCTCCGACATTTTTTTTGTCTAGTCAATAAAAACACTTTTTGGAAAATACAGAAAAATTCCTAATTTTTGTATAAATTATTTATACACACAACTTCATTTTCAATATATATTAAATTATGAATATTATATAGGTTCACTATTAGAACTTAAAATTTAGTATAAATGTCGCGATTCTTTAAAAACCGTCAGAAAATCTCGCCCTTACAAAAAATCTGACGATTTTTAAACACAAGTTTATACACTAACTGCTTTTTTGTCAGGACTTATTTGCTAATATTTCTTAAAATTTAGTCTCTTAATACTTTTCCAGTAAGTAAAAACCCCGCAAACACAAATCGTCGGCATTGAATCGGGCCAATGTCGACAACGTCGGCAGTGTGTCGGCATCGGCGACTACACTCTGGCCCGATGTTGGTCTGATTTCCATTTTCACTTTTCGGTCAACAATCGGCAACTGACGGAGGTCCACATTACTACAGTCGACTTTATGCCGACACCACTTTAGGACCGACGATGGTCCGATTGGAACTTTGTTTAATCGGTCGAAAATCGGCACCTGACGATGGCTCGATTTTATATAGTCGACTTTATGCCGAAGCCCTCTTTATTTGCTTTAGGGCCGACGACGGTCCGATTGGAACTTTGTTTAATCGGACGAGAATTGTCAACTGACGATGGCCCGATTTACTATAGTCGACATTATGCCACGCAAACCTTATCTGTGTTAGGGCCGATGATGGTCCGATAGGAACTTTCTTTAATCGGTCGAGAATCGGCAACTGACGATGGCCCGATTTACTATAGTCGACATTAGTCCAACGCAAACCTTATCTGCTTTAAGGCGATGATGGTCCGATTGGAACTTTCTTTGGTCGGTCGAGAATCGCCAACTGACGATGGTTCGATTTACTATAGTCGACTTTGCACCGACGACCACTTTATCTGCTTTAGGGCCGACGATGGTCCTATTGGAACTTTGTTTGATTGGTCGAGAATCGGCAACCGACGATGGTCCGATTACGTCACCTTAAAATTTTTAAACTACTTAATAGTTTCTTCCTAGTATGTAGAGATGGCGCTAATGTCACTATGTTCCCTGTACAGGGGAAGATAATATTATATATATAATGAGCAAAGATATTTCAAAACTAGAATGCGGACTTGACAAGATGGTGGTACTTCTCTACAAGAATGACACCTCTTCTATCACTTAAACCAGTCCGACTAATTAAGCACCCGCATTATCTAAACTTTGTAGTTTGCCAATGTCGGGCCGCTTTAAGCTACCACCGATGGAACTCCGTCAATCGCCGACGTTAGACCGCTTAAGGAAATCAATGTCGGACTTGAATAGTTTACCGATGTCGGGCCGAGACCAGCTTGCCTACGTTAGACCGACCAAATTAAGCAGTTATGGGCGGATGATCGGTACCATGTGCTTAAAGCATATCGGACCTTAATCGTACGGCGACGGTATGCCGATGTCAGCAAAAGTAAAATCTACCATTGGTCGGACGACGGGCTACAGTCTACCGCTGCGTCGGCAAACATACATTGGGCCTACGTCGCAAAGCGGACAAAAAATACTGCTGGTCCGATGTCGTAAATCGACGTCGTGCCGATGACGATCGACATCGGACCGACGAAGGTCCGAGGGAACCGTGTTTGCTGGAAAACCTCCCAAGTTTGCGTTTCCCCCACTCTTCGGGAACCATCCGCCATTTTGAAAAATCTTTGTAACCGACTTTTCTCCATTTCTATTGGTCAGAGGCGAAAAAGTCGGAGAAAAATAGTGGTTAAAAAATTAATTTTTGTTTCCATCACTGTGTTCTAGATTATACGATTGCCTTCTCAATTCCGTCTTCATTAATTTCCTCATAAATTCATAATTACTGAACCGATTTTAATTTATTAAAAAGCATTATGACAAAGATCAAAGACGCTCGATTATTCTTATGTTTCGAGAACCTTTTCGACTTTTTTTAAATTCGTAAAAAAGCTCCGTCTCCGCCGCGTATAACTAGATACTAGTCATTAAAAACGGTTTAGTGGTTATTAAAAAATGAATATAAATTTAAAAAAGGGTAAAAAAATTACTCGCAACAAAAAAAAGAGCGGCTTTTTTAAATGGTGGCAAATTTCAATGGCGATCTTTAAAGAAAAATCGATTCTTACCATGATGTTTTTTATGTTATCAAAATCAAAAAAATATGAGGGAACAATGGTTAAAACAAAAACTATTTTTTGAGAACCACTAAACCGATTTTAATGATTCGTACCTAGCTATGCGCGTTGGAGAAAGGGCATTTTTAGGTTCTTGAAATCTAAGCTTCTTTGAAGAGATAAATTTATTTGTGTCCGCTAGCTATCTTGGGTTTCAAGATGACGACAAATTTCAATAGAAGTGGTTAAAAAACAAACGATTTTCGCCATGAGCCTTTTTATTTCATCAAAATCGGTTAAGTAGTAATGAATTTATGAGAAAATCTATGCAGACAGAATTGAGACGGCAATCGCATAATCCGTAAAACAATAGTTGAAATTTTTTTTGGGAACCACTTAACCGATTTTAATGATTCCTACCTCGTTCTGCCTGGCAGAAACAGAGCTTTTTACGAAGTCATAAAAAAATCCAAAAATCTTCCTTAACATAAGAATAAACGTGGCTCTTTGAAGGGTAAAGTTTGTTTCTTCCCGCCATCTTAGATTTTAAGATGGCGGACAAAAAAATATTTTTACTCTTGCTTAATTCCCTGCAAAGAGCAGTTTGTTGTATTAAAATCGGTAGTATGGTTCGAAAGTTATAACGGAAAACAATTTATCTGGTTTTTTATGGCCCACCCGGTACATATTTTTATAGGATTTTTTCGAGATCTACAACTTTTTCATTTAAATTTGTTTTTTAAATCACTTTTTGTTGAAATCGAGCACTTGGACAAAAATTTCCTGCCGAATATTTTTGTTGTCAAACTTTTTTACCTCCGACCAAACAAAGTTTTTTCAAAATGACGGATGGTTCCCGAGGAGTGGGGAAAACACAAACTTGGGGATCTTACTTTTAGACCCCCCTCCAACAATATATAAAATTTCAGCCTCCCCGAATTATTTTCGAGGTACCCTTCTTATTTATGACAATTTTACCATACTATTATGGACGCTGTGTTTTTATTTTAAATGAGTCAATTAGTAAAAATCGCCACTTTTTCCAGAACTGTGACGGGTAAGATTTCCTGTTGTTTCTGAAGAATCGTAACCTTAGGCTAAAATTTGTATTAATTTGCCCCTTAAGTAATCATGGAATCGCCCATTAGTAGTTCTTAAGATACGTGAAAAATGCCAAATCGGCCCCGAACCAGTCCTTGGAATAACATACATATGGTTAACAATACACTCAAACTGGATTGACAGTAAGTTCCACCATTACTGTAGAGAATAACCAGGTCTGACACATTCCAAAGAGTTCGTTACAGAATCCTGCAGGAAGAGGGCCGGGCAACTCATATAAAAAAAAATTAAACTCACCACCCTGCTGAAGTCTGAAAATGATAGAATTCTTGTATGATTTTTTATCGGGATTTGGGTCGGTTTTGGAACAGATCGATGAGATCCTAGGATATTTTATTAGGTATAAGGGTCTATGATTTTGGAGGAGATTATATGAGTTGTTATGAGATTGGTTTCTAGAAGATTTGAGGAGCTTTTATTGTTATGGTGATTTTAGAAGATCCTATGGGCGAGGAGATTTTATCGGGTTTTAGGTCGGTTTTGGAACAGATTTCGAGGAGATCATAGAAGATTTTATTATGTCTGTGGGTCTATGATTGTGGAGGAGATTATATGAGTTGTTATGGGATTGGTTTCTAGAATATTTGAGGAGCTTTTATCGTTATGGTGATTTTAGAAGATCGTATGGGTGAGAAGATTTTATCGGGTTTTGGGTCGGTTTTGGAACAGATTTCGATGAGATCCTAGAAGATTTTATTAGGTCTATGGGTCTATGATTTTGGAGGAGATTATATGAGTTACTATGGGATTGGTTTCTAGAAGATTTGAGGAGCTTTTCTCGTTATGGTGATTTTAGAAGATCCTATGGGCGAGGAGATTTTATCGGGTTTTGGGTCGGTTTCGGAACAGATTTCGATAAGATCCTAGAAGATTTTATCAGGTCTGAAATTTTTTTTTTAAGTTAACTTGCTTTAAGTATACTTTTGAAATCATTATTATACTGATAGAATCTCAACAAATATCCTAGAAACATATTCAACAAGAATCCATAGAAACTTCTCCAAAATCATTCCTTAATTATAGAATCTTTTAGAATTACAATACTGATAGAATCTCATCAAATATCCTAAAAACTGATACCACAAGAACCCATAAAAACTTTTCCAAAATACTTGCTTAAAGGAATTCGTAGAATCGCGATACTGATAGAATCTCATCAAATATCCTAGAAACCGATCCCACAAGAACCCATAAAAACTTCTCCAAAATCATTCCTCATAGGATCTTCTAAAATCACGATACTGATAGAATCTTATCAAATCTCCTAGAATCCGACCCCACAAGAACCCATAGAAACTTCGCCAAAATCATTGCTTATAGGAACTCCTAGACTCGCGATACTGATAGAATCTTATCAAATATCCTAGAAACCGATCCCATAAGAACCTATAAAAACTTATCCAAAATAATTCCCCATAGGTTCTTCTAAAATCACGCTACTGATAGAATCTTATCAAATATCCTAGAATCCGATCCCACAAGAACTTATAGAAACTTTTCCAAAATCATTGCTTATAGGAACTCCTAGAATCGCGATAAGGATAGAATCTCCTCAAACATCGTCAATACCCCATTCCCATCAAATCTCCTTTAAAAATGTGTATTTGTTTGTATGTCTTATAAAACGTCCCCGATTCTCATAAAAGTAACTAGTCTTATCCAATCTTATAAATTATTCTAAGACTACAAGTTGATAAAAGTATATACATAGTATATACAGTGGACATTATTTTGCTATGTGGGCAGGCAAGAGGTCCAGAGAATGGATGATTTCAAACTGGGTCGACAATAAGTTCCACCATTACTATAGAAAATTGCCAGGACTGGAACATTCCATCTGAATGATGCTTCACCAGAACAAGTTGCAAACCTTCTTAAGGGGGAGCTAAACATACTTTAGTGAAGAACAATCTCATAGATTCGCTGGTTATTTCTATTTTAGTCTTGCCGTTTTGGTTCGTATTACCTTGGATATTGCTTCGAATATTTTTTGAAAACACTCGATGTTGGACCCAGATCAATGCCAAATATATCGCACTAATTATAGAAGTTCCTATTGCCGTAACTGTTGTGGTAAGCATAAACCTTTAATTATACAGGGTGTCCCAACGAAGACGAAACAGACGTTTTGGAGTATTTAGAGTACAGGGTGGTCTAAATGCTAGAAGATTGTGGAGTTTTGGGAAAAACTAATATATTAGGATGGCCCATAAAAACCGCACATTTTCTTTTAGGGTATAAATTCGTTACCACTTGTCCGATTAAATTTTTTTTTTACTGTAAAGCTAAAGCTTCAGACTATAGGATCCTCTGGTGTAAATAAAATCTATGTTTGTGGCGGATTCATAATGTCGAAACTACTTTTTTGGGTTTTTCGCCACTAAGTTAAGGAATTTTTTTCAAAAATATGTTAAAACCCACTGCGTAAATTCCTAAAGAAAAAAATTGTTCGTTTGAAAGAATTTTAAAAAGAATAAGTTTAGCTTTATTATGGGAAAGAATTCAGTATCATAGATTTGAAAAACAGAATTTAACTCAAGAAATTCAGAATTTAAAGAACGAGATTTATCAAAACGTATCCTTTTTTGTGCGTATAATAGTTATTTATTTCATTTCCATAACCAAAAAGTGATTCACATGAATAAATTTCAAAATTTAGTTAACGAAAAACTGGAACAAGAACTTAATTTTAATATCAATAATGATTTAATAGAACGAACTGTTGTTAATATATCGAATAAAATTTTAACTATTCCAGAAAAATCAGTTCTATCAAAAGGTTTAAATTTTTCCCTTCCTCCAAAAAATTTTAATAGATTGGATTTTGCCACACGAACCTTACCTCAAGAGATTGCAAACGAATTTAGAATTCAATCTAAACTTATTTTACAAAAACCTTTAAAAATCAAATCTAATATTACTAGAAAAGAAAAAAACGCTTTAATTTCTCTAAAAAATGACAACTCAATTAAAATTTATTTTTATAAGTTTAATTTTTAATTAACTTCATTTTTATATTGTATGTATGTCTGTTTGTTATTTATTTTTGTTGATTTTTATTTATTGTCTTTCTTTTATTCCAGTTTTGTATACTATTTTTAGGGTGGGGGAATTTATGCCAACAATAAGTTCAAAACAAAAAATTGTTAACCAGTCTATTATTACTTATATATACTTTATCACTTTGTGAATATTTAGTGTTCATCTAGTCCCTAACAATATAGACTCCTTCTGAAACGTGAATATTAACTTGACTCTTGATTTACACATGCGTATGCTGCTTTCCTATGCCATATATTCTTATTTTTATTTTTTTAACTGTTTAAATTTATGTTGTGTGATTTTATAAGTTTATTTTTTTGTATGCTTTGACTTAATTTTGTTTTATTTTGTATTTTTATAAGTTTATTTTTTGTATGTTTTGACTTAAGTTTTATTTTGAATTTTTCATTCTTACTGTATATTTTATACTTGCATGAAGAAAAAAAAATGTAACATTATTATTAGTTTTGGCTAAATAAAGGATCTATATATATGCTTGATTTTTGTATTCTTCTTGTACAAATTTTTACATTATCTATTTTTTACTTCCAGAAGTTTATTTATTTTTTGCTAATACCAAAATATTTTTATATCACCTGTTTGGATATATTTAAAGAAGGTTCTATTGCCATTAACTCTGCATGCACTAAGATTTCTTTTTTAATAAAGTGTAATTTTTTGCTTTATTAAAAACAAAGTACTAAAACGTTGCTCTTTGGGCACTTGGTAAAGTACCAGTAGATCGATGTTAGCTGGGAGATGTAATAAAATTAACAGGGTGAGTTTTTGGCCTCCAAAAAATGAATTTTGTGTTTAAGCATACAATTCTACTATACTTTGGAAAAATTAGCAGAGATATGTTTGTGAATCAGTAGATTCCTGTCGCGCCAGTAGTCAAAGGAGTAGTTTTTTGGTTTTGCTAAAACGTGGAACTTTGAATCACTCTGTTAATTTTATTCCATCTTTACGTTACGTCAAGAATGTGGCTTTTTAATTGACGTTTGTCAGGAAAGAAAGTGGCGCAGACAAAAAATTGGCAAAGCGGGCGAAAAATTGGCATTTTTCAAAAGCGTCTGCCATCTTCAATTTTAGCAAAATGTCAATTCTGGTGACAGGATCCTATAGCTTAAAGCTTTGTCTTTCCAATAAAACAAAAATTTTTGAAATCGGATAAGTGGGCATAAATTTATACCATAAAAAAAATGTGCGTTTTTTTATGGGCCACCCTTTACATCTTTTATACCTTGGAAAGTAACTACAAATATATATAATTTTTTTTAGATAAATTGTATACTGTTTATATTAATAATACGAGTTTTATATTTAAAAATCCATTTTACATCGTCGTTTATGAAACAGAAAAAGAAGTATAGGTAAGAAACCATCAAGTGTTTTATTTCTTACTTAAGATTTTATTTACAACAATTTTTTACTGTAATAAAATTGTATGAAACTATTAATATTATAAACGCGAAAGTTTGTTTGTGTGTTTGTTGTTCTATGGGAATGTATATATATATATATATATATATATACAGGGTAGATTCTTTAAATGAGAAGGTACCACTTGTGTGGTAGTTTCTTTATTCCACTTAGTAAATTAAGAAATATGTAAAAAATAGTTTTTTTTTAAATTTTTGACACATGGGTTGGCAGATGTCAAAAAAAATTATTCAATCGAATTTCTTTTTTAAAAACTTTTCAAAAACGTGGCACAAGTTTAGTGGTACCTCCTCATGAAAAAAATGTTGGTAGGCCCTGGGCTTTCAGTGAGGGCCCCCAAATGGGCCGCCAATAATGTCCTTGTGTGGAATTTTCTTTATTCCTCTTAGTAAATAGAGAAATATTTAGTTTATTTTGAAGCTAAAACAATTGAAAAAAAAATAGTTTTTTAAAATTTTTCACACAGAGCTCGACAAATGTCAAAAAGAACTAGTGCGTTATATTTCTTTTTTTAACAGGCTTTCCAAAAAAGTGGCACAAGTGGTACCTTCGCAGTAAAAAAATACTTGGTAGGCCCTGGGCCTCCAGTTGGGGGCCCCAAAATATTTCTTGATCATCGACAGAAAGTCCGTAAAAAATCATTAAAGATTCGCGTTTAGCTTATTTAAAACCTCGTCCCTAAAGCCGCTAGAAGCACCGTTCCATTTAAAGAATCCACCCTGTATATGTTTGTTCCTGGATTAAAACATATACTTGACATTTCGCTCAATGACAGCTGTGAAATGACATTATTTTTGGATATCGCTGGCAACACTGCGGGTCGACCGCTGGTATAATATAATTTTCAATTTATAATAAACATAGATTTAAAAAAAACAGAAACAAAGCAAAGCAATTTAAAAAAGTAAAATTTTACATTTATCTAATTGTGTCCCAAGAAGTGCGGTTTCAGGAAATGGCAACGCTTTGTTTTCCCAACCTTTATCAATATCTATGTTTTTTTTATCTGATACTAACGGGAACATATTCATCCATTTGAAATTAAGTAACTTTTATTTAATTTTTAGAAAACTATTAAAATCAACTCTAATACTCATTCCGCTTTTTGGCATACCGTATTTTATATCGCTGCTCTTGTCCTTTCATATACACAAAAACATAATTTTGGAAATATTATGGATGTTTTTTGACCAAACGTTTACTGCATTCCAGGTAGGTCTTTTCTTTGTTGTTATTCTTCTTATTTTAGAATAATTTAAGGGGTAACGTATTTGATTGAGCAATTTTTACTTTTTTCACATTTTTATGCCATGATATTGCTCACATTTTACAGCTTTCTTTACAAACTTTCGATTTCTAGAATAAAACACTCACGCTGGGATTTCCTAAAAAGGTTTAGTCTATTTTAGAACGGTCCCAAGTTTAAGTGAACTTTTTGGTTTTAAGCATTTTAAACCAACCCTCCTTGAGTTTTGGACATAGTTTGATTTATAATAAAAATTTTAATAAATTTGTTTATTGGATAATCATCTTAACACAATCTTTTGTTGGATTTAAGAGGAAATTTTCAATTTAGAAAATAAAATTAAAAAATTTAAACCCACGCGGGAATTAAATAGTAAACACTCCATAGAATAAATTATCATTGGAGCTATATGTCACTCTAATTGAAACTTACCCTTGTTAATTAATTTTTCCAATTATTATTTGATGTCACACAACGATTTAGATGAGTAATAATAAAATAAGGAGTAAAATAATTTTGTATTTATTTAAAAGGTGTTTTTATTTATGAAATGTATTAAAAAACTTAAATGCAAGTTTTTTTTACATTTCTGTCACTGTCGCAATGTCAATTTAAAAATATTAGTGCTGCGTTTAATCACAAACAGCAAGTTCGGATTTCTTATCTCTGCTTGTACCTTGGCTTGCACCAACCTCTAATGATGAAAGCTACAGCTTTAAAATGAGTGGGCTTGGAGTTGGAGTAAGGAAAGTTTTTTTGACTGAGCTATTAGATAACCTCAATGTTTTACTTTTAGTTTGTAAATAAATTAACATAGTTGTTTTGGGTTTTTTTGTTTGGAATATTCTTCGTGCATAATCAGTGACCTTCACTTATATTTATTTTGCCTCGTAGTGCCTTCATAAATATATTTTTTGTGCTGAAAACGGGTTCAAAATATGTCGTTTTTCTGGACAAAAGAGGAGGGGTTTTATTGGGTAATGATCAACTTGGGATATTAAATAAGGTAAATTAATCCTTGTAAAAGCGGTTACTTAGGGAAATTATAAACGAACTTATTTGCAAATGCCACAAAACAATCCTTTCTGGGGGCTATAAATTTAAACCACCCCCCTGAGGTGGTCTAAAAAATCACCAACTTTATAACCTCAAACACAAATAATGAAGCTATTATGTGCCAAATTTTTGGCGTATTCACCATTTGCCATTTTGAAACATGTCAAAAAAAAAATAACTTTTAGGGCATGTTCTTCTAAAATATGGTGTATTTTGAGAAAAAACGCAGTTTTTCAGTGGTATTTTGCAATAACAATACAAAATAATCAATAAATTTGTGTCTTTTCTGTATGGGTAAGTGTTTTTTGAAAATTGGTTTTGGTGGGTGGTACTATTTTAGAACTTAGTAAATCTCACTGTCAAATTTTTCAAGTTTCGACTGTTTTCTAGGCGTTCAAAAAAAGTACTACCATAAAACATTTTGTCTCTGTTAAAATGAAAAATAGATGTCTATAGGTCTTTTTTACATCTGTCAACCAGGCTAAAATCTTGACAACCAATGTGTCAAAAATTTTAAAAACCAGTGTGCTTTGAATCTATCTCCCTTTTATCTAATATTTAGTAAATTTTAAAAAAAGGTAAGTAATTAGGCGCCAATAATATCCTTGTGTGGTAGGTAGTTTCTTTATTTCACTTAGTAAATAAAGAAATATGTACTAGTTTATTTTGAATCTAAAACAATTGACAAAAAATAGGTTTTTTAAAATTTTTAACACATATGGGTTGACAGATGTCAAAAAATGTATTTAATCGAATTTATTTTTAACAAGCTTTCAAAAAAGATGCCATAAGTGGTACCTCCTCCCTGGGCCTTTAGAGAGAGCCCCCAACTCGGCCGTCAATAATGCCGCTTAGTAAATAGAGATTTATGTAGTTTATTTTGAAGCTAAAACAAAATTGACAAAAAAAATAAATTTTTTTAAATTTTTGACACATTACTTTTTAACAAGCTTTCCAAAAAGGTGCCACAAGTGGATTTTAAAAAAATAGTTGGGGGCCCCAATTTTTTTTTTATAATGGGCGCAAACTCTGTTTAAAATTATTAAAGATTTGCTTTTATCTTTTTTTCTAAAAACCTCTTTCCTAAAGCCGCTAGAAGCACCGTTCCATTTAAAGAATCCGTCCTGTTATATTGACAGACAGAATATTTGTGGTGTAGAGAGCGCGAAATAATATTTCCTTATATCCGAAAAAAAGTTTTTCCTCGCCCGGGATTTAAACCTGGGACCTCTACCAACACTAACCAAATGAGGTATTGAGTTTTGACCAGCTATTTGGAAATATTTTCCGCGCGCCCTGAAAATCTAAAGTTAAGCAAAATATATCACCAAAGAAAAAGTGGCAAATTTTGAACAAGCGGATGGAGCTCTGAAAGGCACAACGGCCTACTTTTTTGTTTACTATTTCTTTTGTGTTGTTTACTTTTTAATGGTGGAATTTCTTGGCCTTTCTTCTAAAAAGTCTGTTCTCTAAAATATCTAATAAATAGCTCCATTTGCTCAGAAAATATAAAAAACTTATTAACAACAAACAATGTTTCTTTAAACTCATGGAAAAAAGAAATTAGAAATTATTAAACTTTAAGGACAAGAACTAAAAACAAAAAAGAAAAAAAAAGTAAAATACTATTACGAAATACAGAAATATATTTTGATTTAATACATTTAATTATTTAAATCAGAAATAAAAGAGAATTTATAAAAAACAAAAAATAACTACATAAAAGAAGCATACGAAATTTATACTGCGCACAACTTTATACAGACCGCTTCATGCTACTGCGAACATAGGCCGGAAGAAGTCCAATTTGCCAGTGTACGTACATGCAGGGACACCGCACACCTATCAGTGGAGCAACCAACACTCAGGCTTTCGATCGCCGTTCGCCGCCGTTCGCGCATTCGCGGCTTGTATTTAGTACCATAGACAAACTACTTGTAGTTTGTAGACCTTTTTCTCTTATGGAAAAGCCTAGGTATAATTATTTCGGGGTCTAGTAATTTTTTTTTTAATAGATGGCGATAGTAGTACAAAAATTCTAAATTTGTCATATCTCTCCCTTAGCTGACGCCAGCGCGTAGAGGCGGATTTATTGATTTTTAGCCAACAACAACAATGGCGTTTGTTGAGGTTATTTTTGTTTTTTTGAAAAGAAAGGAATTATTACAAGCCACAGGGTTTTATAGTGTACGATGAGTAAAATAAAGTGTAGTATGAGGTGTACTACAATCGTATATCAAATTTAAACTATGTTTTATAAAATATTAGAGACGACACCATGATGGGGCAACCCAGAAAGAAAGGCAGGTAAGTTTTTGTTTAATTTTAGTAGGTACCAAAACTGTTCACAAAAATATTAAAGCCCTGGTCAAAAAGTATTGATAAGTTTTGTTTTATTCTGTAAAGAGGGACTAATTTTCTGTGTCTTTAGTGCTCCTGCCTATACATTAAAGCGTTGTACGTATGACAAGCTGATCATAAAGTGAGCATATTTTATCTTTTAAAATTAAAAAAAAGGAAGTGTCTAAAGAGCCGGCAATTCGGCTGAATAGACGTGAGGCTAAAGAGCCGGCAATAATTATTTATTATGTGTTTTTCATATTTTCGTTTTTTTTTAATTTTTTTAAACTAAATTAACCCAACCTAACCTAAACAGACTCAAACCACTTATTAAAAGCGAAAACAACCCAAAAAAACACACTTTAAACTAAATTAACCCAAACTAACCTAAACAGACTCAAACCAACTAAATTAACCCAACATAACCTAAACAGACTCAAACCAACTTATTCAAAGCCAAAACAACCCAAGAAAAAAACACTACAACCCCTACATCTTTTTTTGGCTTGTTTAATTAGGTTAAGGTTGGGTTAATTAAGTTTAAAGTGTGTTTTTTGTGTTGTTTTGTCTTTTAATAAGTTGGTTTGAGTCTGTTTAGGTTAGGTTGGGTTAATTTAATTTAAAAAAAATAAAAAAAAGAAAATATGAAAAACACATAATAAATAATTATTGCTGGCTCTTTAGCCTCACGGCTATTCAGCTAAATTGCCGGCTCTTTAGACACTCCCTAAAAAAAAACCTGACTATCCCAGTACTTAGAAGTGTTTACAGTACCTGCCTTAAACTGAGGATTAAACAGAAGTCAGGCTTAGTTTTTTTAGTACTAAATAACTATAATATATTGCATATTTATATATTTATTTTGTTTTTTAAATTTTGAAGTTTTTTTCACAATGGGTTTTAGCCTCTCTTTCTTTTTCCAATATGGAAGACTGGTCCATTAATTTGGCCTAGTCTCCCTTAATAAAACTTTGGTAGGGACTCCTGATGATGGCAGCCTGGGCTTCCAAAACATGTCGGGTTTAAAATAAATTCAGTGGATAAAGCACGGTGACCACCAGTCATAAAATCATAAAAAATCATAAAATTTTGAAAATTTGGTCACAAATTTATTAACAAAAAATTACACCCCAACTGGTGGTTACCCTGAGAATGATCAATTTGTTTGATTTATTTACATTTTTACAAATTTAATGTATTTATAAATGTTATAATTTTAAGTAATTAGCTAATGTTTGTTTTATTTATTTTTACAGTTAAAAGAAGGCGCTCTTTAATTCCCAATGAAGTCAATGTGCCCAGACAGGCTAATCCCATACAAAAAGCATGACATTTCTATAGGAAAGTCATTGATAGTAGTAAGCAATTGCATAAAATGACCAGTTATGTGCAAATATTCCAGAGAAAATTAGCACTCGCAGAGCCAGAAGACTTATTGAATTTTGTGTACTAAATTATGACTAAAGGCAATTATCCTCACAGTTATCTGTGGAATAATTTTAACAATAATTATTTCTAGGTAATTTATCTTCTTTTTAAATAATTTTTACCTCGATTTTTACTATAAGGTAATATTTTATGTTTTTACTTATTTTACCACATGATTCATTATATTTTTCACCTCCTCTTTACACCCTTAGCATTGGAGGGATAACAAATGTTAAACTTTGTAAAAAAAATAAAGGAATTCTTGTATTCAACACTCCAATAATGAGTTAATTAAGGCAGTGAAAAATATAATGAAGCCTTGTTTTGTTTTTAAACCTGTATTTGGGAAATGTACTTCCATTTTTTTAATTACACATACTTATTTATCATCTGTCTTTATCTTTTTACCCAATCTTTTATAAATTAAATTCTCAATGAAAATATAAAATAAAGGGTTTTGTAAAAGGACCTCACCTATGAAATTAAAAGGCAAAATGTCTTTTTCATAACATTTCATTTGGGTCAAAAGTACACATTTGTCTTTTAAGTTCAGTGCACCCAAAGACAAAAAAGTTTAAAAAATTCACAAAAACATCAACTTTTAATTTATCTTTTAAACTTTTTTTGTTTTTTTGGGCATATTGTGGTCCTTTTTGCTATGCCAAGAAAAATCAATATTACATTACATTTGTAAAGTAATATTGATTTTTTTATTTCAAAATCAATATTCTTTTCTAGTATTAATTTTTGTGGTTATCATGTGTGGTGCTCCATCTATTTGTGTTTCACTGAACTATTTCTATGTTGGGCGCCAAGGTCATAATTAGTTCCGTAGCGCAGTACAGCAGATAACATTCTGGTCTGCCAGACAGACCGAACCCAATTTTTTTTCTATGTTTAGTACGCCTCTAACCACGGTGCTATGTGGAGTGTAGTCAATGAAACCGGAATTTGGTCAATAAATACCGCAAATTTTTATAACGTAAGTTTCTTGTTTTTCTCACTGATAAATTAGAACGTTTTATTTTCAACTGCTCAGATTTATCACTAACAATGTGTTACAATGAAAATAATAAGGAGAAACAAAGTAAAAACAAGTTCTCAAAATAAAATAATACATTTTAAAAACCAAAAAGATTCTCCTAGTCAAAAAAAATTTAGAGCAAATATTCGAAAAGTCCTCCTTGATCGGCTAGACAATATCCGAGCCTATTATAAAAACCCCTTCTAACGTTTCCAAGCATGTTAGTAGTAGTAGATCCAAGTATCTAGGACCATTCAAATTGCCGTAAAAAAAAAATGTCCCAATTACGTGTTCCCCTACAATACCCCCCCACACATTAAAAAAAAAATAGAAATGCAAATTTTCCCTCGACCAATATCGAACGTGTATTGGGTTATGACGATTCAATAATGGAAAAGTGCTTTCATCCGTGAAAAGAATGGATCTCAGAAAGTTTTCAGCACGATTAGCCCTTTCCATCATTGTTTCGCAAAATTCCATACGACGATAGTTGTCCTCGGGAAAAATTTGATGCGTTTTTGACGCTTTGTAAGAATGATAACCATTCTTTTTGGCAGTTGCTAGTTAACTTTCGATTTTCCTCCACTGCAGCGCAAATCATCACACCTCGTACTTCCTGCTCGTCATTCAAAACAGTGGGTTTTTTATGGTTTCTTGGCGCTACACAACCAAACTTTTCAAAATTCTGCACAAACCTATGAATCGTTGATAACTAGGTTCTGGGCGATTTATAAAATTCTCCAAAAAAAGTTCTTGAATAAGTCTCAACCGTCTGCCTTGATAGTACCATTTGACTATCTGTACTTATTCGGCAACTTCGTAGACATCCATTTTTAGTTTTAAAAATATATTATTTCACTTAAGAACTTACCAATCTGTTTCTCGAGCAAGGCAGAAATAAAACAAAATAATAAAAACAAAATAAATTTCCAAAAGATAACACTGCAGCGTGCTTCGAATCCACGTCGGTCGTACGGTACGGAGAGTAAATTGGACTTGATTTCCCCTATGTTCGCAGTAGCCTGAAGCTCATTGTATAGAGATCTGTGGAGTTTTCTTCATGTTTGTTCTATGTAGGATAAAAATAATGTAATGTAAATATGATTAAGATTTTTTCATGAATAAACATTATTTATTATTATATTATATATTTCAACTTCTAGAGTTGTCCTGCTTCGCGGATTGTATAAAAATTCCACAAAAAGTATGTATTTTCTACAAAGAACGAATGAGGTATTCTAGAGGTTAATTTTTAGCTTAAATTTCTGCCTTTAATTAATTAACGAATTGTAATATAATGTATTTATTTTTAATTCTAAACTAAACGTAAATCACTCAAAATTTAAAAAAAAAATAAGAAAATTATTTCCATGAAAACAACAATACGCCATTTTGAAAAGCCGTTGTCAACCCCTTGTATCAAAGCATAGAAAAAGTGACGTTTCCCCAACCGTTATGCCTTTTTAGCTACGAAACTGTCTAATTTTTTAGATTGGTCGGTATACAGACCGCTTCAAGCTACTGCGAACATAGGGCGAAAGAAGTCTAATTTGCCAGTGTACGTACATGCAGAGACACCGCACGCCTATCAGTGAAGCAACCAACACTCAGGCCATTCGCTGCCGTTCGCCGCCGTTCGCCTTGTATTTAGTACGCCTCTAACCACGGTGATGTGTGGAGCGTAGTCAATGAAACCGGAATTTGGTCAATAAATACGCAAATTTTTATAACGTAATTTTCTTATTTTTTGTCACTGATAAATAAAAGCGTTTTATTGTCAACTGCTCAGATTTATCAGTGACGACGTGTTACAGTGAAAATAATAAGGATAAACAAAATAAAAGCAATTTCTCAAAATAAAATAATACATTCTAAAAACCAAAAAGATTCTCCCAGTCAAAAAAAAAATTAAAGCAAATGTTCGAAAAGTCCTCCTTGCTCGGCTAGACAATATCCGAGCCTACTATAAAAACCCCTTCCAACGTTTCCAAGCATGTTAGGGGTGATAATTTGAAAAGCTTCTTCAAAAACAGATAGAAGTCATTAGGAGCAAGATCGGGAGATCGAGCTGGCCATAAAATAGTTCCCCGTGTACTTATAACCCGATTAGGAAATACATTATCAAGATATTCCCTAACAAGGCCAACATTGTGAGCGGAACAACCATCTTGTTGAAACCATGTTTCACCAAATCTTACACCTAACAACTGCCTAGCAGTTGGAATAATGTGCTGCTGCAGTAGATCCAAGTATCTAGGACCATTCAAATTGCAATTTCCGTTAATAAAAAATGGCCCAATTACGTGTTCCCCTACAATACCCCCCCCCCCAAACATTTAGTTTTTGGGGATACTGTGTTCTTACGTCAAAATACAAATGCAAATTTTCCCTCGACCAATATCGAACGTGTGTTGGGTTATGACGATTTGACCATCTGCACTTTTTCGGCAACTTCGTAGACATCCATTTTTAGTTTTAAAAATGTATTATTTCAATTAAGAACTGACCCATCTGTTTCTCGAGCAAGGCAGAAATAAAACAAAATGAATTTCCAAAAGATAACACTGCAGCATGCTTCGAATCCACCTCGGTCGTACGGCACGGAGAGTAAATTGGACTTGATTCCCCCTATGTTCGCAGTAGCTTGAAGCGGTCGTATGTTTTATAGCGTATTCTATTGAGACTTTCAGTGCAGCACTCGGATATTTCTGTCCTTTGCGGTTTTAGGTAAAAACAAGAGACAGAGATATGTCAGTGTTGCACTAACTGTCTCAAAAGAATACGATATTATTTTCCCTGAATAAAATAGATTTTAATTTTTTAAATCTTTTATTATGAAAAAATTTGTTGATATATTTATTTTATTATTTTTAGGGCTTTTTTGCAGCTATGGTCTATTGCCTCTTAAATTCCGAAGTACAAGCGGAAATCAAGAGGAAATATTTGACCTTAAGGCACGACAAGGAGCTGAGAAGGAGCAGAACTATATCCTGCAACACGCAGCAATTTTCCTTGCAGATTAATGACGAAAATGTGGAAAATTTAAACTTTATTGGCACCGAGGATGAGGACGCTTTGGGGAGAGAAAATAAACTATAAAAAATGGATACATTAGCCAACACTGAAACTGGCATTTTGTATACGCGCCAGTGTGCATTGTGCAAAAAGTCTGATTTTAGAATAAAATGGCAATTTTTATCCCTCTGAGACTAGAATAAAATTCAGGGACCCAGCAGACACATCTGTTACACTAACATATACTGGAGAAAAAAATGCAACACCAAAAAGGACAAATATTTTGAAAGTAATTTATTTATATATATATATTATTATTACATTAGAAAGCTCTTAGTAATTGATTACATTTCCAAGAAGATTCCTCTATGATAATCATCAAAAAAATAATAATGAGTGGCTACTCCATGGTTATTTATGCACTCGTTTGTTCTATTGGACATTGACAAAATAAGATGGTTTATATTATATTGAGGAACACTCATCCAAATGCTCCTTACGGCATGCCAGAGTTCATCTAAGTTTTCAGGGGGACGTAGTAATCGACTAAGATTGCGCCCTATCATATCCCATACGTGTTCGATAGGCGACAAGTCAGGCGATCTTGCTGACCATTCCAAAGTCTCTATGCCAAGTTTATGTAAGAAGTCCATTGTTTCACGAACAATATGCGGTCTGGCATTATCTTGTTGAAAAATCGCATTTTAGGTAGGGATGTAAAACTGGCTGCTGCACTTCATCGATATATCGCCGAGCAGTCAGCCTTTGATGGAGACTAGAGGTGACGTGCTTCCTAAGCATATAGCACTCCATACCATGATACTTTGCTGTCTTGCTGTATCACGTTCAACAGCAAAGTCTACATTTCGTCTCTCACCTCGAAATCGCCTAACCCTCATGCGTCCATCGTGGCCGCCTAAAGAAAACCTGGATTAGTCGCTGAATCTTATGGTATTCCATTCGTCATTCCAGTTTTGTCGAGCTCTGCATCATCTGCGAGCCTTATGTTGTGAGGTAAAAGGTAGCACCAAAAGATTAACTGTCATCCTTGAAAATACTCGTCCTGTAGCTCTGAAAGCAAGAAGTCTGAGATGCCGTAAATCACGACCTTGTAATAATCTAGGGCGTCCAGAACCCGCACGACGTGTATAAGTCTCATCATTGGACCACCTTCTCCAAACTCTTAACACTGTTGATGGATTGGCATTAACCCTTTTTGCAATTTCCCGTAAACCAAAACCAGCCCACTAAGCAAGGTCTGTTACATTACAGGTTTTAAACGTTGAAAAAAAAATTATACGTTAAGAAAAATGTTTGAAAAAAGTAAAATGTAAGTTCAAAATTAACATTCATTTTCATATACGATCATTTTATTGATTTTATGATTTGATTTTTTTACGGTCCGATGAAATTATACACACCTAGGTAGGTATTTTCAGTTTTTTTAATTTTGGCAAATTATAATTCGATCAAATTATTGTGATTCAATATTTGTATAATTTTTTTTTTATACCTTCTTCAAAAACATGATTTTAGTAACTGTCTGCAGATAACTAAAACATGGCTTTTGGTTACCGATGCAAAAAAAACTTTTTTTTTTTGATCACGGGTGCAAAAAAAGATTTCTGTCCGTTTTTACCCAAAATTAAAAAGAAATAGCGGAATGTAGTAATATTGAAAAAATATAATTTTTCTTGCCTAAAAATTAAGTCATTTCTGCCGGTTTTTACCAAGTATTTACGAAAAAATAATTTAAAAAAATGGTCAAAATTTCAAACTGTCAAAGATTAAAATGTCGCAACAATGAACGACACATTTTCCAGCCGCCTTGATTTATAGTGTAAAAATGGTGTGTTGCGAGAAGTGCTCTTTGTTCGAGATTTTTAAAAGTATTTTCCTGTTTTTCTTGGATTTTTTGATAAAGGTATTAAAAACAATAGTGTTAACAACTCGCGGCTAAACTGTGCTTTTTTTTGCTTGCTTTGCTAACGCTTGTAAAAAAAGCACTATTTTAGCCACTAGTTGTTAGAACTACCATTTTTTATTGCAACTGAAACCTTTTTATATGTATTTTATTTATTAAAAACAATTAATTAAATCGATAATAAAAAAAGCAATTTCTTATTGCATTATCATACCGTGAATTGGTGACATTTCTTAATAAATCCGTCTAGTGGTAACCCTTGTATAGTCTTTAAAATGTGGGTTGGAGTCCCGTCAGAGCATATTTTTTTTCTTTTATTTTGATAATTTTTTTTATTTGTTTAAGATGTAAGTAATTAAAGCACAAAAATATATTTTGTTATTTGAACCAATATTTAACAAGTTAGAGGTAAATTAAAAAAAAAAATTAACAAGCCTTGTAACATTAAATGTTACATGTAAGTCACATAATTGTTAAAAAAATCAAATGTAACACTGTTAGGTACGTACATGTTTAGGACAAGTGATGTATTGGCAATGTAATATCCTCGTTAAGGTTACCAGCTGTGTTAAGTAACAGGTCAAAAAAATACGTTAAGGTAATGTAAATGTAACAGCTTCCTGCTTTCTCGAAGTCGTTTAAATAATGAAATTGTTGGCGACCGCGAACTCTTGGCATTTTTATTTTTTAAGTAAACTGTAAGCAATCCAAAAAGACCAAAAACTACGAGAAAAATTATTTAAAATTTTCAGAAAAGGTCTTTTATTTGTTGGTTGTTTTTGAAAATGAATAGAAAAAATTGGAGAAAAAGGAAAGATTAGAAGACAAAAAAATTATCAAATATTTCTTTGAAATAAGGTATACACACAAATAATTTTCATTCAAACAATTATCCATTTACATGGTGTTGCATCTTTTTGTTCTCCGGTATAGTATTTACGTAATATTTACATAACATAACTTATGTTCCTCTATACGTAATAAAAAGGGAACTTTGTGCATAGCATGCAGAACATGGAAGTTACTTTTTACCAATATCACTTTAATTTTACGTAATTGTTACATTCTAATACGTAATATTTATACAGTGCGTATGTAAAAAGTCCCCCCCCCCTGCTAACTCTTAAACGGATTGAGGTATCGAGTTCAAGTAAAAACCATGTTTAATGATAACACTTTTGCTATTTTTTTACGTATTTTTTATAAGCGTCATATTGACGTAGGTCTATAAGGTCAGTAACTACTTTAAAATTTTAAATATAAAGGGGGGTCGAGTGATACCTTGTTTAAAAGGTATTTTAATGCCCTGTTTAAAATTTTACTTTTTTTAGAAATCGGTTTACGACTTACAGAGTTATGACTTTTTTTTACTATAGTTTACCTATTACGTATAGTATTACTCAAAAATAATAAAAACTTTAAGTTGCTTGTGTCCTTATGGTCTTACCTCAAAAAATTTATTTAAAGTCAACTGAATTCGTTCAAAAGTAAGAGGAGAGGTGCGCAAACTATAGTTACAAATGCTCATAACTCTGTAAGTAATGTACCGATTTTTAAAAAATTAAAATTTTAAATAGGGAATTAAAATACCTTTTAAACAAGGTATCACTCGACTCCCCTTTCTATTTAAAATTTTAAAGTAGTTAGTGACCTTATAGTCTTAAGTCATTATGAGAATAATCTTAAATACGTCAAAAAGTGGTAAAATTGTTATTATTAAGCATGCTTTCTATTTAAAGTCGATATCTCAATTCTTACCAAAGTAAGTAGAGGGGCGTAAACTCTAGCCGAAAAAACTCATAACTCTGTAAGTCGTAAACCGATTTTTTAAAAAATTAAAATTTTAAGTAGGGAATTAAAATACCTTTGAAACAAGGTATCATTCGACCCCCCTTTCTATTTAAAATTTTAAAGTAGTTAGTGACCTTATAGACTTACGTCAATATGATGCTTATAAAAAATACGTCAAAAAGTAGCAAAAGTGTTATCATTAAACATGGTTTTTATTTGAGGTCGATACCTTAATCTGTATAGACTGAAAACGACTTGATTATACAGTGAAAATAAATCCCTATACCCATAAATATCTGAAGACTTTAAAAATTAGTTTCATTTACGACCAATCTAGAATAAGAAGTATTTAAATTTGCGGAGTCCCTGTGTAAAAGGTTATACTGAAAAACTCATTAGATTTTTTTTTTTTTGATATACTATGCTAAGACTGACTATTTAATTGTTTACCAACATAGTTATGAAATATATATATTATATTGTATTAAAAAAAAGTGTAGTTTTTTTTACTTATATTATTGTAGTAAAAAACCTAGGGAGTAAAGTGATACATCCTCCTCTATATGTGATCTTCGCTTCGTTCGGGCTCATTACAACCCACATAACAAAATTTGCATGAATATGGTATGGATATGATTTTGTGATTCACAACATGTCCAGATGGCCACGAGATGGATATACATGGTACATTTTAGGATATGCAGGATATCCACCTAATATATATTGCATATCCATGGATCTACAGATGACTAATTTAATTAAGTTGGTCATAACACGTACGAGGTGCCCAGCGGTATACGTCAAATATTCCGGCTCGGATGTTTCTGTCTTTTATATTTTATTTATTGATTCGGCCGCTCTTCTATTGATTTTTGGATCCCGTCAGCAAAACTCGCTGCGTATTTGATGACATCTTCACGTTAGCAGCATGCGGCAAACGTTATGCTAAAGTGCATTCGTTGTAAGAAGTCCGCTAAGCAATAAAACCTCTTGAGCAGGTAAGTCGATGCTTCTCAAACAATAAATTATATTTTTGGAACATGACAAATGTTATGATTCTTCGTACTTGGAATGTAAACGACGCGACTTATTCTTGTTTTTGCTTAAAATATATTAAAAAATAGTTCTACCACCAAAATACAACTTGTAATGCTCGACTAATAATGATGCTAATCTTACAAAATGAGTTACTTAAATAATACTATTCTTACCCACTAATGATTATGTTTACTACAATTATCTTGTTGTGATTACGTCTCTGACCAAAGCTTAATGTGCGTGTTTATGTACAAATGAAAAGAAGACGAACAGATGATAGTAGGGAAAAACGTGAACTTTGAAACTTGTAAACAAAAACCTTAAATATAGCTATAGGATAGATTGGTACATAACACTTCCCTCCTTATAAAAAATTTTTGTGTAGAAAAAATATCTTATATTATAATGAAAATAATAAAGTTATCCCTAAGGAAAGGGAATATATGTACATATACGATTATAGAATATTGATATTAAATGTTAATGTATAAAAATAAAAAATACATAAAGAATATAAAAATACAAAAATTATAACAATTACAATAAAATATTTTGTTTATGACATTTTAATCATTGGCCGTGGTGTTGTAGATCTTCTTAAGGACGTGGATGGAGAATTTGGTTGATGTCTTTGATCTGCTTGTGTCAGGTATCGAGTAAGTTCGATTTCTTCTTCTTCTTTTAAAGCTCTGTCTTCCGTTATTTGACAAAGTTGTTGCCTTGTGGTTGGTGTAGGGTTATTGATATTTGTGTTGAATAACTTTATGCAACATGAATCAGAAGCATGTTTTGGTGCTCTGGTGCAACAAAAGAGATTCGTTAAACAAGTTATTAAACCGCACCATTTTAAAAAGTTGTATAATATTATCAAAATAACAACTGAAACAACGAGTGAGAGGGCTATGGTAAACCAATGTGCCTGTTGTACAATAAATGGTTTTTTCAATTCTTCGTCCAACATCTTGTCCAACTGATTGAGTTTATGGTTTGCAAATTGTAATTCGTCCAACTTCGTGTTTGATATTTTAATTGGTTCGAGCTCGATCGGTGTATTATTTTATTTAATTTCTTTTGTAATACAACAGTCGTCTAAAGCGATATTTACATCTATTATTTGTTTTGAAAAGTTTTTTGAAATTGCTGCTGTAGTTTCTAAAATTATGTTTTGAGTGTAAGCTTTACACTTCGGCTGTAAACTTAGTAATCCTGTTGAAAATATTTTAACATCTTCCAACGGTAAATCCTCGCACGCCAGGGTTAATTGTGTCGGATTGGAGAGAACAAACAACCATGAGTTGCCTTGTAACTGGTGCCATACCTCGAATTCAGCTTTGGAGGTGATCGTCAGGTATTTTGTAGGACGGAGTCGTGTACAATGCGATTTCGCATTTGGGAACTGCTGGTATTCTCAATGCTTTAGTACTAGTACTTAGCAGTAAATAAGGATAATCAGGAAGGATATAGGAATAAAGATTGGTATTGTTATGCGAAACAGGGAGTGGTAATAATTGAAACAGATTGTATGTCAGTTCGTCAGTCAAAGGGATTTCAATTCCAAAAATTATAGATTTGTTATTTTGTAAAACTTGCAACGTACTTATTTCAAAATATTTATGTATTGTAGCATAAGAAACAGAAAATGGCAATTGAAGACCGTTATTTAATTGAATTTCTGATAAGGCTTTTAATAAATCTGTGGGTGTTATTATCTTAGGATGTTAAATATTGTGTCTGGCCATCGTAATTGATGCAATAAGTAAATCGTATTCCTCATGAAGATCGTCCAATAATTGTGACAATAATGCAATGTGAGAGTTAGTAATTATTTTGATTTTATTTGAATTTATATTTTTATTTGTGTCAGCAGAAAAAGAATTAAAATTTTTAATATTTGAGTTTAATATTTGCTGATTTGCCCTAAAATTTTGCATAGTAGCATTAAAGTTTGAAATTGTGCTAGAGATTATTCCTATTTGTTGTTTCATTAAAAGTTGGGTGTTTCTAGTGTTTTGAAGCAAAGTTTTAATTGAATCATCGTAAAACTTGGCATCAGCGGCATCTGGAACACCAAACAACCAATTAAATGCATATGATACTCCATTAAAAATTCTCCTTTTTGCTTTTGTTGAATCTGTACCAATGATTTCGTTAATCGTTTTCGATTTTTCGTTTAATTTATCAAAGCGGTATTGAATCATTTTAATTGTCTCTTTACACATAAATTCTTCCGATTCGAAAATTTTGTTAGAATGGCAAAAATTAAAAGATTTTTTTAATATTTTAGAAAGGAAAGCTATTCGGTTTTCGTAGATCGTAATATTAAGATGTGTAAACAACACGAATTTTGAGGCAGATAATTTTGCTTGGCCAATGTTATTGTAATAAAGTCCACTGTGACTTTGAAGGTGACTTATATGCTAATTATTACTAAGGCAATCAGAAAAAGTACAAAGGAAAAATAGGAAAGGTGTGATACTCCCAAGAGCCATCGTTAATTTTCATCTGAAACAAAAGGTTTTATCATATTAGTGTGATACGTTACTAGTTTTTTACCAATTTTGACTAGAATATTAGTGTTATTTATAATTTTTGTGATTTTATATGGACCTTTAAAATTAGGAGTAAGTTTTTTATTTAGACCAGGTGAAATATGTTTATTTACAATGCAAACTGAATCTCCAATTTTATACTTTAATTTTATTGTCATAATAATGCTTAGATTTTTCTTTGGATTGAATAATGTTTTTGCGAGCTTGTTCTTGAGTCATATTCAACTTAAGTTTTAAATTGCTTATATAATCGTCGTATAAGTTTCTGTAATTGAACTAGGTAAATAAGGTTTATAGCCAAATAGTAATTCATATGGTGTAAAATTGGTAGATGAATGTACGTGTGTCTTATATGCGAACATTGCAAAAGGTATGAAATCATTCCAGTTATTCTGTTTGTCATTTATGTAGTGTTTTAGATAGTCTTTTAGTGTGAGATGTGAGCGTTCTAATGCGCCGTTTGTTTCGGGGTGATAAGGGCTGCTTGTAATATGTTTGGTTTTAAACAATTTTACTAAATCTTTGATTAAATTAGACATGAAATCGGTTCATTGATCACACAAAATTCTTCGTGGAATACCAAATAGTGTAATAAACTTACAAATTTCGTTAGCGACTGTTACCGCTTCATGATTAACTAAAGGAACGGCGTAAGAATATTTGGTTAGGTCATCTTGCATTGTAAGTAGAAACCTAAATCCGTCTTCCGAGACAGGTAGTGGACCTACAATATCTATTGCTATTTTTTCAAATGGATTTTCGCTTGTGGAAGTGATTTGCATAGGGGCTTTACTTGGTTTGAAGTTGGTTTTGTTAATTTGACAGGAAACACACTTTTTTATGTATTTTTTTATATCGCTTTTCATATTATGCCATTTATAACGCTCTTTTATTTTTTTATAAGTTCTAATGAATCCCGAGTGACCCGCCAATATAGAATCATGGTTTTCTTTTAAAATTTGGTTTCTTTCATCAATCGTTTTCGGATAAATTTTTTCATTAAAAATTATGCCAACTTTAATGTTAGTATCTTTAAATAAATAATGAATTATTTCAAAATACATTGATTGGTTAACATTAGTATATTTTCGTGTTATGTCTGGCATGTTTATGTTTTTGATATTATCCCTTATTAATTCAGTGCGTAAATTTCGAAGACAATAAAATATATCTTTATAGCTTGCTTTATCAAAATGAAATTGTTTTAGGAACATTAGGTAACATAATTTTGTGTTGTTTTTTATCTTGATAGTTGAATATAATGAACTGTTTGTTTTAAAATTGTCATTAAAATCGAAATTGTCTTTAACAGATTGTGAAAATTGATTGCTTTCGTCTAGATCAGATAAAAAATAAACGGTATTAGGAAAATATTCAAATAAATTACCATTTTTTATTTCAAGTTGAGGTACAATATTTAATGTTTTATAATGGTATTCTATAAAATTTTTATAAGTGTCATTTTTGTATATTACGTTAATATTAATGTATCGAGATAAAGCATCCGCATTTACGTTTAATCTACCTGGCTTATGAATTACTTCAAATTGATATTCATTAAGTAATAAAATCCACCTTAGAACTCTACTGCTTGGGTTTTTACAGTTAAGTAGCCAAGTAAGTGCTTTATTGTATTGTATATACCATAAACTACCATAAACTTAAATATAAATATATAAATATAGCTATAGGATAGATTGATACATAACACAAATTACATTTTCTAAATAATAGTAGTTTTTACATCTAACGTGGCTAAAATAGTGCTTTTTTCAAGCGTTGGTTTAAATAACAAGCTCACACAAAATTATTTTTTTTGCATCGGTAATTACGAAAGTCATGGTTTGGACATTTGTAAACAGTATTTAAATCATTTAAACTTAATAAAAAATAATTAGGTAAAAAAAGATTATTTCTTAGCTTTTATAGTATTTAGGCAAATTAGTTTTACGAATTCTTTTTTATAGTTTTGGTTCTAAAAAGAACCGATATTGCAGTCTCGCTAAAAATAGTCTTCCTATGCATCTGAAATATCATCCATGCTTTCAGAATCATTATCATCATCCGTAATAATTAACGGTCTTACTTCGTCTCATAAGATTCAAAAATAATTTTTTCCGTGTGTTCAATGCATTTCCGCCATTCTTCTTCGCCCACTTTGCTAAATGCCTCCTCCCACAACTTTATAACGCTAGACTCACCGATATTTTTACAGGCATGTTTGTCATAATAATTTTTGCTAATACCCCATACCAATTCAATTGCGTTGTAATGGCAATGGTAGGGTGGTAATCTTAAAACTTGATGTTCATATTTAAGGGCTAATTCGTCAAAAACATATTTCTTTTTAAATGGCTGCTCTTTACACTTGCTTAAAATATCACTTTTTAAAAATAAATTTTCATGGTTTATGTTAACAACCACTCTCTTATTTCCTCTTTTTTCCAGCTGCTTGTAGGAAATGTCTCTTCGAGTCTCGTATGGTAAGACTCATTGTCCAAAACAATTAAAGAAGGGTTTTCTAAACTTTTTAAAAGTTTTTCCTCAAACCAATGCTCAAAAATGTTAGCATCCATATTGCCGTGATAATCGTCAGTTTTTTTTTTGTTGATGAAAATATTAAACTGGCATTTGAAATAAACCCCGGCGTTTACCTGGAGATAACAACTTCTAGGCGTTGTGTCACCTTGCTAAGCATTTTCCATAACTTTGCTTTATAACCGCTTTAAATTCCGTAATTCACACACAATAGGGATATTTTGGAACGCTTATTTGACACTTCGTAGTTGTTGTGGTAATTCCTGCGTCTGCACAATAGCTAAACATCATTCCGTTGTGGTAATTAACCACTACCACTGCCGCAAGCTATGAATCCATTTCGTTGTGGTTGTGGTTATTTTTCTGGTTAATTTTAGAGAATTTTGGAGTAATTCATTTTAATAATAATAAAATATTACCAGGTTCCAACATATAAAACACTTATTTTGTAAAATTAAGCCAAATTTTTTACTTTTTCTCATCTCTAAATTTTTTTAAAAGTGACAGTTTTTAATGTGTTCCAAAAACTCTGGTAAAATCGATGAGTGGTAGTGGTAGTGATTGTTAAACACTACCACAGTGGCTGTCAAAGTTGTCAAAATTTTAAGCGTTCCAAAATATCCCTAATAAGAAACAAACTAAAAGCAAATAAAAGCATACCTACTTATTTAAAATAGAACATACCATCCCCAACTGGAGTAAATTTTAATTATTTCTTGGAAAATAGTGATTATTAGCATTGACGACAGCTCCAGATTTACCTATAAAGACCGCAAAATTAAATTCTCGGAAAAAATACCTGTCAAAATCTTTAACTTATTGACCCAAAAAGTTTTTCAAAAGTATGAAAAATAAAAATTTATCGTGGTATAAGTATAACGCGTAATTCTTAAATAATTTTGTTTTAAGACCGCTGATTTAGCCTCATATTTTGCCGAATACAGTGAACCAGTGGGATGTCTACTACGATCAAGTACAGCGAGGGCATTCTAACTTAACTGACATAGTGTTCAAAAAGCGATAACATCTTTTGGAGATTTAATCCGATATCGGACTTCATACAGCGAACCGATTTTACGTAGGTTAGCGTTATGTATGAACGTTATACATGCGAATGACGTGACCTTGATGAAAAAGCTCAACGATAGACCGCAGAGATTGGACTTTGATATCTGTATTCGATCGGAAGTCTTTGCTTTTGTACAGATAAAAGGAAGACAGAATATTGCGCTATATTCCACGTTTGCGTTGACCAACTTAAAGTGTCTTTTCACCTCAGGATTGAAAAAAAAATTTAGATACGAAGCTATATAAGCAAGGAAAAGTTACTTAAATAAATTGGTAATGACTCCAACTGTCGTCAAAAATTGGTGTTATAACTTAAATGTCAGTACCTTTGCTTTTGAGTCCTGTAATACAAATTTTCACAATGGCACTTACCCCGACCAGTTTGAACATGCGGTTTATACCATCCATACTTTTCTTTCGAGTTATTGGGCAAAAACAATAAGACATTTCTTTGGTCCAGTCATATTCTTCTAAAAATGAGAGCCTGAACCACAGAAACCATATTCTTAAGGTGAGATTACATGAGCATGGCGGCGTATTACTAGCACATAACACCGTTATGTGGTTACTAGTTACCTACGCCAATTGAGAATTCCAGCTAAGCGCTCGCCTCTGATGGAAAAAACTCTAATTCGGCTTGGAGGACCTAAATAGCTCAAAAATACATTTTATATTAAAGTTTTTGCAAATATAGGATGCCTAATTAATTGAAAAATTGATTCTAAAATACTTCTGCCTTGGTTTAATGAAATATCCTTGTTCTAAGAACGTTTCTGGCCCGGCTGTTCAATGGCTGTTCAAAGCGAGTTCAGTGTTTGAACCGTAAACGGAATTTTTCCGTGCTCTTGAACCTGGGTCACTTGAACGCTCGTTTTTGAAGGTTCAAGCGGAAGTTCAGTATAAATAAAGTTTTTTTTTTGTTTAAAAAGGAGAAATATAAATAAAAAACTTTTTTTTATATTCATCAAAAATATGATTTTAGTAACTGTCTGCAGATAACTAACTGGTTACCGACGCAAAAATCTTTTTTTGATCAGGGGTGCAAAAAAAAAGATTTCTCTCCGTTTTTTACCCAAAGTTAAAGAGAAATAGCGGAAAATAGTAATATTGAAAAAATCTAATTATTCTTGCCTAAGAACTAAGTCATTTCCGCCAGTTTTCAATGAACGTCACCGAGTAAAAAAGACACATAACTATGGAAACGATTGTTATTTCATTTACCAGCCGCCTTGATTTATAGTTTAAAATGGTGTGTTGAGAGAAGTTCTCTTCGTTCGAGATTTTTAAAAGTATTTTCTTGTTTTTCTTGGTTTTTATGATAAAGGTATTGAGATTTTAAATAAAGGTATTAAAAAAAATAGTGTTAACAACTCGCGGCTAAACTGTGCTTTTTTTTACTCGCGTTTTTAAATACCTCGCTGCGCTCGTTATTTAAACCAACGCTTGTAAAAAAAGCACTATTTTAGCCATTAGTTGTTAAAACTACTATTTTATAGTTTAAAAGAGCCTTTTGAAAATAAAAAAGTATATAATTTAGCCGAAATTTTACCGTTCCAAAAAAATTTGTTATTTCATGTGTTGTTACATTTGTGGGAGTCCAAACTGAGGTGAATTTTTAACTTTTATAAAATGGACCAACTAACAAATGATGAAGGCTTTGTGGAGATTATTCTGGTGATTCAGGGAGATGTTAGAATACGAGGCCAGATTATTTTTTATGTAAGATAATGATAGTGACGCTTTACGAGAGGGGGGGGGGGTGGTTTCTCGTTGGCCAAATTGGAGAAAGAATCCAAAACCTAACCAGCAGTAAGTATTTCAATAGACAGTAAAAAAGTTACGCCGTTTTTGAAAATAGGTCCTACCCAAGTAACATTTTAGGTTATATAGTTTTATTATTTTCGAACTGTTTTATAAGGGGTTTATAGGGGTCGTGAATATTTATAACAATGTTTATAAGAAAACTTTAACATGTTAATGTTTATAAACGTAATGGAAAAACCAAACGAGCATTATTCTTCCAAAATTAGCAATCAGAATATTCTTATTAGTATATTTATAAAACTCTTGTCTTAGTTTTTATAATGTAGCAAACAAAACATTTTAAAAAGCGTCCCTATAAAACTTTTGGTTTTTGGGTTTTATAATTTAGCAATCAAAACCTTTTGACGACATTTCTTATAACACTTTTAGTGTAAAGTTGACAAGTTTTATAAGATTGTAATTAAAACCTTTTAAAAACTATTCTAATAAAACTTTTAGCTTAAAGTGGTTCAAGTTTTATAAAATAGTTAGCAAAACATTTTAAAAACTCTTCTTATAAAACTTTTGGTTTAAATTAATTTAAGTTTTATAAGATATAAATAAAAACTTTTTAAAGATAATCACTACAAAACTGTTGGTGTCCATAGCTGCACAAGCTTTTATAAGATAGCCAGGAAAACTTTATGAAGATTTACCTTAAGCTTTCCATGTGTACGAGTTTTTTAAGTTGTTAGGTAGTAACCAAAACCTTTTCAATAATTTTGATATAAAAGCTTCGCTTTAAAGAGAAAGCCAAAATCACGTGACTAGGTAAATTAGCCATGCAACAGACGCGCAAAAGGCCAAGTGCCCAATACATAAGGGGCCTGAATATTTTTATGTTGTTCGCGCGTGTGCACGATTTTAACGCGTGCCCACCCTGCTTCAAAAACCGCACCATGTGACTGGACATATATTTCCAATGGTTTTAAATGCAGAGTCACGTGATGCCATGCGTGGGCATGCAAGGACACGCGTTGGTGTGCATCGGGTATTATTTAGAAAAAACAATTTTTTCTGGCGAAATTATCCGCGCGTACTGACAATGACGGAAAATGCTGTCAAATATCAAAGAAAACATTTTGGTTAGTTAAAATGTGTAAGTGGCCACTAGGACTACAGTTTACCAAATAATTAATCACTATCGAGGGAGACCAGTATACTGGTAGTTACAACTTCTTGGGATTCTATAAGGGTTTTGATAACCCTTATAAAACTTGACGTAAAATATCTGACTGGCAGCCATTTTCCTAAAGTGTTTCATGATTCAAAAACTTTGTATTTTTGACTTTAAATTCCAAACAGTATAATAAGTTATGTAATAATAGTTGATTTATTAATCGTTTGACCTGCATTTTGTTATTTGTTCACTATTGTTTGAATTACAGGAACTTTAAGAAAACTAACCTTTCTTTTTCCTCCATAAATTTGGTTAAAAATTCTTTAAAGACGACGTGTGACTTATAGGATTTATCGTAGAGAATCGATATAAACATCAATAAAATATTATAATAATATAACCTATAAATATTTGTCGAAACTAATATCCATCCAGTTTCGTCATTTCTATAAACATTTTACTTGATGCATTTAGACAAAGATGAAATTATAAAAAAACGCATGCAATGTAACTTTAAAGAAGGAAAACAAATACCATATATATTATAGGGTTAAATCAATAAGAGGCGGGGTCAAATTGGACGCGCTAAAACCCTCTGACAACCATTTGAAAACTACCTGTAGTTGGCTTGAGATTTTATAAAGGGTTAGAGAATGTTTTTAACGATATTTTTTTAAACTAAAACTCATGTGAAAGTAGTAATGTATCCCTTTATAAAAACTGACACTTAAGACGTATAAGGGGTTTATAAGAGTCCTGAAAAGGTTTTAAAGAGAACCTAATACAACTTTTTGTTTTATTAAGTAGTTTGCCAGAATGTATTGATGGCCATTATAAAAAAATAAATGTTACTTGGGTAAGCCTCATCGAGTAAGCCCTCGAGTATAAGCCCCTCTCTCAGTTTTGTATAACCTTCTCTGAAACTTGTATGAATATGAAAACTTTTTTACAAAAAGGCCGAGCTCTTGCATTGATGTTTTGTTGATTCATTTTCAACAACAATATTCTCACTTTGGACTTACCCAAGTAACATTTTAGGGCATATTGGGAAGTTGGAAGGTTAAGATAACCAATCATACGTCAAAACATGCCCCGTTTTCATTAAGAAAATTACTTTGTAGTTTGAGGTTTGAAAATAAGTTTTAAATTGGAACAAATAACCTTAAGAAATGGTCATTATATACACGACATTTTAAAGGTTTTCTTTTAGGATATTTTTTGAATTATTTTCCTCGTAACATGTCTTCAAAGTTGTTTTGAATATAAAGCTAAAAGAGAAGGTAAATTGATGATAAACTTGACTTGAGATTCTACTCTGAGGTCCCCGCCTTGTTTGGGCATTTCTTGGTCAACATTGCTTGTCAAAAGTTTTTAATAATGTCCTGAAGAAATCCCTTAATATTATGAACTTTTTTGGTTTAAAACTAAACTCAAAGTTACTTATTTTTGACCTACAGTTATTTCTCAAAGTTAGGGTTCTTTAAAAATAAGTTTTAGGACAAAAATTTAGTTTTTTGTCCAACTAAGTACAACCTAAAAATATGTCCGAACTTTATGGAAAATTATTCTATTTTATTTAAAACTTGAGTTTTCTTTTTCTTGATGGGAAGAAAGTAGTTCTGGCACGGATGTAAAAAAGAACATCCGTGAGTTCTGGTAGAAAACAAGAAAACTCCTTTGCGTCACGTGTCCTCTAACGAACTGTCATGATCAGCTGTTTAGATTAATCAATAATCATAACCTTCATGTTCCATTCTCGGTATTTCCAAATTATAATGTTTGGATTTTGGGCTATTAGATACCTATCCTCCTATCATAAAAAGGGATAGGAAAAACCAGATGGATGCTCAAAATTCAAACAAAGAAAGTAGATGTTTAGGTAAAATTTGGGTTTAAGAAAGACGTTTTGATCGTCAAAAAGGATACTCTGTATTAAAGTACCTACCTAGTAGTGGTGATCCTGACAGTTTTGTGTTTTAACATGCCAAAAGAAAAAAGAAACAAACCTTTCACAGCATCAATTACTGCTTAATTACTCACCAGCGTAAATCGTCAACAATCAACATGAAAACTGACAACCGAACAATGGGCTGGGGGTGTGCGGGGAACAATTGGCAATGAATTCGAAAAATGGATAAACCGTCCTTGATGCAAAATTAATAAGAAATTTTGGCTTCAACATTGGAAATTTTGTGTTTGAGGGAAAAAACATGGTTAACAGGACTTTTAGGGCACGGTTGCCAAAAAAAGGAAAGGCCATGTTTTCTTTTCTCTTAACAACATTTTAAAGGTTTTTATTATTTTTATTGAAAAAAAAACTACAAAATCTTTATGAAAATGATTTGCTTGTTTAATACCCAAATATTAAAAGTAAACAATTCAACAAAAAAAATTTCGGCGCATGTCGATTGCCTCCCATTAATAGTTTAAAATAGTAGTTTAACCCCTATGATTAAAATATAACTGTGCTTTTTCATCACCTTTTTTATTTCCTAAGTTGTAGTACATGGTCATAATTATTATTTTTCTCTTTTTTTATTTTCATTTAAAAATGTTTTCATCTCCTTCTATTCTGACTCGTAGAGGGCGCTTCAGTCACAGACAAACAAGAGGGCACTGAGAAAGCATTGTGTACAATAGAACACAAATTAGGTTGAGCATTAATGCAGATGTGTACATGTGTCCCAAAAGTTGGTGAAAAGTGTCCTCTTGAGCAAATTCACATTCAGGAAAAAAAAATTAATTACCTATTTTATCCCAGCAAATTACCTTGGTTTTTTTTGGTAAAAAGGCGGGAAATTTCCCTCTTTTTTGACCTCCCAGTTTTTCAAAACAAAAAATTACTAGCTTAAGTCGGGAATATTTTACCAAATTTTGACCAAAAATGTTACTTGGGTATTAAATGGGATGACCCAAATAACAATTTGTCGACGCAACAACGTTTCCAAATGCAACCACAACGTTGCGATGCGACGTTGTAGGAAACGTTTTGTCAACCCCATTTTACACCAATTTGGTAAATACTTTTCGAGTTGTCTTAACGTTGCTCGCAACCTTTGGTATGCGTCCAAGTCAAGAAATGACCAAGATGGCAACCTTGTCTGCAGCGCCACCTACAATAAGTTATGTTAGAAGTGCGCCAGAGGTGTTTATTATTGCCCAAAATATAACCTTTAGTCAACATTTTATATTTTTTCTCCACCAAAAACATCTATCATAAGATTCAGAGTAATAATAATCAATATTATTCAAATTAATAATCATGAACAAGATGTACGTTTTTAAGGCGTTCAGTACACTAAAATCGGCAACGCAACTTAGTGTACTGTCAAATATGATATTTTTAGGTCCAAAAAAACTGCGGGACTGAAATATATGGCAGATTTAGAAAAAAAGTTATGTTTTTAAATTTTATATAAGACAAAAAATTGTTGCAGAACTACTTTTATGTCTGTATACAACTAAATTAGTGATTTAACAGTAATAACAGCTACGAATTGCTAGGAAAAACTAATAAAAGGCTCCTAACGCGTTTGTTTACATTCTGTTTGACAATATGGCTTCAAATTAAAAAGGTGATTGCAAAAAGCAACATGGCGCTTATCCGTCGTTTCGTACTTACCGTTTGTCAACCAAAAAACGTCCTTTGGTAAACATTCTTTTTATTCTTAGCTCAGATTTAAACAGCTGTCGGTCGAGCACAGAACACAATTTGTATGTTGGACGGATTCTAATATATACGATTTGTAAGATGTATTATTTGTAGAAAGTACGAGTTGTACGATGTACGGTTTGCAAAAAGTATGCTTTGTGTTATGTATCGTTATGCTATTTTATGATTTGCATAAAGTATTGTTTGTGCGATGTATATTTGTTTAAAATACGTTTGTAAAATGTATCTTTTGGAATAATTATGGGGACCCTGTGCGACGTGTACCCTTTAACGATTGGTGGTCGTTATTTTGACACCAAAATAATCAAGAAAACTCATTAGTCATATGAAAACGTTTCCAAAACGTTGCAGTTTAACTTCAGGGTAAAATTAACGTTTAGGCGTCGGTAATTATTTCGTTAACGAAGGTCGTCCCGAAAATAACCAATTTCTCCACCAAATACAACGTTAATATTGGTTAAGTTTTTAGTCATCACAACCAGTAGGTCATCCAATTGTTACTTGGGGAAACAACTTGCATGCAATTCATAATTTATTGCAGCATAACAAGCGAGCTTAAACATTTCATTTATCACAAACCTATATGTATCATATATGTGAAAAGTTAATGCTACAAAAGCCTGGGACCTATTCAATATTTTTTTTCTTTCTGAAATCGTGCTTTTGACACCAACAGAGATGGTGGTTTTAAAACTCAGGTATTGTGCTACAGGAAATTTTTTAATCACAAATGGTAATTTTATATGCGTATACCAAAACAGCTAGCAGTAGTCTAGAAAATTTTTCTTTGCTTATTACTATATCCAAGTTTCCTTCATCCAGCTAGAACCGAAGAAGAGAGACTGCAAACTTAAAAAATCAACCGCTATTTTAAATAATACAAAATATTAAGGACTATTGCATTCTACTCAAAATATTACAGAACAACCGGGCCTCTGCATCAGATCTGCGTGCGACGACGGCCATTTGTAGTTAGGGTTTCTTGTTCCGCTGGAGCAACAAATTTCGTTAAGCCGTTTGAATTTGTATCGTGTTGAAAATAACTTAACTATAAATTTCAGATAATAATTCCTTGTATTAAACTAAACTAAGTAGTACCAATAAAGGAATATTCTAAATGCCACAAATTAACAAAATATTATTATTTTTAAAAAATGTCATTACTTTAGCTTAATGAAATTAAAATACAATCTGACCTTTATCTCACTCAAAATTTATTACAGAAATCGATTTTTTACTTCTAAAATATTACCTACAATAAGGAAATACACACCAAAACTCACTTTACAATTAAAATTGCTTATATTTACTGGTCGCTATAAAACAATACCACCTAAACAGGGTGTTATTAGACTCAGTCATACATTTGCTATGTTTTCATGGGTATTGAGTTCGTTTTCAATCTTTTTCTTTTTCTGTAATATAGCGTGTTCTTTATCAAGACCAAGAACACGCTATATAAAAGAAAAAGATAGAATGAGTTTTGAAAACGAACTCAATACCCATGAAAACATAGCAATTAAAAACCACAAATCCATTTCAATGTATGACTCGAAATCCATTACAACATGTATAAAACAAGGTCAGTGAAAGCATAAGCACAAATTTAACACAAAATTCGTAGTTTTGTTCATTCTTTCTTTCTAGTAAAGAAAGAGATGGATATAGACTTACGCTTTACATTTGTACCTATGCATTCTTACTTAGGTTAAATAAGTTTAAAATTCGATTCTTAAAAAATGATGATAAATATTTTAACTGGCAGTGCATCTCATCTACTAGGCACCTTTAGCAATAACTGCATATTAACCAAAAACCGCATATTAAACAAAAACAATGAAAACTTTGAATAATATATTTTTGAGGTGCGCATACCCCTAGTATCAATATAATATAAAAAAGGCTTACTACATTTAAACTTTTAGAAGGCAACCTAAAACTTTCAAAAAAATGCTGTTTTTATATCAAATATGTACACCTCATCAAAGAGGTCCTAGGGCTCGCTTCACTAGTTTTTAAAATATAAATGGTTGAATCGATCATATTAATATTTCCGTGAATGTTCCTCAAAATTCTCTACTTTTAGTAGTTACTATGTTTCCATATGTGACTGAATCCGTATTGACTACAATTTTTCCTGTCATAAAAATGACAGGTAAGAGGTTAAATATAAACAAGGACTATTGCTTTGGTTTTATTTATTCATGTTAATCATTGCTTTAACTGAACTTCAACCATACTCCTATTTTTATCCCGTAGTTCCTCCAGGCTTCTGGAGCAGTCTTAAAAAATAGTTTAGATAGTGGATCAGTTCTTAAGAATTTTGTTATCATTTCTTAAATCTAGTTTTATACAATAGGCCTGGACTGGCACAAATAACGAAAAAAATGTGTAGAATAAACTAACGGAATCAGTCACCGATGAAAAAACTTTGGACTAGGAAAAGAACTTTACAATATTTAACTATAATAATAACTTACCAATACTTTATCGAGAAGTACGTACTATTTGTTATTTTATACCTTTCTTGATGCCACTTAAGCCATGTTTAAAATTAAACAAAAAAAAAATATTTAAAACATATTTGGAAAAAACTATTCTTATTGTATTGGGTGACAAGTATTCATAATAAAAAAACCATAACAAATTCATCTATCTACCTAAACGTTCTATTCTTTTCGCACTTTCCTTTTTCTTGTTTCAGGTGAAACTTCTTCGGTAGCCTAAAGAGAAAAAAGTAACATATTTGTCATAGTGTAGGAAAACAGAGTTGGGTGTCAATTCCGGGTTTCTTAAGATGTTAGATCAACAACTGTTATAACAACACTACATAACAAATTGAAGGTTTTTATCGATTTAGAAATACACATTTTCCATCCTTCTTCCCTTTGCTTGTTAGGTATTATTATTTTTCTTTTTACAATAAGAAATTTATAAAATGGTGTTTACCGATCTTCTAAAATCAATAAAAATGAAAGTGAGCTAAGTTGAAGCAGGAATATGAATATTTATATACTATAGTAAAATAAAAGCTGTTTTTCCAGTCATCATACTCTGATAATCAGCTGCGGTCCCGTGTGTACTGTATAGTTTTCAAATACACTCACAAAATTTTCATGGGCTCCAGAAATACTTGAGAAAACGGTAAAAAAATATTCATTTAAATAACACTTTTTTTCATATACGTTTTTTGCTTTCTGGGAGAAATATTAAATTTTGTATTTTGTTCTTAACCCTAAACAAGCAATTTTTCGATTAAAACACATGTTGAAACCCCATAAATAACGTTTTTATTTTGGTCAAAAAAACCTATTTTTGGAATCCAAAATGGCGAAAATTTACGACAATTCTATAAAAAAGACAATACAATTATACCACTGTTTACCTCGTTCAACACTATATCAACATTTTAAAACATGATGCTAGTTGGAACAAAGGGCTGCAGATGGCGCAGTGTTGAACATTGAAGGTCCGTTTCTGCGAGCTTAACATAGTTACCATTGTTCTCTTTTCCTAAATACATTCGTCTGAGAGAGATCCAGCATACTACCCTTACCAGGAAAAACACCCGCCTGCACACCCTTCAACCCCGGATAACTGTCAGAGGTAACTATCTCAAGAAGATAGTTAGATTGCGGGATCGAAGGGTGTAGAGGCGGGTATTTCCCTGGTATGCTGGATCTCTCTCAGACGAATGCATTTAGAAAATGAAGACAATAGTAACTATATTAAACTCGCAGAAACGGACCTTGAGGCTGCGTTCCGTCGCATCGTAAAAAGGTGTATTCAAATTTGCCGCCGACCAGCCGTTCACGGTGCGTTTTTTGCCAACTTAACACGGTTACTATATTGTTCTCTTTTTCTAAAACCCGATTTATTATTATTACAAGTTCATGTTGGACCACATGATGGGTTTTTTTTAGGGATTTTCGATTTAAAAATTGGTTCTGGTTGACATTATTTTGACAGCGGTTTTAAATATTGTAAAAAAAGACTGCCTATAATTTTACAAAATTTAAGGGGTTATGTTTACAACCAAAGCGCCGAACCAACCAGGCTGATTCTAAAATTTTATAACCGAGTTGCAACTGTGACGTCATTGTTTTAAAACGAAACGACCGGTTCCGGTTCTGGTTCAACCAGAACCAGGACCAATTGTAAATCGAAAAGCCTTTTAGTCAGGGTGGCCGCGCATGGGAAACGCTGGTGTGAATCGGGTGTAAAATGCATTCGACCCCGATATCTGTCATCGGCAACTATCTCAAGAAGACTTTGATCTCTTATCTCTCTCAGATTGATGTAATTAAACAAGATAATGATGGTATGGAATCTCGCAAAACCGCGACTTTTGATGTCGCAAAAACGTGCCTTTTGATGTCACAAAATTAACCTTACTCCTGGACTCTTGTTCTTTCACCACCTTTTTCCACGGGAAATTTCACTCACCTCACTTCAAGGTCGGTCAAGAATAAGCGTCCTGTGGGTATATGAAAAAAATCTTGTTTGTTTTGTTATTATAATTGCCAAAATATATATAAATTGTTTATAGGGAGAAACCTTATGGGCAAAAAAGAATATTACAGACACCAATTTATATAATTATTGTGTGTGAGTTCTGTAAGTGTCTCTCGAAATATTTTCAATCTTATCTTATCTTTGTTGTTGTTTACTTAAGTTTTTATAAGTGGGTAGATAGCAACATTTTAAAAACCAATCTATATATCTTTAATTGATAGTTACTTACGGTTTTATAGATGGGTTGACAGAAAGATTTCAAACACCACTTTTGTCACTGATGACTTATATTTTTATAAATATGTTGGTGGAAACATTCTTAACACCAATTTACATAACATTTGTTACCGATGACTTTAATTTTTATAAAGATGTCTTCTGGGGAAATATTGTTAACGCCAGTTTTATGTTACCTTAGGGTACCATCATTTAGAGTCTTTAATAAAACAAATATACAAACTAAATTCCCGTAGGAAACCTCTAAATACCTTAGGGCATCAATGGAACCCGCTTTATAATAATTATATAAATTTCCGTCACCAGAGGTTTCTGAAAATGCTCATTGGGATCACCTCTTTGCTCTATTTTACTGCAACAATATGTCAAATTCGTATTAAAGTTTAGTTATTCTTACCTCTTGCTCTTCTTCATTTTCGTCGTCCTCGTCGGAGTCAGGATCTGAATTTTTCTCAGCATCATCCTCTCCTTCATTTTCCTATAAAATTAAAAGTGACTTTTTTAGGTTTTGATATTAAAATTGAATTTTGGCTAAAGAGGGAAATGAAATTTAATGGAAGCAGTCAAAAAACTACTTAAAACGAACTAATTGTACATAAAAAATTAAAAGGAAATTGTTACCTCTACTTCTACATTATCGTCTTTGGTATCTTCAGTTGGTGCGTCAGTCTTTTTGCTCTCAGCAGCTTTTTTAAGGTCCTCTTTCTCCTAAAATTTTGCAATTAAATTAAACCTCGTATAATTTAAGTTGATGTTTTGTAATGTTTTGAATACAACAGTGAAGACTGAGCCCCATATATCTTTTAATAGGATATCCAACATCATAGGTTTAAAATATAAGATACAGGCTGTGAAAAGTTGAATTACATAAAAAAATAAACATTCACCTTATCTCAAGATTTTATTCTTGAATGTAATTTTTAAAAATTAGAGAGAAGACGTATTGTCAACATTTCATTAGTTTTCTAGTGCTTTTTTCTGATTGTTAATTTAAAAAAAGTAAAAAACAAAATGGACAATTTGGTTCGATGGAAGACCCTCTTCATTATAAACACCATAGGGATAGGGGACCAGTTAAGTTGGATTATCTGCTAAAACTCTCTAATAAAACATAAATAAAATTACCTCGTCCGCGGCCGATGATGGCTTAAAGCAACAGTATAACAAAAATACTACAGGGATGCCCAAAACTAAAATATATACGGCCCAAAGTGCAGGATACTCATTGGTTAAATTCGCTAGCTTTTCTACTACACTTTCCTAGAAAAACAAGAAAATACAAAATAGTATAAATAGGAAAATATGTATTTTATACACAAAAACGAAAGATGTTTGAAAAACGAGTACCACAAGCATCATAATAAAATAGCGCTAGTAATAAGAGCGATACCTAAGCAAACGATGTAATAAAAGACCAAGGGAGTTCAGTGAGACTCAAAATACAATTTGAATACTTTCAAAGAGGATAGAAAATATCAATGATACCTTGGATCTTTCTATTTTTTTACACGCTTTTGTTATATTACTTATTTTAATATTTTTTAGTACTTTACTGGGGTGTGGGCTTTTTTACTCCGATTTACAAATTTAATATTTCAACCGCTATGCGCTATTTTGATTTTTTTGTCACTCGCTCTTTCAGGAGCCAATAAAATCTAGCAGATACAATTATTTTTTTTTTAAATTTACAGTTACATCAAGCTTATCTTTTTTAGTTACCTCCTGTACGCACTTATAGAGAAATAGGCCGTACATTATAATCGGAATGGAACAGTAAACAAAATACAGGCTCCACCCTCCAAGATTGTAGTTTAGTGATTTTTTCACTCTGCCCCATAAAGATATCTGCAAGAGTTACTGAATTTTTTGATCTAGTTCATATTATACAGTGATGTATTCAGGTTAAAGCATTTATTATAAAAAAAATAGTAAAATAAAATTACAAAGTAGGTTCAATTGTATTTTTTGTTTTAGTTCCCTTTATTTAAGTTTTTTTGGGACTTGGGGACAGCGTAGTTAGCAAAACCCCCAAAAAGTTTCAGTAAATAAGATCTTGGATGGAATAACGAGAGTTGATTGCTCTTGAATGGGTTAGAAATAAAATTTATAGCTAGAATTGATCATTTTCCTGTTGTACTTACTGATTCTCTGGCAATTTTCTGACGTTTGATATCGAACGAATGTGCAGCCCAATGCTCTGCTTCAACTAAGTCGTCTGTGATAACAATATTATCAAAATAGATATCCTTGGACATGGACCACAATTCAAAACCGACAGCAGCCTAAAAAAAAAACAAATCTTGTTCCTTATGTTACTTATAAATAATTTTTTTGTTAATATAATAAAGAAATGATCCAAGGATTGCAAGACATGTCACAAAAGTCTAAAAAAACAAAAAAACATAGAAAATAGACTTAATAATCCCACAGCTACATGATCCTGAAGCAGCTAAAAATGACAGGTAATAATTTTACTTACCACGGTGTGCATTTTAAAGGGCTGCTTGTCTTCAAAATATTCGGGATTGGCGATTTTCTTGGGCCTCCACTTTCCCTTGTAGTTAGGGTTATCCACTAGTGGGGGTTTCCATTTTCCCTAAAAACGAGAACAATCGATATACGAACCTAAATAAATATAATTCTCACATACTTTTGACTTCAGTGTAGCTATTCTAGACATCAGTGAAAATAAAATAATTCCCCAAAAATGGTCGATGTCGCTTATTTATCTCACACTAATGGCAGTATTTTAAACAGAAATTGATGTCTTTTATTTCCCTCTAAAGACCATTAAAAACAAATTTTATCAAAAGTCATGTCCTTGGCGGCGTCAACCAATAGAATCTGTGATTTTCAGGCAAATACTTGTTTTCTCACTGATCTCAAAAATAGGTACAGGTGGTTGATGCAAAAATTTCGAGACAATGATCGTTTTGGATAGATTTAGTAATGTTGGAAATTATTACGAGATATCCGACAATCAGTCAAACACGGGTAGACTTCACTTGATTGCCGATTATCAACTTTCCAATAAGTTTCTACAGTTACTGATAGAGAAGTGGGTTCTTCAGATGTAAGGTGAACTCTTTCATTTTATTTGGCATTCCGATCATAAAACACTATTTGATTTGACCCCAACATCTCCTACTTATCGAAAAAAGGAATAGTTTTAGAGAGGCTGTGGCAATGGCAAGAACTTTCTTTCCCAAGATATATATTTTGTGAAACGTCAAATGCCACATAAAAGCAAGAGAACTTAAACACACTCACTATGTTCATTCGACAGCTCTATACGGATCGGAACCGGATTGGCTTCATAAATCTCGCTTAAATCTCCGATATAAACACGTGGGATTAAGAGATCTGTTTTTTAAAGATTTATTATTTTATTTAAGATTTTATTATTTAATATATGGTTTCCTTCTTTGTTCCAGTGTTTCTTTTTTCGATCTTGATTTCAATTCAATTTTTTTTATAAAACGACAACAAAATTTTAAGTTTAAACAATCGAGATTAGGGATTTAACTTTTAATCCTACGATATAAACGCCCAAGATAAGGGATTACAATTTCAAGCGGCTTGAGTTTCAATCCGGATCGGACCGTCGAAATAAACGTAGTAACTATCAAATACCTTAAAAGCGGGATTGTTTATCATGGGTTTTTCCCAAGGGCCGCAACCGGGTGCGTCAGAGCAGGCAGGATTAGCAACCAAAGGTGGTTCCCATTCTCCATCCATATCATCATCCCAGTCCGCGGGTTTCACAGCCTTGGGATCGGGGATCTCAGGCATTTCGGTCTCGATCCAACTGAAATAATATAAAAAAAAATGTCATAAGATTCAAGCGACATCAGAGGTTGGAATAAAATGGGTATTATACCACCCTCAGGGCTAAAGAATCTTTCGTTCTTCTGAAGCAATTAATGAAAAAAACATAGCTTCCATAGAATCCAAAGATGTTAGGTGATGAATAACTTCTTCAACTGGTTGTAGATTTAGAAAAATGCTTTTCCAAAACGATATTATCCCCTTTGAATTCAATTAGACAAAAATTCTGTAGGGTAAGGATTATGTGTTGACTACCATACCCTTAACAATGCCTCTACTTTAGGCGCCTATCCAATTCCACAGTTGGAGCTACCAAAAAACTCAGCACGTGGCTGTCTAGAAAGGTAGACCAAAGACAACTCGGCACCACAACAAAATTTTACCGTTTTTGTAGTTGTGCAAACGCCGCTTCACATATCCCCCGACTCATCATAGAGCACTGAAAGAAAAATTGATCATCTTATCTTGAGTATGCCCAGGCGTATTACAGAGTGCATTTCTATTATTTTCTATTTCTATAGGTGCACAAAATTTTAATTAAATCTGTTAACATACTATTCTATTTTTTTGATAAGCATTATAGTATTTTTGGAAACTAGAGAGAGAGAGAGAAGCAGAAAATTTATTGAACTAAAAGAACTATTACAAACTGCGTTCGGTATTTATGCAGATTGATCTCTTTGATCTGAATCATTCCATTATTTATTTGTTTATTAGATGTAGGGGAGGTAAATCCGTCTGTTGAAAGTATTTGGCTGAACTAAATCTCGAAAAATGCCTGCTATTCAGCGAGATGGTAGAGAGGAATAGAATTTTCATTCATAGCCTTGGGATCGGGGATCTCAGGCATTTCGGTCTTGATCCAACTGAAAGAACATGAAAAAATGTGTTAAGATTCAAGATAAAGTTATTATATAGTATTAGTTCTATTTGATGTACCTCATGCTATACTACTGGGTGCAGATTTTTGGAATAAAATGGGTATTATACCACCCTCAGGGCGAAAGACCCCTTTCGTCCATTCCATAGAATCCAAAGATGTTGAGTGACGAATAACACCTTCAACTGGTTGCAGTTTTAGAAAAATGCTTTTCCAGAACTAAATCACGACTAGGACAGAATTAAATCTAATAAAACAACAATAATTCAATTCAATCAAAAAACTCTGGAGAGTGAAGATTATGTGTTGACTACCATAACCTTAACAATGCCTCTATTTGGGACGCCTATCCAATTCCATAGTTATTGCCACCAAAAAACTCAGTACGTGGCTGCTTAGAAAGAGAAGATTGAATTCCCCACACACGTCAGCTGAATTTAGACATAACCTTTAGGTTGTTTGGGGCACTCTTCCCTTATCCCTATCATCTTATCTTCATTATGCCCAAGCATATAACAGAGTGTATACACTTTTAAGTGTAAACAGCAGGTACACAAAATTTTAATTAAATCTGTTACTTGCTCATGGTGTTCTATTTTTTTGACAAACAATATAGTACTTTTGGAAACTAGAGAGAAGCAGAAAATTTATTGAACTAAAAGAAATAATATAAGCTGCGTTCGGTATTTGTCAGATTGACCTCTTTAATCTGAATCATTCAGTTATTCATTCGTTTATTAGATGTAGGGGAGGTAAATCCGACCCGTTCGATAACTCCGCTCCGATCAATTGGACGTAAGTCAGTCTGTTGGAGGTTTTGTGCCGATGAAAAGATAAATTTGCGACTGTGAGATTATATGTCTTCAATTCTTTAATTTTCATTTTTTTAACAAGAGTTAAAATTAAATTAAATCTCGTAAAATGCCTGCTATTCAGCTAGATGATATAGAGGAATAGAATTTACATTCTTCCCTATTCTCAGCATAGCCCTCAACTTGCAATACTACAGATTCCTTCATCCTCTTCAAGAATGATAAACATGTTAGCGCCCTAAATAGCTACCCAAAAATTGTATCAAAAATCGACGTTGATGTGCACGGCCTTAAGAAAAATTACGTTAAACAACAAGCCTAAAGAAAAGAAGTAAAGCAATCGATCCCGCGGGCTTATCAACCCCCTGAAAATATGTACACCTACTGCTGGATTTATTGTCAGGATTTCGACAGTGTCTTTGTTAATTGCAATAGAAGTCCGATGCTTTCACAAGGCAAATATCGAACGCAGTTGACAAACTTATTTCAAGAGTGCTCCTCATAACTGCCACTTACCCTTCTGGCTTGACGGCGTCTTCCTCAAGAATCCACGCGGGAGCGTCTTCGTCCCAGTCGTCCGGTTTGACGGCAGTTTCGTCCGGGATCTTCTCCCTCTCGTCCCAATCCTCCGGTTTTTTATCGTCAGGATCGTCGATCTCCGCGGGCGGATTAACGGGAGGCGTAAAATCTTCTAGTAGGCTGCCGGAATTCACAACTTTTTTGTCCACTTGTATCTAAGTATAAATTAAAATGTTCAAGATGTAAAATAGTCAAATAAGGGCCATTTTCAATCGGGTTACTAGTAAATACCAGCCATACCAGTTATCCCTTGGTTGACATTTGAAATCAGCTGTTTCGACGCTTTGGCTTTAAGCAAGGACGTACTTTAGTGCGCAATAATAGGGTGTCTAACAAAAATCGAAAACCAAATTTCGTCCAATTCCCAGTCCATTTTTAAATTTTTCTGGTTGGGTTTTCGTGAATTAGTAGTTTTATCGTTGAATTAAAAACATTTATTACACACGCAGAACACAAATTCAAATAAAAAAACTACTTTTTCAATTTAATTAGCTCTTGCTCAACAGGTGCCCGATACCACTAGAAAAAAAATCGGTATTTCGGTAATAACCTAAAAAACTAAATGTAGGGGATTCCCTAAACAAAATAAATTATAAAATGAAACTAACTCTTTAATTTGAAAATTCCCGTCCAATACCCGATTTTTCAAGGCTCTGTAAAATTCCCGTCCATTTCCCGGTTTTCCTGGTTTTCAAGGGTCCTCGACACCCTGAATAACTTGTTGAACTTTTTTAAACGATATTATTTAACTTCACAGAGCCTGACTGTCTATCAAATCTTGCGATTCATTTTTGACAGACTTCTCATGGACCAATTTTAATGAAATTTGGAACAGTAATGTAGGTTCGATGACAATACAATATTATGAAAAAATTTTGATAGTAGGGGGTGGTTGAGGTGTGTAACGGGGATAAATTCCTTACTTTGAAACCAAAGCAGATACATGCGGTTGTCATATTTATGATCTGATTCAGTAATTAAAAAATTAAATGTCGCGAGCGTTATCCACCCAAGACAAGGTCTGTAACGCGCCGATGGCTGTGTGGCACTAGGGTGGCTAGCGTTACACCCCCGGGACGCAGGCACACCCCGTCGTGTAGGAGCCTTTCTTTTCTACACGTACATCTGGAAGGGATGACCGAATATTTATGCGCTACTTGTGGGAATAACAATGAAAAGTCAAAATAAAGAAACGTCAACACAGAAAAAAGTACTGTAGACACTGCAGTCGAATATCTGGGATCAAAATTATTTGAGGAAGGGCAAGATTAGGTTGCATTGAGTCGTGAAATCGCTTGATGGACTTAGGATGGAGGAATTGTATTGTACAAAATTGACAATAAAGAAACCTTGTAATAATGAGGCATTGCTAGAAATGGAAAAATTGGAAAAGCAATAATAAAAGTAGAAAATAAATACATAAATAATAATAATAAATAAAAAACTAAATGAATGGGTAGTAAGAAATAGGGTTTATATAAAAAATTAAAGTAATAACCAAAACTATTGAATGCATTTACTAAATAATATTTTCGTAACAGCTGGCAAGATTTATTTTTTTTTTTTAATCCATTTTTTCCAATTTTCTATGGTTCTTGCATTAACTTTTGTTTTCAACTATATTTACACCAGCTTTAACAAATTGTCACTTTTCAAACTCCAAAAAAGGCCATTATATTAAATACAGGGTGTCCTAAGAATCCGAGTCCACCCTAATATCTCCAGAACCAAACGAGACAGAGAAGCAAAATTTCTCATAATTAGATGGGTTACAAACAAGTATCTTTTTGGATGCTTATTGTGCCGCCATTCATTAAGGGGGGCGGAGCGCGGGCGGAGACAATACCTAATATGTTACCCTTTTCTATAACGGTTTTTAAATAAAATGACAAAAACTTTTAAATAAGATAAAGAAGATAGATAGAGAAGAAAAATAAAAAACAAATAAATTCACGAATATCTGTTTTCTTGTTTAACTCATCAAAAAAAGTATCGTCGCCGCCCTAGCTCCGCCTCCTTAATGATAGGTATAATGGTTAGCATCCAAAAAGATACTTTTTTGTAAACTATCTAATTATGAGAAATTTTACTTCTCAGCCTCTTTTGATTTTAGAGATATTAGGGTGGACTCGAACTTTTGGGACACCCTGTATAACTAGTTTTATTTGCTTATTATGTATTTTAAAAATGCATTTTTTTCTGTATTTAGTCTTAATTTAGGTACTTAATATATTAATGTTTAAAATATATTTAAAAATTTAATCTAATAAGAGTTTTTAATTTAATTTAATTTTGTTTTTGTAAAGTAAAAATTTCCCATAAAGCACATATGCTTAAATAGATTAAAAAATAAAGCTCTGATAATCCCTAAAAAAAAAATTGGAAAATATTCGAGTGAGAAAGTCCCAAAACTTGATGATTTTAAAAAAAGTTAAATTGTTAGTGCCCTTGAAACAATATCTTTGCCATTTTAAAATATATGCTTGTTAAAAATGTGAAAAAGTAACCTTATATAGTAGTATTAAAAAATAAAGCACTGATAGATCCCTAAAAAAAATTGGAAAATATTTGACTGAGAAAGTCCCAAAATGTGACGACATAAAAAAAAGTTAAATTTGTTAGTGCCCTTCAAACGATATCCTTGCCATTTTAAAATGTGACTAGCAACCTTATACAGTACAAATCACCCATAAAATAAGACTGGTTATTATTTTGTTAACAAGTTATTGTTGTATTACAAAAAAAATCGGACGGTTTAAAATATTATGGTAAATTCCGGTATTTACTGGTTATTTTGTATTTTGGATCAAAGGTGGTCCTTCCAAAAAAATCTCCACTCAGAAGGGGAGGCACATGCAAATTGACACATTTTTGTGATTTTATTAGGGTGGTACATGGTGAGGCGAGGGGCTAAGCACTACTTACCTCAAAAGTGTTATCAGGTCTTAAAATTAAAGTGTACAAATGCGGCAATTTGTCGGAAAAGAAATCTTCGAGTCTCTCTCTCGGCTTCTGACTGTGTTTCTCTTCTATGGAACCGTTTTTCGGATTCTTATGTCGGAAAATAAAATGCAACTTGTGATCATTACCGCACTTATCCGGACCAAACATAATGGTGTACGGTGTTTTGTCGTGAAAGTTCTGCAAGTTTTTTGATTCTGCGGATTGCGAAAGAAGTTTTAGGTAAGCGCCGCCACATTCTTGACCTATAAATTAAAAAGAGGATATTTACAATCATCAATTTAGTTCTCTACTATCGCAGCCCAAAGGCCTTTTCTCTGGATAAGCAAGTTTCAGGCAAGTTAACTGAAAAAATGAGCAGATCTTAACAAGGGTTGAAAAAAACAACTTTCGCCAATTTGCCCCAAAATATTTATATTTTCTACAGGCTAGGTATAACTTACCATCTTGCAAAAGAACTTCATATTGTACAATCAATGGTTTGTTGTCGAAGACAAACGGTCTTAATAAAGGCGTGCTTATAGCCGCGTGTTTGGCTTTTGACTTTAAGACGAGACCTTTGTCTGCTGCAAATCCATCTTTTTGTGGCCCTTCCAAAGCCCATTCGCCGTCGTATTTTGCAGTATCATCCTCGATTCCTAAAATGTTTATTATTTTTCATTTCCCCTACACCAACTAACAATGACAGTTCTCCACAATCCGTTTTTTATACAGGTTCATGATTGTAAGTAGTGGGTACTCTGTGACAAATAATTAAATATTCTTCAAACCACTTACCCTCTTTCTTTGTTTGAGACTTAATCCACCTTTTGTTAAACTGAACAGGATCATCAAAATGTTCAGCCAAATACACTCTCTTGGGATCTAACGGCTCGGGAGTTTTATACTGAGATTCAACATAGCCGTCATCTACAGTCTCCACTGTTACTTCATCCTATAAAAATTAACAAAACCCTCACAATTCAATTCTTTATGGAAGTTATAGACCAAACACTTTTACTCTGAGATACAGATATCGTATTTTGCCCTTAATAAGTTAAGCCTTAATAACTTAAGCCAAAATAACTACTTACATCAGAGTCCTGACATATGGTACCTCCAACCAACAAAAGACACACAAAAATTGGGATTGTAGCTCCGTTCATTTTAAACCTAAAAAAATACCATTAAATATCCTTAAAACTATTAAATGAAGAAAGGACCACAGGGTCATTCCATATCAAATCAACCAAAAAATCACAAAAATTTTACGCGACCAATTCCAATTTTGATGATTTTTGGTATATATTTTCTTCTTACCATAAAAGTTGAAAATGCAAATTTTTAGATTTTTTTGATTCGTAGTTTTTTTTTTTTAATTTTTCAAAATAAAAAAGTCAGCATTTTGACCTTAACAAGAATGTACAAAACTAGCAATATCTCGAGAACCACTTACACTAGGAAAGTAATAAATGGCTCATTTTAAAGTCATTTTGAAGCTCTTTTTTATGAAATATCACAACATAATTTTAACAAAAAAAAAATTGAAAATAAAAAATTGAAAAAAAAATTGAAAAATTCAAAAAGGCCATTTTTAATTTTTTTGAAAAAAATATATAATTTTGGTCAAAGTGTTACTTAATTATCCACAAAATTTTATGATGGAGAAATGATGGGTTCAATATCAAAAAAATATCAAAAATATTAAGTACATTAAAAATCATGCATTTAAAAAAATAAACATATTTTAGGAGCACCAATAGTGCACTGGATATTAAAATAAATAAATTTGTTGGATGGATACAGGTTTTAAAAAATACCCAGAGGCTTTATCTACAAATTATTTTATTTTAAACTCGCAAAATAAATAAACAAACTTTTCTACTTCGTTGATAAAAATTAGACAGAAAACACTAAGACTAACTATATACCTTAAATTTATTTTTTTAACTTTCTTTTAAGAATTTCTGATGAATCTGACATTTCTTTTTTGCTGACATTGTAAGTTCTGTTAGTAGCAGTGTTGGGTTCAACTTTTTTTATAAGACTTTCTGGTTTAATAATTAAAATATCTTGAGGTGTTGGGTAAAAAAATGATGAGGCAGGTCCTCGTGGATGAAGAAAGCTTACTTTCAGTTCTCCGCTCTCATTATTTTTCCCCAAGACACAAGCCAGCCACCAAGCACTGTCATATTCTACAGTGACAAACCCTGACTCGATATTTTGCAAAATAATGCTTCCACCTTATGTGTTTCGACCTCTAAGCATGTAGAAAACTGTTTTGCCAAAAACGTGCATTCTGTAAGAGGAATTACAGCATGAATTTTTTGTGTCCCCGGTATTGTTAAGACTTCCGTAAATCTTTTATTCAAAATTATTTCATGATTTGTATAATCTGCTTCTGTGCAATATTTAAAATCAATGCCAGATATGTTTTCTTCACACCAAGTAAACAATTGTAGAGGTGTCATTATTTGATTGTCATAGGGCCTCTGCAAACTGGCTTTGGCAGCAAGTCTTTTAACAGTTCCTCCCAAGCCATCGCAGGCACTTTTGCCATGCGACGTGGCAAAATAATGCCACTCTGCTTCAACACCAAAATCTTTTTTATGCAGGCATACATTCAGAAAATTCTTTTTGTTTTTGTACTGCGCAGCACATCCATCTGAAAAATAAAAAATTTTGTTAAGTCCTGGTATTTTGATTTTTAAATCAAGCATTAATTTTTTTAAAAATAAATGAAATGCAATTGTATTGTGTCAAGCTTTCCGAAATAAACACATAATTCAGGTTGTGCAGTTTACCATCACTTAGAAAATAAATGGCAAAAGGGTGGAGGGTTGCCTGGCTGTTATTCCAATGATAAGACTAGACTTCATCTTGCATAACAAGGGAATAATTTTCCGCAAAGTCGCAAGTGATCAAAGACTCTCCAGGTTTAAGGTTAATTTTTATTTCATTGTATCTATCTTTTTGCATTTTTGCAATAAAAGAATGTGATTTAAGTTTTACAAGATCATCAGTAAATTCCTGGACAAAAACATCACTTTTCTTAACAACGGTTTCCATAGTACACCTATCTACTGAGACCCACTTTTTAAATGAGACCTCATCAATTAATTCTTCCTCAAATTTTTCTATTAACGTATTTTTAAACTGTTCTACTCCAGGACATTGCTTGCATCTATTGCTTAAAAAACAGTCCACTGAAGGTGGATTACACATTAGTTTATAAAGGCAATCATGATAAGATATTGCAAGAGGCCTGTTATTTTCATCATATAGCTTATTTAATTTGGAGCCATTGAGCATTAGTTTTATATTTTGATGTATAGTACATACACATACAGTATGAGTCCCACTTTTTCCTGCCAGTATACAGTTTTTGGGTCGCAGTTCACAAAATTTTGAAAACCCAATTTTTTCATTGGGGTACTCAGTTTTAAACAATGCATAAATTTCTTTTAAATTAGCTAAGACTAATTTTTTTTGTACATATTCTTTTTCAGCTCCATATTTTCTGATAACAACATAATCTTTTTTACCTGGCATGGTCCTGCTAATGTCATCCCTTTGGTAAAAATCTACCACTATTTGGGCCACTCTATCACTAAGGGTCTTTCCCGGTTTGGGGTTAGGAGAACATAATATCCCATTGTCCTTAACTAACTGTTTTACAGCTCTGGCCAAATATTGAGAAACTCCAAATTCTTCTTCAATCTTCTTTCTACTCCAACTTTGAGGTAAACATGATAAAACTAGTATTTTCTCACTCCTCTTTTCGGTTTTTAAAAATTTGTCCTTTAACTGCTTAATCATTTCACTTTCGTCACTCTGGCATTCCTTTACTAGCGTTGAATCTGATTCCTTTGTAAATGCTTTCGCAATTGTATGCTGTACAATATCAATTTTTTCTTTGTATACATTTTTTCTTTTAATCGGCGACACACCAAGAAGCTCCAATGACTTGTTTAAAAGAGTAAATGATTCAGCAGGATCTTGAAAATCTGGATCATTTTCTGGAACTTGACTGGGTCTAAAAAAATTTAAAAAGTTAGTTTTTTATAAGAACTTAAAAAGGGGGTAACAGCTGACCCAAAATGTGTACATAATGCCAAGAAATTTGTACATAATGTCTGTATTCTCAAAATGCCATGCAAAATAATGCCATGCAAAATAATGCCATGAGATTTTTCCACTCCGTACTTGACGCAATTGGTTTAGTTTATTAATTTTATATTAAAAAATACTATTTGTTACTTACCCTGCCTCATCTTCTTCAGATGCCTTAAACTCCTTTGAAAGCTTTAGTCTACAACCATCACAGATTTTCATTCCCATTTTGACATTTTTGTAACTGCACATCCACTTGGTCACATTTCTTAATTTCCCAAAATGCTTGATTTTTAACTCTAGTGGATCACAGCACTTTACTTTATATTTAGTCCATCCACTTGCCTCACCCATAGTTGAAACTTTTAAAATTACACAGAGATGACTTCTGATAAACCTTCAGTCGAACTATTATGTATCGATTATTTGGAGCTGTATCAGGAAGATACTTGCCAAAAATTTAAAATCAATTTATGCAGGAATTTTCATGTCAGCAAATCCCCACAATGTACCTAAACAGACCAATAAAATGAAGGAGGTGTGTCCTTAATGTTAAACAGGAATAAACAGGCAGTATTTCACAAAAGTATTGGCAGGTGTATACAGGCATATTTTCCTAAGAATTGGAACATCCAATAGTACGTCTCCGGTGGAAAAGAGGTTTTGTAAGTAAATATTACAATGGGGGGCAATGTTAATCTGATTACTGATACAGAATGAAATGTAGGATATAATTTTTTATTAAATAAAATATTGTTAAATATTTTTATAATATCGCTTTAAACCCCATTATATTCTTCTAATTACCAAAATGCATTGTCTATTTATAGGCGATTTTTCATGCATGTGACATTTTTAATAAATTTTTTCACATTGAACCCATGATTTGTCCATCTCAAAATTTTGTGAATAGTTTAATAACACTTTAAAGAAAATAATATAATTTTTTGAAAAAAATTAAAAATGGCCTTTTTGAAATTTTTCAAAAAAAAAATCAAAAATTTTTTTTTTATTTTTTTTTTCAATATATGTTATGCAATATTCTCATATGAAAGGTCTTTATAAGAGCTTTAAAATGAACCTTCACCTACTTTTCTATTATAAGTGGTTCTTTGGATATTCCTAATTTTGTGCGCACATGTTAAGGACAAATAAGTGACTTTTTCGATTTTCAAAAATTAATTCAAAATAAACAACTGGTCAAAAAAGTCTGAAATTTTGGATTTTCCAGTTTTTTGGTAGGAAAAACATGTATACTAAAAATCATCAACATCGGAGATGGTGTGGTAAAATACCCTGGTTGACTTGATATGGACTGACCCCACATAATGAATACTCCTTTTAACACAAACTAAATAAATTTTTAAAATTTTAGTCCATATTCGTTTTCGATAGAACAAAAGAAAAAAATTCATCAAAAGCATTTTATTATTGTGTTGGGTCTCTTTGAAACTTGACTTTACAAACCCTCATGCAAAAATCAAAATATTTCATTCTATAAAATGTGAAAATTTCAGACAAAAAAGAAAAAATTGCCAGTGTAATCAATTTTTTTGAAAATTTTTAGTACCATGTTTATAAAATGTAACACTGTAAGAGTGATCAGATCATAAAGGTATAACTTAAATGGTCTCGGAATTCCGACCTTAAACTCGGAATTTTGACTTTAAACCCGGAATTCCAACCTTAAACTCGGATTTCCAACTCAAAACTAGGATTCTTATTTTAAACTTGGAATTCTGGCCAAAGTGGATAGAAAGGTAAGTGGCCAAATGGACAAGTGGCTATATGGTCAAATAGTCGAATCACTAAATAGAAAATTGGCTAAATGGTCAAGTGGTCAAATGGCCAAGTGATATGGCGAAGTGGTCAAAGGCCATTTAGCCATACTTGGCCAGGGGGCTATTTTCATACAAGTTAGGTTGATTTAAAAAAAAAAGTTGTGAATTCACAGTTAAAGTTGTGAATTCACAGAAAAAGTTGTGAATTCACAGAAAAAGTTGTGAATTCACAGGAAAAGTTGTGGATTCACAGAAAAAGTTGTGAATTCACAGAAAAAGTTTTGAATCACAAATATATATATATATATATACTACTACACTTTCATACTTTTTTAGTCTGATTCAAATTAAATATTAATATCTTTAAGGGCACTTTATTTGCACTAGGGCGTGCTTTTTTTAGAAGTTAGCGTTAATATGGGAATTTTAATATAATTTAAGATTTTGGTAATCACCTGGTTATGATCAAAATTTGTTGACTCACCTAAAAATAATTGGTTTTCTAATACATTTTTATGTGTTCTATCTAATACATTTTTGTGTGTTCTATCATTAGCTATTACTAGTTATCACATCTAAATTGGCCTTTCTTAAATCAGTGCATCATTAAATGCAAGATCTTATTTTGAAAAAGAAAGAAAATAAATAGAAAAATATCAATAAACAATCTAAATTTGTTCAAGAGTTTCATTACCTAACTGGTTTTCTAAAGACTTCAACACTTGAATAAAAGTCCAAATCTCAAAATATAAAAACCACCAAAAAACCAAAAATAATTTATAAATGATTATTTTCTAATAAAATTGAACATATTTTTTTTAATGTTCTTTTTTTATAATAAATCAAACTTGCTGTTCATAGATAGAGTTAAGTTAAATCTTATAAAAATAATGATCACTATCTTATCTTATCTTACCGCACCTTACATATTAATTATGACACTGAAAAGGGTTATAAAATGAACTAAAGAAAAGAAGGTCATGCAAAAAAAAACCTAGAATGGCCACTTCTTTTTTTTTATTTTTAGGTAGGAGTTTTAGGAAAAATCCTCAATAACACTAGTCAACACAAAAAAAGCTCGACAATACAAATAGCTCAGTCTTATAGATGTTGACCTGCTCAACGCAAATCCATCGCTTAAAATATTTTCTGAGGTCTGGTTTAGATGATACGAGCAGTATACCTGTCTACTGTGCAGATTTTAAGGTAGTAGCTGTCTTACTTGTCATACGGTTGGGGCTAGACTGAGCTAAAAAGGATTACTATAAATAAAGAAATTGGCCACAAAGACAATCTTTTGTACTGGAAGTGAAAAATATTATGAACAGTCCTTTAGTTCCTTCAAAAAATATTACTTATTCATGCCTTCAATCACACAAAACAAAAATTTCCCAGAATAAGTGAAGTCAAGATTAAATAGGGAATTTTTGTGGGACCCCAAATAAGAAAGCTTCTTGTGGATTCAAGACTTGACGCTGTGTTTGTGGGAAAAGAAAAAGAGGCATGCCTTTAGAATGGAGGTGACCAAATTCTTCGAAAATAGAAGAGCAGAAAATTATACAGAGATTGTAAAAAAACTTCTACAATCTTATGAAAATGTGGAATGTAATATGTCTTTAAAAATACACTTTCTACACTCTCATTTAGACTACTTCCCTGAAAACTGTGGAGATATGAGTGACGAAAATGGAGAACGATTCCATCAAGAAATTGCAAATGGGCCGTTCTTGAAAAAAGGTAACATTGCATGTAATTGGTTTGTAAATTTAAAACCACTTATCCTTTTGAAAACAAAGTAGGAGGATAGTTAGTGTACTCAAAGGCTAACATTATCCAGCAGTAATGAACTCTCCAAGAGATGTCTCCATGGAAGAAAAGTTGTGTGATGTGATATGTCACATGGTGTGATATTTAATTTTTAAAGTTAATAGTTCAGATATAACAAAAAGACACTTTAGGATCATAAAATTTATTTAGATAATGATTTAGATAGATAAAAACTCAAAAATTTTAATCCTAAAAAAAATACTTCGATATAAGTCTTTTGTCTTCATCAAAAAACAAAAAAAAAAACATGTGTAATTGATTTTGGTGTCACTGACTGATTTTTTTTTAAATCTGGCATCACTGCATAAAACACCCAACTCATTTACCTGAAAATGGAGAAGCACGGAAGACACAGTTTAGGAGTGTAACCTGAAATGTGTTACATAATTCAGTTTTTGTGAAATTTTGGTGGTTTTGACAGAGTATTAACATTTTGGCCGAGATAAATGTCACACGTGTTTCTATATATATATAAGGAGTAAATAGTAAGATATTTACTTTCAAAAATGAGATTTAAGTATGAAAAGTAGGCATTTTACTAACATTAAAATACAAAAGTAGTAACTTTTTTATTTTGTTGTTACTTAGACATTTTGCTAAATATGTCACTAGTGTGAACGTCACTGATGTGATCTTTCAGAATATTTTATTGATAACACCTGTGAAATTTTTCGCTTGTAATTAAAAAAGCTCAATAATTTTTAGAAAAAAAATGGCAAAAACTAGAAAGTCATTGATTGGCAAAAGCACCAGAAACGAAAAAGGAATAAGACAAAAGAGAGAAAAGAAAAATCAAGTAAATACTTAAAAAGTGGTAAATATTTATTTATTTAATATCAACAATAAATATAACAATATGTACATTTTAGCTAAAGTTAGAAATTATAATTTAAAGGTAAACTCTGGCTGGCTTAAGCACTGCTTGTGCTTGTCTGTCATACCAAAGAGCACCTAAAAACATTTTTTGGTTATTTTCTTTTAAATTTATTGTTTCTTTAGTGAGCATAAAAATAAAAAAATTAAAATACAGTATTCTTATACAAGAAAAATAAAAAAAAATAGAAAATTTGGAATAATAATTTTGTTAAAAAAGGAAATATAAAAAGAAAATTATAAATAGAACAATAGTATTTATTATCGCTTTAGATTAAAGGTTGATATTATTTTTTTATAGATTAACCAAAGGAATTTTAAGAGTGGGTATAATCTTAAAATTAAATATAAAAAGGGAAAAAAGTAAGGTCAAGATATCGGCAGTTGTAGGCTCTATCATTTGAATGGATTTGCTACCAGTGATTTTTTGTGTTTTGTTTACCAGGTCTTTCTGAATGAAATTGAGTGTCAAGAAAAAGGAGAATTGATAGATAGTCTAGTTATGTTTGAAAACTAATTTTATATCATTTTACTATATGTGTAGGTATTATTGTTTACATAAAAGTACTATTTTTTAAATAAATTTTAACTGATTTGTAAGTAAGAAGGTTGTCAGGAGTTTTCTGTTGAATTTTGATTTAAGATCAGGTGGAAGAATATTGTATGTGAGTTGCCCAAAGTAAATATATGTCTGCTGTCCAATGACTTTGTTGTATTTAATTGTAATGATGTTTTGTGAGTTTGTGGATCGGGTTGCATAAGAGTGATTCGGTAAGAAAGGTTGAACTAGGTTATTTTTTAAGACTTGGAGAAGAGATGATTTTAAAAAGAGTTTGCGGATGATAAGAAGTTGCGTGTGTTTATAGAGTTCTGTTGTGGGAAATCGCGGATTTAAATTAAATATTGTTTTAATTTTTTTTTGTGCAATGTCTACCGAAGATATATGTTCTGAGTATGTTCCTCTCCACCCCACTAGACCATATTCAATAATTGATTGTGCTAATGAAAAATATAGTGATTTTAGTTGGTTAATATTTAATATTTTTTTAGCTTTAACGAAAATAAAATCTTAGTTTTTTGGTTAAGAGGTCTGTGTGGTGTTTCCATTTTAAAAGGGGATCTATTGTGATACCTAGATATTTAGCATTTTTCGCTATAGGTATTTGCCACTGAAGGTCTTTTCTGAAGGGTAAGTTAAGGATTAATTTCTCGTTACGGAAAAAGGTAAATATTTTTTTAAGATTAATTGTTAGTAAATTTTCATCAAGCCATGAAACAATTTTGAGGAGATCTTCGCGCACTCGTGACTCAACTTCTTCCCATGTTGACGCTTCTATAAACAAAACTCCATCGTCTGCAAATGAAATAAAGATTCCATGACTCTGTAAATTTAAAATGTCATTTATGTAAACAATGAACAGAATTGGACCGAGCACAGTTCCTTGATTCCGAGCCTCTCCAGCTTTGACAAAAGCCTCCGATGATGATGATGATATTTTTGTTTTTTTTTAAACTATTACACCAACTGTTACCATTTTTCAAGAACAACCCAGCTATAAAGATTCTTGATTTTGGTAAAATAGTTATAACTGGTTTTAGCTGGCTATCACTGGCTATCACCTGTGTTAGCAGTAGCAACTAGTGAATTGTTATCTTGGCCATATAGCACATTTAGGTCTAACCAACTACATTAACATTTAATAATTACCAAAATTCAACACTAATTTGTTTTTTTTTTAAATTACCACTTGAAATGTTACCTTTTTTCAAGAATGACCCAAATATGGAAAAAGATACCAAGGGAAGTGAAATGCTTCAATGTAAGCAGATTACCGTTGGACGCTTTGTCAAGAGGAACCAGAGGCTGTGTATAAGAGATACTTAAAACGAGATACGAAAAGTGATTACTTTAATTTTTCATTATTTTAATTAGCTATACGTTAATTACCTAGATTTAATATTAGACTAATCATTAAGTATAGTAGTTCCTATAATATGTACAGATATGGTAGTTTATGAAAACCGAAATTATTAGTTAAAAACAATTTCATACTAAGTCTCAAATGGCCTAACTATACAATAAATGGCTCTAAAATATTGTGGTCCTTTTTTTTATTTACGACCTAAGAAAATTTTTCAAAAACAACTATTTCAGTCATAAACAACCAAAAAACTCTATTTTTACCAACGGCCTTAAAAAAATATATAAAATTTGTTGCCTAGTGTAACTTAAGGAAAAGTCAACAAAACTTGGAAGCCATGTTCAAAGTTTTAGCAAAAAAAGAACAAACCTTTTGGCGTTTTGAGTACCAAAAAAAACATTTTAGTGCTTTAAAACTAGAAGTATTTTTCTAAGGCTAGCAAAGAGGCAAGCACACTAAATAAAATGGTTTGATAAGGATTCTTAACCGCTACTCATGAGCCAACAAAAAAAAATGAAAGTCCTAAGGTGGTGCTATGTTTAAAGCAGACCTAATATGTGCGATCTTCAAAAGAAAGTATTTTTTAGAGAAGTTGGAACAACATGAAAAAAGTTAGAAAAATATTATATAAGGCAAAGTATGATGAGACCCTGTTTTTCTTGCCAATAGCTGACACCACAAATTAAATCAAGAATATTAAGAACTACAAACTCTTTTTAACATCCAGTGAGACTTGACAACATACCTTTAGTATAAATAAGCCACTTTATAGTCTAAAAAATACAGTTTGCTAAAGTGCAGTTATTTTAAAAAAAGGGTGATTTTTTAGGAACTCTTAAGAATTTCACAAGAAAGTAAAATATTTTTTTATAGAAATATAAACACATAACACAAATACTTCATTGACTAAAACAGTCTTATTATTAAAAACTGTTTATATGCATACATAAGGCTAAGGAGCATGTTTAATTTTATCTTGGTTGTTCTCCAAATGGCCAATATTGGCTGCCAACTTCACATTTTGGCTGCTGCAATGTGGCTGCTAGTTTCACACCAGTACTATAATAATTTTACCATGTAAGGAACAGTTTTTAGTAAATAAAATATGGACAACAGCTGTCATCCATTGGCTCATACCTTTTAGGCGTATTTGTAGGTAACTATTATATAAAAAATCTGCCAGTTTTAAATTATAACTTGATATAATGTGTGAACTTTGAAGATATAAAGGTTCAAATCAAATATTTGTTTGCAGTTTTTAAAATTTGTATTAAATTACAATAATTTGAATTGTTTTAGTATTTTTTTTTCTTAATATTGGTACTTTAAATATGTACCTGTGTTTGTTTTCTTTAAAAGAATCTATCTTTTTTTTACTAATATCATTAAAAACTAGTAAATGCATAACAAAGTTTATAAATATCAGAGACTACAAAAAAAACTGCATTATGTGGCCAGCTATTACTTAAAACACAGTTAAAAAATGTTTCATGTTTTGTAAAAAGTCCTTTTTGAATAAAGATATAGAATGTGTTTTATTTTTTGTGGGGTCTGCCTGATTTTTTTGGAGAAAAGGCTATGAAAATATTACGGTTTGGTAATATTGGACAGAAACAGTCTGCATTCTACACTAAAAATTGAATTTTTAAAGGCAGTTGAGTCACATTGTGTTACCTCAGGTTTATAAGCTTGGTGTTATTGTTATTTATATTTTTTTAATTTCCAAGTAACCTCAAAAGTTAAATTTACATCTACATGTTAAACATTGACACATCTCTGTGACCCGTGTGAAACAAAAAAGGTATGTAATGGGTCAAACCATATCAAATCAACTAAAAAAAAGGCACTTTTCGTTTTGACCATCTCCGATTTTGATGATTTTTGGTACACTTATTCTTCTGATCCAAAAACTTAAAAATCCAAAAAATTAAATTTTTTGGATAAGCGGTTTTTGTTTTATTGATTTTTGAAAATAAAGAAATTGACCAATATGCCCTTACAGGCACTTACAAAAATAGCAATATCTCAAAAACTATTGGTCCTATAGAAGCGAGTTATAGCTTATTTTGAAGGTTTTTTAAGGGCCTTTTTAACGATGTGTATCACCATGTAATTTTTTGTTTTTATTTTTTTTTAAATTTTTTTAATTTTTTTTTTAAATCTTGAAAACACCATTTTTATGTTATTGGTTCTATTTTTAAAAAAATAATATAAAATCCTTGCAGGAAAAAACCATACATTTTTTGATAAATACCTATATATTTACTCTTTATATCTAAAAACTTGTCAATAGTAGAAAAGACCAAAGAAAAAAACATGGAAGAGTGCAAAATAATACAACAATTAAAGGAAAAATTTCAGCTAGTTCAAAAAAAAAAGCGAAAGAATGTTAATTCTATCTTGTCTTCCTATGAGTTGGAGTTGGGCAAAAATTCAGCAAGAATTTGGAGTTTCCCAATACATGACCAGGATGGTAAAAAAAATGGTCAAAGAAAAAGGAATTTTATCCACACCTAATCCAAAGCCTGGGAAAACTCTTAACCAAAACGTTGTAGAAATGGTAACATCATTTTACCTTAGAGATGATGTGAGTAGACCCATGCCTGGAAAAAAAGATTTTGTTGTTGTAAGAAAAGAAGGAACTAACAAGCATCATCAGAAAAGGTTAGTTTTGGCTAATATCAAAGAAATATATTTGCATTTTAAGAAAGACCTAAAAATTGGTTTGTCTAAATTTAGTGAATTGAGACCAAAAAGTTGCATTTTAGCAGGAAAGAGCGGTACACATACAGTGTGTGTGTGTGCACAATACATCAAAATATGAAGTTAATGATAGAGTGTTCTAAAATAAACAAGTTTATCTTAAATGATAAGGGTAATCCTGCTTTACCAGACTACCATGCTTGCCTTTCAAAAATGATGTGTAACCCACCAGGAGTTCACTGCTTTTTGGACAAATGTGAGATATGCACAGGAACTGAGAATTTAAAAAACTTTTTGAATGAAAAGTTCGAAGAAGCAATGATTGACAATGTGACTTTTAAGAAGTGGATATCTGTAGAGACATGCAATATGGAGACATTAATTAAACCAGCAGAGGACTTCATTGAAGAATTTTCAAACGACTTGATTAAATTAAAATCTCATTCTTTTTACACTCACATGCAAAAAGAATACTACAATCAGGTAAAAGACAATTTAAAAAAGGGGGAATCACTAATCACATGCAACTTTGCTGAAAATTATTCATTTATTTTGCAGGATGAAGTGCAGTCCTATCACTGGACAAATAGCCAGGCAACCCTACATCCTTTTGTAATATATTACAAAACTCATGAGAGAAAACTGGGTAATTTAAATTATATATTTATTTCAGACTGTTTGGTACACAACACTGTGGCATTTCATCTTTTTTTAAGCCACCTTATGCCTGAACTAAAGAGGCAAATTGATAATTTAGACAAAATTATATATTTTTCAGACGGCTGTGCCGCACAGTATAAAAATAAAAAAAAAATTTGTTAATATTGCGTACCATCTTGAGGAATTTAAAATTAAAGCAGAATGGAATTTTTTTGCCACCTCCCACGGGAAGAGTGCATGCGATGGACTGGGAGGCACCATAAAAAGGTTGGCTGCTAAAGCAAGTCTGCAGAGACCATATAATGAACAGATTATGACCCCCGAAGATCTTTTTAAATTTGCAACAGAAAACATTCCTGGTATAACACTTAAATATTGTTCATTAAATGACTACCAGCAACATGAAAAGTTTTTGGAAAAAAGATACCTGGAAGCACAATCGATACCTGGGATCAAAAATTGCACTCGATTATCCCCCTCAGTAATGAAAAAATTATTACAAAACCATCTTCATAAGTAAACCTGTGGTTTGTCAAACACAGAAATTGAAAACATCGACTCCGGTTTTGTAACCATAAACTATGACTGTCTTTGGTGGATGCGATGTATCATTGGCAAAAATATAGAAAGCGGGGAATTAAAAGTTAGTTTTTTACATCCTCATGGTCCCTCTCCGTCTTTTTACTTTGCAAAGCCAAAAGCTGATATATTGGTCATAGATCAAAATTCTCTTTTAAGACGGGTCAACCCAAATACTGCCACTGGTAGGACATATAACTGCAGAAGAAATGACAGATTCCTCAAATATTTTACAAAAAAAATTAGCAACCTAAATATTTTTTATTGTAAATTTTCTATTATTCTTACTTTTCATTTTTTTGTTATACCCATATTAGGTAAATTAGCCCTGTATTAAATATCTTATTTTTTTAAAGTATGACTCCATTATTTCTCCATCCTAAAATTTTCCAAAAATGTTAAAAAAACATTGAAAAAAAAAGAAATATTTTTTTGAAGAAAATTAAAAAATGTGTTTTTAAGATTTTTCAAAATTAATTAAGAAAAAAAAAATTAAACAAACTATATTGTGTCACATATTTTTAAAAAGTTCTTTAAAAACCCTTCAAAATGAGCTATCACTCGCTTCTATGGGATCAATAGCTTTTGAGATATTACTATTTTTGTAAGTGTCTGTCAAGGACATATTGGTCAATTTCTTGATTTACAAAAATCAATAAAACAAAAACCGCTTATCCAAAAAATTTGATTTTTTGGATTTTTGAGTTTTTTGATAAGACGAATAAGTGTTCCAAAAATCATCAAAATTGGAGATGGTCAAAACTATTGCTTGGTTGACTTGTAATGTAACTATTAATTTTTTAATGAACATTGCTAGCAAAAACCACTGACCCTAAAAATGTGAATAACCAACAATAACCAATTCATATTGGCAAATTTATTGGTTATCACTATTTTAGTGGAGGGGGTTACGAAATATAAAAAACCAATAGGTTGAAGCAAGATGTTTTGGTTATACTCTAATAAGGGCCCAGTTACTCAAGTTTTAATGCATAATTCTCAGGGCACAATGCACAATTTTGTCTTCTCTCTCTCTACTTTTTGAAGGGAAATGGACAGAAATAGAAATAAAAAATTAAGCATTTGGTGATGTATTTGGCATTAAGCATTATAACTTGAGTAACTGGGCCCTAAATGGCCTAATTTTTTTAATTAACTCATATCTACTACTTTATTATACCTGTATAAGCGCACCCTAAATAATTGTTTAATTTAATTAGGAAATAGGAATAAAATGACTTGAAAAAACCGCAAAAAATATTAAATTAACCACAAGCACATAAATGAAGTGGCTTACCTGAACTCTCCTCTTACGAGGTCCCAGATAATTTTCCTAGAATAGGATATACGTTACTTTTTATCAGAAAACTTTTAAAAAAATTAAATTAATGTGTTTTTCATGACAGTCACGACACGGCACCGACTTGACGAAATTGACATAAGTCAAAAAAACCGACCGGCATCGGCACTTGGGGCCTGCTCGCAAACTTTTTCTTTGCTGCAGAGCGGAACTCGTGCAGTAAGGAATTGGATTTACAACAAAGCAAGCAAGATTCAATTTGAGTCTTCATTATCTCTAAAATATCTAACAAGTTGCTTCTGGAGTTGTCCTGCTTCGCGAATTTTATAAAAATTCCACAAAAAGTCAGAATTTGCCATCCGCCAATAATTTTTTAGACTAATACTGAATGTATAACCCCCCTACCCCACTCACCAGACCGGTCTGATGAGTACCCCCTAGGAAGGCAGTTTTCTTTTTCTAGAAGGATTTAATTTAACCTAAACCCCTTTGTCGAGGCTAGGGATCTTTAACGTGCTCCACTATCAATATATGGATCACACGGGACCGTCCTCTCCGAAGGACGGTATGGAATCGAATTAGCCTGCCTTCTAGCTAACTCGGCCTACTCCGCTTCATACTGCGTTTTACCTTAATCTTACAAAATTCTGTAATTTTATAAGAAAAAGTCCAAGTAGGATACCTGCAAGACCCGGGGCTTGAACCCGGCATTTCCTGCTTGAAAGTCGCCCCGACACCAAGCAGGCAGGATCCGTATAATAGATAGGGTCTAGTATAATTTTTCCCCACTCTTCGAACTGATGACGACACAAAGATAGCAGCTGATTTTTGTCCACCATTTAAAAACTGTAATAAGGCCTGACCACAAACCTTATAACCATTGGTTATAGAAATTAAGATCATTATTTGGTAATCCATTCCGTCAAGGAACCCATCGGATGAGTTGGGGTTAGTTCGAACTCGTAATTCAGAAGTTAGGTTATGTAGTTGGTATTTTTCGTGTTTTGGAAGCTATTTTTTTTGTATTTGTGTTTAATTAACCAGGGATTTTTGGGAGAGTGATTATTTATTATTTAGAAGACCAGACTTTTGTTGTGAATACTATAGACAAAACAAATTATTGCAAAGTTAAAACTTTGTTTTCTTGATATTTTAATTGATGACAAGTCTTTTCACTAAAAAATTCATAAATGCAGCTACCTATAACAAAAATAATGTAAAAGATATTGTTAGGCAATCAATTTGGACCAGAAGAAAAGAAATATATGATGAACAAATACAATTTTTATTACAAAAACTTCTGGAAAAATAACATAACCCCAAATGGTTGACATTGACATCAAAAAAGACAGAATAATAAATAAAGAAAAGAAATAATAAATAATATAAAGAATAAAGATAAAGAAAGAAATCCGGCTGATATCTTTGTGTCGTTATCATGTGGGCGGAGCAAAAAATTACTAGACCGTGTTTATTCAAACAACAACAAAATACACGCCATTTTGAAAGGCCATTTTCAACTCATTGTGTCTCTCTCTCTCTCTCTCTCTCTCTCTCTGCGATTTGCTATAATCTTGCGTAACTTGACGTCCGATCAATTATATATTCAATGTAGGGCGTATAGTTTTTTTGTAGGTGTGCGGTTAAGTCTCGGGGTAAACATTTTCCCGCACACTGTGCGGGAACGTGCTACTACTTTATATCACAGGGTCAAAGGGCGGGTTTAACTGAGCTAAACCAAACCATCAAGTAATTTTTTAAAGGATCAACATGCACTCGTGCAATTCACCATTTGATTTACCCTTTCTGAACTACGGATCGAAATCGATAACGTAATGGCCTCTTTCTTACACATAGAAAAAGAAAAGGAGCGACAAGACTAACAAGAAATAAAAATGCAAAATTCGGTGATGCCAAGATGTGCTAAGCGAATTTGATTCTGTCTGCTCGCAGGGCAGCGCGTTCGGCAGAGCGAATACGAAAAGTCGTCGGTCAGCGTGCCGCTGAGCGCGCTGTTCGCTATTCGTTACGCTTAGCGACTTCAAAACGTTACGTATTACGAGAATACCGGTCCAGACCTGTCTGATGAGCACCCCCTAGGAAGGCAGTTTTCTTTCTCTAGAAGGATTTAATTTAGACCTAAACCCCTTTGTCGGGGCTAGGCATCTTTAACCTGCTCCACTATCAATATATGGAACACACGGAACCATCCTCTTAACGTCCTCTCCGAGGGGCGGTATGGAATCGAATTAGCCTGCCTTCTAGCTAACACGGTCTACTCCGCTTCACACTGCCTTTTACCTTAATCTGTAATTTTATAAAAAAAAGTCCAAGTAGACTACTTGCAAGACCCGGGACTTGAACCCGGCATCTCCTGCTTGAAAGTCGCGGCGTTAACCCCGACACCAAGCAGGCAGGTAACCCATTGTGTCAAAGCATAGAAAAAGTGACGTTTCCCCAACCGCCATGACTTTTTAGCTGTGAAACTGTCAATTGCATGGTTACCCCTAATTTTGTAGATTGGTCGGTTGGGATATCCATTCCCTATATATGTTCTATTTTCCCTGGGGTGCGTTCAAATTGAACGTCGGGTGACGCCCGGGCGCGCCTTGGCCGTTCAGATTGGTCTGGTTAAAATTTACCCGGCTGTTCAGATTGTTGGTAGATTTTTAACGGACGCTACCCATACGCAGATCAAATGGACAACCATTTCTAACCTTATTTCAAAGACAATATTTTTTGTATTTGTGTTTTTTAAATTTGAAGTCTAGGTTTTGGCAATGGAAACTGAAACTGGCTAAACGACCGAGCGCGCCCGGGCCACACACTACAGGGGTACATTCAGATTGAAGAGTCTGGGTGAAGTCCGGCGCAGTGCATTACCCGATAGAGAGTGCACTCCGAGTGTGCCCGGCGATTCGTCCGATATGAACGAACAAGACGCATTATCATAACCTCACTCTTAAGATTAAAAAAAAATTGTAATTATGGAAGAATTGATAGTAAATGCGTTTATAAATGAAGAATTACTCGTTGAGGATGATTCACTTTCATCACTTTTTCACTCAGTTCACCACTCTTGATTGTTCCATCTAGAACAAAATTGCCTTTCTCGTCCAACACCAAATTATGGGAATGTGTACTGATTCTTTCCATTGTCAAAAACTAGACTTCAAATTTAAAAAACACAAATACAAAAAATATTGTTTCTGAAATAAGGTTAGAAGTAGTTGAGTATTTGATCTGCGCATGCGGGACAAATTTTATCAACCTATTTCGTGGGGTGCGAAAGTGAGCGTTTGGGTAGCGTCCGGTAAAAATCTACCGAAAATCTGAACAGCCGGGTAAATTTTAACCAAATCAATCTGAACGGCCAGGCACGGATGTAAGTTTTTAGATCCGTGCGGCCAGGGCGCGCCCGGGCGTTACCCGACGTTCAATCTGAATGCACCCAGGTGATCCGTGCTACCGACGTCTGATCTGAACGCACCCCTGCCTCTTAACCTAAAAATTTTTTCTTGTGTGTGCTACATTTTCTTTTTTGTTTTTGAAGCTACATCTCTGTTTAATAGTATAATAATGTCGGAAACCATGAAGCAAACCGTGGCGACGATGTTGAAAGGTATTGAGAGGTAAGTCAGGACATGTTTTCTCATGGATTCCCTAGGGAAACCTTTAAAGTTAAATTTATAAAATTAGGTGGTATGCAAAGGATGGTATAAACTAGGCTAGATTCATAGTTCCGTAAAATAAGCAGCTTAAGTATCGTTCACAATTGGAATAGTCAATGCAATGCAATTTTTGTTATAATGCCACACTCTGGCACTGTCTTTCAAGAAACAAAACCTTTGGGTAATTATGCAGTTTTCTGCCATTTTTGATTTTTTATGAACCATTCTTTATGGGGGCACCTAGTAGGGTCCCTAGGACCCCAAATCCGCCTGCGCCAATTGTTTTTTTATAAATTATTTTTTGATTTTTTTTTCACTAAAATAACCCAATCCAACATAGTCCAACCCAACCTAATCCAACCCAACCCAAAACAATCAAAAAAACACATAACAACCCCCCCCCGTGCAACCTTTTTTCTGTTTAAAAAAAAAAAAAATTTCTTTAAAAATCAAAAATGGCAGAAAACCGTATACTGCATAATTACCAAACTTTGACATGAAAGTACTACTATTATCCTCAAATCCAACCCCTAGTGCTAAACGAAAGGACATGTTATACAGTTGTGAAGCCTCAACTATTTTAATTAAACCTTTTAATGAACTTTGGTATGTAATAGGTGACTCCCCTTTTTAGATACAATCCAGACAATTTACCTACCTTGGAAAGATATGTGGAAATGCAGTCCAGGGAAAATACTTATGACTTGGAAGCTAATTTAGCAGTTCTGAAACTGTACCAGTTCAATCCCCACAGTTTTAATTTGGAAATTACATGCCAGATTTTGTTAAAAGCCCTGACTAATTTGCCACATACTGATTTTATTCTATGCAAATGTCTTCTAAATGCAGAACAGGTAAGTTGATGCACAAAATGTCTTGGCATATTTTTGATGCTTGAGAAACTTGTGTTTTTTTTTACTTGTGTTTAGGTGAAGAAGCCAAATATTTATCATTGATGTCAACATTATGATATCTATATCTATATAATTACGTATTATAGAATTAGTTTGATTTTTTGATTTAGTTAACTTAAAATCCCGAGCAAAATCCTATAAACTGCTATAAACCAAATCAAAATAGCAGTTTGTATTATTAAATTCTATAGCATGATTTTTTGTTTTAGTTAACTGAAGATCCTATTAACCAAATCATATATCTGGCCGATATCCTTGAGCAATGTGACTTTCAAACTTTTTGGACCAGAGTTCACACTATTCCAGAGTTGACTCAAAAAATCTCTGGATTTTTGGACTCTATCAGAAAATTTGTGTGCCATGTTGTTGGTAAGTTCATTTTGACCATTCAAACAGGGTGGTCACCAGTCAGGAAAAGTCAGGGTAGACAAAAAAGTCACGGTAGTCAGAAAAATCTGGATGTTTTTATTCTCGTTTTTATTTTAAAAATGCTAAAAGTTAGGATAATTAAAGTATTTAAAATTCAGGCAAAAAAGGTAATGGTAACCATAGACCCAGGTTTTGCACGGGTCTACGGTTAGCAATTTCTTTGTAAAATTATCCATTACATTTATCAATTTCACATCAAGCATCAAAAATTGACTAAACAGGCCTTTATCTAAGTATATTCATGTCAGTATTGCAGATTACTTATATTGCTATGATTTATTGTTTTGTGGAAGTGGGAAAAACAGACCTACATACTACCTCTTTTCATTTCCCTTGATGCTTAAAAGGTACCCATTAAAATACAAAACCAATTTTCATTAAACATTGCTGTCAGCTGCAAACAAATATGTGGGAATATATTTGTGGCTTGTCAAAACAGACTTGGGGGCTTTTGTTTGTTTTTTTTTTGTGAATCAAGAAACTCTACTCATTGAATATTTAAAAAAGGTAACTACTGAGATTATAAATTAAGTTATTAGTTTTCAGACTTCCATGTCTATATTTATTTATACACGACATTGCAAAAAAAAAACACTTTCTTTGATACCGGTGGGGGGAGGAGAAGGGTAACAAAAAATCTCAAAAATAATAGAAGAAGCACTTTTCTCAGTCCGGACTTTATTTCCTTTAGTTTGATACAGCTATTAAAAAATTGCAAAAGTTAAACACTTTTTTCGATTCCGGGCTTTATGTCCTTCAGTTTGATACCCAACAACTCATATTTTAACAAATCAAATTTATTATCAAATATGGGGGATAATCCCCCTATTAATAGGGGGTTGCTAGAAAAACGCTGAAACACGTGTCCATTTATTTTATTAGTAGAGTCTATATTAATAATTTCTAAACCTCTGTGACTTTTCTTCTGAGATACAGCAGATCCCTTTCTGCCGTGCAGTTCAAGAACCTAGTAAGTCAACTTACTAAACTCAAGAATTCACAAATTTAAAAATATTTTTTCTAAACATGGAAGTTATCAAAGAATTTTTTTAAATATTTTGTAAATTTGCAGACCCTTACAGTAGAAAAAAAATTAAAAAGTTAATTTAGTAAGTTGACTTACTAGGTTCTTGAATTGCACGGCAGTTTTACCCCCTTCGAAATCGAATTACCGCTATTTCTCCACCACTAGTTGAAATTTCGAAAAACGCCAAAACATGAGTTTACTTATTTTATTATTTGTGTCCTTGTGACTGTTTTGCTGGAAGAAATTTGCTGCATTATTTAGATTTCTGGGGAGTACATCTAATAGGCTTTATTTAATTAAAATCGGTTCACGGGAACAAAAGTCATGACCCTCGAACACAAAAAAACGGGAAAAGAACTTCAGACAAAGTGGATACTCGAGTAGATGGAAGGGTTTGTGGAAAGTTAAGGTGTAGAAGGAGGAGGAATGTACAATTTTAAACACGCGAATGAAGTCGCGGGCGGCCAGTTAGTATGTTATAAAAAGAGAGTCGAGAAGTTTATGAATTGGTTTGTTCCTAGAAAATTCGGCGGTAAATTGGCAAGACAAAATGAACCTTATGGATGGTTAATTGGGATAGTTTTGTTTACTGTTATATCTCTTTTTTAAATTAATCTGAGAGAGAAACTAAGTCAGCTTTTTCAACCTAATCTTTGTTTTTAGGCATCACATTCGAAACAATCGGAAGAGGACATTTGGCACAGCTTCTTGGCGACGTAGACGACAAAACGTTGCAGGTTTGGTTTAAAAAATACGGCTGGCGGTCGGACAGCAACAATTTAATTTTCGTGGTCAATCAGGACGATAACATTAAAACTAAGAATATTAGCGAAAAGATCGATTTTGATAGTGTGGGACACATAATGGCAACATGCCTGTAAAGTTAAACAAAATAAAAATTTAGATATTTAAAAGGAAAAATAATTAGTGGATATTTTATATACAGCAAGCAGAAACTGCATGTTTAAGAAATAAAAATTACATAAACCAAACATATATTTTTTAAAAAAGGTTACAACTAGGCCTTCAAGATCTACTGGATAGTCCAGAAACCTACAGACCTGTTTTATCCTTGTTAGGAATCATCAGGTTAACATAGGACTGTACCTGGCGTGTGGAGCCTAACATATGCAACCACACCCAGCGAATTGAAACAACTTTCGTCGTTCAAATGACGCGGGATGTTGGTATGGCCATATGTGGCGCGCCGCCTGTCAGTATAAAATGAAAAGCAAAATGTTAAGCAGTGGCGTAGCCAGAAATCGACTGCGGGGGGTTCATCATTTAATAGAAATTAACTACCTACGGCAAATTTTTTAAAATTAGGTAGGTGCTTATTGCTTGAGCTCTTGAACGAAGGAAGGGTAAAAATCAGTCTCATCTAGTCTCATTTCTATTTTTTTTCAGAATTAACATTTTACAAAATTTTTACAAAATTACACTAAAATGCTATTTTTTACGTGGCTCAAATGTTGTTGACAAAAAAAACTGCTTAAAATTAAATAATATTGGTATAGAGCTTCAGGCAAAAATTGAAAAAAAATGAAAACACTCTTTAAAAATTTTGGTCTTGTAAAATATTTTTGAAAAAGTAGATTGGGTTAGATGCCAAGAAGGGGTGGGCGAGGGGGTGGGTTGCAGTGGTATAAAATACCATTTGTTACACGTTTTGAATGCTGATAAAAATTCCTTAGAATTAAACTAAAATTATAATATCTGCCTGCCGCACGGAAGGTCCCGGATTCGAATCCCGGCTAGCTGCATAGATATTTTGTGTTTGTCTTTAACTTTGCAAAACACTTTGCTAACACTGGGCATTGATCCTGTAACGGATGGAAGTCCCAGTATTAAAAAAAAATAAAATAAAATTATAACAATTAATGACGTCATAGCACCCGGCATCATTTTTTGCACTCATTTCTTGAACATAGAAAAACTAAATTCAAAAATCCTCTACATAACAACCTTTTTCAATGCTTTATGTTTTTATCTTTTTAATTTTTTTTTTCTAATAAGTTTTATTACTAAAAAGTGGCAACAAAATTATCGCCAGCGGCGAGAGGTGTAGCGACAATAAATCATATTATTATTAACAGAATGCTAAAATAAAAAACAATAAATAAAGTGAAACACACAAAAATATAATTAGTCCACTTTAATGCGTTTTTAGGTCGTGTTCGTAAATAAACTAGTGTTTATAACGTGTAAGTTTTTATAACTACTATTAACAACGCAAGACACACTGTCCAAGAGTTCAAATTTCTTGGTTCTATTTTGTCCTGTATAAAATTAGTTCACATTCTAATCAACTTTTTACCGCGATCTCCTCGTTGAAGCAACTATCTAACCTAGTGAGTATCAAAAGTTCGTCTCGTAGAAAATTTTCTAGGCCTTTGGCTTATTGAGGTATTTGTTACATTAGAACTTTTACCGAGTAAGCACCATTTTCTTGAAAAACGGCCGATTTTTCCCGTATGGTTTCCTTAAATTTAATGGGGTTGGTTAATACACAGTCTTCCACAGGTTTAAGCGACAATCGTCTCGGTCGGTTTTGTGTATCAGGTTTCTTAATATCTTTCGGTTTTAAGATATGGCGTTTCCTGTATTCTGCAATAGCGTGTTCTGCATCAGCTCCGTACCACATGTTTAAATTTTCTGTGTGAGATGTTAATTTACTGGGTGGTCTGATATCACTAATGGCTCTTCGTTTCTTATCGTTGTTTAATCCTCCATTTTTGATATTCCCTTCTATATCCTTGTTTTCTATCACGGGCACTGCGGAATGTATATCGGGAAGAGATTCACTACTTAAATCACCGACAACTCTAAAAAGTAGATCGGTTTGTTCCAAAAGTCGTTTAGAATTTCTAAACGTTCTTTCTTTGTCGATTTTATCCAAATTCGAATCGGAAAAGCTTTTAGTTACAGGACGTTTTCTTTCTGAAACACCACCCCCTTAAGTTGATTATAGAAATATATATATATATATATATATATATATTTTGATCTTGCGGGTTTAAGGTATAGCGTTTCCTGTATTCTGCAATAGCGTGTTCTGCGTCAGCTCCGTACCATGTGTTTAAATTTTCTGTGTGAGATGTTAATTTACTGGGTGGTCTGATATCACTAATGGCCATCGATGTAGTTAGTACGTCGATGCTAATGGCTCTTCGTTTCTTAGCGTTGTTCCCTTCTATATCTTTGTTTTCTATCACGGGCACTGCGGGATGTATATCGGGAAGAGATTCACTACTTAAAGCACCGACAACTCTAAAAAGTAGATCGGTTTGTTCCAAAAATCGTTTAGAATTTCTAAACGTTCTTTCTTTGTCGATTTTATCCAAATTCAAATCGGAAAAGCTTTTAGTTACAGGACGATTTCTTTCTGAAACACCACCCCCTTAAGTTGATTATAGAAATATATATAAGGCAAAATTTTATATTTACAATCACCTTACTTGGCAGTGCCTTAGACAATTTTTGACAAACATTATGTAAAAAATGATGTAACATTACAGTTTATGGTCAGAGGTAAAATGAAATAAACAAAAATATAAGTGGTCCTTTAGCAATCAATATGTTTTATAAGTAGTGTTTATAAATAAATTAGTGTTTATAATTTGAAAGTTTTTTACAGCTACTGCTAAAATCTCAAAAAACACTTTTCAAGAGTTTTGTCCTGTATTAATTAGTTCACATTCTAACCTATTGAGAATCAAATGTTCGTCTCACAGAAAACTTTCTAGTCCGTTGGCCTACCGGAGTGTTTGTTACATTCGAACGTTTTGTCGACGAGTAAGCAACGTTTTCTTGAACAGTTGGCGGTATGGAAGCTTCTGACAGCAGGGAGTTTCTTCTGTTTTCTTGGAAAACGACCGATTTTTCCCTTATGGTTTCCTTAAATTTAATGGGGTTGGTTAATACACACTCTTCTACGGGTTTAAGCGACAATCGTCTGGGTCGGTTGGGCTCTGGAGAAAATAGACTGGCACATGCTATAGAAGATCTCCTTCCATAATTTGTAGGCAAGGGTTTGGTCCTAATACTCTTTCTAGTTCGGGTTGTTTCAAGTTTTGATAAGTCGGGAGCAGTGACAACCGATAAGGCTCTTATAAAATCGGCTATGGAGGTTGACTCTAAAATCTGAGTTTGCGCCATGGATACTGATGACTTTTTTCTGGTACGTTCAATATTGGAAGTTTCTGCCGAAAAATTTTGCTTTTCAATATCAGGGTTGTAAGTCTCGTCTCGCGATATCAGCCGCTTTTTTATCTTTTTAAATATTGTATCAGGTTTCTTAATATCTTGCGGTGTTAAGGTATAGCGTTTCCTGTATTCTGCAATAGCGTGTTCAGCGTCAGCTCCGTACCATGTGTTTAAATTTTCTGTGTGAGATGTTAGTTTACTGGGTGGTCTGATATCACTAATGGCTCTTCGTTTCTTAACGTTATTTAATACTCCATTTTTGATATTTCCTTCTATATCCTTGTTTTCTATCACGGGCACTGCGGAATGTATATCGGGAAGAGATTCACTACTTAAAGCACCGACAACTCTAAAAAGTAGATCAGTTTGTTCCAAAAATCGTTTTGAATTTCTAAACGTTCTTTCTTTGTCGATTTTATCCAAATTTGAATCGGAAAAGCTTTTAGTAATAGTTACAGGGCGATTTCCTTCTGAAATTGCTCGTTTTCTGATTTTAGTGGTTATATCGCCGTTGAAAATAGTTAAATTTGGACAACTCTTGCTGATATTCAACATGTGGAACGGGGTCACGTCGCACTCGTCTTTGTATACAGGTTTGACTCTCAGGAATAATAGTTCGTGCAGTATGGTCTGAAGTTCTTCTCGGATTTTTCTCGGTGTGTTTTTAATATTTTCCGTTAAAATTTTTTCGATGATTTTCACTTTTTCGCTTCTCAGTCCCTTGGTGATAAAACTAAGCACCATTGCCAAGTATCCCATGCCTCCTATGATCCATACCAATAGGAAAATTTTGTATAATGCATAGTACGATGCAAAATCTGGTGACTTTGAAGTTCCTAAAATACGTAAAAATCATTGTAATAAATTCAGTAAAAGTAAATTAAGATTTTTCTAAACTGAATGTGTTCAGAAAAAAATTGACTGACTAAAATGACCTCGAAAATTTTGATAGGGAATATGGGTGACGTAGAACCCCGTTTTGCTCGTGTTTTTTTTCGGGATAAAACGACACACAAACGTCGCTTGTTTTTTTTGGAGCCTATTTTACCACATTTTTATTTTTGGAAATTAGTCCCTCTTTATTTATTTACTTGATTTGTAAGATGACTATAAAAAGCTATTGCCTCCAATCTCTAATGGAGAATCCAGACAGACACCTACAGACCTGTTTCATCCTTTTTAGGAATCATCAGGAAGTCATCCCTGGCAGTTGAAGCTACACCGGCAAAATCCGCGGATACATGGTACCCGTGTGCGTCACTTGCGAATAAACTGAGAAACAAATACATCAAAATTGGAAAGTGCAAGAGACCGTACCGCTTCTCTGCGGATTACGAACTTTTTGTTTTAAATTCGAGAGGTGTGCATGGTTGCCTGTGTAGCTTCAACTGACAGGTACATTCTTATGACTCCCTGATGATTCCTATTAAGGATGAAACAGGTCTGTAGGTGTCTGGATTCTTCATTAGAAATTGGAGGCCTGGTCGTAATGAAGTTATAAACAAAAAACATCTTTTAAAGAGTGTAGCGTTATTCATAAACCTCAACGTTTTATAGAAGTGCCACTTATTCGTACCTGCAACAAGGTCTCCAAATCCAATGGTTGTAAGCGACACAAAACTGTAATAGACCGAAATGTCGTATTCCCAACCTTCGAAAACGGTCATGATTGTCGAGGGTAAGAAAATGAAAAAGGTAAATCCCGGTACCAAATAGAGTACCACTTGGCCAACTAGCCCCAATTTTGCCATGTCGTAGTCGTAATCAATTTTGGAGTTTTTCCAACGCTGATGGAGCTTTATAAACTAGAAAAAAAGGAAAACAAACAATAATTCACAGGCCAACAAAATAAAAAACATTTTTTGGTGCCTGAGATCTAAGAACTGATTTTAGATATTCTTAATGTGCTGGTTCTAAAACTGGCAGCAGATTTTTTCTATCAGCTCTAGTTTTTCAGATAGAGACTAATTGAATTTAGTTCTAATAAAAGGAAAAAATAAATAAATCAACATCTCTTTTTTAGCTATTTTATATTTGGTGTTCCCTATGATCCGATCTCCCCATACCTGCTCAACCATACCTGCTCAACCCCGAATAATTAGTTTTGGAAACATAATACCTTTTGTCTACCTTTATCCTTCCCAACTTAGTATGTTGTGTAGTTTTTGAAAATAAAGTTGTGTCATAATTTTTTGTAGATTTTCGTCGTTTTATAGTGTTAAAACTAAAACAATGGCATCCACAAGCAGGCGTAGGTGTGTACACTTTGAAAGAAAGTAGAAAAACTATTTCTGAGTTTGTGAAAAGGTCTTATCTTGCCTATTTTGGTGTTCATTTGGGAGATCAAGATACCATGTGGTGTGTAAAACATTTGCGACAGTGGACAATTGGAAACAGAAAGTGCCTGAAATTTGGTGTACCAATAGTTTGGAGGGAACCACGTAACCATTATGATGACTGCTATTTTTGTCTCGTTAATATTAAAGGCATAAATAAGAACAATCGACATAAATGGACATATTCTGATCTAGATTCTGCAAGAAGACCTGTATCGCACTCTAAGGAAATACCCATTCCAACCTTCAGCAGTCTTCCTGAAATCCCGGAAGATGATACAGAAACATCAACGTCTAATAAAGTTCAAAGAATGCAATCAGAAAACGACACTGAATTTGAAGCAGATTTAACAACTCCTCAGTGTTTTAATCAACAAGAACTGAACGATCTCGTGAGAGACCTATACCTCTCAAAGGAGTGTGCTGAATTACTTGCATCCAGATTAAAAGGAAAGAACTTCGTCAGGCACTAATGTTACATTTTATCGTAAGAGAGAAAAGGATCTGCTGCCTTTTTTCACTAAGGAAAATAAGCTGGTATTCTGTGACGATATAAAAGGACTCTTAGAAAAAAATAGGTTTGCCAGAATACACCCAACTAGCAATTTATCGAAGTCTCAACGTTGTGCACTGCGTGCCAACGTTGCGTCGCAACGTTTACTTTTACTCAAACACCACCCACTTTTGCACCAATTTGGTGGATGATTTTTTGATTGAGTCAACGTCGCGATCGCGACTACAGTTGAAGTAATAGTTCAATGGGTTTTGGAGTACAATTATTTGTTCAAAATACTATTCATTACGTAAAATGATAAATACACTATTCGACTACAAATTAAACTATTTCTAACACCATCATATTATTAAAATAAAATGATATTCTATGTCATATATCATGTTTTGCATCATCATAACATGCGAACCAATGTCAAAATATATAAACAGACGGTAGTTTACTGTCAAATGTATAGTTCATAGCTCTAAAAAACAAGCGCGCCCTCGAGTCAGATGATTTTATGAAATTAAAAAAAAAATCATGATTTAAAAATCGCTTCGAAAATCCTCTAAAGAAAATCCTCTGATGATGTTAGGATTCCTAAGAACAAAATACGGATTTTTATATAATAATAAAAAGATCGTAGTTTATTGTAGAAAAAAGCAAAAAAATTATTTTTAATGTTTGTTTACAAATTAGCATACAATAGTTTTAACAATCAATCATGGCGGCACTTATTAGTTTCTATGACAACCAAAGGAGTCCCGTGTCTCGACTGCTTTAACTACTTAATTGTGTTTTGAACGGATCCCCTAACTTAAAAGACGCGAACACGCCTCAATTTTTACCCAATCGAAATTGCTCCACAGTTTGGCTTTCTGCTGCTCACCTAATTTCCATCCTTGTTTACACAGGACCTTCCTCTTTTTTTCCGCCACACTGGGGAATCACCTTCAATGACAGATGTCACATGTCAAAATATCGAAGAATATTTATATTTGTTCCTTTTCATAGTGAAAAATGTTCAAACAAAACTAATAGAAACTTTACAAAACACTTGTTAGTTACTTTTACTGAATGAATTGACGTTTGTATGACAGACAGCAGTGATCCAAAATTGGACATAACATAATAGAAAAATTGGTTAGATGAAAACAGGTGCGCCCGCGTCTCCAACAAACCGGCCAGAAAACGTGGAGTAAATTGATTAATTTTTGGTTTAGCACACACCGGTTTGTAGTCGGCGCCTGCACAACTAAGGAATTACTGTTAGTACAATAGACGGTCATAAATAGTTGTGATGGCGACTGAAGTTGTGATAAACGTTTAGGCGTCGTATAATAGTCGACGTTGTCGACCGTCGCCATGATAGCTATTCTTTATCTGTATAACAACGTTTAAAATTAGTGCAATTCTAATTTTTACAACTTGCACAACTAAAAATTGCTAGTTGGGCACTTCAGACGATTGGCGCCTTTTTATGAGGGGCTTATTGGCCGTTCATTTTCGCGTTCCCTTATTAAGGAAAATTGACATTTGACATCTGAGCATGCGCGTGACCTGCGTTTTTATTAAGGGAACCGTAATAAAATACGGTGTTCCCTTAATTCGGTACAGTTACCGTACGTCCCTTATCTTTAAACGTAACCTCAATTTGCACGGATAATAGTGATGGTTGGTTTGTTTTTCGACACGACTTTTTAATATTCCTTTGCATTTTTAGTTTTTTGTTTATAAACAAAAACAGTCTTGTGGATTTTTAAAATGTATGTGAAAAAATGAATAAATTGTAGAAACCTACAAGGTTGAGGTTCAGCTACACTGATGATATAATTCTTTTGCGAGAATTTATCAGGGAAAATACTACAAGGTTAGAAATTTTAGGTCAGGAATCAGAAAAGTAATGCTACTTCCAATAACACTTTTTTTAAAAGTATGGTTAAAGGTCAACCTAAATAAAATACGGTTTTCCCTTATTATGGTAAAACCTTATAGAGTAACGCCCAATAAGTCCCGATTGACAGTTCAAAACGTAGTTTAAAATGTGTCCTTTTACATATTGGTAACAAATATGCCTCAATTCCTATTGGACATTCTACTACCATGAAAGAGGAGTATAAAACTAGCAAAAGTTTTGAAACAAATTAAATACGAAGAACATCAGTGGGCAAAGTGTATTGATTTGAAAATAGTCAACTTTCTCCTTGGGCAGCAAAGTGGATATACAAAATACCCCTGTTTTTTATGTCTTTGGGACAGCAGAGCTAAAGATCAGCACTGAGTTAAGAGAAATTGGCCTTTAAGAGATACTATGGTTCAAGGAAAACAAAACGTAGTGAATGAACCTTTGGTTACGAGAGAAAAAATCTTACTACCACCCTTGCATATCAAGTTGGGTCTTATGAAGCAGTTTGTGAAAGCGTTAGATAGAGATGGAAATTGTTTTGGGTACTTGTCACGTAAGTTTCCTGGGATTAGCACGGAAAAACTAAAAGCTGGTATATTTGACGGTCCTCAAATAAGGCAACTTATTAAAGATCCACAGTTCACCACATTAATGAATGAGACTGAATCTAACGCTTGAGGTTCATTTGTTCAAGTAGTTAAAAATTTTCTTGGAAATCACAAAGAAGACAATTACATAGAATAAGTGGACACTATGCTTTCAAATTTTAATATTCTCGGTTGTAACATGAGTATAAAAGTTCACTACCTCATCCACAGCCACCTAGATCGCTTTCCAGAAAATTTAAGTGACTGTAGTGAAGAACAGGGAGAAAGATTCCATCAAGATATTAAAACCATGGAAGATCGATATCAAGGACGATGGGATAGCCACATGATGACCCACTACTGTTGGAGCCTTCAGACAGACTACACCAGTAAACTCCATGCTAGAAAGTCGTATAAAAGAAAATTTGTGGGTGATAGTGTCTAATATGAGTATGAATGTACGTTAAGCTACTTTTTATAATAAATATTTAATTATATGTGTTTTTTTTTGTTACTTTCAAAAAAAAGTAAATAATTCCTATTTTAAAAACTAGATCTGATAGACAAAATCGGATGGCTACTTCGGATTCTCCACCCAAAAATTACCCAGGAACAGTTAAAAAATCGCCGGCACCAAAATGTGTGTTGGTCTGTGAATAGTTAAAAGTTTTTTATTTAAATAATGGTTCAGCCAAGGGAAAAAAAGTGGTCATAGAAGTCATGAAACTTACTCAAAAGTCTGGAGAGTCAGAGAAATTTCCCAATGAGAGTATTTGAGGGCCTATCCATGTTTAATTTTAGGACTATAAAAATACCTTAGTGGTTAAAAATACGTGCATTTTAGGCTGGCCTTTAATTAGCAGATTTTCCGCGTGGATTGCAAGTTATGGTGAAGGTGTTGCTCGGAAAAAAAGCTTATTGAACTCTAGCCCTAGAAAATTTTATTGGCTCGCCTCCCATCCCCCCCCTCCCAAGGGATCGCCGGTGCAAAGTTTGTAGAGAAACATTCAGCCTCAGTAACATGGGAAAACATGCCATTTAGAAGGTCCAAAGCACCTTAAGATGCAGAAACGGCTTCTTTTAGCTCTCTTATATACGTGCAGTGGTAAAGAACCCTGCACAAACTACATTGGGAATGGCTTTTGGCTATATATCATAATTCTTTTATATGTTGTAGTACTAGACCATAAAAATGAACAAAAAAAACCGATAGGGAGCAGGATTAGATTCTGAGATATAGAGTTTCAAAAATGGTATGTTTTTAGGAAATAAATTAAACATTTTCTAAGTTTTTTTTTGTATAAGAGCATTTTTATGCCTTTTTGTGAAAAACTCTTAATCATATATTAGGTAAAATAGTGGCGAAAAACCCAAAACTTGGTCTCAAAAGTGGTACAATATTATTAATATCCATGAAATGTTAGTTAATTCTGAAAAATGGTTCAAAATACCTCCATGGCAGCTTAGAAACAATTTTTGTAAATAAACCTCAAGTTATTCACAATTTGGTGTCTTCATGGTGGTTCCGCTGGTACCAAAATGGTACCTATATTTAACCAATCCAAGTGATCCGTTTGAATTGTGCTTTTAGACTTGTTTGAAGGTAATTTTTATCAGTGGTGCCAACGGTATTTACCTATATTTAACCATTCAAAGTTTAATGCTCGAAATGTTCCCATATTCAATACCGGCAACTTAAAATTGGCTTAAAATCATATATATCACTGCCAATGATACCAATTGTACCAACATGTAGGCACCAAATCTATAAAAAAATATGAAAAAAATAATGGTAACGTACGTACTGATTTTCCAAAATATTCTCCCATGGTAAAAATAACGATACCATTCATGGGTATTCCTATTAGTCCATAAAAAATCATAAATAGCCTTGTAAACATGGTGGTGGGGGCAAGATTACCATAACCTAAAAAAGTCACTAAAGTTATTTTGAAGGTGTGTAAATTTTGAGGCTAAAATGGCTTAGATTTTAGACTTATCTATCTTTTGCTATGTTTTCAAGGATATTGAATTCGTTTTCAATATGTTTTGAAAACTTTTTTTTCATGAGTTTTCATGACAGGTTTTCAATTCGATTTGAAAACGGTTTTTAAATTTTGATATTTGGCAGCTGACATATGCCATAGTTGTCAAATATTCATTTTTGAGTTTTGGTACTTTTTTTTTTAAATTTATTTATTTGCCACACATTTTTTTTAAATTTAAATTACTACTCTGTTTGCAAGTGGAAGTGAAGAAAGAAATGCTGGACTGGCATATGTGCATAGCACATACACTTTCGAGCCAAATATTTCTTTTATTTTCCATAATTAATTTTTTTAAAGTCTTTAAAAAAAGAAATCTTTAGTTATTTAAGTAAGGTTATGTTATTAATCTTCTTTTTTCTATACACTCCACCAAATTTTAGAATGCCGGTTCCACAGTTTCACTTCTATTTCTCTTTCTCTCTCTCAAAAAGAGTAAGAGCAATAAAATATAATTTGTCGGCTGTATGGTAATCCGACGCAATACGCATGTGTAAACTCAATCCCCGTTTTCATGGAAAATCGGTATTTCGATCTCAATACGATCTTGATCCAACCCTAAACATTTTCAGGGTCGGATCTAGATTGAAATCGATTTAAATTTTGGAAAAACAGGCGTTTTCATGGACGGTATCGGATTGAAATCGTTTTCAGAACGAATTCAATTACCATGAAAACGTAGCATTTATAAAGATGACCTATTTTTATTTTCTAACTGATTGTATCCACAATCACTTCGTGTGTGTTTCCGAAAATGTAATAATAATCTTCTATAACACGAACGCGTTTGTAAAAATATTACCCAGTCGGTTACCAACGATGAAATGTAAATATCTTTTTCTGGTAAGTTCACCGATAAAACACAGATTTTCCATAATTATAAATAAAAACATAAAATATGGCTTCAGTGACTTTCTGAAAGACTTTCTGGAGTTTATTTTGTTGACTGTCACTTTTTGAAAAACGTTATCGCTCTCCAAATTAAATAGTGATTAGTGCTCGGATTAGTGATTGGTCGTGCATACGGTACAGGGTTTTTAATTTTCCGATGGGATTAGATGGGGAACTCAGTTAATACTGAAGATAAGAGTTTGGAGGTTTCGACTTCGAAATATCTTGCCTAATAACTATGAGGCTTTTTTTAAATTGTCAATTTTTGAACGTTTTCCCCTAACACAGAAACTACAGTAGCAAACTGTTTACACCGTTTTTCTTGTCTCAAAAAATTATCTACAATATTAACCGACTTCCCCATCTAATCCCATCGAAAATGAGACATCCTGTACATAATTTACATAATAACCCAGCAAACACAGTTCCCTCGAGCCTTCTTCGGCCCGATGTCGATTGCCGAATATGCCGTCATCGGCACGACGTCGATTTACGACATCGGACCACCAGTATTTTTTTGTCCGCTTTGCGATGTAGGCTCAATGTATGTTTGCCGACGCAGCGTTAGACTGTAGCCCGCCGTCGGACCAATGGTAAATTTTACTTTTTGCTGACATCGGCATACCGTCGCCGTACGATTAAGGTCCGATATAGTTTAACCACATGGTACCGACCATCCGCCCATAAAGCTGCTTAATTTGGTCGGTCTAACGTACCCAAGCTGGTCTCGGCCTGACATCGGTAAACTATTCAAGTCCGACATTGGTCTCCTAAAGCGGTCCAACGTCGGCGATTGACGAAGGTCCGTCGGTGGTAGCTTAAAGCGGCCCGACAATGACAAACCACAAAGGTCCGATAATGGGTGGATAATAAGGCCCCACATCAGCCTCTCAAAGCGGCCCGACGTCGGTGATTGACGAAGGTCCGTCGGTGGTTGCTTGACACGATCCGACATTGGCAAACTACAAAGTTTCGATAATGCGGGTGCTTAACCAGTCGGGCTGGTTTAAGTGGCAAAAGAGGTGATTCTTGTAGAGAAGTAACACCATCTTGTCAAGTGCGCATATATAATATTATTTCACACTGTACAGGGATCAGTGACATTAGCGCCATCTCTACATACTAGTAAGAAACTATTAAGCAGTTTAAAAATTTTAAGGTGACGTAATCGGACCATCGTCAGTTGCCAATTCTCGACCAATCAAACAAAGTTCGAGTCGGACCATCGTCGGCCCTAAAGCAGATAACGTGGTCGTCGGCATAAAGTCGACTATAGTAAATCGGGCCATCGTCATTTCCCGATTCTCGACCGATTAAACTAAGTTCCAATCGGCCCTAAAGCAGATAAGGTTTGCGTTGGCATAATGCCGACTATAGAAAATCGGGCCATCGTCAGTTTCCGATTCTCTTGCGATTAAACAAAGTTCCAATCGGACCATCGTCGGCCCTAAAGCAGATAAAGTGGGCGTCGGCATAAAGTCGACTATAGTAAATCGAGTCATCGTCAGTTGCTGATTCTAGACTGATTAAAAAAGGTTCAAATCAGACCATCATGGGCCCTAAAGCAGGTAACGTTTGCTTTTTGGCATATTGTCGACTCTAGTAAATCGGGCCATCGTCAGTTGCCGATTTTCGTCGGATTAAACAAACTTTCAATCGGACCGTCGTCGGCCCTAAAGCAGATAAAGTAGGCGTCGGCATAAAGTTGACTATAGTAAATCGGGCCATCGTCATTTTGCCGAATCTCGACCGATTAAAGAAAGTTCCTATCGGACCATCATCGGCACTAAAGCAGATAAGGTTTGCGTTGGCATAATATCGACTATGATAAATCGGGCCATCGTCAGTTGCCGATTCTCGTCCGATTAAACAAAGTTCCAATCGGACCGTCTTCGGCTCTAAAGCAGATAAAGTGGGCGTCGTCATAAAGTCGACTATGCCGATTTTCGACCGATGAAACAAAGTTCCAATCGGAGCATCGTCGGTCCTAAAGTGGTGTCGGCATAAAGTCGACTGTAGTAATGTGGACCTCCATCAGTTGCCGATTATTGACCTCTTTCGCCGATGCCGACACACTGCCGACGTTGTCGACATTGGCCCGATTCAATGCCGATGATTTGTGTTTGCTGGGATTATATTGGGCCATTATGTGCTAGCATTCAGCTCGCATCTTAAAGTTTATTCTTATGTGTAGTGACATTTTCATACATGCATGTTGTATAACATGCTATTACAGGTTAATAGAGTTTCTTTCCGCAACCGAAATTTTGACGTCATTCCGCGAAACGTTGCGAACATGGTGAAAAGGTTTGAAAATACGTTTATATAGTGTGTTCCAAAAAATATCGCACTTTTTTAAATGATTATAACTTAGCGGGCAATTTTTCGCTTTTAATAATATTTAGCTCTTTAAGGAGCCAAAGCTTCAAAATTTATAGGACCAATGTCAAACTTGACATTTCCTAAAAATCCAAGATGGCACAGCTATTTGAAAAATAGGCATTTTTAACCCCCTTAGATATTTGTTTGTGTGCGATACTGTAAGAAACATCAGTTACGAAGCCACATTCTTTCGAAGCACATCGATATATCATTTTAAAAATTCGGACAAGAAGTAAGGAAGTTTGTAATTTTTAAATAGACCAGAGTTTACCTGCAAAATCAAGCTCATTAAGAAAAAATCTACTTGTTTAAATAGCAATATCTTTTTCAAAAATTGATCGATTTTAATAAGTTTAATTTTTGTAAAAGGCACAAGCAAAATTTCAATATTGTCATAAAATATGCCCAAATTCGGCATGACGTCGATTTACGACATCAGACCAGCAGTATTTTTTGTTCGCTTTGCGATGTAGGCCCAATGTATGTTTGCCGACGCAACGTTAGACTGTAGCCCGCCGTCGGACCAATGGTAAATTTTACTTTTTGCTGACATCGGCATAAAGCGCCGTACGATTAGGGTCCGAGGTTTAACCACATGGTACCGACCATACGCCCATAGACCTGCTTAATTTGGTCGGTCTAACGTATGCAAGCTGGTCTCGGCCCGACATCGGTAAACTATTCAAGTCCGACATTGGTTTCCTAAGGTGGTCCAACGTCGGCGCTTGAGGAAGGTCCGTCGATGGTAGCTTAAAGCGGCCCGATAATGGCAAACCACAAAGGTCCGATAATGAGTGGATAATAAGGCACCACGTCGACCTCTCAAAGCGGGCCGACGTCGGTGATTGACGAAGGTCCGTCGGTGGTTGCTTGACACGATCCGACATTGGCAAACTACGAAGTTTCGATAATGCGGGTGCTTAACGGGGTGGTTTAAGTGGCGGAAGAGGTTATTCTTGTAGAGAAGGACCACCATCTGTTAAGTCTGCATTCTAGTTTTGAAATATCTTTGCTCATTATATATATATATATATATAATATTATACACTCGACAACTTGGTGCGCCGCGGCGTGTATACCGCCCATGACCGCTTCGGCACGTGTCGGTCGGCAGGCGGGTGGGCGCGAGTATTTTACCTGTAATTTAAAAAAAAAGTGTTGGACGTAACCGGGATTCGAACCTGCGCGTCCCGTGTGAGAGTCTGATACTCTACCACTACGCCACGAGCCTTCTATATCAAATCTGTTTTAACTTCAACCGTTGCGAACCATAGAAATATGATCCATTTCTATGTTGCGAACCTGCCGCGAGAAAGGTTGGCGCCTACGAAGCGACAAAACGCTTAATACGGTCAGGAGTTCTTCGGCAAGCAAAGAATCTACTCGTTAGAAAGCGCATTTTGGTGTCGTTTAACCAACTTCGGAATGAATTCGAATTAGCGAGCGCCAAATACGTCGCGTCAGAAATCCACCGGTATTACTAAGTGGCCGACAGGTAAGAAAAATTCGGCAGGTTGTAGGTTATCTTAAACTTTTTAAATTTTACCTGTTTTAACATAATTTTGAACGTGTAAAAAATTCCCCATACTTACCAATGGTACTTACTACGGTTATAACGAAAAATATGGAATGGTAAAAATCCCATTTATATTCTACCATGTCGCCTCCACCAAAGGGTTTGCCACAATAGTTACTAAGGCTCGAAAATAAGTGCTTTCTGATAGAAAAGTTTCCCTGAAAGTGTTCTCGGATCATCTCTAAAAATAATAGAACGTTTTTTTAGTATTGAAAATACTACTGGGATCGCATTTATGAAAAATTTACATTAGGTGTCGGTATCGGGACCAACACCAAAATGCTTCTAATCAAAACAAAATAAATATACAGAAAAGATTTGTGGCGTAGACGGCAAAGGGTGAGGGAATAAACCGGAACAATTTTTTTTCCTCGACCAGGATTTGAACCCGGGACCTCTAGAATACTAGTCTAAGGGTTCAAATCCTGGTCAAGGAAAAACTTTTTTCCGATTTATTCCCTCACCCTTTGCCCTCTACGCCACAAATCTTTTCTGTTAATTTATTAGGGCCCAAAATTTTCCCTTTATTTCAAAATAAATATGTCATGAATGTCGCAATAAAAAGCAACAAGGTAGGCGCGATAAGCATTTTGTTGATCACAGCATTTTAATGGGCCGCCAAAGAAAATGTTAATATATATAATACATTTTTGGAATGACCCATCGATGTACTAACCTAGTACGTCGATGGAATGACCATTTCTTTCAAATTCAAAAATTGTTGATGCGGGAGTAACTTATTCGATAAACTCAGTTTATTCGACAGGTGGCGCACACAGGTACCACGTCTCCGCGCATTACAAACTTTTTGTTTTAAATTCGAGAGGTGTACTTGGTTGTGTAGCTTCAACTGCTTGGTGCAATCCTATTGCCCGTGTGCACGGGTTCGCCTTGACATGTAAGCCGAGTTTAAGCTTTAGTTTTGTTTTGCAAGGGTGTGGAATATCATGTAAGTGGCACTTAAGCTGTAGTTAAGATAAACCATAGAATTACTTCGGCTTAAGCGCATTTTTAGGTTATGCGAGGTATTTTTTTGATTATGTTTTTAAACAAAAGCCATTCATTTAATCAGATTATAAAACTGTTTCGTTGCCTTAAAATATTTCTGTGATTGTAATAGTGGTCTGTGCTTAAAATGGAACTTCTTCCCAACTAGCAATTTGTCGACGTCTCAACGTTGTGCACCGCGTGCCAACGTTGCGTCGCAACGTTTACTTTTACTCAAACACCACCCACTTTTGCACCAATTTGGTGGATGATTTTTTGATTGAGTCAACGTTTTGGAGTACAATTATTTGTTCAAAATACTATTCATTACGTAAAATGATAAATACACTATTCCACTACAAATTAAACTATTTCTAACACCATCTATTATTAAAATAAAATGATATTCTATGTCCTATATCATGTTTTGCATCATTATAACATGCGAACCAATGCCAAAATATATAAACAGACGGTAGTTTACTGTCAAATGTATAGTTCGTAGCTCTAAAAAACAAGCGCGCCCTCGATTCAGATGATTTTATGAAATTAAAAAAAAATCATGATTTAAAAATCGCTTCGAAAATCCTCTAAAGATGTTGCTTAGGATTCCTAAGAACAAAATACGGATTTTTATATGCAAAAAGATCGTAGTTTATTGTAGAAAAAAGCAAAAAAATAATTTTTAATGTTTGTTTACAAATTAGCATACAATAGTTTTAACAATCAATCATGGCGGCACTTATTAGTTTCTATAACAACCAAAGGAGTCCCGTGTCTCGACTGCTTTAACTACTTAACTGTGTTTTGAATGGATCCTCTAACTTAAAAGACGCGAACACGCCTCAATTTTTACCCAATCGAAATTTCTCCACAGTTTGGCTTTCTGCTGCTCACCTAATTTCCATCCTTGTTGTTTACACAGGACCTTCCTCTTTTTTTCCGCCACACTGGGGAATCACCTTCAATGACAGCTGTCACATGTCAAAATATCGAAGAATATTTATACCATTTGTTCCTTTTCATAGTGAAAAATGTTCAAACAAAACTAATAGAAACTTTACAAAACACTTGTTAGTTACTTTTACTGAATTAATTGACGTTTAATGTATGACACACAGCAGTGCTCCAAAATTGGTTTGTTGCAAACATAACAGAAAAATTGATTAGATGAAAACAGGCACGCCCGCGTCTCCAACAAACCGGCCATAAAACGTGAAGTAAATTGATCAATTTTTGGTTTAGCACACACCGGTTTGTAGTCGGCGCCTTCACAACTAAGGAATTACTGTTAGTACAATAGACGGTCATAAATAGTTGTGATGGCGACTGAAGTTGTGATAAACGTTTAGGCGTCGTATAATAGTCGACGTTGTCGACCGTCGCCATGATAGCTATTCTTTATCTGTAAAACAACGGTTAAAATTAGTGTAATTCTAATTTTTACAACTTGCACAACTAAAAATTGCTAGTTGGGTTTGAGATGACGAAGAAGATGAAGAATTAGACTTTGTAATTAATGTAATACCTACCAAGAAGGATTTTTCAAAAAATGAGATGAAGATACCTTTTACAAAAGGAATGTCCAAAAAAAATCATGTTTTTTTCTCTAAGTGAATAATTCACCTTTTTTTTGCAAATTCGTTGTAAAGAAACTAAAAAATGGGTTGGGTTGGTCTGGTGGTGAGATAATTAGTACGTTTTCAAATCGTACTCAATACGTATCGAAAATCAAGCATCTTGTTCTTCATATATCATGCTCTTTGTCGAAACAGAGAACATGCTCTATAAAAGAAAAAGAAGACAATCTTTTTAATACGTATTGATTACGATGTGAAAACATATACTAAATAAATAGTCAGGTTTTATAGTTAACCAGTTATAGTAGTTTTATTTGCCTTTTCCTCCATAAAATCTTTAATCATCAATAAAATATATTTTTTTAAAACAACTTCAAATTTTACGTATTTTTTTTTTGGCAGCTGACAGGTAATAAACACAAAAAACACAAAACAATGCAGATAACTGCCACGTTGCCAATAATTTCCCTACTTTTTCCAAGTGGAACATATTCGGAACCTTTGCAAACCAAGTAAATGTCAAGGGTCACCTTCAGTTCAAGCGGCACTTGAACAAGTGGAAGACGTAAGGGGAAGTGGTGCACACGGGCATATGATGATAATTCCTAATAACGATGAAACAGGTCTGTAGGTATCTGGATTCTCCATTAGACATTGGAGGCCTGGTCGTAATGAAGTGAGAAGTAGTAGTAGTAAGGGGCGGCCCGCAGGCCTGGCAATTAGGCCTTTTCATGGGCCCTTTCTACCATACCCCATCTCGCACCCTTATCCTCCCACTCCCTCTACATATCCTGCTTCTCTCTTTCCGGGCCTTCCTGCCTTCCTTACGAAGGTCAGGACGTCAGTTCATCTTAGAGAGTGTAGCTCCTCCTCTTCTATTGTGGGGTCACCCCACGTCTGCTGCCTCAATCTGGCGTACCCGTCACACTCTCCTATCATGTGCACCGCTGATTCCTCTGCCCACCCACATGCTGCGCAGGCGGAGTCGTTCAACACTCTGATGCATGTCAAGTTATGCCCTGCCAGCATTCCTACTAACAATCCAATGTCCTTGCGAGTTTTTCCCAGGAGCCATTTAGTTCTGGCTGCATCTGGTCCACTCACGAACAGTTTGTACTGTCTGCACTCTTGCTCTTCCCTCCAGGACGACTTCAGTTGATCGCTCGCCCATTTATTGAGTTCGCGCTGCACCTGTTTTCTTGTGATTCCCAAGAGCGGTTCCGGTCCAATATAATGGGTTTCGGCACCAGCTCTGGCAAGTTCGTCCGCCTTCTCATTCCCTGGTATTCCCTCGTGGCCCGGGACCCACATCAGTGTCACCCTCTTGTCTTCAGCCAATGTCTGTAGCGCGTTAACGCACTCCTCTACTAGGCTACTGACAATTTTTGGTGACTAAGTGCCTGACCTCTGGTAGGGTAGCCGCCATGATAATGGCGTATACCTCCGCCTGAAATACCGTAGCATGCTCGCCAAGCGGGTAGCTTTCTTGAACCTCTAGGTCTTCCGCATACATTCCTGCGCCTGTTGTCTGCCTGGCTGACAGTTTTGATTCGTCAGTGTAGCAGACCGGCGCATCTCTGCTTAATTCCTTTCGAAATTCTTCTCTCTGCCACCAATCCCGTTCAGGTATTGTGACTGTACTTTTTGTCAAACCTCCATGGTTTCAAAAGAGTCTCTACTGGCATCTTTAGAAGAGGCAAATCTTTTGTTACCAGTTCCTCTATTGCCAGATGACCCACTTTTTCCCCTCTGCCCTTCCATAGGCCCTTATCTCTCAGTCGTAGGTGTGTCGCCATCGCTTCCTTCTTGATCCAAGTTGAAAGCGAAGGGAGACCTAAGATGGCCCCTGCGGGCTCATGAGCTTTCTGGAAGTGGTCATTTTTTCAATGAAGTGAGAAACAAAAACGCTTTATTCGATATGCCACGAGTGTTATTTTAATTTTTATATGCAGACGCAATATTCACTTTTCTTAAAAAGATTTTGTCATAACTTGTGTCTGATATTTTAAATACGCCTTAAAGCGCCTTTATGTAAGGACGGTTTGAAAATGTTGTCGTATAAACACCACTGAAACTGATTTAAGCACTAAATCGATTTTATTTTAAAGCGATTTAAGAAAGCGGTTTACCACTTAAAAACCCATTTAGGGTCTTTATAAATAATTTAAAAATGCTCCTTCAGAGGGAGTGAATAGATGCGCGAGCGTATTTTGACGATGTTGTAGTACAAGTAAGAGGCAAACTTGATGGGGTGATATCTAACATCCTTCAGAGAGGTCTAAACCTAATCAACGATTGATGCATTAGAGAAGGTCTATCCATTAATCCCAAGAAAACTATTATTGAACCTTTTACAAAAAGGAGAAAACTAAATCTTATCTAACCTAGCATTAGCGGGGAACGTATTCCTTTCCTAAAACAACGACCTGGGACTAATACTGGACAAGCAACGGAGACAACATCATTGGAAGCAATGGAAGTAATGCTTGACCTCTCCCCGCTGCATATGTGGGTGAAGAAGGAGGCAAGAGCAACTTTAGCAAGACTCAATAGCTTGAGTCAGGAGATTCCTGGTCAGGCATTGGGAAACTGTGCAGGGCTAACCAAGGCATTTTGTAATAACCGAATCCTTAGTATGCCAACAGACCACAGGCTACCAAAATACAACTTTGAAAAACCGTTTCAGTTTCTGTTTCCAATGAGGGAAGAATGGAAGGGGAATATAAATCAACTTACCAAAGCTGACTACATTTGGTACACAGACAAGACGGACCAAAAACCAAGGACGGCGTGGGGGCGGGTGTATCGGATTCAAGAGCTGCAAATTCAGTTGGACTCGGTAACCTTGCCAACATCTTCCTGGCCGAGGTTTACGGCATAGAGCTCTGTGCAAGAGAAATAGCCGACAAAGCATCTCTAACAGAAGCATCAAAATCATATCAGATAGTCAGGCTGCGCTGAAAGCAATAAGCTTAAATAAGATCCCATCACTTTTAGTTTGGAACTGCCTTCAAACTCTGCTAAAGATCTGTGGAATCAACAAAATCATTCTTGTATTGGTCCCGGGTCACACAGGAATTGAAGGAAACGAAAAAGCCGACTCTCTTGATAAAGCAGGAGCGGAATCTGCGTTCTGAAGGCCAGAGCCCTGCTTTGGACTAACTAAAGCCACGGAATTATCCGAGTGGGTTGAAAGCCAAAGCCTTTCTGAATAAGCCAGACAAACGTAGAGCAAATCAACTCCTACAACTATCAAGGAACAGCCTGAGAATAATCACAGGTCTGTATACAGGCCAGTGCCGTCTCAACCAATACATGAACAGAGTTGGAGTGAGCAATACACCGATTTGAAGATTCTGTGGAGGAGTACATATCCTATGCCACTGTGTAGGACTTCTGAGAACAAGGGCGAAAATATTTGGCCCTGGGTTGAAAGTGTCCCATAGTGAAGGGGCATGGGTAAGTCCGTGGGATTTTGAATTAAGGGATAGAAATTATCGACATATGCCCCTACACTACCAAGATTTCGAGGAGTCTCACCAAATAGACTGATTTCCTTTACCAGGGAAGTTGGGACGAGTGACTTGTAAAACAGGTATGAGCCACAATAGACTTTTTAGGTCGCTGTGGAGGTCGCTTTTAGGTGCGTATAAACGTAGTAAGTGATAACTTTGAAAAACAATGAAAATAATTTAAAAATCAGGGTTGGCCCTGAGCAAGGCCGAAAGCGCCAAATCCACTCGCGTCCAGAATAATTTTTGGGTCTGCATTTTTTCCAGGACGGGCTAACTTGATTGCGAGTGTTCTTATCGCTACGTCATTTTTTTTCGGGCCGTTATAGTATCTCGTAGTTACATGGTTATACCCCACTTTCCCCTACATTTTGACATTTTAAAAGTCACAAAATGGTGGGTGTGCGAAAAATACTTTAACATGATTTTACCCTCTAATTTATTCTTTTCCATATTTTCCTCTTCGGTCCTTTTGAACTCTTCCTCCGATTCTATGTAATAAAATATAGCTGCTCCCAATAGCAAATATGTCACGTAGACGCAGAGTAACAAAAGCCATTGTTTTTTTGACATTTCTATCTAAAACACAATTATGTAGCCGGGGGCATGGATTACCAAATAGGGAAAATAAACAAAAATCTCGTACCATTTTATTTTTTTTTCGGTATGTGGTTCAATCCATAAAAAATGTAAAAAAAATCGTTTTAAAAACAAAATCTATATTTTCAATGAGCTTCAGGCTACTGCGAACATAGGGGGGATCAAGTTCAATTTACTCTCCGTGCCGTACGACCGAGGTGGGGTCGAAGCACGCTGCAGTGTTATCTTTTTGAAATTTATTTTGTTTTTATTATTTTGTTTTATTTCTGCCTTGCTCGAGAAACAGATTGGTAAGTTCTTAAGTGAAATAATACATTTTTAAAACTAAAAATGGATGTCTACAAAGTTGCCAAAAAAGTGCAGATGGTCAAATGGTACTATCAAGGCAGACCATTGAGACTTATTCAAGAACTTTTTTTGAAGAATTTTGTAAATCGCCCAGAACCTAGTTTATCAACGATTCATAGTTTTGTTTTCCATTATTGAATCGTCATAACCTAACACACGTTCGATATTGGTCGAGGGAATATTTGCATTTGTATTTTGACGTAAGAACACAGTATCCCCAAAAACGAAATGTTTAGGGGGGGGGGGTATTGTAGAGGAACACGTAGTTGGGCCATTTTTTATTGACGGCAATTTGAATGGTCTTAGATACTGGATCTACTGCAGTAGCATATTATTCCAACTGCTAGGCAGTTGTAGTTGTTTCAACAAGATTGCTGTCCCGCTCACAATGTTGGCCTTGTTAGGGAATATCTTGATAATGTATTTCCTAATCGGGTTATAAGTACACGGGGAACTATTTTATGGTCAGCTCGATCACCCGATCATGCTGCTAATGACTTTTATCTGTGGAGTTATATCAAAAATAAAGTTTCCGGGCATGAAAGGCCTAATAATTTGGAAGAACTTCGGATTAAAAATGAAGAAACTTTTCAAACTATCACCCCTAACATGCTTGGAAATGTCAAAAGGGGTTTTTATAATAGGCTCGGATATTGTCTAGCCGAGCAAGGAGGACTTTTCGAACATTGCTCTAGTTTTTTTTTGACTGGGAGAATCTTTTTGGTTTTTAGAATGTATTATTTTATTTTGAGAACTTGCTTTTATTTTGTTTCTCCTTATTATTTTCATTGTAACACGTTGTTAGTGATACATCTGAGCAGTTGAAAATAAAACGCTCTAATTTTTCAGAGAAAAAAACAAGAAAATTACGTTATCAAAATTTGCGTATTTATTGACCAAATTCCGGTTCCATGGACTACACTTCACATTGCACCGTGGTTAGAGGCATACTAAACGCAAGCCGCGAACGGTGATCGGAAGCCTGAGTGTTGGTTGCTCCACTGATAGGAGTGCCTCTGCGTGTACGTACACTGGCCAATTGGACTTCTTCCGGCTTATTTTCGGAGTAGCCTGAAGCGCTCTGTATCAATGCTCCCATCCAAGAATCTCGCACACAATCCAGGGGAAGATACAGCTCACGTAAAAGGGGGGGGGGCGGCTTAAAATCAAAATTTTTGTAACAGTAACATACGATTAAAATGATTTATCAAGTTTTTATAAAAATTCGGAGACATTTTAATGGTGGCGTAGCCAGAAATTCACTCGGGGGGGGGGGGGTGTTTCTCCATGTAATAAAAATCAACTATCTACTAAAAAATAGGTAGGTGCCTATTGCTTGAGCTCTTGAACTGAGGGAAGGGGAGAGAGGCGGTTTAATAGGTGTTGAGTTAGTGTATACGAAACCAAAATACTTATTGATTGTTGTTGACAAAAAAATTGCTTAAAATTAAACAAAATTGTAACAAAATACTGGAATAGTGCCGCAGGCGAAAATTTTAACAAAAAAATACAAAAAATTCTTTAAAAATTTTAAGGTTTTTTTGTAAAATTAGACTAAGTTAGATGTTAGGGGTGGGTTGCAGTGGTATATATAGAGTTGTGGCCAAATCATAAATGCGCCGCAGATGAAAATTGTAAGAAAAATTATACTAAAAATGCCATTTATTACGTTTTGAATCCTGGTAATAAAAATTCCTCAGAATTAAACTAAAATTGTAACAATTAATGACGCCATAGCACCGCAGACAAAATTTTTAAAATTTAAGAATTCACACCAAACACACGTCACAAACCGGAGTTAAGGGTCAAAAAAGTGGAGGAGCTATAGCTCTTCCTGGGTTGGACCTCCTGGAGGGGGTTTTAACCCCCAAAATCCCCCACCCCTTGGCTACGCCACTGCTTTTAAAGTAGTTTTTGCAAAAAAATTCAATAAAATACAAATTTTTGTTATGAGTTTTAGGACTCTCTAGCCCGTGGGTAGAATCTTATCAAACTTTTTTATATATTTGTTTGCAATTTTCGTCATGGTCACTTCTCCCAATATGTACAGGGTGGTCCAAATTCGAGGGGCCTCTCTAGCTTTGGCTTTTCCAGCATAGTTAGCCCAAAACTAATATACATGTTACGGGCTCGATTGTCAAGAGAAGTCGAAAACTAAAAATCGCATTGCGATATGTCAAAGTGTTCCTGAGCTACAGGGTGATTCTCAAAAATGTGCGTTTCTAAAAACCCTCTATAACTTTTTTATTTGTAAAAATAGAGATTTTAATTGAAAACATTTTTTGAAGATTTTTTAAGGAGAAATCTACCTGTTTCACCGATTTTGTCCTAAAGCCTTTAGTTCACGAGATATAACACAAAGTTACATTTATTAAAATGGAATACCCCAATTTTTTAAAAAAGTTAGTTTTGCAATAAAATTTCCTGTTATTTTTATTAAGTTGTTAAACAGATATCTGCAATTTTTAATAATTACCATAGTAGGGTGTGTTTAACTCTGACTTATGCAGTTTTAGGGTATCTATCTAGGTACCTATGATCAAATAAAAACAATTGCTATGATAAACGAGCCCAAAAGTGGTGACATGATAAAATGTTATATTGAAAGTAACGAAAATCGACAGACGGCGTTAAATCTATATTTCCAGAGATATCCGGAAAGAAGGCAACCTAGCTCAAAAATAATTTTGAAGTTAAAATGTCATCTACAAGAATACGGATACTTTACAAAACCGCGGCCTAGGACGTATAGAAGCCTAGCCAGAGATAGAGAGTTGGAAGAACTAACGGTTCTAGGAGATTAGAAGTTAACCCTTCTTCCACCAGGGCTATGGAGAGAAACACTGGAATTCCACGCAGCAATGCCGTTCGGGTGCTTAAAAAACACAAGTGTAGGCCCTATCGACCCCGACGGGTGCACCAATTACGGCAACGAGGTTTTGCTCCAAGACGTGCATTTTGCTGGTGGTACCTAAATAAAAGCCAAGAAGATCCCGATTTTGCCAGAAAAGTTATTTTGACGGATGAGGCAACGATTTCTAGTGATGGAATATTCACCAGATATAACTGCTATTACTGGAAACAGCAAAATCCCTATATTATGGTGGAACAAGCGAATCAGGGAAGGTGTGGTGTTTTAAGGTATGGGTAGGCATCTACAGAGGACAAATTATTGGACCATATATTTTTGATGGAAATTTAAATGCCGAATGATACCAACAAATTTTATATGAGCAGGTGATTCCGTTTATCGACAATTTGCCACTTCAGCAAAATAATGAGCTATACTTTTAACATGACGGTGCACCTCCTCACAATGCATGAGACATTATTAATTTGCTAAATATTGTGTTTGCCGAAAACTGGATCGGAAATAAAGGTCCTATATATTGGCCCGCAGGTCTCCAGACCTGACCCCTTGCGACTTCTTTTTGTGGGGGAGAGTCAAAGACCTTGTATTTCGAAATCACCCAACTACTAGAAGGAAATTGGAAGAGGCACTTCGTACTGCATTCAGGCAGCTTCGTGCGGTAGAACTTCTTAATGCAGAAAATAGCGTCAAGAGAAAATGTAGGATATCTTTACAAGAAAACGGCCGTCAATTTGAGCATTTGTTTTAGAATTAAAGAAAATTGTTAGATGTAGATTTGAGGTGTTACGTAGTTTAATTCATAAAAATTTTAAATAAAAACTTTTAATAATTTTATTTTTGTTTATTATTTTAGGGTTGGTAATTATAGTAAACTAGAAGTTAAAGTTCGAGATTGCTGTGTCCCCTCGTACGTCCCCACATTTAGGGCGCGCACAGCGCCTACTATGGTAAATATCAAATTTTATTTAATAAAAATAGGTGTATGGCACATCGTTCGACAGGAAATTTTATTAGAAAACTGATTTTTTAGAAAAATTGGGGGTCTTCCATTTAAAGAAATATAACTTTGAGTGATATCTCGGGAACTAAAGACTTTAACAAACATGTATATTAGTTTTGGACTAACTATGCTGCAAAAGCCCAAAGCTATAGAGGCCCCTTGAATTTGGACCACCCTGGACAGGGTGAGCTAGAAATTAGACTTAAAGTTACAAACATGGCCTTTTTTCGTTAACTTAACCTTCGTTTACGACAAAACTAAAGATAGGATAATAATTGTTTCTGCAGCTCTGATTAAACACATAATGAAATAATGACCTACATTTTTGATATCAGTACTGATAAGTAAGGTAAGCCTAAAAATAAGCCTGAAATTGCTCAAAATCCCTTATTTTAGAAACACATTTGACACTCGTGCGGGAACCGGGAAGAAAAATGGTTTTTGATACCCTAAAAAGGTTGCACACAAAATGAGTTATAAACTTTTAAATATGTACAGAGTACGCCGAAACATACGAAATACGCTTTTTAAATTGTAATAACAAAGAAACTACCAATCAGGCAACACTTATTTATTTATTGTGTTATTCTACGGACGACATCTAACATTTTTTTTATCTTAGTTTCGGGTATAGTATACATATAGGGTGAGCCCGGAAATACCTTTGAAATTGCTCTAAATCGCTTTATTGAAATTGAAATAGTGCTAAACAAAGACATATTTAACCAAGAACCCAGCAAACACAAATCGTCGGCAGTGTGTCGGCATCGGCGACTACACGCTGGGCCGATGTTCGACAGATTGCGAGTTTCAGTTTTCGGTCAATAATCGGCAACTGACGGATGTCCACATTATTACAGTCGACTTTATGCCGACACCACTTTAGGACCGACGATGGTCCGATTGGAACTTTGTTTAATCGGTCGAAAATCGGTAACTGATGATGGCGCTATTTACTATATTTGCCTTTATACCGACGCCCACTTTATCTGCCTTAGGGCCGACGACAGACGGTCCGATTGGAACTTTGTTTAATCGGACGAGAAACGGCAACTGACGATGGCCCGATTTACTATAATCGAAATTATGCCAACGCAAACCTTATCTGCCTTAGGGCTGATGATAGTCCGATTGGAACTTTGTTTAATCAGACGAGAATCGGCAACTGACGATGGCCCGATTTACTATAGCCGACATTATGCCAACGCAAACCTTATCTGCTTTAAGGCCGATGATGGTCCGATTGGAACTTGGTTTAATTGGTCGAGAATCGGCAACTGCCGATGGTCCGATTTACTATAGTCGACTTTATGCCGAAACGCACTCTATCTCCTTTAGGACCAACGATGGCCTGATCAGATTTTTGTTCGATTGGTCGATAACCGGCAACAGATGATGGTACGTTACATTAAAATTTTTAAACTGCTTAATAGTTTATTCCTAGTATGTAGAGATGATACTAATGTCACTCTGTTCCCTGTACAGTGGAAGATAATATTATATATATAATGAGCAAAGATATTTCAAAACTAGAGTGTGGACTTGACAAGATGGTGGTACTTCTCTACAAGAATCACCTCTTCCACCACTTAAACCACCCCGACTGGTGAAGCACCCGCATTATCGAAACTTTGTAGTTTGCCAATGTCGGATCGTGTCAAGCAACCACCGACGGACCTTCGTCAATTACCGTCATCGGCCCGCTTTTATCCACCCATTATCGGACCTTTGTGGTTTGCCATTGTTGGGCCGCTTTAAGCTACCACCGACGGACCTTCGTCAATCGCCGACGTTGGACCGCTTTAGGAAACCAATGTCGGACTTGAATAGTTTACCGTGTCGGGCCGAGATCAGCTTGCCTACGTTAGACCGACCAAATTAAGCAGTTATGGGCGGATGGTCGGTACCATGTGGTTAATCGTACGGCGACGGTATGCCGATGTCAGCAAAAAGTAAAATTTACCATTGGTCCGACAGCGGCCTACAGTCTAACGCTGCGTCTGCAAACATAAATTGGTCCTACATTGTAAAGCGGACACAAAATACTGCTGGTCTGATGTCGTAAATCGACGTCGTGCCGATGACGTCAAATTCGGCAAGCGACATCGAACCGACGAAGTCCCGAGGGAACCGTGTTTGCTGGGTACAGTCGACTTTATGCCGACACCATATTAGGACCGATGATGGTCCGATTGGAACTTTGTTTAATCGGTCGAAAATCGGCAACTGACGATGGCCCGATTTACTATAGTCGACTTTATGCCGACGACCACTTTATCTGCTTTAGGGCTGACGACGGTCCGATTGGAACTTTGTTTAATCGGACGAGAATCGGCAACTGACGATGGCCCGATTTACTATAGTCGACATTATGTCAACGCAAACCTTATCTGCTTTAAGGCCCATGATAATCCGATTGGAACTTTGTTTAATTTCGACTTTATGCCGAAACGCACTCTATCTCCTTTAGGACCGACGATGGCCTGATCAGATTTTTGTTCGATTGGTCGATAACCGGCAACAGACGATGGTACGTTACATTAAAACTTTTAAACTGCTTAATAGTTTATTCCTAATATGTAGAGATGACACTAATGTCACTCTGTTCCCTGTACAGTGGAAGATAATATTATATATATAATGAGCAAAGATATTTCAAAACTAGAATGCGGACTTGACAAGATGTTGGTACTTCTCTACAAGAATCACCTCTTCCACCACTTAAACCACGCCGACTGGTAAAGCACCCGCATTATCGAAACTTTGTAGTTTGCCAATGTCGGATCGTGTCAAGCAACCACCGACGGACCTTCGTCAATCACCGACGTCGGCCCGCTTTGAGAAGCCAATGTGGGGCCTTATTATCCACCCATTATCGGACCTTTGTGGTTTGCCATTGTCGGACCGCTTTAAGCTACCACCGACGCACCTTCCTCAACCGCCGACGTTGGACCGCTTTAGGAAACCAATTTCGGACTTGAATAGTTTACCGATGTCGGGCCGAGACCAGCTTGCCTAGACCGACCAAATTAAGCAGCTATATGGGCGGATGGTCGATACCTTTTGGTTAAACCATATCGGACCTTAATCATACGGCGACGGTATGCCGATGTCAGCAAAAAGTAAAATTTACCATTGGTCCGACGGCGGGCTACAGTCTAACGTTGCGTCGGCCGATGACGGCAAATTCGGCAATCGACAGCGGGCCGACGAAGGCCTGGGAACCCAGCAAACACACACGTCGGCATTGAATCGGGCCAATGTCGACAACGTCGGCATTGTGTCGGCATAGGCGACTACACTCTGGCCCGATGTTGGTCAGATTGCGATTTTTAGTTTTCGGTAAATAATCGGCAACTGACGGAGGCCCACAATACTACAGTCGACTTTATGCCGACACCACTTTAGGACCGACGATGGTCCGATTGGAACTTTGTTTAATTGGTCGAAAATCTGCAACTGACGATGGCCCGATTTACTATAGTCGACATTATGCCAACGCAAACCTTATCTGCTTTAGGGCGGATGATGGTCCGATTGGAACTTTGTTTAATCGGACGAGAATCGGCAACTGACGATGGCCCGATTTACTATAGTCGACATTATGGCAACGCAAACCTTATCTGCTTTACGGCCGATGATGGTCCGATTGAAACTTTGTTTAATTGGTCGAGAATCGGCAACTGCACTCTATCTCCTTTAGGACCGACGATGGCCTGATCAGATTTTTGTTCGATTGGTCGATAACCGGCAACAGACGATGGTACGTTATATTAAAATTTGTAAACTGCTTAATAGTTTATTCCTAGTATGTAGAAATGACACTAATGTCACTCTGTTCCCTGTCAGTGGAAGATAATATTATATATATAATGAGCAAAGATATTTCAAAACTAGAATGCGGACAAGATGGTGGTACTTCTCCACAAGAATCACCTCTTCCACCACTTAAACCACCCCGACTGGTGAAGCACCCGCATTATCGAAACTTTGTAGTTTGCCAATGTCGGATCGTGTCAAGCAACCACCGACGGACCTTCGTCAATCACCGACGTCGGCCCGCTTTGAGAGGCCGATGTGGGGCCTTATTATCCACCCATTATCGGACCTTTGTGGTTTGCCATTGTCGGACCGCTTTAAGCTACCACCGACGCACCTTCGTCAATCGCCGACGTTGGACCGCTTTAGGAAACCAATGTTGAACTTGAATAGTTTGCTAGCCTAGACCGACCAAATTAAGCAGCTGTATGAGCAGATGGTCGGTACCATATGGTTAAACCATATCGGACCTTAATCGTACGGCGACGGTATGCCGATGTCAGCAAAATGTAAAATTTACCATTGGTCCGACGGCGGGATACAGTCTAAAGACAAAAAAATACTGCTGGTTCGATGTCGTAAATCGACGTCATTCGATGACGGCAAATTCGGCAATCGACATCAGGCCGACGAAGGCCCGAGGGAACCATGTTTGCTGGGAAAAAACAGTATAACGAAATACGCCTTTTTAACGTTAACTAATTCAGAATTCTTACATCAGTACTAATATCAAAAATGTAGGTCGTTATATGTTGAATCAGATCTGCAAAAACCACTATTATCCTATCTTTGGTGATGTCGTAAACCAAGGTTAAGTTTAGTAAAAAACGGCCATTTTTGTAACTTTAAGTCTAATTTTTAGCTCTCTCTCTTTAACATATGAAAATATAAAAAAAATTAACCGAAACACATCCCCCATAAGAAAATAGCAGGGTTCAAAGTAAAAACCCTGTCATGACAATTTACGCATGAAATAAAATATTTTGCTTAAGCAGGATGTGGCACAATTGGTGCACTCAAGCGGGCAAAAATTGTTTTTAATCGCTTTCTTAAGTGTCTACCTACCCACTGGAGTACAAAATACGTAAAAAATATATAAACATTCACTTACGTCAAAATTCAGTTAAAAAACTTTCCAAATTTGTACGACTCGTTGATATTAGCACCAAAAAACTGTGATTTAATCCGGTCTAGTGGATACAATGGACATCGAATTTGTTGATTTTTTTAGGGAGCGGTTCTCTCTGCCGTCGATGCCCTTTTTACTATAATACATTGCCTTTGAAAAATTTCACAATGCTAATGAGTCGGTACATTTAGGTAAATCACAATAGGTAAATCAACACTAGCAATTGATCGACGTCGCATCAGATTGAAAGCGGGTACCCTATGATATCTGTATGGGTTATCGATCCACTTAAAAGATGTATCAAACTAAAAATAAATAATAATTGTTTTTATAGTACTTTAGCTACTTAAAGTAAGGACACTAATCCTAGACTAATCCTAGAGTAAACTTTAAAGGAAGCGAAGCCTGACATTTATTTTAACACTTGCGTTGTCATTTATGATTGGTTTGCCCAACACCGGTCTCAACTAAAAAGCCAGTTAACTCATTTTCGTTTTAGTATCCTTTGGCCTATGATCGGTGCCATATTGACACCAAACTGACAAAAAATCCATGTTTTACTTGTCAATTTGGTTATAAAAATGGCTGCCACATTAGGCTAAAGGGCACTGAAGCGGTAGGAGTTAACAGGCTTTTTAGTTGAGTACGGTGTTGGTTTGCCTCGCTTGTGTCCTCGGCGGCTCGTTATTATTGTAAATAGTTTTTTTTATCAAACGATTTAATTTTATTATTTATTCCTGTTGTGTGCCAGGCTGCAAAAAAATAGTCCTGCAACGAAGTATTTTTATTAGGAAAATCAAACAGCAATAGAAGAAGAGCTTGGCTGGAAGCCTTCGGACAAGACTTTAAGCAGCACGAAAATTTAAGGATTTGTGAGGCAAGTTTTATAACAGTACCTGTTTTTGCCCCGACGCTAGTGCTTAATAAAGTGGAAGTATAAATTCGATTCCTTGTGTATTTGTGTGCCTGGTGTGTGAACTTGTGTGTCCCATTTTATATCCGCAATTAGTAAAAAAATTATTACGGCGCGCGGTGTTGTGAAAGTTGATATTTAGTCAAGTTTAGCTATTCTTGGTAAAAAAATAATTTTTTAAAGATATAGGTATATAGTTATTTAGTTTATGTTAAGAATTTGAGTACTTCTTTTGGGGCAAGTATTCGCCTGTATATATGTTACCGTAAAACCCCGATTTCAGTTACAACCTGGTTTTCCTAGGAAAAACTAGTTTAGATTAGGTCAGTTGGATTAGGTCAGATTAAAATCTAATCTAAACTTATATAATTTAGTCTAATCTAATCAAATATATAATTAACAGTTATAACTAGTTTTTACTAGGAAAAACCGGGTTTTAACGGTAACATATAGGTACTGTGATAAGAATGCATTGGGCATTATGTACTATGATTTTAACCAAAATTTGGTGCCATAACGTTTTTTTGGCCACCCACCAAGTAAACGTTGTATAGAATGATGCGGGTTTAGGATGAGAAAAGTGTGAAATAGTTGACAAAATTAAGCTTTAGAGCTTTAGTTTTTGAAATATTTAAAAGAGGTGTTAAAATATTTTTTTTTAAACATAATTTTTGAAGCGAAGAAGCAGATATCAATACACGTTTCCAGATTTTAGTTCCTGTGAATAGTACTTACCTGAAAATTTTGTTGTCCGGTTTTACAGAGGGTTTACCCAACTTTTTGTATTGATAATTTATTCATAACTTTAGTAATTCTGAATGCCTGTCGTTTCACTTCTTTATCAAAATACAGAGAACCCGAACAAAGAGTAAAATCTGTTAGATTTATAATTTTTGCGTATATTTTTTACTTTAGTAATTCGCGACTGTATGATAATGGACTAGTCGTGCTTTCGAGAAATACTTTCTTATCGTATTTATCATTCATTAAAATATTTAAAATAAGAACGAGCCGCCCATGACAAAAGCGAGGCAAACAAATGAAAAATGACAATTCAAACTTTTAAAGTAATGTTACGCTTCGCTTCCTTCAGAGCTTGCTCTAGGATTAGTGTCCTTAACTTAGAGGGATGTGTACGTGCGATAACACGAGTCCGTTCCGGGAACGTACCTGCGACGTCCCACCATAACTTACAGTACGTTCCGGGAAGCCATTTGACGTTACATAGACGTTGTTGGAACGTCTCTGGGAGCCGTTTTTTTACGTACCCCCCGGTCTGGTAACGAGTCTTACCCAGTGGCGGATCCAGCAATTTCACCAGGGGGGCGCAAGCAATAAAACTTATATAGGCCGGCTCAAGCGACTACGAACCTAGGTTTTGGTTAGATTGGTATGTTAGTTAGTGGTGACCCAACCCTCCCCACTAATCAAATAGTTTCCACCTACATATGTTCGTAGTTGCAAGCTTGAGCCGTTGGTGGTGACTAACAGATATTACCTGACACAACCAATTTATTTTGGCAAATTTATCTGTTACACAAGTCCTTAATTCTAAAAAACAAAAAAATTCATTCAGTATTAACATTCCAACATTATTAACGTATTAAAAAAACTTTTAGTCATATAATAAAATTAAGTTTTTTTTTTGCTTTGCAAACCTGTCTAAGATATATTCTAATTCCAGGTTCATCGAATGATATATATAAAAAGGCGCCAAGCCATTAAGTCTCTCTTCTCCTACCGTGGACCGAAGATAAGTTTTAAAAAGTCTTAAAGTGGAGAAACTTCTTTCGGCGGTAGCAACCGAAACAGGAAGAGAAGAACCAATTTTTAATGCTTTGTAGATATTGGGTTAATCATGTTACTACACAGTGTCAACGCTGTTAAGGAATCGTCGCATTTACTAGTTAGTTTCGTTTTTAAACAGTGTTAACTCTCCTATTACCACTGTGTGAGAAGGGTTGTTGAAAACTGCGGCAAATTTTTCTATAATTTTTGTTACCATATCTGATATTTTTTCTTCATCGCATCTTTGAAGGGTCGTTGGAATGCATAAATTTAAGAGAGATATCTTTGTATGCACCTCAAATATGACATTTGGCAAACAGTTGCATGAAGGTTGCAAATTACGATAATTAAGTGATTTCCCAACAAACACAACGTGGTTTGGACGCTAGCGCATCTCTTACAATTTTTCGACTCGACAACTTGGAGCGCGCGGCATGTACACCGCCCATGACCGCTTGGGCACGTGTCGTCCGACAGGCGGGTAGGCGCAATTATTTTACGTGTAATTAAAAAAAAAGTGTTGGACGGAATCGGGATCCGAACCTGCGCGTCCCGGGTGAGAGTCTGATACTATTTCTATGTTGCGAAAATTCTTAATAGGGTCAGGCGTTTTTCAGCAAGCAAAGAACCTACTCGTTAGAAAGCGCATTTTGGTGGCGTTTAATCAACCTCGGAATGAATTCAAATTAGCGAGCGCCAAATACGTTCCGAAATGCAGGACCATTTTAGCGGTTGCAAATCCGGCGGTATCACGTAGCGGCCGACTGTTTACGGCCACCTCCTGATTTGCCCGGTTGTCTCGACTCTTATAAAGCTACCTAACGTAATTTTTTTAGGCAAGAAAAATACTCTAATCTTAAAACATATCTTCTTATGAAGTCGTTTAAGTTACGCAAGCCAAATCTATTTTTCTTACCTACAAATAGTTAAAGTTATAATATTATGGCTCAAAAAAACCTTCAGATTGCCAAAATAGCTTGAAACAGAAATTCTAAAATTAGCAAACATGCCGTATTTTTTTTGACATAAAAACTAAGGCATCCGCCAACAGTAACAATAGACTCTCGGATACAGCTTGTGTTCTGTTTAGCAACTTAGCCACACACAAAATTTCATTTATTCTAGAGAGACCCGTATTTTCTTAATTGACAGAACAGTGGCAATTTTTCTCACTTTGATAGCGGATATCTCAACTACTTAGCACTAGTTATACAACATATTCAAAATTAGTTGAAATCGACGGAGATATGTTTTATAGCCGTGTCTAGTGCGTGGTTCTTTAATGTTTTTAAAACTTTTATAATGTTCAGGGGGGGGGGATGCGTCCCCACCCTGGATCCGCCACATGGTCCTACCGGACCTTTTAGAATCATTCTAATGGACGTTTACTAAACGTCCCGGAGACAAAGAAAATGCCTGTAATTTCAAATATTCAAATAAAAAACAAAAAAATCGATCCAAATCGGGAATAACAGGACGATTCTACAACAGATTATTATTTAGAAGGATTATGGAATGACGTCATCTTGCTCTGAAACAAGTAGCAATTTTTTTATGAGCTTACTATATTTACTATGGTTCTCTTCTTTTAATTGCATCGGTCTGAGAGAGATCAAGCTTACCAGAAAATGCTCCCTCTGCACCCCACTGCCCATAAAACATAACTATCTCCTTCATATAGTTGTCGTTGATAGTTATAGAAAAAAGAACACTAGTAACTATCGTAAGCTCACAAAAATTTGCTAAAGAATCCAAAATTTCAAGGCCGATAAGGGGTCGTCCATAAAAGTAGGTAGACTTTTTCTATCAAATTGTTAAAAAAATTATCTTGACCTTTTGTAAAAAAACGGCGTGCCAGATTTATCTTAAGTCCAAAACGTCCATTTTAAAGCTCAAATTTTTCCGCCAAATTGTGGATCAATATGGGACGTTCCGTTCGGAACATTCCCTAGACCGCTGCTGGGAACGTTCCTAGCACGTACTATTTGGGTCGGCGACGTTACCGACCTACGGGACCTACAGGGGACGTTCCGGGAACAAAGTGTGTTATTAGGGATACGTCAAGCAGTCCCTCCCTCCCTCCCTTAGAAAGCGTAGGTCATCAATCTTTTAGGACGGATTCCCCAACAATTTAATGTTTCTTGATATCCTCTGATTCAAAATAAGTCAAAATTTGGTTAAAATCGCAAAGCTTTCTTTTGATCTGGAGTTCCATTTTTTCGAACGCTAACCAGTATAACCATACGTCGCGCGTAATTCGTATCGTACGTTTCGAAGATACTGCGCATGCGTACTTGACCAAAACGTACGATACATCGAGATACGTGCAGTGACTTTTATTCTCTAATAATAGGCACTTTGGGTACACACGTATAGGGAAAATTTCTATCTTCTTTTTATTTATAAAAAAATGTCGACATTACAAGCCCATATCCCCCAACTACTAGAAGGGAATTGGAAGAGGCACTTCGTACTGCATTCAGGCAGCTTCGTGCGGTAGAACTTCTTAATGCAGAAAATAGCGTCAAGAGGAGATGTAGGATATGTTTACAAGAAAACGGCCGTCAATTTGAGCATTTCTTTTAGAATTAAAGAAAATTGTTATATGTAGATTTTAGGTGTTACATAGTTTAATTAATAAAAATTTTAAATAAAAACTTTTCATAATTTTATTTTTGTTTATTATTTTAGGGTTGGTAATTATAGTAAACTAGAAGTTAAAGTTCGAGGTTGTTGTGTCCCCTCGTGTCGTAGTCAACTTGATTTTGTATGAAAAAAAAACAATTAAATTTTATTTACATATTTAGGGCGCGCACAGCGCCTACTACTACTAAATATGCAAATATCTTTTAAACTATTTAATAAAAATATGGCACATCGTTTTATTAGAAAACTGATTTTTTAGAAAAATTGGGGGTATCCCATTTAAAGAAATATAACTTTGTGTGATATCTCGGGAACTAAAGGCTTTAAGAGAAAATCGGTGAAACAGGTAGATTTGTCTTTAAAAAATCTTCAAAAAATGTTTTTAATGAAAATCTCTATCTTTAAAAATAAAAAAGTTGTAGAGGGTTTTTAGAAAGGCATATTTTTGAGAATCACCTTGTAGCTCAGAAACGCTTTGACATATCGCAATGCGGTTTTTAGTTTTCGACTTCTCTTGAAAATCGAGCACGTAATATGTATATTAGTTTTGGGCTAACTATGCTGCAAAAGCTCAAAGCTATAGAGGCGCCTCGAATTTGGACCACCCTACAGTTAAATTATTCCATATTTTTTTAAATTTTCTGTTGTTTACAACTAACAAGAATTATGGCTGGCACAGCACTAAATCACCAAAAATGGAGGACTCATATTTATTCAAGTAAACAGAAGAGACTACATAAAACTGCAAACATCTGATATATTCTGGTGCTGCACCACTTTCCCAATTAAACCGTTCCTAACAATATTGGCCAGGTTCATTTCTTGCCGCTCACTTCACTATTTCGCTCCTTGTCATCTTTTTTTTGCCTCTCACTCTTATCAACAAAGAGAGAAATAAAAAATGAGCGCCAAGAAGTGAAACCGGCGACCCAGCATTAGTGACTTGTCAGCATCTGTCAAAGTTGCGTTTTTTTTACCTTTTTTAAAAAAAACTAAAATCTCTTAGTAGTTTTTTGCCTAAACGTTATTTAAACGACTTCAAAACGTTGTGTCTACTCGAGTTAATTAGATGACGTTTCCTTAACGTCACCGACAATCCTAATACATTACCAATTCTCAGTTCGTCGTGGAAACACTTCAACAACATCGGTATTTAACGGAGGTCGCACACGTAGTTAATTCGCCGTTGTTAAAACGTCTAAAACTCGTCGTTGCCAAAATGACTAACACGAGCATCAAATCGAACGTTAATCTTGGTCAGAATGTGGTAAGAGGCGTAGCCCTGCCAAAAAACCTCATAAAAGATTATAAAAAAATACCACATAAAACATTATAGGATTTCATAAACTATGCTCACAAAAATTTATGATATTTTATAATTTTTGACTAGTGAAAGTGAAACACAAATCCCGCATAAGATTTCATCATATTTCACCATATGACAATTACTCATAAAAGTTTAAAAGATTTTATAAGATCTACCTGTAACATTCTGTCAAACTAAACTATAACCTAATCTAAACTATAAAGTACGATGACCTAACCCTCTATAATATAATAACACTCCTTGTGATTGTACAATATCTACATATTTAATAAAAATTGTTCTCGTATAAGTACTTATTTGTCGCTAGGAGCTATGAGAGAGATGTTACTTTGATAAAGTTCTATGAGATTGTTTGAGGTATTGTTTTTACAATCCCATAAGATTTCATAAGACAAAAACTATTTTTTTTGTTGTAAAATTATTTACGATAGATGATGTGATTATTGTTTTTTTTATAAGATTTTATAAGTTCAGGGCATATAGGTTAGGGCAGGTGAAATCTTATTAATTTGATAAGTTTCTATGAGATTTTGTGAGGCTTTTTTTATAATATTTTATAAGATTTCATAAGCCAAATTTTTTTTTGTGGAAGTGATTATAGTTTTTTTATAAGATTTTATAAGTTCAGGTGGGTGGCGACTTAATAAATTTGTTTCAAATGGCATATAGGTTAGGGCAGATAAGTACTTTGATAAGTTGCTATGAGATTTTGTGAGGGTTTGTTTATAATATTTTATAAGATTGCATAGTTTAAAAAATATTTTTTTGTGAAAGTAAGTAAGTTTTCAGGTGGTCGAAAAAAACGGAGTATTTATAAGATTTGTCTATTTCAAAGGCTTTAGCCATGTAGTAAGTAAGATTATAAAGGAATGGTAGATTTATTATAGAAGCCTATAAAATATTATGTGCCTGTTAGATTACAAAATGCCCTGGAAAACCCATAAAAATTGTGGATATATGCAAACCCATAGCATTGATTGATTTTGATTTTGATCTATAGGAAGACTTATGAAAACTTGTATTCTTACCAACCCATTAACAAAACAAGCTGTTCATAGAAACATTTAAAACTTTATTAGTCTGTCTGATCATCTCAATCTTCCAAAAGTCTCATAAAAAATGTGATTATGCAAACCCATAATACATTATAAAAACAAGAATGCAATCATAGAAAACCTATTAAGTGTAATGAGTCTCTTTGATTATAAAATCTCTTAGAAAACTGTTCTTTCATAAACCTATAAAAAATTTGAAAATAAAACGTTTGTGCTATAAAATTTTATACATATTTATAAGTCTGTCGGATTATATATATATATATAAATGTAGGATCAGGTCAAAAACAGATATATGAACTCGCAGAAAATCTTACCAAAATCATAAGTAATTACGAACTTTAATAAATCTAAAATTTTACCTCACCAAACCTTATAAAAACTGATAAAAATCAGGTGTGTTTTTTATGAGATTTAATGAGGTTTTTATGAGTTATTTTGACTACAACATCTCTCAGAAAATTCATCAAAACATCAGTTTATATAATCCCATAATACATTAGGAAAGAAAAAGAATGTAATTATAGAAACCTATAAAAGTTAGTATATAGTAGAATATGGTGCTTTTATAAAACCATAAAATATATAAATATTCACATAAATTTTTACGAAAATCAAAGACATAACTCATAAATAATTGCAAACTTTTGTAATCCTAAAATTTTGCATCACAAAAGCTTATAAACCTTATGAAAACTGATAAAAATCAGGGGTGTTTTTATGAGGTATAATGCGATTTTTTTGGCAGGGAGTTTATAATAACAGCAGCGAGTTTTGCCGAAGCGAACCCGAACCATCGATATAAATTGGTAATACAAACGTGTCGAACCAAAGAAAACAAGATAGAAATACTGGCACTGAATTTAAAAGACAAAAACTTCCGATCTGACGAATTCCGTGCGTACGCGTAAGTATTAAGAATAAATTAAACTGTCTAATATTTATTGTATGCAAGTGGAGCTAATTGTTACACTAGGAATTCCGTAAAATCCGGTTAATGGCGGGAATTACTTACTAAATTTCTAAAAAGTTTAATTTGAAAAAAAAAGATGTTATAGTAAATATTTTTTTTATTAGGTAGGTAATGCAATTATAAAATTATTCCAGGCAAACTGTACTTTTCACAATGCTTTTCTGGGAACTAAAAGCAAGCGAGCTGAAATTTTGCATGGTTGTAGTGAACCACTGGGAAAGCTTAACTATAGATTGGCACCGTTCTCACCCCCTTAACTTCGGCGCCATCTTGAATCAAAGGGTTAAATCGGTTTTTCACCCATAACTTCTGTTATTTTTGCACTAGAAAAAAATCAAGAAAGCATTTTGTCGGGAATAACAATATCTACAAAACGGCGCCTTTCAAAATTATAGTAACTTTTTTGTTCATACTCAGAAACTTTATTAGCACTGCGAAGAAAAAGGGTCCAAACAAAATTTAGTTCACTGGTCGCGATTCTTCAGAAACGAGAGAAAATCTCACCCTTCACAATTCTGGAAAGTGGCAATTTCTACTTATTGCCTCATTTAAAATAAAAACACAGCGTCCTTAATATTTATCCTAACGTTGTAAGAGATACTGGGTCATTTTTTAAGGAACATTTTGTAAATTTAATATTTTAGAGATATTTTGCAGGATTAGTTTTACGGCGGAGTTAAATTGTTACTACGCGTACCAATAGACGTCAAAAACTGTCGCAAATTCTCACCATGTAAAAGAAAAGACAGAATTTCAGTGACTTTTCTGAACAGTGATAGCGAGATATTCCATGGCTATCTATGGTTTTGTATGTGAAAAGTTTTAAAGGTTGGTTTACACACAAAACATGCTTAATAAAGTACATGTTAAATTAAAATAAGGGTTTTTCACACAAACTGCCTACAAAAATTAAAATTGACATATTTTTTATTTACTCGAACAGTTTTAAGAAACTAAATTTGAAGGAATATTAGTAAATGAGTCCTGACAAAAAAAGCAGTTTTAGTGTAAACTTGTGTTTAAAAATCGTCAGATTTTTTGTAAGGGCGAGATTTTCTGAGGATTTGTGAAGAATCGCGACCATTGTAGGTTCAAATTTTGATCAGTAAACAAGTAAAATTTATTTGTTGTTTAGTTTTGTGCGTGGTATTTATATATAGGGTGGGCCAAAAAATTTGTCACTTTTTGAATGAGCTATAACTTTGGACAAAATCGCCCGATTTTCAAAATTTTTGACCGTTTTTATAGAAAAAAGTTGAGACTTTACTGACGCGACTCAAAATTTGACATATGTAAAAAATTCAAGATGGCATAGAGCTTTAAAAATTGGTAAATTTCACCCCCTTCCTGCGAAAAATTTGTGTGTGACAATGAGTTTGATTTTTGTCAATGATCTACATTGGTTATAAGATAAAAAAGTTTTAATTTTAAATCAGGAGTATTTAGACCAAAAATTGTAATGTCTGTAGGAAGGTGCACTGTTTAAGGCTAGCATAACTTGCGACTGAGTCGTCCGATTTTGAGAATTTTAGGCTTGTTGATAAAACAAGACATAAATCTTCACTAACTCTGTTCAAAACTTGACATATGTCAAAAATTGGGCGACTGGGTCACCAGTTATTGTGAAAACAATACAATTTTTGGTCTAAATACTTCTAGTCTAAAATTTTTATAACTTTTCTATCTCATAACCGATTTAGATAAGTTATACTTCAGTAGGCGAAGAAGGTATGGGTCTTTTGTCTCATTGACAAAAATCAAGTGCAGGGACACACACAAATTTTTCGCAGAGGGGTGAAATTTACCCATTTTTTAAAGCTCTTCGCCATTTTGGATATACATGCTTGTGTTTTTTGTAATAGTCTAAGAGCCAGGTCGAAAAACTAACGTCATTTTGTACACGATTTATTTTGCATGCGTTAGACGGAGGGAGCGGTAAAAGTCACACGTCTGCCACTCCAGAACGGGGACGGAGAGGGGGGTGGTCCATCAAAGTCAGAAATTTTGGACAAAATTAACGTCATTTGTACATGGCTGAAAATAACAAAAACATTTGCTCAAATATTTTTCAAAAACATGGAAAAGCTAGCGTAAGTTTCTTTTTTTAGATTCTTTTCGGTTGATGTAACTGATTTGGAAGTTTAACTTCTTGTTTAATTGTCTTAGGAGCATATTCCTATTGGAAATATTAACACGCCAGGACGAACCCGTATCAGGTGACTTATAATAAGTACCATGCGGAACGATGCCTATTTGTGAGCCAGAGTGTGCGATGGTGTTAAATGATGTCTGGATTGAGGGTGACTAGTGAATCCTCTGACGAGCCCACGCTGGTCACCTCGGGCAAAACATCGTTTAATTGTTTCTCCTTTCGCTTTGGTCTTTTGTGTGTTCCTTGTGGAACACTCATCCAATTTTGAATTTTCGTTCTTCCCTCCCAAGATCTTTTGATCTTCTCTTTTTTACAAGAATATAGCGTTATAAAATTGACAGCTCCCCCCTACTCGAAGGGGGTGGAGGAGGGTACAGCTGAAGTACGCCCGATTTCGTTGAAATTTGGTGAGTTGGGGCACTTGGGGATGGAGATAACGAATTTCTAATCAGATTTTAAAAATTCAGTAACCAATTTTAACTAACACATCCGATTGCGTTCAAATTTGGCATGCATTTATAGTTCCAGTGACAATATAATAATATGTCATTATTAGGCACCCCTCCCCCCTACGAGGGGAGTGGAGGGGGAAAACAGCTAAGTTTGTCCGATTTCAATACGAATTTTTGATCAGATTTTGAAAATTCAATATGGCGGATTCAAGATGGACGATTTTCGGTCATGTTTTGCTAACCAATTTAAACTGACTTATCCACATCCGATTGTGTTCAAATTTGGTATTCGTTTATAATTCCGGTGGAAATATAATAATATGGTATTCTCACGTACCCACCTTCCTCTAACGAGGGAAGTGAAGGGGGAAAAAGATTTAGTTTGTTCGATTTCAATCAAAATTGGCATACAGGGATTTTTAAGGAGAAAGATTATGAATTTTTTATCAGATTTGAAAATTTCAATATGGCGGATTCAAAATGGACGATTAAGGTTATAAATCTAAAAGTTAAGGGTGTGTGTTCAAATTTTTTATGCGTTTATATTTCCGGCGACAATACAATAATTTAATTAGGTACACACTTCCCTCGTTAGAGAGAAGTGGAGTGGAAAAAAGATTTAGTTTTGTTCAATTTCAATCACAATTGGCATACAGGGGTTTTTCGGGAAGGGGATATGAATTTTTGATTAGATTTGAAAATTTCCATATGGCGGATTCAAAATGGACGATTTAGGGTACAAATCTAAAAATTACAAAGTAAATATTTATAAAAAAAAAGTTTTAAAGAACAAACTTTTATTAAATGCACTCAAAAGTAGAAAATAATTTTTTATCTCTCTTATACCATAATAAAAGCGATGGGCGCAAAATAAAAATGTTAACTTTACGATGATAAAGAGAGAACTACAAAAGAAGAACTAAATTCTTCATCTATTCGAATGATAAACATAATGCTTTCATCTAAAGAAGCTGATAACGGGTGAGATTGCCGTGCTTGCCAAGTCTTTGAAAATGTCCTTTGGTTATAGAGTAATACAACTGTTTCTTATAGGTGATTCATCGATGTGACCGATATACGATACCTAAATTTAAAATTTTAGTATAGTATAAGAGAGACAAAAAATTATTTTCTACTTTTAAGTGCATTTAATAAAAGCTTGTTCTTTAAAAGTTTTTTTTAATAAATATTTATTTGATTACCTATATGGTTTCTAAACATTTGAAGAATGTGCAAGAACCTCATTTTCATTAAAGATAATAAAAACTGGTGAGGCTTATGGGTTTGTATTTTGATTCTTAAACTTAAAAATTGGAAATTTTGGATATTTGATTGTGTTAGAAAACGTCATTTATAATACAGTCAATTTTCAGTGTGGCAAAATTAAAGAAAAAGGAAGATAGACTGTGGAAAATTTTCAAAAAAGTTAAAAAAAAATCAAAACGAAAATCTTCAATTATTACTGATATTGTTTGCAAGAAATCCAGATCCAGATAAATAAAAACCTCAAAATATTATTTGTAACTAGTTTTTTTGGTCAGTTTTTTTTTAAAATTTTTATATTTCTTAATTGATCCGGTAATAAATATCTGAAATGCTTACTTGGAATACAATATGAGCTGATAAATGACACCATCAAGTAATACTTGCTTACTGCGCTATTGTTGAAAGACACTTTTTACTTATCTCTAGCTAGTCAACTACAACAGTCGTCCAATTAAAATAATAAAATTTCCAAACGTAGGTACTACTTAACTCGTAAAGTTATTGTCTAAACTGAAACTTAGTTTTGAACGATATCTTTTTGTTGTCCTTGACTACCTATCGGCCAATATTAAATTAATTGATGTTTACTTTGACAGTTAACACTTAACATCTAATCGGCAATTATTGCGTTCGTCTAAGAAAAAATATCTTTTTTTACTTTTAATAAAACTGTACCGCGCGATATTTTCAAGGCAGGTGTTTGCACAAACTTGATTTACAATTTGCGCCAAATTAGGAAACTGTGCCAAATACGGAACTTGCGCAATGTCTTTTTGATATTTTTTTATTAAAAAAATTAGATTAATTTTTGAAGTGTATAGATTTAATTTTTTTTGTCTAAGTTTGCTTAAAATGCATTTTTAATTACCTAAAAACATTTCAGAAAGTATATAATAATAATAATAATAAAATAATTTAACATAATTTAAAATTATAAAATAAATATTTAAAACTATATAATTAAAAAAAGAATAAAATCAAATGAGCCTAAAGATCAAAAATCTCTTCCAATCCTACCTTATCTTTTATTGTGCCTAAAACGGAAGCCGCGTTTCTTCTTTGCACAGCTATTCCGATCCTCTGTCCTCTCTGGAATTTTGGAACTTATTTCCGAAATCGGACAATTTCTCGCTTAGTCCCACATAATAATTAAACATTCCTGTAATATAATAGTCATATTCTTAGAGAACAAGGAATGTGATAGGAATGTCACATTTTACCATTGGGAATATTACTAACACATGCCGGCAATAAGTTACGTTTTAGCTCATACAGGTCATATAAATGGGATAGAAACGTGACGTGAAACATGACTATAATATTAATAATAAATTATAGTAATATATCTAAGCACTTCCCCATAATAAAACTATAATATTCCCTGAATTATTTTTTATGGCTGATTTTGTGTTTCAAAACTGTCAGATGGCCGCGAGATGGATATCCTAAGATATGCAGGATATTATCGACATGAATATCCACCAAATATGATACTAAAGTGCAAGACTATATTTGAAAATTCATGCTGGGTATATCAATGTAACACCATTATATTGGTGTACTACTTGTGGTTAGCTATCAAAAGATTACCTCATTTTGCAGGCTTATATGTGTGGTAAATATTACCTGCTACATAGGGAACATATTGACTCCAGTGCCATCTACCTACAATAGATGACATTGAACTAAATTAAAATTATAAATCATGCGTTCTTTTAACAACATAGTAATATTTTCAGAAAACACGCCAAAATCCTGAGAAAAATATTCTTTTTGGGAATATTGATAAAAGTAACTTGATTATCACGTTATCATGGGAATATTATTATCTTAGTACGAAAGAAATATAACTATCACAAACTCTTCAAGAATATTCAACAAAAAAATAGGTCTGTAACATTCTTGTCATATTCGCGATAGAATATTCCTAAAATAACTTTGAGTGCATATTCCTACAACATGAATATTCCTCCAATGTTATGTGGGCTAATCCTAATATATTTTTTTCTTTCGTTCCTCAGCCATTCGTGCAGCCCCACTGATTCTTTTGCTGTTATATTTAAATATGAAGTTGCACCTAGCATCCCAAAGCAGCTCCTGCCCAACTTCACAACGTTTTCCGTCGTTGCGGCATATACCAAGCTGCCCCAAAACGGCTGGTTGTTCGGCTGAAACCAGAGCTCGCTTGATTATATCATTAATCTGCCTGTGTCTGGAAGTACGATCCGCACTTTTCTGGCAAACTAATCCGTGAAGACCATATTTGTCAGCTTTTTCGCCGCAAAGGCTTCACACACACTGGCAGACCAATTCTAAGAGCCACGAAAATCAAGGAACCACTTTCTGGAGCCTGAAGTGCAAAAGACGCGCTCTATCCTCGCCCGATCTACAGCCCGAGAACAAAGTCAAATTATTTTTGTTTTTTTTTCAGAAAGTTTGTTGACAATGTATTCTGAACCTAAGATTTTAATAATTTTTTTGAAAATGCATTTTCTATTTAAGACTTGATGAATGAATTTGCTCAAATATATCCTGAATTTAATAATAAAATGAATTGGCCCAAAAGTTTTTGAAATTTGTATGATTTAAATGAATTTGCACAATTATATTCTGACTGACAATTATTTTCTCAAACGTGATCTTGAAATAAAGATTTTTATTGAATTTGCTCAAATGTATTTTGAATTTAGGATTTAAATACATTTCTCAAGAGGTAAGTATTTTGGATTTAGGATTTAAATGAATTTTGAATTTAAAATTTTAAGGAATTTTCTCCAAATGTTTTTCGAATTTAGGAATTAAGATCACAAATAAGTTTTCTCAAAGTGTATTCTGAACAGTGGAGTCAAAGCCTCGGGGCCCGGCGATGGAAGGAGGCCCACTGCCCAGTCAGTATTTCCAGTAAATAAAATTGTTTATTTATTTTACTAAACCATCTAAATGCGATTATTTTTATTTTTTGGATCGCAAAACCATTACAAGTTCTACTAAAGAAATTTTTCTACAAAAGTGTGAACGCTGTTGTAACAAATATTCTGAAATTGTAGAGCCTTCTATAGTAATTGAATATAATCATCTTTTACCACTTAAACGATCTAAATAATAATATGTCGACTAGCGATTTTTCTTACCAACAATACGGAGTTCTAGAAAGTAACTTTGTTCAAATATTTACCACATTTTTATTATTTTTAACATTACCGGTAACAGTGGAAACTCTTGAGAGGACGTTTAGTAAATTAAGACTATTTAAAGATTACTTTAGATCACAAATGGGTCAAAGTAGATTAAGCAGCTTAGCTTGATTTTCAGTTGAAACGAAAGTTCCTTACGAAATGGACCTAACGACTGCCAATGAAAAAGCGAGGAAAAGTGTCTTTTAAATTATTGACCTCTCAAGACTTGCCACTGTTACAGATAATGTTAACCACAAAACTGAGGTAAATAAAATAAATAACACTATTATATATCTCATAGTATGTTAAGTTACCAATTGTTACCAAACTAAAATAAAGATTTGTTTTTTTACAATGAAAAAACACCAACATTTGGTAGTCTTTAATTTTGATAAAAAAATTTAAAATTTACATTTATACATTTATGAGTGGGGGGGGGGGCATAAATTGTCCTTGCCTCGATGCCCCAAGTCATTTTGCTACACCGCTGATTCTGAATTTAAGATTTAAATGAATTTGCTCTAATGTATTTTGAATTTTAGATTCAAATAAATTTGCCCAGAATGTATTCTAAATCTAAGATTTGAGATTTAAATGAGTTTATTCAAAAGTAATTTGGATTTATAGTGTAGTTTCTTTTATGATTTTTATGAAATTGCTTAAAATGTTTTTTGAATTTATAGGAATTGAGTTTGTAGGAGTTTCCTTTATGAATTTTAGGTTTGGTTAAAATCTATTTAACATTTAAATGAATTTGCTTGAAACGTATTTTGAATTTAAGACTTAAATGATTTTGATCACAATAATGTATTTTGAAGGTAAAATTTATATGAAATTGCTTAAGGGTAAATTTGTATAAAAATGCTTCTTTCAATTAGTTAAACTAAAAAAAATTTGTACGGTAAAAGTTTAAAGCATTATCCCGGAACCATTTCACGGATTTTGGATAATTTAAAGTTTTTTACAAAATTTTACGTATCTTATAAATGTTTAATTCACGGTAAAAATTATCGATTATTTTTAAAAACTAAATAAAAACAAGATATATATAAGTCTTTTTGAAAAACCACGCGAATAGTCTGTAGGGGATACCAAAAGCCTCCGCTGTGCAAAATTTTGTTGATTTTTGATGTCCGGTTTATCTGTTTAAGAAAATGAACTGTTTTTAGGATTCAAATTCACAAAATGTTTTTGAATTTAAGAGTTACATAAAAAAGTATGTAAAGCCTTTTGATTTTGATGTTTGAAAGGTTGTATATTATGGCTCAAAACATTTTCTTGTATAGAGCTAACCCATATATCTTAAACTTTAAGACAATAAAATATTCTTAAAAATAAGCTTAAAAAATGTTCAAATTTTAATTTTGTGTGTTTTGCGTAGGGCCGCGTTAAGCAAGCATTACTTGAATTTGGAAACTAAACAGAAAAATTTTAAAACTCTATGGAAAGTTTAGTTCGACATGATCGTAAAAACTAATTTCAATAAATAATTTTACTTACGACCAACGAATAATACTAATTTCAGTCCCTAACCAAAAATAAGTTCTTTAGAAAAAAAAACCTAGTTTTTTTAAACGATATATGAAAAGTCCCTTGGTAACGTTATTTATTTTGACGTTTTAGATCATTGAAACTTCAGGTTATGAAGGTTGTTGACTTAAGAGTGTTCGCGTTTGATATTTTTAATAATTTCTGGTATTTGACATTATCGATTATTTTTAAAAACTAAATAAAAACAAGATATATAAGTCTTTTTGAAAAACCACGCGAATAGTCTGTAGGGGATACCAAAAGCCTCCGCTGTGCAAAATTTTGTTGATTTTTGATGTCCGGTTTATCTGTTTAAGAAAATGAACTGTTTTTAGGATTCAAATTCACAAAATGTTTTTGAATTTAAGAGTTACATAAAAAAGTATGTAAAGCTTTTTGATTTTAAAGTTTGAAAGGTTGTATATTATGGCTCAAAACATTTTCTTGTATAGAGCTAACCCATATATCTTAAACTTTAAGACAATAAAATATTCTTAAAAATAAGCTTAAAAAATGTTCAAATTTTAATTTTGTGTGTTTTGCGTAGGGCCGCGTTAAGCAAGCATTACTTGAATTTGGAAACTAAACAGAAAAATTTTAAAACTCTATGGAAAGTTTAGTTCGACATGATCGTAAAAACTAATTTCAATAAATAATTTTACTTACGACCAACGAATAATACTAATTTCAGTCCCTAACCAAAAATAAGTTCTTTAGAAAAAAAAAACTAGTTTTTTTAAACGATATATGAAAAGTCCCTTGGTAACGTTATTTATTTTGACGTTTTAGATCATTGAAACTTCAGGTTATGAAGGTTGTTGACTTAAGAGTGTTCGCGTTTGATATTTTTAATAATTTCTGGTATTTGAAATTATCGATTATTTTTAAAAACTAAATAAAAACAAGATATATAAGTCTTTTTGAAAAACCACGCGAATAGTCTGTAGGGGATACCAAAAGCCTCCGCTGTGCAAAATTTTGTTGATTTTTGATGTCCGGTTTATCTGTTTAAGAAAATGAACTGTTTTTAGGATTCAAATTCACAAAATGTTTTTGAATTTAAGAGTTACATAAAAAAGTATGTAAAGCGTTTTGATTTTGATGTTTGAAAGGTTGTATATTATGGCTCAAAACATTTTCTTGTATAGAGCTAACCCATATATCTTAAACTTTAAGACAATAAAATATTCTTAAAAATAAGCTTAAAAAATGTTCAAATTTTAATTTTGTGTGTTTTGCGTAGGGCCGCGTTAAGCAAGCATTACTTGAATTTGGAAACTAAACAGAAAAATTTTAAAACTCTATGGAAAGTTTAGTTCGACATGATCGTAAAAACTAATTTCAATAAATAATTTTACTTACGACCAACGAATAATACTAATTTCAGTTCCTAACCAAAAATAAGTTCTTTAGAAAAAAAAACCTAGTTTTTTAAACGATATATGAAAAGTCCCTTGGTAACCTTATTTATTTTGACGTTTTAGATCATAGGCGTTTTCTCGCGTTGAAATTGTTTAAAATGTTTTTAAAAAGTTTGAAACATTTGTTTTCTCGCGTTGCAACGGTGACGTCACATCGAAACGGGTTAAAAATATTTTGAAACGGAATCCACTCTAGTTTCAAAACTGACGCGTGCGTAGAAGATACGTCAAAATTCTACATTCTTGTTTTAACCGATTTTTTTTGTTTTGCGTGAAAATGTATGAAAAATCGTATTTTAGATATCTTGTTAGCCATTCTTCATGGTATCCCTGTGGTCTTATATGATTTTCTGGGCTTAAAACAACAGTAAATAAAAAAACTTCACTATCCATATAGCTTCCATTGCTTGTCATCCATGCTACTAAAACGGGCCGTACACTCGAAGGTTTTGTTAGATAAACCAGTAGTTGATCCATTTTAATTTTAAACACCAAAAAAATAAACAGAAAAACGAAAAAAAGTGAGGTTACACTAAACTACGTCAGCGTTTTGAACTACTCATTTTTTCTCGGTTCTAAATGATGACGTCACATCTAAATAGTTTCAAATAATATTTCAAAATAATTTCAACGCGAGAAAACGCCTCATTGAAACTTCAGGTTATGAGGTTGTTGACTTAAGAGTGTTCGCGTTTGATATTTTTAATAATTTCTGATATTTGTGATGGCACTTTCATTGGTAGTAGTACTAACTCGCATGTTATGGTCATTACACGCTCAGATAACATGCTTGGAATACCCCATGCTTGTTATGTAGACTGCTATTGTTTTACAAAATTAAAATTTTTTCATCTTTCACAGTGAAATTATTCCGGATATCAGGTTAAAGTAACGACCAAGCACAACCAAACCTGTTAAAGTCAATCTGACAAGATCACACAATTAAATTCAGAATAAAATACTTTCTTTTATAAGTTTTGAAATGGATACATGATAATGACATAATGAAGAAAGGAGACTGTGCGAATCGTAATTTTTGTACAAAATTGTTGTATCGACAGTTTTGATAAATAAAATCTATATGTTTGTGGCGAAAAACCCAAAAAAAGTAGTTTCGACGACAGTTTTGATATTTTTAAAAGTAATATGGCAGCTTTTTAATTTAACAAAAATTCTTTACCGCTTGTTGCACCATTTTCAAACAAACGGTCGATTACGTAAACTCCGGTTATTTTTTAACACAAGGATTAACTGACGATTAACTAACGCACATTTTGATTCATATTTTGCAAACTTCACGTTTTAAAACATTACCGGATATCAAAATGTTCAACCAATCAGATTTGGTATTGTTATTTCTGACTTTGTTTTTGACAGTTTTTTGATTATTTTAAGTTTGTCATTTTTATTGATATGAAATATAAAAAATAAAGATGAGTGGAACTAGTGAAGAAAATCGATTAATAGACATTATGGTTGAGCCATGATGAACCTTTAAATAATTTAGTTAAATACCTGTTAAATTATTTTTAGATGTGCTAAAATACACTTTTAGTAGGACACGTTTTCTGGTAAATTTAAAGATTGTAAAGATCTTTGATTGAAAAAAATTAATACCACCTTATGTCTTGCACACTTTATGCTTTAAAAAATTACACTTTTTGCTGTTTTTTGGATAAAAATGGCAAAATAAAAATCATATGCACGACACAACTAAAGATAACAGACAAATGACAAAACAGAAATTTTTACTAAAGAATTGCCTTAAATTATTTTCATCTTTCTCTAAAATACTTTTTACAGTCTTCTGTCTCTCTTCAACAACCTTAAATATTTTTCATTTTAACAGAAAAAAAATGTTTTTTATACCTTCATCAAAAATATGATTTTAGTAACTGTGCAAACTTTTTTTTTGATCACGGTTGCAAAAAAAAAATTCTGTTCGTTTTTGACCCAAACTTAAAAAGAAATAGCGGAAAATAATAATATTCAAAAGATCTAATTATTCTTGCCTAAGAATTAGGGCATTTCCGCCAGTTTTCACCAAGTATTTACGAAAAAATAATTTAAAAATATCGTCAAAATATCAAACTTTCAAAGATCAAAATGTCGCAACAATGAACGTCCCGAGTAAAAAGGCACATCGCTATGAAAACCAGTCTTATTTAATTTACCAGCCGCCTTGACTTATAGTGTAAAGATGGTGTGTTGCGAGAAATGCTCTTCGTTCGATATTTTTAAAAGTATTTTCGTGTTTTTCTTGGATATTATATATTATATAGATATTAAAAGAAATAGTATAACCAACTCACGGTTAAACTGTGCTTAAATACCTCGCTGCGCTCGTTATTTAAACCAACGCTTGTAAAAAAATGCACTATTTTAGCCACTAGTTATGATAACTATTTTTGACAGTACTTTTCTTGAATGCTTAAAAAAGAGTAAAAGAGTTTACATATTCTTTGAGGCAAAAATTACCTAATCCCGAAGTTGTATAATATTTGAACTGATTAATTTTATTTAATGATTTTCAAGTCTCTATAAAGTGTCCTTTAATCTAGTTTTTGTTTGATCCCTCTGCGGCTATTAGAGAAAAAGTTATCTCAGGGAATAGTTATAACCGATCACTCTGTACAGGACTCACTTACGACTTGCTTTGTAAATCCAACCTGTAAAGTTTACGTTTTTGGTCTATAGCAATATAAAAAGCTATTAGATCACTGAGAATTTTTGAATCTCATATACCTAATTCATGCGGAAAGTGCATCTACCGCCCTTGGCGGCTTGACCGAACTTCGATTCACGTCAGCTGCCGTTAACTGCGGTAACGTATCATTTTGCTGACTTGTTAGTTAAATAGCTATTCCCGCACTGCACTGCTTATGAAGTGGCGGGCGGGAAAGTCCAACTTTCCGGAATATTTAAGAGAATAACTATATTTCGAAAAATCACTTAACGCCGTACCTGCTTACCACCCATTATCGATCTGCCGTCAATGGAAAAAGTATAATACTAAAAAAAGTATCGAATTGTTCAATTTGCCATAATACTTTAAAAAAGTATCAAACTAAATAGTCTTGCTAAGGTTTACTCGTACAGAGTGTCCAAAATTCGATGGTTTTGGAGGGTTTCGAGTATTTTCAGAGGAGATGGAAAAAACTGACACCCGCTAGCGAGGTTTAATTTCTGCCACATTTTTTATTTGTGAAAATTTATGTAAAGGCTTTTTTTGTGGATTGTTTAAAGCATAATTTCACTGTCAAACTCTATTTTCTCTGTCACTTTTAGTTTTTGAGATATAACACAAAGTTGGTGTTATTCTTATAAAATGACTCTTCTTTTATTAAATTTTTCTAAAATTTTCTTTCAAATAATGTATCACAATATGTGTTTTATTTTTTATATTTCTTTTATAGCTACTTTAAAAATTTTTATTGTTTTTATTGCTAAAAGTGAGTGAAAAAAGTAAATAAGATAGTAATAAAAAAATAAATAAATATTAAAAAAATAAAAATATATAAAAAATACAAAAAATAAAACACAAAGTTTGACATATCATTTTAAAGAGAATTTAATTCTGATTTAAAAAATTAAATAAAAATATGGTCATTCCATAAGAAAAATACCAACTGTGCGTTTGTCTCAAAGATTAAAAGTGACAGATAAAATCGTGTTTGACATTTAATGCTTTAAAAAATCTACAAAAAATCTTTGCACAACAAACAAAAATTTTTACGAATAAAAAGTTATAGACCCCGTCCTATGATGCAGACCTTTCATAAAGCTCCGCTGGTTCGAAAATGGCTTGAAATATCAATATGCGATTTTATTCAATACTTTGACAAAGTTTATGAAGAAGGCGTATTTTATGGATGAAATGATATCGCCCTTTTTAAATTGGAATTTGTATTGTGTAGACTTGCCTGGTTTTTTTATATGTTGAAGCACTGGTCCTAAGAAGATTTTTGTTTCATTACGTCAACTCTCTATCCCTCCCAGAAGTACCCAAAAAGTGACGTCAAAATTGTCGAAATTGCACTATTGAGCAACGTTTGAATTATTGTGCTGACCTTAGTTGCAAACCGACCAGAATCTAATTTTATTTTTTGAATTTACCATGACTGTCTTTTTAAAAATAAGTTTTTAAATGTCAAAATTGCACTGCCATCTTGGATCCACCACATTAAACTTTTTTATTTCTTACCTGATTTAAATGAAACTTTCTCTAAATTGTAAAACGTTTCCAAGACACCTTACTGTGACAGAAAACTGACAGATGTCGGCTATATTAAACTTCGTTATTTTTGTCCGATTTAAACAATACTTTTGTTGCACATAAAGCGTTTTCAATCTTATATTAGACTTATATTAGAGAAGGCTATTTTTGCAACAGTTATGTGTCTTGGAAATGCTTCATAACTTAGAAATCAAACAAAAAAGATGGCTACTGACATATGTCAATTTTGGGTCAAAATTGGATATTGTTAAAAACGTTTTAGGTGCAAAAAATTTTTGTTCAAATCGGAAAAAAACCAACGAAGTTCAATATGGCCGACGCAAAATGGCTACTGACATATATCAATTTTGCGTCCTATTTAAGTAATATTAGAAAACCTTAAAATGTATAAAAAGTAATGTTTAAATCGGGCAAAGCATAACAAAGTTCAATATGGCTCTTGTAAGATGGCTACTGACATATGTCAATTTTGGATCAAAATTAATTAAATAATTAAATTGGACAAAAAATAACGAAGTTCAATATGGCCGATGCAAGATGGAGACTGACATCTGTCAGTTGTCTGTCACAGTTAGGTGCCTTGGAAACGTTTTATAAGTTCGAGAAAGTTTCGTTTAAATCAGATAAGAAATAAAAAAGTTTAATAAGGCGGATCCAAGATGGCAGTGCAATTTTGACGTTTAATTTTTTTTTTTTAAAAGTAGTTATGCAGTACAAGTGCGAAATCGACGACTTTCACTTCACTTTTCGGTTACTTATGGGAGGGATAGAGAGTTGGCGCAATGAAACAAAAATCTTCTTAGGATGAATACAAGTTTCCATTTAAAAAGGGCAATAGCCTTTAAAAAGTAACAAGCCAGTAATTTATGATTAGAGTTGACATTAGTTATATTAAGTGACATTTTTTCGGTATTTTATTATTTATATTATTAGTTCTCGTCATTTAGTGTAAATTGTTTTAATCAACACCGTTCTCAACTAAAAAGCCACAGTTAACTCCTACCTCTTCAGTGCCCTTTAGCCTACTGGTGCCACCATTTTTGGTGTCAATATGACCGCTTAGTAGGCTAGAGGATAATAAATCGAAAAAGAGCTTTTTAGTTGAGCTGCAGGTGTTGTTTTAGGGGTCCGTGAAGTTAGCAGCCAATGTGTCGAATTTGATCGCAAAATATTTCTCAATCGTTAGTGCTTCGGTAGTGCTCTTTATTGCTTTAATAAATTACGTTAGTACTCCTTTACTTTTTGAGATATTTGAGTTTCTTTTTTTTAGGGTCAACAGCCGATCATTGAGATTAAAGGCTTAAACACAAGTCAGTGGTTAGTATTTTGTCAGTGCTTTCATCGGCTCTAAGTAGTTTTAAAGATATTTTAACATTTAGTTTCAAGGTCATCCGCGCGTCAGAATCACATAATTATACTCATTTCAAATTATTCGTTAGTACTCTTTAGTGCTTCACAAAGCGTCGCTTTACTTTTTTTTAAACAAGTTATGGCGTTTTTAAAAATCAAGGTAAACAGCCGCACTTTTATTCAGGATCACAAAACGATACTCATTCCAAAGTATTTCGTTAGTACTCTTTAGTGATTCAAAAAGCGTCGATTTTACTTAATTTTTTCAAAAGTTTTTAAAAGTATCCTCTAGCTTACGAAGCGGTCATATTGACACCAGGTGGCGGCACCAGTAGGCTAAAGGGCACTGAAGAGGTAGGAGTTAACTGTGGCTTTTTAGTTGTGACCGGTGTTGATTAAAACTAATTTACACTAAATATAAATAATAAAAAACATATATATAAAAAATAATAAAAATTCACAATTGGTAGTGGTTCGTTAGTGCTCTTTAGTTGTCTAAGCAGTTTCTTTAGTGCTTTTCTGGTCTTCCAGATATTCGACATTTTTTATCCAAGGCCAATCCGTGAAGTTAGCAGCCGATATGTGGAATTGTTAGTGCTTTTTAGTTGTACAACCAGTTTCGTTAGTGCTCCTCAGTTTTTGCACATATTCGACATTTTTGAACATTGACTTGTGTTTAAGCCTTTTATCTCAATGATCGGCTGTTGACCTTGAAAAAAAAGAAAGTCAAATATCTCAAAAAGTGATTTATTAAAGCACTAAAGAGCACTAACGAAGCACTAATGATTGACAAATATTTGGCGATAAAATTCGACACATTGGCTGCTAACTTCACGGACCCTTGTTTTAGCCTGCTTTCTCGACAGAATAAGTTTGTTCTTGACAATACAGAATTTTTGGATTCTTATTTGATTTGACCTTTAAACTTTTCTTAAAAACCAAGCCTCGCAAGTGGGGGATCAGTTTTTCCATCTCCACTGAAAATGCGCGAAACCCCTTCAAACCCATCGAATTTTGGAATCTCTGTACATAACATTAATCTTGTTGCACTTATAAAATTAACCGCAACTTTACAAATCATTGTGGGTGAATATTATTGGACCAGTGTGGAAATTTTTAAAAGTGTCCTAAATCAAAATATTTTAAATTAAAAACGCACTTGTGGTACTAATTAGTACAATGCATAAATAACTATGCCTGGAAAAAATGTAGAGTAGAGTGCGTCAGGCATGCGCGTAGATTTTTTTGCCTTTGGCTTTTCCCAAGGCCAACCTTCATTTTTACGCTAAGTATTTTCTTCGTTTTTAAAATTATTGTTGTTATTTTGCGATCCTTGGGTTATTATAGTAGCTCATAGTTATATGAACACCCAGCCAACACCGTTACGGAAATATTACGTAAAAGTTACAACATACGATTACTTTGCTACATAAATTCTAGGTGAACTGGAAGTCACAACAAAGTAAAAAGTAACTTCCATGTTCTGCATATAGTCGTCTGGCTTAGCTCCCCAATTGTTAATTTTGTGCAGAAAGCATGAAATTTGGCACACTTATTCTTTAGACAACCCTTTAAAATTTTGGTCGAGGGAATCGATGATCAGATGTATACGAGCCAAGATGGCGGTGATTTTGCAAAATGGACGTCTATTTTTAAAAAAAAATTGTAGGTTCGCCACCAAAACAAGATTATAATCGAATTCATATAATTCGATAGAGAGGAATTGAAAAAAAAATGGTTACATTGACGTACGACCTCTATAGTCCTTAAAAAATTACATTTTACTTTTAAAAAAATGCATTTTGAGAATTTTCTTTTGATAATTTTTCATAATTCAGTAAGCCGCGACAGGTCTTTTGTTTTAATTTTATAATTTAGCGAGAACATCAAAATAACTTTTCTAATAGACTTTTTGCTTACAGGGTTATTGGTTTAGTTATACCAGGCCAGTCAAAATAAGATTTTTAAAAATAGGTACATTATCATCCGTATCCTTTTTAGTTTTTGAGGAAAAAATGTCAAATTTAGCACGATTATTACAATTGTCAAGGTCAACTGATACTAAAAATTTTTTTTGGGTAGATGGCACTGCGGACGACGCGGCACCCAAATTTCCGATTTTAAATTTGATAAAAGTTCATATTTTTTTGAAAGCTTAGATAAGACATGCATATTTAATAAAATAATCGAATATGTATAGCTGAAGTATGTAAATTTTGATAAAAATAAATTTAGTTTGATATGGTCCTTGGTCGCCTAAATTTTTTTTTGAGTATGTAAAATGGTGCGCTTACTTTTTTAACAATTTTTTAGGATCGTGGTCAAGAAAATTTATGATCGGATGTACAGAAACCAAGTTGGCGGCGAATTCTTCAAAATGCTTATTAAATAACTTATCAAAAAGAAATGATGCTTGAATCTATAGAACTTAATAAAGAGAAATTTGACAATACTAGTTCAATTGACGTGCACCTTTGATGACCTTGAAAAATGTAACTTAACGTTAAAAAAAAATACTTTTCCATAGCCTTTTTTTAAAATGTTTTATAATTCTGAAAACGGCGACAGATATCAATCAGAGGATTGGTTTAGAAAGATTTTTAAAAAAGCCACATTATCATCTGTTTTTTTTACTTTTTAAAGTAGAATTTTCAAATTTGTTACGACTACTAGTTAGTTTTTATATCTATATAGTTAGGGCAATAAATTCTTCAACTTACATGTATTAGAGTCTCTATATTTTTATAAAGGCACTATAACTTTTTTTTATTATTTATGGAAACGTAACAAAACATCCAGTGGGTGCCTAACATAATCTTAATAAATTTAATTAAAAAGCATTTTATCAGATTTAATATCGGATGTTTCTATGGCACACAAATTTGAAAACTGTACTTTAAAAAGTAAAAAAAAAACAGATGCTAATGTGGCTATTAAAAAAAATCTTACTAAACCAATCACCCTGTAATCAAAAAGTCACTTAGGAGAGATGTGTTGTCATGCTAAAATTATAAAAGAAGACCTGTCGCCGTTTTCAGAATTATAAAACATTTAAAAGAAAGGCGCTGGAACTTGCTCTGGAAAACTATTTTTTTAAGGTAAAATGATATTTTTCAAGGTTATCGAAGGTGCACGTCAATTTAACTAGTATTGTCAAATTTCTCTTCATTAGGTTCTATAGATTCAAGCATATTTTTTTTTATAAGTAACTTTCGATTTAAGAGTGCCATTTTGAAGAATTTGCCGCCAACTTGTTTTCTGTACATCCGATCATAAATTTTCTTGACCACTTTCTTAAAAAATTGTTAAAAAAGTAAGCGCACCAAATTTGGTGCTTTCCGCAAGAAATGAACAATAGGGTACATAAGAGTACCTATTTGGGGCGACTAAACACATGTTAGGTCAACTTTACTGGCCCATAGCGTAAAAACGGCCTGATAGAATTTGGAATTTCGTATCTGAATCGATTTGTTAAGGCCTTTTAATTCATCAGGAGTCATCAACGTGTATATCCAGCCAAATTTTTGGTCGCTAGGAAGAATTGAAGAAAACGTCGAAAAACCCGATTTTTTACATACTCAAAAAATTTTGGCGATCAATGACCATATTAAACTAAAATTATTTTTATAAAAATTTAAATACTTCAGCTATACATAATCGATTATATTATTAAATATGCATGTCTTTTCTAAGCTATTAAAAAAATATGAACTTTTATCAAATTTAAAATCGGAAATTTAGGTGCCACGTCATCCGCAGCGCCACCTATCCAAAATTTTTTTAGAATATCAGTTGATCTTTACAATTCTAATAATCGTACCAAATTTGATATTTTTTTCTAAAAACTAAAAAAGATACGGATGATAATGTAGCTTCTTTAAAAAATCTTACTTTGACTGGCCTGATATAACTATACCAATCACCCTGTAAGCAAAAAGTCAATTAGAAAAGACCTGTCGCGGCTTATTAAATTATAAAAACTTATAATTTTTTAAAATCTAAATGCAATTTTTAAAATAAAATGTCACTTTTTAAGGACGATAAACGTCATACGTCAATGTAACCATCATTTTTCAATTCCTCTCTATCGAATTATAGGGATTCGAGTATAATCTTGTTTTGATGGCAAACCTACAAATAAAAAAAAATAGACGTCCATTTTGAAAAAATCGCCGCCATCTTTTTAAAGAATTGTCTAAAGAATAAGTGTGCCAAATTTCATGCTTTCTGCACAAAATGAACAATTGATTGCTATTTGCGACTTAAGCCGGACGACTAATACTCCCATGCACAAAGTTCCCTACTTTTTACAAGCTTTTATTTAACTTGCATTGTATGTTTGTATGTAACTAAGTATGTTTTTTCTGGTGAAATCTTGCAACTTAATTTTGACCAACGTCCCGATATCCGATAATCCGACAATACAAGAATATATTGTCTCGAAGGGGGTGGAGGGGGGTGCAGTTGAAGTACGCCCGATTTTGTTAAAATTTGGTGTGTTGGGGCACTTGGGGATGGAGATAACGAATTTCTAATCAGATTTTGAAAATTCAATATGGCGGATTCAAAAACGACGATTTTTGGTCATCTTTTGCTAACCAATTTTAACTAACTTATACACATCCGATTGCCTTCAAATTTGGCATGCATTTATAGTTGCAGTAACAGTACAATAATATGTCATTATTAGGTACCCTTTCCCCCTACGAGGGGAGTGGAGGGGGGAAAACACCTAAGTTTGTCCGATTTCAACCAAAATTGGTATACGGGGGCTTTTGGGGATAAGGAGTACGATTTTTTTTAGGTACACACTTCCCTCAAAGGAGGGAAGTGGATGGGAAAAAAGCTTTAGTTTGTTCGATTTCAATCAAAATTGTCAAACCACTTAAGATGGCAAATAGACTATATTATAAAAACAAAATTGAAGAATTATCCAATAAAACCAAAGAATCCTGGAAAATTGTAAACAAATTAAGAGGAAAAAACTCTATCCCTACTCCATCAGATCTTAAACCTAAAGATTTCAACTCCTTTTATTGTAATATAGGTAGAAATTTAGCGACTAACATAAACTCCACAAAAGACCCCATTGATTACCTTAAGAATATTTCAGTATCAGAAACCTTTGTACTTACTTCCACTACAGCCTCGGAGATTAAATGTGTTTAAAAAAAACAAAAACGCATGTGGATGGGATAAGGTCTCACTTCGAGTTTTTGAGGCGCTTCCGTATTCTGTACTTGATGCTCTGACCAAGGCTATCAATAAATGGTTTGATACTGGCAAATTTTCAACCTTCCCTCAAATGTTTGTCCTATTGTTTTACTTCTTACAAATTAGACTATATCTTTTTTAACAAAACACAATTTTCTGAGTGCTGCGAAATTTGGTTTCTAGGCCAAAAAGAGCACAAATGATGCTATTTTTAACTTTCTAGAACACCTATATATTCAGCTTAATACAAAAGAAAAAGCTGCAGCAGTGTTCTGTGATCTATCGAAGGCGTTTGATTGCGTGGATCACAGAATACTGTTAAGAAAGCTGGAATTGTATGAGATCCGGGGACTGGCTTTGGAGTGGTTTCGCTCCTACTTATTTGAGCGAACTCAATCAGTAGCTTTTAATGAGGAAAATTCAACCTCGGAATTTATAAATGTAGACGTACCACAATGTTCGATACTGGGTCCTCTATTATTTTTAATATTTATTAATGATATTGCGGATCTTCCAATCAAAGGTAAATTTACAGCTTTCGCGGACGATCAGACAGTCTTATGGCATGATACTAATGTTGAAAGGCTTGCTGCGACTATCCAACAAGACGTGTGCGATTCAAATCTTTTATCTTTTAACATTTCCAAAACTAATATTTTAAATTTTAAATGCGAAATCAATAATATCTAATTAGCAAACAAATTCCTGGTCTGACTATTGACAACAAGCTTAAGTTTACTGAGCATATAAAAATTTTAAATAGTAAAATATCATCAAGCTGTTATGCCCTCAGAGTTATATCCGATAATCTTGGGTTTAATGTCGCACAAAGTGTATATTTCTCATTAGTTCACTCTCACATCTCATATGGAATTTGCTTTTGGGGTTCCTGTTCAAACCATTTGTTCAACTCAGTATTTATTTTACAACAAAGGGCGCTTAGAGATTTGTGTAAAGTCAAAAGACGCTATTCTTGTCGACCAAGATATTAACTCTGTGTTGTATTTTTATTCTTGAAAGTGTTAGTATAGTTTTTAAGAGATATAATGAAGAATTGTTTAGATCTAGTCACTACAGTATGCGCCGAACTCACCTTTTACAATTACCCATTCCACATTCAACATTAACAAAAAATTCGTTTATATACAATGGGAAAAAAATGTTTAACCATTTACCTGTTGAAATAAGAAAATTTGAGCGTTTCAAAAAGTTCAGAAACAAGGTAAAAGAGTTTTTGGTATCCAAGGCATACTACACCGTAGAAGAGTTCTTTTTAAATTAGGTAATAAGATATTTTAAATGTGCCGTCTAAACATTCCATTTTAAATTTGCGTAAATTTTTATTGTTTTATTTTTTGTGATTTTAATTATTTTTTTAAAAATTTATGTTGCCTGACTAAAATGTTATCTCTTCCTTTTAACCTTTGATGTAATAGTTATAAAATAGGTTTTATTTGTTCCATTTTGGCCGAATGCTTATACTACTTGGAATATTTTTAATTATTTATTGATATGTTGTAGGTCTGGACAAGGGCGACCTAAAAATGCGACCTAAAAGTTCGTGATACATTTGGTTTGGCTACAGCGGCGTATCAAATGTGGGATAAAATATCATTATGAAATTATATTTTCCGAAGAAAACATGCAAGTATTTATTTCTTTTTTGAAGGACACTGTAAATGTACATTTGTAGATTTTTTCGCAATGTTTTCTGACAGATTTCGTCAGTGGCGCACCTTAAAATTATTAAAATACTGTTCATTTTTTCATTAAGACCACAAATCCAACGACATTATGTGAATATGTGTTTTGTGTTATTTTATGTGTTTTATATATTTTATAAAATGATAAATCACTGGTGTAACATCCAAATATTAAAATACTAACTATACCTTTGATAATTGAACTTATTAATTAAATCTATGTGCTTTAATAATAGAATCTTACTTATCTAATATTTTGCTTCAATATAAATATTCAAACCCAGTAGCGTAGGGTGACCCATAAATTAAGTTTTTTTTTATGAAACTTAAGGCGGCTAAGCATCACGAATTTCTAAAGCAAGTAATTGTTATTATTCTAACTAGTGCGGACAATTGTATTTTTTTTTTCGTACGCCACTGCCGATGACCCTAAAGCCGCGGATCGGAGTTCGGGCAAGCAATCAAGGTCGGGAAAGATACTTTACGCGTGAAGATATGCGTGCTGTGGGTCAATAAATGGAGAGAAGTTGGTGGATGTATCCGTTCAGAAAAAAAGAAGGCAAAAGTAAATGTTTTCGTAACAGCCAACATCATTTTTTGGGTCAAATTCATTAAAGAAAAGCGTAACAAAATAAAAATGTCAATATATTTTACATCATGCCACTACGCGACAATTGAGAACTATGACATGTAATAGCTATCAAATATCAAAATTATGAGACGATTTCCAATCAAATTGAAAACCTTTGTGGTAATTTAAATTACTAGAAAATAATTTTTTAATATTTGGATGTTACAGCACTGATTTATCTTTTTACAAAATATACTAAGAAAAACTATAAAATATCACAAAATACATACACACCTAATATCGACGAATTGACCATTTTAATGAAAAAATAAACAGTATTTTAATAATTTTACGGTGCGCCAATGACCTAATCTCATCAGAAAAAATTACGAAAAAAATCTGCAAATGGACATTTACTCTATCCTTTAAAAAATAAATAAATACCTGCAGGTTTTCTTCGGAAGTTAAATGTTATTTTATCCCACCTTTGATACGCCGCTGTAGCCAAACTAAATGCCTCACCAAGTTTTAAGGCGCATTTTTTTAAAGCCCTTGTCCAGACCTACAACATATCAAAAAAATTCCAAAATCGCCCGATGTCTGGGTTACATGAGCCGGCGTGCGGGGTTCTTTATTTTTTTTTGCTGCGAGGGTGACGACCAATCTGTTTTTCTAACTATTTACTAAATACCTACTATTTAAATTTTTGTATTTTCATTCTAATGTATTTTTGTAGCATTAATTTTGTTAATATTCAGTTTATTTATTTTTGTATTAAGTTAATTATTTTGTTTGTGGCGTACAGCGTTCCATTTTGGCCGGATGATTATACTACTTGGAATATTTTTAATTATTTATTGACATTTTATTTTTTTTTACTGAGAGGTTGACGACCAATCTGTTTTTATAACTATTTGCTAAATACCTACTATTTAAATTTTAGTATTTTCATTCTAATGAATTTTTCTAGCATTTATTTTATTTATATACTGTTTATTTATTTTTGTATTAAGTTAAGCATGGCTTTGTCAATGTATACATAGTAATCAGACAATAAAGCTACTTTGAGATTGAGATTGAGATTGGCTCATGGATTTAGCCATCGCTGGTTAACTAGTTCAAGCACATATTTTTAGTAAATTCTGAAGATGGATTCAACGTTGTTCTGTTTGATTTTATAGTAGTTCTAGTTAGTCATTTTTGATAGGGGAAAACCATTTTAAAATTCAAGATAATAAAAAAAATTAAAAATTTTTTGTATGTTTTGCTGGTGGCAGTAAAGATAAAAATTATTAGAAATTCAAATAAAAAATTTCATATTTTTGCTAAAACCGCATAATCTTTACAATACCTGAAAAAAGGGAAACACCTAGATAGTTTAACTTTATATATAGCATGATAAATTTCCAAAGCACTTACGAAGTGGTAGTAAGTAGATAACCATTTAAATTTAGAAAATAATAAGGAAAAAAAACATATTGAAAACCCAGCAATATAATTGCAAGGCATAAATCAATATAATTGCACACTAGAATTGTTTTATTTAAAAGCAATTTTTACTTTAAGTCTAGAGAATCTTTTTTTTTTCTGTGTGATTTAACTCCAAAATATCGAAGTGACGTTCAAAATAGCCAATATATATATACCAACCTTCAAATTGGCTAAACTTTGAACGGAAGGCACATTTTGTAAAAACTAACACCGGGTCCTTACCAAACCAACAAAACAAAAACAAAATAGTAAATCAATGTTTTCCCAACATTTTTGAAACAAAACGAGAACAATGCGGCAACTTTTTTGTTTTGTTGGTGTTTTCAGCAACTTTTTATTTTCCCGTTGCCTGTCGGTAAAGATCAAAGTGTTGATGTTTTGTTTACGTTTCGGGCAACTTTGTTGGTCTAGTCTGTACGCACTCCACAAGAATAAAATGAAAATAACGTTCCTTTACACTAATGGCATTTCGAAAATTTGTAACTTTTTTCTTTATCGAGGGTCCGATGATTTTTATTAGATTTTCAAGATCAGTACTGATCATTGTTGAAGCTAGGTCGCGTTTCTTCAGTAATACCCGAGGGGGCAACCACTAGTTCAAAAAATGTGACATGATTGACAATTTTGTTGAATGGTCAGTGATTGTCGGTGACTGCCGAGGGATTTCCAAAGACTCCCAGGGCCTCTAAGGGTCTGCTGGTCTGCACGCTAGGGTTTGCAAACAGGTAAGATTTGTGTGGTTACCCGCTCGCTAATACCGATATCGTCTTTTCGTAAATCTTGCAAGAATTCCTCAATATAGTCTTTTTGTCGGTTCTTTAAGCTCGGTCTAACCCAAAAATGTTTTTCCTTTTTTTGGGTTAAAAATAGAAAACCAACTGCCATAATAATTGATTGTTCCTTTGTACACACAAACCGTTGTGTGTTGATTACTTAAGGTCTTACATAAACGTGGTTGCAAAACATAAAACGGAAGAAAAAATGAAAGGAACTTGGAAAAGGCGCAAAAAATGTGCAGGTTGGAATTTTTGCCATTCCGTTAAAACTTACTGCTGCCACCTTTTTGGGTCTTGTTCCGATGTCTGACAGACGTACTGGAGGAATCTTTTTTGGAATGCTAAAAATGTTGGACAATACAGCAAGAAGATTGTGTTTGAATGTGTGGTTAAATTGTTTAATTGTCTTAATAATAAAGGATTTTTTAAACGCTTAAACCTATACAAAATTTCGTGAGAAATTCAACAGGTCAGGAGAGAGACTTTCGCAAATATTTATTTTCTAATTCTAAAAATATACCATATGTTACCATTGTCTTGTATGGTTATTGAGCAAATTCACAAAAATGCAAGAAAAATTTAGCCATAAGAGTAATGTGTTGATCAAAGAACCACCTAAACTGTTTTTCCTATAAAATATACAGGGTATTCAATTAAAAAACCAGAACGTCATGGCCACTATGTGCGTAGAGTGTGACTAAGGAAAGAACTGAAAATGCTACAGAAACCTACCAAATTTCATAAGTAATTTCCTTTTTATTAAAAGCTTCTATTTAACTTGCAATGTATGTAATAACGAACTTTGTTTGTTCGGGTAGAATCTTGCAACTTAATTTTGACCAACTTGCCGATATCCGATCGGCTTAAAATTTGGCATGCTTATATATAGTTGCGGTGACAAAAGAAGATGAATATAGTGTGATGAAGTTGACAGCTCCCCTCTACTTGAAGGGGGTGGAGGGGGATACAGTAAGTACGCCCAATTTCGTTAAAATTTGGTGTGTTGGGGCCACGGATGTAAACAAGAAAGGGATTGATAATACCCTTGTGGGAAAATCACTGCCGTGTGTCTTCCGACATTTTCGCCGCCATGTTGTGGAGATTTAGGTTGGCGACATTGGTTCCTTAATTTTAAATAGTAGTGTTGGAACACTGACTATCAACATTGTCAAAAAATTACGTTTCTAGAAAGGATATTTTTGTTGTTGTTTTTTAATAAAAAATAAAAAAAGTGAAGAACCAAGCAATAAAAACCATTTAAAGGACAGACAAATGCTTGAACGGCCACGCCATGATACTCTCTCTCATTTGGTCTGGGGAATGTGCAAGTTTTGAACAAATAAATTACAACATCTCTCTCATTTGGTCTGGGGGATGTTCAAGTTTTAAACAAATAAATTACAACATGGAAATATTACCCCCAATTTATAAACTCAAAGGGTACTGTCAACCATTGCTGCTGGCGCTCCCGCTCAAGATAAACCTTCATTAAGTTGATATCTGAAACAGGAACTAAAAGGTCTAGGGACAGATATGCGCCAACAGTTTATAAATCCGAGGTTGTTATAGGCCTAGAAGACAAGAAAAATAAATGAATAGAGGGAGATACGGAGTTTGATAATAGCATATATGGATCAGCTGAAAACCAGAGCGATGGCAAGCGATCACAAAAAAGTACATCTTTGGCACATCGACTTTTACAAAATTAGAACAATACTTCATGAGTTTTAAAAAGAACATTAAAAAAATTAATTTTAATATGTATTTTATCAGTATATTTTTTTTTTCTTTTTCTTGTTGTCATTCCATGTGTTTGTAACTTTCTATATGTAATTTTAAGTAAGTAGTTTAAGATTTCATTGTCAATTTTTGTGATATTGTAGCCAGTATTTTTTTGAGATTTTAAGACCAGTAATTATAAGATGTTTTACCAGTTTACTAGAAATAAAGAAAAATCAATATTTGTTTTTAATCTTTATTAACAAAACCTTAATGTTAACATTGTTTAATATCTAAATGACATTTTAAAGACATTCTTAGGTTAAATTTACCTTAATTTTAATTTTTAACACTAAATTTTCACGCTTATTTATTCAATTGTGACAATGTTTTTTGTTAACAATTTTTGTAATAAAAGTTGTCTGATTCTGAAGAAGTCAGCAGAAAAAGTTATTACTAAGATATCCTTAAGTTTTGGTAAGTTTTCAGCATTTGACATTTTTTTTGTAGATTCGTTTTTAAGGATGATGCACTTTCCTTATGGAAACTGGCTTTCTGTGTGATTTTGCTTATCTTGATGAAAATCTATCATTGCCCCATAGCAACAAATAACAAAAATGGCAAAAACATCTGATGATCTTTTGTTTTTTAGTTTCTTTTCGGTTGAAGTAACTGATTTAGAGGTTTTTTAACTTCTTCTTTATTTTAATTGCCTTAGGAGCATAATCCTACTGAAAATATTAACACGCCAGGACGAATTCGTATTAGATAACTTGGATAAGTAAGTACCAGTGCGGAACGATGCCTATTTGTGAATGGTTCAAGGTTGGAAATAAAAGTGTGTGATGGTGTTTAATGATGTATAGTGGAGGGTGACCAGTGAAACTACTGATGAGCCCACGCTGGTTACCCAGGGCGAAACATCGTTTATTCATTTCTCTTTTCGCTTTGATCTTTTGTGTGTTCCTTGTGGAATACTCATCCAAGTTTGAATTTTCGTTATTTCCATCCAAGATCTTTTGATCTTTTGTTTTTTAGTTTCTTTTCGGTTGAAGTAACTGATTTGGAGGTTTTTTACCTTCTTCTTTATTTTAATTGCCTTAGGAGCATAATCCTACTGGAAATATTAACACGCCAGGACGAATTCGTTTTAGGTAACTTGGATAAGTAAGTACCAGTGCGGAAAGATGCCTATTTGTGAATGGTTCAAGGTTGGAAATCTAAGTGTGTGATGGTGTTTAATGATGTATAGTGGAGGGTGACCAGTGAAACTACTGATGAGCCCACGCTGGTTACCCAGGGCGAAACATCGTTTATTCATTTCTCTTTTCGCTTCGATCTTTTGTGTGTTCCTTGTGGAATACTCATCCAAGTTTGAATTTTCGTTATTTCCACCCAAGATCTTTTGATCTTTTGTTTTTTAACAAAAATAACCTTTAAAAAAAATGTCAATTTCAATCATATTTTGACACTGTTGACAGTCAGTGTTCCCACAGTACTATTTAAAATTAAGGAAGCCAATGTCGCCAACCCAAATCTCCACAACATGGCTGCGAAAATGGCGGAAGACACGCGGCAGTGATTTTCATGAAAATTTCCCATAGGTATTAGCAATCCAAGGTTTCTACATCCGTAGTTGGGGCTCTTGGGAATGGAGATAACGAATTTCTAATCAGATTTTGAAAATTTAATTTGGCGGATTCAAGATGGACTATTTTTGGTCATCTTTTGCTAACCAATTTTAACTAACTTATACATATCCGATTGCCTTCAAATTTGGCATGCATTTGAAGTTCCAGTGACAATACAATAATAGGTCATCATTAGACACCATTCTCCCCTACGAGGGAAGTGGAGGGGTGAAAACACCTAAGTTTGTCCGATTTCAACCAAAATTGGTATACGGAGGCTTTTGGGGATAAGGAATCCGAATTTGTGATTAGATTTTGAAAATTTAATATGGCGGTTTCAAGATAGACGATTTTCGGTCATGTTTTGCTAACCAATTTTAACTGACTTATCCACATCCGATTGTGTTTAAATTTGGTATGCGTTTATAGTTCTGGTGAGAATACAATCCCAGCAAACAAGGTTCCCTCAGGCCTTCGTCGGTCCGATGTCGATTGCCGAATTTGTCGTCATCGGCACGATGTCGATTTTCGACATCGGACCAGCAGTATTTTTTGTCCGCTTTGCGATGTAGGCCCAATGTATATTTGCCGATGCAGCGTTAGACTGTGGCCCGTCGTCGGACCAATGCTAAATTTTACTTTTTGTTGACATCGGTATACGATTAAGGTTCGATATGGTTTAACCACATAGTACCGACCATCCGCCCATAGCTGCTTAATTCGGTCGGTCTAACGTAGGCAAGCTGGTCTCAGCCCGACTCGGTAAACTATTCAAGTCCGAAATTGGTTTCCTAAAGCGGTCTAACGTCGGCGATTGACGGAGGTCCGTCGGTGGTAGCTTAAAGCGGCCCGGCATTGGCAAACTACAAAGTTTCGATAATGCGGGTGCTTAACCAGTCGGGCTGGTTTAAGTGGTAGAAGAGGTAATTCTTGTAGAGAAGTACCACCATCTGTCTTTGCTCATTATACCTACTACTACTACTACCTACTACGAAGAAACTATTCAACAGTTTAAAAAATTTAAGGTGACTTAATCGGACCACCGTCGGTTGCCGATTCTCGACCAATCAAACAAAGTTCCAATCGGACCATCATCGGCCCTAAAGCAGATAAGATTTGTGTTGGCATAATGTCGGCTATAGTAAATCGGGCCATCGTCCGTTGCCGATTCTCGTTCGATTAAAAAAAGTTCCAATCGGACCGTCGTCGGCCCTAAAGCAGATAAAGTAGGTGTCGGCATAAAATTTATTATAGTAAATCGGGACATCATCAGTTGCCGATTCTCGTCCGATTAAACAAAGTTCCAATCGTACCGTCGTCGGCCTTAAAGCAAATAAAGTGGGCTTCGGCATGAAGTCGACTATAGTAAATCGGGCCATCGTCAGTTGCCGATTCTCGACCGATTAAAGAAAGTTCCAATCGGACCATCATCGGCCCTAAAGCAGATAAGGTTTGTGTTGGCATAATGTCGGCTATAGTAAATCGGGCCATCGTCAGTTGCCGACTCTCGTCCGATTAAACAAAGTTCCAATCGTACCGTCGTCGGCCCTAAAGCAAATAAAGTGGGCTTCCGCTTAAAGTCGACTATAGTAAATCCCGTCCTAAAGTGGTGTCGGCATAAAGTCGACTGTAGTAATGTGGACCTCCCTCAGTTGCCGATTATTGACCGAAAACTGAAAATCGCAATCTGACCAACATCGGGCCAGAGTGTAGTCGTCGATCCCGACACACCGCCGACGTTGTCGACATTGGCCCGATTCAATGCCGATGATTTGTGTTGGCTGGGATAATATGGTATTCTCAGGTACCCACCTCCCTCTAACGAGGGAAGTGCAGGGGAAAAATATTTAGTTGGTTCGATTTCAATTAAAATTGGCATACAAGGGTTTTTAAGGAGGGGATTATGAATTTTTGGTCAGATTTGAAAATTTTAATATGGCGGATTCAAAATGGAAGATTAGGGTACAAATCTAAAAATTCAGGATATTTGTTCAAATTTGGTATGTGTTTATAGTTCCGGCGAAAATGCAATATTATGGTATTAGTAGGTACACACTTCCCTCTAACGAGGGAAGTGGAGGGGGGAAAAGATTCAGCTTGTTCGATTTAAATCTAAATGAATGAATTTTGGATCAGATTTGAAAATTTCAATATGGCGGATTCAAAATGGACGATTTAGGATACAAATCTAAAAATTAAAAACTAAACTTTAATAAAAAATACTTTTGAAGAACTTATTAAATGCACTCAAAAGTAGAAAATAATATTTTGTCTTTCTAATACCATAATAAAAGCGATGGGTGAAAATTAAAAATGTTTACTTTACGGTGACAAAGAGAGAACTACAAAAGAAGAACTAAATTCATCTTCTATTCGAATGATAAACATAATGCTTTCATCCAAAAAAGCTGAAAACGGGTGAGATATAAGAAAGATAAAAAATTATTTTCTATTTTTGAGTGCATTTAATAAAAGCTTGTTCTTTAAATAACACAAAAGTTTTCCCAAGTGGAACTTTATAACTTTATAAATGGTCACATGGTAGATTTCGAACAAAAAAGTGTTTATAGGGTGGTTTATCCGCATAGATAATTTTGATGAAACAAAATAATACACATAACTACAAATTAAACTTTTTTAATAATTTTAATTAAATATAAAGTCTTAATTTTATAATGTTACCACAATAAATCAATTCGTATCAGAACATTCTGCTAGTTTGGTTTCAGTTGTTAAATGGAGAGACACGAAAAACCAAAATTCAGCAGAACTTTTACGTAACACAGTTCAGTATTCATCAATAACTTTTTATATTACAAGGCACATATGGATATTCCGGTAGCTTATAGAACATTATTCATTTACCCTATTCAGTTTTTTACCTTATTATACCTGCTTATATTTATAATAATTTAACAATAAGAACACAATAACTTCAGAACGGTTTTTCAAATGCTGAAAGTGACGTCGGTTGCTTTTGATGTTGTTCATGGGACCTTAATAGACGGCAGCTGAAAAAAAATATTATAAGAAGTTGTACAAAAAATAGAATAAGTAAAAATTAGTATTTGGTAAGTGTATTAATTGGTTGGAAAACATAAAAGTTACAGGCTCTTGGTTTTTTAAGGATAGTTGCAGAGCCGGAGCTGGAAGTTTTTCCGCTCCGTGCAAAAGGATAATATGCCGCCCCATTTGAAACAAAATTTCAAAGGGATAACCTAAACTCTACCCACGCTTCATAGTAAAATTTCGATTTCAAGTCAAAGATACAAATTTTGGCACTAAGTTCAAATTTGTTGCGCAGAAAAGAGGAAAAAAAATAAAAGATGCATATTAAGTATAGAAAAACACTGTTTGTATGCACCGCGCAAAATTATGATAATTACCTATTTGCTCTTAATGTAATGAAAAGTTCTGGTATATACTGGTCTCTCTCGATAGTGAGTAATTATTTCATCTATAGCACTTCTAACTTCACGTTCTCACAAGTAGTTCAAAGCCCCCAAAAAAAAATGATTTTATAGCCCCACTTATTTTAAAGCTGTGTCGTAAAAATAATTCGAAAATTTACTTTTTAAAAGGGTAGGGTCTCACTATCTAAGGAGACCAATATAATTAAGATCGAACTTCACTTCAAGAAGTTCATTTGATCTTCCAATTATACTTGTCTCCCTCGATAGTGAGCAATTGTTTGGTCAACTGTAGCCATTTAAAGCCTTTTGCTACACAAAAAAATCAAATTCAGGTTAAACTTTATTTAAGAAACACCAAATAAAATTGGAAGAAGCAAAATCATTAATACAAAGGGTTTTATTCTAATCTACTTATAGAACTCAAAATTAAAACATGTAGACTTTATAGAAGATAAAACATTTTTGGCAAATAAAATTTAGAGAAAATTTTTGTTGTGATTCAAGTTCTTCACTTATCTGTTTTAACCACATACAGTACTAATTAATTTTCACACAGACCTATTTTATCAAATCCAGGCAGAAAGACCATTTTACAAAGTCAATCCTTTTAATTTAATCTAAAAGGAAAATAGAATAGGTTCTAATCTGCAGGATCGCCGAACCGTACAAGCGGTTAAGTGAATAAAATACTAACCAGCAACTTTCCTTATTTTATTTTACAATTTTTTAATTTGTCTTATCCAGAAGTCTGCCTCGTCTTTCGAAGACGATGAAGCCCTGTTAAAATGCATGGTACATTTTCTGAAAGTCATTTTAAGAACATTTTAATTAATTTTTACCCTTTTTTAAATTTGAACGAACTACTTTGTGAAACACGAGTTAGAAGAAGTGAGGTTATAACCACATCCTCCTATACGTGAAAGCCGAAAAGTCATATTTTTTGGGTATTTGAACTACTTGTGATAACGTGAACTTAGAAGTACTACAGTTGACCAAATAATTACTCACTATCGAGGGAGACAAGTATAATTATACCAATTGTACTTTTTAAGGTGTTTAAATACTTATAGCATAAATTCTATATTGTTGGTTACAATTTTATATTTTTTATAATATTGTTAGGAATTAGTTCGAGAAAGTTAAGAACGAGGCACGATTAACATTGAAACTAGACCCTCGTGAATTTTCACCAAATTTCAGTATTTTAAAGGTGGCATCATAACCGATGTTTTTTTAAACATAAAGAGGATCGTATGTTTGTGATAGCCCAACAAGCATTTGGATGTTATATTACGTTATGGTCACGTAGGGCAAGAAATACCTGACGTCGCCTCCGACGTCCATCAGTCTTCCTGAGGACTCGATTTAGCACCTAAGTGGGGAATCAAAATTCGAGTCGTTTCGACGTCGGGTGCTGCACAGTGTTTTGGTCAAATATTACGTCAAATTACGTAGACCCACGACCCAAAGTTTTACTGTGCACACCAAGTTTAAACTTATAAAGTAAAAACTTTTATATATCTAAACAAACACATCCCAATGAACTGTGGATGACAATAATTATTATCTTAGTTATTGTAGGTAACTGAAAAAAGTTAGTTTTACACATTATATTTATCCAAATCTTCCAACGAAGGTCAGTTTACTGATAAATATAATTAAAATAGACATTAAAAAAACAGAAACCCACAAAAATAATTCAAAAATATTCAGAAATTAATTTTGAACAAAATTAACCTAAAAATAAAATCTTTATAAGGAAGCCCGTTTCTTATAGTAAAACATTATAGGTATTTAAAAAATGCATTTTAGTTGCCAACAAATGAGTTAATGGCGCATTGATGCTATACATTTAAAATGGCGTTTCGGGCGCCGACCAAATTTGTAATCATTATTTACCTATTCGGACAAGAACGCCTCCTGCGACGTCGCCTTGTAGAACGACCCGACCTAGAATATTGTAGTATAATTGTAGGTCACGCACCCACGTCGGTGGACCTCGGAATAGTTACATTTAATAAATAAAAGTTTGGCAACGTCAATTTTATTACAATTCTACTTTAAAACTCATACTAAATATAACGTCTCATGAATTGGACGTTATACCGAGTGTCCCAAGGTGAGTGGCCTATATTGTAAACTATACAATAGAAACTTTTAAACTTTCTATTCTAACATAAGTCCATGTAAAGTATATTTATAAAATACTTTCGTATTTGCAGTGTTGCCATTTACAGGAAATCTTGACAACAACTAAATTTGTTGATGTCCGTTTTCACTTTGGCCCGTCCTTGAATTTTATTCTAAAAATTACGTCGCCATAATTAACGTTAATTTACCTCGTTGATAAGTAGCTAGTATCACCAACATTTGTCTACGTCAGTTTTGGTAAGTATCGACGTCACAACTGATGCACTAGTTGTTGGCGACGTCAGGTCTTAGTAAAAAATACGTTGTTTGATGGACAAACCAACTGTCGACCTAAATTTGGGCCAAAACCGACGTCATGTTAGGTTGTAATTAGTCGGAAGTCAGAAAAATGCTGCTTGGGAGGAGATACAGCCTGTCAAAATACGTATAGGAAATATTCCTACGTAGATTTCATTTAATATTGTAATCGTATATGTTAATAAAATCTCAAAACCAAAAAATGATGTGAAATAGAGCAATAAACCTTTATATTTTTAACTTACGTTGGAAGCATGTTTTAAAACTATTATACAGGGTGTTTGTCCTAATCTAAACCTATTTTTAATTCAATAATTAAACTATTTGGGGCAGCATGTTTCTATCAGCAGCATCATTTACTTTATTGATAATATAATCTTGTAGATAACTAATATTGTTAATATCTTTAAAACCATAATACACTAGCCACGTGACAACAGAGCCGCGTTCAAGCTTAGGTGCAACTAGCCCCAAAAGGGTTAACTGCATCCTTCTAAAATTTTGATAGGACTTTAGTGACTTGCCATGTAAAAAAAAGAGACAGCAACATAAAGTGTGACAGGGCTAAGCTTTATAGGAAAATCAGCACGGAGGAGACAGAATATTCGCGATCTTTAAACGATACTTTTTACTAACTGTTAGGAAATCGGTGTTATAAAGCTCCAAAAATTAGGTAGGGGCAGACCGACGTCTGCTGCATGTCCCAGACATACGGCGTTTCTGACCCCGATCAAAATAATGGTTCCCTTTTTTCTTGACGTAAATTGTGTCTATAATATAGTAAAAAATGGTTATTGGTGCATTGCAGATTACGAAAATGTAAGAAATTCTTTATGTTTTAATAATTGAACATAAAATCAAGACCCAAATGTTCAACTATATTGATATTCTGGGGCCAGGACGGTTGGTACCTGTTGTAACGTGGCTAGTGTATTATGGTTTTTAGGACATGCCATACAGCATAGAACTGATAGGAACATACTGCCCCAAATAGTTTAATTATTGAATTAAAAATAGGTTTAGATTAGGACAAATACCCTGTGTAATAGTTTTTGGACAGATTGCTTGCTAAAATACCTACCGAAAGATTGTAAAAATATCCAAAACGGATTAGAAGTCTTCGAGATATTCAAGGAAATCTACGTAGGAATATTTCCTACGCATAGCAGAACCTACATCACAGACATACGATCCTCTTTATATTTCAAAACCAAATCGGTTATGATGATACATTTAAAATGTTGAAATTTGGTTAAAATTCACGGGGGCCTATTATAAATGTTAATCGTGCCTCGTTCTTTTGTGGCTGTGTTTGAATTTAAGTAAACCAAGAGAGCCTTTTGAGTCAGGGAAAAAATGTAACCACCAGAACATTTGTGAAAGTCATGGACAAAGAAGGCCTTGTTTTTAATTATTTAAAAGAAAAGTTCCCCAGAATCAGTAAGGCTAATACTTCAAGGCAAAGAAAAAGACGCTTGGAAGGTATTTAAAACGGTTGCAACAAATTTTTTGGGGAAAACTAGAGGAGAAAACTATCAAGACTTGGTTGCCCAACTTCTTTGGTATTACCAAAACCTAGGATGTAACATGCCGTTAAAAAAGATAGGCTAAGAAGCACAAAATGAGTGTCAACAATAAAAGTGTGTTATTTAAGTGCTTTTGTGAAATTAAGAGTATATGATTACAAGTATTTTTTATATTCATTGTGCGCCTATAAATTTTGTAACAAATAATATAGTTTTTGAGAGTCAACTTAAACATTTAATTAGTATTTTTTCGTTACTTGGGTGTAGTTAAACCCAAAAAAAATAGTTTTTGTAAAGGAAACAAAAAAAAGTTTGAGTTTGTTCCCTAGTGTTACTCATTACTAATTTAAGTCTACCTTGTTATTTGGATTAGTCTGGCGGTTCGAATTATTAGAAAAACACATATAAGGTTGCTGGGGGAAAATTAAATAGCAATAGCTAGTAGGCTAAGCTACATATAGAAAAAATAGAGGGAAAAATTAGAACCTAAAATTTTTTTTTTCACTAATGGCCCCTTGCAACAACGTTTTTAGGATACACCTAGCCCTAGGTATCCCCTAAATTTAGGTAGGTGTCAGTTTTCACTTACCCTTATCTATTGATAATATAACCTCAAAATTCAACTAACCACAATCTTTTTTTTGTGGCTGTATTGCAAAAATGGATTTTTTGGATATGGAGGCGTGGGACGATGTTCTGGAGCTCTTAGAAACAATTGAGAATGGCTTTCCACGTCAAGTTTATAACAGGTCCAATCATTTTGAGGATATGGACAACCTAACTTTTTTCAAAAGGTTTAGGTTAACGAAACCAACCGTGATGTTAATTTTGGAGCAGATTGAAAATCAGCTGAAGTATTCTCATGACCGGTAAGCCCTGCGGATTTATAAACTCAACGGTCAAGATTATATACTTATACTATAAATATGTCTCTTTTTCCCTTAGCAAAAGAAAAAGGGTCAAGGTTTCATCACCGTCGAACAGTAATGCTTAAAGTATATTAATTTTATATCTCTATCTGTTTTCAGTATACTAAAAGACAGAGGTCCAAAATTAAGCACATCAAGTTCATAAATGGCTGGGATAATATGGTATTCTCAGGTACCCACCTCCCTCTAACGAGGGAAGTGCAGGGGAAAAATATTTAGTTGGTTCGATTTCAATTAAAATTGGCATACAAGGGTTTTTAAGGAGGGGATTATGAATTTTTGGTCAGATTTGAAAATTTTAATATGGCGGATTCAAAATGGAAGATTAGGGTACAAATCTAAAAATTCAGGATATTTGTTCAAATTTGGTATGTGTTTATAGTTCCGGCGAAAATGCAATATTATGGTATTAGTAGGTACACACTTCCCTCTAACGAGGGAAGTGGAGGGGGGAAAAGATTCAGCTTGTTCGATTTAAATCTAAATGAATGAATTTTGGATCAGATTTGAAAATTTCAATATGGCGGATTCAAAATGGACGATTTAGGATACAAATCTAAAAATTAAAAACTAAACTTTAATAAAAAATACTTTTGAAGAACTTATTAAATGCACTCAAAAGTAGAAAATAATATTTTGTCTTTCTAATACCATAATAAAAGCGATGGGTGAAAATTAAAAATGTTTACTTTACGGTGACAAAGAGAGAACTACAAAAGAAGAACTAAATTCATCTTCTATTCGAATGATAAACATAATGCTTTCATCCAAAAAAGCTGAAAACGGGTGAGATATAAGAAAGATAAAAAATTATTTTCTATTTTTGAGTGCATTTAATAAAAGCTTGTTCTTTAAATAACACAAAAGTTTTCCCAAGTGGAACTTTATAACTTTATAAATGGTCACATGGTAGATTTCGAACAAAAAAGTGTTTATAGGGTGGTTTATCCGCATAGATAATTTTGATGAAACAAAATAATACACATAACTACAAATTAAACTTTTTTAATAATTTTAATTAAATATAAAGTCTTAATTTTATAATGTTACCACAATAAATCAATTCGTATCAGAACATTCTGCTAGTTTGGTTTCAGTTGTTAAATGGAGAGACACGAAAAACCAAAATTCAGCAGAACTTTTACGTAACACAGTTCAGTATTCATCAATAACTTTTTATATTACAAGGCACATATGGATATTCCGGTAGCTTATAGAACATTATTCATTTACCCTATTCAGTTTTTTACCTTATTATACCTGCTTATATTTATAATAATTTAACAATAAGAACACAATAACTTCAGAACGGTTTTTCAAATGCTGAAAGTGACGTCGGTTGCTTTTGATGTTGTTCATGGGACCTTAATAGACGGCAGCTGAAAAAAAATATTATAAGAAGTTGTACAAAAAATAGAATAAGTAAAAATTAGTATTTGGTAAGTGTATTAATTGGTTGGAAAACATAAAAGTTACAGGCTCTTGGTTTTTTAAGGATAGTTGCAGAGCCGGAGCTGGAAGTTTTTCCGCTCCGTGCAAAAGGATAATATGCCGCCCCATTTGAAACAAAATTTCAAAGGGATAACCTAAACTCTACCCACGCTTCATAGTAAAATTTCGATTTCAAGTCAAAGATACAAATTTTGGCACTAAGTTCAAATTTGTTGCGCAGAAAAGAGGAAAAAAAATAAAAGATGCATATTAAGTATAGAAAAACACTGTTTGTATGCACCGCGCAAAATTATGATAATTACCTATTTGCTCTTAATGTAATGAAAAGTTCTGGTATATACTGGTCTCTCTCGATAGTGAGTAATTATTTCATCTATAGCACTTCTAACTTCACGTTCTCACAAGTAGTTCAAAGCCCCCAAAAAAAAATGATTTTATAGCCCCACTTATTTTAAAGCTGTGTCGTAAAAATAATTCGAAAATTTACTTTTTAAAAGGGTAGGGTCTCACTATCTAAGGAGACCAATATAATTAAGATCGAACTTCACTTCAAGAAGTTCATTTGATCTTCCAATTATACTTGTCTCCCTCGATAGTGAGCAATTGTTTGGTCAACTGTAGCCATTTAAAGCCTTTTGCTACACAAAAAAATCAAATTCAGGTTAAACTTTATTTAAGAAACACCAAATAAAATTGGAAGAAGCAAAATCATTAATACAAAGGGTTTTATTCTAATCTACTTATAGAACTCAAAATTAAAACATGTAGACTTTATAGAAGATAAAACATTTTTGGCAAATAAAATTTAGAGAAAATTTTTGTTGTGATTCAAGTTCTTCACTTATCTGTTTTAACCACATACAGTACTAATTAATTTTCACACAGACCTATTTTATCAAATCCAGGCAGAAAGACCATTTTACAAAGTCAATCCTTTTAATTTAATCTAAAAGGAAAATAGAATAGGTTCTAATCTGCAGGATCGCCGAACCGTACAAGCGGTTAAGTGAATAAAATACTAACCAGCAACTTTCCTTATTTTATTTTACAATTTTTTAATTTGTCTTATCCAGAAGTCTGCCTCGTCTTTCGAAGACGATGAAGCCCTGTTAAAATGCATGGTACATTTTCTGAAAGTCATTTTAAGAACATTTTAATTAATTTTTACCCTTTTTTAAATTTGAACGAACTACTTTGTGAAACACGAGTTAGAAGAAGTGAGGTTATAACCACATCCTCCTATACGTGAAAGCCGAAAAGTCATATTTTTTGGGTATTTGAACTACTTGTGATAACGTGAACTTAGAAGTACTACAGTTGACCAAATAATTACTCACTATCGAGGGAGACAAGTATAATTATACCAATTGTACTTTTTAAGGTGTTTAAATACTTATAGCATAAATTCTATATTGTTGGTTACAATTTTATATTTTTTATAATATTGTTAGGAATTAGTTCGAGAAAGTTAAGAACGAGGCACGATTAACATTGAAACTAGACCCTCGTGAATTTTCACCAAATTTCAGTATTTTAAAGGTGGCATCATAACCGATGTTTTTTTAAACATAAAGAGGATCGTATGTTTGTGATAGCCCAACAAGCATTTGGATGTTATATTACGTTATGGTCACGTAGGGCAAGAAATACCTGACGTCGCCTCCGACGTCCATCAGTCTTCCTGAGGACTCGATTTAGCACCTAAGTGGGGAATCAAAATTCGAGTCGTTTCGACGTCGGGTGCTGCACAGTGTTTTGGTCAAATATTACGTCAAATTACGTAGACCCACGACCCAAAGTTTTACTGTGCACACCAAGTTTAAACTTATAAAGTAAAAACTTTTATATATCTAAACAAACACATCCCAATGAACTGTGGATGACAATAATTATTATCTTAGTTATTGTAGGTAACTGAAAAAAGTTAGTTTTACACATTATATTTATCCAAATCTTCCAACGAAGGTCAGTTTACTGATAAATATAATTAAAATAGACATTAAAAAAACAGAAACCCACAAAAATAATTCAAAAATATTCAGAAATTAATTTTGAACAAAATTAACCTAAAAATAAAATCTTTATAAGGAAGCCCGTTTCTTATAGTAAAACATTATAGGTATTTAAAAAATGCATTTTAGTTGCCAACAAATGAGTTAATGGCGCATTGATGCTATACATTTAAAATGGCGTTTCGGGCGCCGACCAAATTTGTAATCATTATTTACCTATTCGGACAAGAACGCCTCCTGCGACGTCGCCTTGTAGAACGACCCGACCTAGAATATTGTAGTATAATTGTAGGTCACGCACCCACGTCGGTGGACCTCGGAATAGTTACATTTAATAAATAAAAGTTTGGCAACGTCAATTTTATTACAATTCTACTTTAAAACTCATACTAAATATAACGTCTCATGAATTGGACGTTATACCGAGTGTCCCAAGGTGAGTGGCCTATATTGTAAACTATACAATAGAAACTTTTAAACTTTCTATTCTAACATAAGTCCATGTAAAGTATATTTATAAAATACTTTCGTATTTGCAGTGTTGCCATTTACAGGAAATCTTGACAACAACTAAATTTGTTGATGTCCGTTTTCACTTTGGCCCGTCCTTGAATTTTATTCTAAAAATTACGTCGCCATAATTAACGTTAATTTACCTCGTTGATAAGTAGCTAGTATCACCAACATTTGTCTACGTCAGTTTTGGTAAGTATCGACGTCACAACTGATGCACTAGTTGTTGGCGACGTCAGGTCTTAGTAAAAAATACGTTGTTTGATGGACAAACCAACTGTCGACCTAAATTTGGGCCAAAACCGACGTCATGTTAGGTTGTAATTAGTCGGAAGTCAGAAAAATGCTGCTTGGGAGGAGATACAGCCTGTCAAAATACGTATAGGAAATATTCCTACGTAGATTTCATTTAATATTGTAATCGTATATGTTAATAAAATCTCAAAACCAAAAAATGATGTGAAATAGAGCAATAAACCTTTATATTTTTAACTTACGTTGGAAGCATGTTTTAAAACTATTATACAGGGTGTTTGTCCTAATCTAAACCTATTTTTAATTCAATAATTAAACTATTTGGGGCAGCATGTTTCTATCAGCAGCATCATTTACTTTATTGATAATATAATCTTGTAGATAACTAATATTGTTAATATCTTTAAAACCATAATACACTAGCCACGTGACAACAGAGCCGCGTTCAAGCTTAGGTGCAACTAGCCCCAAAAGGGTTAACTGCATCCTTCTAAAATTTTGATAGGACTTTAGTGACTTGCCATGTAAAAAAAAGAGACAGCAACATAAAGTGTGACAGGGCTAAGCTTTATAGGAAAATCAGCACGGAGGAGACAGAATATTCGCGATCTTTAAACGATACTTTTTACTAACTGTTAGGAAATCGGTGTTATAAAGCTCCAAAAATTAGGTAGGGGCAGACCGACGTCTGCTGCATGTCCCAGACATACGGCGTTTCTGACCCCGATCAAAATAATGGTTCCCTTTTTTCTTGACGTAAATTGTGTCTATAATATAGTAAAAAATGGTTATTGGTGCATTGCAGATTACGAAAATGTAAGAAATTCTTTATGTTTTAATAATTGAACATAAAATCAAGACCCAAATGTTCAACTATATTGATATTCTGGGGCCAGGACGGTTGGTACCTGTTGTAACGTGGCTAGTGTATTATGGTTTTTAGGACATGCCATACAGCATAGAACTGATAGGAACATACTGCCCCAAATAGTTTAATTATTGAATTAAAAATAGGTTTAGATTAGGACAAATACCCTGTGTAATAGTTTTTGGACAGATTGCTTGCTAAAATACCTACCGAAAGATTGTAAAAATATCCAAAACGGATTAGAAGTCTTCGAGATATTCAAGGAAATCTACGTAGGAATATTTCCTACGCATAGCAGAACCTACATCACAGACATACGATCCTCTTTATATTTCAAAACCAAATCGGTTATGATGATACATTTAAAATGTTGAAATTTGGTTAAAATTCACGGGGGCCTATTATAAATGTTAATCGTGCCTCGTTCTTTTGTGGCTGTGTTTGAATTTAAGTAAACCAAGAGAGCCTTTTGAGTCAGGGAAAAAATGTAACCACCAGAACATTTGTGAAAGTCATGGACAAAGAAGGCCTTGTTTTTAACTATTTAAAAGAAAAGTTCCCCAGAATCAGTAAGGCTAATACTTCAAGGCAAAGAAAAAGACGCTTGGAAGGTATTTAAAACGGTTGCAACAAATTTTTTGGGGAAAACTAGAGGAGAAAACTATCAAGACTTGGTTGCCCAACTTCTTTGGTATTACCAAAACCTAGGATGTAACATGCCGTTAAAAAAGATAGGCTAAGAAGCACAAAATGAGTGTCAACAATAAAAGTGTGTTATTTAAGTGCTTTTGTGAAATTAAGAGTATATGATTACAAGTATTTTTTATATTCATTGTGCGCCTATAAATTTTGTAACAAATAATATAGTTTTTGAGAGTCAACTTAAACATTTAATTAGTATTTTTTCGTTACTTGGGTGTAGTTAAACCCAAAAAAAATAGTTTTTGTAAAGGAAACAAAAAAAAGTTTGAGTTTGTTCCCTAGTGTTACTCATTACTAATTTAAGTCTACCTTGTTATTTGGATTAGTCTGGCGGTTCGAATTATTAGAAAAACACATATAAGGTTGCTGGGGGAAAATTAAATAGCAATAGCTAGTAGGCTAAGCTACATATAGAAAAAATAGAGGGAAAAATTAGAACCTAAAATTTTTTTTTTCACTAATGGCCCCTTGCAACAACGTTTTTAGGATACACCTAGCCCTAGGTATCCCCTAAATTTAGGTAGGTGTCAGTTTTCACTTACCCTTATCTATTGATAATATAACCTCAAAATTCAACTAACCACAATCTTTTTTTTGTGGCTGTATTGCAAAAATGGATTTTTTGGATATGGAGGCGTGGGACGATGTTCTGGAGCTCTTAGAAACAATTGAGAATGGCTTTCCACGTCAAGTTTATAACAGGTCCAATCATTTTGAGGATATGGACAACCTAACTTTTTTCAAAAGGTTTAGGTTAACGAAACCAACCGTGATGTTAATTTTGGAGCAGATTGAAAATCAGCTGAAGTATTCTCATGACCGGTAAGCCCTGCGGATTTATAAACTCAACGGTCAAGATTATATACTTATACTATAAATATGTCTCTTTTTCCCTTAGCAAAAGAAAAAGGGTCAAGGTTTCATCACCGTCGAACAGTAATGCTTAAAGTATATTAATTTTATATCTCTATCTGTTTTCAGTATACTAAAAGACAGAGGTCCAAAATTAAGCATATCAAGTTCATAAATCCAGGGTTAATAGGATATTGGTTTTGTTACCATACGCAATATCATTATCATACAAAACATATTGTAACTACATAGCAAAAATGTACACACACTCAGGTAGGCATAAAAATATTGCCTGTATGCGTAAGCTGTCTGTAACATTTTACATTGCGATAAATTAGAAAAATCTGAAAAAACCAATGTCAGCCATATATCTTTAGGAAAACAATTTTTCACATGTTTAAGTACTTGCTAAAAAATTTGGGCGACGGTGGCAGAGAGAAATGGCAAATAACCCAAGGAATGACGTTTTTTTGACAGAATTTGCGACGTTGCCGAATGTTTTGCTCACCTAGCCAGGGGTACGTTTAAAATTTGCCAAGCAAGCCATTTCAGTTTAGGTGACGGGTTAGGGTTTCCCTAGAACTAGGGGGCACCTATTCAGGTGTGCTCTAGGTTTGGGTTGGTGCAAGTGGTCATAAAAAGCTTAGGAAGGTCCACCGTTTAACATACTAAAAGTCCTCAATCCTACCCCCTCGGGAAATGTCAATACTGTCATTTCTAACCTCCAAAAAACTCCAAAAGGGCGTTTTCCTTGGATAACTCCTAAACGGTGACAGACTCCCAAACGTGACAAATGGGAAAAATGTTGCAAATTTACTTATCTTACAACAAACAATTAGTAATAGGTTAGCTTAAACCACTTCTACCAGAAAAATTGAAAAAACCCAAGCAAAAATAATGCCATTTGAACAATTTCATGTATATTCCTTTTTAATATTTTCATCAAGATTTCTCAACCAACGAGTACCAAACTTGGCAGGGTTGATCTAAGAGCAATGACTTAAATTCTGTCAGAAAATTAAATTTTTCCAGTGGCGTAGTTCGATTTTCTTAACTAGAATATTTCAAAATGTACCAAAACTCTTTGATACGCCACTGTTACAAAAAAAGGCCCCGCTTTTCACTTGATCTTATACTACATAAAATTTAATTTCGAACGACGCTTTCCGCTTTTATTTGTTGTTTCTAGTAATAAAATAAGAATTTTTTAAATTCATTAACAAAGTATTGGAAGAGTAGAGGACAATGGCTCTTTCTTTTAAGAAATATACTAAAAAAATATCCAGATCCAGTTGTATATTTCAGTTACGGGGGCGTATCAAAAAGTTTTGGTACATTTTGAAATTTTCTAGTTAAGAAAATTGGACTATACGCCACTGGAAAAATTTAACTTTCTCATATAATTCAGATCATTGCCCTTAGATCAACCCTGCCAAGTTTGGTAGGTTGAGAAATCTTGATGAAAACGCTAAAAAGGTATATGCAAGAAATTAGAAGGAGTGGTAATATTTACTTATTGATAGAGAATTAAATTTGCAACATTTTTCCCATCTGCCACCTTTGACAGTCTGTCACCGTTTAGGAGTTATTCAAGAAAAACCCTTTTTTGTACTATTGGTTAGAAGTGACAGTTCCCGAGGTGGTAGGGATGGGGACTTTTAGTATGTTACCTTCCTAAGCTTGTTAATGAAAAAAAAATGGGTTCTAATTTTTTCCTCTGTTCAGAAAATTTATATCTAAATTGCCTATCCTATAGTGGACTTCCTTCTCCATATCGTTGTTTATCGCCCTCCTAATCCTAATCGCCAGAAAAATGCAAAAAAAAACGAGGAGCATGCTGCTTTTATCTAAATAGCTCAGAGCCGAACCAATAAGAAACCTTTATAACCCACTTCCGATAATTTATTACCGAAACAAGGGATAATAGATTAATAGTTAATATTAAAATATTTTCTAATGTCGAGAAAAAGAATACAGAATTTATATAAAAAAGAAATTGTGAATCCTTCATGGAAAGAGGCCTTATTTGATATCTAGTAGTACTAGGCCTGGCAATTAGGCTACTTCATGGGCCCCTCCGCGGGCTGCGACTCTTTCTCCGGGCCTCCAGTCTTCTTTACGAAGTCTCTCCTATATCGGGGGCAACCTCACGCTGCCTTAATCTAGCCTGTGCGTCACACTCTCCTATCAGATTTCAGGCCGATTTCTCTTCCAACACGCAAGCTGGACAAACGGGATCTGCTGCTACTCTGATGCGCGACAGGTGTTTGTTCAAACAATTATGTCCAGTCAGCATTCCTGCCAGCAGTCCCAGTGCCTTTTTGAGTTTTTCTGATTCTTGAATTTCGTAGGAAAGATCGCACGGGAACGGTCCCCTCCCTGATATCGATCAATAATAAACCTATCCGACCACGACCGAACCTCACCCGATTGCCGTGTATCAAAGGACCTTTCCTACACTTTCATACACCTGCCCTCGGAGCAGGTGAACGAGCGCTCTTGAAAAACGACAATACGGTCAGCTTTGCGCGTGCACCATGCAAGCTTGGTAGCTTCTGCGCCTTCTTATTGGTCGAAACGAAGGATGTGAAAGTTCCCGTGCGACCTTTCCTACGAAATTTAAGAATCAGCCTCCTGGCTGCATCCGGGCCATTCACAAATAGTTTGAACTGTCTGCAACATGACACCTGACTCCAGGGCCCGATTCTTGAATTTCAAGAAATGGTCGCCTGCGAATGTTCCCGTCCTTTGTTTTGACCAATATGAAGGCTTAGAAGCTGCCAAGCTTGTACGGTTCACGAGCAAAGCTGACTTTATTATCGTTTTTCAAGAGCGCCCGTTCTCCTGCTCAGATGCAGGTGTATAAAATTGATAGCTTTAAAGCGTGTTATTGGTCGACATCAGAGAGGTGACCGTGCGACTTTTCCTACGGCATTCAAGAATCGACACCCAGAACTATCTGAGTTCATTGTTTGTCCATTTATTAAGCTCACTTTGAAGTTTTCTTGTCATTCCCAAAAGAGGTTCCGTTCCCCACTATACTAGCCAAGTTTATTGTTTACTGATTTATTAAGCTCACTTTGTAGTTTTCTTGTCATTCCCAGAAGAGGTTCCGTTCCCATATATTGGTCACGGCACCTACTCTGGCCCGGGACCCACATCAAGGTCACCCTCTTGTCCTCTTGTCTTGCACCAGTTTGTTATTTTTTGTTCCTTTTTTTTAAACGTCCCAATAAACATAACGTGGTCTGGACGTTAGCGCATCTTTTACAATTTTTCGGAAGCCAGCTGGCGACTCGACAACTTGAGGCGCCGCGGCATATATATCGCCCATGACCGCTTGGGTACGTGTCGGCCGACAGGCGGGTGGGCGCCAGTATTTTACCTGTAATTTAAGAAAAAAGTGTACTGATGAGCACCACAAGTGCGAAATCCAGATCTACGGTTACCATTACCTTTTTTGAGGGAAAGCTCGCTATTCATTGATTTTATGTATGGTGTTACTTATGTACTTACAACGACTAATCTCAGGAAAAATAGTAACGTTCAAAGAAAAAGTTTAATGAAGAAGAAGACAGGTTTGTAAATCACGTAAGTATAATCCTCAATAATTTGTACGATCAATAAAACTTGCAATGTTTAATGTTAAAAGGCTTCTTATTCGGTCACCCGTACGGGTTACCCATCATTTTAAAGCTAAATTACTCAATCCATATGAATTTTTTAAAAAATTAATTCGCTTAAGAGCAGCAGTTATCTGTGTGTTAAAGCATAATGCTCCTCGCCTTCAAAGCAGCCATTCACAAATTATGTAACGCATCTTTGCCTAACTTTGACCCCCCCCTCCCCACTTTGTAACGCTTTGTAACGTTTGTGGCTACTCCTCGCCCTCAAAATTATGTAACGTTTTACCGCCAGACCTTCCCGCCTTTTCACTCGAAGAAAACATAAAACATATAGCGCTTTCGGTTGGCGTACTCTCAGATCGATCCAGAGTAGAATAATGATGTCACGAATCTAGCCGCGAGTGCTCTGAATCCCAACCGGAGTGCTCGCGCGAAGAGTGATTATCGATCACGCTATTTGTTCGAAAAATGACATTTTAACCTCACTTTTTTATTTAATTTATTTCAGTTTCAATATTTTTGAAAATAATTTTGAAAAAGACGTAAGTCCACAAACAGAATGTTAATTAAAAAAGTAAAAGTAAAAGTCGTTTGTACCTAGCCTTCAAAACTACTTTTTTATGCTTACTTGCTCCTCAGTATAATCGGAGACCACTGCAGACACAAAAACACTTTCTTTATCGATTAATTTTTTTTGTTTTTACCCACAAAAATTTTACAAACAACAAAATAAAATAAAATAAAAATATCGTCCAAAAAGTAGCGTTACATTTTTTGATCTAAATTCTGTACTCTTCGCGATTTTGCGGGAGCAGAAAGATCGATCGGTTTTAAATCCGTAGTGAAAAATTCGGAAAATCGAACACGCTACTCGTTTAGTTGCAACCAGAGATAAAAAAAAAATAAAGAGATAGTTTAAAGTATAGGGAAACACGCCCAGTGTGTTACGAAGTCGATATGTAGGGCTGCGTTCAGAAAGCTCACACCATGGTGTGAGTGCTCGGTGTGTCCGCAAGTGAATACACCACCTATAACCTGTTATTCTTGTCTAATGTCAGCTAATTTAGAAAAACAAAACAAAGGGATCTTGGGATAAATGATAAAATAGGCTTTTTGTTTCCTCTTATTTTCGAAAGTTGGGGATGATTTCTGAGGTTGCTTTTCTTATGTGACATGATCTTATGAGAAATGAACCAAAAAATATATTTTTTTGCACTACAAGTGGGTAGCAAAATATAAAAATAGGCCTTTTGTCCTCTCTTATTTTCGAATGATGGGTTTTGGGTTGGCATGTTTTTAGGCTACAAGTGAGCAGAAAAATGTCGGATTGATTTTAAAACCCTCCCCACCACTTTTTTTATTTCTTAACGGATCATTTAAATATGAGATCATTGAAAAGCTGCATAAAAACATTCCAAAATTTTGAAAATGATCAAGTATCAGCAAGAACTTTTTGAGACCTCCTATAAATAAAGTATACCTATATATATATATATATATATATATATATATACTAGACCAATAAGTCATAAGAAAGATTTAAAAATAGAAAGAAAAATAAAAAAGTCACGTTTTTTTTTATTTCCTATACTTATTAGATGTATTGGCTTAAAAATGACCCTAGAAAAAAAAATCATGAAAAACCATATATTATACAGTTAGTTAAAAAAAAATTGAATAAAATTAAATATTTAAACAGTCTTGTCGTTAGAATTATCGAAATTACATCATATCATAACTTCATTACAATTTTGACCCCTATTGCCGCTTATTAATGGCCTTGCTAATGACGCTATAAACGCACTCGTGGACACAACACCTTTCCTGAACGACGAAAATGAGACACTAGTGTGGGCATTTTGAACGCAGCCTAGCGCATGGAGGCGCTGGTGCAACACCGTTCTAAACTAAATGAGAACGGTGTTGGCTGGTGTTTTTAGAACTATATTGACAAGGCGCGACGTCAACAGTTTTCAAAAAGTTCTATAAATCAACAAAACATCATATATTTTTGACTTTTTATTATTTAGTTTGTCATAAAATAAGTTTTTATTATATGGAAGCAGAGATTATGGAAGTGCCTACTGCCCTCAAGAATCAACAATAATTTTTTTTTATAGAATTTGGAAAACTTAGGAGTTAACAACCTCTGGCCAACACCATTCTCAACTAGTTGAGAAGGTGTTGCTCTGGCTTATTTTCTGTTAAATCTTTATTGGTATTCGATTGACTGTTTATTTACAACAAAATATGGTAATTTCTTAGCAGATGTAATTAGTGCAAGAAGTAGTATTTGTCTTGTTTCAAAGAAATATCGTCTTTAAACCAAGAAGTCCTGGGGGGTTGCACCGAGCAACATTTTAAGAAAATCCTTTCATCAGTGTTAATTTTTCTCTCCACTTCTCTTTTGTTGTGTGAAAATCTATTACACGGTAAAAAATGAGTGAAACGTTGCTCAATTACGGGTTTACCTCAATTTTAAGTAAAATTTTGCTGAAACTTGGGGCAAAAAAAATATTTAACTCAAAATTGAAGATAATTAACTCGTAATTGAGCAAAATTTTACTAATTTTTGCTGTGAACCTATTTTGTTATTTATTATTATTTATAGAATAAATGTAAAGACTTTTCGTACCAAAAAAAGACTAGTTATTCATTCTGATAGCAAATACTTTTAACACAATGCCCTTAAAAACCAAAATAAAACTACCCAGCAAACACAAATCGTCGGCATTGAATCGGGCCAATGTCGACAACTCTGGCCCGATGTTGGTCAGATTGCGATTTTCAGTTTTCGGTCAATAATCGGCAACTGATGAGGACATTACTACAGTCGACTTTATCCCAACGCAAACCTTATCTGCTTTAGGGCCGATGATCGTCCGATTGGAACTTTCTTTAATCGGTCGAGAATCGGCAAGTGACGATGGCCCAATTTACTATAGTCGACTTTATGCCGACGCCCACTTTATCTGCTTTAGGGCCGACGACGGTCCGATTGGAACTTTGTTTAATCGGACAAGAATAGGCAACTGACGATGGCTACTATAGTCGACATTATGCAAATGCAAACCTTATCTGCTTTAGGGCCGATGATGGTCCGATTAGAACTTTGTTTAATCGGCCGAGAATCGGCAACTGACAAAGGCCCGATTTACTATAGTCGAATTTATGCCGACGACAACTTTATCTGCTTTGGGGCAGACGATGGTCCGATAGGAACTTTGTTTGATTGGTCGAGAATCGGCAACCGACGATGGTCCGACTAGGTCACCTTAAAATTTTTAAACTGCTTAATTTCCCTGATATTTCAAAACTAGAATACGGACCTGACAAGATGGTGGCACTTTTCTACAAGAATCACCTCTTCTGCCACTTAAACCAGCCCGACTGGTTAAGCATCCGCATTATCGAAACTTTGTAGTTTGCCAATGTCGGGCCCCTTTAAACTACCACCGACGGACCTCCGTCAATCGCCGACATTGGACCGCTTTAGGAAACCAATGTCGGACTTGAATAGTTTACCGATGTTGGGCCGAGACCAGCTTCCCTACGTTAGACCGACCAAATTAAGCAGTTATGGGCGGATGGTCGATACCATGTGGTTAAAACATATCGGACCTTAATCGTACGGCGACGGTATGCCGATGTCAGTAAAAAGTAAAATTGTCCATAGGTCCGACGGCGGGCTACAGTCTAACGCTGCGTCGGCAAACATACATTGGGCCTACATCGCAAAGCGAACAAAAAATACTGCTGGTCCGATGTCGTAAATCGACGTCTTGCCGATAACGACAAATTCGGCAATCGGTATCGGACCGACGAAGACCCGAAGGAACCGTGTTTGCTGGGTATAAATAAAGAACACGAAAGCAGCTTTTAAAATAAAACAATTTTATTTGCTAAATTGTATATCTTTATTTTTATCACTGGACCCTAAAACAAAATTTTAAGAAGCCCACCATAAAAAAAATTACATGTGTTTCTCTACGCTCTCAATGGAGGCGCGATTCCCACCATTGAATCGTACCCTCTCTTTATTATTGTTTTCTCTATGGTTGCAACGAAGAAATACACTAAAATTAACGTTGCATGAAGTACAAAAACCAGTCATTTGTGCAACGGCCTCTATGATGAACAAGAAAACGACGCCACACCGTTGTTATTAACTAGGGTAAATTTGACAACCCTCTAGCAACGTTTATTTTTACTGGAATATTGTGGGGTTTTCAATGACCGCAACGAACGATGGATCAACGACGCCAAAACGTTAATAATTAACTAGAGTTAATTAATTTACGTTCTTTCAACGTTTCTCTTTACGAGACAATAGCGGCCAAATAATCAATGTAGTTGCGGCCAATTTTAAAATATAACTGTATATGACAACTTAAGGAGCACCTCCTTAGTCGCAAAACGGTTAGGTTTTCAGTTGGTGCGTTCTTTTATCTGATCGATGCGCACCGTGCGCTCCAAAATGGCAAATTCCCGTTCTTTTATTCAATATCGTGCAAACCGTGCGCACTTTTTCGCGTTTGTTTTTAGACCGAGCGAGCGAAAAGAGCTCCTCGATTAGCTTGATGATTTTTGAGCGGGTATATTTATCGAGTAGTGCCGAGTTTTTTGATTAGTTTCTACAATGCCGTTCGTTCAAATTTTCGACGAAGAAAATGTTTTGTACAACAAAAGCGTAAGCGCCGAACAATATTACAAGATTATTGTGCAACAAAGTAAGTAAAATTATTCTTGGCTCATTGATGTGGCAAAGACAATCTTCGTGATGGAAAACGTTAGCGCCTGCGAGCGAAAAATGAAAACACAAACTTTGCAAAAACAAATTTGAAGGTTAGGTTAAATAAAAAAATCTGTGCAGGAAAAAGGCGTTCGTTTTTTGTTTATCGCACCGTGAGCTCGATCCACGCTTGATTAAGCTCTACGCTCTGCACGCTCCGCTCTCTGAGCAGATAAACGAACGCACCAAGTAAACCAAGAAATGATTATTGCCGCCATACTGTTTTATTTTCCTGATTTGCGCCGCTACGCCATTTGTTAAATCGTTAAAAAAATCTTGTTTTTTGCCGGATTTTGATGAGTTTTTAGTTAGTTTTAGTAATTTTTAAGTATTTTTTAGACTGGCTAAAGTCTAAAATAGGTTAAAAGCATTTTTAAAATTTTCAGTATTTAAATAAAAAAATAATTTGGCAAATAAATTAGAAGGATTGAAGTCCCGCTTATTTTTAAAGCTAGAATATCCATTTTTCACGGAAAATTAAAGTCATTTTAATGTTATGAATTAACTGTAAGTTACATAGCTACGTATTTTAGAATGATTAATAAATGATGTTTGAAAATTAGTTCATTTGTGGTTGCAGACGTAGATGTCTTGATTTCAAATCAACTATATTAACAAAAATATTTTCTAGAGAGCACTCCAGTCGTAGTTGCTTCGGCGACGTTGCGGAAACGTTGCAAGCGACTCTAGTCGCAGGCAACGTCAACACAAGCTGGGACGTTTATACGTCATTTTCACGCAACGTCAAGTCGCCTTCAGCAACGTTAAGACGTCGACAAATTGTCCCTTTTCGGATCGATCTTGGAGTGCGAGAAAGTGGTTTTAGAGCAATAAACGAAAGCGCTGTTAGTTTCCATAATTTCAACATTGCGTAACCTCCCGGACCCTCCTCCTCCATTCGTAACGTTTTGTATCGCTTTCGCTAACCCCCCGGTCCCCCTTGGGCGTTACGTAATTTATGAACAGCCCCAAACTTACCGAAAGGCCTGATAGGATGTTTGTCCCACAAAAATGTCCTCTTGACGGGCGATAGGTAAGAGTCACGTAGGTAAAAGGGTGATTTTCCCCATGGGGTGTGAGTCGAGGCGGGTTTGAGGGGTGAGTCCCACCAGAAGGGGTCGCGAGTTACCGCCGAAATGGGAAGGGACGGAGAGGGGTTTAGGAGATCGTTAAGCAGACTCTTACTTGTAGGTCTTGACCAGATTGGTTGGCCGGCGTAGTTGAAACCTGATGGGGCGACCTAGGAGTAAAAATACATTTGAGTTTGTATAATAAGGCGAGTTTGTAAATTCATCAGATTTTTTTCACCGATGTCATCGGTTTTCTTGACGAATGAAATATGACGTTAATCTGACATTCTACGTCGTTGAGTTCGATGAGTCATCAAAATTTGAAAAAACGCGATGTAAATGAATCAGAATTTAGCTAGAGCCTAGATTTTTTTTTGATTTTTCTCTAATTGAGAAATTTTTGGTTTTCCGAAAAATCCCCATGTATTAAAATAAAGACGAACGATAAATCCTCGTAGGGCTTTAGGAGGATATTGCAAGGATAAAAGTTATGTCCATCTTATGCCAGCCCAAATTGAAGATTTGTTTATCTCCTTATGCTGGGTTCATATAGCAAATAAAATTAAACAATAAGAATTAGCCCCGCGATTGGTCCATCGTGATCATGTGACCACAAATATTATTATGATATTTTATTTTGTTATTAGTAGTCGAAAACTTGTCTCTCAAATAGTTTGAACGCGACTTCTTATCAAATCGGCAATCTTTATTAAGAAAACATCAAAAAATTTGAAAACGAAATAATAACAACAAAAAACAGCTGATTAAATGACGTTAATGACATTCTCCGGGAAGGCTCACCGGCCCCCAGGGTCGGTGAGCATGGATGCCATCAACTGGTGAATTCGTGGAATCAATCGGGTAATTTAAAAATCCGATTTTTTTCATCGGTGAACTCATCGATGAATTTACAAACTCGCCCATAGTAAACAGCTCGACTAATAGCGTATTCTATTGAAAATTTCAGTGCAGCACTCGGATATTTCTGTCCTTTGCGGTTTTAGGTAAAAACAAGAGACAGAGATATCTCAGTGTGAGATTATATGGTCTAAAATAGTAGGCTGGCAGGTAGCAGCAATTCAAAAATTTTGACGTTTCCGCTAAATTTAAATTTTTATGCCAATATTTTTCCATCAAAAAGCGGCGTTTCGGCGTTGTGAGGTTATGTTCTTTATTTAATTTTAAATTTTCTCTGCAATTCTGGTCAAAATATCAGAAAGAACGCTTACTTGTTACCTAGGGTTCTGCTATTGGCGTGAGCGCATCTCCAAAAAACAAGTGACGCGAAGATTTTGGGTTCATCCATCAAATACTTCTCATTAAAATTGACTCAAAATAAAAAAGCGATGATATAAAAATAAAACTATTTCTGAATGTAGCAATTTGCGCTAACTTGGAAGTTAGTAAATAATATTTTTTGCATAATAGGTTGAAACGTCAAAACGCAAAAAACGCAGCCTATCTATTTTAGGCCATGTAATCTCACCTTTAGTCAAGAAAAAAAATATAAAAACTTTGAACTATATATTTTTGAGATAGTCATACCCCTTTAATTACGTAGAAAATTTAAAATCTTTGACGTAGCTAACTTTTGAGATGGCATTTTTGGAGGCAATCCCAATTTTGTTCATGCGATCTACTGTTTTTGAAACCAAATTTGAAATCCTTATAAAATTTGCTTTTTAAACTCCATATCATAGGGTTCGCATTATATAAGATTTCAATTTTTGAAAGCGATTATCTCATAAACTAAATACGAGACCCAATAATCTTGCGTGTCATTTTAAATTACTTTTTAAGGGTGATTCTACGTTAAAAGTTAAAAAATGTTGGTAAAAATGCATATTTCAAAAATGTTACTATTTGTAGATTGTTTCAAAGAATTCTTTAAAATGTTACCTAACATCATAGGGTATCTTATTTAGTTTGTGGGACAATCGTTTTCAAAACTTTAAATTTTAAGATTTTGATTGCAGATATCTCAAAAACTAGATATGCGAACCCTATAGTATGGGGTATCTTTAAAAAGAAAATTTGATAAGAATTTCAAATTTGGTTTCAAAAATATAAAAAATGGTTGGATAAAAATAGTCGCGCCCGCGTCTACAACAACCCGGGCAGAAAACGTCGCCTTCCAACTAAGAAACCGCTGAAAAGATTGTTAAGTTCTCAAGACAACTACTATTTACCTAAATTTTTTTAATTTAAACAACTTGCAGAACTGCTACTTGGGCAATGAAATAAAATTTACCTTAGATGGAGTGGGGTTAAATCTGCTTCCAGTTTGTGGCCACAAAGACGGGTATAGTTTGTCTAATTCTCCCACTCGGTCTAAGTGGTCCAAAAGAGATCTGTGTGGGTCGTATCTGTCGGCCGATGGTGGTGGTCTTTTGCTAAAATAATACAAATCATACTTGTTTAAACAAAATGAAATAATAAAATAAATAAAAATAATTCGGGCATACAAATTATTTTAATATTGTTATAGCCGAGATGAACTATTTAAACTCTTCTCATAACGTGAGTTAAAGGGTGGAAAGTAGTTTTGCATGTCTTGGCAGGAGATCACGTTATAATCTAAACGTTGAATCATATTTCGAGTAAAGTCATTGTATATTAAAGACATTGAATTATTAACCGCATCAATGATTAAAGACCACCGCCAAGAGGTGGTTATCTGCTTTAAAATTCAAAACACGATTTGGGTAATTTTTTCATAACAAATTCCAGACTTTCTTTGTTTAAGTTGGGTATTCCAGCGCGTTTTTTAAGTTATTGTATAGGAACATATGGTATCTCAATTTAACTTGATTCAGGGAGATCTCTGCCTCTTAAATTAGGGAAAAATTGGAGTTTCAAGCGCTTATAGGTGTAGAAGGCTTTTTTTTTTATTTCAGAAGGTATGCGGTTCCCCCGCTCTCCATGAACATGAATAGCACCAACACGGGTAAGTCAAATTAATCTGCATAAAAGTCTCGGTCCTACTGGGGAACTTTTTAGTTCCGTGACCGGCACTAATGCCTCGCAAATTGTTTTGTTCAAGAATCGTTTATTGTTTCAGGAAGCAAAGTAGAGGGTTTAGGTAGCACCGGCCTCAACATCCTGGCCGGAACAAAAGAGGCAAGACCAAGAAGTTGCATCCTGGTGTCAAGGGACCTGAACGTTGTGGAGCTACCGCAGCTAGGAACTCAAGACATAACGACGGCAGCACTTCTAGATATAAAGGTGAGAGATAATAGGCTTAAGGTTGTAGTTTGTCCAATAACGAAGACCAACCTCCTTCAGAAGAACTAGCGTGAGCAAGAAAGCAATAAATTTCTGGTGATCGTAGGGTGCGACGCGAATTCGCATCACGTAGTGTGGGGTAGTAGTGATGTGAACCAACGTGGGAAGGCTCTATTTGAGTTTCTAACCACCACCGACCTGGAAATAGCAAACAAGGGATGTGAACCGACGTTTTTCATTGAGGACCGAGAGGAAGTCATTGATATAACGTTGGTCTCACGAAGTATATATCAAGACATCGTTAACTGGAGATTAACGCAGTAGATCGTCACGGACACCGGCGGGAAGCACCAGGAACTCCTAAGGAACCCACGTAACACGGACTGGGGACGCTACCAAGCGATCCTGGACCAAAACAAAATATCCCTAGCTGGAGACAACTTCACAAGAGAAGAACTAGAAGAGGCAGTCGGCAACCTGGAAAGGAAGATCATATCCAGCTTCGAGGAGGCATACCCCCTAAAACTTATTGTCTAGGCGGGTACCTTGGTGGAGCGGCAAGCTAGATAAGCTTCATCGCAAAGTCAAGAGAGCCCAAAACGCGGTGACGAAGCGTGGGGCGGAGGGCTCCTGCGAGGAGTGCAGGGAGTTGGATGACCTACTGTGAAGAGATACATTCTCTCCCAGAGACATCCAGGGTCCTTAAGATCCTAAGCAGCGACTCAAGTCAAACGTTAACGTCGTTAAAGAAGTCAGATGGAAGCTGGACCGCCTCAGGCAAGGAGTCGTTGCGGTACCTCCTTGAGGTCAACTTTCCCGGAGAGGGAGGCGACGGCCAGACGCAACATGCAGCTGGACCACGGATGGGACTACAGCCTGACTGGGGACTAGCAGATAACGCGTGATGACAAACGTCACCATCACCTGGGCGATCAATAAGTTTAGCCCTTATAAGTCACCTGGGCCAGACGGTATATTCCCGGCGCTGATGCAAAAAGAACAGGAGATACTCCTTACGTATACAATGAGAGTCTTCAAATCCAGCATTGCGCTAGTATATGTGTCGACAGCATGGAGGAAGGCTGCCGTGGTCTTTATCCCAAAGGTAGGAAAGAAAGACTACACTGCAGCGAAATCCTTCAGACTCATAAGTTTAACATCGTGTATGATGAAGGCAATGGAAAGGATGGTGGACAGTCACCTCCTAGGGCAGGTCGAATGACACAGCCTTACACGCAGTAGTGCACAAGGTAGAGATAGCATTTCAATTCAAAATTTATGCCCTCGCGGTATTCTTTGACGTAGAGGGAGCTTTCGACAAGGCAAGGGTGCAGGTCGTAACATCTGCTCTTCAAAAGAAAGGGGCTGAACCCTTCATAATTGAATGGGTAAGATCTGCACTAAAAGAAAAGAAGATAGAGGCTAAGCTAGGTGAATCCAAGGTATAGGTCGGATGCCCACAAGGCGGCTGCCTGTCACCACACCTATGGTGTCTAATTATGGATACCCTTCTGGAAGAGCTGACAAAGGAAGGATTCGACACCTACGCGTATGCGGTTGACGGAGTTGTGGAGGTGACAGGTCACTTCCTAGACACCGTCTACAGCAGAATGCAACGAGCTGTACGAATCATAGAAAACTGGTGCCAACAGAACGGCCTCTCTGTTAATCCAGGAAAGACAGAGATGATCCTGTTCACCAAAACGAGTAAAATGGAGGCATTCAGTAAAGTAAAGTACTGTAAACAATGTGGAAACTGCTTCGGGTGGTAGGTCGGACCTGGGGTATTACAACCAAAAACCTCCACTGGATGTACACGGCAATTCTAAGACCTAGGATCCAATATGGATCCATCGTCTGGTGGCCGTCAGTGGAGAGAACCACCATATCCCAATAGCTCAGAAGCCTGCAAGGGCTGATGTGCAGGGGAATAACTGGCGCCATGAAGACGACTCCAATCCAGGCTCTCAAAACCATTGCTCTGCTGCCTCCGCTACCGACTTGGATCAAGAAGGAAGCGATGGCGACGCATCTGCGTCTGAGGGACTCTGGTCAGTAAAGAGGAAGAGGGGAAACCGTTGGACACCTAAGGGACGCCCAAATGGCCACCAGGGAAATGCCACTTGCGTTCTTTGAGATCAAGGCAACCCAAAGTCCCCTGAAGATTCAATAAGAGGTACAAAGTCGTAATTCCCGATAGGGAATTCTGGCAGATTGAGAACCTCCACTAACAGTTCGAAAGGACACAGGGGCAGGGGTCTACGTGCAAGAACGAGAAGTGCAAATTAGCTACCTGCTTGGAGAGCAAGCTACGGCCTTCCAAGCAGAGATATACGCCAAATAACGGCAACACTAGAAGAGGTTCGTAATGGTCTGTAGGAGGATGTGTACATATGTGCCGACAGCCAAGCGGCCCTAAGGGCACTTAGTGTGCGAAAAATTGCCAATACTCTGGTGGAAGGGAGCGTCGAAGCACTGCCTTGAGTCAAAACAAGAGAGTTACAGTGATGTGGGTACCGGGACACACGGGAGTGTCGGGAAATGAAAAGGCGGATGAACTCGCTCGAATCGGGGCCAAAATTCAATACGTGGGGCCGAAACCACTCTTAAGTATAACAAGGATGCAAAGCTGACTCATTAAATGGACTAACGACGCACTGGCAGACTCCTGGGAAAACGAAAGAGGATGCATCAGAGAGTCCAAAGAATTCATTGACGGACCGGACACGGCCAGATTCAAATGGCTCCTGGGAAGGACACGAAAAGATATTGCACTACTGACAGGAATACTGACCGGCCACAACCGACTCAGTAAGCATCTGACCCGCATCGGGATTGGGAATGACCTGCGGGAGGGCGGAGGAGACATACCGGCACCTCACTGCAGAGTGCGATGCATACCTAAGGATGAGGCATCAGGTACAACCGAATCTGGATGCAGAGGACCTACGAGCTCTCACGTGGGCCAAAGTACTGGACTTCGTGAAGAGAAGGGAGGAAGATCCAGAAAGACCGGAGAGCCCACACCGTACAAGCGTTACAGGTGGTGGATTAGGGGGTTGGGCTAGGGTTAGGTAAAAAGGAACCGATTGGGCCTACTTGCCAGGTCTTGGGCTGCCCCCTGTTTACTACTTACTACTACTATCCAAAATGAGCAAAACGTCAGCAAGCGAAACCTCAGTTAAGTGTTTTATCAGTTTTTAATCGATAACAATATATGAATAAAAAATTCTAATTTAATTTTGTCATCAAATTGAGTATATTTCTTCTTATATACAAGTCATCCAATGAACAGAGTATTTTTCTTTACAAAGCCTACTAAACAGGGCTAAACCCACCGTCATCGTCAGTTTCATTCTTTTCCATTTGTTTTCACGACACCTATGTTTTTTCCTTGCGAAATCACTAGGTAGGTAGGTCTAAAATTCCAACAAGTTTTACTCAAGTCTAAAGAAAAACGCAGTATCGCCCAAAAATTCCTTATAGACTATAGACTTACCTGTAGACCAAGTAGAGTGGGTAGCGCGAAAACGGATAGGTGGTGTGGAAGATACTGCTGGGCCATTGGGTTGGTTCTCTGCCTTTAACACGGTCGATGTGGTCTCTCCAGGCAGCATCGGCGTCGAAAGGTTTTGGTTTTGCTACGTGGAAAACTGCGAGAATATTGTAAAATACAATTATTAAAGGCCTCGATGAACAAACAACTTCGAAGCGAAAACAAAACATTTACAAAGAATGTTAGTGACTATTAAGAGTAACATAAAGTGGGGATTTATTTAAAATTCTTAAAAATTTCGTAGTTTTTTTTATGTTCTTTGTTGCTTTATTCCTGTCCCCCTTCCCCTGTGGCCCTTCTACTTCCACCCCTGTGATCTCCACTGAAAGTACCCCCTTGCGTTAGGAAGAACCCATTTGTAGGCTGAATTGACTGCCCGGCAATTAGCTACTGGACAACTCGGCACCTGCAGGAAGAAGCATCTTTTCAGGAGAGAGGCTCTTAGAAGACACTTGTAAAGAAGGTGCTGAGCCTAGCGAAGGTATCGAACCTCTTTTGGGTGAAAGAATACAGCAAGGGATACAATACAGTGTCAGGGATTCCCTAAACCTTACCTTGCTGTATATAGTAAATCAATCAATCAGTCAACCCCCTTGCGTTCAATATATCCCCACTCGATAGTACTAATATTAAAACGTGATTTGTAAGAAGCAATGGCATCACTATTATTCAAGTTGATTTAAAAGGAATGGGTATGTATCAAGGAAAATAATGTTACTATTAGTCGGCGGTTTTTTTATATCTTTTTTCCAATGTATAGGAAGATTTTTGGTGATTTTGTTTTAACTCGGTACACATTTAGGTATGCCTTCGGGGACCACCAAATGAATATTATTTTTTTCGGCGGCGGCGTCAGTTAGGCGTCGCGACGCTTGAAACTTTTTATCGGAAATAGCCTTAGTTTAACAGCTATATCTCTGTCAAACATCGGTATTTTAAAATTCTTGTTACACTGCTTTAAGCGCCATGAAAAGTCCTTTGATGTGGTATGCAAAATATGTTTTTTTATTTTCGGTTGATTACATAAAAAATATTCAATTTGAAATTTAAAAAAAAAAATATTTTTTTTTATTTACAAAAAAAATGCTATTCTCTATTTATGAATGGGAATTGCGAAAATATGTTTTGAAGTGAATATACGAATGAATGAACGATAATTCAGGCCATTTACAGATCTCCCAAATCTGTTTTTGAAAAGCCTATATAACAGGCTATGTTTTAATAAAATTAAACAACAGACATAAAAAAAGCTTTTGGCTAAAAACGTTAAAAATAACAGAAATTTTGTCGTGTGTTATTGTCTCTTTTGTTATTGTATTCAGTTTTGAGTAGGTAAGTATTTTTTATCGGTGTGAGTGCACCTAATTGGCAATACGTACGAATGGGATTTTTTTTGTAAATTTAAAAAAAAATCAAATTTATCATTTTTTATACAATTATCTCTTTTGTTATTTTATTAAGTTTTGAGTAGCTAAGTATTTTTTATCGGTGTGAGTGCACCTAATTGGCAGTACGTACGAAAAGGATTTTTTTTTGTAAATTTTGAGAAAAAACTTATCATTTTTTATACAATTATCTGAAATTAAAAAAAAAAATTGTTTTGCATTTGCAGGCCATTTCATAGGATTTTAAGAGGTTTAACCAAAATTTTAGAATATTGTTACTTGACTGAGATACAGCTGTCAAAGCGACCCTATGTCCTAAAAACAGTTTAGGGCGTCGCGACGCCTAACGTACGCCGTCGCCGAAAAATTTATATTGATTTGGTGGTCCCCGGAGTGCGTGCCAAATTAGAACAAAATCACCAAAAACCTTCCTATAGGTTTGAAAAACTCCCGACTACATAACAGGTAACAGTTTTTAAACGGATTTAAATTTAAACAAATAGTCATTACTTACCTGTTAAAAGTATACGGTTTAGACTTCTGATTCTATGGATTACACGATCTCTGTAACACCCTTTGTATGGTAGGTAGGTATTCCAAATTTTTCATAATTTAGATTTCTTTAAAATTATATAGGGTAGACCACAAAAAAACGGACTGTTTGTTTTAACTGCCAATTTTTTATTTATGGTCGGATTTTAAAGCAAAAAAGAAGTTTTTGAAAGTTAATGAAAAAATTAAAAAAGGCGGATGTCCAAAAGTTTTATGCACCTTAAAAAAACCTTTGCTTTTTTTTTGAGATGCTTTGTATATTTTTTTCTACTACAAAAAACTCCTATCTATTGTCTGTAAAAATATGTATCGTTTGATAAATTCTATTAAGAAATAAAAAAACTATGAGTTTTTTCGTATACCAACTTCTTGCATAAAACAAAAACTGCTAATTATATTTTAGTTAATCGGATCTCGTTATCTTTTCGCCAATTTTGTTGACAAGGACACTCTACAGATGTTAATAATAAGGCTTCTTTTTCTAAATATCAAAAAATGACATTTTGTGACAATTACAATTTTATGGTTTTTAAAAATCCCATTGGCAATTTTTTTAAACACTTTTTATATTATGTTGCTGTAACAGAAAAGTACCACTATTTTCTGTTAACCCATGTATCATTTGTTAAAATCTATTAAGAAATAAGAAAAATATTGGGATTCTAGTGTAACATAAATAAATAATTAACGTCAAATCTGTTATAGCAAAAAATATACAAAGTGTTTTAAGAAAAAGCCAACGGGTTTTTTAAAATGCATAAAATTGTAATTGTCACAAAATGTAATTTTTTGACATTTAGAAAAAGAAGCGTTAACAAAATTGGCGAAAAGATAACAAAATCAGGTTAACTTAAATTATTAGCGAAAAAACCCATAGTTTTTTCGTATACCAACTTAATAGAATTTATCAAATGATACATCGTTTTACAGACAATAGATAGAAGTTTATTGTAATTGCAAAAAAAAGCGTCTCAAAAAAAACCCAACGGTTTTTTAAGATGCTTAAATCTTTTGGACATCCACCGTTTTGAATTTTTGATAAATGGTATTTCTTGACATATTTGCAAAAAGTCTATTACATTTTCTTTCCTAAACTCTTTTTTGCGTTAAAATGCAACAATAAATAGAAAAATTTGCAGTTCAAACAAAATAGTCTGGTTTCTTGTGGTCCATCCTATATTTAGTATGGTTCTGGTCTATAATAGCACCGTACAAAATAGGGCTGGTAAAACAGCGCGTAAGAAAGTAGCGCCAGGAACAAGATAGCGCGTTTTGAAAAAGTGGCAGTGACAAAATAATGACGTACGAAAAAGCGTGTAATAATATAGTGGCAGTATCAAAATAGCCCTAGCTATTTAATATTTTAGATTTACTACGTTAGGTTTAGTAAAATATCAATTTAAGATAATAATTCTACTAAAAAATAATACTTTATTAAACGACATTACACCAGAAAAATTAACGAAACCCAAACCGGCCATAAAAATGCACGTTGTCTCTTTTTAAATCATCTTATAAAGTTCTCAACAGCGCCATCTTAACACGCCTGTTTAAAACTGTTTTAAACAACGCTCTTTAATACGCGCGCGCTATTTTAATACTAGCGCTGTTTTCTAATGGCGCTCCTTAAATATTACGCGGTTTTATATAAGCTTTCGTTTAAATAAAATGCTGTAATGATAAGCGCTATTTTATTACACACTATTTCAATTCAGGGCTTTTTACGCGCTATTCAAAACCAGAGCCATTTAGTATTTGAGCAAAATTGCGATTTCCTTTATTGCGATTTCTTTTATGAACCAAAGCTAACACTAATTAATAATGTAACAAGGAGTAAGGGTGGTTTATAAGTAAAAAAATAGTGGATTGCCCTGGCAAATGCTGGAGCTGCAAATGGTTAAAAAGCTTACAAAATATAAATCAGTTAGACACATTACTTTTTATGCACCATGTTATGTTTGGCAATTTTAATACCATTAGATACTGGGCCATTCCACGGTCACGTACCGGACATTTTTTCGGCATTTTTTCATAAATAAAATAAATAAAATCTTTTTCATGTAGTTTAATGTGTTGGGAAAATAATAAAATGGACCAAAACCCTGCAGGTTTCATGGTAATTTAGTAACGTCACATACAGGACACTTTTCGAAAATCAGAATGTCATGTACGTGACGGGCACTCAAGATTTTGTTACTAAATTACCATTGAACCTGCAGCGTTTCGATCCTTTTTTTATTTTGCCAACACATTAAACTACATGAAAAATATTTTGTACACTACTTTTCTGGACAACACACAGAAAAAAAGAATTACTTCAGTCAAAGCAAATTGCTCTGATTCAACAAAAAAATCTGCTTTCCTATGCTTGAAGACAATATTTTCTTATTATTGTTTTGAACTATTCATTTTCCTTGAAAATAAAGATTGCATTACCCGAAGAAAATCCATTTGTCTTGAATGAAAGTGGCAACCTTCTTGTTATACATAGACATTAGTTTTAAAAAATATCTCGGTTTTAAACAATAGGCTAGCGATAACATCTTGCGCTAAAAACATTATTTTCTTGTTTTAACATAGTCTTTCTCATCTGAAGAAAATTAGAAAAATACGTTTTCTTGATTAAATTAAACTTTGTTTCGCATCAAAAACATCATTTTCTTGTTTTGAAATATATTTTTTCATCTGAAGAAAATTTAAATATATAAGTTTTCTTGATCGAATTATAATCTGTTTTGCTTTAAATAATTTTATCTCCCTTAAGGGAGAATTTGAATAAAAAATGGGCTTCTTCCAATTAGTTAATCTAAAAAAACTGTTAATCAAATTTGTATGAAATTTTGTACGGTTAAGTTTAAAGCATTATTCCGGAACCATTGCACGTGATTTTGCATAATTTTAAGTTTTTCATATAATTTTAAGTATCTTAAAAATGTTTAATTCACAGTAAAAATTATCGATTATTTTAAAAAACGAAATAAAAACAAGATATATATATTTTTTGAAAAACCACGCGAATGGTCTGTGGGAGATACCAAGAGCCCCTGCTGTGCTAAATTTTGTAAATTTTTGATTTGCGGTTTATCTGTTTAACTAAACGGACTGTTTTTAGGATTCAAATTCACTCTTAAAAACCTAAAAATTTTCGCGACATCGACACGCCACCCGCACACACAAAGGGCGAAATTTGAAATGCCGAAACGTCTGAACTTGCCTTCTCGTTTGAGAAAAAAAATTATTTGTTATTTCCATTTAAGAAAATGTGGATGTAATTGTCTTGTTTTAAAATTAAATTGTCATTTTTGTTTCGAGAAGTTCCGCTATTTTGAGTTAAAAAAGTATAGTTCTTGACGGAAGTAAAGCTTTTTTTGTGCTAGGAAGATGTAAATAAGAAATTTTATGTCTTGTTTCGAAATCACTTTTTCTTCTCTAAAGACAGTTTGTTTTAAATCAAAACAATTTTTCAAGACAATTGTTTTTTTTTACAAAACAAGCGGTTTTCTTACATGAAAAAAAATTATTTTGGGCGAAGACTCTTGCTTTTGTGTCAAGACAATATTTTCAAGAAAAGTACTTTTCTCCAGGGAAGATTTTTTTTTATGTGCAAGTATTTTAAAAAAACACAAAAAGTAGAAAAAAATGCCAAAAAAATGTCCCGTACGTGACCGTGGAATGGCCCTACTTAGGCTACGTATTCCAAAAATACAGTTTGTCTGATTTTTTAAACGCACCACCCAAAAATTAAAAAAAACTTTTTAATTATTTTTAAAACTTCATCATGCTGGAGACTAGCAGCGTACGGTACATGGAAACAATAAGGGAAGCAGTGCTTTCCCTAGAATAACATCATCCTCTTAAATTGGAAACAATTACTTTAGATTGTATTAAAAATGCTAAAACTTATTTTAAATATCAAGCCCATAAGAAATGCGACCTCGACTCAAACCGAGTCACAGCAGGAGGCTTATTCTTGAATTTCGTAGGAAAGATCGCACGGGAACGGTCCTCTCCCTCGGTACCGATTCTGGAAGTCATAGGAAGTGATCGTTCGCCTGAGAGAAGAAAAGTAGTTTCAACCAATAAACGCGCTTAAAAACAGTGACGAGACGATCGAATAATCACTAAACTATTATGAGCACGCGTACAGCTGCCTCGAACAACAATTTTTGAGCAAAGCCGTTCTGTCGACTAGACCCAGTAGTTGGGAGTTGTAGGAAGGCTCGTGTGAAAAACGTCACTCGTATTATTTCAGAGCACGCTATTGGACGAGACCATCACGTGACCGAACTCGCTAATGCGCATGTTACGGCAAACTTGACCGTCTTTTAGAGTAGGACTCGCACAGTGGTCGATTTTTGTAAAAACGCGGATCTTAAAAAAAACTTCCACATTGTAATTTAATCGTACAAAATATTTAGTTTTAATAAAAAGATAAATTTATTCTTATTTAGCTGATACACAGGATGATCGTGTGAATTTTCACATTTATCTTAAGACATTTTTAAGAGGTAAAAGATATATATTTATTAATTAGCTAAATTTGTGATGGTGGTGTGACGGGGAGAAGGACATGTAGATTGAAAGACGATTGGAGCTTGAATGGGTTTTATTTAGCCAAAAATGTTGGGATGTCAAATACAATTTGAATATAGCACTGATGGTCACGTGACTATTTAAAAGTGTCCAGTCACGTGATAATTTTGGTTACAGTTCAAATCACATGATATTTTAATTTTAAACTCACTTCACAAAATTAAATTAAAAATGTTAGTTTAGAACAATCAAATTTACTTTAAAGTAATTGACACAATATATAAATGTGACAGTATACTAGAATATTTTTATGTATATAGGGTATATTAAAAAGAATGCCAACCAAAACTTTCAAATTAAACACCCAGTATATTATTGCATTTTTGCATTATGTTTTGTAATTCGAAGCATTTTTATATAACTTACCCTATGTCGATCTTCAACTGTTTTCGAGATATTAACAGTTGAATACTGTCATACTCTGGGTCTTCTATTTGAAATTTGATGTTGAATACTGATACGTAATGTCAAACTCGTAAAAAGCATAGTTTATTCTTTCGCAAACTATTCGCCTAGTATCTTGACAACCATATAGGGGCAAATTTAATTTTTTCATTTATGTCCGCGTTTTCCGAAAAACCGACCACCGTGCGTCGTTCAAATGACTTTTGTGCGATTGATCACTTCTCAGGGTATGATCGTTCTATTACGCCCAAAATAGAGCCGCTGATATCGACCAATAATAAGCTTTGAAGCGATCACGACTTATCCGAAACCTATCCGACCACGACCGAAGCTCACCCGATTGCCGTGTGTCGTAGGAACTTTCCTACACTTTCATACACCTGAGCCCGAACTCAAATTTTCATGTTTGTAGGTGAACTGATGTCAGCGTAGGTAGTTCCCAGTTCGCGCCACAAAAATCTCACCAGGCGACGTTATGCGCGGATCCAGACGAATTTTGGACCGCTACGTATCACACCTTTCTTTTATTGTATCATGGATATCCTGCTAGGCTTCACCTACTTCATCGCATGTGCGACTGTTCCAAGTCATCAAACAGAGCTTCATTTCATTCGGAGGCGAGATCGAGCAGCTGGTAGCAACTCCGTTGAAAAGACCGCGGCAACGAGACGCGCGAGACGGAAAGAGACCTGGCTGTGTTAAATTTTAAATACTCATATAATTTTGACGCGGTGTCCTAATAATCAGCGCTGATAATAATAGGAAGTTTCGGAAACATTACAAAGAATAATATAAATCAGACATTTTATTAATTACTTCCATATTCTGTGTGGGGGTGCACGTGCTCATGCGCTCCTAAGGTGGAACCGCCACTGGTCTCGGATGTTTTTAAATTTTCAGACAGACATTTTCGATCAATCAAGGGTTTTACAATTAAATGATACACCCCGTATATAGTATACATTTTTTTAAAGAAAAGTTAACACATTTTCAGTCACGCAATGACGGCATTCGCAAACATAAATTGGTCCCAATCATTTCGTTTATCTAACTGGTTTACATTTTTGGTGCTGTTGTTACAACATGCAAATTAGACTAATCACTTTTTACATCTAAACACAAAAAATTAAAATAAATGTAAAGTAAATGTACCTCATAAATAACTTTGGTATTTTACAAAAATGCGAGTGGCTATCGAATATCAAGAAAATTTAAATTATCAAAGATTGTCTAGAGGGACTGTTTATTTTTTTCAAAATTGTTATTTAAAACTCAAGAGTTTTGGAAAAGCTGAAATTTTTAGAATGGACTATACTTCGACCATATAAGGACTGTAGGGTCAGTAAGCTGGGTATCGGGTTACCTACGATATTAGACACTTCTAATAAAAATTCAAGATTTTTATTTATTCTAAGCAAAACATCCACATTAGTTACTATGTCCATCCAAGATATCCTTAGTATTGTACGATAACACCACATCTCGAATGCCTCTAACTTTTTGCACATGGCCTCAGTCAGTGTCCATGCTTCCATGCCATAATATAAGATGCTAAAAACATAACACCGAAGCACACGAATTCGGAGAGTGATATTAAGATCGCGTAAAAGACGATCTGGCCTGAAATTACTTTTTTTGGGTGGTTCGCCACTAAGGTAATGAAATTTCTTAAAAAATAAATAATTTGTACACACGCAAATCCTAACCAATTTTAAAATGGCGGCTGACATTTACACACATAAACTAAATGGAACTGTCATTGTCAGGGTCAAAAAACTGGTCCGATTGAATTTGAAATGAAGTGTAAGTACTCATCTGACGTGTCCGCAGAAACTCTACTGCTATTACCAAAGAAATTATTATTTTCAAACCTTTTTTGATTTTCTAAGAATATCTGTCTGTTGCCATACTGGACTGATAAAATATTTCAAAAAAAATAAACACTTAACAGTTTGGTGTATTGAGTAGCCTACACAAGGTACTGGGTGAGTTTAATAAAATTTGAAATAAAAATTATGTTTTTTTGAGTGAGATAAATAAATTAATTTTTAGCCTTCCCAAAATGTTTTGAGGATGCCCATTCATTTTAGTCCCAGCGCGCAGAGCCAGATGTCTCCATACCCAGCTTACTGACTCTACAGTCCTTTTATACGGTCGAAGTATAGCCTATCCTAAAAACATCAGCCTTTCCAAAACTATTGCACTCGCGAGCTCTTGAAGCACAAAGAGAAACATGTAAAATAGGTAAATGGTACGGCCATGATGAACCTTAAAATAATTTATACCTACCTGTTAAAATATTTATGGTATAGGCATGTTTTTCGTTAATTTTAAGCAGTTTAAGAACTTGATACTTACAAAAAATAAGTCAATATACTAGTTTAAGGGCTTAATGTATTTAAGCATAAAAAATATAAAATATTAACGATTTTTTAAAGAAAAATGAAAACCAAAAATAATTTGCACTGTGGGAAAACTTATTTTACGCTGTTGCCATTCTTTATTTATCTTATTATCATAAAATATATCAAATAAATATATATTTATTTAGTTTAGCATTTTCTCGCAAAAATTATTTATAAAAATCTTCTTTTTATATATTTTCAATATAAGGAGGATATCATTCAAATTTATTTAAAAACCAAATCTCCCTAAAATAATTTGATTTGGCTCGCGGCGACCAATTCTAACAGATTCTTCTCCAAAATACTATTGCACTTCACTAAATTATATCCATCTGCCTCAAAAATTCTATCCTGTCGCTCTTAATATTTTTCATTGTAACAGAGAAAAAATGTTTTTTGGCAGTACTTTATTTGAAGATAAAAAAGTGAGTGTTTTATTCTAGAAATCGAAAGTTTGCAAAGAAAGCTTTAACATGTAAGCAAAATCATGGCATAAAATGTGAAAAACATAGAAAAAAATTGGTTAAACAAAAACGTTACCCCTTAATTAAATTGTGCTAAAATATTTTACGCCTTAAATTACCATCATGGTCGTACCATAAAACAACGTTATTTTGCACACTATTTTTAAAAATAATTTATTAATATTTGTGATGACTTTATTTGTATTACAAATTTATTTTTTGTGTTTAAAGATCATACGGATTGTGCCTTGTTAAAATTTTAATCGATAAAAGGGGCTCAAGCGTTTGCGGGGCACAAATTGTGCTAAAATATTTTACGCCTTAAATTACCATCATGGTCGTACCATAAAACAACGTTATTTTGCACACTATTTTTAAAAATAATTTATTAATATTTGTGATCACTTTATTTGTATTACAAATTTATTTTTTGTGTTTAAAGATCATACGGATTGTGCCTTGTTAAAATTTTAATCGATAAAAGGGGCTCAAGCGTTTGCGGGGCACACACAATGAGATTTTAAAATTTTTATTACGAGTTAATAAAATTATAAATACAATTTTTAGCGATTTACTTATACTAAGAAGCACTTTATACAATAACGTAAGAAAAACAATGTATTATAATAAATAAATAAACAATCATAAAAATAATACAACTTAAAAACAAAAGTATATTATGTTGCTTTTTTTCTTGAAAATGTTTTCGATTTTGAACAGTTGCGAACGACGGCAAAGTAGCTATAGCAAACTAAAATCTTTTGAGATTGAAAGTTGCCTTAGTGGCTTTTAAAACACGTTGAGCGCCGCAGTGATTCCGTAAATGTCACCTGTAAGACCAAATTTTTTTCAGGTTTTTTTTAAATGATTTATTTATTTATTTTCTTGTTTGTTGTTTTTTAAATTTTTGTGTTTACATGCCCACCGGTGGGCACGCGTGGCCCAGAATGTTAAAATTCCAGCACGGTTGAACACCACCCGTGGTAACGAGTCCTGAAAATGACCACGGGTGGTCACATGATCTGAAAATGACCACGGATGGTCACATGATCTGAAAATGACCACGGGTGGTCACGTGGTCTGACAATGACCACGGGTGGTCACACGGTCTGAAAATGACCACGGGTGGTCACGTGATCTGAACATGACCACGGGTGGGCATTGGGCGCTAAACGTGTTAGAGAAGTATTTTGTTACAAAAAACTAGTGGACTTTGTAACAGTCTTTGCTGCGTAAAAGATAGTTTACAGTCTCGATGACTTACCGGGCCTGTATCTGTCTAAAGATCCGTAGTTGTGTGGGTATATCGCTCTTGGCGAGTATCCATACGTGTCGCGATGTAAAGGATCGTATCTGTATCCGGGAACGTGAATCCTTTCGGCGGCGTGGCTGGGATCGTCGTATATGGATTTGCCGTACGGCCAGCCTGAGGACAACTCGGGCAGGTCGTTGAGAGGTCTGAAGATTCCCCGGGGTCTGGAAGAAATTGGATCGGAGGCTCTTAAGTCATCGGAGCCTGAAAACAAAAGAAATGTGTTGATGCCACAACTTGAAATAGTAACAAGACCATCACCTGACAGCCCTGACAAATGGAAAAACAGATTGCATCGAAAAAATTCTTTAAGAGTATACTCATGTAGCAAGTTTTATTTTGAAAGTTTGAGACAATGATGTGTTTGAAATTAACTCTTCACGACGTTTCGGTCAGTACAATCTCTGATCGTCTTCAGGTGCCAACTACAATCTATTCCGTGAAATAAGAAGTTGGCTCCGCCCAAGAAGGGGCTTACAAATACTTGAAATTTCAACACTTGGTTAACTGAAAATACCCTGATTCTGCCCAATAAAAGCGGCTTCAAGGAATTTTCGTCTCTTCCATTGTGACTCCTTGTGCAAAACCTTTGCTTCTGTCCACTTCATTCGGTGCTGTTTTGACCATGCGTAATCGGCGATTCCTGATTTCGTTGTTTTACCTCTTTAGGTATTCGTCTGATGTTCCTTAAGCCTAACAGATAGTGGCCTTTTTGTTTCGCCTATGTATGATTCACCACACTCACAAGGAATTTGGTAAATGCATTCCTTATTTTGTTTGTTCTGCGGTTTTATTTTACTAAGAAGGCTTCGAATTGTGTTATTAGATTTAAAAGCTGTTTTAATATTAAAGTTGTTCGGTACTCTTCGAGTTTGTTCTAACACTCCTTTAATGTATGGAATTGTAAGGAATGCAATTGCCTGGTTTTGGTCTTATAATATCTGTCCTTTTTGCTGAAATTTGGATATAGTGTCTGTTATAAGTTTAAGGATGTAACAATTCTACTGCAGATCCTTCTTAATATTTCTTATTTCGATTTTAAAGTCATGAAAGTTGTTACAAATTTGAATGGCTCTATTATACAAAGTTCTTATTATGCCTCGTTTGGTTATAGCAGAATGATCAGGAATCGCCGAACACGCATGGTCAAAAGAACACCGAATGAAGTGTACAGAAGCAAAGGTTTTGCACAAGGAGTCACAATGGAAGAAACGAAAATTCCTTGAAGCGGTCTTTATTGGGCAGAATCAGGGTATTTTCAGTAAAGCAAGTGTTAAAATTCCAAATATTTGGAAGCCCCTCCTTCGTAATTTGCCATAGTATATTAGTACGTAGCCTTAGGAATAGATTCTAGTTCGCACCTGAAGACGATCAGAGATTGTAGTGATCGAAACGTCGTGTATAAATAAAATATAGACAATGGAAGTCCGAAACAAAGTTTATTGTACATGGAAGTTTCTAAAGTTAAATTTGCACTACCTTTAAACGTTATTTTAAAGGTAAATAGTAGTTGTCTTGAAAACTGAAGTCGATGTTGACAAGTTTACGATGACTAAACGTTAATCTCAACTATACTCACCGTCACATCTATTTATGCACAATTTTACAACTCATAGTTAACGTCAAACCTCAGTTTAAACCACAGATGTCGATTTTTTTACGTTTTATAGGTGCAGTTTACCAACAAACTTCGGTTTAACCGTTACCAGCGGTCTAGGTGTTTGTTAAACTTCAGTTTAATAGTTACCGAAAGATTCTAACCTCAAAAAAGTTATTAGAAATTTGTTTTTGGTAAAAAGACTGTAAGTATTTAGTGAAATCGCTATGATCAATGACTTAAAATTTATTTTTGATCAACTGGATGAAGAATGACGAAATTATTGACGTTGTCGAAGCACGAAGACCAAATATTATTTGTCCTAGAACAAATCCTTTAGAGGAGTCCAACGATATGCAGATTTTAAAAAGAGGTTTGAATTATCTAAAGAGATATGCGAAATTGTGCACAAGGAAATTCGACAAGAGTTGGAACATCCCACAGACCAGCAAGTTTTATTCTCACATCGAGCTTACACGTATATATATATATATATATATATATATTGTATATCTTTCTCTCTGTCTGTAACCAACGCTGATATCTCAAAAAGTACTTGATTGATTTTTATCAAGTTTGGCTCTAGTTGGTGCCATTTTGGTTAAAATAATCAACCCTATATATGTAAAGAAAATGTAGTCTTTCTTCATGGCCGTGGTTTAACTCCGACTTATAAAATTGAGCAACTTGTTTACCGATGGATTAATCCAAAGATTAAACTGAAGTTTAAACTATGGTTTAATCTGGAGTTTTACCTTTGGTTGTAAAATTAGCCCTTAGGACCGTCTATTTTACTAAAATTTTTTTCAGCGGTTTCTTAGACATTTTCTGGCCGGGACGTTATAAAAGCGGGCGCGACTTTTTTTCTCTAACCAATTTTAATGTTATGTTTGCAACTAACCAATTTCGGAGCACTGCCCTTTGTCAATTTCCATTGGGTAAATTGAGGCGCGTTTGCGTCTGTTATAGCGTATTCCTTTGAGACATTTAGTGCAACACTGAGATATCTCTGTCTCTTGTTTTTACCTAAAACCGCAAAGGACAGAAATATTTGAGTACTGCACTGAAAGTCTCAATGGAATACGCTATTAGTCGGGGATCCGTTCAAAATATATTATGGTAGTTCAATGCAGAATTTTGTAGGAATTTTGTTTGGTTAAGAATAAAAATTATTTATTTACCTTTAAGAGATCTGACAAAGGATTGCCAAAATTTGGCTTTTTTCGATGGAGTCTCATTTAGACTTATCATTTCTAAGTGGCTTTTGAATGACATCTTGGCAATGTTGTTTTATTTTCGGCTACCTATCTACGTGGTCGGTCGTTCGTCTGAAAAAAAAGAAAAAAAATTACTACTTTTTTACAGCTCTAAAACCGGTTTTAAATAAAGACGGTTAAAAAAAAATAAAAAACAAGTTAACAACAGATTTTTTGGTAAAATCAGAGTTGAGTATTTATTTAAGTTGGAAGCGATGCGCTAAAGCGCTTTTAAAGTGTTTATAGGGTTCCTAAAATCGGTTTTAAGAGTAGAGATTTTTTTTTTCTGTTAGTGACCTTAGCTAAGGAAATTTCGAAGTGACTTTCAAAACGGGTCATGTGAACTGCTTTCGAGCTTGTGATCAACTACGCAAAATCAATCAGATCATTGCCTAAAAGAATAGACAATAGCCTACCAACCACCTACCAAATTAATATTTATTAATAGTTTTTAATCAAATATTCAGCTAAAAAATATTTAAAAACCCTTGTTTTTATATAGAATAAAACAAAGTTATGATTGTTTTCCACAAACCAAAACTACACTTTTTTGCACTCGACGCGCGTTTCGCTAACAACGTTAGCATCATCAGGAGACGATAAACAATTGTTTGATTGTTTATCGTCTCCTGACGTTGTTAGCGAAATGCACGTCGAGTGCAAAAAAGTGTAGTTTTGGTTTGTGGAAAACAATCATAACTTTGTTTTAGTGCAACCAAAGGTTCCAAATTCCCAACATAATATAGAATAAACTTTAAATAAGAAAAAACACAAAAAATTAGTGTATTATGTCCAGTTGATAAGTGTTAGCATGGCTGAGCTAAAGAGAGATAGAACGATAAAACGTCAAAAGAACGGAGATGTATCAAAACATAAAGCGCAAATTTCTTCCCCCTTTACACCTCAACTGATCCAGCTATAAATTTTATGCAGCAGGCGATCACATCACAAAGACCACGTGACCAAAATTTTATCACGTGATTAAAATAACTGCTTTGCTTTATTTAACCAAAGTTTTAAAAAATATGAACCCACCGATCCTTGATTCTTGGATCTTTGTGAAGTACTGACCATTATTTTCTCGAAAAATATTTTGATTTTTTTCTCAAATAAAATCTGTGATTTTTATTTTTTTTTTAAATGGCAGAACCAAGCAATGGAGGCAAATATTATGATATTCCCGTATTAGACGCAGACGTTGGCGTTACTTATAAATGTAACGTCCCAGTTTCAGTGTACAAAAACTTGAAAAGAGAGGTAAGTAACGTAATATATTATATCGTTCATATAACTTGGATTTAGAATCTATCTTAGATAGGTTTACAAAGAAAAAAAAGTTTTTTTAATACTATAATAATGTGGGAATGTTAATACTGAATATATTTTTCTGTTTTTTAGAATTAAGGACTATAACAAATAACCAAAATAAATTAGTTGTATCAGGTAGTATCTGTTAGTCACCATCAACGGCTCAAGCAACTACGAACATGTGTAGGTCGAAACTGTTTGGTTAGTGGGAAGGGTCAGGTAATCACTAACTAACATACCAATCTAACCAAACCCCAAAAAACAATGATGACCATAAAAAAGGGCTTTTTTGCCCTATTTTTGTATAGTCGCTTGAGCCGGGCTACATAAGTTTTATTGCCTGCGCCCCCCCCTGATGAAATTTCTGGATCCGCCACTGTTTAAGCGTCTATTATTTTCAACTATTTCGGCCTTTAATTTTTTTGCTACAAACCAAGCATAAAGGTGAATAAAATGTCCTTTAAAAAATGTTGTGCGCCTCGATGCACAAATACTCTGCAAAAACCAGAATCACTGAAGATTCTGTTCAGGTAAACTAATACTTTTATTGATTGATTTTGGATTAAGCTATTATTCTGTTTATGTTATCCGAACTAACAGTTTTGCTACTTTCAGAAGCTTAAAATTAAAAATAAACAGGCGTCTTTATAGAAAAAAATAACGATTGTTAAATTAAATACCTACCTTATATAACCTACTTAAATTTGAAAGCTATTCTTTACTGGTGTAAGACCTAATTTAAAAGTTGTGTCAAAGATGTTTGATGTGTTAACAATTGACGCGATTTTAGGAGATTATCGCGTAACAAAAATTCTATTTACGCCCCAAAGAAATGGAACCTATTAAAAATATTTTTATAGTGGGTCTATATGGATCCAAAATAACAAACGAAAACCCTATATTAAGAGAGAAAAGATTTATCAAAATTTTAGAGGATATACGTATGTTGTAAAACCACTGAGTTCGTAAATTCATCTATAATTCTTGACATTCATCGGTTTCTTAAATTATCCGATTGATTCCAACAATTCAACAATTGATGCTCACCGACTCTGGGGCCGGTAAGCCTTCTCCATGAATATCACTAACGTCATAATCAGCTGTGTTTTGTTGTTATTAAGTATTTAGCCAGCGTGCTTTAAGAAGTCGCGTTAAAACTAAATTACAGAATCAGGCTAGACAAAAGGGGATACTTTTTTTGAACGCAGCTACCGTTTTTTTTTTAATAATCTAAAAACCACATTCTCCTATCAGTTTTAAGAATTGCTAAAAAGCGACAGAGTAATGAAAACTAAAAGAAGACCGAAAACAGCAAAGACTTGCGAAGAAGAATGAAAAATTAAAGAAAGTAGTTGTAAAAAAGGAAAAAATGAATAAAAGAAGTACTCCAAATAAGCAACATATTGCAGAAGAAGATCATAAGGGAACTGAAGAAAGGTCGGAAGAAATTAAAAGCACGTTACTTAAAAGTGGATTAAAAGTACATATACCAGAGAAAAGAACTGATGAGGCCACAAGAACGCAAACCAATTTTGATCAAAAAATAGATAGTAACATTGAGTCTAAACAGGAAACACTGAAAAAAATAACAATAAAGGCAAACAACCAAAATTTATTAGCAAAAGCAAAATCAGAAGAAAATGAAAATACAATATGTGCAGGCAATGTAGAGGATAATAAGATAAATGCAAGCGAAAAAATGGATAATATTACCAAATCAAAACAAGAAACACAGAAAAAAGTTAATTCCAAAGACGAAAAACCTAAAATTAGCAATAAAACACAAACTGATGTAAACAGTTATTTATTAGAAGAACGGGAAATAGCAACAAGTTACTCGGAAGAAAATGAAAATACCAATGGTGAAGATAAAGACAAGACATATTTAGAAAACAGAGACTTTTTACTAAATAAATACATGAGAGATTGCACTAACAGAAATTCAGAAAAAAAATTACAATATTATGTTTGATTCTGCTCAAATTCGGAATCATCTGGATGATGGCGAAACTCCACCTCAAATTTTTAGTCATTTAGATGATGCCGAAACTCCACCTCAAACAAAACCTTTTCCCGCTTCTACAAAAAGAAAACTGTTTATGGAATCTTCATCAAAAAAAATTGTAACCACTTCAAACATAAAAGTCACGAACAGTAAACCAATTACATTTAATGTGTCAGGTAGGGTTTTAAATAGCATGTGTTATATATGCACCATGAACATCACTCCTTGGAGGAATGGGGTACGATGCCAATTACGTCTCAGAAGTTTTCACTTTTCCTGCCTTGAAAATTCTGTAGGATATAATTTTGTTTGCGATAAGTGCAAAAAATTGTAAGAAATAAAATGAGATTACCTCCCGGCCAACGACTGGATACAGATGTGCCAATGACTTATATTGATGGCCAACAAAGTATAGTTTTTAGGTAAAAACTAAAATTTTTAATTAAATCTTAACTTATTCCTCTATTGAAAAAATTTAAACTTATTCAATTTGAGAGTGAATACAAGGCAACAACCTCCTTAAGTGGCCAACGACTAGTGCCGTTACCCTACTTTTTTTGAACTCAGATAACATTTTTTTGTTAATTATCTAAAAACCACATTCTATCAGTTTTAAGAATTACAAAAAAGCGGCAGATATAATCATTAATTAGTTTTTAAAGACTAAGGAGTTTAATAAAACTTCATTTTGGGCTGGTCATAATATGGACATATTTTAACTCGTCCGCGGCGTAGTGCCATCCTCTGTGTATATAGATTTTACAAATCCCAGTTTACCGCCAAAATCAATAAACTGCTCTCCTGTCAATAGAATAATCATTTTCAAAATTAAACATCCTTCTCCCACACGTCGTCGTCGTTGTGTGTGTGTGTGTGTGTGTGTGTAACATTGAAATGAAAATCAGTGTTTAAAAATAGCGGGGAAAAAATTGGCGCATGGCAAATTGACCAATAGCATATTTTCATTTCCACTCTACCCAAATTAGTGCGCCAAGTGATCTGAACCTCACCGATCATATTTATTTTTAATTGTTTGTTTCGTATTTTTCGAAAATTGCATATTTTTTTGTTTTTCTAATTTAATTGACACACAGTAAGCAACTAAAATTAAGAATATAAAACAACAGTCAAATTTTTAGTCATTTCCCAAACATTTGTTTTTCCAGCCGACTAGAAAGTAGACACTTTCCGTACAATTCCTTTTTGAAAGAAGCCCAACTTTGCAGAACAGCTTTTCTTGCTTTTTCGCTCCCCTTTTCAGTCAAGTTGACCTGAACTTGTGTTCAGAGCTTTTATTAAATTATGGCAAGTTTGACAATTTTTGCAGTTTCATAAACTCATGTTTTAATACTTTATTTTGATAAAAAACTCACATTTGATTTGTTGTGATAAAAATCTACAAAGCGTTTTCAATGTAACTTTAATGGTTTCTATGAGTACCTGTAAAGTTTATTTTTCCGGTCTACCGGTCTGGTAAGGTAAATAGACATTTTTATTGGTCCCACATACTATTATTATTAATATGTATTAGGACACCAATGGTAGTCGACCATATTGTCAGGGGGGGAGGTACAAAAAAACTGTAGCCTCCATTGTAAATAATGAAAAAACTGTTGTCTTTAAAAAAGCCTTTTTTTGTTCAATAATCTGATTCTTAGGAGGAAGATGAGATGCGCTTTAAAACCTGAATAAAAAGTGGAATTTAGCTGAAGCTTAAGTGAAACTTTTATTTGAATTTGCTCAAATCAATGTAAGAAGTAAGTAGGTATTGCTGGGAAACATTAAATGTTTTTCTTGTTGTTGTTCAAAACAATGGTCTAAATAAGAGTATTGAATTCGAATTGCATCCTGGATCAAAACAAAAGTATTTTATAAAAAATTAGTGCATTAACTCAGTAGTTAAGCAATTTTTAGATTTCGATCATCCAGATCCACTTCTTTAAGAGATTTTATGAACTTTTCATGTTAGACTTGACCAAAAGATTTCTTATAATCTATGAAACAGGCATATAGGTACTGACACCGATAAATTTTAATAAAATACAAGACGGTGATGGACAGACTGTAGATACCTTATTGTGATATACGTATGTTTTAGTTGATTTTATAATGTTATTAGTTCGTAAAACCATTTTTACTCTTGTAAATCTCATAGCATCTTGCCCTGCAGGTGATCCGGATTAGGATCAAAACGTCGGCACTTGATGTAAAATGACAATAATTGTCCAAAAAAGGGGAAACCTTTTTCATTTCAATTTATAATAAAAGCCTCAGGACCATATGTACCAACAAGTTAAGTGGCTACTCAGTTAAGTCGGCGGTTCGAACGTGACTTTCCGAATTTTTTCTAGCAAAATTGAAGTAACCTTAGATAGAAAAATATTTAAAAAACAAATAAAAAACACTTATTTTTTAATGAAGAAACCCCAAATTATATGCTCTGTGCTTTTTCCTAAATTATTACAAGTAATAAAGGCTTGAAAAATATATACAATAAAAACTTTCTGCTAGCTCCCTTAGCAACCAGTTCATTTAAAATTGCATTAAATATAAGTATGTACGCCAGTGTTAAAACGATATTCATTCAACGCGCGGGATTAATGCCGTTTTAATTTTAAATAAATATTACCCCGGTTCATCCTGGCGCATTCAGCTAAGAATCAAAAACTCGCTGTGAGTCACATTGGCTTACTGGTCGAATAATTATCATTACGTGTCCTCTCTATTTAGATTTGTATGCTCTCTGGTATTATTGAGGCAATTATTAGCACATTAATTACATTAAATACCTACATGGTTAAGGGTAGGCATAAAAGATAAGATTACCAGCACGTTCTCGAATGGAGATATGTATGCGTTTTTATTAGGGCACTAATTAAGATACTACAAAAAATCTGACTGTCCAAAATTTGTGACTGCTTTGTAATATAGCGCATGGTTGTTGTTGAGGTCGTGAGCTATTTATTGAAATATAATGGCAAAACAAATTCCAGCCAAACGTATGTTTTCAATAATTTTTGGCTCGAGTTTTCATTAATGACATTTTAAGTTTTTGTGTAACTGTGTCAAAGAAAACAAATTAATCATGGTTTTTTTAACCGCAATAGATTAGACCACTACAAGCGGTTTTAGAGTGGTATTAGTTAAGAAGACATTTTTAACGAGAATAAAAGTTCAAAAAAAAAAGACAAAACATTTATTAATGTCACAAGAGAAAATCTTCTCAGAAATATATCAAATAATAATAGTGCATAAAGTTAAAATTAACCAACTTTATAAAATTTATTATAACTATGAAAACTTGGGTAAACACTTCAATTAACAATAAGGTATTTAACATTATGATTATGAACAAAACTATGCTTAGGTTATGAATTATCAATATGAAAATTTGGGTAAACCTGCCTTTAACATTTGGAAAATGTTTTTCCAGTAAACTTAAAGATTTGATAAAATTTATTTAATGAACAATTAAATCCTGTTCTAGCTTTACTAAAATAATTGCGTTGCACAACTCCTGTGACTGTCGCAACGATCCTTTTCAAAACTTAAGGTAAAGCCATGATGGTAATTTAAGGTTTAAAATATTTTAGCATAGATTAAGGGGTAGCGTTTTTGTTTCAGCATTTCTTAATATGTTTTTCACATTTTTATGGCATTATTTTGCTCGCATTTTAAAGCTTTCTTTCCAAATTTTCGATTTCTAGAATAAAACACTCACTTTTTTCAAGGGTCACTGTTTTTTTAGCGTTCAAAAAAAGTACTGCCAAAAATATGTTTTGTTTGTTAAAATGAAAAATACTTAGAGATAGAGGGCAGAATTTTAGAGGTAGATGGAGAGATAATCTAGTAAAGTGCAAAAATATTTAAGGTTGTTGAAGAGAGAGAGAGGAGGCTATATAAAAGTATTTTAGAGAAAGATGGAAATAATTTAAGGCAATTGTTTAATAAAAATTTCTGTTTTGTTATCTGTCTAGATAGTTTTTGGTCGTGCCCAAAACGACCGACGACTAACGCTATTCGACACTGTTGACATTGAAACGTCATATATCGTTAACCGCTGACGTGAAATTTTGATGTACGATTAACATGCGCATTTATCTTTTACTCAGTACGCAAAAGCGTGTTTTTCTGTTTGACAGCTTTTTCATGAATACAATCAATTAAATAGGTGTAACTCGGCTTTAAAACGCATTTACTGAAATAAAAAGCTCAATCAAGCTACCCCCCCTCAACGAAACTCAATTTGGATATTGTCAAAATTATGTACTAATTTAGGCCTCTTTTAAAAAATTTTGTACTTAATAAATAACGTAGTTATTCACACCTAAAAGGGGGTAAGTATCTTAGCGATAAGCTACACCCCCCTTATGCTTAGGAGATAGATTTAATGAAAGTTAATATGTCATAATTTTGTACTAATTATGTACTCTTAAAGAAGGGTACTTTTAGTTTACAAAAACCATCGGTTCCTATAGTCCAATTTTTTGATGAGCGGACTGACGTCATTTTTTCCTCTGAAAACGTATTTCTTTGTTGTCAAGAGTTCGCATGTCAAATAATTTGTTGTTGTCAATTTGAAGTAACAGTTGAAACAATCAACGACATGACATATTTTTACATATTTACTGTCGCTGTCTAAAACAATGTAACAAATAGAGATCCAATAAAATGACGTCAGTCCGCTCATCAAACAATTGGACAATAAGATTTTTGTTTGTGTAGCTTGATATCACGGTATACCTGTCTCTGCTTAGGAAAAAGATTCGACCAAAAGTGACTACGCCAGAATTTGGTACTAATTATGTAGTAATTTCGCCCTTTTCTAGAAAAATTGCCTACTCTCAAGATAACTTGATTTTTTTTTTGTTTATATGGGCTGTATAGCTTGCTAGCTCTGCCTAGGAAAGAGATTTCAAAAAAGTAATTATACCATAATTTGCTACTAATTATGTACTAATTTCGTCTCCCTCTAAAAATTGCCCACTCTTAAGATAACTTCATTTTTTTTTTTGGTTTTATGGGGTGTGTAGATTGATATAAAAAAATCAAGTTATCTTAACAGTAGGCAATTTTTTGGAAGGTGACGAAATTAGTACATAATTATTAGCAAATTCTGGCATAGCCACTTTTGGTCGAATCTTTTTCCTAAGCAGAAGCAGGTATACCTTGATATCAAGCTACACAAACAAAAATCTTATAGTCCAATAATTGGATGGCATATTTACTTACATTTTACTAAGCATAGATATCAAGCAACACATCTCATAACTAAACAAAAAAAAAATGAAATTATCTTGAGAGTAGGCAATTTTTTAGAAAGGGACGAAATTAGTACAAAATTATTACCAAATTCTGGCATATTCACTTTTCGTCGAATCTCTTTCCTAGGCAGAGATATCAAGCTACACACCCTATAACAAACAAACAAAAATCTTAGGAACCGATGGTTTTTGTAAACTAAAAGTACCTAGTAGTACATATCAACTTTCATTAAATCTATCTCCTAAGCATTAGCGTCAAGCCCTCCCCCTTCCCCTCCCCTTTTAAGTGCGAGTAACTCCGTTATTCATTAAGTACAAACATTTTTAAAAGAGGACTAAATTAGTACATAATTTTTACAATATCCAAATTGAGTTTCGTTGAAGGGGGGGGGGGTTTAGCTTGACTGAGCTGAAATAAAAGCTACATAAATTTGGGTAGTTTTAATTTCCTATACTTTTTCTCGGAACTGAATTAAAAAAGTATAAATTTTGTCTTGAAATGAACAACCGCATCAGTATACTAATTTTACTTACGACCAACCTATAATACTAATTTAACGAGCGTCTCAACACGACTGTAATGGACCATTTACGCTCTTAGGATAATAATGAATCTTAGACTTAAACCACAAGATGGCATGACAAGCAATGCAACTTTATTTTATAGAAGGACTAATTGACACAAAAATGTGAATTCTTTTTCTATATTTTTAAGACAATAAATATTTAATAAACGTAAATAATTCCAATATAATCTTAGTACCTAACCAAAAATAAGTTCCGTTAAATTGACATATTACTCATTTTTAAGAAAAAAAACCTTGTTTTCACAAAGATATATGAAACACCCTTAGTAACCTTATTTGCTTTGATATTTTAGATAAAACTTTATGAAGGTTGTTGACTTAAGAGTTTTTAATAATTTCTGATATTTATGATGACATTTTCATTGGTCGTAGGTAAAGTATAGTACACTAACTCGCATGTTATGGTCATTACTTTGCGTTTAATGACCACCATAACATGCTTGTTATGTAAACTACTATTCAACGTCAAATAACCTTACAGTCGACGTAAAACCTGTCAAATAGCGTTAACGTTATCGTTTTCGGCGAAATTATCGACCTGTAAATTAGCACGACCGAAAACTATCCATTATCGCTCTCCGCATGCACGAGTTTGGCGGGTCCGCTATATTTATATTTTTAAAACACTCAATATCTAAAATCTACCTACTTTGCAAAAACAAAAGTAAACTAATGTAGGCCATGAAATACCGAAGCTGTTACAAAATTAGAAATATAAAATTAGCTTGGCCTCCGCATCAAAACGGTGTTTTTTTGCGTCACCATACGGCAAATTTAAAACCAGCCACCAGATACTATTTTTTGCATAACGAAACGTATGGAAATATCTTTTTATTACTTATTTGCTTCGAATATTTACCTAACAAGTGCGGAAAGTAATTCTTGACTGCATGCGACGGCTAAATGTTTTTGAATTAATAGCGTTTATTAAAAACTGTCTTGGATCTTTTTTTAAGGGTAAGCGAAGCGTCATGAGAGGGGCTTAAACAACTCGGTACCCCTCCCCCGTCTGATACGCATTTAAGAAGTATCCTTTGGATGGTAAGTGGGTGAAAATTTTTATAACTTGAATCTGCGGAAAAAGAGCTTAGATATTGGATAAAAAAATCTAAAAAAACTAGATTACTTTTTGTTTGTTTGTTGTCTTGTATTAGGTATTTTACTCTTTTTTTTCGTGTGTATATAATAATTACTCAGAAATAGTTAAATTTTATTTTTAAAATCTATATTATCTAGTATAGTAGTATATTCTGTTAGCTTGCCCAACTATGGTGTTTATACGACAACATTTTCAAACCGTTCTTATATAAAAGCGCTTTAAGAGACCCGTATAAACAAGGTAACTGACTTCAAGCCTACTGTTTCCTCCTTTTTTTATAACCAAATAGATAGGTAAAACATTGATTTTCTGTCAGTTTAAGGCAATGCCCTAAGAAGTTTCACAAAAATGATAGGCTTATATAGCTGACAGTTTGAGCCTAAAAGAACGTAGTCACATCAATGGAATCGACTTGACATTATATATTTTCTTAAGCTTCGCTTCCACAAGTAAATGGTGTATTTTCATTATGCTTTTTGCTGTTTTTTTTTTTTAATTTTTGTTTATAGAAAAGGTCAAGTTATTATTTTAAGATGTGTTTCAAGCCCGCCTGTAAACATGATACACAAAGTTACTAGGATGAGTCATTTTGTTAGTGCGTTGTTTTTTTAGTCAAAAAGTTTTTGCAAAAAATAGAGTGTTTTGATTTGTTTAGTGATAAGTTATATAACCAAAATGACTAGTTTTTAACCTTTGATAAGGGCCGTGCGAAAACCCTTTTTATTATTAGGCTCAGAGTTAGGGGAATTTCGTCAATACCAACTAATTTAGGCTCACAAGTGTCAACTACTATCTTTCCACCTTTTTTTCCGTCTACCCCGGTCAATAAAATACCCCCCAACCAAGACGCCTCAGGGCTTGAATTCTTAAGCAGGGAACGACATTGATTTGTGTCGAATGATCCCACGTCGAACGCAGTTTGTATTCTTGAGCGGGGATCGCTCATTCCATTCTATTAAAAATTGGGTGTTCGCGCTCCCCGAGTCCAAAGCCGGGGATCGATCCCATTTTTCAGACACGCATGCGCGTAAATTCTTTTTAGATCTAAAATTAAAAAGAGGTTCCAAGAAAAATCTCTCTCTCTATTGAAATTCAAGAATAACGCCCCTGGGCTGTCTGTCGTGTGAGTTTCAACTCTTGGTGGCACCAGGCGAGCAAGGCGCTGCGAGCACCCCCATATTTCAGTGATAAAACTTGTTTATCCCTATATATGCAGGCGTACCTCAAGGATCGATTCTTGGACCATTCTCATTTTTAATATCTATCACTGATAAAGGTAACGTCCAATTAAAATAAATTTTGCGGCTTTTTTAGTTGTTCGACTGTGGTTAATCAGATTCAGAAGTACTTGGTCTTTCAATAATTTGAATTGAAACGAACATTTTAAACTTAAGTGCAACATTAATAATAAATATTCAGCTAGAAAATTAAAATATTTAAAATCTAGAATCAAAAATCTAAAATTTTATGAACATGTTAAAATGGTTTAAAAAATCGCTTTCGGCTGTATTGTGGCAACTTGTAGCTCAATCCCGTAAATTGTTAGGTTAAAAATAGCGCCGAAATGCATCGCTTTCCAAGAAGTCAATTCCCAAGGTCAGATATAAAATATCAAAATAAGGCATTCCCTTATTAAGGCACGACCTTGTTCAATAAGTCCCCATTTATTATCTGTTTTACCTTTGATTATATATAACCGCTATTATATAATCAAAGTTATTACCTTGTCTTGCCCATTAATTATTAAGAACGGCTTTGTTAATGATAACTTTGTATTCAAGACAATGAGAGCTACATACTTTTGATTTTGATTCTGGTTCATGATTTTAAAAAAGTGACAATTCAAATTGCGAGTTGTTTTTGGGTCACTAAAGTTATTAGTCTGAGGTCACCAATAAAAGGGAGTGCTTTTTGAAACTTTATAGAAAATGAAAATAAACAAAGTAAAACGAAATACGTCTCTAATTCCTGAGAAAAAGTTTATGGAGTGGCATACGCAGAAATTTTTCCTGAAGGGGAATTTATCGAAATATCAAACAAGTCAATGTCCAATTAGTCTATTATTTATCTAAAAAAATTGGATAAGAGGAAAAAATAAAAAAAATAAATCACATAGAAGCTAATCTTTATCAAAAAGGGCTACCCACTCCAACTCACTGATAATTGGGAAGCTTATATCGTATATCTTAATTCCTTACTTCTATATGCCACCAAAGAATTTTATTTTATTACACCTAAACCTCTAAATCCAAAAAAAATATAGTGGAGTCTTGTTTATCCAGATAATTATAAAGCATTTAGTCAAAGTTTAAATTTAAATAATTGAATAATGAAACAAAAAAATAAGTTATTTTGTTTTTCCTTTGAATGGATTAGGTAGCTTTTGGCATTCTCTGATAAAAATTGTAAATTGAAGTGCAATTGCAAAAATGTATGATAAATTTTGTGCGTCATCCACAACCAAAACAATCTCAAAATAGACTTTACCTACGACCAACGAATAATGCTAATTTTACGACCATCTCAACACGATTTTAATGGCTCATTTACGGTCCTGGGATAATAATAAAGCTTGGACGTAAATCACAAAATGGCGTGATAAGCGATGAAAATTTATTTTACAAGAGCACTAATTGACGCAAAAATGTGAATTATTTTAAGGCAATAAATATTTATTAAAAAAAAAGTACCGTTAAATTGACATATGACGCATTTTTAAGAAAAAAACCTCGTTTTTAAAAAGATATATGGAAAGCCCCTTAGTAACCTTATTTGTTTTTACGTTTTAGATAGAACGTTATTGAAACTTCAGGTTATTAAGGTTGTTGACTTAAGAGTGTTCCCGTTTGATATTTTGAATAATAAAGTATAGTATGTACACTAACTCGCATGTTATGGTCATTACACGCTCAGATAAATTAGCAGCTCGCGTTTCAAACTTTTGTCTTCGCTGAGTTATCGTCACTGATTTGACAGTTTGTTAGGGAAATGTTTGAAATTGTGTGTTGGCAATGATGGTTGGTAAACCCTGACAATAATTAACTTTGTCACTGTCAAATTTTTGATTAATAAACGTGAGGTTTAAAAATGGAATTTTGCTGTATCAAAAACTGTAAAAATACGTGCTTCGACAAATTTGTATTGTTCCTTTCAACACCGTTCTCAACTAAAAACCCAGTTAACTCATTTTCGTTTTAGTATCCTTTGGCCTATGATCGGTGCCATATTGACATCAAACTGACAGAAAATCCATGTTTTACTTGTCAATTTGGTTATAAAAATGGCAGCCACAGTAGGCTAAAGGGCACTGAGGCGGTAGGAGTTAACTGGCTTTTTAGTTGAGAACGGTGTTGGTTCCTTTGTTCAACGGAGAAAGAAACCCAGGAAAAGTGAAAGTCCTCTACCCTGTATTACACTATAACAAACATGAATAATAAAAAACGATGACGGTGGCACATTAAAAAAACTAATTAAGTTTTGTTAATAACTTGTTAGTTGATAATCACTTAGATTTGTGAAATTTTTCCTGAGGGGGACTTGAGGAGGAAAAGTTCAATGTTTATAGGAATAGATATTCTGCGTGCACCACTGTTTAGTGGTTACGTATCCGGATTCAGATGTTTTGTCACGGCAACAGGTAATTAATGCGACATTCAAAATATAAATAGCGTAACTTTTGGCACTATTTATATCGTGCAAGTTTCGCTTGTCATGAGAGAAATTTTTCACGTTTTCAAAGTTTTAGGCTCTAATTAGAATCGTTTGAATACAAAGGCGAATACGTTTATGAATTATAACAGAATTTTATGAATAATTTTAACTAATTTAATTTTAAAATAGCTCCTTAACGTCTATCACATCTAATATCGAAAATATGAAAGAAGCCAATTTCAAGTTGGTCTATTATTTATCTAAAAAATTTTGATAAGAGAAAAAAATAAAAAAATCAGACCACACAAAAGCTAACCCCAACTCACTGATAAGTGGGAAGCTTATATCGTAAGTATATCTTAATTCCTTACTTCTATGCCACCAAAAAATGTTATTTTATTAAACCTAAACCTTTAAATCCTCTTGTTTATCGAGATAACTATAAAGCATTTAATTGAAGTTTAAATTTAAATCATTAAATGAAACAACCAAATACCAAATAAGATATTTTGTTTCATGTTACCTTTGAATGGATTAAACAGTTTTTAGCTTTCTTTCATAGAAATTGTGAATTAAAGTGCAATTGCAAAAATGTATGACAAATTTTGTAGAAAAATAGTTTTCTTTTATACCTTCATCAAAAACATGATTTTTGTAACTGTCTGCAGATAACTAAAGCATGGCTTTTTTGGGTACCGATGCAAAAAAAAACTTTTTTTTTGATCATGGGTGTAACAAAAGATTTCTGTCCTTTTTTTATCCAAAATTAAAGAGAAATAGCGGAAAATAGTAATATTGAAAAAAGCTAATTATTCTTGCCTAAGAATTTTCACCAAAACACAAGTGTTTACGAAAAAATCAATTAAAAATATCGTCAAAATATCAAATTGTCAAAGATCAAAATGTCGCAACAATGAACGTCACCGAGTAAAAAGACGCATCGCTATGGAAACGATTGTTATTTCATTTACCAGCCGCCTTGATTTATAGTCTAAAGATGTTATGTTGCGAGAAGTTCTCTTCGTTTGAGATTTCAAATAAAGGTATTAACACAAATAGTGTTAACAACTTGCGGCTAAACTGTACTTTTTTTTAATCGCGTTTTTAAATACCTCGCTGCGCTCTATATTTAAACCAACGCTTGTAAAAAAAGCACTATTTTAGCCACTAGTTGTTAAAACTACTATTTTATTGTCTATTTCTAAAGTGACTGCGTCAGTGACGCTGTGGACACCCCTGTACTATACTATAGTCCATGTATACATTTGACAGTTGTTTTAAAACAATACACACACAAATACATTTCGGCTCCTTTAAAATTGCATTGCATTTCAATACTAATACAGAGGGTACATGAGACCCATTTGTTGGTTTTCTTTATCGGCTAAAATCAGAGTTTCACATTAAATATAGTATCCATATTAATTCATTAACTTTCTTGTTGTTGAAAAAAAATATCGAGTAGAACAGGGTGAAAACCTAAAAAAATTTACGAGGGGGCCTCAGAAAAATTTGACAATAATCTGCAATAACTGTCAAAAATTGTATACAGAGGGCCTCTATACTATAACAAACATCAATAATAAAAAATGATTACTGTGGCACATTAAAAAAAAACTAATTAAGTTTTGTTAATACCTTTTTAGTTGATAATTACTTTGATTGAGATTTTTGAATCTTGCAACGAAAATTTATTAGGTTAAACACAATAACAAAAAGGTTTTATAGGTGAGTTAATTCTTTTGGTTCTCATCATATAGACACAAGCGTAGCGGCATCTACAAGTGAAGTTAATGGAATGGTTGCGAAAATAAATTTGTTGAAATAAGAACACGGACGAAAATTTCTGTGGCAGTTCGTAACTTTTGAGATAGAAGGGTAAAAATAAAGAGAGCATGTGCAGAGCAGGTTACCCAAAAACTTCGAGAAAAGGCGAATAGTTCCTTAAGATATTTATCCGATGGCGTACGCAGGGGGTAGCTTGGAAGGTTAAGCCCCCCCCCCCATCCCCCCATCCTTCCCTCAGTCAATGATTGAATTTTTCCCAAAAATCATTTTTCCTATAAATACTGACAACCGAATGTCACTATTACACTCAACACTTTTTTGCGTTTTGCTAAGAGTCAACAGAAAATACTTAAGTCTGCCTATTGCAGAAAAATGTTAAATAATGAAACGAGTATGAGCATAGAAACAAAAAATCAAATTTCTTCTCAAGCAAAGCAAGTTAAGATAGAAGAAGAAGATTACTAAAATACTTACGACACCATTTAAAAATATTTTTGAACCCTCTTCTGAGATCTCTTCTTGCTAAATGGGTTAAATAGGGGATGAAAATTTATCAGGTTACTCAAAAACTTCGAGAAAAGACCGATGGTTCCTTGAGATATTTATCCAATGGCGTATGCAGGAAATAGCTTGGGGGGTTGACCCCCCCCTCCCTTCAGAGTGATTTTTCTAAAAATCAATTTTACACTTTTTTACATTTTGCGAAGAGTCAACAGACAATACGTAAATCTGCCTATGAGTGTGAGCATAGACACCCAAAATCAAATTTCTTGTCAGGCAAGAGAAGTTAAGATAGACCCCCCCCTCCTCCGAGATCAAAAAAACTTTATATGTAAATACTTACAACCAAGTGGCACTATAACACTAAACACTTTTTTGCATTTAAAGCGTCAATAACTTCTTTGCGTGATGGTATGCATGAGTTTCCTATTACAAGGAAATATTGTGTAATAAACTGAGGTTACTCGATAATAAATCGCTTAAATAAGGAAAAATAAGATTGCATTTTTTTAAAATTTAGTATTAAATACTTACGACAGCACTTGTGTTTATTTTTTAGCACTTAATAAAACACAAAAAAATAATAGAAAAATTGGTACAAACCTAGAATGTTGTTTAAAGCAAGTCGTCGTTCGCGACTGCTGCGGATCTCGGGACTGACTGAGCCAGGCGTCGCGACGCTGATCCGCCTCATTTCGGGAATCTTTTTGATCAATGACGTGTTAATATGCGGGGGCTTCTGTATTTTTAAAAGACGCACACGCCAAATAAAACTGAAATTACTGCGAAAACGCGAATTTGCCGAGTCTATTATTATGATTATTAGTGTTGTGCAGATTAAAACCGATCTTTTAAAACCACAGTTATTAAAAAATATATAGGGATCCATACATATCATAAATATCTATATATAGACGATTTCTGTACATTGAATATTTGTTAAAATTTTTGGTGTTGACTTTTAAGTAAACGATATAAACGCCAAAAATTCAGTTTTATATTTTTTCTGTGTGTCTGTTTCTTTGTTCCAGCATTATGATTACTGAACCGATTCTGGAGAGTACATAGACTTTATTTCATTAAAATTGGTTGAAGAAAACTAACCCTATAAACAATTTGTGACGGATAAAAATTGGCTCAATATGAATTTTCAGTTATTTGTTGAATGGACCACTGAAGGTAGCAGATGTCTAGCCGGTAACTTCTTGTCTCGGGAATACTGGCCCATCAATCACTTAACCGATATACCACATCATTGGTCCAATGGTAAACCGTTGTTGGAACAGTAACCAAAATATATTGGCATAATAAAGGATTTTTGTCACATAGCCATTGGTCCAATGTAGGTGGTCTCCATCTATCCAGCAACTTTTAGATGTAGCGGTAACTATAGTTACTTAAATAGAATCAAAAGTATATTTTTGTGCTCCAAAAAACATTATATATTAATAATACATCCTAAGAAAAAAATAAATCAACAAAAAAAAAGTGGGTCGATGACGGGATTCGAACCTTTAACCTCCAGATTACCAAGCCAAGGCTACAACCACTGGACCATTGCGGCTATAGGAAAATTTACATTTTTTAAGTACAATATTAAAATTTTGACTGAAGATAACCAATATCAGAAAGATGTAGTTTTTTTCTTCAATGGCCCAATAAAGTGAACAAATATCGGAGAGACATAGTTTTCAACTTCAAATGTAGCTCAAACTATTAGGCATATATGCCAAATTCCATTGATAGAGTTCGATTCCGTTTGAAGCTTCATAACCTTGAAAAATACCCCAGTAAAATTAACACATTGAAAAAATAACATAATAAAGGGCGCTATTTATCAACTATTAAAGCAAGACCAACGACAGGCATATAGGTCGTTTTTATCGGGGTATAGCATAAATATCTGGGACGCGATATAAAAAAAAAATGGTACGGAGGTTTAAAATGAAGTGTTTGTTTATGGATAAGATGTTAATTTCATCTCCGGCGCTTAAAGTTTTTGCGTAGTGGTACTTTGGAAAAAACATCACAAAAAGCTAGTTTTTGACTTGTACATGGTATTTTTAAAGTCAATCAAGGTCATGCATCAACTAAACTTTTTTTTCATAGAAAGCGGCGACAATTCAACAAGAATTGATGGCCGCCTTGTCATTTTTGCTTTTTTACAAAATTGGATAAAATAAAATGTGGTTACAGGTCGCCATTTTGATATATCAGCCGCCATATTGAAACAAGTCATAGATGAACCAATTTTTTTTGAACAATATTGTGGGACTTGACCATTTTATGTTTCTTACAACATTTGGTCCTTTTCTCTTTCATAGTTGATGACTAGCGCTCTTTGGTATGTTATATTTGCAATATGTTAATTTTAGTGGGGTATTTTTCAAAGTCATGAAGCTTCAAACTGCATCAAACTGTAAGAATCGAATTTGGCATACGTGCCTAATAGTTTGAGGTAGATTTAAGGTTGGACTGACAAAACCCCGAATTATCAAGATTTTTTGAAAAGAAAATGACAAAAATCGAGTTTTTGCTATTTTCAAGGTCATTTAAGGTCGGATGATCTTGAACGTAAATTTTTTGGAATCCTCATTCTCGAATTATATGAAATTGTGTATAATCATACCCCGGTTGCGAAAGTTGTATTTTTTATTATTTTTGAAAGATGACGTCACATCAACCCCTTCTACACATATGCGAACAAAACACCCGGTAACACTCGATTGTGTGACTAAAGAGCTATCAATCCCATAAAGTCACAAAACTCCCTCATTCGAAATTCCACGGACTCACACATGCCCATTCACTAGATTCTTCTTTGCCGATTCAACATCGTATTACTGTTGGCAAAACAACTGTGTTGGCACCCCAACTGAAGTTATTCAGTGAGCCAATTATGTATGCTCCAGTATCGGAAAGATGTAGTTTTTTCTTCAATGGCTCAACAACAAAGTCCGTTGTATTTAAGATGAAGATTCTTCTCGGTCGATTCAACATCGAATTAGTATTGGCGAAACAACTTTGTTAGCAAATTAACTGATGTTCGTCAGGGGTCCACTAAATAATTTCCGTCACAGTCACTCAAAAGTCATTTAGTCATCCAACCAATGAAGAACCATCAGAAATCCGTCACACCTTGTTTATAATATAAATTCTTATTAACAAAAACTTAAGAACAAGCTTTTATTAAATGCACTTGAAAGTAGAAAATAATTTTTTATCTTTCTTATATCATAATAAAAGCGATGGGCGCAAATTAAAAATTTTATTCTTATTCTATTCTAATGATAAACATAATGCTTTTATTTGAAGAAGCTGAGAACGGGTGAGATTGCCGTGCTTGCCAAGCCTTTGAAAATGTCCTTAGGTTATAGAGTAATACAACTGTTTCTTAGGTGAATCGTCAATGTGACCGATATACGATAGCTAAAGTTAAAATTTGTCACCGCAACTATATAAGCTTGCCAAATTTGAAGCCGATCGGATGTCGGGATGTTGGTCAAAATTATGTTGCAAGATTCTACCCGAACAAATTACATACAGAGCGCTTCAGGCTACTGCGAACATAGGCCGGAAGAAGGCCAATTTGCCAGTGTACAAACACTCAGGCTTGCGATTTCTTTTGCGGCTTGCGTTTACTATGCCTCTATCCACAGTGCCATGTGGAGCGTAGTCAATGAAACCGGAATTTGGTCAATAAATACACATATTTTTATAATGTAATTTTCTTGTTTTTTGTCACTGATAAATTAGAGCGTTTTATTTTCAACTGCTCAGATTTATCACTTTTTCAACTGCTCAGATTTATCACTAACAACGTGTTACAATGAAAATAATAAGAAGAAACCAAATAAATGCAAGTTCTCAAAGAGCAAATGTTCGAAAAGTCCTCCTTGCTCGGCTAGACAATATCCGAGCCTATTATAAAAACCCCTTCTAACGTTTCCAAGCATGTTAGGGGTGATAGTTTGAAAAGCTTCTTCAATTTTAATCCGAAGTTCTTCCACATTATTAGCCCTTTCATGCCTGTAAACTTTATTTTTGATATAACTCCACAGATAGAAGTCATTAGCAGCAAGATCGGGTGATCGAGCTGGCCATAAAATAGTTCCTCGTGTACTTAAAACGAGACCAACATTGTGAGCGGGACAACCATCTTGTTGAAACCATGTTTCACCAAATCTCACACCTAACAACCGCCTAGCAGTTGGTATAATATGCTGCTGCAGTAAATCCATTCTAGATCCATCTAGGACCATTCAAATTGCCGTCAACAAAAGATGGCCCAATTACGTGGGGACAAATATCGAACGTGTGTTGGGTTATGACGATTCAATAATGGAAAAGTGCTTTCATCTGCGAAAAGAATTGATCTCAGAAATCACGATTAGCCCTTTCCATCATTGTTTCGCAAAATTGCATACGACGATAGTTGTCCTCCGGAAAAATTTGATGCGTTTTTGACGCTTTGTAAGAGTGATAACCTGTCTTTTTGAGAACACGTAAGACAGTGGCTGAAGACGTATCAACTGCTTCGGCAATTTGGTGGCTAGTTAACTTCGATTTTCCTCCACTGCAGCGCAAATCAACAGATCTCGTACTTCCTGCTCGTCGTTCAAAACAGTGGGTTTTTTATGGTTTCTTGGCGCTGCACAACCAAACTTTTCAAAATTCTGCACAAACCTATGAAAATTCTCCAAAAAAAGTTCTTGAATAAGTCTCAATGGTCTGCCTTGATAGTACCATTTGACCATCTGCACTTTTTCGGCAACTTCGTAGACATCCATTCTTAGTTTTAAAAATGCATTATTTCACTTAAGAACTTACCAATCTGTTTCTCGAGCAAGGCAGAAATAAAAAAAATAATAAAAACAAAATAAATTTCAAAAAAATAACACTGCAGCGTGCTTCGACCCCACCTCGGTCGTACGGCACGGAGAGTAAATTGGACTTGATTCCTCCTATGTTCGCAGTAGTCTGATGCTCATTGTATACACATAGATACATTGCAAGTTAAATAAAAGCTTGTAAAAATATTATCCAGAGGGGACTTCGTAGTCGTAGTAGCTTCGCCGACGGTGTGGAAACGTTGCACTCGACTCTAGTCGCAGGCAACGTCAACACAACTCAAGAAATCTCCGCCAAATTGGTGCAAAAGCGAGTTTCTAAAAGATTTATACGCCGTTTTCACGCAACGTTAAGTCACCTTTGGCCACGTTAAAACGTCGACAAATTGTTCCTTGGGCATATTATCACTTTTAATCAATAAAGTGTTAATATGCGGAGACTTCAGTATTTTTAGAAGCTGCACATGCCAGTTAATACTGAAATGATTGCGAAATAGTTTTTTTGAGATTATTATGATTGTATAGCTTTTTTATAGGTAATTAAAACATTTACGGTGGGATTTACTAAAAGGGTTTAGTCTATTTTAGAACGGTCCTAAGTTTAAGCTCAATTGTTGGTTTTAAGCAATTTACACCAACTTCCTTGAGTTTTGGACATAGTTTGATTTATAACAAGAATTTTGATAAATTTGTTTGTTGAATAATCATCTTAACACAATCTTTTGTTGGATTTAAGGAGAAAGTTTCAATTTAGAGGAAAAGAAAATTGAAAAATTTAAATCCACGCGGGGTTTAAATAGGAAACACTCTATAGAATATGTCACCCTAATGAAAACTTACCCTTGTTAATTAATTTTTCCAATTATTACTTGATGTCACACAACGATTTAGATGAGTAATAATAAAATAAAAAGTAGATTCATTTTGTATTTATTTAAAAGGTGTTAAAAAACTTAAATGCAAGTTTTTTTTACATTTCTATCACTGTCGAAATGTCAGTTTAAAAATATTAGCTCTGCGTTCAATCACAAACAGCGAGTTCGGATTTTTTACCTCTGCTTGCACCAACCTCTACTGATGAAAGTTTTTTTGACTGAGCTTTTAGATAACGTCAATGTTTTACTTTCAGTTTGTAAATAAATTAATATAGTTGTTTTCGGTTGTTTGTTTGGTACATTTTTCGTGCATAATCAATGACCTTCACTTATGTTTGTTTTGCCTCGTAGTGCTCTATGGCGTTTTTCTTGACAAAATAGGAGGTGTTTTATTGGGTAACGAACAACTTGGGATATTAAATGAGGTAAATTAATCCTTGTAAACACGGTTACTTAGGGAAATTATAAACGAACTTATTACCAAATGACCATAAAACAATCCTTTCGGGGGGCTATAAATTAAACCACCCCCTAAGGTGGTCTAAAATATCACCAACTTTATAACCTCAAACACAAATAATGAAGCTATTATGTGCCAAATTTTTGGCGTATTCACCATTTGCCATTTTGAAACCTGTCAAAAAAAATTAGTTTTAGGGCATTTTCTTCTAAAATATGGTGTATTTTGAGAAAAAAACACAGTTTTTCAGTGGTATTTTGCAATAACAATACAAAATAATCAACAACTTTGTGTCTTTTCTGTATGGGTAAGAGTTTTTTGAAAATTGGTTTTTAAATTTAGTACCCCTCACAGGTGTAAATATTTAGACCTGTGGGGGGTACTATATTAGATCTTAGTAAATCTCACTATTAAATTCCGATCTCTTAATCTATCTGTATGTTTGTTTTAGCATAACGCAAACGCTACTGAACCAATTTTGATGGGTTACTCACTAGTGCATTTCTTGGATTTCTGGGTAGTACGTCAATGACGTGTCAATATTCGGGGGCTTCAGTATTTTTAAAAGCTGCACAGCCAAATAAAACTTATATAACTGCGAAAAGGCAAATATTTACAGCTAGCTAGCTTTTTCTGATAGCTAGGTATACAGTAGACCCCAGGGATATCCCTGGAATGATCCATTCAGGATGTTATAAATATATCCCAGAAATTGCTTATATCCCACAGAGGTCCCTTTTAGGATTTAGGTCAAATCCCAACTTGTATAACTCCAGAAGAGGATAATGATTCTTAGAAATATTCCTAAACTTCTTGATAATAGACACGTTAACAATTTTCGGTTTTCTCAGCGTTCTTATCCTTATCTCTATCGAATTGACCTATCGAGCAGGTGTACTATTAACCTAATGGCGAATGCGTGACAGTTCCAGTTAATCAAATGCATGAAAATGATATGCTTAATTTTTTGTATTTTTTTGTACAAATTTTACATGATCTATTTTTACTTCCGGAAGTTTATTTATTTTTTGCTTATACCACAGACCTACACTATTAGACTCTGAATGCTATGCTAATACCCTGGCTCCTACAATAACAATGTATCTCGCATAACGTATTGCCGGAATTAGGCGTTCTCTTTCTCTTTATATAAATTTCAAAAAATATTTGTAGTCATCCTAACTCGCACTTTATACAATATCTTTGCCTCAAAGAGCAGGAGAAAAAAAGATACAATGTGTCTGAGCCAGTATGCCATGTGAAAATGATAACATATATGTAGTATATAAGCTCGTGTTCCCCAAATTATGAAAGCATAGTAGGATGAAGCCTTGTTGCCAACTTGAGGTTACTTTCTTGTTGGTTCTGAAATTTCATGAAAATCTTGGTGCTTTTTTACCACTATAAGCAGCTATATTCAAAAATATCATGAAAACAATTGTTATTTATTTAAAAACTATAATTACAAAACAAAAGATAAAAATAAACAGATAAAAATATAAAAAGCCCATACTTTTTCAAATACTCCCAACGATCCCTAAACAAGAACTGGCAAGTCGCAATACCTTGCCGTCTTCTGCGCACTACCTGGTGGTTTGCATTTATTATATACGTTTTGCAGCGTTGCATACCGACCGTGTCCAAATATTTCTGATTTCCGAACCTTTTGTGTGGTTTTTGTGTTTTTTATAAACTTGTGAAATTAAAAACTATAGGATGGTGTGGGAGTGCATCGTGTGTAAACGATTGGAACACCCAAATCAAGGGATTTCCTTTCATAATTATAATAATTACCGGTCAGTGTCGTACTTTACCTATTTTCAATTATTGGTATTACTGTTTTTGGTGATTATGCAGTATACGATTTTCTACCATTTTGATTTTTTATGAAAAATTGTTTATAGAGGCACCTACTAGGGTCCCTAGGACCCCAAATCCGCCGGCGCCGGTTTTTTTTAAGAGAAAAAAGGGTGTAATGTATTTTTTTTTATTGTTTTGTGTTGGGTTGGGTTAGGTTGAGTTGGGCTGTGTTGGATTGGGTTACTTTAGTAAAAAAAAAAATTTAGAAATAAAAATTAAATAGAAAAAAACAACCGGCGCCGGTGGATTTGGGGTTCTAGGGACCCCCTAAAGAATTTTTCATAAAAAATCAAAAATGGCAGAAAATCGTATACTGCATAATTACGCTGTTTTTTTTTTTTAATAGGCTTTGTTGTTAGGACCAGCACTCTGTTTATATACCCTCTGTGCAGGTATGCTCAAGGCTATAATTTCTTAACAAAGGCAAAAATAATATATCAAAATATTATTATGTTTTATTGTCTGTTTATTCCGGTATTTTGGTATTTTAGTCCTAAATTTAGAAAAGCAGGTACCTGACCACAGACCTAAGGGTTTCAAGTTCTGTGTACCTCACCTATGTAAAATAACAATGGGTAAAACGAAATTGTTAAGTAAAATATTTTAATTCTCAAAGCTTTAATTGAATATTAGTTTTAAAAAAAAGTAGGTATTTTATTATATTTTTACTTTTATCTTAACATATTTTATATGACATATTTTAAACTTATAATTATTCAAGTGATTTAGTATATTTCATCAGGGGTTTAATTTAAACATCAGGTTTTGCCTTTTTCCTTCAGTTGATAGAAAAAACTATTAAACAACTGTTGCCCTCAACCTTGTATTAAAGTTATCTTTAACAACATAACACAATTAAATTGGTGGTGGGTTTCTGAAAGGGTGTCAAGAAAGGGGGTGAATTTTTATAACTTCATCCAAAAGACGTGTGTGAAGTAAGTGTCAGTAAATTACAAAAGCATGGTTACCGATGCAAAAGTTTAATTTAAATCAACGCTCGTAAAAAAAACGGTCTTTTAACCGCTAGTTGTGAAAACTACAAATTACTGCTTTTGTGAAATTAACCCATTTTTTACATATTTATTAATTTTTCGCCGCTACTGGTAGAGTATGTAAAACAAATGGATGTATCTAGGACATACGGCTACAAACATATACATGTTTTATCGCAGTGTTGCCGAGCAACGTTCTGAAAATCATTCTGTCCTTTTTTGGCACACAGGCTAGCTTGGGGGCAAAACAAATAAGAATTTATGAATGGGATTCAGGGTCTATGGTTTTTAGGTGTGTGGCTTATACCAAAATATTTTTAAATCGCCTTTTTGGATATATTTAGAGCCATTGCCATTAACTCAGGCTGCACTAACATTTTTTTAGCCCATTATGCCAATATGGTATGGGGGACTATTAAAATCGTGAAATTTAGATTTTTCTTAATTTTATCAATTTTATGAGTTACTAAGGTTCCAAAACACCTTTATCGACGAAAAAAAAAGTTATCTGTCGGTCTGTCGGTTTGTTGGCTGTTGTATACACGATAACTCAAGAACGCCTTAATCTATTTTAATGAAATTTGGTACAAAAATCCTCTATCGGCTGACCATGAACTGATTAACTTTTGGGTAGGGTAGTGGGGGGTTGAAAAGAGGGAAAAGAGGGAAAAGGGGGATAAAATATTTAAAATTATTTTAACTTTGGAACAAAAGTAAGTAGCGATATAATGTTTTCAGATTGATTATAAAGTCCAAATTCGTGAGAGCTTTAGTTTCCGAATTATTTGAAAAATCGTTAAAATATATTTAAAAAAAAATCATAACTTTAGAAGTAAAGCACCTATTGATATGCGGTTTTCAGATTTTGGTTTTCGTAAATATTAACCAAAAATTTTGTTATAAGGTTCAAATCTTTCAAAGCTACAATTTTCGAGATATTTTCATTTCTTTTCAACATAAAATAATTGATTGTATGGTGGACCATCAAGTTTTGTTTTCTTAAAAATGCGTAGCATGTCAATTTAACGGAACTTATTTTTAGTTAGGTACTAAAATTATATTGGATTTATTTACGTTTAATAAATCTTTATTGTCTTTAAAATATACAAAAATAATTCACATATTTGCGTCAATTGGTGCTCTTATTAAAAAAAGTTTCATCGCTTGTCACGCCATCCTGTGGTTTACTAAGCTCCCTCTAAGCTTTATTATTGTCCTAGGACCGTAAATTCGTTATTCGTTGGTAAAAATAATTAAAAAATGCAGATGATTGCCGATACCAGCAGTTGCCAGGAGTTAAAGTACAATATTAATAAAGTACCAGTAGATCGATGTTTCCAGGAAAGATATATAAAAAAACTCTTAAATCGGAGCAACTCCAGGACGTGAATTCTTGAAATTCATAGAGCGTTTTGGAAAAAAATACATTTCAAGGAAAAAACTTCTTTATTGCGCAAGCGTAAGTAGATTCGACGCTATTCCCCGACTTTGGACCATGCCGCTCCCTGTTCAAGAATACACGTCCAGATGTTTCGCGCGCGAATAAGATTAGTTTTATATTTCTTTAGATCTGCAAGGCGCCTGTTTATTTCGTTGACAGTGGACTCATTAAAGTTATTTGGGTCGAAGTTGTTGCTGCAATCACTGAATTAAGTTAATTGGTATTTTATTCAAAAATTTAATCATGATTAATTATCACCGTTTAAAAAGGGTTGTTTTGTAATGAGACCCAATTTAGTAGGTCCCATTCTGAGCACTGATTAGTGATTAATAATCATGATTGAAGCTTTTGGGATAGTTTAGCCTAGCCGTTGCAGGTAACGGATATTAATATTGAGTATATTCGTTTGATTTCGAAATACAAATCGTGGATGCATGCGAATTTGGTAAAGCCTATTCTAAACACCGATTAACTTGACACCCTAAAAATCATCGAAGACTCAGAGTGTCGTTGGTGCATGGAAGACAAAGAATCTTCCGTGCTATGCTGTTTTGAAATTTCTTCCAAGATCCCTCTTTTCTATGGTTTTTCTTAAACAAAATTTGAAACACCCTGTATATTCTTTAAAACTGCAAACCAGGAATTTATCAGACCGTATTTAATAAAAATTTTCATCGTAAGAACGATTCACCATAAAAACTGCAATTTGTTAAATCAATCTTTTATCCGAACGTTCATTTTTAATAAAACCCGGAATTTGTCAAACCATTATTTTTTAAAACCGGAATTTGTAAAACCCGTTGTTTATTAGAAAATGTTTGCGAAATTGATTGTGCTTTTGCCAATAATACATGAACCGGAAGAGTACACGCAGGTAGCAGTCAATAGTTTGTGTATAGATCACTTGCATTTCAGTTAAAGAATAGAGTGACATCTATACACAAAGTATTGAACACTACCTGTAAATACTTTTAGCCAAGTGTGCACATATAGAACGACAAATGCATCGAAACGCCGCGCCGCCTGAGTCTACGCCTCCGGTTCATATATTGTTGGCGAATGCGCAATCAATTTAGCAAAAATTTTCTGATAAACAACGGGTTTTACGAATTCCGGTTTAGAAAAATAATGGTTTAAAAAATTCTGGGTTTTATTAAAAATGGGTTTTACAAATTACGAGTTTGATATTGAATGAGTTTGATGAACAATAGTTCGAATAAAAACGGGTCCACCATATGCAACCTTTGTCTGGAACGGTCATTGAACAAGTTTAGAAAAACGTTGCCATAAGAGCAATGAGTTGAACAAAGAACCCCCTAAACCAGTGGTTCCCAAACTTTTTCAGTTTGCGGCACACTTACAGGTTTAGTATTTTGTCAGGGCGCCCCCAGTTGTGTCCAACAGAGTGTTGCATATGTATAATGTATAAAATATGTTCTTTGCAACTTGCATACTGTATAGTAGCAAAACGCAAGCGTTGTACAACACTTTATTTAACACCATTGTAAATATATACAAGAATACATTATTATCGAAGGAAAAAAAAATCAGTGTGATGGGTGAGCTTGGTGATCTGCACACATTTTTTCAAAGCGGGGAATAAGGCTTGACACTGCCACTCTCATTTCTTGCTCCACGTTGATCTTTGAACGATATTTGCTCTTTATCACAGCTACAGCTGAAAATCCAGCATCGCATAAATAGGATGTTTCAAAGGGGATTAGTATCCTTAAGCTTTTAAACTTAGAGCCGGATATTCATTTTTGACGGATACCCTAAACTCCACCAAATTAAAAGAATTTTAGGCTGTTGTTGCAAGAGAGTTCAATAAGACTCTCTTCTTCTAGTAAAGTGAATTGTGTTGGAGATTGTGCATGGAAAGGATCTTCAATCCATACAAATTTTTCGACATTTTCTTCTGTAAAGAATTTTCCAAACCATACCGAGAGTTTCGAAAGGTGTTCGGTGAAAAGGGACAGCAAGTCTTGAAAGATAACGAGCTCATTAGAGGCTGAGAATTTATGCAATTCTGGAAAACAATCTTGAATGCCATCTTCATTAATTTTTCTTATCCACAACTGCAGTTTTTTCCTAAATGCTGCAATTTTCTCAGATAGTTTCAAGATATGCATGTTTTTGCCTTGGAGAGACAGATTTAAGGCATTCAGTTTATCAAATATATCGCACAAATATGCCAGTTTTAGCAAAAAGTCGGGATCCTTCAAATATCTGGAGCTTCTTTCTTAATGTAGCTCGAATGTACGGGATATGACGTTTCCACGTGAAAGCCATCGTGCACTGGAGTAATATAGCAGCGCAGTGTGTTCAGCTCCGATGTCCATACAAAGAATTTTGAATAGTCTGATTTTTAGCGGCCTAGTTTTTATGTAGTTAGCTACGTCTATGATACGTTCCATAACCAAATTCAATTCACAGCCCAACGACTTCGATGCAAGTGCTTCCCTATGAACGATGCAATGGTTCCACATGGCATACGGTGCTTTACTGCGAATAAGTGCTTGCAATTCACCATAACGGCCAGACATTGATCGAACGCCATCAGTACAAACTCCAAGAATTTTCAAACAGAGCACACACTGCGGTCTTGCTGTTTTCTTCTTTTTACTCCTCCATCACTTGTCAATGCTTGATCACTCTGTCTCGATCTATCAATTTCCTTATTTAATAAAATCTTTCCATCTTGTGACTAACTTTTTACGAGAAAACGAAGCAACCGATCCGATATTGGAACGTTTATGTGTCCTGAGTTCGTAAATCACAACACTTTGTATCACTACTAAAACTCTCTATTACTACTTATAATAACTTAACTTAACATAACAGTTCAACCGCTTACAATTCCTCTTACGGTAAACTAACCTAGCAAAGCGGACTACGGCGACTTAAATACTGTCATAGAGCGCTCGCGAAAATTCTCGTCGAGTGACGCGCAGGTCGAATACTGGCTTCTGAATATTTTGGAAACTTGTTTTGCTCTCTCGGACTCGAGGCTCGATTAATAGCGGATGCGGCGCCGGCGTTTCCAAACGTAACTCAAATTCTACCTTATCAGGAGCGCCTGGCGGCGCACACTTTGGAAACCACTTCCCTAAGCTATTTTTCTTCATTGCCCTTATGCCGAATTATTTTTTATTCCACTTGAGACCCGCTAAAGATATATATATTTTTGTAATCAGGAAGAAAATATCTATCGAAGTGTTCAATTTAAAATAAGAAAGTTGATGTCTAAATTTGACATATGCGATGACATTTGACAATTCTGAATTTTATAGTTTACTTAAAGTTATGCAACTTTTGTTAGACTATTTTTTGTATAATGTATAAAAATGTATAAAGAGAGGGTAACATTTATAATGGATAACCCTGTATATAGAAGAATAATATTCCTTCACCAACTATATTTTTTTAAGTATAGACTTATCTCTAAATACAGAATACATTTTCTTTGAGTGCACTCATATTTCGTATCTTAATTTTAGGGGTCAAATCTCCCTTGTTTTTCTCATATTATAGGGATATTTTGGAACGCTTATATACACTTCGTTGTGGTTGTGGTAATTACTGCGTCTGCGCAATAGCTAAAAGTCATTCCGTTGTGGTAATTAACCACTACCACTGCCATTAATTTTAAAAATGATAAAATATTACCAACTTCCAACACAACATTTTTATTAAAAAAAAACCTTTAGAGAACAAGCTTTTATTCAATGCACTCTTATACCATAATAAAACCGATGGGAGCAAAATTTTAACTTTAGGTATGTATCGACGATTCACCAGTTGTATATTACTCTATAACCTAAGGACGTTTTCAAAGGCTTGGCAAGCACGGCAATCTCACCCGTTCTCAGCTACTTTAGATGAAAGCATTATGTTTATCATTCGAATAGAAGAAGAATTTAGTTCTACTTTTGTAGTTCTCGCTTTCTCACCGTAAAGTTAAAATTTTTAATTTGCGCCCATCGCTTTGATTATGGTATAAGAAAGATAAAAAATTATTTTCTACTTTTTTGAGTGCATTTAATAAAAGCTTGTTCTTTAAAAGTTTTTTTTAATAAAAATTTATTTTTAATTTTTAGATTTGTACCCTAAATCGTCCATTTTGAACCCGCCATATTGAAATTTTTAAATCTGATCAAATATTCATATCCCTTCCCGAAAAAACCCTGTATGACAATTTTGATTTAAATCGAACAAAGTAAATCTTTTTCCCCCTCCACTTCCCTCGTTAGAGGGAAGTGTGGACCTAATAATACCTTATTATTTTATTGCCGCCGGAACTATAAACGCATACCAAATTTGAACACACACCCTTAATTTTTAGATTTGTACCCTAAATCGTCTATTTTGAATCCGCCCTATTGAAATTTTCAAATCTGATCAAAAATTCATAATCCCCCTCCTTAGAAAACCTCGTATGCCAATTTTGATTGAAATCGAACAAACTAAATCTTTTTCCTCCTCCACTCCCCTCGTTAGATGTAGATGAGTACCTGAAAATACTTTATTATTGTATTTTCACCGGAACTATAAACGCCTACCAAATTTGAACATAATCGGATGTGGATAAGTCAGGTAAAATTGGTTAGAAAAACATGACCGAAAATCGTCCATCTTGAATCCGCCATATTGAATTTTCAAAATCTGATTAGAAATTCGTTATCTCCATTCTCAATTTCAACGAAATCGGGCGTACTTCAACTGTACCCTTCTCCATCCCCTTCGAGTAGAGGTGAGCTGTCAATTTCATTACACTATATTCTTCTGTTGACACGGCAACTATGTAAGCATGCCAAATTTGAAGCCGATCGGATGTTTGGAAGTTGGTTAAAAATCAATAAAGGAAAGTTCAATTATAAAATCATTCACTATAGAAATAGGAATTGATTAAACCAATTTTTTATCCGAACATTATTTCTTCAAACCCATTCAAAAACAAATTCGAAATTTATAAGCCAAACCATTGTTCATCAAACTCATTCAATATCAAACCCGGAATTCGTAAAACCCGTAATTTATCAGAAAATTTTTGCTAAATTAATTGCGCATTCGCCAATACCATATGAACCGGAGGCGTCCATGCAGGTGGCGCGGCGTTTTGATGCATTTGGCGCTTTTACGCGCGCATACTAGTTGCGTTCAATAGTTTGTGTATAGATGTCACTTGCATTCACCCGTCTTGCATTCATGCGTTATTGGCGAATGCGCAATCAATTAAGCAAACATTTTCTGATAAATTACGGGTTTTACGAATGAGTTTGAAGAACAATGGTTCGATTAAAAACGGATCTGTGAAATTTTGAATTTGTTATTGAATAGGTTTGATGAAATAAGTTTCGGATAAAAAATGGTGAATCGTTCTTACGTTCTTACGATGATTTTTTTATTAAATACTGTTTGATAAATTGCTGATTTGATAAATCATGGGCATTCTATCTAGTTACATAGTTATATACATACATACATTGCAAGTTAAATAAAAGCTTGGAATAAAACACTTATTTTATAAAATTAAGACAAATTTTTTATTTTGTCTCATAACTAATTTTTTTTACAAGTGACAGTTTTTAATGCGTTCCAAAAACTCTTGTAAAATTGGTGAGTGGTAGTGGTAGTGGTTGACCACGATCCCTTGAAATTTATTCAAGGGACCGTGGTGGTTGACTACCACAGCGGCTGTCAAAGTTATCAAAATTTTAAGCGTTCCAAAATTTCCCTATTATTTATATTCTGATAGTACATTTGGTCTGGAAAACATAGCCAATGTAAGTTTTCAAATGTTATGAGAGAAAAATAAAAAGTATCTTGCCAAAACCGTTTTCAAATCGTTCTGTTGTTCGAAAATAATGAAATAAACACAATTATTAATAAAGCCAATATTCAACCACAAGGCTATTCTATTTTAGAATGTATATTTTTTTCGCCTGTTGTGTTCAGGGATGGTCTGCGCTGCACGATTAGCCAAATACTACATCCCCCGTACCGTGTGTGGTGGTAGGTGTATAAAAGGTAAAATACCGTAATGGTCATACGTCATTTCTTGCGGTTTGTTCGAAAACACGTTAAATATGAAAGTCTTGGTGAGTGTAACATACTTTCACAAGTCGTGTGTTTTTGGTGAACATTTTATAAACTTGGTTTTTTTGCGTCGGCAGTTTTGCAATTATCTTGTATCTCAGTGACTTTTGTGTCTAGGTGCCCGTTCCTAGGTGGCCATTCGAAGGTGCCCCGTTCTTAGGAATAAAGGGCGCTAAACATATTAAATTGTGTAATGCAGTGAATTGCTTAAAACGGCCTTATACAGTGTGTCTCGAAAGTCTGGAATAATGGATTTTTTAGGTACAAAAAAACGGTTTCGAAAAATGTATACCATTTTTAACAGAGTGTCACTTTTCTTAAATTGGACGCCCTGTACATCATCTCATTTAAAAATAAGCTTTTCAAAAATACCTTCGTGGCGGGGGGATAAATATTAAAAAAAAAACTTAATTTGAAGTAAAAATGTGACTCGACGGGGGGTTTAAACCCAAAACCCTTTTCCTCCTCCTCGGTGCGCCAGTGACTTTGGGTCTATATTTTATCTTCTCCAAGATACTCAATCTTAAATTTGTGTGGAAAACACAGGAAAATCGAAATTCAATTCAAGGATTCGGAAAATGGGATAATATACAGATAATGATGATGAATGATAAATGATCCCATATAAGGTTTTTTTAAAAAACTATAGTTCTCCCAAAAAATCCATTATTCCAGACTTCCACACTATTAAGTGATTCAGTGGCGCAGCCAGATATCGACTCTGGGGGGGTTCTTCATTTAATAAAAATCAACTACATACCTATGGCAAATTTTTAAAAATTAGGTAGATGCCTATTGCTTGACCTCTTGAACTGTAGGGAGGGGAGGAGGGCGGTGTTGAGTTAAATGCGCCGGGGGCAGAAAATTTGGAAAAATTACGCCTTTAAAATGTTGTTGACAAAAAAAATTGCTTAAAATTACACAAACTTGTAACAATATTTAATATTGGTATAGCGCCGCAGGCGAAAATTTTGACAAAAAACTAAAAAAAATTTTTTTTGCTTGGGTTTTTGTCAAATATTTTTGAAAAAATACATTGGGTTAGATGCTAAGAAGGGGTGGGTTGCGGTGGTGTATACAGGGTGATTCACGACGAAATGCAAATATTTTTATAGTAAGTATTAAAGGCCAGGGGCAACTCATATCCAATTTTTTTTTAGTCTTTTTGTCAAATATACAGTGTGATTTATTAAAATATTGCAAAAATAAAGTATTTATTTTAGATTTGGCACACATAAGGAGCCTCACTACCGGACTAAAAAAAAAAAAATAGTATTATATATGTGTGTTAAAAACAACACCCTGTATACTGCAATTTGCAAATTTAGGTATTACCATATAAAAGCTAAAGGATGGTGCTATAGTACCCTTGGATTGTATTTAACGCGTTAAGTCTCAGTTTTTTATAAAAAAAAAATAAAAAATCCAAAATCCGATCTTGAGATATTAGGGTTAGAAACACTATCACGTTCTAAATTACTAAAAATGTAGTTTTAGGATAAAACTAATTCAATCATAAATAAAGTAACACCCACACTACCCAAGCAAAAAAGCAGGTACAGGGCCTGATTAATATTTTTATAAAATATAAAAACACATACTTTTAAATGTATTAATATTTCCTATTTTTATTTGACATCCGTTTTCGGAATTGATTTGAAGCCGTAACCAAGCAATCAAAATTTTAGGCCCGGACTAATATTTATTTGATTTTATTTCCCCTTATTGGAAAAATAATTTTTTTTGTACTTCATTTGGAGATTTTGATATCACAACATACCAGGCAAAGGATGCTGCTATAAGATTTTTTTTAAATTAATAATCATCTACAAAACCGTCCAAAGATCATAAACAGGGGATAATTTACAGGTTGATCTACCATAAATGCCACCGCCACTTTTTTTGTTATTAAGCATGCTTTAAAAAGTGTTTGGTACGAAAGCTGTATAACTTTTTCCAACCTTTTAGAATATGTATGCCAAAGTTGATAAGTATCATTGCAAATGTCAAATTTTGACATAAGGTTTCATATTTTAAATTCTTCGATTTCAAAAATTATCCCCTGGTTGTAATCTTGAAACGGTTTTTTAGATGATAATCAATTTAAAAAAATATTGTGATACCAAAATCTCCAAATGAAGTACAAAAAGTTGTTGTTTTCCAATAAGGACAAATAAAACCAAATAAATATTAGTCCCGGCCTGAAATTTTAATAATTTGATTACAAATTCAAATCAATTCCGAGAACGGATTTCAACTTAAAATAGGATTTATTAATAAATTTAAAGTATGTGCTTGTATTGCTTGCTTTTATAAAAATAAATTAAAAACTATTAATCCGGCCTGTACCAGCCTGTTTTTTTGCTTGGGTCGGTGGGTGTTGATTTATTTATGCCTAAATTATTTATTTATGCCTAAATTAGTTTTAACCTAAAAATACGCTTTTAGTGATTTTGTAACCCTAATATCTCAGGATAGAAATTTGGATTTTTTAATTTTTTTATAAAAATAATTTAACGCGTTAAATCTAATCTAATCTAATGGTATTATAGCACCACCTTTTACGTTTTATGAGGTAATACCAAAATTTGCAAATTGCAGTTTACAGGGTATTGTTTTAAAAAATATATACAATACTAAATTTTTTTTAGTCCGGAACTGGAACTTTGTTTGTTTTATACATTGGTAGAAGTAACTTTTGGGGCTTCTTATGTGTGCCAAATTTAAGATAAATACGTTTATTGGTTTCCGAGATATGTCAAATCACACTGTATTTGACACAAAGGTCGCGATTCTTCAGAAACGACAGAAAATCTCACTCATCAGAATTCTGGAAAGTGGCGATTTTTACTTATCTCCTCATTTAAAATAAAAACAAAGCGTCCTTCATATTTATACTATCGCTGTAAGAGAAACTGCCTCATTTTTTTAATAACATTGTGTAAATTTAATATTTTAAAGATAATTCTGCAGGAGTAGTTTATGGCGGAGCTAAATTGTTTCTACGCGTTTTGAAAACATACGTCACTGTTTCAACCGCAACGTCACCGTTTCGAACCATCGCACTGGTCGCCAAAATGACAATTATTGAATTACATTAATCAGCTGTGTGTGTGTGTGTAGCTTCTCGTTTTTTGGATATGAAAGTTTTTTTGTGATTTTTCTTTTTTTGTCGCCGCCAGATAACCTTGGTCTATTTTAATTATTGCTAAAAATTGGCAAGTACCGCCATATTGAACCGTGTTCGAAACGGCGGCCGAGGCGTTTCGTCGTCAAAATAACATTTTACGCATGTTTTCAAAGCGGTTTCGAAATCAGCGGTCGCGGAAAGACGTCTCATGTAAAAGGAAAGACAGAATTTGTGTGACTTTTCTGAACAGTGACAGCGAAATATTCCATGGCCATCTATGGTTTTGTATGTTAAAAGTTTTAAAGGTTTGTTTACACATAAAAATGATCTTAATAAGATACATTTTTAAATAAAAAACAGGGTTTCAGAAAAACAGCCTACAAAAATTAAAACTGACATATTGTTTATTTACTAAAACCGTAATAAGAAACTAATTTTTAAGGAAAATTAGCAAATAGTTCTGACAAAAAAGCATTAAGTGTAAACTTGTGTTTAAAAATAAGGTCGAGATTTTCTGACGATTTTTGAAGAATCGCGACCAAAACTCAAAAGAAAATGGTGACATTGAATATAAGTTGCCCCTAGCCTGTAATACTTACCATTTAAATATTTGTATTTCGTCGTGAATCACCCTGTATAAATTTATTGCCAAATGATAAATGCGCCGCAGATAAAAACTTTAAGAAAAATTATAGTAAGAATGCCATTTATTACACGTTTTGAAAAATAACACACATACACACGTCACAAATCGGAGTAAAGGGTCAAAATTGGGGAGGTATAGCTCTCCTTGGGGCCCCTGATCATGATTAATTTATTGTAGATTGGGTTGGACCTCGTGGGGGGGGATTTAACCCCCAAAACCAACTCCTTGCCACGCCACTGAGTGATTCTAAGCATTCTAATCAAAGTGCTATAATAAGTTTGAGGGGCCACTATTTTTTGTCCTGGTAGGATTTGAATTTTTGAGAAATTTTAGATTGACGTATTACTGTGTAGGACCTGATATAAGTGGGGCATCGAAACGCTCCCCCCATTCTTTTGCGGTAGTTTGTACAAAAAATCTCAGAATTCTACACATTACTTATCCCAAAATTTGTGTAAGGCGCTTTTTCTCCTCATTTTTAGCCAGGTTTCTGTCTGTCTGTCTGTAACACGATTACTTAAAAATCGCTTAACCGATTTTTATCAAATTTGGCACAAAAATTCCCTCGCACCAGGCGGTGAGCTGATTAGTTTTTGGTGGAGGTGGGGGGTGGCAAAGTAGATAGAAATGGGGGTTAAACTTTTTAAAATATCGTAACTCGCGAACCGTACCAGTTAGCAATACGCGGTTTTCACGTTAAGATGGATAATTATATTTTCTATAAAAACTATATTTACGATGGAGTCTGACAGATCCGTAGTTTTTGAGATTTTTAAGAAAAACCAAAATTTACTTATAAAAATCGTAACCCTCGAACTCTAGCACCTAGGAACACACGGTTTTAATATTTAGAGAAAAAATTACATTTTCAACAAAACTCGTTATAACGTTATGCTCTCAGTTCAAATTTTTTCACAGGAAAAACATTAATTTTTATTACGTGCCGTTTTCTTTTTGTCGCGGTTACGGTTAACCTTGGTCCTAAAATTTCCCAGAAGAATAAGCAAAAGAAGGAGACCTCGATTGTGTAATATCTTTGAATATTGTTTAAATTTACAGATTATTGTTTATGTTTACATGTGTATATAAACAAAAGTTTTTAATTCTTATGAATTTCCGAATTATACTTAAATTTTAATATCAAAAATGCTCTGACTTCATGTATTAGCTGACAAAAGATGTCTGTCGGTCTATTGTCTTGTCTTTGGTAAAAAAATCCTCTATCGGCTGATCAATAACTGATTAACTTTTGGGTAGGGTGGTCGGGGGTTGAAGGGGGGAAAAGGGGAATAAAATATTTACAAAAATTGTAACTTTGGAACAAAAGTAGCGTGTACGGCTTTCAGATTTAAGTTTCCATGAATATGGACTACAAATTCGTGGGAGCTTTTGTTTCCGAGTTATTTGACAAAATATTAAAATATACAAAAAATATCATAACTTTAGGAGTAAAGCAGCTATTGATATGCGGTTTTCAATTTTTGGTTTTCGTAAATATTACCCAAAAATATTGTTTAAGGTTAAGTTTCCAGATAATATAATAATAATTGATGGTATGGGGTCCGTGCTTTCTAGCACTAAGTTTTTTTAAGGTTTTATGCATGGCTATTCGTGCCTACTGGTGCCATTTTTTAAATTAAATATTTATTTTTTAACAAAATTTTTCCTGAACCTTTGAAAACATATTTTCGTTAGCAGCATTGTTTTTGTTCAAGATGTTGACCTTTTCTGTGATTTTTATGTCTATAAGCTACACTCACGCGCCTTCTTAAATAATGTTTTCTATGTTATTTTTATGAGCAATCAGGGATTCTATTAAGAATCTTAGTTAATTGTGACGTCAAATAATTTCCATTTTTTTCAAATTATTTACGAGTTTATTTTTTATAAGACTGTACCTATCATATAGAGTAATTGTATGAGAGATGACGTGTTTAAAGGAATTAATAAATTGTGTCTAGCGTTTTTAAATAATTTTTTTCGGTGTGATTTTTTATGAGCAATCTTAGATTATATTAAGAAAGGATATTCTTTTTTCTGTCAGTGACCTTAGCTCAGGAAATTTTGAAGAGACCTTCATGTGACATCTATATTTTTTGGAACTAAATAATTAAAAGAACTGATGAACTTTGAATGGAGGGTAAAAACTAAGACACGGCTCACAGCCCGTTTTTTACTTTTTACAAAATATGCCTTTCTGTCAAACTTCAGCCAATTCTCAAGTTCATTTGACTCCAAAAAGTATGAATTCTCATGACCCGTTTTGAACGTCACTTTGACATTTCCTGAGGTAAGGTCACTCTGACAGAAAAAAAAAGAATCTCTATTCCTAAGCATCTTGTTTGTAACGTCAAATTATTTACAAATGTACTTAGCTCATCTCCAGATATTAACAATATATTTTTAAAAATTATTTGTTAGTTAATTTTGCAGTCGACTGTACCTATCTTTTGAAGTGTGTTAATCAATGACATTAATTGTATAAGAGATAACGCAATAAAGTGTTTAAAGGAATTAATAAATTTTGTCGATCTCACATAAGTGCTATGAAAATCACTTGGTGCTCTGGATCCGGACCTTATTGCAGCCGGAAAAATATCAGGATTATACATAGTCTTGGATGAATGGCTACAATTTTCCAGGCGGAACTCTTCGCCATTGAAATGATCGCACGTTGGATGATAGATCATAACTCTCCGACAGTCAGCCAGGACACACTGAACATCCTAGGGCGAATAAACACTGAGTCGCTGGTATGGATTCCGGGACATTCTGGGCATCGGTGAAATGAGACTGCCGATCAGCTGGCGCGTGAAGCGGCCTCTGCCGTCTTTATTGGCCCCGAACCAGCCCTTGGAATAGCATACAACACAATCAACACTGCTCTCTCAGGCTGGATGGAAAACAAGTTCCACCAATACTAGAGAATTGCCGGGACTGGCACATTCCAAAGAGTTCATTACAGAACCCTGCAGGAAGAGGGCCGGGAAACTCATTGAGCTCACCAGGCAGGATATCCGGACAATGGTTGATCCATACACCGGACACTGCAGGCTGAAAGTACCATTACACAGAATGGGTCTAAGTGAGGGCACCAAATGTAGGCTCTGTATGGAGTATGATGAGATGGCCAGACATGTGCTGTGTGAATGTCCGGTCATTGCACGTCAGCGTCAACGTATCTTCGGTAAACCACAGATCGACGGACTGGATCTAAATGATGCTTCACCAAAGCAAGTTGCGAGCCTCTTTAAGGGGCTGAGTATTCTGTAGCAACAAAAAATGTTAAAAGTGAGCCACAATACACCCAATAGTGGTCGCAGTGGACAGTGCCATACTGGCACACTCACAAACGAATCAATCAATAAATCAATCACTTGGTGCTCATCAGTGCACATCTGAAAAAGAAACCGTAAAACGTGGATACATGGAAAAGACAACTAACTGTCCGCAGAAGCAGCCTCATTCCTAAATTTGACGTTGCGTCGTATGCATTTTGGCGCCCAACGTGGGGCTCGAAACCATGGAGCCTTATGTTAGAAATCAGTAAACAAAGTTTTTTTTTCCAATTTTGTTTTTCTTAACCCAAGTAACACAGCTTCGACAATATAGACTTTAAAGCCAAGTCAATAGGGAGATTTTGGTCAGGTTTTTTGTCAGTCTGTTACCCTTACCTTTATTCTGGGCAGGCGCAGTAGTAGTAATTTTTAAAAATTATTTGTTAGTTAATTTTGCAGTCGACTGTACCTATCTTTTGAAGTGTGTTAATCAATGACATTAATTGTATAAGAGATAACGCAATAAAGTGTTTAAAGGAATTAATAAATTTTGTAGTGATTTTTTTTTATCAATAATAATTCAAGGGGGCCACAAAAATTTTATTATCCTGAGAGGATATCGAAATTTAAAAAAAAAATTGGAACTTTGTATCGTTGTTATAAAATAGTTTCTCAAAATTTGAAAATTACACAAGTATTCCTTATAATATATAATTTTAGGGACCCCAAAATTTTATTGTCTTCCCCTTTTTCCATTGCCCTACCAAAAATTTTACAATTTCTTTACAATTTACAGAACTGGTAATATTTTTAAAACTACACATTACTTTTCCAAATATTTTCGCACATGAAGGGGGCACGGTACCCCCTCCCATGTATATTTGCTCTTGGCCCATAAACATGATCAGGCAAGTATTGTACGGTTTCAAATGTAAATAGATATATGAAGGGATAAATAAGTCTGGTTATTTCTCTCGCCCTTTTATGATACATTTTTATTCATTTATTTAATTTTTTGTTTTTTATAAAGTTTGGCTTTGCATATCTGGTTTGCTTTGCTTAACCTCCGTAAACAGGGTGTAAAATAAGGTCAATATTTTTACAACACAAACATACCCAGTATTTTCTGCATTTTTGAATTTCTTAAAAAATAAGCTTTAAAAAATTATCAAAAATTCCTTAGAATCTCTTGTAGTTTTCGAGGTATTTACGGTTAACGTTATATGTTAAGGATTTTTTATTTTCTTACCTCCAAATCTACAAGAGATATCTAGAGAGTGTTTGGTATTTTTGTAAAGCTAATTTTTGAAAGGATTTAAAAATGCAAAAATATACAGAGGATCTTATTTTTTTAAAAAATGACGATCTTGTCACACCTTGTATACGAAAAATGATAATAAAACCTATTATAGTACTTAAGTTTGCCATAATTTACCAATCAATCTACAAATTTAAAGTATTATCAAAATAATAAAAAAATTGCTGAGTGTTTGTTCCAGGTATATTATTCTTTGGAAAGTTTAACCTGGATAAAGAGAGTTCCCAAGTAACGCAGCATGCTTTAAATAAGCTGGAATGACGTTTCCGCAGGAAAAAAGATAACAATAATGCTTTTGGTGTATTCTACCACAACGTTTTGAAAACGTCATGAAAATGTTTTCACAGCTATTTTGAGGAATATTTCTTGCCTGCGACAACATTCACGGCAGCTAAAACTACAGTATTTTTGCACATAAATGCGGTTGTTTAAGATTAACCTTCTCTGACAAAAAATGCATTTAAGAATAGCAATTAAATCAAAATTCTCTGCCAACATAAAACATTAAAGATGAAAGACACGTAAAATAAATATTATTGATGTAATAACTATCAATCAAAAACACGCATTTTGTGGACTTCTCAAGAGTTCAATCACAAATGACAAAATCTGTCATAATACCTCGCTAAACTAGACGCGCCTCAAAGATTTGAGTTATTTTAGTTAATTTTGAAAGATTTTCAGACTTAGATTTAAGCATATTTATGCAAAAAAAGATTAAATTTTCACAAATTTTTGGGAGGTTATGTTTTGACATAATATATGAAACATGGTCACTCGCTTGTCATTACAACTGTTTTGTTAGCTAAGTTCTACCATATTTTTAGATATAAATTTTACCTTTAAAAGTTGATTAGCGAGCTGTACTAACGTTGTTGCAGCATTAGGGAGATTTTGGTCAGCCAGTTTAACGGCAAATTTCGTTACCCTTATGGTTACCGTTACTGTAAATAAAGGTAATTAAAAACAGAGCTTTGGAACGTAGTCAATCGTTTGGCGGTAAACATAACCTTACTTTTTTATCGACTGTTGTTATTTTTTTCTCAATTTTTTTTTATTTGCTTTTTTAACCACATCATGGAGGAAAATATCAATTTAGTGATAAGACTGGGAGACGGACGCCACCCCAACATAAATTTAGGCAGGCAAATAATTTTGCAATATATCTTTAGTGGCGTAATAGAAGAAATCGAGCCTCTGCAAACTTATTTATACTTTATCACCTGTTTAAAAAAAAAACGATAAAAGAGGCATTCCACAACTATTACTATAAACACGGTTAACAAAAAACAAAATCAAAATACAAAAAATTTTTGTAAAACAAAACAAACACTTTTATAACCCAAAAATCTTCCACCACCGAATCATATCAAGTTTGGTTGGTTGTCTTTTTAACGGTAAAGGTAGTCGCTATTCGACGCTAGTTAGCGCCAGTGGTTACCTTTAATAATGGTAACAGCCTGACAGAGCGCTACTGCGCCTGCCCAGAATAAAGGTAAGGGTAACAGACTGACAAAAAACCTGACCAAAATCTCCCTATTGACTTGGCTTTAAAGTCTATATTGTCGAAGCTGTGTTACTTGGGTTAAGAAAAACAAAATTGGAAAAAAAAACTTTGTTTACTGATTTCTAACATAAGGCTCCATGGTTTCGAGCCCCACGTTGGGCGCCAAAATGCATACGACGCAACGTCAAATTTAGGAATGAGGCTGCTTCTGCGGACAGTTAGTTGTCTTTTCCATGTATCCACGTTTTACGGTTTCTTTTTCAGATGTGCACTGATGAGCACCAAGTGATTGATTTATTGATTGATTCGTTTGTGAGTGTGCCAGTATGGCACTGTCCACTGCGACCACTATTGGGTGTATTGTGGCTCACTTTTAACATTTTTTGTTGCTACAGAATACTCAGCCCCTTAAAGAGGCTCGCAACTTGCTTTGGTGAAGCATCATTTAGATCCAGTCCGTCGATCTGTGGTTTACCGAAGATACGTTGACGCTGACGTGCAATGACCGGACATTCACACAGCACATGTCTGGCCATCTCATCATACTCCATACAGAGCCTACATTTGGTGCCCTCACTTAGACCCATTCTGTGTAATGGTACTTTCAGCCTGCAGTGTCCGGTGTATGGATCAACCATTGTCCGGATATCCTGCCTGGTGAGCTCAATGAGTTTCCCGGCCCTCTTCCTGCAGGGTTCTGTAATGAACTCTTTGGAATGTGCCAGTCCCGGCAATTCTCTAGTATTGGTGGAACTTGTTTTCCATCCAGCCTGAGAGAGCAGTGTTGATTGTGTTGTATGCTATTCCAAGGGCTGGTTCGGGGCCAATAAAGACGGCAGAGGCCGCTTCACGCGCCAGCTGATCGGCAGTCTCATTTCACCGATGCCCAGAATGTCCCGGAATCCATACCAGCGACTCAGTGTTTATTCGCCCTAGGATGTTCAGTGTGTCCTGGCTGACTGTCGGAGAGTTATGATCTATCATCCAACGTGCGATCATTTCAATGGCGAAGAGTTCCGCCTGGAAAATTGTAGCCATTCATCCAAGACTATGTATAATCCTGATATTTTTCCGGCTGCAATAAGGTCCGGATCCAGAGCACCAAGTGATTTTCATAGCACTTATGTGAGATCGACTTGGATTTGAGTTGAATCTTTATCGCTTGTAAACGCAGTAATTGTTAAAAAAACTAATAACCCCTTTTTTATTGTAGATCGTCGCCGTAGTAGCTTTGGTTGGTCATTGCTTTGCCTTTCCAGGAGGACTAGGACTATATGGCGAACACGGATTTGGTAAGTACATTGACATATGAAGTAAAAGCAATTTTATAAAACTTGTTCTAGTATCAGTGCAGTTCTCTTTGTCTGACACGAAATCATAAAGCGTGATTGTTAAGTTTTGTATAAATTAATTTTTATGAATTTTTTTAATTTCAGAACTGTTGCCTAATTTTTTAAGAATTCATTCACCTGATTTCAAAACTTAGAGGAAACAGATAGGTGATGTAATTTATTAAAATAAGTCGTACTATTTTATTACTACGCTTTCGCGTGGAACTGAATATGTTTTCAATAAGATTCACTTTCAAACCTTCCATGAAAACGCGGCGAATCGACTTTTTTTTTCGTTGGCCTTGCCCAAGTTCATTACCGCTTTTTTGGAATCGTAATGGGATCCAACTGCATGAAAACGAGTATAGTACTGAACTGACTGATGACACCAATAATAAGCTGTTACTTCCAATATTTTGGCAAAACGTGGGTATACAGGCAGTGGCATAGCCAGGGGGGGGGGGTTTGGGGGTTTAAACCCACCCCCCAGGAGGTCCAACCCTATCTACAATAGATTAATCATGATCAAGGGCAGATAGCTACCCCCCTTTTTTGAACCTTTACTCCGGTTTGTGACGTGTGTTTGGTGTGATGTTTTAAATTTTAAAAATTTTGCCTGTGGTACTATGACGTCATTAATTGTGGCAATATTAGTTGAATTCTAAGGAATTTGTATCACCAATATTTAAAACGGCGCATTTATAATTTGGCAACAAATCTATATACAGGGTGGATTTTTAAATGGAACGGTGCTTCTAGAGGCTTTAGGGAAGAGAGACTTTCCGCCCATGATGAAAAAAATTTTTGGGGCCCCCAACTCGAGTCTCAGGGCCCACGAACTATTTCTTTTTGAATAAGAAGATACCACTTGTGACACCTTTTTGGAAAGCTTGTTAAAAAAGAAATTTAATGCACTAGTTTTTTTTTACTTTTGTCAACCAATCTGTCAAAAATAAAAAAAAGTATATTTTTTTGTCAATTGTTTTACCTTTAAAATAAACTACATATTTCTCTGTTTATTAAGCGGCATAAAGAAAATACCACACAAGGACATTATTGGCGGCCCATTTGGGGGCTCTCACTGAAGGGCCAGGGCCTACCAACATTTTTTTCATGAGGAGGTACCACTTATGGCACCTTTTTGGAAAGCTTGTTAAAAAAGAAATTCGACTAAATAACTTTTTTGACATCTGTCAACTCATATGTAAAAACTTAAAAAAAAAACTATTTTCTGTCAATATTTGTAGCTTCAAAATAAACTACATTTTCTTTATTTAGTAAGTGAAATAAATAAACTACTACACAAAGATATTATTATTATATTAGATAAAAGAGAACTAGATTTAAAGCACACGTCGATTTTCTTTTTCACTTAACCATCCTTAACGACAAAAAATATATTTTTTTAATTTTTTTACACGTGGGTTGACAGATGTTAAAAAAAGTTATTTAATCGAATTTCTTTTTAACAAGCTTTCCAAAGAGGTGCCACAAGTGTTATCTCCTCATGAAAAAAATGTTAGCAGGCCCTGGGCCTTTAGTGAGGGCCCCCAAATGGGCCGCCAATAATGTCCTTGTGTGGTATTTTCTTTATTCCGCTTAATGAATAGAGAAATATGTAGTTTATTTTCAAGGTAAAACAATTGACAAAAAATTTTTTTTTTAAATTTTTGACACATTGGTTGATAATATCGAAAAAAATATAGTGCTTTAAATTTCTTTTTTAACAAGCTTTCCAAAAAGGTTCCACAAGTAGCACCTTCTTATTAAAAAAAAAAGTTGGAGGGCCCTGGCCTTTTTCAAAACCTCTTACCTAAAGCCGCTAGAAGCACCGTTCCATTTAAAGAATCCACCCTCTATATAACACTGCAACCCACCCCTTCTTGGCATCTACCCAATCGACTTTTTCAAAAATATTCAAGATCAAAATTTTTAAATAATTTTTTTTTCTAAAAATTTTCGTCTGCGGCGTTTTACCAATGTTAAATATTGTTACAATTTTGTTTAATTTTAAGCAACTTAACAACATTAGAAAATAGTAAATGACAGACTCCCCCCCCCCCGCCTCCAAAAAAAGTAGACAACAAAGATGCTGGTCTTTGGAGAAAAAACGGGCAATTGCAGAACGTTCCTTTAAAGACATTCTAGAATCCCTCCACAGTATTTTGGGACAGTTTGAAACAGACGAAAACCACGATATTAGAAATACAGAACAGTACTATAGAGTTTCAATTTATAAACAAGTTTTAGACAAAATCATTTCGGACATAAAATCAAGGTTTTATAACGAGTATTTTTGACCAGAACATATTCATATCAAGTTTTATAAAATTAACTAATGTCTTTTCCAAATACTATAAACTGTTTGATTATTACAAAACACAAATTCTTGAAGTTTTATTGGGAGAAGTGAGTATTTGGATACAATATTGGTCAGAAGCAGGCAAAAGCTTAAATCAAAACATATATGATAACGTTTTCGAGGCAATGAACAAGTGTGGCGATATTTTTCCGTTTATAAAAACATTCTTGGATGTTTGTCAGTAAGTAATACTTCGTCAAAAATAAGCTTCTCCTGCCTCAGAAGATTGAAAATATAAGTAATTAAAAACACTATGACGGAAATTCGTCTGACGGGCTTAGCGTTGCTGCTTATCAACAGATATATTGAAATTGACATTGAGGGAGTCATTGACCGGTTTGCCCAAAAAAACTGTAAACGAACTTTATGCATCTTATAAAGGTAATGTTTCAACTTAAAGAGCTTTTTAGATCTCAAAAAAAGTATTTAGCCTATTAGGTTTTGTTTGTGGTTTGTATTAGTTTAATTTTGTGTTAACAATGGCATTTGTAGTGTCACTTTCTTAAAAATTTTCGACTGCTGCGCTTTGAAACCATTGATATATTTACCATTTTATTTTAATTTTAATTCAAAAAAATGATTTTTTTCAGTGCAATTTTCGCCTGCGGCCCTGTGATACTTTCATATTTACGATTTTAGTTTAATTTGACTCAAAAATTGCATTTTTAATGTAATTTTCTAAAATTTTTGCCGCATTTAAACATTTTTTAAAATAAAAAATGTATAAAATAAAAAACTTAAAATCTGAGTACCCCCCCTCCCCTAGATTTGAGGCCAAATCCAAGATATTACTAAAAATGTTCTATGTGTTTAGTGGACTAGTGTTTACTGCATATTTACCATTAATAATAAATGTAAATACCATTACACCCTGTATTACAATTTAGATTCCGTTTTAAGCCCACAATGCGCCTGACTAAATAGAGTCAATATAAGAAAAAAAACTTTCCAAAATCATTATGTTTCTATATAAGTCAAAGAGACATTTACAATAAGTTGGTAACAATTTTTAACGAGCGGTTTAATATAGGCACAGACGGTTGGCGGCAAGCGAGAGTTGCGCAAGAATTTATCATTACTTTCAAATTATTCACATTTAAAAAATAAACGTTCTTGAGATACTAACAAATAGCCACAATTTTTGCCCATTCTGGTTCTATTCTTTGACCTCATGTAGGCGTGTGATATAGTAAACATGCGAGATAACCTTGTGATAGATAAACAAAAGCCTCATGACCTCATGCATGCGTTCGATAAAGTAGACCCTGATCTTTTCCTTTTTTTGCGGGAATTCCTTATGATTTACCAAAAAAATTTTTTACCTATTCTAGTTCTAATCTTTGTCCTTATGCAAGTGTTTGAGACAGTTGACCTCAATCTCTACCTTATTTCGGTTCGATTTTTTTACCTCATGCATGCGTTTGAGGCAGTAGACCCCGATCTTTTCCTTATTTGCGGAAATGCCTTATGATATACAAACAAAAACAATTGTCCTCTTTCTTGTTCTAATCTTTGACCTCATGCAGGCGTTTGAGACAGCATACCCCAATATTTATACCTTTTTTTTGCAAGATTACCGTGTGATATACATAAAAAAAAACAATTTTCTCCATTCTTGTTCTATTCTTTGATCTCGTGCAGGCATTTGAGACAGTTGACCCCAATCTGTACCTACCTTTTTATGGTTCCATTCTTTGATCTCATGCATGCATTGAGACAGTAGCGGGAGTACCTTATGATATAGATAAAAAACAATTTTCTCCATTCTTGTCCCAATATTTGACCTCATGCAAAAACAATTTTCTCAATTGTTGTCCTAATCTTTGACCTCGGGCAGGCGTTTGAGACAGTTGACCCCATTCTTACCTTTTTTTGGTTCCAATCTTTGACCTCGTGCAATCGTTTGAGACAGTTGACCCCAATCTCTACCTTTTTTCGGTTCCATTCTTTGACCTCATGCTTGTAGTCGATACAGTAGACCCCGATCTTTTCCTTATTACGAGAATGCCTTATGATATACCAACAATTTTCCACATTCTCCAATCTCTACCTTTTTGCGGTTCCATTTTTTGACCTCATGTATGCGTTTGAGACAATAGATAATTACCTTTTTGCGGTATAGCTGTGGATCTGGCATAAGTCAAACTTTTTTTCTAAGGCCGCCAACTCGTGAATATTCAAACATTTGAATCGATGGCCGGAATTTATTAGCTTATTCGGTAAAAAAAAATTAATAAAAGTGCTCCGAGCCGTGTCTTGGTTTTTACAAAATGTGCCTTCCATTCAAAGTTCATCCAATTCTGATGCTTGTTTGACTACAAAAAGTGTGGATATCACATGACCCGTTTTGAACGTCACTTTGACATTTCTTGAGCTAAGGTCACTGACAGCAAAAAAGGGTCTCTACTCTTAATATCAAATACAAGAGAACAATCGATTTTTAGTGGAGCGAGCTAAAAATTAAAATTTTGTTAATTTATTACAACGTTTGTAGGTCACAGAGCAAGAAATCGAAAGTAATACTTATTATGTACAGATCAAAGCCCGATTTAATAACTATTATAATGCTCGCGAGTCTTATGCAAACGGCAAATATGCGCGCTCGCGGTTGAGTTCACATACTTTTTGCACTTTTCTTTATTCTATTAGTTCTGTTCTAATTATTTAGTGACCGCAGGTACGGTTCTCGTAAATGACCGACTTAATATGCAGCTTACAAATTCGTTATTTCGTAACCTTAAAGTATACGGGCATTTCCTTTTTTTACGCCCATATATCGTAGACGTATATACAGGGTGTTGTCGGAGGCAGCTGCAAAGATTCGTGTAATCCTTTTTCAAAACATGTACTGGCAACACACAGTGTGGATTTCGTGGAGGGTTGAGGACAAGAGACGCCTTGTTTGCTTGTTTCATAGATTATGAGAAATTTTTTTATCGAGTCCAACACGAAAAGCTCATAGAATATTAGCCACTTTAAGTTGGTCATGACACGTACGAGGTGCCCAGCGGTATAAGTGGAATTTTCCGGCTCGGATGTTTCTGCCTTTGACATTTTATTACCAACCTATTGATTTTTTGACTCCCGTCGAGAAAACTCTCTCCGCAGACGCTATACTACGTAGGTTAGCGTTATGTCTGAACGTTTTACCTGCTAAAGACGTGACCTTGATGAAAACGCTCAACGATAGACCGCAGAGATTGCGGAGTCTTTGCTTTTTTACAGATAAAAGAAAGACAGAATATTGCGCTATTTTCAACGTTTGCGCGTAACTTAAAGTGTCTATTAGTTGTGTTATTTCCGTCGCAGTGGAACTTATTCCGTCATTTCACACCGCACTGGTTGGTGTAGTGGGTACATATCTGCCCAGCCAACACGGTTCCCTCGAGTCTTCGTCGGCCCGATGTCGATTGCCGAATTTGCCGTCATCGGCATGACGTCGATTTACGACATCGGACCAGCAGTATTTTTTGTCCACTTTGCGATGTAAGCCCAATTTATGTTTTCCGAGGCAACGTTAGACTGTAGGCCGCCGTCGGACCAATGGTAAATTTTACTTTTTGCTGACATCGGCATACCGTTGCCGTACGATTAAGGTCCGATATGGTTTAACCACATGGTACCGACCATCCGCCCATAGAGCTGCTTAATTTTGTCGGTCTAACGTAGGCAAGCTGGTCTTGGCCCGACATCGATAAACTATTCAAGTCCGACATTGGTTTCCTAAAGCGGTCCAACATCGGCGATTGACAAAGGTCCGTCGGTGGTAGCTTAAAGCGGCCCGACAATGGCAAATCACAAAGGTCCGATAATGGGTGGATAATAAGGCCCCGCATCGGCCTCTCAAAGCGGGCCGACGTCGGTGATTGACGAAGGTCCGTCGGTGGTTGCTTGACACGATCCGACATTGGCAATCTACAAAGTTTCGATAATGCAAGGGGTGGGTTAAGTGGCGGAAAAGGTGATTATTGTAGAGAAGTACCACTCTCTTCTGGAGTGCGCATTCTAGTTTTGAAATATCTTTGCTCGTTATATATATAATATTATCTTTCACTGTACAGGGAACATAGTGACATTAGCGCCATCTCTACAAACTAGGAAGAAACTATTAAACATTTTAAACATTTTAATGTGACGTGCCATTGTCTTTTGCCGGTTATCGACCAATCGAACAAAAATCTGATCAGGCCATCGTCGGTCCTAAAGCAGATAGATTGCGTTTCGGCATAAAGTCGACTATAGTAAATCGGACCATCGTCAGTTGCCGATTCTCTACCAATCAAACAAAGTTCCAATTGGACCATCGTCGGCCCTAAAGCAGATAAAGTGGTCGTCGGTATAAAGTCGGCTATAGTAAATCGGGTCATTAACAGTTGCTGATTCTCAACCGATTAAACAAAGTTCCAATCGGACCATCATCGGCCCTAAAGTAGATAAGGTTTGCGTTGACATAATGTCGACTATAGTAAATCGGTCCATTTTCAGTTGCCGATTCTCGTCCGATTAAACAAAGTTCCAATCGGACCGCCGTCGGCCCTAAAGCAGAAAAAGTGGGCGTCGGCATAAAGTCAAATATAGTAAATCGGGCCATCGTCAGTTGCCGATTTTCGACCGATTAAACAAAGTTCAAATCGGACCATCGTCGGTCCTAAAGTGGTGTCGGCATAAAGTCGACTGTAGTAATTTCTCAGTTGCCGATTATTGGCCGAAAACTGAAAATTGCAATCTGTCCAACATCGGGCCAGCGTGTAGTCGCCGATGGCGACGACGTTGTCGACATTGGCCCGATTCATTGCCGACGATTTGTGTTTGCTGGGGTGGCACAAGTTCTCACGCGCACAATCAAATAGTATATTTTTACTTCGTACTCAATACGTATTGAGGAGATTAGACACTTCAAGTAAATATTTCAACGCATCGGTACGTAACGCGTTCGAAACAAAGTCAAAATACACTACATTTTTGACTTTTTTATGCGATGTTTCGAACGATGCCCGTTTTCTTGAAGGTTGCGATGACAGAACTGCTGATTGAAATCGTTGCGTATGTTCGTGGGTCCGTAACGATACGTACATCCTTCCATACGCAACAAGATTCTGTCATCACATCCGTCAAAGAAGCAGGCATCGTTCGACACATGGCATGAACAAGTCAAAAATGTAGTGTATTTTGACTTTGTTTCGGACGCCTTACGTATACCGATACCGATGCGTTGAAATATTTACTTTAAGTGTCTACTGTCTTCTTTTTCTTTCATAGAGCAGGTTCTCTGTTCCGACAAAGATTCGAGCGTGATATACGAAAGAACAAGATGCTTGATTTTCGATACGTAATGAATACGATATGAAAACATACTAAAGGCGGAAGTTAAAAAAAATACCTTTAGCCATTTTTCTGGAAAAAGTTATTTTCGGACCTCTCAGTTCATTTTTGGTTTAGAATTTTAGATTTTTATTGACATTAAGGATATTTTGGAACGCTTCAAATTTTGACAACTTTGACAGCCGCTGTGGTAGTGTTTAACAACCACTACCACTACCTCACATCGATTTTACCAGAGTTTTTGGAACACATTAAAAACTGTCACTTGTAAAAAAATTTAGAGATGAGAAAAAACAAAAAATTGGACTTAATTTTACGAAATAAGTGTTTTATATGTTGGAACGTGGTAACATTTTATTATTTTTAAAATTAATTGCGCCAAAATTCACTAAAATTAACTAGAAAAATAACCACAACCACAAAGAAATGATTCGTAGCTTACGGCAGTGGTAGTGGTTAATTACCACAACGGTATGACGTTTAGCTATTGCGTAGACGCAGTGATTACCAGAACCACTACGCAGTGTCAAATAAGCGTTCCAAAATATCCCTATTACACTTGTTTGATATTAGGAATTAAATTTGATATTTTTCTTTTGGTAGAGTACCTAAATATCACATAACATTATTTCTAATGATTTTATCACAAAAAGTAGCGTATAAAACCTCGTGATTAAAGTTTTTTTTTATCCCTTTGTGTATGATATAGGTCCTACTATTGAGCTCACATAAGGTAGTAACAGAATAGATAATTCAGTTTTGATTTTATTTTGGTTTTTGTTTTCAGGAGGAGGGGGTGAAGGCGGAGGTCACTTTCTTTCTTTGGGCGCGGGACCGACTTATGTAGCTGGCCCATCTGCCGGATCAAAGAATTTGGTTGGACCACAAGAAGGTCCGAGTTATAATCAAGGTCCTTCGGACGGGCCACATCATCTTGTTGGACCTAAAACGGGACCAACCAGCATCGTAGGACCATCCCAGGGCACTTCCAGCGTAATTGGGCCTACCCAGGTAATTAAAATTGTTTATTTTTTTTCATCAAAAATAAAACCAACGACGGTCATTGGTTAACCCCAACACCCACAAAAAAAAGTATGTTATTATTGTTTAACGACTTATTAAACAATATTATTAATTTTTTACAATATTTCCCTTTGGTTTTAGGGCGGAGCCAACATTGTCGGACCAGTTGTTAAAGCGTCTTACGGAGGTGGAGGAGGGTACGGTGGAGGACACGGAGACGTTAGCTATGGTGGAGGACACGAAGATATTGGCTATACCGGGTATGGCCATCAGGAATCTTATGGAGGTAAGCGTATACAATCCCGCATATCATATGATACCTAGACAAATTTTATCAGAAATTTTTTATGCGGGCGATAAAACAATTTACTCCCAGTAACTCTCTGCTAATTATAAAATCAATTAGTATGTTTTGACATCGTACTCAATACGTATTGAAAAGATTTTCTTCTTTTACTTTCATAAATCATGCATGCATGTTATCTATTCCGACAAAGAGCGTGATATATGGAAGAACAAGATGCTTAAATTTCGATACGTTTTGAATACGATGTGAAAACATACGAAATAAAAGGTAAAATTCGTGATAAATGTAATCTTATAAGAAAAAAAGCAGCACGTCTTTTCATAGGTATAAGTTTCTCTAGAGTACAGGCAATAAAAGATTTAAAAAGAAAAAAAATTTTAACAGCTATTTTTTTGTGAAAATATGTTCAGAAGGTCTCTAGCTGCGCGATAAGTACTCCATGAAATATGGGAAGGCAAAGGAGAGCAAAATCAGACTCTTGCAAATATCTGAAAAATTAAGGATTTACCTGAGAAAAGCAAAGGTAGACATTTTAAAGCAGATCAAATGAAATTAGCGAAGTTATGGGTACAACCCAAAACTCAACGCCACTGTGTTTTACTCTAAAATACAAGTAAGGAACCAATTTTAATAAATTTTGGTATAGTCTGACCATCGATCTAGGAGACTCAACATTATCCATGGCCATTCATGCGACTCAGCGGGTGTTCGAATGAAAACAGGGACGCACTTAGTGTTGTAATAGATCAGTGAATTTCTACCACGGATCAACTTAAAGGTGAAGAAGATAATATGTTTTAATGACGGTTCGGTCTAACAATTTTTTTTTATGAAAAAATTATTTTAGTCTAATAGACACATCATACACCTACAAAATATATTTGCTCATGGAATCAAAAACACAAACATAAGTTAAATTTATAAAATTGAGCTTAACAGGTAAATAAATATATAGTACAAAAAAATACGGGATAGTAAAAAAATTAACAAATTTTATCAGTTTTTTTTCCTGCAATTTTCCGAGCTTTTACTTAAAATATTCTGTTCCGCCGACCTAATTAAAGCTACCACAAAAGAATTTAAAGTTGGCGAAACATTATTTCTTTTAACCGCTTAAACGGACCGATTCCATAATCACTTGCCATTTATTAATGTTTTTTATTTTAAAACCGTTTTTTAAAATACATTCTCTCACTGTCTCACGGCAACACTGTATTCCTGTATCATCTTTTTTTAATCTTTGAATTAATGTTTGTAATGTAGGAATCATTTGTTCCCTATACACTTGATATATTTTTCTACGAATGATATTCACTTCACCCATGTCCAATTTCTTAGTATTAGAATCATTTCTTTTCCTTCTCCCAACTATCGGTTTATTTACTACACGCCACACTGTTTTTACCGATCTTCGTGTTCAGGCTGCCGCTTCCTTCACTGCACCAAATTTTGATAACCCACGTTCAAGAAGGGTGGTACAAACGTGAAATATCACTTTTTTGTATCAAGTGACAAAATATCGCGTTTAAATTGTTTTTTTATCACTTATTTCTCTTGTAACGTCATTATTCCCCGTATCTCCACGTGACGTACTCGGTTGTTCCTCCCACGGACGAAACATTTTTCGTACTATCACAGTTAACAACAAATAACTTCTTTTGTCACCAAACATCAACTGCTAACTGATTTTCAAAACTAGAAATCAGCTTGGTATCTTAAGCCTGTCCTAATTATTCTAGGAAAATTAATTTGTAACGTAATCAAACCTTAATTTTATAACCTTCCGTAATTAGTTGATAAATTTTAATTCGGCCAAAAACGTGTACTTATTAAGAAATAATTACATATTTTTAAATCTGCACCTGTAATCCTCAGAAATGATAGCATGTTTACAACTTTTTTTATTTACTTTCACACCTCGAACAATAGGTGATTATTAGGGTAAGGGATTAGCCTTTATAATGAGTCTCTTAGATCTATGGTCGTACTATACATACCTTGAATATGTGAACAAAGCATGTGGCTGGGGCGCTCGAGCTATCTTTCTCAAGTTTACGCAGTTCTCAGCTTTCTCTCTCGCACCTCAATAAATGCGCACTCAAGAGTCGAACTTGTGCACGCTGGTTATGATCAAGTAGTTACCAGTACCTTTTTTCTTTTTTGTCGCGGTTACGGTTAACCTTGGTCCTAAAATTTCCCAGAAGTATAAGCAAACCAAGGAGACCTCGATTGTGTAATATCTTTGAATATTGTTTAAATTTACAGATAATTGTTTATGTTTACATGTCTATATAATCAAAAGTTTTTAATTTTTATGAATTTCCGGATTATACTTAAATTTTCATATCAAAAATGCTATGACGTCATGTATTAGCTGACATGAACAGAAAAAATCGATGTAGACAGCGCATCCTGTCATGTTCGATTCCTTGAGAATCAGAACCAGCCTATTTTGCCGGTTCAGAATGGTTGCGGTTCTCAAGGTATGGATCTCCACAGGGTGTCCTATCTACGTCCATTTTTTCTGTTCATGTCAGATAGTAGATGACGTCATAGCATTTTTGATGTGAAAATTTAAGTATAATCCGTAAATTCATAAAAATTAAAAACTTTTGATTATATACACATGTAAGCATAAGCAATTATCTCTAAATTTAAACAATATTCGTTATTTCCTTATACTTCTGGGAAATTTTAGGACCAAGGTTAACCGTAACCGCTACAAAAAGAAAACAGCTCAGGGAAGTAAAATAGGCGGAATAATAATACCCCTAAGAAAGAACCCCGCACGAAATACATTGAAAAATTATTTTGGTGAAATTTGACGAAATTAAATCAGAAAAATGGGTAAATAAAAATTGATTTCTATGACTAGTTCCAGAGATATAGATGGTCAAAGTTTAAAAAAACGTCATTTCGGGGTATATTAGGTACGCTCAAAAAGGCATTTCCTGACCGAAATAAAATAAGTAATCGACGAATATGGGTTACGGAGGAATCATACATGAGCTTCCTTATTATTTTGTTGATAAAACGTTAACATTTTGTATACAGGGGCTAGTCAAAGAAAACATTTTTTGACACATTTTTATTTTCCTCTACACAAAAATTAAAAAGTTATTTTTGAGGTAACATTAATTTTTAGTATTTTCTAGGTAAAATGAACAAGTTTTTCCTCCCAGTAACAGTTACTTTGTATTACATGTTTTTTCCAATTTTTTAACTATAAAAACTTGACAAAAATTGTTTCCTACTACGAAATAATTATTTTGCATCTTAAAAATCTAAATATTATTTTGCATTCAGTTAACCTCATAAGTAGATAAACTTTAAATAAAATTGATTTTATTTTATAATTTGTTTCCTAGTTACGAGGTACATGCAAAAAGTTCCATATCATTAATTTTTATAAAAAAGTAGTTAATTTTTAATTTCTTTAATTATGCGTACGCTTTTATCATACTTTTATCTAATACAGGGTGCAATTTTTTTATCACTTTATATTTTACAACTAGGATGATGATTTTTTAGGTTTCTTAGGGTACTCTAAACTTACTTTACTTACTGTTTAACACTTTTGGTGGGGCTGAATTATCAAACAAACAATAAATTACCATAAATTATGATTATGGGTAATTGCTCTCCCTTATACCTACACAGTGTCGTAGCCAGAGGGGGGTTTTGGGGGTTACAACCTCCCAGATGGCCCATATTCTGTTTTAATGTACCCGCTAATAGGCCAATAAATAATAATTTAATTAATAATTAGGTTTCTTTTATTCGTAAAACGCTGTTATTTTTTGGGAAACCTTTGGCGCTAGTGTTTTTACGGTAGTTTAACCAAGCGCAAAAATATTTAAGTTTAGGTTTTAATAGTTTAATCTTTATAGCTTTTTTCTTGTTTCTTTTTCATTAATTGTTAATTGTTATGGTAAAACGACGATTATTACAATTTACCTAATAGTTTACTCCTTATAGTTTTTTTATTGTTATTTTCATCGTTACTTAATTATCGTTATGGTAAAACACCGATTAGTACAATTTACCTATAGCTTTTTTTATTGTTATTTTCATCGTTACTTAATTATTGTTATGGTAAAACACCGCTTATTACAATTTTGCTACATTAAAACAGAATCTGGACCCTCGGGGTTTTAACACCCGCCACCCTCTGGCTACGTCACTGGTAATTTATTGTTTATTTGACAATTTAGCCCCACCAAAAGTGTTAAACAGCAAGTAAAGTAAGTTTAGTACCCTAAGAAACCTAAAAAATCATCATTCTAGTTGTAAAACATAAAGTGATAAAAAAATTGCACCCTGTATTAGATAAAAGTATAATAAAAGCGTACGCAAAATTAAATGAAAATCCCTCGATCAGTTTATGATGATATAGAACTTTTTGCATGTACCTCGTAGCTAGGAAAAAAAATTAAAATAAAATCTATTTTATTTAAAGTTTATTTACTTATCACTTTAACTGAATACAAAATAATATTTAGATTTGTAAGTTGCAAAATAATTATTTCGTAGTAGGAAACAATTTTTGTCAAGTTTTTATAGTAAAAAAATTGAAAAAACATGTAAGACAAAGTAACTGTTACTGGGAAGAAAAACTTGTTCAGTTTATCTATTATTGTATAAAGAAAAATAAAAATGTGTCAAAAAATGATTTTTTTGACTAGCCCCTGTATACAACCTGTTAACGTTTTACCAACAAAGTAATAAGGAAGTCAATGTGTGCTTCCTCGGGAACCCATATTCGTTGATTACTTATTTTATTTCGGTCAGGAAATGCCTTTTTGAGCGTACCCAATATAAACCGAAACCACGTTTTTTTAAACTTTGACCGTCTATATCTCTGGAACTAGTCATAGAAATCTTTTTATTTACACATTTTTCTGATCTCATAACGCACTCTAACATACTAAAATTTCGTCAAATTTCACCGAAATAATTTTTCAATGTATTTCGTGCGGGGTTCTTTCACAAAAATGACCGCCTTATGTAGGTGACAGTTATGAGCCTAAAAGAACGTAGTCATTTCATTCGAATCGACTTGACATTTTTTTCTGATGCGTCTTTTCCACAATCAGTAAATGGTATTTTTTACCATGATTTTTCGTAATATATTAAAATTTTGTTTCTTCAAATTTTTCCTTAATAGAAAAAGTAAGGTTATATAATTTTTAGATGGGTTTCAAGTCCCTCTGTAAACACGATATATATTTGCCTGCTTTTTTATTAGCCACACACTTGCTTGAACCAAACGAAAAGTTACTAGGATGTTGCTGCGTTGTTTTTTAGTCAAAATAAAGTGTTTTCGTATTTTTTGCGTGTTTTTGCTAAAAATTTAATGTTTTGATTTGTTCAGTGCTGTTATACAACCGGAATGACTAGTTTTTTGCCTTTCATATCCCACATAACAATTAAACATTCATGTACTTACAGAACAATGAATGTGATATGAATGTTATATTTTGACATTGGGAATATTGCTAACAAATTCCGGCAATAAGTTACGTTCTAGCTCATACAAGTGATTTAAATGTGATAGAAACGTGACGTGAAACATGACTATAATACGACCAGAACGTTTTTTTAAAAGAATTCAGTGACTATAATATCCCACATAGCAAATATTTATATCTCTCTATATATGATTTTGTGATTCAGAACCTGTCCATATGACATATCCTAAGATATGTGTATATATCCACATGAATATCCACCGAATATGCATTAGTCTTCCACTAAAGTGCAATTAAGAAGTATATCAATGCATCACCATTATATGCTGTAGAACTTGAGATTAGTTATCAAAAGATTACTAAATAATTTTTTGCTGTCTTATATGTATAATAATATTACCTGCTACATAGAGAACATATTGATTCTAGTGCCATCTACCTACAATAGATGACATTAAACTAAAAAATCACGTTCTTTTCACAAGATAGTAATATTACATGACAAAATCCTGTCAAAAATATTTTTTTGGAAATATTCATAAAAATCACTTGATTATCACGTTATCATGGGAATATTATTATTTTATTATCAAATAAATATAACTGTCACAAACTCTTAAAGAATATTCAACAAAAAATAGGTCTGGAACATTCCTGTCATATTCGCAATAGAATATTCCAAAAATCACTTTTAGGGAATATTTCTACAACATGAATATTCCTCCAATGTTATGTGGGATATGTGTTGTGCGATAACCCTTTTTATTATGAGCCTCAGAGTTAGGGGAATTTTGTCAATACCAACTGATTTAGGCTCACAAATGTCAGGTACATGTATCGGTCATTTTCTTTATAGGCTATTATCATTCCAACTATTTTTATTTCTGTGGCAGTTAGTTAATTTTATTTCTTACTTTTAGTTTCTGCTGGAGCTATTTCCCATGATGGTGGAGTACTTAGAGGCCCAATTACCGTGCCCGTTGTAATTAAAGGAGCTTCAGGTACTTCTTTCCATTACTCATTATTTGTATTATTTGTTATAGTCTTGTATTGGTGTCAGTAGAAAAAGTAAGGTTATATCATTTTTAGATGGGTTTCAAGTCCCTCCGTAAACACGATATATATTTTTTACAACGAAAATTTCACACCAGTACTTACTTTTTAACCAATCAAAGTCGGTTTTTTTCACTTGGGTGGGTTACCAACAGCGGATTAAAGTGGAAATCTTTTGACTTAATTTTTTTTTTACTTAAACAAAATTATAAATACCTCTTAAAATATTTTTATGGTAAAGCCATGATGACCCCTTTTAGATGTGCTTAAATACACTTATAGTAAGAACTTGGTAAATTTAAAGACTGTAAAGAACTTTGATTGAAAGAAATTAATACCACCTTATGCTTTGAGAAATTACAATTTTTGCTGTTTTTTGGATAGAAATGGCAAAATAAAAATCATATGCACGACCCCACTCAAGATGACAGGCATCTTTCTCTAAAATACTTTTTTTATAGCCTGCTGTCTCTCTTCAACAACCTTAAATATTTTAGCACTTTACTAAATTATCTCTCCATCTACCTCTAAAATTCTGCCCTCTCTCTCTAAATATTTTTCATTTTAACACTATCTTTTAAAAATACATTTAAAAATATCGAACGAAGAGCACTGGTAGAGCGGCTTTTTACTCGGTGACGTTTATTGTTGCGACATTTTATTCTTTGACAGTTTGATATTTTGACGATGTTTTTAAATGATTTTTTCGTAAATACTGGCGGAAATGGCTTAATTTTTAGGCAAGAATAATTATATTTTTTTAATATTACTTTATTCTGCTATTTCTCTTTAATTTTTTATGTAAAAAAAGGACAGATATCTTTTTTTGCACCCGTGATAAAAAAAAAGTTTTTTTTTGCATCGGAAACCAACAAAGTCATGTTTTAGTTATCTGCTAAATAATTTAATGGTAAAGCCATGATGACCCTTAAAATAATTTAGTTAAATATCTGTTAAATGATTTTTAGATGTGCTTAAATACACTTATAGTAAGACACATTTTTTGGAAATTTAAAGACTGTATAGAACTTTGATTGAAAGAAATTAATACCACCTTATATCTCACACAGTTTATGTATTGAAAAATTACAATTTTTGCTGTTTTTTTGTATAAAAATGGCAAAATAAAAATCATATGCACGACACCACTCAAGATGACAGGCAGATGACATAACAGAAATTTTTATTAAACCATTGCTTTAAATTATTTTCATATTTCTCTAAAATACTTTTTTAATAGTCTGTTGTCTCTGTTCATCAACCTTAAAAATTTTTGCACCTCACTAAATTATCTCTCCATCTACCTCTAAAATTCTGCCCTGTCTCTCTAAATATTTTTCATTTTAACAGAGAGGAAATGTTTTCTGGCAGTACTTTTTTCGCTAAAAAAAAATGTGAGTGTTTTATTCTAGAAATCGAAAGTTTGGTCTTTAAACTGTGGACAAAATCATGGCATAAAAATGTGAAAACATTGTAAAAAATGCTTAATCAAAAACGTTACCCCTTAAACTATGCTAAAATATACTTAGTACTTTTTTTAACGCTAAAAAAAAACAGTGAAAACTTGAAACATGTGAATGTTTTATTCTAGAAATCGAAAGTTTGGGCTTTAAAATGTGAACAAAATCATGGCATATAAATGTGAAAAATATTGTAAAAAATGCTTAATCAAAAACTATGCTAAAATATTTTAAGACTTAAATTACCATCATGGCTTGAACCTAACAGGTATTTAAGAAAACTATTTTAAGGGTCATCATGGCTTTACCATTTGACTATTTAAAACAAAATTATTATGGATATTCTTAATGTTATTTCTGTGATTTATTTAATTTTAGCCCCGAAGAAGGAACAAAACGTTCCGAAAGCTTGGTTTTATAAAAGAGTTTTAATAAATTAGTTTTACATTTGGACCGAAAATCCTGTTATTCCTACAAACTAAAGACAATAGAGAGATATTGGAGGTTCAATAGCGCCAGGCACTAATAATTCCTGGCCGTATTTGACATCTGGGCATGCGCAGGAAAACAAAAATAAGGCCAGAAATTAATAAAGCTAGTGCCTGCCACTATTAGTGGACACTTTACGCCGCAGCACAGTCAGACGTTATCTTTTCTTTTTTTTTCTAGGTGATTAAGCCATAGAGATTTTTTGTGAAATTTATAGCATTTATAGCCCACCTTCAAAGAAGAATTGATCAATAACCTTACTTTCTTTGTTTATTTTCGGGAATACGTTCTATCTAGATGAAAAGCAGCTAGGCACCTACTAAAAAAGGCAGGCCTTAAAAAACTCCAAGTGGCGACCCACTTTCTTCACAACACAAACAAATTTTTGTAGGTTAGGAACAATCACACATTTTTTTTTTAGGTTAGGGATAAATCCGTCCAATAACTCTATTTTCTGAAACAATTTAAAGTCAGGCACTATTTGTCTTATTAATGTAAGGATGGCACTATTCAAATATCTCTCTATTTATGCTACAATTCGTTTATTCTGACGCAAAGACAGGAATTTAAGTTACAAATTAACCTTTAGGCAGTACCCTCTCCAGATAGGCCGATCAACTCATACCGATTTAGTGTCCTTTTCTCCACCTTCGCCGCCATTTTCACTCAAAAGTGACAGATAATCCATTAGTTTTCTGTCAAAATGACGGCGAAGGTGGAGAAAAGGATAATAAAACGATAAGAGCTGATCGGCCTATGTGGAGAGGGTATTGCTTTAGGATACCTCATCTGTTTTTGCAAAAATACTTACTTTTTGTGGAATTCTTATACAATCCTCGAAGCAGGACAACTCTAGAAGTTAAAATGGAGCAATTTATTAGATAATTTAGAGAAAAGACTTATACGTCAAATCGGACCAGAGACTAAATTTACCCAGAGAATATAAATTTACCTAACCGTTATGCCTCTCAGATTACTCCATCCGCTCGTTCAAAATTCGCTCCTTTTTCTTTGGTGATATCCAATTGTATGTTCTATACTGGAGAACAAAAAAAATGCAACACACACACACGAGAAAAGACAAATATTTGGAAAGTAATTCATTTATATATTAATACATTAGGATGCGCTTAGTAATACATTTCCAAGAAGATTCCTCCATGATAATCATCAAAAAATTAATAATGAGTGGCTCCTCCAAGCTTATTCACTTATGCACTCGTTTGTTCTATTGGGCATTGACAAAATAACATAATCTATATCATATTGAGGAACACTCATCCAAATCCTCCTTACTGCATACCAGAGTTCATCTAAGTTTCCAGGGGGACGTGGTAATCGACTAAGATTGTGCCCTATCATATCCCATACGTGTTCGATAGGCGACAAGTCAGGCGATCTTGCTGTCCATTGTTTCACGAGCAATATGCGGTCTGGAATTATATTGTTGAAAGATCGAATCTGGGAGAGCTTGTAGGTAGGGATGTAAAACTGGCTGCAGCACTTCATCGATATATCGCCGAGCAGTCAGATTGCCGTTCATGAGGACTAGAGGTGATCTGCTTCCTAAACATATAGCACCCCATACCATGATACTTTGCTGTCTTGCTGTATCACGTTCAACAGCAAAGTCTACATTTCGTCTCTCACCTCGAAATCGCCTAACCCTCATGCGTCCATCATGGCCGTCTAAACAAAACCTGGATTCGTCGCTAAAGCTAATGGTATTCCATTCGTCCATTCCAAGGCGCGAGCCTTATGTTGTGTGGTCAAAGATACCACCAAAACCGGACGGTAAGCCCTCAGCCCCACACCAAGCAATCTTCGATTAACTGTCATCCTTGAAAAAACTCGTCTTGTAGCTGCAACTAGAACATCTCTTACTTGCGTATACTGTCCCGTCGATTTCTGAGAGCAAGAAGTCTGAGATGCCGTAAATCACGACCTTGTCATAATCTAGTTCAGAACCCGCACGACGTCTATAAGTCTCATCATTGGACCACCTTCTCCAAACTCTTAACACTGTTGATGGATTGGCGTTAACCCTTCTTGCAATTTCCTGTAGACCAAAACCAGCTTCTTTCATGCCCACGATGCGTCCTTTCTCGAAGTCGTTTAAATGATGAAATTGATGGCGGCCGCGAACTCTTGGCATTTTTATTTTTTAAGTAGACTGTGAGCAATCCAAAAAGACCAAAAACTACGAGAAAAATAATTTAAAATTTTCAGAAAAGGCCTCTTATGTGTTGCTTGTTTTTGAAAATGATCTGTGAAAAAAGAAAAGATTAGAAGACAAAAAATGTATCAAATATTTCTTTTGAGATAAGGTATACACACAAATAATTTTACATACATACATATGGTGTTGCATTTTTTTTGTGTTCTCCAGTATATTTTCTCTGCTTATAAGTTATGCTTATTGCGGATTCATTTAGTTGGTGTAAATTTCCGTTAAAGCGCATACGCCCTAATTGTTTGATATTTTGTTTCAGGTAAAATTGTAGCTGATGGCCTTTACGGACTTCCGGATGGGCACGGACACAGTAGTGGACACAGCTACTATTAGATGACTTTCATATTTAAACGAAAATTTCTCGATACAGTATTATTTTTACCTTTTTACTGTTGTAAACTTAGTTATGACCAAATATTTTAAGTTATTAAGAGCCGAAAGTATTTTCTAATGTGAGGCTCTATTTCAATATCAACGTCTCTATGAGTAACGATGATAACAATGGAAAAACTGTTCAGTTATCAACATTTTGGAAGACAGTTTTTTATTTAAGTGGTAAATAACAACTTAAACCAGATGAATGTTTAAAATTAAGTTATTTAGAAAATCAGTTAATTAAAATTAAAAAACTTTGCTTGACCAGAGTTGTTAACTACCTATATATAATAAAAAACTTTCTTTTAAAAGTTCGTATTATTCTGACGTTGAGGTTGAACGATTCAGATTAGAAAAGTAGACGTTTACTCATTGGTAGAACAAAAAACCAGTGAGTAAATGATTTCTTTGCTTCAATTTTAAATTCGAAAACTCAAAGGTAAAGCAGGCAATTGCCGCAACTTGATAAAAGTTAGTTTTTGGTTGGCAGGATTATTAAAACTTGCCTAACTTGTGTGCGCCTATTTTGACTCGCTTTTTTTATGATGGTCGTACAAGTTTACCTTCTGTGATTGTTATGTATTAATAAATTTAAAGTTTTCTGTTATTTACGTATAGTTATTTTTATAATTATGTATGTTCTCCTTATTGTACAAAGTGTCTTTATATGCGTTAATATATAAAATGTGGATTATAAATGACTAATATATGGACTAAAAGAGGTCCGATTTTTCAATAGTGGTTTAAACTTAGATTCAATTCAATTGTAAACCAAGTTTGGTTCAAATCAAGTTTAAACCGGAATAAGATTACTCCGCAAGGTAGTTTTAATTTTGGTAAAAAATTACTGAGATTTGAAGTTTACAAGGATTTTCTGAAATTTTGAGTGGCTATTTTTTCGTGTTTTTTGGATGTTTTTATCAAAAAAAATGGCCAGAAAACCGTGCTTCACAAACTTTTCCCAAAAAGAGAAAACAATTTTAATTCAGACAGGATCAATCGCCAGCAAAAAAAAATCGAATTTTCGTTTAATAGTGAGAGTGGTGCAATTTTTTGAGATACGTCGACATTAAAATGGAAATACGAGTTTTTAAAAAAAGATTTCAACAAAAAATTATTTGTTTTCACAACCAAACACAAGCCAAAATCAGCTGTGTGCGATAGAAAGTTCACTGGTTAAAATTTACCAATTAAAAAAAAAAAATATATATATATATATATATATATATATGTATGGGAGTTTTTTCTTAAAATGGCTAAAACATGAATTTTTATGACACTAAAAAAAAAATATTTGCGGTAATTCTACAAGTCCAATTTTTGGTCAAAAATCGAGATCATGATCCATTTTATAAGAATCACTTAAAAAGTTGGTTAATATCACTCTTTAGGAAGCCGAAAATAACCTCAGAATCACCAAATGTTAGCGTCCGAAACGTGTCACTCGAGGAATTTTTAGTTTTTAAACGTATATATTTTTAAGATTAAAAATGGTAACAATAAAGAGGCATACATTAAATTAAACTTTAAAGTTTCTAGAATCCTAAAACATCATTTTTTGACTAGTAGCCTTAAAATTAATTCCAGTATAAAAATAAATATTTTGTCACCAAGTTTTTGTAATCGTCCGAAACCACAGAATTTTCTGTGAAGAAATTGAATTTGAAGTTGCAACGTTGACATTTTGTTAAATTAAAGCTTTTGAGGTGAACAAGTGGGTGGTAAATTTTGCCGGTAAGTATTTGTTTTTTATGTGTTATTATTAGTAATTAAAAGAAATATATATTTTCATAGTTGGCACAAAAAAACTTGTAATCTCCGAAACATGACATTGCCACGACACTGTTCCGAATAAACAAAAAAAACACTATTTGGACAAACATTTTCATGGGCGGTGTCTGAGTTCACAACAACAAAAAAGTCATTTTCCTACGACCTGGAAAAGTATACGTCAAACTGACGTTAAAGCTAGGTAGACCTGTCAACATTACTTTCCCGCGCGATTGTTGTAATAGTTATTATCCTAAGAACTGCGGAAAGTTAATCTTTCCCGTACGCGACTGCCGTTGACCCGAAAGAAGCGCAGTGGAGCATGAGTTAGGATCAATATTTTCTCTGCGACTAATCAAAAAGAAAAAAAGCCGATAATAAAAAATCCGACTGCGGGAAAAACATTTTTCCGCACTCAGTGCGAGAATGTCTCGGGGTAAATTCATTCATCAGTGCAGGAAAGTGACACTTTCCTAACTAAAATCCGTTCGAGAAAGTGGTGTTTCCCGCACGGTCGTAGAAATAGGTATTATTTTTATGTATATAATATCTTGAATTAAAATATATTGTCGCGTGCGTTACATTAAAAATAGTGCGGAAAAGTAAACATTGTGCGGAAAAGCAAAAATCTTGCGGAAAAGTGACTTGTCCGCACGCAACTGCCGTTGACGGAGCAACGCGCAGCGGAGTTCTGTCAAGCAGTTAAGTGCGGACAAAAAAGTTTCCGCACGTGTTAAGAACAATTGTTTTTCTACTCGCTTGACTTAAGTATTAAATTAACTCAATAAAAGGAATTTTGAAAATGTTACTCTTTATTTATCGTGACTAAAATGTTTACCTAACATAAAAAAGAAAAATTTTTTAAAATATAGCAATATATTAATTTTTTTATTTTTGGTTTAGTGCAGAAAAGTACCATAAAGTTAACTTTTCCGCACTAGTGCGGAAAAGTGCATTTTCCGCACGCTAGTAGAATAATACTTTTACGCACTCAAACTTGTTCAATGAACGTTTGATTAAACCCATTTTGTACAAATAATTACAGAAAATAGTACAAAGCTTGAGTGTTCGTAGGAAAAATAGCATACATAACTCGTAAGAAAGTGACTTTCTAACCACACACGCGTAAAATTTGTCACTTCCTTTGTTATGTAATAAACTGATAAAGTGGGAGCCAGATATCCTTTGTTTTTGAGATACAAAGCATCCAATCGCCCTTGTTTTTTGTGACAAATTGTTCGAATAAAAGAAAAAAAAAGGAAATTGGTTAGAGTCACACAAGGAAAATATTTGATAATAATTTAGTAGAAAATAAAAAAAAAATAAATTAAACGGTTTTTTTTTCTGGTATTTCAAAGAGGATTCTGTCCAGATATTTTTTATAAAGTTCTTCTTTTTTTAAATTATTGAGCCATCTTTTTTTACCTATTTGTCTGTTTTTTAAAAAACATATTGGAAAAAAATTTGAATCCTAATAAAGTATACTATTTCTTTTGCTGTTGGAAAAAATAAAAAACACAGAAAAATTTAAACAATTAAAACAAAAGAAATTAATCATCAAAAAAGATCAGAAAAAATCAAAATTTCAGTTAAAGTTAACGTGCAAAGCGGAAGAAAAATCCCCGAAGATCATGTTTGAAAATAAAACATTTTAGTTCTTTATTTCAATTTTTTATTTTATATTAAATCACCTAACGTAATTGTCCGAAACAAATGTGTAATCGTCCGAAACGCCTGATGTATAAAATTCAATCGTCTTCTATGTGTCATTTTTCCTATATTTATAAATATTTTTTTATTTTATCAAGTAAGGTACGTATCAAAAAGTCGAACACACATCTTTTTCGGTCAGATCGTGAGATGTAGTTCAACTAGCAAAGAAAATTCTCAAAAAATTCAAAAATTTATTATTTCCTTTAAGGATTTATAGATAATATTTTTATTTTTTCCCAGAAAACTTACAACATTTAATTTAATTTAAAAAATTATTACTTGAACTTTATTTTAAATACTTGCAGGAGAGTAAACTGTGGTCTATGTTTTCCTTCAGCCAGAAAATATGGGTGTTTCGGACGATTACAAAAAAAACGACATGACCTCAGAAAACTGCTTCTCCAGCAAAAAAAAAACAAATGTTATTTGGTGCGTTTGTGAAATTAGTAAAGTTAGAACCTTATCCCCTGCGACATATTTATTTTTGCTTGATTTCAACTTTTATTTTTTTGCATCAAATTTCAAAAAAACTCCCATATATATATATATATATCAAACTCACAAATTTAAAGCTTGGTTTCAACCTACAAATTTGGGTGTTTGGGAACACTGAGTTTAAACCTGCCTCCAAACTCGGTTTAATGCTTAACCAAGATGGAACTTAAACTCTCCCAAAAACTTAACCCACGTTTAAACTCCAAATTGAGTTTAAACCGCTATTGAACAGCCGGGTCAGAGAGAGATAATGCCAGGCTGCCAAAGGTTCAGTATTAAGGTACAGGCACTATTTTTGACACATAAAGTAAATATTTCAACGCATCGGTAGCGCTATACCTAACGCGTTCAAAATAAAACATTTCTCACTTTTTTACCGAATATTTTGAACGAGGCCTGCTTTGATGGTGGATGCGAGGCCTAAACAGCTGGTATGTCCGCAACGGTACGTACAAATACGTACATCCCTCCGTACGCAACGAGTGGAGTCAGCTGTTCTCCCATCGCATCCACCATAAAAGCACGCCACGTAAACAAGTGAAAAATGTAGTGTATTTTCGCTTTTTTTTAACGCGTTAGGTATATCGATAGTAGAGTAAAATTGTCATCTGAGGTCGAAAAAAATCCAGGGAGGCTGAGTTTTTGGTATGTTCTTTCGGGGGGTGTAACAGCAAACCTCCCAAATTTTTGTGTCTCCCATTCCTTGCCCCATCTGTGTAACCGACTTTTCTCCATTTCTATTGGTCGAAGACGAAAAAGTCTGAAAACAAAAATATTCGGCAAAAAATTTTCAACATTTCTGTCCAAGTGCTCAACTTCCTGTAGTTAGTTTCTAAAAAGATAGAGGTCGCCAAATTTAAAAAAAATCAGTTTTAACTTATTTTGACCAACAAAAAGTGATTTTTAAAAAAAAAATCTGAAATAACAAAGTAGATCTCGGAAAAATCCTATAAAAATATTACTCCAAGTGCCAGGAAGGTGATCACAAAAAAATGGGCTAACACTTTGACATTTTTATCATAGATAGAGGTATGTTTAGGGATACCAAAGATACAAAATTGCTACCTATAAAGTGGAGCACTACAATATGGCAAAACCCTGCTGAAATTTTCCCCTCATCCAGACCGGAGATGGGATATCTATATGGGATCTATGGGATTCAATGAGAAGGAAAATAGTTTTAGAATAATTGATAAGATTGGATAAGACTAGTTACTTTTATGAGAATCAGGGATGTTTTATAAGACAAAAGTCTAGGACATTTTATCAGTTTGTATAAGGGTGTGGGCTTGGAGAAGATTTTATGAACGCACAAATGTTTGAAGGAGATTTGATGGAAATGGGGTATTGATGATGTTTGAGGAGATTCTATCAGTATCGTGATTATATAGAAGATCCTATGAGGAATGATTTTGGAGAAGTTTCTATGGGTTCTTGTGGGATCGGTTTCTAGAAGATTTGAGGAGCTTCTATCCTTATGGTGATTTTATAAGATCCTATGGGGGAGGAGATTGATTGATTGACAAGGATAAAAGCTCCTCAAATTTTTTAGAAACCAATCCCATAAGAACTCATATAAACTTGTCCAAAATCATAGACCCATAGACTTGATAAAATCTTCTAGGATCTCATCGAAATCTGTTCCAAAACCAAGCCAAAACCCGATAAAATCTCTTCGCTCATTGGATCTTCTAAAATTATCATAACAATAAAAACTCCTCAAATCTTCTAGAAACCAATCCCATAAGAACTCATATAATTTCCTCCAAAATCATAGATCCATAGACCTAATAAAATATCCTAGGATCTCCTTGAAATCAAATCAAATCCGACCCAAAACCCGATAAAATCTCCTCCCCCATAGGATCTTCTAAAATAACCAGAATGATAAAAGCTCCTCAAATCTTCTAGAAGCCAATCCCTTAAGGACACCCATATAAACTTTTCCAAAATCATAGAGCCATAGAACTAATAAACTCTTCTAGGATCTCATCGAAATCTGCTCCAAAACCGACTCAAATCACGATAAAAAATCATACAAGAATTCTATCATTTTCTTTATGAGATTTGATGGGAAAATTTCAGCAGGGCACTGTAAACATTAAAATTTTAAATGGCTTTATTTTAAAATCTGTAGGTCCTATTTGAAAAAAAAATTGGGATTTAAGCTATTATTAAGCCTCATGTTGTGGGGTCAAAGGTAGCACCAAAAGCGGACAGTAAACCCTCAGCCCCATACCAAGCAATCTTCGATTAACTGTCATCCTTGGAAACACTCGTCCTGTAGCTGCAACTAGAACATCTTTTACTTGGCGTGTACTGTCCCGTCAATTTCTGAGAACAAGAAGTCTGAGATGCCGTAAATCACGACCTTGTAATAATCTAGTGCGTCCAGAATCCACGCCGTCTATAAGTTATACTGTTGATGGATTGGAATTAACTCTTCTTGCAATTTCCCGTAAACCAAAACCACCCTCTTTCATGCCCACGAGGCGTCCTTTCTCGAAGTCGTTTAAATGATGAAATTGTTGGCGACCGCGAAATCTTGGCATTTTTATTTTTTAGATAAACTGTAAGCAATCCAAAAAGACCAAAAACTACAAGAAAAATGATTTAAAATTTTCAGAAAAGGTCTTTTATATGTCGGTTGTTTTTGAAAATAAATAGAAAAAATCTTTGAGAAAAGGAAAGATTAGAAGACAAAAAATTTGTCAAAATAATTTTCATTCAAATAATTATCCATATACATGGTGTTGCATTTTTTTATTCTCCAGTATATAACAGATAGACTACGGTGTAAGTAGTATAAGTTAACTATGTTGGGAATTTTAAACCTTTGGTTGCACTAAAACAAAATTATGATTGTTATCCACAAACCAAAACTACACTTTTTTGCACACGACGCGCGTTTCGATAACAACGTTAGCATCATCAGGAGACGATAAACAATGAACTAAGTTAATCTACGCTCTATCTTACATACAATCCTTTAGTGGTCGGAGATAAGACCAATAATTTGTGATTGATCACGATTTTTAATCCTATCTCCCCTCAACCAAAGAATAAAGTGTGCTAAACGGGATGGGTCTTCTATCTTTATTTAAACTATTTCTGTATTTAATGATTTCCATACTTTCATATGCATTCAAAAGTCTTTTGTTTGGTACACTTTTTAGAAGTTTTAGGTTATCTAATGTGAATCTATGATTGTTTTCAAAAGCATGCTCGGCCACACTTGACTTTTCTGTTCTTCCGTATTTTAAGTGTGCTAAGTGTTCTTTAAAACGTGTTTGAATAAAGCGTCTCGTTTGGCCAACATATTTTTTGTCACAATCCATGCAATTAATTTCGTAAATTCCACTTTTTTCTAAAACTGTAGTTTTATCCTTGGGATTTCCTAGTGAGCTTCTTATTGTGTTACCGGATTGATATACTAATTTAAGACCGGTGTTTCGGAATTCCACTTTTTTCAGACAAAAAGATACCTGCGACTCAAAATTTATATCAATTCCTTATAATCCTAATTATACGGAAGGATTACAAAAAATATTTAATAACACCGAGCATGCTTTTGAAAACAATCATAGATTCACATTAGATAACCTAAAACTTCTAAAAAGTGTACCAAACAAAAGACTTTTGAATGCATATGAAAGTATGGAAATCATTAAATCCAGAAATAGTTTAAATAAAGATAGAGAACCCATCCCGTTTAGTACACTTTATTCTTTGGTTGAGGGGAGATAGGATTAAAAATCGTGATCAATCACAAATTATTGGTCTTATCTCCGCCCACTAAAAGATTGTATGTAAGATAGAGCGTAGATTAACTTAGTTCATTGTTTATCGTCTCCTGATTATGCTAACGTTGTTAGCGAAACGCGCGTCGAGTGCAAAAAAGTGTAGTTTTGGTTTGTGGACAACAATCATAATTTTGTTTTAGTATAAGTTAATTTTGAGTGGTGACTACACATAAGAACAGAATGTCGGTAAGGGCCTAAATGTTTTGTGTTTGGGTACGACCATTTTTTTACAATAAATAAACTGCATTTCACATTAGACACTTAGGGGGTAAATGCGCCGTAGGCACTTAATCTCGATTAGCTATCTAATCCATTTTTTTTCTCTCTTGATCCCACATAAATGAACAAAGAGGAACTAATCCGAATATTCTTACGGTGCATCTGGGGGTTAAAGTTGCACAAATAGAAAGTGCTTAATTGTAATCGTATCTCAGTGCGCATGCTCAGAACAGATACGTCGTACAATAGCGACTACGTCTCACTTATCTCTACGACCACCCTTGCAGTATTCGTACGCAGCTAGCGTATCCTAACCATTTTTCTAATCTGAGTTTTCATAAATGCCTGATCCAAGTTTCACTCCTTCTACACGGAAAGAAAGCTCTTCTTGGAACAAGATTATTAATCTTGATCCAAGAATAGCTTCATCTTCAATATCCTCAACTCTAATTATTCTTTACCGAAGTAATATCCTATTCTTAAATATAATGCATGACTAGCGTTGTGACAAGTGTAATTTATATGATAATTCAAATATAGGTCTATACTTATTTTAAAAAAATGTGGTTTTTTACTTTAAGCGGACGCTATACTTAATTCAAATTTTTTCTTTGCTTGTTTCGAACACTGCTTTAGGTTGTATTGATGTCAAATGCTATTGGAACGAGAATAACATGTTTTTAACGCAAAAGTAACTATACTTCAATCAAATAATATTTTATACTTATTAAGAAAAAATTATACTACCAAGGACTTTTGGTATCGATACTTTCTATTTTGGAGGCGAAAGAATTTTTTGTTTTAGTTTTTATTTTTAAAATAATTAATAAATAATTTACAAAAATATGTCTTACTTTTTATTAATGTGTTTACTTTGTTTTGTAACAAACAAAAAACAAACATATGAAGTTCCCTAGGTTAAATCTAATAAAAAATCTAAAAAATCGGTAATTTTAGAAAGTATCGATATGAGTAAGTATCGATACTTCATGGGCACTCATATGAGTAGTATCGAAAAATGTTTGCGAGTATATTTATATAAATAGGTATCGATACTTCGATAGGGGTATCGGATCATCCCTAACCTCAAATAGTTCTTATAATTGACTGAAACCGACCATATATTTCACTTAACACCAATTTTAATTAACACAAAAGTACCATATATATAATATATGCTAATATAATAATGCTATTAACCCTTCTCAGTTGTTGCCAGGTCCATTTTTAGAATAATAGTAGATCAGAGACAAAAATAATAGTAGATTTTAGAATTTTTATAAAAAAATATTAGACTAGAAAAAAAAACTTTTATTAATAAAAAATTGAGAAAAATAGTACATTATAAACCTAGGGACTAAAGTGCTACTTTTAATCCCGCGGCGAAAGGTTTGTAGTCCGACCCTAGGGAGGGCTACGATTCGCTAAGGGATTAAAAGACGCTTTAGTCCCGAAGTTTATATGCTACTTTAGGAAAATATTATTGTTAAAATCACGTTATTTCTACGCCAAATGGTTCGTCGACTACAAAAAAGGTTGCTAAGAATGAAATCTTGGCCAAGAACAAGTCAAACAGCACTTGTTTTATTTATAATTTTCTAGGGATTATTTTTTTTTAATCAATGAGGGATTCAATTTCGTCGCCTGTAAGTCAAAAAATTAAGTTTCTACAAGAGACCATTTTTTTTAGTTTGCGTTGGAACTAATATTCTAATTCACCGCTTAAATTGGTCGGACGGATGGTGGGGACGGCTCATCACTTGAACATCCAATAGTTCTGCATTCAATAAACGGAAAAACTGGACATAAAATAGTTCTGCATTAAGGTGACGATTTACTTCTAATCCCTAGGCTAAGGGATTTAATTTATTTTTAATCCCTTAGGGATTTAATTTATTTTTGATCCCTCAGGGATTAATTTTCTTTTAATCCCTTAGGAATTAAAAGTGCTACCTTAGTTTCTAAAAAGAGGGATTATCCCTAAAGTGCTTAAAATAAATATTTTAATCTGTCAACTTATCCTAAACTTTATAAATTGTTTCCTATCTCGCTTTAGTTCAAAACCACAAAAAGGATAGGAGTAAAGCGACCCACGTTCCTTTTGAAACAACTGTTGCTGGTGAACAGCGAGAGCTTTTATTCCCATTAGAAATTTCCTGTGTGATGGAAAAAGAAAACAAGTGTTTTGAACTAGCAGCTGTGATTTTGGAACCAACTCCGCTCCTATACTTTCTGCTGGGTAACCCATGCACTGACCGTGCATTCGCTTCAGACTAATTTTTGTCACTATAAGATTGACTGTTTATCTAGCTGTTTTTGGTATCTATTGCATTGCTGTGGTAGACTTTCACTTAAAAGAAAATAGTAGATTTTCACGTAAGAATAGTAGAATAGTAGACGTGAGTAGTGATGGGCACAAAACATCGATGTTTTTTGTTCAACATCGATGTTTTTAACATCGATGTTTATAAAAAATCATCGATGCTAAAACATCGATACTTTTTTTAAAAATCGGAACATCTAACATCGATACAATAAAAAAAAAAGGAAATAGGGTGTCTAGAAGTTTAAACTTGTACCTCACCTCATCAGAGTGCTTGTTTTCAAAAGGCTGACCAAACCCTCACCGAAAGAAGGAATCGATGGAATGGACCAACGCTCAATAAATTATTGTTTCTACAAAGAGTACCAAAAAGCTTTTGGGACCTCTAAGGGTGTGCTTCAATGAGAACAACATTTTATCAAATATATAGTTTCTTTTGAATGTACTACTCATATTTTCTTAGTTGTTTTTACCTAAGATATTTAATAGCCTTTGTATATCATGTATCGATTATTATGATGAATCTCTTATTTGCATGCTTATTATAAGTATTGTGTAACATTAACAATAGGATATTTTTGGTCAGTGTTTTTGACTCTTCGTCATAGTTATCGTTATTTCTGCGACTGCGCAGTTGCTAAATGTCATTCCGTGAGTTCGGTATTTAAGGAAAAATAACTTTACAGTTAGCGTTATTTTTATTTACTTATTTTCGCAATATTTTTGAAACACCTATTTATAAAATTGCAACTGAAAAGGTGATTATAATCGCCTTTATCTTCTTTAATTCGAATAAAATCTGTAAAAAAATAGTATTATATTTAACAGAAATAGTTAGGTTATATTTAATGTCAACTACAAGAGTGTATCTGACCAAAAAATTCTTTCTGCGATTTTTTGAATAACGGACTATTCTCTAAAAAAAAGAAAAAAAACATGTTGTTTTTATTCCGATGTTTTTTGACCATCGATGATGAGTTTCGATGTTGACATCGATGTTCAACATCGATGTCTTCTTTCGATGTTCCCATCACTAGACGTGAGTAAAAAATAGTAGATCTACTATTAAAATAGTAGACCTGGCAACACTGAACTGTGCTGATTCAGTCCCGTAGCAGAATTAAATCAACACGATTATTGGATACGAAGTGAAAATACTCACATTTCCATAGGCGGATTATGTGGTGTACTTCCAGTGGCGAGTTATACGCATATATCAGAAAACTTCCGCAAGCTGCCAGTGAGATGTTATGACCACAATTTCGAACCGACTCTCGCGACAGCACGCTCTGAAGCGCTCTTGCAAAAGAGGCGGTCAAGACCGTGCCAAACAATATAGGTGCTTTCGCCACTTCATCCACACTTCTTAACAACCGTGGGTATACATAATGATACTCGGTTTCTCCTATTAATATAAGGGAAGTATTTAACTTTTTAGGCGTTTATAATAATCCGAACCTTGAAACTAACGATATAGGCGTATAGTTTTACCTATATTAAATGATAGATGTTGAGATAAAAACCTGAACCTGAAGGCCGTTAAGTCTTTGTTGCCCCCATACCAAACAACAAAGAGGGAGAATGGATTAGCCAAGCGGTCTTACAGTGCGATTCGATGTTGGGATATTTCTTGTTTTTAGTACAGCTTTTCTGATTTTAAAAATAACTAACGCTTTATAGCAGTAATCAAAGGACTTGATCCAAATTAAACCTTTCTAGTGAAACTAACTTTAAAATATGATTCAATTAATTCGTAACATATTTTAGGTAAGATTTATCTTTTTCTTGTGACAAGTTTTTTTTCTTGGTTTAATATGTTTTTGCTTTCAAAGAAGAATTTCTGGTTTTAGTCCAAGTAAAAACCTGCTTTTTGAAAGAATAATAAACTCTTATCGGTTTACCTCCTGAAGTTATTTGATTTAATAATAGCTTTGGTTTTGATTGAAATTACCGCCTCTTCTTATTTAAACTATATTTGTTTCTATTTAAGTATAAGGGCCTTCGTAGATCAACAATAGGTAATTGCTTAATTCCAATAATCCCTAGTCTTATACTAAGAATAATATACTTAAAGCAAATGTAATTATTCAAGCATAGTGCTATTTTTAAATATAGAATAGATTTTTTTCCGTGTATTTTCCATTCTATTGTCCTCTCACTTTTTTCGACAAGGAAGGAAATACAAGTGAGCGGCATGAAGTAAAACTGTGCATCAAGCACTGAACAAGAATTGGTTTGGTTACGTCGTACGTTGTAAGCACAACTTTAACCCTTCTTTAATTAACGCTTTCACAAACGCATCCAAGATATGCTAACAACAAGAACTCAGAAATAGCTTGCCAACTTTAACAGTGGGATTTTCTAACATCTAAAATAGTACCCCCCACAGGTCTAAATCTTTACCCCTGTGGGGGATACTAAATCTTAAAACCAATTTTTAGAAAAACACCCAAACTAAAAGAACACAAAATTATTAATTATTTTGTATTGTTATTGCAAAATACCACTGAAAAACTGCTTTGTTTCTCAAAATATACCATATTTTGGGAGAAAATTCGCTAAAACAATTTTTTTTTGCTGGTATTATAATAGCTTCATTATCTGTGCTTGAGGTTATAAAGTTGGTTATTTTTTAGACCACCTCTGGGGGGTGGTTTAAATTCATACCCCACAAAAAGGATTGTTTTGTGGCAATTGGTAATAAGGTCTTTTATAATTTCCCTAAGTAACCGTTTTTACAAGGATTAGTTTACCTTATTTAATATCGCAAGTTGTTCACTAACCAATAAACACCTCCAATTTTGTCCAGAACAACGCCATATTTTGAACCCGTTTTCAGCACAAAAAAAATATTTATAAGGGCACTACGAGGCAAAACAAACATAAGCGAAGGTTACTGATTATGCACGAAAAATATACCAAATTAAAAATCCCAAAACAACTATATTAATTTATTTACAAACTGAAATTAAAACATTGAGGTTATCTACAAGTTCAGTCAAGGAAACTTTCCTAACTCAAATCCAACTTATTTCAAAAAGGATTTTCGTTTTACAATTGGTCCTGGTTCTGGTTGAACCAGAACCGCAACCGGTCCTTTCGTTTTAAAACAATGACGTCAGAGTTGCAACCCGATTTTAGAACCAGCCTGGGAGGTTGGTTCGGCCCTTTGTTTGTAAACATAACCCCTAAAATTTTGCAAAATTATAGATAGTCTTTTTTTGAGTAAAATCAAAGTTATCTTAATAATATTTTAAATGACGTCATTATTTTAGAACCGCTGTCAAAATTTATGTCAAAATAATGTCAACCAGAACCAGGACCAATTCTTAAATCGAAAATCCTTAAAGCCAGCTTTCATCAGTAGCGGTTGGTGCAAGCCAAGGTACAAGCAGAGGTAAGAGATCCGAACTCGCTGTTTGTGATTTGAACGCAGCTAATATCTTGAAACTGACATTTCGACAGTGATAGAAATGTAAATAAAACTTGCATTTAAGTTTTTTAATATATTTCATAAATAAAAACATCTTTTAAATAAATACAAAATTAATCTACTCCTTATTTTATTATTACCCATCTAAATCATTTTTTGAAATATTAATTGGAAAAATTAATTAACAGGGGTAAGTTTTAGTCAGAGCGACATATAACCCCAATTTTATTTTGTTCTGCAGAGTGTTTACTAATTAAATCCCGCGTGGGTTTAAATTTTTTAATTTTCTTTTCTTCTAAATTAAAACTTTCTTCTGAAATCCAATTGTGTTAAGATAATTATTCAATAAACAAATTTATTAAAATTCTTCTTATAAATCAAACTGTGTCCAAAACTCAAAGAAGGTTGGTTTAAAATGCTTAAAATCAATTTCAATTAAACTTAGGACCATTCTAAAATAAACTAAACCCTTTTAGTAAATCCCACCGTAAGTGTCTATTAATTCAAAGCAATAGGAGCAACTTTCAAAATATATGCAGCTTATTAGTTGGGTTAAATACTTTCTACCGAAATACTTTGACATAGAAACAAGCATAATATAAAAACGGTAGGCACTATAAAAATTAATGGCACTCATTTTTTTGATAAATTTAAAGTACCAAAAATCTTAATTGCTGTTTAAATTTACAAATGGAATTGAAATGATGATGATAAAAATTGAGATCTTTAAAATTATTTACAAGGTAAGTATTGGAATTGTTCCTCCTAATTTTAAATTAATTTTGAAAACGATTTTTTTACCCTTCATCAAAAGTCACCATACGCAAGTTACAAAACAATGAGGTCAGTCAAGCCACACCCTCCCCCCCAAAGATATTCGAGTTTTGATATGCTTATAATTTCGAACTAATTTTTAACCATTTTTTGATTTTTTTTAAATATTCAAAATGGAGGGTGCAGCTGGACGTCAAGCTTCACCCCCCTCATTTAAAGCGATGAAAAAAATTAAATGCAGCTATCCCAAAATTAAGAACTAATCTAGAACAACCCTACTTTTTTTAAGTATGGTGGGGGTGCAGGTTTACGTCAAGCCACACCCCCCTCAAAAAAATTTCGAACTCTGATATGCTTATAATTTTGAACTGATTTCGAACTAATTTTGTACAACTCTAAAAGAATTTTAACCACCCTAATTTCTGTGATTTTTTATATTTATTCAAAATGGGGGGCTTAGCCAATTGAAATCCAGTCAGATCGGAAGGCATAGATATGTACTAGAAACAACTAGAAATCACTTAAGAAAAACTATTTCCATCTTTGTTGGACTTTTGCTACCTAATACAGTGGCGGTCCCAGGGGCTACCTAATACAGTGGCGATCGCCTCTCCCCCTTTGCTCCAGAAAAAAAGTAGACAACAAAGATGCTGGTGGTAACCATGAAGTCTTTGGAGAAAAACGAGAAATTGCAGAACGTTCCTTTAAAGCAGGGTTGGAAAAAAAACCCGGGTTTTTTTTTTATTTTTACCCCACTCGACTTTTGTGTATTTATTGGGCATTTTATGGTTTGCTTTTCAAATTATATACAGATTGTAGTTCTTCTTTAAAATTAGGACTTATCTCGCGATCGTTTATCAACTATAAAATATGACATACAAAAAGGTGGAATACAGATATCGACAGTTTGTTTGTTTATTAATAAATCAAAGCACCGTACTGATGAGCACCACAAGTGCGAAATCCGGATCTACGGTTACCATTACCTTTTTAGAGGGAAAGCTCGCTATTCATTGACTTTTTTATTTATTCACCCTCGCTAAATCCCTTTTTAGACAAAGCAGTTTTGATTTAGTTTGACCAGCGCTTTATGCGGATGCGATGTTCGTATCATCTTTTCTTAATGTAAACAAACCTAAAGAGAATTATTTTTGGAGTTTGTATATTTACTATACTGTAAGTACCTGCTTACTTAGTATGATTTGATACTATACGATTCAAGTTTTCGTTTTTTTCGAGGTTACTAACTCTAAACCATTTTTTGAACAGGAAAATGCCTAAGAGTAGCGGTAGAAAGAGTGCTTCAGAATGGACTGAGGTTTTAGAATCCAGTAATAAATGTAGAGTTTACAAATATTGAACCAGAATCGTTTTTTTTTTTTGATAATTTGTATTGTTGCCCAGCTAGTGCAGTATCCATTGAAAGATATTTTTCAACTTACGGTCTTTTTTGGAATAATAAAATAGGAAATTGTTTGGGATTAGAAAACGCTATGCAACTGGTCAAAGTTTATCGAATCTTACGATCAGATTGAAACGACTGGTAATAATATACCTTTTTGACGTTTATTTATTTTATTAATAATGGAAAAACCCACTTTCGAAAAAGCCCTACGGGTTTTTTTTTTATGTGGGTGAGTTACTCACTGGGCAACCAACCTTTCTTTAAAGACATTGTAGAATCCCTCCACAGTATTTAGGGACAGTTTGACCTTCAATTCGTCACACCAAAAATAAACAAACGCATGAAGTACTTACCGCGAAAACCACGAGATTGGAAATACAGAACAGTATTATAGAGTTTTTTGACCTGAACATATTCATACCAAGTTTTTTACAACGTGAAGCCAAAATCAAGGCAACATTCGTTTCGTCGTTTCCAAATTGCAAATAGTATAAACTGTTTGATTAATCCAAAACACAAATTCTTGAACTTTTATTGGGTGAAGTCAGTATTTGGAAACAATATTGTTCAGAAGTATGCAAAAGCTTAAATCAAAACATACCTGATAACATTTTCGAGGCAATGAACAAGTGTGGCGATATTTTTAAGTAGGACATAAATAGCGGCGCTATAACACCTTTGATATTTACGTTATTAGTTTAATTCTGTATTAAAAGTGGCATTTGTAGTGTCATTTTCTTAAAAAAATTTCGCCTGCTGCGCTTTCAAACCAGTGATATATTTACAATTTTAGTTTAATTTTTAATCAAAAAATGCATTGTAGAGCAATTTTCTTAAAAAATTTCGCTTGCGGCGCTATGATACCGTTGATATTCACGATTTTAGTTTAATATGACTCAAAAATTGCATTCTTAATGTAGTTTTCTTAAAAATTTTTTACACATTTAAAATAAAAAATGTATAAAATAAACAACTTAAAATCTGAGTAACCCCCCCTAGATTTGAGGCCAAATTCGCGCTTGTTTTGTTTGTATATATTGATATGTTCCTCATAAAAGGTATGCTTTTATCTTACTTTTTTTTCGTATCGAAACCGCCCCCCTCCTTTTCAAATGGCTGGGACCGCCACTGTAATATGTGCATGTGTAAAGCACCTGATTTTTCCAATGGTGTTTCTTCCAAATCAATAGTGGATTTTTCGAAATTGTTTTTGGTGATGTTAGGGGTTTGAAATTAGCTGTTAATTTGGGCATAGTTGCTTTTAATTTCTCTCTACGCTTTAAATGAGGGGGGTGACGTCCGGCTGCACCTCCCATTTTGAATATAAAAAAAAATCAGGAAGCAGTAAGATTCAAAATTTATCAAAGTGGTTCAAAATTAGTTCGAATATAAGGCATATCAAAACTCGAATATCTTTCGGGGGGGGGGCGCTTTTTTTACCCAACTGATGGTAGAATAATGGGCAAAATGGTAATTTTTCGGAAAACTGATATATCATCAGTTTTTCTTTAGAAAAATACCAGAACATATCAAAATAAAAAACTGCCAAAAAATTTAACAGTAGATAACTAAATGCTTATTTTGAAATAAAAACTTAGTTAACAGTGTCCTCAGGACACCCATAAGTTCATAGCGAATTTCATTGAGAAAGTTACCGTACTGCCGTGATATATCAGAATATGAGTCAATTTGAATCCTAAAAAGAGTCGGTTTAGTTAAACCGATAAACCGCACATCAAAAATTAACAAAATTTTGCACAGCGAAGGCTTCTGGTATCCCCCATAGACCATTCGCGTGGTTTCTCAAAAAAAATATGTTTTTAATTTTTACATTGAATTAAATTTTTATTCAAAAATTGTGCTTGGGGGGGGGAGGCTTAAGCAGCATATTCTGAGTGAGTCAAGTTACTCTTGACACATGAGATCCTACCTTTAGGAGTCGATATTCAATGGTTCTGGAGAAGGTTGAGTCTCTAAACCCCCCCCCCCTGTGTACGCCACTCCCTCAAGTATAAAGTAAGAGGTTTCTCAAGGCTCTTGTGCTTCAAATATTGCCAATATCGATGCTCAGTGACCTGGAACCACGGCCGCACTGTTACCTCCACAAAATGGGGAGGCTTAGCCAATTGAAATCCAGTCATAAAAAGTAAATTTGAACTTCGTAGGGGCTCAGGTAAGTGCTAAATAGGTACCTAAAGAAAATTATGTAAATAGGTACCTAAAGAAAACTATTTACTACACTAATACTCTTTAGCCTTAAAATATGCATATATGTGCAGAAACAGGGATGAAAGCGGGTTACTGACTTACTGACCAAAATTTCAAAAAAATATTGATCAAAAAAACCAGGTATAAAAAATTCCTTCTAGCCAGCCAATGTCCACTTTTCAAACTTTGAGGATTCCTATAATATATAGTATACAACATTTAAAAGTAGAGATTCTTTTTTTTCTGTACCTTAACTCAGAAAATGTCGAAGTAACGTTCAAAACGGGTCATGTGATATCCATACTTTTTGGAGTCAAATAAACACAGGGAAAAATGGCATATTTTGAACGAGCGGATAGAGCAACCTGAGAGGCATAATTTGCGCCCATCGCTTTTATTATAGTATAAGAAAGATAAAAAATTATTTTCTACTTTTGAGAGCGTTTAATAAAAGTTTGTTCTTTAAAAGTTTTTTTAATAAAAATTTATTTTTTAAATTTTAGATTTCTACCATAAATCGTCCATTCTGAATCCTTCATATTGAAATTTTCAAATCTGATCAAAAATTCGTATCCCCTTCCCGAAAAACCCCTGTATGCCAATTTTGATTGAAATCGAACAAACTAAATCTCTTTCTCCCTCTACTTCTCTCGTTAGTATTTTCAACGGAACTCTAAACGCATACCAAATTTGAACACAATCAGATGTGGATAAGTCAGTTAAAATAAGTTAGCAAAACATGACCGAAAATCGTCCGTCTTGAATCCGCCATATTGAACTTTCAAAATCTGATTAAAAATTCGTATTCTTTATCCCCCAAGAGCCCTCGTATATCAATTTTGTTTGAAATCGGACAAATTTTAGGTATTTTCCCCTCTCCACTGCCCTCGTAGCGAGTAATAATGACATATTATTGTATTGTCACCGGAACTATGAATGCATGCCAAATTTGAAGGCAATTGGATGTGTATAACTTAGTTAAAATGGGTTAGCAAAATATGACCAAAAATCGTCCATCTTGAATCCGCTATATTGAATTATCAAAATCTGATTAGAAACTCGTTAACTCCATCCCGAAGTGCACACCAAATTTCAACGAAATCGAGCGTACTTCAACTGTACCCCCCTCCACCCCCTTCGAGTAGGGGGGAGCTGTCAATTGCACTATATTCTTGTGTTGTCACCGCAACTATATAAGCATGCCAAATTTGAAGCCGATCGGATGTCGGGAAGTTGGTCAAAATTAAGTTGCAAGATTCCACCCGAACAAAAATATCTAGTTACATATATACATAGATAGGTACATTGCAAGTTAAATAAAAGCTTGTAAAAAAAGTGCGGCGCGCCGACGGGGTTTGAACCGATAACCTACAGGTTGATAGACCAATGCTTTATCCACTGTACCATGCTCTTACAAAGAAATAGGTTGAAACCGCGGAATATAAACGTTTTGGCGGATTCTTATTAGTCGACTAAGAAATGTTAATCATGATTAAAGCTTAACCAGATCATTTTCGCGTTTGGTGGATATATATGGAGAAGCATCTCTAAACCAAGATTTACGGGGTTCGTTTCCAGGCATCGATTTTTTTTCGAGTTTTTTTTTAAACTTATTTCCATCATGATTTCCCCATAAATAGAACAATGATCGTTACAAATTAGATTGTCGTATTCTTATGATAGCAATCCGTTCACAAATCATTATAGGCGTGCATTATTATTAGAATGAATAAATTTTTCCGCGCGATTTTTTAATATTTGATGCCTTTACTTGTCCTCAGTAGAAAAATTGATTAACCTAAGTGAAGGGAAAGTTAGGTGACTTGTCGCATATTGGTAAGTAGATAAATCACTAAGGGTTAACAAACTAGTAGAAAAATTCACTAACCCTAAGTGAAAGGAAAGTTAGGTGACTTGTCGCATATTGGTAAGTAGATAAATCACTAAGGGTTAACCAACTCGTAGAAAAATTGACTAACCCTAAGTGAAGGGAAAGTTAATTGACTTGTCGCATATTGGTAAGTAGATAAATCACTAAGGGTTAACAAACTCGGCTCTAAGTAGATCGTTTTACGTGCAGCTATTGAATTCATCACTTGGGGCTAAAAGAAACTTCACTTACCACTAACAAAAAAAGCTAAGTAGACACTTCACTTGCATCGCATCGTTACCCCCAACTACACCTTTCAAGAGAGATGCATAGATCATAAGGAGAAACAAATACGTGTCGCATATGCGTAACGGGCGCTAATAGAGACATAAAGCTATTTGTAACTCATCGCGGTGTACGTATCCGTATCTAGCGAGAACCAAGCACATTGATTGGTCAGAAACTTGTAGCACGTTCGAAAAGAGCAGATATATGCTAATTTAAGGTGTTTCTGAACGCAATAGGTGCTGAGATACGATACGTGTGCCGTAACGATACGTGATACCTAACGCATCTCAACACCTATCGCGTTTAAGAACACCTTAGATTAGCATATATCTGCTCTTTTCGAACGTGGTACAAGTTTCTGACCAATTAATGTGCTTGGTTCTCGCTAGATGCGGATACGTATACCGCCATGAGTTAAAAATAGCTTTATGTCTCTAATGTGTTGCCTTGTAATCCCTAATATTTTGTTTATTATGAGACACACAAAGTGTCTCCCTCGAGTACAAAATCGACCGCTTTTCTGAGGATTTAGTTGAATGACCCTTGTATATATTTTGCAACTTATCTTTAATCTGATATCACTTATCCCAAAAAGATAACATTTCCTCATAGAAAATATTTAATTCTGGTGTGTAGACCTATTTGTACTTTAGTACTCAGTTTATCGTGTGGCTTTGGATAACAACTAGTTATAAAGTTCGTCTGTATTTATTTTGATTTTATGTTCCTCAAAAAAAATTGTTGATACCTTTCGTACTAGCACTGATGTCTGAGAAATCCTACTAGTTAAAAATAAAAACGTGTATTTTATCAAAGACTTTACTGTCTAGAAAAAAATAAATTTAAAAAATATAATTTTTTTTAAATTAAAATAAAATTGATATTTTGAGCTTTGTTTTGCGACCCTCTTGTATTATATATTCTGAAAAAAATTATTTGCTTAGATAATGAGGTAAGTTTTTTAATGTAAAATTCCTTTAAATCCGTTGTAGTAGGTTAATAAGATTTGCCGAAGAGACATTTTGATCAAAAATAATGTGCGCTACTTCCGACCCGCTCCTAGTGATCGTTTCCTTAAATTTTACTCTACCAATTTAGACCAAAGTAATAAAAGAAATATATATAAATATTCCTTTTTTATTCAAAACGGTGACAAAGATGTCTACGGAATGGACAAAAACCAAAACATAATGGTAATATCGACTATTTCACACTATCCACAGAAGTGATTTTTTACTGCCAATAATTATTTACAGACTGGAAAATGTTAGGTTAGGTTTCCTGCTTTCAACAAAAGCAACATTTTTGCACCATAATTTTATAGAAACATAAAAAATAAAACTTTTTCGTTTTGTTATCCGTTTTCTGACGGCAAAGAAGTGATTACACCAGCTTGAAAAAAAGCTATAAAGAATTAATGCTGCAAAATCACAACTGGTTACGTCCACGAAAGTGATATTTAAGTATATTATTAACTTATTTTTATAGAATTTTTTTTTTTTGGGCAGTGGCGTCTAAAGAATTTGGAACATCACTTAATGTTTAAACATTTTCAAAACGATGCGAAAACGCCTGTTTGTACATATTTTCAAGAATGAACCATCTATGTTATATATATTTTGCCAAATGCTGCACGTGTACGTGTATGCTTTTATTATATTTATAAGGCAATATTTGTTACTGTTTTGTTTCATGAAAAACGACTAGGAGAAGGATAAAGGGCGTACCCACGAATTGACTTCGGCGGGGGGGGGGGGTTGAGGATAAATAATAAAAAAACTTAAGTTGAAGTAAAAGTGTTACTATAACCAGGCTTCTTGGGAGGGGGAGGGATGACCCACCTCTCCTCGGTACGCTCCTGATAAATGGGTTAACTATCCTCTCCCCTGAGCTATATCACATACTTCTTCTTCAAGTGCCATGCTCTCTTCGAACGTTGGCTATAATCAGCGCGATCTGTATCCTGTACACTGCCCTTCGTAAAAGTGTCGTAGTACTAACACCATAACCTTGTCTAATATTTTTAAGCCATGATATCAGTCTACGACCCGGGCCTCTTCTGCCTTTAATTTTGCCTTCTATTATCAATTTTAACACTTTATATTTGTCATTTCTCAAAATATGGCCAAAATATTCAAGTTTTCGTTTTTTGATGGTAAATAAAACTTCAAGATCTTTATTTATTCTAAGTAAAACATCCACATTAATTACTCAGTCCATCCAAGATATCCTTAGTATTCTACGATAACACCACATCTCGAATGCCTCTAACTTTTTGCACATGGCCTCAGTCAGTGACCATGCTTCTATGTCATAATATAAGATGCTAAAAACATAACACCGAAGCACACGAATTCAGAGAGTGGCATTAAGATCGCGACTACCCAACATTGATTTCATTTTCATAAAAGATAATCTGTCCTGTTCATTTCTTGCACGAACTTCTTGCATGTTGTCCCAGTTCTCATTGAGGAGGCACTCTTCGGAGAGTTGGCCATCAACCTTTATTTGAGCAGTCTGATTCCGGTATAGATTAGCGATTATCTTTAGATCTAAGTCATATCATTGATACAATGGTCATATAGACCAACTTCTTTTAGCGATTCTATGAGCTTTTCGTGTTGGACTCGATCAAACGCTTCCTCATAATCTATGAAACAGTCGTATACTGGCACCGACACATCCCTAGACCGCTGAACTAAGACTTGAATGCCAAACAGGGCGTCCCTTGTTCCGAACCCACCACGAAATCCAAACTGCGTGTCGCCCATAAAGGATTCGTATTTTCCATAAATTCTTTTATGGATAAAGAAATATTTTTAACATATGGCTCATTAGGCGGTAATCACTACACTTCTTTGCTGAATGTTTTTTAGGCAGTGTAACAAACATTGATCTTAGCCAGTATCAGGGATTTTAACGCTGCGATAAATCAAGTTAAAAAGTTTGACCAGCGTATTTTACCAATCTTCGTTTTTAATTAGCTTTAAAACCTCAGTGTATACTTCGCCTTGCCCTGCCGCTTTCCTGTTTTTAGCTGAAGATATTGCCTATTGTACTTCCTCAGGTGTTATATCTATGCCTTGGTTTGAGAATACTTCTGGCTGTTCGGATCGGTTATCGGTAAAGATATGTTCTATGTAGATACACCATTCTTTTAGTTTTACTTTGGTCTCCGGTATGATTTTGCCCTGATTGTCCACAAGGATTCAAGCTTGTCTTTTATTAAATATTCCGGTTGCTTCCTTTATGCGTTTGTATAAATTGAAAGTGTCACGTTTAGCATCTAGATCTTCCATTTCTTGACATTGCTGTGTTCTCCAGTCTAACCAATTACATTAGATCTAAACAGCGGCGTCCTCACATCATCTTTTTAAATGTAATTTTTGAAATGGGAAACAATTACTTTAGATTGTATTAGAAATGCTAAAAATTATTTTAAATATCAACAAATGCAGCCTTGACTCAAACCGAGTCACAGCAGAAAGTCTGCCCGCGTGGCTTTTCACTACTCTAGAAAAATCCAATAGACGCTATCCCCGCTGCTCGGTTCTCTGTAGCCTGGAGCTATAACAAGCCGGCAGCAGCAGGGGTGACGAGAGTAGGGTAAGGTTATGTTTATGACCTCATCTAGGGTTGCCAACCCTCCCAATTTAGGCGGGAGTCTCCCGCTTTTTTGAATTTCCTCCTGTCTCCCGCCTGATGCAAAAATATCTCGATTTTTAAATTATGTGAGATGGTTTTCCATTTTTTAACATTCCCCATCATTATTAACAGTCTTCTTAATAATCAGACACACCCTCTTCTTGTATTATAAGTTTGAATTAGATTTGTGTTTTCTTTTGTATTTTCTTTACTCTACTCAAATGCAATGAGTGAGAGGGTTTTTAGTTAGATGGTTAAGGCTTGGCGAAAAGAGAAGAATAAGCTGTAATTAAGTATTGAAACACTGGAAGAAGAACTCATGATCAAATATAATGACAATTTTACTTCTCCCGAATTTGTCAAATATTTAAAAAAGGGCAGTAAAACTTTTTTGTAAAAAGTTAAATCTAACGAAAAATATGTTTAAATTGTATACAATGATTTATCATTTATTTGTTTTTTTTGGTCTGCTGTTCACAGTAATAACAAATTTCTGTACATAATATACATTTTTTTAATTTATTTTTCAAATATATTTTTTTTATTTGACTACCTATTCTATTTCACTTTCACTAAAGTCCGGCTCTTAGCAGTTTTCAGATTTTTTTATGGTGACGGAGAAATGTTTTTAACATACAAATGTTTTGAAAATAAAAATATGGCATACCTAACCTCATCAAAAGTCAGCGGGTCACCCTGTTGTGAATATCCCCTTGAATTTTCGAAACAGATGTTGAATTTGTTTTGAAAGTTAATTTGGTTTTAGTTTATGGCAATAATCCGTTAGCAATGGGAATTGCTCTAAATATCATTATTTTTGGTCTGGGTGAACAAAAAGTGTATTGTTCACCCAGACCAAAAAAGTAAACAATTAATAGGTCAACACACTATTGCCCAGACGCAGGTAACTTTTACCCAGCTCAAGACCACGGCAATTCTGGCGCACCACCCCGGGCGATCACCTTTTTGATTTTCGAACAGCGTTGTATGACGTCATTACTTTTATCTCAGGTGCTCTATTCTGGGCGTAAAACGATCATACCCTGAGAAGTGATCAATCGCACAAAAGTCATTCGAACGCGGACATAAATGGAAAAATTAAAAAATTCAAAATGTATCTAAATTTGCCCCTATATGGTTGTCCAGATACTAGGCGAATAGTTGGCCAAAGAATAAACTATGCTTTTTACGAGTTTGACATTACGTATCAGTATTCAACATCAAATTTCAAATAGAAGACCCAGAGTATGACAATATTCAACTCTTAATATCTCGAAAACAGTTGAAGATCGACATAGGGTACGTTATATAAAAATGCTTAGAATTTCAAAACAGAATGCAAAAATGCAATAATATACTGCGTTTGAAATTAACTCTGTGTTTCGGACTTCCATTGTCTATATTTTATTTATACACGACGTTTCGATCAGTACAATCTCTGATCGTCTTCAGTGCAAACTAGTAGTAGTTTGCACCATCTGTTTGAAATTAACTCTGTGTTTCGGACTTCCATTGTCTATATTTTATTTATACACGACGTTTCGATCAGTACAATCTCTGATCGTCTTCAGGTGCAATTTGGCTGTAAAATTAGTTATTTTATGAACAAAAATTTATCAGGTGTAATAATGTAATAGAATCGTAAAAAAAATTACGCACGCATTTTAATTTAAATTATTTAAAATAAAATTTAAGTAACTATTTTACGTAAGTAGGAACTATTTTGTACCTGACACGTGCGAAAAGTGTATTTTCTGCCCTATTTGTGTTTTCTTCTGTATTTTCTGTACCCCACTCAAATGCAATGAGTGAGAGGGTTTTTAGTTTGACGGTTAAGGCTTGGCGAAAAGAGAGGAATAAGCTACAATTAAGTATTGAAACACTGGAAGAAGAACTCATGATCGAATATAATGACAACTTTACTTCTCCCGAATTTGTCAAATATTTAAAAAAGGGCAGTAAAACTCTTTTGGAAAAAGTTAAATCTAACGAAAAATATATTTAAATGGTATGCAATGATTTTTCGTTTGTTTGTTGGTTTGTTTTTTACAATAATAACAAATTTCTGTACATAATATACAGTTTTTTTAATTTATTTATCAAATATATTATTTTTTTATTTGACTATACCTACCTATTCTATTTCACTTTCACTAAAGTCCGGCTCTTAGCAGTTTTCAGATTTTTTTATGGTGAAGAAGAAATGTTTTTAACCCTTTGCATTTGGTCATGGCTCATTTTTTTTTATTATGCGTTAAAACTGCAAAACACAAAGTATAGGGTGGGCCAAAAAAAAGGGACTTTTTTGATTGTCTTTTACTTAAAAACTACCTGTCCGATTTTAAAAGATTTATTCATTCAAACTAGTATTAGTTTGCACCTGAAGACGATCAGAGATTGTACTGATCGAAACGTCGTGTATAAATAAAATATAGACAATGGAAGTCCGAAACACAGAGTTAATTTCAAACACATCATTGTCTCAAACTTTCAAATATACTGCGTGTTTCATTTGAAAGTTTCGGTTGGCATTCTTTTTAATATACTCTATATATACATAAAAATATTCTAGTATACTGTAACATTTATATATTGTATCAATTACTTTAAAGTAAATTTGATTGTTCTAAACTAACATTTTTAGTTTAATTTTGTGAAGTGAGCTTAAAATTAAAATATCATGTGACTTTAACTGTAACCAAAATTAGCACGTGACTGGACACTTTTAAATACCATCAGTGGTATATCCAAACTGTATTTGACATCCCAACATTTTTGGTTAAATAAAACCCATTCAAGCTCCAATCGTCTTTCAATCTACATGTCCTTCGTAGATCCCCCCTCACACCACCATCACAAATGTAGCTAATTAATAAATATATATCTTTTACCTCTTAAAAATGTCTTAGTATAAATGTGAAAATTCACAAGATCATCCTGTGTATCAGCTAAATAAGAATAAATATATATATATAAATATTTTATACGATTAAATTACAATGTGGAAGTTTTTTTTAATATCCGCGTTTTTACAAAAATCGACCACTGTGCGCGTCCTAATCTAAAAGACGGTCAAGTTTGCCGTAGCATGCGCATTAGCGAGTTCGGTCACGTGATGGTTTCGTCCAATAGCGTGCTCTGAAATAATACGAGTGACGTTTTTCACACGAGCTTTCCTACAACTTCCAACTACTGGGTCTAGTCGAGAGAACGGCTTCGCTCAAAAATTGTTGTTCGAGGCAGCTCTGCGCGTGCCCATAATAGTTTGGTGATTAATCGATCGTCTCGTCATTGCTTTTAAGCGCGTTTATTGGATGATGAAACTTTCTTTTCTTCTCTCAGGCGAACGATCACTCTCTATGACTTCCAGAATTGGTACCCAGACATTTTCGAACGGTTTTGGGCTAGCCGAAGTATAACCTTTACCCTTGCGTGACAATTTTCAAACGCACCCCACTATGCCTGCTTTCGTGTGCTTCGAGAGGTCATTGAACCTGCTGAATGCATCGAGCGTCGATTCAGGTGGCGTGCTTTAGGCAGGCGTGGAAGTAGGGTTGCCATATTTTTATTTTCAAAAAGCGGGAGTTTTAAAAATTAATACCTTACTTAATTTTGATTTTCAGAAGAATCAATAGCGTAACTTGCTTTTTTTAGCCTTTTATATAGGGTGGGCCAACAAAAAACGAGATATTTTTGAATAGGGATATTTTGGAACGCCTAGTTGATACTTCGTAGTGGTTGTGGTAATTGCTGCGTCTTCGCAATAGCTAAAAGGCATTCCGTTGTGGTAATTAACCACTACCACTGCAGTAAGCTATGAATCCATTTCGTTGTGGTTGTGGTTGTGGTTATTTTTCTGCTTAATTTTAGAGAATTCTGACTTATATAATTTTAAAAATAATAAAATATTACCAGGTTATTTTGTAAAACTAAGCCAAATTTTGTATTTCTTATTATCTCTAAATTTTTTTACATGTGACAGTTTTTAATGTGTTCCAAAAACTCTGGCAAAATCGATAGGTGGTAGTGGTTGTTAAATACTACCACAGCGGCTGACAAAGTTGTCAAAATTTTAAATATCCCTATTGTCTGTTACTTAAAAATTACTTGTCCGATTTTAATAGTTTTGGACATTTTGAAAAGCCAGGACATCAGAAATGTGGAATCTGATGTTAAAATTGACATTTCGTAAAAATTCAAGATGACGGACAATTTTAAAAAATAGGTATTTTTTACCCCCCCCTGCAAATTTTGTGTGTGCGCCAATGGTGTAAAAGTTTAATTTGACGTGTAAAGTCTCATCAGTCCCGAGTCTACTGATGTATTGTTTGTAAAAATTGGGTAAGAAGTAAGGAAAATATGCATTAAGTTATTTAAGTGCGTTTCGCATCAAATCCAAATGATGTTTTTTTTTAGCCTGAATGAATTTAGTTACCAAAAGCACCCATTTGAACAAATTGTAACTTTCTTACTTCTTAGCCGATCTTTATTAGTGACACATTGGTAGACTCGGAAATTATGAGGCTCTTTTGAAACCTTGGCTTTTCACAAAATTGCCAGCGCTATTAAAATCGGACAAATACATCGAAAAGCACAGCCAAGCAAAAGTGATGTTTTTTATTTGGCTAAATTAGACTTGCCAAACAAACTTATTTGAAAAATATATAACTTTCTCATTTCTTACCCGATTTTAACAATCAACACATCAAGAAACTAAGGAAGGACATGGCTCTCGAAATATATTTTTCATTTTGCACCAATGATGCACGCAAAAAATTTGCAGGGGGGTCCAAAATACCTATTTTTTAAAATTGTCCGCCATCTTGGATTTGCACGAAATGTCAATTTTGACATAAGATTCCAAAATTTCGATGTCTTGGCTTTTCAAAATGACTAAATCTTTTAAAATCGGACAGGTAGTTTTTAAGTAATAGACAATCAAAAAAGTCCCTTTTTTTTGGCCCACCCTATACTTTGTGTTTTGCAGTTTTAACGCATAATAAAAAAAAATGAGTGTTAAAAACATTTCTTCTTCACCATAAAAAAATCTGAAAACTGCTAAGAGCCGGACTTTAGTGAAAGTGAAATAGAATAGGTAGGTATAGTCAAATAAAAAAATAATATATTTAATAAATAAATTAAAAAAACTGTATATTATGTACAGAAATTTGTTATTATTATAAAAAGCAAACCAACAAACAAATGAAAAATCATTACATACCATTTAAATATATTTTTCGTTAGATTTAACTTTTTCCAAAAGAGTTTTACTGCCCTTTTTTAAATATTTGACAAATTCGGGAGAAGTAAAGTTGTCATTATATTCGATCATGAGTTCTTCTTCCAGTGTTTCAATACTTAATTGTAACTTATTCCTCTCTTTTCGCCAAGCCTTAACCGTCAAACTAAAAACCCTCTCACTCATTGCATTTGAGTGGGGTACAGAAAATACAGAAGAAAACACAACTAGGGCAGAAAATACACTTTTCGCACGTGTCAGGTACAAAATAGTTCCTACTTACGTAAAATAGTTACTTCAATTTTATTTTAAATAATTTAAATTAAAATGCGTGCGTAATTTTTTTTACGATTCTATTACATTATTACACCTGATAAATTTTTGTTCATAAAATAACTAATTTTACAGCCAAATTGCCGCCCCCTGTTTTTAATAACCGATTTATATAAAAAGTACCCCATTTCAATTTTTTAAGGTATAACCATCCTTCCTCAGAACGCGGTGGAATGATCGCAAGTTTGTTTTTGTCAAAATGTGTGTGAAATCTCATTAAACTATACAACCAGTTTTTGACTTTTAGCTTTTTCACGTTAACAAACTGACCTTGTCAAATATTTTCATTTTCTGGTTTCTTAATCGTTAAATAATAAAGTTGAATATTTAATCAAAAACAAATTTTGGGGGCCTATAATAGACCTCAGTTCATTATCTCGTGCGTTCAACACCGTACTGCAATCAAAATTTAAGAGCGTGTTATTCTAAAGGTTATTCACCAACTTTTTATAAGCACAACACTACACTTAGTCACCTGTCCTAGTGCATATAGGATGGACGGTGAGATCAAAATAAACGGTGGTACTGATCTTGATGGTACCAAAGTAACGTTGTGTCGAGACGATTCAGCCAAAACGGAACTTTTACCTGTACCAGAGAACGGGTGTTTAGAAAACTTTATAGTGCCAAATAATAATAATCTGGTAGATTTGACGTTTCACGACCTCTCTTTTACCGTCGCCGAAGGAATATTTAGAAAAAGTAAGTAAGTGTCCTTTGTTTTTATTAATGCTCTGCACTGTCAGTCACCTTTATTGATTATTAAACTTTATAGAAGAAGCTTTGTTGATTGTTTGTGTATGAGTGCGTTGCATTAACTGAATAGGAAAAACGGGGGAAATTTAAAAATTAAGTTAAGAACCTTTTAGAACAAGTAACTTTTTTTAACACTATCATCAGACACCTTTGATAACACTAGGCAACAAATTTTAATTTTTTTTGCGATTGTGTATGTATGACAGTGGGGGGGGGGTGTTTAGAAAACTTTATGATGCCAAATAATAATAAGCTGGTAAATTTGACGTTTCATGACCTCTCTTTTACCGTCTCCAAAGGAATATTTAGAAAAAGTAAGTTTTCTTTGTTTCTATTAATGCTCTCTGCACTGTCAATCACCTTTATTGATTTTATTAAACTTTTGTAGAAGAAGCTTTGTTGATTGATTGTATGAGTGCGCTGCATTAACTGAATAGGAAAAATAGGGGAAATTTAAAAATTAGGCAACAAATTTTATTTATTTTTAAAGATCGTGAGTAAAAATAGAGGGATGCTTAGAAAACTTTATAGTGCCAAATAATAATAAGCTGCTAAATTTGACGTTTCACGACCTCTCTTTTACCGTCGCCGAAGGAATATTTAGAAAAAGTAAGTAAGTGTCCTTTGTTTTTATTAATGCTCGGCACTGTCAGTCACCTTTATTGATTATTAAACTTTATAGAAGAAGCTTTGTTGATTGTTTGTGTATGAGTGCGTTGCATTAACTGAATAGGAAAAACGGGGGAAATTTAAAAATTAAGTTAGGAACCTTTTAGAACAAGTAACTTTTTTTAACACTATCATCAGACACCTTTGATAACACTAGGCAACAAATTTTTATTTTTTTTGCGATTGTGTATGTATGACAGAAATAGAGCCAAAATGTTTTTTTGTGGGGGGGGGTGTTTAGAAAACTTTATGAAGCCAAATAATAATAATCTGGTAAATTTGACGTTTCATGACCTCTCTTTTACCGTCTCCGAAGGAATATTTAGAAAAAGTAAGTTTTCTTTGTTTCTATTAATGCTCTCTGCACTGTCAATCACCTTTATTGATTTTATTAAACTTTTGTAGAAGAAGCTTTGTTGATTGATTGTATGAGTGCGCTGCATTAACTGAATAGGAAAAATGGGGGAAATTTAAAAATTAGGCAACAAATTTTATTTATTTTTAAAGATCGTGAGTAAAAATAGAGGGATGCTTAGAAAACTTTATAGTGCCAAATAATAATAAGCTGCTAAATTTGACGTTTCACGACCTCTCTTTTACCGTCGCCGAAGGAATATTTAGAAAAAGTAAGTAAGTGTCCTTTGTTTTTATTAATGCTCTGCACTGTCAGTCACCTTTATTGATTATTAAACTTTATAGAAGAAGCTTTGTTGATTTTTTGTGTATGAGTGCGTTGCATTAACTGAATAGGAAAAACGGGGGAAATTTAAAAATTAAGTTAAGAACCTTTTAGAACAAGTAACTTTTTTAACACTATCATCAGACACCTTTGATAACACTAGGCAACAAATTTTTATTTTTTTTGCGATTGTGTATGTATGACAGAAATAGAGCCAAAATGTTTTTTTGTGGGGGGGGGGGTGTTTAGAAAACTTTATGATGCCAAATAATAATAAGCTGGTAAATTTGACGTTTCATGACCTCTCTTTTACCGTCTCCGAAGGAATATTTAGAAAAAGTAAGTTTTCTTTGTTTCTATTAATGCTCTCTGCACTGTCAATCACCTTTATTGATTTTATTAAACTTTTGTAGAAGAAGCTTTGTTGATTGATTGTATGAGTGCGCTGCATTAACTGAATAGGAAAAATGGGGGAAATTTAAAAATTAGGCAACAAATTTTATTTATTTTTAAAGATCGTGAGTAAAAATAGAGGGATGCTTAGAAAACTTTATAGTGCCAAATAATAATAAGCTGGTAAATTTGACGTTTCATGACCTCTTTTTTACCGTCTCCGAAGGAATATTTAGAAAAAGTAAGTTTTCTTTGTTTTTATTAATGCTCTCTACACTGTTAATCACCTTTATTGATTTTATTAAACTCTTGTAGAACTAGCTTTGTTGATTGATTGTATGAGTGCATAGCATTAGCTGCAGAATGGGAAAATTGGGGGATATTTAAAAATTAAGTTAAGAAGGTTTTAGAACAAGTAACTTTTTTTAACACTATCATCAGTGACCTTTGATTAACACTAGACAACACATTTTATTTTTTTTAGAGATCGTGGGTAAAAATAGAGTTTTTTTGGGAGGGGGGATGTTTAGAGAACTTTATAGTGCCAAATAATAATAATCTGGTAGATTTGACGTTTCATAACCTTTCTTTTACCGTCTCCGAAGGAATATTTAGAAAAAGTAAGTTTTCTTTGTTTTTATTAATGCTCTCTGCACTGTCAATCACCTTTATTGATTTTATTAAACTTTTGTAGAAGGAGCTTTGTTGATTGATTGTATGAGTGCATTGCATTAGCTGAATAGGATAATTGGGGGAAATTTAAAAATTAAGTTAAAAACGTTTTAGAACAAGTAACTTTTTTTAACACTATCAGCAGTCACCTTTGATTAACCCTATGCAATAATTTTTTAACAAATCAAATTTATTGTTTATCGTCTTCTGATGATGCTAACGTTGTTAGCGAAACGCGCGTCGAGTGCAAAAAAGTGTAGTTTTGGTTTGTGGAAAACAATCATAACTTTGTTTTAGTACAACCAAAGGTTCCAAATTCCCAACATAGTTCATATCCTTTCTTTTACCGTCCCCGAAGGAATATTTAGAAAAAGTAAGTTTTCTTTGTTTTTATTAATGCTCTGCACTGTCAATCACCTTTATTGATTTTATTAAACTTTTGTAGAAGGAGCTTTGTTGATTGATTGTATGAGTGCGTTGCATCAGCTGAATAGGAAAATTGAGGGAAATTTAAAAATTAAATTAAGAACGTTTTAGAACAAGTAACTTTTTTTAACACTATCATCAGTCACCTTTGATTTGAACAAAATTAAGTTAAGGACGTTTTAGGACGAGTAGCTTTTGGTTTTAACACTATCATTCGTCACCTTCGATTAAAACTAATTAACAAATTTTAATTTTTTCCCAAAGGTTTTTAACTAATACTTCGGGTTTTCATAAACTACCATATCTCTACATATTTTAAGAACTACTACACTTAATGATTAATCGCTTTTATTAAAGTGCAGTGAGATTGTGGTACTGTTGTCGTCGTTGCATTGTAGCTGTAGTAAATTGTTTTCCATAGATAATGCAGAACAGGATATTTTACAGTTAAATAGTTAACAATATTTTTCGGTACACACTTTTTAATATAATTTATGTTGTTTAATGTATGAAAAGATATTATATTTGTCATTGTGAAAATATTTATGTAAAGATATAACATAGAAAATATTAATTTTTTAAATGTTCTCCAGATAGTTATCTACCTAATTTGTGCGGAAAGTTATACTTTTACGCACGGGAGGAGTTCGGGCGGGAAAGACACTTCCGCAAGGGTTAGGTACAAATTTTTTTTCTACAAGTGTTTATGATGACTTTCTTAATCAAAAAGTAGTTTTTAGAACACACATTTAAAACTCAAAATTTAAAAATTTGGTCCATAAAGTACCATTTAAAAAAAATTGCGTGCGTTAAACGTTTTTTCACGCACGCTATGACAGTTTTTTATACACGCCGTGCTTATTTTTTTACGCACGGCGTGTAGGAAGTTGAACTTTCCACATTAAAATTGTTATGTAACAGTAGACTTTTTCACACGCATTTGCGAAGTAGTTACTTTACCTATTTAATGTCAAGTGACCTGCAAAACTTTATTAAAAAATTAGCATAGGTAAAAGTATTTTTTTAGCATGGCGTCAATTTTAAGTCTAATTGGAGTTTTTAGATGCATTTATAAACTAGATTAAATTAAAAATGGAAACAAAATTATTTTTTGGTTTTAATTTTAAAAATACCAACTATATATAACCTTAGGCAGAAGCTTTTTTATGCATATTGGAAATTGTTGTACTAAAAACGTGTCAAAAGTGCCTTTTTCGTCCTTAACGGCCATCGTGTACAGAAAAGTATCACTTTCCGCACTGTTTAGGCCAATTACGAAAAAAACCAATGTGGAAAAAATAAGCAAATTCGACTAAAAATAGTGATAGAAATAGAATGTACACACTCTACTATAATTATATAAATATACAAAAGTATCTTTACATTTTTAATAAATACAAAAAAATCTTATGTGGAGTATCTACCTATGTAAATATTATAAATAGAAAGTTATTACAAACATATATTATTTATCCTGTGTCTGACATAATAATGTTTTAAAAATTTATATTTATACCGGGAACGCTTGTACTATTTATAAACAAATCTCAGCAGAAAGCTGACTACAGATAGTAGTTATAAATAAATATCATACGCACCTCTTACATTTTTTTGCTACTTATATAGGATATTTAAAAATGTTGCAGCTGGGGTTGGTTCATTATACCAAATATAGTGTAATTAATTATAAGTGCTTACCATATTGTTTTTATCACAAATTCGCAAAAATATCCCAAAAAAACTTATTTCTTTTCTATATTTAATAATTACATTTTGTATTTATTGCAACACTAGTTGCATGCCTATGGTGGCCTATCACAAGATAGCGTCGAAAAAACATATGATAACAAACAATGAAATGTTTGGTTTTTCACCTGCAATCTCCAGTTTTCATCACACTACGCACTTTGTCACATCACTTTTGAACAAACACTTAAAATAATTAAAAAACTCTCGATGATTCTGTAAAATATACCAAAACCTCGATTATGCTAAAGCTACAACCCCGTAGAGAAATTATGAATGGAGCAGCGTACACACGTTTATATGGCTGACCCGCCACAAATGCGAGGTTGTCACATTGTTGTAGGTTTTATTCCCGATATATATTGCGAAATAAAATGAAATATTCTTTCGGCCAAAATATCAGGTATTTTATATGATATTTTGATCAAAAAAATGAGGTAAATTTCAAGTACTATAACATGTGCCTCCACATTATAAATTCTTTATTGATTTAAAATTGTGAAGATTTAAGGAAATTTAAATGCAATTATATAATATACCTAAATTGCTTTATATATTCGAATAATAATAAGGTGTTTCTCCATGTTTAAAAAAACAAACCGGAGAATTTGCATAATTAAATGTAAATGATACAGTAATAAAAATAATATATTTTTAAAAACATTACGTGTAGAGAGAGAGAGAACTTTCAACGCAATCTGGCATTGTCGCCAAATTGTTTACCTTATGTCTGATTGCAACTGTGGTAAACATAATGTACCAATACCTTTTTTCACCCTCGCTAAATCCCTTTTTAGATTTATCAACTCCAGAGCTTAAGATATCTGTAATTGTAATTAATTGTAATCAATTAATATCCTTCAAATTGGACTATACATCTGCCGACTCTGCAATTTGACAGATGGTTTTCTTTTACATGAATACTGTGTCATATCTTATCATCATCATTTCATCTCCTAATTCCCAGCACCGTACTGATGAGCACCACAAGTGCGAAATCCGGATCTACGTTTACCATTACCTTTTATGAGGGAAAGCTCGCTATTCATTGATTTTGAAAATGAATCAGTTCAGTTGAAATCTAGTTTTATTAGTCAGAAGCCTGGCCTACTACAACTAAAACTAATTGTTGTATAAGACTAATATAGATAGTACCGTTAGCTTAAAAAAAACTACACCCAGGACAAAAGAACATTCATACAAAAAAGTCTTCCTTGCTGTAGTAAATAAGCTTTGCTTGCTAAAAATTCTTTTGGGTTTTGTCTGAATTTTCTCAAGTTTTGCATTTCTCTACTTTGATTAAAAAATTGTTTCCCATTATATGCAAAAGAATTTTTTACCAGTGCTGAATGAGACGTCGCGTCAGTTAACTCAGGAGACCATCATAAGGGGCCCAAATGTTTTTAATGCTACATTTTGTAGCGTTTTTGTAGCTATTTTGTTACGGTTAAATTAATTTTGTAGCTGTAGCCGCTTTCAAGAAAACGCCACCCCTCTAGCTTAACCGGTAAGCTGACTAGCCACCCCATAACTTCAATTCTGCTAAAGCTAGAAAGTTCAAATAAACACCACATTTTGTAGCTCAGCTAGTTCGAGGGGACCAAACATTAAAAGTTTTTAAAATATTTCAAATATCTCGTGAACGACAACAGCTACAAAATGTTTTGATACGTCATGAGAGCCAAAACTGTGCTCTGTGCAGCAGCCATTAAAGTGTGGGGCCCCCCTGGTAAATAGGAAAAATATATCAAATAGTACATTTGAACTTTCTAGCTTTAGCAGAACTGAAGTTATGGGGTGCCCCTCAGCTTAAGAGTTAAGCTAGGGGGGTGGCGCTACAAAATGTAGCATTGAAAATATTTAGGCCCCTTATTATGGTCTCCCCAGGTTAACCAACGTCTGAATGAGTTATAGGAAGACTTAATCTAAAACATCGCAAAAATCGTATAGCCTAACTTTACCATTTTACTTTTTATACACTAAACACACGGTCTCCAAAATAAAGTTGAGTACAAAATGTCAGTATTTTATTTTTTAAGAAGAGAACTTTGCAAGATACTCGTCTATTAACTTTACACATACTTTATTGCTAGCTTCTGAATTACAAACACTAAATTAGTTAAGATACAAGTGTTTTAACAAAAAAAAATGATCAAAATTTTTTTGTGTTTTGTAGATATTGTAAATTTTTTGAAGCCATAATTTGTTCCCAAATTTTAAAGAAAAACAAACTAGCTATCAACGTCTTCTTTTATAATTCTTAAATCTTTTCCAGGGTTCCTAGGGTTAACTAAATAACTGGGTTACACAGGATTGTCAATTTCTAAATTTTTGCCAAAAACATCTGATAGGTTTTTACAATCTTCAATTTTCGTTTTGATAATTGACAAATCTCCAGTGCTCTGTATATTTTTCGAAGGCTTTAAACTAAGTGCGGTTAGAAAGAAACACGATTTTTTTTAAATAGGAGAGTAATTAACAATTTATTCTGGATTACCATTCCTCTTCATGTTTTCCTACTTTAACGAAAAAGAAACAAGTTTTTGTTATTCTAAAATCCTGGCAATGAAAATCAAGCATTAATAATTGTTGCTTCCTGAAGAGTTCCTTTTTCATAGAATTTGAAAGAAAAGTACCCAAATAGCATCAAAAGAACATTTACTTGATAAAAATATGCATCTAACCACAGGATGTTCTTTAAAGTACCTCTTTGACAAATGCTGGCTACATTCCATTCAATGATGTGCTTATGAAGACATGCATAGGACATGCCAAGAATAAACCATTGAGTAAGAATATTTTTAATAAAACTTTTGAATATGGAAAGTCTATAATAATATTTTCATGTGAAAATTCCGCCAAAAGACATCAATAGTATCTTCTTTTCAGTACATCCTTAGCACATGTTAAGTTTATAAAATTATTAGAACATTATTCCTTATTTTCTATTCAGTTTTGTGGGTTTAAGGTCAGGAGAATGAAAAAAAAATCAAATTTACCGAAGTTTCGATGTATTTTACATCATCTTCAGGGTGTATTTGGGTGGTTTTCCAGTGGTCTCTTACAGATTTTAACAAACATTTAAAAAAATAAACAGTATATTTTTTTGGACTTCACAGTTAAAAGACATTTAAACAAGAACAAAACAAGTTAACAAAGGTACTCTCTTTCGTTGAGAACGAATGAAAGAGAGTGTGTATGGTTCACCACACTCACAGTGTAGTGTAGTAGTATACATAGGCGAAACCAAAAAACCACTATCTGTTAGGCTTAAGGAACATCAGACGAATACCCAAAGAGCTGAAATAACGAAAACAGGAATCGCCGAAAATGTATGGTCAAAACAACAATGAATGAAGTGGACAGAAGCAAAGGTTTTGCACAAGGAGTCATACTGGAAGAAACGAAAATTCCTTGAAGCTGTGTAAACCAAGTGTTGAAATTCCAAATATTTGGAAGTCGTTGGGCGGAGCCAACTTCTTAAACTTCACGATTGAGTGATTTCATATACTTAGTATATAAGTACGTAGCCTTAGGAATAGATTGTAGTTTGCACCTGAAGGCGATCAAAGATTGTACCGATCGAGGCGTCGTATATAAATAAAATATAGACAATGAAAGTACGAATCATAGAGTTAATTTCAAACACATCATTATCTCAAACTTTAGAAACAAACGCCAGAATAAAAAGCTGTATTCAAATGTATTTTTTGTAAACCATCTAATTATGTGAACTTTACTTACAGCCTCTTTTGGTTTTGGAGATATTTATTATTATATTAGTATGACTTTTAAAAAAGCCACGTGTCGCCTATTTTTTTGTTTCTTAAGTTATCTAAAACTAAATATATCATTATTGCACGCGCATCGAATCGCAATCTTACCAAACGTGACAATTTAAAATTTGACTCAATGCATAATAAACTTAAAGGACCATTATTTTTCAAATATAATGTTAAGACAAATTTAAATGGAAAATAAACGAACTCTTTATATAAATTATTTTAAATAAGGTAATATACATATACATACATAAATATACAATAGCGTGAAAATTAAATTTTCGAAATTCGAAAAGGGGTAGGGTGCAAAAGTTGTCTGTCAAATCAAAAATATTTTAGAGGTTCCCCAAAGTCCTTGAAGTTTCACCGTAATAAGCAATTATACTAACTACGATAAAAGTTGTTGAATCATGTTATTCATTATGCTTTGCAACAGTATATTTATATGATATTGTAACTGTTTCCAATATCAATTCCTCTGAGGCACTTACTTCAAAATTTAGATGGACCATCAACTGGGCCTCGCGAATATTCAGACACCATTGGGAAAGCTTTAGAAACCTGTGAAAATTTGCCAGTTGTCTCGTTTCATCCGATACAAAGTTAAAATTTACCAGAGCTTATTCCCGATGATTTAGTAGTAGTAGTAGTAGAGAAGGGGTGACGCGAAGCCTGGCAAGTAGGCCTCCCTGGGCCCTTTCTGCCCTACCCCGAGCCTGCCTCTAATCCACCGCCTGCACCACTGGTCTGGCAGTCTGCTCATCTGGTTTCACGGTTCTTTTTGCAAAGTCCAGTATTTTGTCCCATTTGCGCGTGTGCAGGTCCTCCCCATCCAGGGTCGGGAAACCGAATACCTGATATCTCGTCCTCTGGTATGCCTCGCAGTTCGCTATAACATGTCAAGATGTCTCTTCTGCCCGCCCGCAGGCCCGGCAGGTCGAGTCATTTTCCTCCACGATCCGGGTCATGTGCTTTCTTAGTCGGTTGTGACCAGTTATGATTCCTGTCAGCAGACCAGCGTCCCTTCGTGGTCTCCCCAGAAGCCATTTTTGTCTAGCTACATTCGGGCCACTCACAAAGTCCTTGGTCTGTCTGCATCCTGTTCCTCCTCTCCAAGCGGTCGTTATGGCATCGTTGGCCCATTTGTTGAGTCGACTTTGCAATTGCCTCTTGGTTGTTCCTAGGAGTGATTCCGGCCCTACATACTGAGTGCTTGCCCCGATCCTGGCGAACTCGTCAGCCATCTCGTTACCGGGCACCCCCATATGTCCCGGTACCCACATAAGTGTCACTTTTTTGCCATCTCCCAAGGATTCTAGTGCATCCGCACATTCCTCCACCAGAATGTTGTTGATCTTGGGCGCCCTTAGTGCCTTTAGGGCCGATTGGCTGTCGGAGCATATATAAACATGCTCCTCCCTACCGTCCTTTATTTCCTCCATAGTTTTCAAAGAAACGGGTTTTCTGCCCATCCAGAAAATCTGTTGATTGCCCTGGTAACAGTTGAAGTCTATAAGGAAGGGAGGTTATCGTCGCCTACTAAAAATTCGCCAGCAAATGCAGAATAAAACAGATGTAAGATTTTTTATTATGACAAAAATTAATTTTAATGCAACAGACTTTGTGAAGCTCATTGAATGGCAGTCCAGTAAGCTGCTGGATAAAGATATTTTAGCTATGGTAGGTGTCCTAGATAAAACGGAAACAGTTAAATATCCATGTAACACTCAAGCAGTTGAACGATGTATAAAACTTGTTACCGAAGCTACCATGGCGATCTGTGGGAAGGAAAATAGGGATGGATTTATCAAAGCAAATTTAGACTCACGACAACAAATGCCGCATTTTAACAAAAACGTGAGTACTCACTAGACAATACAACAACATAATACAATACCATATATACAAGATGAGTAATGTGAGGGGAAGGGATGTGGTGGAGGGATAAGGTGGTGGAAAGAGGTGGTAGTGAAACTCGCTTAGCAGCCACCTCCTCGTGGTGAGTTGGGTTGTATTTTATTTTCAAAACCATAAAATACAACCGAAGAGCTGCTATTTCTATGTGAAAAGTTATATGCCAATTTCAAGTTTACGGGGAAACCTCTAAATTTCAAGCCAGGGGGATGATTTTTTTTGTTTATAATATACTACCCAATAGACAACTTTTCGTCACTAGCCCATTTCAAAAATATCAAAATAAAAAAAATCGACCAATTTCGCTCCAACCTAATATACAGTCCGTAATAAGTCACGCGTACTTTTCTGTCTATCCCGACAAAACATGAAACATGGAATAAAGAAATCAAAATGTATAGAGGTATTTTGATTTTTATAAAAAAAAAACAATAACTGAAAATTTACATAGGGCCAATATTTATCCGTCACAAACTGTTTATAGGGTTGTTGTATGGTAATTTTCATACACCGCTTTTCCAAAATTTGACGGCAATTTAAATAGTTAGACGAGAGATTCTAATGTTAGTGCCAAATTGACGACAACTTCGGCAACATGTTGGATTTGTCAATAACTGTAATTTGAGGTAAATTTGTAACGTCGTCAATCAAACCTGCTTTCTAAAATTTTAATATTACATATTACCAATCCCTGTACTGCATGTTTGCCATTTTTTGCTAAAGCTTTATTTAATCTGCTAATATTTTTCTCATTCGAGATTTTTAACTGCTCTGTAGTTAGTTCAAATCAATTTATAAAATTTGGCCAGTCTTTAGCATTACAAAAAAATATTGGTAGATTTATGTCTATAGTCTGTCTAAGAAGAATCAGTTTGCTAATATTCTCTCCAGAAGAGTTTTTATTGCCATCTATTTACCTTACCTTACTTTTGGATTCTTCTATTTCTGACATCATCCTTTCTTCAAATTCTCAAAGATCCCCTACTGTTGTTGCAGAACCAATAGCTTTGCTATATTTACATTAAATTCTTTCTCCAATTTGTTGTTGAATTTGACAGCTTACCCTATGGGAATCCACAGACTCATTTGCATTCGAAGTTGACTTTGAATTGAATTCAATGTAAATGGTAACATGCATTAAATTGGAGATCGAATTCACTGTGAATGCAGCTTTAGGTATATACGTTCAAATAATAGCTTAATGACGCTTATTTTGTTTTAGGAAAAAAAATACTCTTGGACAAAGTAAATGGCAAATTTGATGGCGGAAAGCTAACTGCTTTGATGGGCCCTTCGGGGGCCGGAAAGTCAACTTTAATCAATATTTTGTCCGGATATTCGTAAGTTATTATCACATTTGAACGTATAAGGTGTGAATGTGAAAATCCAAAAACTTTTGACGCATGGTTAAGTAGTACTTAGGTAAAAAAATTAAGGGAAAACTTAACCTTATGTTTTTCAACAATGAACACTATGATGGATCTGAATGTCCTAAAACTAATACCATATTTGTAAGCTTGTTTCGTTTTTAGGTTTTTGCTCTGCATTGACCTGCATAAAGCCTTTTATAAACGCAGTTCGCACTCGTAGTTAAGCAGTTCGATCATCTCTTTCTCTTTTACTTTTACAACGAATAAAGAGACAGAGATACGCCAACCGTTGAACTGCAAACTGCGTTTATAAATCAAGAATTTGAGTGTTAAATTAAGTTTACTCAGTAACTTACAGCTTACTTTTTAAGGTGCGACTCTGACAGCAGTTTAAAATGTGGTTTATCCCGGAACTTAATGGATAATTCACTTCTCTAATGCATAAACACGAACTTAGATATTGAAAATTGTCAACTTTTGCGTGTAAGAGTTATGAATTAAGAATTATGCATTCAGCACTTGTATTAATACTTGTATTAGGATCAGTTTATTTTAACTTTAAGGATTATAAATTAAAGATTGTCCATTATGTTACTGGGTAAACCCAATTTAACACTCAAACTCTTGATTTATAAACGCAGGTTGCAGCTCAGCAGTTGGCGTATTTCTGTCTCTCTATTCATTGTAAACAGCGGCGTAGCATGACTTAAAGGCAGGGGGGGGCAGTAAACCACTGACGAGCTCACGCTGGTTACCCAGAGCGAAACATCGTTTAATCATTTATCTTTTACTTTGGTCCTTTGTGTGTTCCTTGTGGGATGCTCATCCTGGTTTGGATTTTCGTTATTTCCACCCAAGATTTTTTGATCTTTTGTTTTTAGGTTCTTTTAGGTTGATGTAACCGATTTGTAGTATTTTTTAGTTTTTGTACTATTTTATAGGTTTTGTACTGAAAATGCTTTAAGTATTTTAAGCAATTGTTTTTTAGTGTAGCTATCCTCAAAATACATATTATTTTGTATCATGTAGTCCCGAATGGTAAGTTTTGTGTCATTTGAACACGGAAATTTATTTAGCCTTCTACTGTGGTAGCTCGCATTATCCATCACAATTACACTATTTGGAGGTATATTGGGTAACAGTTTATTCTTGAACCAATATTCAAATAATTCCGCTGTGGTATCGTCATGGTAGTCAGTATGACAATCCTTTATATTTTTGGCTGATAAGGCCAACGCATTTGGTATAAACCCATTTTTTGTTCCAGCATGAATTATTGTGATACGCTTTCCTTTATTTGATGGAGCTTTAGACGAATCTACCCAACCTTTATCTTGAACTTCATGGGTGTCAAACCAAGTTCTATCGAGATAAACAATATCCCTATTACTTTCTCTATACTCGTGTATTTCAATTAAATATTCCATCCTCCATTTTTTTAAACGGGCCGATTCCATAATCAGTTGCCGTTTATTAATTTTTTTATTTTAAAACCGTTTTTTAAAATACATTTTCTCAGTGTCTCACGGCAACACTATATTCCTGTATCATCTTTTTTAACCTTTGAATTAATGTTTGTAAAGTAGGAATCATTTGTTCCCTATACATTTGATATATTTTTCTACGAATAATAGCCATATCACCCATGTCCAATTTCTTAGAAGTATTAGAATCCTTCCTTTTTGTTCTCTCAACTATCGGTCTATTTACTTCACGACCTACTGTTTTTACTGATCTTCGTGTTAAAGCTGCCGCTTCCTTCACTGCACCAAATTTTGATAACCCACATTCTAGAAGGGTAGTATGAACGTCAAATATCACTTTTTTGTATCAAGTGACAACATATCGCGTTTAAATTGTTTTTATCACTTATTTCTCTTGTAACACCATTATTCCCCGTATCTCCACGTGACGTACTCGGTTGTTCCTCCCACGGACAAAACATTTTTCGTACTATCATAATTAACAACAAATAACTTCTTTTGTAACCAAACACCAACTGCTAACTGATTTTCAAAACTACAAATCAGCTTGGTATCTTAAGCCTGCCTTAATTATTTTAAGAAAATTAATTTGTACCGTAATCAAACCCTAATGTTATAATGTTTCGTAATTACTCATAAAGTTGATAAATTTTAATTCGGCAAAAAGAAATAATTACACATTTTTAAATCCGCACCTGTAATCCTTGGAAATGGTAGCCTGTTTACAGCTTTTTTTTATTTACTTTCACACCACGTACAATAGGTGATTATTAGGGTAAGGGATTAGCATTTATAATGAGTATCTTAGATCTATGGTCGTACTATACCGTAGACTTGATTGATAAATTGTTTTAAAGAAAACTAAAGCTCCCCCGAATTTGAACAGAATTTGTAGTTCATCTTCATGGAAACTTAAATCTGAAAATGGTATATCGATACATGCTTTTGTTCCAAAGTTACAATTTTTTTTATAGTTTATCCCTCTTTTCCCCCTTTTCACCCCCTCAGCACCCTACCTAAAAGTTAATCAGTTCATGGTCAACCCATATAGGATTTTTGTATCAAATTTCGTTAAAATCGATTAGGGCGTTCTTGAGTTATCGTGTATAAAGGCAGACAACAGGCCGACAGACAACTTTTTTTTTTTCGTCGATTAAGGTGTTTTGGAACCTTAGTAATTCATTTTTGATAAAATTAAGAAAAGTAAAAAATTTCCGATTTTAATAGTTCCCCATACCATATTGGATGGTGGACTAAAAAATATGAAATTTAAACCAAATAATCACGTAACTTTTCTTAGATTAATACATACACAGTATAAAAAATGTATTGCCACAGGTGTTATGTTATTGGTTTTTTACATTTTATGTTAACTTTAAACTAAAAATTAGGTCTGCTACTACTTATAGCAAACTCACTCAGGTTGTCTTCGGTCATTTGTGACCTTTTACAATTTTTATTTTTTTTATCCTGTTAAAAGTGCGCTTCCCTTCCGTACTGCTAAGAGCAATTGTATTCATTATTTGGTATAATTTAAAAATGTTTGGAAAGCTGTGTTCTTAAACTGTTTTTTATCAGAAATGACAAAATCTCTTCGGGTTTCCCGATTTCATGTTTTAATTCGGATATCAACAAACTAAACGATTTGTATTTATCTATAGTAGTACTTTCTATATCTGAACTATAAAATAAAATTATGTCAGTCAGATATTTTAAATTGTTTTCTGAATCGTTTATATTAATTAAACAATCTAATTTTTAACAAAATTTTAAATCTTGTTTCAAGCGTCTCTATAGATAATATCCAATGTAACATATATTTATTTTAAAGTCTAGATCTGTGCTTGTGTGAGCATAGTATAGCATAAACATTGGTGAGTTCTAATAATGGTAGGTACCTACTTACCTATCCTAGCCAGATTTAAATTAGAAAGAAATAGAATATGGACACTTACGTTTTTTACACATTACGAGCATTTCCAAAAAAAATCAATTAATTTTTTGGACTGTTAGTCTCAACGCTTTCCATCAACCTTTTTTACTTTTCCAAACAAAACACCTATTTTTTTTTCTTTTTTGACTTTCCACCATTAATTTTTAATTTTTTTTCAATAAATCACAGGAGGATAAATAGTGTTCTACCACTGGCAAAACAAGAAAAACATCTTTTTTTTTTCATTGCAAAAGAGGAAGACTTCTGATTATCGTTTACTCATTGGTCAGTAATTGTTGCATAATGTGGCGCGCGTAACTCACATTTATTATACACTGCTTACAAATAATATTTATTTGTGGGCGCCTTTAAAATATAAACTGGTTAAAATAAAAAATTTTTATTACTTTTTTTATATTATTGTAATGTTTATTGTTTTAATACATAGCTGAGGGCACCCAAATGGCGACAAGACCCAGAGGGCGGGGGAGGGGGCGAGGAACCCTCTGCCCCCCCACGCTACGCCGCTGAGCTGATGGTAAGTGCAAAAGAGACAGAGATGATCGAAATGCTTAACTGCAAACGCGAACTGCGTTTATGAATGAAGCTTAAATACGGCTTTATGCAGGTCAATATAGAGCAAAATCCTAAAAACGAAACAAGCTTGTCAAAAATGGTATTAGTTTTAGAACATTCAGATCCATCATAGTGTTGAGTGTTGAAAAACATAAGGTTAAGTTTTCCCTTCGACCATGTCCTTAACCGGCTGAAAAATCAAAAAATAAACAAGCAAAGACCTTACATAAATGAGGTTATTTGAAAGTTTGAGACAATGATGTGTTTGAAATTAACTCTGTGTTTCGGACTTCCATTGTCTATATTTTATTTATACAAGACGTTTCGATCAGTACAATCTCTGATCGTCTTCAGGTGCAAACCACCATCAATTCCTAAGGATACGTACTTATATACTGTGAGAAATCACTCAACCTTGAAGTTTAAGAAGTTGGCTCCGCCCAAGGAGGGGCTTCCAAATATTTGGGATTTCAACACTTGGTTTACTGAAAATATCCTGATTCTGCCCAATAAAGGCAGCTTCAAGGAATTTTCGTTTCTTCCAGTGTGACTCTTTGTGCAAAACCTTTGCTTCTGCCCACTTCATTCGGCGTTGTTTTGACCATGCATGTTCGGCGATTCCTGATTTCGTGGTTTCACCTTTTTGGGCATTCGTGTGATGTCCCTTAAGCCTAACAGATAGTGGTCTTTTAGTTTCGCCTATGTATAATTCACCACACTCACAAAGAACTTGGTAAATGCATTTCTTATTTTGTTTGTTCTCTGGTTTTGTTTTACTAAGAAGGCTTCGAATTGTATTACTAGATTTAAAAGTGTTTTAATATTAAAGTTTTTCGCTACTCTTCGAATTTTCTCTGATACTCCTTTAACGTATGGGATTGTAAGGAATGCATTTGCCTGGTTTTGGTCTTGTAATCTCTGTCCTGTTTGTTGAAATTTAGAAATAGTATCTGTTATAAGTTTAAGGCTGTAACCAATCTGCTGCAGATCCTTCTAAATGTTTCTTATTTCGATTTCCGAGTCATTAGAATTGTTACAAATTTGAATTGCTCTATTATACAAAGTTTTTATTATGCCTCGTTTGGTTGTAGCAGAATGATTTGAACCTTAATTTAAATATTGTCCTATGTGAGTGGGTTTACGATAGACTGTTGTTCTGATATCGCTTTCTACTCGTTTGACAAGTATATCAAGAAAAGGAATTTGATAATTTTGCTCCAACTCTATTGTGAATTTAATGGTGGGTCTTATGTTATTTACGTGGTGAAGAAATTCTGAAAGTTGTTGGTCAACCGCGTGTGATTCGAACCACTCAATCACTGGCGAAAGCGATGAACCCATTGGCAGACCGTCATTCTGAGCATAAAACCTATCTTTCACCTGAAAATAAGAGTTATGTAGACAGCACTCCAACAACTCCATCACTCCCTCCAGCGGCAGGCTTGTACGTTCACGAAGGGATTCGTCGTCAACCAGTCTCTGTCTAATAATATCTAGCGATTCCTTAGTCGCGATATTGGTGTATAGACTTTCGACATCAAAACTGACAAATCTATCCTCGGGTCCTAAAACAAAAGATTTAAGAATATTAACAAAATTGTTGGAATTTTCTACAAATGAAGCGTTTTATATAGACAATGGAAGTCCGAAACACAGAGTTAATTTCAAATTCATCATTATCTCAAACTTCCAAACAAAGAGTTTTTTAACGCTTAAACATACAAAAAATTTCGTGAGAAATTCAACAATAAACAGGTCAGGAGAGACTTTCGTAAATATTGCTTTTGTCCATTGAAAATAAACTTCTTCAAAGCTTGTCAGACAAAGCATCCACGTTTTTATGATGACTTCATTGACGAATTTCCAAAAATTGATCGAAGAATCGATCAAAGTTTTTAAAAATTGCTTCTCTACTTGAAATTTCATCGCACACCGCTGATACGTCCCTAGTTTTTGTTACCGATAAAAATTTTTGTAATGCAAAAAAGAAAATACACTTCTTCTGATTTCCTCTTTTTCCTTAATGACCCGGATTCCCTAACGAGGCGAAGGCTGATTTAATTTATTAATATTTATTAAACAACGTAGCCAAAATTTCAGTACAATAATTTACATGATAATAAAACGAATTTTAGATGTCGTTAACTTAATTAGCTTTCAAACCCAAACTGGTAGTAAAATTAAAAAAAAAACAAAATTAAAACCAAATGTTGCCTAAACAAAATGTAGTATGTTAATTAATTTAAAAACAAATTAAAAATCATATTATTTGACTCATAGTTTTTAAATGTATAGGTAATTTGCAGATCCTAATGACTTTAAAATTTAAAGGATATTTTTAAAACATAATTCTTTTATTTTTTTTCGAGAATTCAATCTTCAAGAAATCCTGTCGAATGTTAAACCAAAATCAGTGGTTGGGGTTAACCACCCTCCCCCCTCCTCCGAGAAGCTTGGTTATGGTCACACTTTTCAATTTTTCAAATTAAGTTTTTTATTATTTATCCTTAACCCTATCCCCCCAAAGTCAATTTCTGGGTGCGCCACTGGCTTATGCAGATTCCGAGGAAGATGGAGATTCCTGGGGGTGGCTTGCGTAACAGATTAGTTTTAAGTAAATCCAATCTTTATATGAGTCGATATTTAATGTAACAGCTATTTCTCTGTGGCAATATATTCAGAAGCTGCACGTTGACGACTTTATGAAATAAGGGGGTGCAAAATCAGACTTCTGGAAATATCTAAAAAACTAAAGATTTAAATAATAAAGGCAAAGGAAGACAAGATAAAATTGTCTCTAAAATAAGTTATAATTGCTATAAAAGCGGATTAAAATTAACCAAGTTATTTATTGCTACTACACTGTTCGACAGCTTTGCGTGTCAAAACAGTCAGTTTTTTATGTATTGGGCCTCGTAACCCTGACTCTCATATCTTGTGTTAACTTGTATAAAGGAGCTTTAAAAAATTTTACAGTTCAGCCACTGCTTTTACGTTTTGTTTGACGCCCAAAACTGCTTGCTCAAATATCGGGTATTTAGGATTCATACTTTTTTCATTAAATTCCTTAGTTTTTGAGATATTTGTAAAAGTCCCCCCTCACCAGTCTCAAACTTTGACTTTTTATTAGTATATATACTCAAACACACCACCAGCTTGTAATTGCTGGCACACGGAAAAAAAGCTCCACTAATATCAAGGCGCAAGGCCTTGATCCAAGAATAATTTAGAGTCAGAATTCCTCAAGTGGAAGTAAACTTGAGATGACCGACGTTTAATTCTTTTGGCAGTAGGGAAGGTTATTACTACTTTACGACTAAAATTCTTGTGTTCGTATTAAATTAAACTTTATTTAATAACTAACAGGTTTACTTTATGTTTGTCTTAATCTTATTTTAGGAATAAAGTATATTTGCACCAGTAATTACTTTAGGGTAGATTTAAAACAAATTATTATTAATCTGAGTGTTATCTTACTTTTTGTAAAATTAAAAACTTTTTAAGAAAGGGAAAGTTAAAGCTTATTTTTATTCGTACACGAAAATCCATCCAATACCTTCTCCACATAAGCCTAATATCTCCTTGCGATTTAGTCCGCTTTTGACTAATATTCCCGCCATTTTTCCGACAAATTGTCACTATATTTACATGACAACCTGACAAAAAAATGGCGGCGATATTAGTCAAAAATAAATCGCAAAGATACATTCTAATAGTCCTATGTGGAGAGGGTGTTGGATAGCGATACGGGTAAGAATAAAAATTAGCTTTATACTTTCTCTTTCTTAAGCGTTTTCATAGGTTTGTATACAAATCAAAGTTGGTTTTGCAAGCCTGATAAGTATCAATTTAATATATATATATTTAAGAAATACTAAGTATCAGTTAGAGCAAAAAAAAATACTACTTAAATAAATGAAAACGTGTTAGCCTTGGTCCAAAAAAAACCTTAAACATTTAAACCGTTTGTTTTTATTAATTAAATGTTACTTATTACTACTTAAACAAATAAACTGTTTGTTTGTATTAATTAAATGCTACTTTTTTCTACAACTTAAAAAACACACTTAAAAAACTAAAAAAGGTAAACTTAAAATAGGTGACTTATGTACCTAAAATAAAAACTAATGTTACTTAAAATGGTGGTTGTACAAAAAGAGTTATAGTTTTTAGCTTTCAAAAGGTATTTTTTCATAAGTTTCTAAATTTGTAACGACCGAAAAACTAAAACCAATAATAAATTAAAACTACAATATAGATAAAAAAACAAGTTGCCTAAACAACTAACTTAGATTCTTACAATAATAACTTAGGTTTTTTGTTTTCAAAGGATAACTTTTCTTGATCAACTAAAGCTTCAACACGAATATTTTAAAAGTACATACATTAACATGGTATAATATTCTGCCGTTTAAACTGTCTCATCATGACAGGATACCCGTAAAAATAAGCATTTAAATCAACGACAACAAATTTTTTTTCAGACGTAACCACATAAGAATGTATATAAATGTCAAATATTATTGGTAATTTTCATTAACTCACAAATAACAAAGAACACCAGCGTGGTACCAATTAGGTACGTTTTTTCTAAATATTAAGGATAAAATCGGGGAGTTTTGGCTGCTTGTTTCTACTTTCAGCCCTTTCAACCACGTTTTAACGCGTCATGACTTGTGTGCTTAGACTCTGCTGGACACCAAGATCTATGATTTTCAGTTTAAAATAAAGAATTATATATCCAAGAATACACTTCTCGATATAATCTTAAACAGTATCCAAAACAGATTATTACAACTTGAATTAAGTACATTTATTTTGATTTCGTTTGACAAAAGTTTATTCTGAAAATAAGATTTAGCATGACGTAATACTATTCTTGATTTGTAATATTATTTTTATATTAATTTGTTCCTGATTCAGTACAAGTTTATTCTTATAATTAGATTTAACATTATTTAAAGCGATTCCTTATTTATGTTACTGTTTCGAGAGTGAGACTTTTTCTTTTTAGCTCAATATTGCTCTAGTTAAATAAAAACACCAATTTTAGCTTAAAATCCTTATTCATTACATACCTATATATATTCAAAGTTTTATTATTTCCCAAAAAACAGTTTTGCCTCCTGGCTATGCTCATGATCATTTCCTGTAATTTTTAATCTTAATTTTAACAATTACTTTGTTTTCATATTGCGCGTACTCAATACGTATCGACAATCAAGTATCTTGTTCTTTCATATATCACGCTCTTTGTCAGAACAGAGACCATGGCTCTATGAAAGAAAAAGAAGACAATATTTTCAATACGTATCGAAAATCAAGCATCTTGTTATTTCATACATCTCGCTCTTTGTCGGAAGAGAGATATGAAAGAAAAAGAAAACAATCTTTTCAATACGTATTGAGCACGATGTGAAAACATATACCGGGTGTCCCAAGGTGAGTAACCCATTAGAATATTTTGGAAACTATGCAATGGAAACTTTTCAAACTTTCTATTCTAAAATAAGTCCATGTAAAATATCTTTATTAAATACTTTCATATTTGCAGTGTTGCAATTTGCATGAAAACTTTCTTATTTTAAATTGAACGCCCTGTATATTTTTACATTTTTCGATTCTACAAAATATTTTAGATATATTTTATGTCTCATGTCCTATACCTATGTTCAAGCGTTTTTAAAATATTGACAGGTGAAAATTGACATTTTTTAACTATGACAGCCTGTAACATCGAAATGGTTAAGGACAGAGCAAAACGGTTTTTACATTCCTATTGTGGTTTTTCACAAGCTATCGTTTTATATCGTAACCCAAGGTTAAAATATCCCAAGGTTAGTTTAACCCTGGGTTGAAAACAGTATGAAACGAGAGCTTGTGAAACCAAGATAGGAATGTAAAAACCGTTTTGCTTTATCCTTAACCGTTTCGATGTTACGGGCTGTCAAAGTTAAAAAATGTTAATTTTCACATGTCAATATTTTAAAAACAGTTGAAGATAGGTATAGGACATTATACATAAAATATACCTATAATATTTTGGAGAATCTAAAAATGCAAAAATATAGAGGGTGTTCTATTTAAAATAAGAAAGTTGTTGCCAAGTTTTCCTGAAAATGGCAACAGTGCAAATATGAGAGTATCTTATAAAGATAGTTTACATAGACTTATGTTAGAATAGACATTGTATGGTTTCCAAAATATTCTAATAGGTTACTCACCTTGGAACACCCGGTATATATCTAGAATATTACAGTGGGATTCTAAATATTTAGACCTGTAGGTGGTAATAAATTTTAAAATAAATTTACCTTATTTATTATCCCAAGTTGTTTATTAACCAATTTTGTCCAGAAAAACGCCGTATATTCAACCCGCTTTCAGAACAAGATATATATTTATAAGGGCACTAAGAAGCAAAACAAACATAAATGAAGATCACTGACTATGCAAGAAAACTATACCAAATGAAAAAAAAAACAAAACAACTGTATTAATTTATTTAGAAACTGAAATTAAAACATTGAGGTTATTTAAAAGCTCAATCAAGAAAACTTTCCTCACTGAAACCTCACTCATTTCAAAGCTGCAGCTTTCATCAGTGCAAGCAGAGGTAAGAGATCCAACCTCGCTATTTTCGACAAGTTTAAAGATTTTCAATGTACAATTGGTCCTGGTTCGAGTTGAACCAGAACCGGTCCTTTCGATTTATAACAAAGACGTCTTAGTTGCACCCCGGTTATGAAATTTTAGAACCAACCTGGGAGGTTGGTTCGGTCCTTTGGTTGTAAACATAACCCCTAAAATTTTGCAAAATTATAGATAGCCAGCAAACACGGTTCCCTCGGTCCTTCGTTGGTCCGATGTCGATTGCCGAATTTGACGTCATCGGTCCGACGTCGATTTACGACATCGGACCAGCAGTATTTTTTGTCCGCTTTGCGATGTAGGCCCAATGTTTGTTTGCCGACGCAGCGTTAAACTGTAGCCCGCCGTCGGACCAATTGTAAATTTTACTTTTTGGTGAAATCGGCATACCGTCGCGGTACGATTAAGGTCCGATATGGTTTAATCACATGGTACCGACCATCCGCCCATAAATGCTTAATTTGGTCGGTCTAACGTAGGCAAGCTGGTCTCGGCCCGACATCGGTAAACTATTCAAGTCCGATATTGGTTTCCTAAACCGGTCCAACGTCGACGATTGACGAAGGTCCGTCGGCGGTAGCTTAAAGCGGCCCGACAATGCCAAACCACAAAGGTCCGATAATGGGTGGATAATAATGCCCCACATCAGCCTCTCAAAGAGGCCCGACGTCGGTGATTGACGAAGGTCCGTCGGTGGTTGCTCGACTCGATCCGACATTGACAAACTACAAAGTTTCGATAATGCGGGTGCTTAACCAGTCGGGCTGGTTTAAGTGGCAGAAGAGGTGATTCTTGTAGAGAAGTACCACCATCTTGTCAAGTCTGCATTCTAGTTTTGAAATATCTTTGCTCCTTATATATATAATATTATCTTCCACTGTATAGGGAACATAGTGAAATTGGCGACATCTCTACATGCTATTAAGCAGTTTAAAAATTTTAAGGTGACGTAATCGGACCATCGTCAGTTGCCGATTCTCGACCAATCAAACAAAGTTCCAATCGGATCATCGTCGGCCCTAAAGTAGATAGAGTGATCGTCGGCATAAAGTCGACTATAATAAATGGGGCCATCGTCAGTTGCCGATTCTCGACCGATTAAACAAAGTTCCAATCGGAACATCATCCGCCCTAAAGCAGATAAGGTTTGCGTTGGCATAATGTCGACTATAGTAAATCGGGCCATCGTCAGTTGCCGATTTTCGAACCATTAAACAAAGTTCCAATCGGACCATCGTCGGTCCTAAAGTGGTGTCGGCATAAAGTCGACTGTAGTAATGTGGACCTCCGTCGGTTGCCGATTATTGATCGAAAACTGAAAATCGCAATCTGTCCAATATCGGGCCAGAGTGTAGTCGCGGATGCCGACACACTGCCGACGTTGTCGACATTGACCCGGTTTAATGCTGACGATTTGTGTTTGCTGGGTAGTCTTTTTTTGAGTAAAATCAAAGATATCTTCACATCGCCTGTCAAAATTTCTGACAAAATAATGTCAACCAGAACCAGGACCAATTCTTAAATCGAAAATCCTTTTTGGGGTCTGGATGTAACTAATATTTTAAAACTGACATTCCGACAGTGACAGAAATGCAAACAAAACTTGCATTTAAGTTTTTCATATAAAAACCCTTTTTAAATAAATAAAAAGGTAAATCCTTATTTGATTGTTACATTGTTACACATCGAATCGTTTATTGAAATTTCAGTATTAATCAATGAAATCAATTAACAGAGGATAAGTGTTGTTTAGAGTAAAATAATAAACCCAATTTTAATTTGTCCTACAGAGAGTTTATCATTTATAGCGTATTCCATTGAAAAAATAGTGCGACACTAGGGCAAAAACGCCTCAGTTTTTCTGTTTCATTGAGTTGCACTTTTCCATTTTTAGGAACTCATGCCACACTCAGTGCACTTTTTAACAATTTAAAATGGTGTTATCATTTTGATAGTTAAACGCGATAATTAAACTTTTCTTGTTTTTTATCGTTTAATGCAAAGATAACATGATAAATAGATGTTTATTGAGATAATTGCAAGATTGTATTTCATTGAAACTGCACGAAAGCATCTTTTTGACAGTCCTAAACAGCCCTAGGAACAATTTTTCGACGTTTTAAAGCTACCAAAGGCGACTAAACGTTCTGGCAACTCGCAATTGGGCGGAGATTTTTTGAGTCGCGTGCAACGTTTCCACACCGTCGCCGAAGCGACTACGAGTGAATTAGGTGTCAGTACCCAACGAGTGACGCACTCAATTTGACAATAGAATACGCTATTAGACCCCGCGTAGGTTTATTTTTTTTAATTTTTTTTTCTTCTAAATTGAAACTTTCTTCTTAAATTGAACAAAAGATTGTGTTAAGATGGTTGTTCATTAAACAAATTATTTAAAATTCTTCTTTTAAGGTCGTAGTTACAATCTGGGGAATTGTTTTTATCAACACTGTACAGGAAATCAATTTAACTATGTCGACCTGGTTTTTTTTTAACCAAAACGTTATTGAATTTATTTTCCATGGCAACGCGGAGACTTTATTTATGTTTATCCACAGTGGGACACCAGAGATTTTTTAGCACCGGGTCAAAAATTTGGGGTTAGGTTACTTATTTTGACTTTTCGCGTTCTGCGTCGCCAAAAAACCAAGTAAAATACTAAAATAAAAGAGAACCATTTAATGCAGAATTACCTGCTAAAAAAACGCTACCCAACTACGTATTAAAGTAACTGGGTGTAATGTTTAAGGTTGCATTTACAAGTGCATTTATAATTGAATTGGAAACACTCCCGCTAGCTGATACCGACAACAGGTTAACTTAAAAGCATTCTATTTTAAACAGGAGCGTTAACGAATAACAAGAGTCTTTCCAACCTCCGAATGGAGCTTTACTGACCTGTTTTGTTAGTACTCAAGTATCCATTGTAAGATAATGTTTAGTATATCTAGTATACTAATAAAGCGCGCCGCTACTACTTATTGAATTGCACTGGTATGTAGTACGTGGTGGGGACACAGAGAGCCTTACCGACGGCAATCTTCCTGCCTGTGGGAACTTGCAGTTACATCTGACTTGTAGACTAGATACGATGTCAATCTTGTATGCTAACGTTACGTAATATACTCGTTGTTAAATAATACTTTGGTGTATTATTTTAATTAAGTAGTTGTGCTCTATCCTGGAGTCGCCAGGATATGACATGGTGTCAGGTAGTAGACATCTCGGGCGATCTCGTGACGTGCTTTAGCTGTGAAAAAGCCCTCGATTTAGTCAAAAATAGTGCGCTTGCAGCACCCTAGAAACTTGTGAAAAGAAATGTGCACTGGTTGCACGCTAGACGCCTAGATTTTTAGCAAATAGTGCGCCAGTTTTATCCAAGAAATTTTGTGAATAATCTGGAAAGTTGCTGAAAAAGTCCAGTAAAAATGGAGAGCTTGTTTCGCCCGCCAGAACAGCTCAGTTTAGAAGGAAATATAGCTGAAAATTGGAAGCGATTTGAACAAAAATTTGAAGTTTTCTTGACTGTGACTGGTTTACAGAAAAAAGATGAGGAAATTCAAGTAGCTGTGTTTCTAAATCTTATTGGGGATGATGGCCTGGAGTTACACAATAGTTTTTCGTACACAGATGTTGAGAAAAAATCGTTAAAGTCGATACTTCAAAAGTTTAAAGATTATTGCTCGCCACAAGCCAATATTATTTTTGAACGGTTTAAATTTAATAGCATTGTACAAAAAGAAGGCCAGTTATTTGACAGTTTCTTGACAGAGCTAAGAAAAGCCGTGAAAACGACAAGTTACAAGGACCAAGATGACATGGTTAGAGACAGAATAGTGATAGGAATCGCTGACAAAAATACGCAGGAAAGGCTTTTGAGAGAGAGTAAGCTTAACCTGAATAAAGCAATAGAAATGTGTCGTGCCTCAGAGATTAGCAAAACTCAAGTTAAAGTACTACAGAGCGAAGCGTCGGTTAGTGCGATAAACAAAGATAGAGAAAAGGCGCATACTAGTTCTGCGTTCTCGTCTAGATCAGCTGGTGTATCACAATCATTGATCTTGTGCAAATTTTGTGGTTACAAACACCAGAAAAATGGTAAATGTCCAGCTTGGGGGAAAACGTGTGCAAAATGCCAGAGTAGGAATCATTTTGCAGCGGTGTGTACAAATGGAGAAAAATCTCGTGAAAAAGATAATCGGAAAGCGAAAAAGGACATGAAGAAAAAAGTGCATGAAGTAGAAAAAAATGAAGCTAGTGAAAGTAGTGATGAGTCAGAAAATAGTGATGGGCAATTTTACGTAAATTCGGTAAATTTGATCGGTTCAGTGGAGAAGAAAGTGCAGAAGTCTAGTTCGCAGGAGAAGGTCTGGAAGCAAAAAGTTTGCATAGGTCAAGGGCAAGTAGATTTTAAACTTGATACTGGAGCCGAGGTGAGTGTTTTACCTTTGTATATTTTGAAAAAACTAAATCTCGAAAATGACTTGAAATCCACAAAAGTAACTCTAGTTTCATATGGTAGTGAAAGCTTTAAGATTAAGCCCCTGGGAGAGGTCAGTTTGTTGTGCAGGGTCAATAACATCGAGTCGCTTGTTGATTTTATTGTTGTTGATGCTGGGGACCAACTGCCCTTACTGGGGTTACCAGGTTGTTTATCTCTTAGTTTAATAAAACGTTTGGCTTCGATTAGTAACGGAGCAAATGTAACTTTTAAATCGTTAGAGAATGTCACTACAGCATATAAGTCTTGTTTTGATGGCCTGGGGGAGTTTCCCACAAGTCATCATATAACTTTGAAAAGTGACGCAATTCCACATGTTCAGCCCCCCAGAAGGGTTCCTAAGACACTTTATGACAGATTAAAATGCAAATTAGAACAACTTGAAAAACAAGGTGTAATTGAAAAAATCGAACGTCCGACTGAGTGGCTGAACCCGCTAGTAATAGTAGAGAAAAAAAATAATGATCTACGACTTTGTTTAGACCCAAAATTTTTGAACAACGCGATTCAAAGGGAACATTTTTTAATACCAACCTGTGAGGAAATTGCTAGCAAACTTTGCGACAAGGAATACTTCACGGTTCTTGACATGAAAGATGGCTATTTTCAAGTGAAAATTGATGACCAGAGCGCAGATTACACAACGTTTGGCACGCCTTTTGGGCGCTATAGATTTCTTAGATTGCCTTTTGGCATTTGCTCTGCACCTGAAGTCTTTCAAAGAAAGAACTTTGAAATATTCGGTGACCTTGAAGGAGTGGGCCTGTACTTTGATGATTTGATTATAACTGGCAGTAATGAGCTTGACCATGACAGGAACCTTCAGTTAGTTCTTGAACGTGCCTTAAAGTACAATATAAAATTCAATAGTTCGAAAATTCAATTTAAATCCAAGTCTGTCAAGTTCATGGGTCAGATTTATTCCAAAAATGGTGTTGAACCAAACAAAAACTATGTTAAAGCCATAACAGATTTACCAACTCCGACTGACAAAAATGGAGTACTAAGAATTTTAGGAATGGCAAAGTATTTGGGTAAATTTTTGCCTAACTTATCTAAAGTTACAGCACCCCTTCGAGAGTTAACGAGACAAGATGTCACATTTCAGTGGTCTAACGAACAAGAGCAATCACTTTCTCAACTTAAGCATTTTCTAACAACTGCACCTGTGCTAAAATTTTTTGATTCTTCTAAAAGTGTCGAAATTGAGACTGATGCCTCGAAGGATGGCCTTGGTGCTTGTTTGATACAAAATGGGCATCCGGTTGCATTTGCGTCGAGAAGCTTAACCTCAACAGAACAGAAGTACGCTCAAATTGAGAAAGAGATGCTGGCTATTGTATTCGCAGTACAAAAATTTCACTTTTTTATTTACGGTCTAAGAAATGTCAAAATTAACTCTGATCACAAGCCTTTGGAGGCTATAATGAAAAAAGATTTAGCTTCAATATCGCCCCGCTTGCAAAGAATGCGATTAAGGTTATTAAATTATGATGTGCATGTTACTTACAAGCCTGGGAAGTACCTTTATATTGGTGACACGTTATCGAGAGCGTTTTTATCGGAATCAGGATTAAAAAGCGATAGAGAATTTAATTTTGCAGTTCATTCAGTGATAAAAAATATGTCAATGTCAGATAATCGAAAACAGCAATTTAGAGTGGAAACCAAAAATGACCTACAACTAAAAGTAGTCGTTGATTACTGTTTAAATGGGTGGCCAGAAAATAAACATCAAGTGCCAGATTTTGTTCAACATTACTTGAAAATTAAAGATAATTTATCTTTTGCAGATGGGTTGCTCTTATTTTCTGAAAAAATTGTTGTGCCATCTTCTCTTAGGGCTGAAATGTTAGATCTTTTGCATGAGGGTCATGTAGGAATCGAGAAATCTAAAGCGCGTGCGCGTCAAATATTTTACTGGCCCGGCATCAACGAAGATATTGAGAATAAAAATAAATTGTGCAAAATTTGTGAAACTAATTCTAAAAAACAACAAAAAGAGTCATTAATACTATATCCAATACCAGAACGACCTTGGGAGAGACTTGGCCTTGATATTTTTACATATGGTGGAAAAAGTTATTTGGTCATTTTTGATTCATACTCGAACTGGCTTGAGTTATGTATTTTAAAAGATAAATCAATCAAATCCATTATAAATGCTTTTAAGAAAGTTATTTGTATTTTTGGCGCACCTGAAACTGTTATTTCAGACAATGTACCGTTTGGGAGTTTTCAATTTAGGAATTTTGCTAAAGTATGGAATTTCAATATTGTCACCAGAAGCCCGAATTACCCGCGTTCTAATGGCCTAGCTGAAAAAGGAGTAGACATCGGTAAAAAAATTTTGAAAAAATCGTTAAAAAAGGATGAAGATATTGAAATTGCCCTGCTTCAGTATCGTAACTCGCCATTGAAAAACATAGGTTATTCCCCTTCTCAGCTGCTAATGAGCAGAATTTGTAAAACGAAATTACCAATTAACAGCGATTTATTAAAACCAAAATTGTGTGAAAATGTACCAGAAAAGATAAAAAATAAGCATAATATTTACAGTAAGTACTATAACAAACACGCTAAAGATTTGAAACCCTTAAAAGCTGATTGTGATGTTACTGTTTACAATCATGTTCAGAAGCAATGGGAACCAGGAAAAGTTGTAAGTGAACACATGTCTCCGCGTTCTTACATTGTTCAAAATCAATATGGCAATTCGGTAAGACGTAATCGAGTTGATTTAAAAGAGTCTTTAAATAAATTTGTTCCGTCTTCTGAATATGATTCGGAATGTGAAGTTATGCCGGCTCAGAATAAACAGAACGATCAGACCCAGATCCAAGTTTATTCACCTGTTCATTCTGAACAGAACTTAAGCAAAAGAAGCTTTAAAGCTGAAGTGATTCCTTCAGAATCATCTCGTGTGGTCAATGAGAATAATTTAAAAAAGACAAGGTCTGGTCGTATTTCTAAACCTCCTAGTAGGCTTAATCTTTAAGAGGGGAGATGTAAGATAATGTTTAGTATATCTAGTATACTAATAAAGCGCGCCGCTACTACTTATTGAATTGCACTGGTATGTAGTACGTGGTGGGGACACAGAGAGCCTTACCGACGGCAATCTTCCTGCCTGTGGGAACTTGCAGTTACATCTGACTTGTAGACTAGATACGATGTCAATCTTGTATGCTAACGTTACGTAATATACTCGTTGTTAAATAATACTTTGGTGTATTATTTTAATTAAGTAGTTGTGCTCTATCCTGGAGTCGCCAGGATATGACATCCATATGTTTTTGAAACTGAGGTTATAAAATCTATCCTTTGCGCTCCAAGATTTCACTAGTACACTTGCACATAATTATGCCGCAATAATTTAAATTAAAAAAAATGGTTGAATCAAAATAAAAACAAAATTATGTGGGGTTATGGGCGCCTAATGTTTCTATGCGAATTCCTAGTAATCCCGGCGAGCCAGTAAAGTTCTCTTGGTTCTTTGATAGATTCGGGGTAATGCCCGCGCAGCGCTAGGCCTTTTTCGGCGGACGACCGCACACGCGGAGTGGGTTCATATTTGTTTTAGAACAATATTTTTGAAAACACATTTTTGAAAGATAAAAAAAACCTTGAATGGTTTTCTGTGGCCCGATTTAAAGTTTGTTGACAAAACACCTGCAGTTACCATAGAAACGTATAAATTCTGCGATCTATGGGCCAAAACTTGAACTGTGTGTGTCTCCCAAATTCAGTGGAGTGTGATTGATTTATCGGTTTTCTTTTTTGGAGTGCACAGGCTTTTAGAAAAAAAGGAAACTTAGTTTTTATTTTCGCTAAAGCGAGGAAATATAAAAAGGAAAATCTAGAGGAAATTGTGAGTATTTCTCTATTTTTTTTGTAAATCGGGTTTGTTCTAAACCGCACTTATTTTGGGGCTTTTGGGATAGATGACAGCACCAGAGCTTTTATTTTGAAGAAAATATAATTGAGAATTTTGAAAAATCCTTCAGATATTTTTGTTAAGCATTTAAAAATGATCACCTTTGCAAAATTTCAGCTAATTCTGATGTTTAGTTTTCCCTGCGCACTCTGGCGAAAGATTAAAAAAATTAAAGAACAAGGCGTTGACAGTTATACTTTTTTTTACTTAAAATCTGGGGAGAAACTATAGCCTTAAATCAAACTATGTCCAAAACTCAAGAAAAGTTGGTTTAAAACCTTAAACACCTTTACCTAAATATTACGTCAAAATTACAACACATGAGTACTTTGTTACATAAATTCTAAGGAAATCACAATAAGATAAAAAGTAACTTCCATGTTCTCGATTAACTAGTAAGTAGTAAGTAAATCGAAAGGTAAAATTGGAGTAAATTTTTTACATAATATTTATATCTCTTATAAGTAACATATATATAAATTTAAATAAACTAGTATATAAATTTAAAACATAAATGTTACATAAATATTACGTATTGGAATGCAACATTTATGTAAAATTAAAGTCATATTAAGTATATAATATTTATATACTTCTAATGTCCAACAAGGTAAAAAGCAACTTCCCTGTTCTGCATAATGCCATGCACAAGGTTCTCTTATTATTACGTAAATATAATGTAATTAAAACAACATAAGTTATGTTATGAAAATATTCTGTAAACTTTGTAAAATCTTTTTTTATGTAAATTTTTTTGGCTTTATATTTACGTAAATACTATGTTAATGTAAAAGATGTGTTTGCTGGGCCCAGCCAACACCGTTACATAAATATAACGTAAAATTAACAACATATGATTACTTTGTTACATAAATTCTAGGTAAACTTCCACTTTCCATTTTCTTATTATGTAAATATAATGTAAATATAATTTTTTTTACTTTAGATTTACGTTAATACTATATTAATGAAACAGACGGGTTTGCTGGAATATTTTTGAAACACAAGATGAAAACGAAAAAAGGTTACAGGTCGTCATTATTTTTAGAACGAGAGGAGTAACAGGAACGCTTTGCGTTAATAATGAAGTTAGAGAAGAACGCACTTTCAAGGACTTCTCTTGTTACATAATGCAAGATGATAAGCTACAACCCTTATTAACAGTTTTAGAAGCCATGACGGTATCCGCCAATTTAAAACTATCAACGACGTTAAGTTCCAAAGAAAAGTTAAATAGGGTAAGTTATGACGAAACCTCAGTGGCGTAGCCGGAAATCGACTCTGGGGGGGTTTCATCAAATGTTTAAATATTAGGCAGGTGCCTATTACTTGACTTCTTAAACTGGTGGGAGGGCAGAGGGGCGGTTAAAAGCTGTCGAGTTGGTGTATACGAAACAAAAATGCTTATTTTAAGTCTCATCTAGGCTCGTTTGCAGATTTTTTTTCAAAATTAACCCTTAAATGCGCAGCAGGCAAAATTTTTAATAAAATTACACTAAAATGCTATTTCTTACGCGTTTCAAATGTTGTTGAAAACAAAATGACTTAAAATTAAACGAGATTGTAATAATATTTAATATTGGTATAGCACCGCAGCCAAAACTTTTCACAAAAAAACAAAAAATTCTTTAAAACTTTTGATCTCTTAGGTTTTTTGTAAACTATTTTTGGAAAAGTAGAGTGGGTTAGTTGCCAAGAAGGGGTATGGGTTGTGGCGGTATATATGAATATGAAAATTTTAAGAAACTTTATACTAAGAATGCCATTTATTACACGTTTTAAATGCTGGTGATAAAAAGTCCTTAGATTATAATAATTAATGACGTCATAGCACCGCAGGCAAATTTTTTAAAATTTAAGACATCACACCAAACAAACGTTACAAACCGAAGTAAAAGGGTAGCTATAGCCCGTGATCATGATTAATTTATTGTTGATTGGGTTGGACCTTGGTTATTCCTCCAAGGGTTGCACCTCCTGGTTCCAAAAGCACAAACAAAAGTCACCACGTTAGTAGGTCACGCGCGATAAATTAGGAAAAAATAACAAGTCTTTAAAAAACTTGATGGCTCTTTTGATACTTAAAATTCAATAATAATATATTATTCATTTCCTAATAGATAACCATCTACTAAACCAAGGTTTTATTTTTGTTTTTTTGAAGAAAAGAGGTTTTTATCTTTAATATGCGAGAAATTATTACACATATTTAAATTTTCTTCATTAGAACTACGCACATTCTGTCTATCAAGGACGCTAGTGTAAATTTTATAAAAAATCTTTAATGTCCATTTGCACCGCAAAACCCTTAAAACAGGATTTTGCTAAATCCGGTCTTTAGGTTGAAACCGAATTTAAAAATATTGATTTGCACTAGACCAGATTTTGCTGTAAAACGGGACAAGCTGGCAACGTTGGTGTGCATTATAAGACCAACGAAAAAAACAGCATCCTTCTTTAATGAAAGCCCAGTAGCAAATTGACATTATATTTTTTTTTACAAAAATAAATAATAAATATAACGAAATATAGAACCGTAAGGTGAACAGCAATTGGTTAATGGGTGATAAACTATTGTTCCTAAAACAATTTGTTAACTTAACCTACGCCATCAGATTTATACTACCAGGTTTTTAGATTAGGTCCCTAGTAAGATTATTTTACGATAGTCTGTGTTAAAAGAACAGCGACTGTGACGACTGTAACAGCATCATAAACCACAGCCAAAATAAACTATCAAATTTTTTGGATCCCACCTCGAGTCCCACCTAAAACAATTTTTTGCTTGCATGGTTCAAAATCAGGGTAAGAGGCACTTACAAATCTGTTGGATACTCCAACCGCTCTTCAACTCTTTAGAGTACCTCCAAAACCGTTTGTTTGTAGAGGTGGAGTCGCCTGAAGAATCCGAGATCATCAATCTTAAATGGATTTATTCGCCATCATTTCTAAAAAGTCTGAGTCGTCCTCCAAGAACTCATCCTCTTCAAGAAAATTCTTTGCCACTCTATATTTTCTAGAAAAACTGGAAAAACTAAATTTACGATTCAAAACAAAATTCAAAATAAAAAAACAACGAGGGAATTTACAACTGACACACGTCATCACGTCAAAAACCTGTCCAATAGGAGGCCGATTTAGGCTAAATCTTGGTTTAGACCAGGTCCGGACGAGGTATTAACCACACCTGGTTTTAGGGTCGCCAAAGTTTTAAAATACGGTGCAACCGAAAAATCTGGTTTCAGCTTTGCAGTGCAAATGACCATAAGGAAAACAAAGTCATTTTTTGGCGTTTTCCGGAAAACAGAAAATATGTAGGTATATGCTTTGTGCCGGAAAAAGCGGACATAAATGGAAAAATTAAAAAATTCAAAATATATCTAAATTTGCCCCTATATGGTTGTCAAGATACTAGGCGAATAGTTGGCTAAAGAATAAACTATGCTTTTTACGAGTTTGACATTACGCCTCAGTATTCAACATCAAATTTCAAATAGAAGACCCAGAGTATGATAGTATTCAACTGGTAATATCTCGAAAACATTTGAAGATCGACATAAGGTAAGTTATATAAAAATGCTTAGAATTTAAAAAGGAAATGCAAAAATGCAATAATATACTATTTCATTTGAAAGTTTCGGTTGGCATTCTTTTTAATATATTTTCTTTTTCTTAACTAACATTTTTACTTTAATTTAACTAATTAATAAATATATATATTTTTCCTCTTAAAAATGTCTTAAGATAAATGGGAAAATTAATACGATCATCCTGTCTGTTTATTAAAACTAAAGTTTTTTTTAATGTCCGCGTTTTTACAAAAATTGACCACTGTGCGAGTCCTACTCTAAAAGACGTTCAAGTTTGCCGTAGCATGCGCATTAGCGAGTAAAATATCGATTGGCCATTCGTCCAATAGCGTGCCCTGAAATAATACAAGTGACGTTTTTCACACGAGCTTTCCTACAACTCCCAACTACTGGGTCTAGTCGAGAGAACGGCTTCGCTCAAAAATTGTTGTTTGAGGCAGCTCTGCGCGTGCCCATAATAGTTTGGTGATTATTCGATGGTCTCGTCACTGCTTTGAAGCGCGTTTATTGCTTGAATTTACTTTTCTTCTCTCAGGCGAATGATCACTTCCTATGACTTCCAGAATCGGTACCCTGGCGTGTTAATATTTCCAGTAGGATTATGCTCCTAAGGCAAAACAAAAAAGAAGTTAAAATTTTAACTCAAATCAAAGTGTATGATGGTGTTTAATGATTTATGGTAGAGGGTGACCAGTGAAACCACTGATGAGCCCACGCTGGTTACCCAGGGCGAAACATCGTTTAATCATTTCTCTTTTCACTTTGGTATTTTGTGTGTTCCTTGTGGGATGCTCATCCAATTTCGAATTTTCGTTATTTCCACCAAAAAATGTGTTCCGAGAAGCGTCATTTCCGCACATAAACCTTATCTGAACTCCGCTCCGCGTCATTCGTCTAACTGCTTTTGCGGGAATGTATCATATTATTTCTCGCACTTGTTAAGAAATATACTATTCTTGCATGATTTCGAAATAGTTTCTAAATGTTCTCACGCCAAAAAACGACTGACAGAGAAGGTAACTTTGAATTTTTTTTTAAGCAGAACATAAAAATTTACGTATTGAAAAAAAGTGGCTTGGGGTGGGATCCAAAATTATGTGTATGGGCAAAATTATGTCTTAAATGTACCACAGGCGAAAACTTTAAGAAAAGTATACTAAAAATGTCACTTTTGACACGTTTTCGATGATGTTATCGCGCCGCAGGCAAAACTTTTTTGCAAAATAGCAGCAAGTTCTTCAAAAATGTCAATTTTTTTTTGTGTTTCTAAAATCATGACGTAAATGTGACAAACTAGGAAGACTGTTGAATTAAACCAAAATTGTCAAAAATTTTTGCAATTTAAGAGGAACAAAAAAAACTGTCTTTTTGGCATTATATGAGGAGCAGAGTGAGGAAAGCGCGAGGCGAGGAACCCCCCTGCTCCCCCCACGCTACGCCGCTGATAATAACCAATTTTTTTCAAATTTTTGAACAACCAGAAATTAGGCACTGTTGGTACAATTTTGTTTGCAGAAAGTTTTACTTCACGAGATCAGGCAGTTGTTCTCGAACTGTTTTATCCATTATTTTAGGTAAAGGAAATATTGCAATCCTTAAATTTATGGAGCCAAAAATCAGTACAAACGTTAGCGTTATCTGGAGGACAAAGAAAAAGACTGTCTTTAGCTTTGGAATTAGTCAATGATCCACAGGTTATATTTTTAGATGAACCTACCAGGTAAGTTCAATGACGTCTCAATTTAGCTGTATTTATTTGAAGACCCTGTATGGATAACCCACTAAACATGGAATTTTACAGAGATAGCTTTCATCAACATTTCAGTAAAGTTCCACCAACACTCAGCTTGTCATGTTTTGCAACTTTAGATGTCAAACGTTGCGATGTAGTTGGTCATTAATTTTTACCTTCGAAACCACAGATACAGAAACATTACTTAAACGTCTCGTAAGTGAAATTGCAAAACATGTTTTGCAACTTTAAATTTGAAACGTTACAATGTAGTGACTCATTAATGTTTATCTTTGAAACCAGAGTAACATTACAGACACATACTAGGCCAAACATTACTGAAACGTGTTGTGTATAAAGTTGCAACTTTAAATATAAAAAGTTGCAAATTTTTACGTTCAAAATCACAAAGTAACATTCCAGATACAAACAAAAGAAAACATTACTTAAAAGTTTCGTAAGTAAAGTTGCAAAGCATGTTTTGCAACTTTAAATGTGAAACGTTGTGGTGTTGTTGCTCATTAATGTTTACCTTCAAAACCACAAAGTAACATTACAGACAAATACTAAACCAAACATTACTTAAACGTTTTGTAAGTAAAGTTGCAAATCATGTTTTGTAAGTAAAGTTGCAAAACAAATGAAAAACGTTTCGGTGTAGTTACTCCCTACTTGTTTGCAACTTTAAATGTGAAACTTTGCACTGTAGTTACTCATTAATGTTTACGTTCGAAACCACAAAGTAACATTCCAGACATATACTAAACCAAACATTACTTAAACGTGTCGTAAGTAAAGTTGCAAAACATGTTTTTCAACTTTAAAAGAAAACGATTCGGTGTAGTTACTCACTACTGTTTACCTTCGAAACCACAGAGTACCATTCCAGATACATACTAAAGCAAACATTACTTAAAAGTTTCGTAAGTAAAGTTGCAATTCATGTTTTGCAACTTTCAATGTGAAACGTTGCGATTTAGTTACTCATTAATCTTAACCTTTGAAACCAGAATAGCATTACAGACACATACTAAACCAAACATTACTTAAACGTGTCGTAAATAAAGTTGCAAAACATGTTTTGCAACTTTAAATGTAAAACATTGCGGAGTGGTTACTCACTAATGTTTTCGCTCGAAACCACAGGGTAACACAAACGTATCCAAAATGTTTATGAAGTCAAATATAAACGTAGTGGTTTGTTTGTGTATTGTAGATTTCAGAAATAAAGATATCGCTATCTTTGTTTGACTTCTTGTTTTTTACGTATAGCGTAAATACGTTTTTTTCTTTGGTTTTTAATCTTTGAATTTGGGCTGATGATTGTCAATTAACTCATAACGTCGGGTACTTGTCAAAATCAGGTTGTAAAATATCTGTCATCCTTAATAAACCAAACGGCAGGACACAAAAAGCATGTGTCCATAAGGAAAAATGAACTTGACAGTGCTCCTGTCACACTGAAATGTCAAATCTCGAAAAGGGACCTCTCATTAGGTAGATCTTAGAAAGGTGCCTGTAGAAAGTTTTAAGTGTTTTTTGACAGCTTTAAGAATAAGGTCGCAGAAAAATAAAAACTAAAAAAATCTCCGGAACTACCCGAACTACCCGAATTTGTAAAATTTTTTTTTGGTTTCGAGCAAAGCGTCAAATTTCCAAACTTTGCCCTAATTTAAACCTTTTCGTATGTCCTACTTTTTAGAAGATCCCCATGGTGAGCATCGAATTTGGAACACCCTGTATACTTTATTTACTTTATTAAAAAACACAAAAAATAAAGTGGTGCAACGAGTGGAGGCAGCTGTTCTCTCATCGCATCCACCATGTCTTTTGGCTTATATTTTATATCCCGAAAGCTTGTACTTGTTGACTAATATTTTCTTTCTTTCGTTCTTTTCAGTGGTCTAGATAGTTTAACGTCAAAACAATGCATTAAATTGTTAAGAGACTTGGCTCAAACGGGAAGGACAGTCATTTGTTCGATACATCAACCCAGTGCCATTATTTTAGATCTCTTTGACCAATTGTACGTCTTGGCTGGTGGTAAATGTATTTACCAAGGCGCTGTAAGGGGACTTGTTCCATATTTGGAAGAGGTTAAGTTAACATGTCCTCCTTATCACAATCCTGCTGACTACGGTAAGTCGTAAGTTAAGCAAAACGCGCATACGCATCCCTATTTAGTCTATGGACAAATCGGGTAAAAAAAGTGGTTCGTTTGCAAATCGTGCTAACTTTATGCCGATAAGCTAACTTTGTTAAGGGTAGCTCATAGATCACGCTTTGGCTTGTTGTCATTCTAGTAAATGCGTTTTTTCAAGTTATTGCCTCCACCACTTTTTTTGCATGGTACTTTTACAGATGCTGTTTGTCATTTATTCATTTACTTTTCTCAAAAATCCTGGATTTTTAAATGTACAAACCTTGTACAACAGAGGTTAAAATCAGCGAGTATTGTACAAAACACTTACATCTTGTTACAAAATAGTTAGCTTGCATCTATTGTATATATTTTTTGTCCATAGAAGATAGTACTCTTAGATATATTTCCATAGACAGCGAGAACTGTGAACTTGAAAATTATTATAAAGAAGATTAGGAAATATGATGATACATCTAAGAATCATTATCCTCTTCTGGAGTAATGTGGGTTGGGATTTGACCTAAATGAGTCTTCTGTGGGATATTTGGGACAACCCTGGGATATTTTTAAATTTTGAATATTCCAAATTGATCATTTCCAGAGACAACAGGTCTGTTCAATGAAACAGGCCTGTAGGTTTCTGGACTATCCATTAGATCTGCCTGGTCTTCTTCTTTATATAATAAAATGTTGTTACCTTTAATATTTGATAATATTTCTCAACATAGTTATAACCCCCTCCTCCTATTTTAGATTTTTAAAGGGTCGAAAAAAACTTTTTGTAAGCTAAAGAATGTTTTTTAGTTGTTTTTTAGAAAGTTGGTTAATGTTTGCATAGAACTAAAACCTTTAGTGAATAAATTGCTTTTTTAACACTAAAAAGTATGGAAAACGGCGCCTGTTAAGTTTTTTCATATCTTTTTATTATTAAATAAGTAAGTGTCTGTAAAAAATTAACCAAAAGAATATAGTTAAATTATTGTGCATGTGGCTGTACAAGTAGTTCCTTCCTATAGCCACCGGCTGCGCTCGTGTCGCCGTCAAACAATTTTCCCCAAGTATAACACAGTATCGGTCACTCTCGCGTAGCTATTAGTTTCTCTATGAACATTTCGGGGATGTACTGTACTGTCAGAGTGTGAGATTATGTTGTTTGTTTTATTTTTATTTTTTTTTAAACTACTTTCTACTTAGTACTTATCAGTTATTTTTTTACCATTATTAAAAAAAGTACAAAAAAAATATATACATGCTGGCCTGATGCAGGTCGTTGTTCCAAATCAATGCTAACTAAGTACTTCCTACTTAGTACTTTGCCGTTATTGGCAGCTCGGAAATCAAGTGCTTAAAAAGTACTATTTTTTTAATTCATGTTTGCTGGGACGTGGCCGCGAAGTCGGCTGAAAACCCTCGGATCGATAAATTTTCGCATTTGTGCAAAAGGTCAGAGCTAAACTAATGTCTTTTGTTCTGATATTTCTTACAAGTTTGACTTGGGTAAGGCGCATATTCCCAGCAAACATCGGATTACTAAAAATTTAAAATATTCACTGTACAAAAGAAGTACAAATTTGAAACATGGTATTTTACTATTTTTGTACATTTGATGCTGCACTTTGCGGTGCCATTACAAATAAAGCAATATTTTAGTACTCTAATTAAAGTACTTTATGCCAGTGCTATATTTACGCTTTTTTTGTATAGTTGCTACGCACAATTGTACAAATATTGTAAAATGCCGTGTTCTAAATTAGTGCTGTTTTTGTACTTGCGATATGTTTGCTGGGTTTAAGCTAATACGTATATGGTAATACACATGCATAAACGGAAAAAAACACTAGAGAGATTATTGTGTTTTTAGTGATCGAAGTTGCCATAGGAGAACATGGGAACTGTCTAGATAAATTGGTGAAGAAGTCCGAAAACGGCATCAATGAAGTATGGAAAAATAGAGGACGAGATTCTGCACAAATAAGTGTTAGTATCGTACAAATAGGTAAGTACAGTCCGTTCTATTTTTATTTAGACAAAACCTAACCTCAATGACCCACTGAACAAAACCAGGTTGGAAAGTTGACAGAAATTCAAACGCTCTAGATTGTTGTTGAGGTCACATTTGAACTTTTTAGGTTAGGTTAGGAAAGAAGCCATGGCCAAAATGTAATACAAATACTCTTGTATTTGTATTACATTTTGGCCATAGAAGACTCGTGAAGATAAAATTATTTAAAAATACCTTCCAGTAAAGCTAGTAATTTTATTTTTCATTGTTTGCACTTCTTGACATTGACATGTTATAACAAAATGTATCGTTGTTTTTGGCTAGACAAGGCTGGAAATGTGGACAACCGTTTTAAATTGATGCGTTCATGAAAGTGATGCTCCCTAGAATTTTAGATAAAAAAGTGTGCAAAAAAGTTTTATTTTAATAACATTATTATCAGCACAAATGTTAAATTAAAGAAAACTATGTGTCACTGGCCCAACTGCGACCGACTGTCGTTTTAGGGAGAAACAAAATCACCAAACGTCAGTTAACGTTAATTAAACGTGTATAAACTTCGAATGCAAAATATTGTATTTAGTTAAGAATTTTTTCCAATGTGTAGGAAGATTTTTGGTGATTTTGTTTTAACTCGATACGCACTTAGGTATGACTTCGAGGACCACCAAATCAATATCAGTTTTTTCGGCGATGGCGTACGTTAGGCGTCGCGACGCCTTATACCTTTTTTAGGACTTAGGGTCATTTTGACAAATATATCTCGGTCAAGTGACAACATTTTAAAAATTTTGGTTAAACCTCTTAAAAAGCTATGAAATGGTCTTTTTTTACTTCCGGTTGATTGCATAAAAAAATAATCACTTTTAAATTTTAAAAACTAAAAATTTACAAAAAAAAAATTATATTCTATATTTGTGAACGGGATTGTGAAAATTCATTTTGAAGTGACTGTAAGAAGGTCCTAGCTATTCGCAGATATCAAAAAAATGCCAATTGATGCTACGGAAAAATCACAAAAAAACGGAAATTGACGCATGTTCAGAAAATTTACAAAAATCTCAATTTTTTGACCCCGGCTGCTTAACTTCAAATTTTTTAATCCACATTCCCTTTACAGATCTGCCAAATATGTTTTTTAAAAGGTATATAACACGCTAGAATATTAAATGTAACAAGGCACAATGGGCCCCCAAATTTTAATAAAATTAAACAACATACATAAAGCTTTTTGCTAAAAACTTCAAAAATAACAAAAATTATGTCACGCTTTATATTCTGTCGTGTATTTAGAAATTTTTTCAGGGGATTCCTGAAATTTTTACAGCTGCTTGAAGGTAATGAATTGTCCTTTTAGAAACACTAAACTGGAATCTTGGACTCCTTCAAGATTTTTGTCTGTGAGCTGTCAAACATAGATGATTTTTACAAGTAGTCCAATTTTACTTAAGAAACCATTGCTTCTTTTCTTATTTTATTCAGTTTTAAGTAGGTAAGTATTTTTTATCGATGTGGGTGCACCTAATAGGCAATACGTACATATTAAAAATATATATTATATTATATGTAAAATTATATATATTATAAAATTAAGTCTAGACAAAAAGACCTGAAACTTTTTTTCGACCTCCCTGTAATGTTTGATTGCCAAATAAGCCTTTTCACGTCTAACGGGGTGCCACACATAAAATTCGATTAAGTAGTACAAAAGTTGTATTGGCTTAACATATCACATAACGTTATCACTAACAAATTATGTCTCTTTTTATTTACCAAGACCTTTCTTACTTCTCATCGGATTTTTACAAGTGTATCCTGTCTGCAAAGGTAAATAAGTCAAGTCAAAATGTCAAATGTCAAAAACTCAAGATGTCGGACATACCTAGTCAAAAATTACTTTTCCAAAACCAAAGCTAATTTTAACGAAAACGACGATTCTTATACTTTTCTACTACTTAACCGAATTTTATGAGTGATATCTCGTTAAACGTGAAATGATTTTCTAGATTTGCAATAAAAGATAACAGGAAGGTCAAAAAAGTAATTTTTTGCTATGTCCCTTTTTTTTTGACATTTGACGGTTTATTTATCTTTCCAGAAATAATATAAATTTGTAAAAATCCGATAAGAAATAAGAAAGTTCTTGGGAAACAGCAAAATTTTGCGCCAATGCAACTTTTGTACTAACTAACCGAATTTTATTTGTGCTACCGCGTTAGACGTGAAAAGGCATAAGGTTTCGTATTTTGGCAATAACAAATTACAGGAAGGTCGAAAAAAAGTTTCAGATCTTTTTTTCCAGACTAAATTTTTGACTATGTCCGCCATCTTGAATCTTTGTACAAACAAACTTTGTTCTTTTAACTTCCTAAAATGCCAAACTTTATAAAAATCGGCTAAGGAACAAAAAAGTAATTAGAAAATTAAATCAGTCCAAGATTTTCTAGCCCTTTCCATATATTATTATGGATTAAACCATCAAATGGGAGAGACGAGTGAAGAGGGGGCGGTAAAAAATGTAATTTTTTTGTACGTATTGCTGATTAGATGCACCCACACTGATAAAAAATACTTACCTACTCAAAACTGATAAATAAAATAACATAAAATAACAAAAGAATCAATGGTTTTTTAAGTAAAATGGGACGACTTCTAAAAATCTTCTATGTTTGACAGCTCACAGACAAAAATCCTAAAGGCGTTTAAGATTCAAGCTTGGTGTTTTTACAAGGATATTTCATTGTCTTCAAGCAGCTGTAAAAATTATGGGAATCCCCTGGAAAAGTTTCTAAACACACGACAAAACGTAAAGCGTGACATAATTTTTGTTATTTTTGAAGTTTTTAGCAAAAAGCTTTTGTTGTTTAATTTTATTAAAACTTGGGGGCCCATCGTGACTTGTTACATTTAATATTCTAGCGTGTTATATAGCCTTTTAAAAAACATATTTGGCAGATCTGTAAAGGGTATGTGGATTAAAAAATTTGAAGTTAAGTAGCCGTGGTCAAAAAATTGAGATTTTGTAAATTTTCTGAACAGCGTCAATTTCCGATTTTTTGTGATTTTTCCGTGGCATGACTTTGCATTTTATATTGGTTTGGTGGTCCCCGGAGTCATGCCTAAGGGTGTGCCAAATTAGAACAAAATCACCAAAAATCTTCCTATAGGTTAGAAAAAACCCCCGACTATTAATAAAAATTTTCATCGTAAAAACGACGTTTAGTGTTGCGACATTTTAATATTTGAGAGTTTTATGTTCTGACGATGTTTTTAAATAATTTTTTCGTAAATTCTTGGTAAAAACTGGCGGAAACGACTTAATTTTTAGGCAAGAATAATTAGATTTTTTTCAATATTACTATATTCCGCTATTTCTCTTTAATTTTGGGTAAAAAACGGACAGAAGTCTTTTTTTGCACCCGTGATCAAAAAAAAAAGTTTTTTTGCATCGGTAACCAAAAAAGCCATGCTTTGATTATCTGCAGACAGTTACTAAAATCATGTTTTTGATGAAGGTATAAAAAAGAAGTTTTTTTAATAAAAATTTATTTAAGGACGCTTTCACAAACGCATCAAAGATACGCTAACAACAAGGAATAAAAAATAGCTTTCCAACTTTAAGTGTTTATTAATTATAATTTATGCTTACAAAAAATTTTATATACCTACCTACTTTATTCTCGAACATAAACAAAATATTTTTTTAGATGCACTGATGTCCACAGGTAAAATAACTCCGGTTCACGCACCTAACCTTCAGAGTTTTACATTTCCTGCTGGTAAACGCGCAGGCTATGACCAGCCATGTAAGCAATGTCTCCCCACCGGAACTTATCCAACAACGTTTTTTTACCAATTGAGAATATTGCTCAAAAGAGCCTTTACCATTGTATGTAGAGATAAAACTCTTTCATATAATAGAATTTTTACTTATTTTGGAATTGGTGCACTTTTAGGTACGTTTTGTCATTAGTATAAATAAAGATTTAGAAATAAGAATAAATAAATAAAAATAAATAAGAATAAATAAAATAAATAAATAAAAATAAATAAATAAATAACTGAAAATAAATAAAAATAAAATAAATAAATAAATAAAAATAAATAAATAAAATAAAAAAAGAGAGTTTTACCAACTAACACAAAACTATTAAATGTAGAAGGCAGTGGCGTACGCAAAAATTGTTTCTGAAAAGGGAAGGGTTTGAGCATGTAATCAAATTAAAGATGTTAGAGGTAAATTAGAGTAGAATAGGATAGAAGGTAACGGTGGCGGCCATTTGTACGACATGCATTGAGAAAATTACGAAGCAAAAAATTAAACAAGTCTAAGAGCCGGTTTATCAATAGCAAGTTAAGCATTTAACCCTCCAGTTAACCTTCAGCTATTTCAAAGATATTCACCTAAAATAGACCCATCAAGTCATTCATAAATCGCTTTGAAAGGCGATCAATCCTTAGATTTAGGGAAAACTATAGTCCTCTTCACTGGCAACGCTGAATCAGGCATACCAAGCATGCTCCACCACACACACAATAATGAATGAGAAAGCGTAGTACACAGTTATATAGGTGACCCTCTATATACAGGGTTCCTAAGATTTTCCTTAGGGATAGGATTTCAATAAATCAAACAGAAATGGCATAGAAAGTTCTGCGCGCACAAAAGAAACAGGTATATTGAGCAATGGTGCCAGTTTGTTATTATCTCCGGACTGCTTTCATGAGAAAAAATTGTCGCCACTCTTTCATTGTGAGCATAAATCATAGTTGCAATAATAACCGTTAACAAGATGTCTGCAAATTCCGCTAGATGGCGGCCATCTAATCTAATTAAAAATGAGATGTTTTCAGGTCAGCTTTTTCTTGCTTAAAGAAGGCGGCAGGGCCCATTATTTACGATACTGAGCGATAAACTCGTGAGGTTGTTAACATTAGAAAGAAATATCTTCGGTTTTAATTAAATTTCTTTCCATTCTGTTCTACTAGTGACATCTATCCGGAAACGGCCAAACCATGCAGCTAGCACTAGCAGCCAAAGAAATCAATAAACGGCGCTGTTTTTCCTGCAGAGCTTTTGGCTTGCGATATTATTGATTTTAAATAAAGCTGGCCCTACACTACATTTGATATTTTCGAGGTGTTTTATGACATGATCTCGAAACATGTAGCGAACCAATTCTTCAAAACTAGCGGGAGGGTAAAAGCGAAAAATAAGGGGCTGCCAATATTTGTAACACCCAAAAAGAGGTGAAAAGATTTATTTTGCTCTGTTTCTTTACAAAAAACGTTTTTTTGACGAAAAACTTGAGCTCTGCCACTTTTTTAATTTTTTTCTTCAACTTTCTCAAAATTTTCGTCATACCGTAGAAAAAATTATTTCCCCCATGGTCATACTCTACTTTTATTCGAAAAAATTTAGAAACAGAGACGGGATCAGTTTTCCTAAAACGGGGGATCTTGGTTTCGAGTGAGAAGATAAAGGGCGCCGCAGGCAAAAATTTTTCAATTAAATTAGCCGAACGCAAAAATGTTAGAAAAACAAAGCACGAAATAAAAATGGCGCTGCTTACAATTTTTTTAAAAAAATTACGTAATTTCGGGAACGTAAAGAGTATAATTTTTAAGAAAACAATATCAATTTTCTCACCTTCCTCCACTGGGCCTACAGGGGCCGTGCACCAATTACGTAATGGTAATAGGGGGGAGGGGGGTTACAAAACGTTACGTAGGGGGGAGGGAGGCTTTCGACAGCGTTTGCATTTGTGTGAAACTAAGAAAATTTGTAATGAAAATAAGTGAAAAGTTTTTTTTTTGGGGGGGTAGTGGTCTTGAAATCGTTACGTAATATTAGGGGAGTGGCGTGCCAAACCGTTACAAAACATTACATAGGGAGGGGGGTCAAAAATTGGTAAAATCACCGTTACGTAATTTGTGTACGGCCCCACATCTGACTGTTCCTCCTTTTTGATTTCGAATCAAAGTGCAAAACCCGGGTTGGACGTTCGAAGGCGTCAACCCGTCCTATTTGCTTGATAAAGTTTCTACGGAAATATCTCAGTCGATTTCTCCGGCCGTGTATGAACGCTTTAAGTTAGGCATTTGCATGTATCTCAGTCCCCAGCCTGTAAACAGTACGTAAGGACAATGGTTACAAAATGAAAAGCCGAAAAATATTTTTTTTTACGATATCTTTCATCAGTTTGGTATTAAAGTCGAGCAAAAACTTTTAAAATTTTTATTCCAGTCCTAAAGGTATGAAAATGGAAAACATTAGAAAACAACAACCTGGAATGGATTTACTACGTGTAAGATGTAGTGACATCATTGCCCCATGCCCATCCTTTTCTGCCTAATGTGCTTTTCCGTTTGTCTGCGTCTTATACACGGCTGCTTGGCCCCCTAAGGATTTGCTTAGGAACCCTGTACAAGTGCTAGGTTATCACATTGTATAGGTTTTGTTCCCATTATATATTGGAAAATTAAAATAAATATTTTTTGGACAAAATATCATATCATATCATTCAAAAATTGAGAGATGTATGTGTACCATAACAGTGGCGAATCCAAGGGGGCGGTGGAGGCAATCGGCACCCCCCCCCTTTTTCTAAAATTTATTTAAAAAATCGCCAGTTTTTCACAAAAACAGTAAAAATTTTTACAGTTTCTGAAAAATTTTCGCCTGCGGTGCCCTACTGGGTCGAAAGTTACATTAATCTTAGAACTTTTGAATAAAACTTTTCTTTGCTTTTACAACATTTTGATCTCTCGCCACCCCCCCGTTTTGGGAAAGCTGCGACCGCCAGTATGTACACATGTGTTAAAAAAACGGGGGCATTACGTACCTACCCAAATGTCAAATACGTGTCCCCTTTTTATGAACAGATGTGTACAGGGTGATTCACTATATTGTGAACCCCTGGTTAGGGCCTTTATTATTGATAATAGAAAAAAAGTTTAAATAAAAAAGTTTGATAGTTTTTTTAAAAGCCTTCTAACCCACATGTCAGATGTTGTCCACTTTCTTATATTAAATATAATAATAATATATAAAAAAACTTCGATTCCAAAAATATACCATATGTTACTTTGCCATAAGGGCAATGTGTTAGCCAAGGAAAAATAGTTTGAGTGGTTGCTCTTAAGGCAACGTTTTTCTAAATTTGTTTAATAACTTTTCACCACCTCTACACATACGGCATAATTGCAGGTAAATGATAAAAAAGTTATAAAAATATTAGGTTTGTAAAAACATTACGTGTAGAGATACAACTTTCAGTGAAATTTGGCATTGTCGCTAAATTGTTTATCTTATGTCTGATCGCAAGACAAAAAAATAACAGTAAGCATTGTCATTTTCATTTTCATTTCCTACTTTTAAATAATAAGTAAAACAATTTTATCCAAAAATCCAGTTTATTATAGAATTTTCACGTCGATTTGAAATAAGTGGCATGACCATTGACCATTTCATCGTAGATAGAATCTACGATTTCACGCAGGTTGTTGCCCATTCTGTTTACCTCCAACATCTTTGGTCAATGGATCTGGAAGGATAGTTTAAGTGAATTTGAATCCTAAAAACAGTTCGTTTTAAGCTGTTCATACAACGCTTAAACCATCTTAAACTGATAAACCGCACATTAAAAATTAACAAAATTTTGCACAGCGAAGGCTTCTTGTATCCCCTACAGACCATTCGCGTGGTTCTTTAAAAAAATATATAATATTTACCGTGGATTAAACATTTTTAGGATACGTAAAATTATGTAAAAAAAACTTTAAACTTTCAACATACAAAATTTGATACAAATTTGATTAACAGTTTTTTAGGTTAAGTAATTGGAAAAAGCGCATTTTTTATTCAAATTCACCCTGAAGCCTCTAAGCTTGTGTGTTTTCTAACTAACACAACCCAACCTTGAAAAGCTGGTTAGCGTTAATCAAATACTTTGAAACTTATTTTTTAGATACATCATTTTACTAGTTTGAACTTATTTTTAGGTCTACTTTGCTACGGAATTGGCGAAGATGGATCGAGGACTATGACAAATTTTAACCTAATGTTTTTCTCAGTAATGTTTTTAGTTTTTACTGCCTTTAATAGTGTAGTTACTACATGTAAGTACCTTATTCTAACTATAATATAATGTATAATGTCCTATACCTATCTTCACCTGTTTTTGAAATATTGACAGATGAAGATTGTATTTTTAGATTTAACTCAGGGTTAAAATATTCCAAGGTTAATTTAACCCTGGGTTAAAAATAGTGTAAAACGATAGCTTGTGAAAAACCCAGATAGGAATATGAAAACCCTTTTTGTTCTATCCTTAACCGTTATGATGTTACCGGCTGTCAAGTGTATCTCTATCCTTTTCTATTTTGTATCAAAATAAATGACAGAGAGACACTCAGTTCACACTGGTGCAACAAAGGAAACTACGAAACAGTTATAACATGGCAATTTTCACCTGTCAATATTTTAAAAACTGTTGAAGATACGTATAGGACATTATAGATAAAATGTACCCAGAATTTTCTGTAGAAAAAACATACGGGGTTTTTTATTTAAAATAACAAAGTTTTTGTCAAGATTTCCTGTAAATGGCAACACTGCAAATACGAAAGTATTTTATAAAATAAATATACTTTACATGGACTTATGTTAGAATAGAAAGTTAGAATTATTTCTACGCAAACAATATTTGAGTGCGAAAGAAGTAGCTACTCTACACAGAAAATGTTTGAGAAAATTTAATGAGCCAATTATAGTTATTCACCTAACAAGTGCGGAAAGTGATACTTTACCGCACGCGACGACAGCAAGCCGTCAACGGCGGAAAGGGCACTTTACGCATGTGTTAGGTACAAAATTTTATACTAACGTCTTATAAGCCTTTGAAAAAAAATAATAATTTCAAAAATTTCAACAATTTTTTTTTCAAAATTATTAATTTTAAAAAGAGCATACAATGTAAAAGTGTGAGATTTTTTTTTTTTTGAGTGCGGTAAAGTACATCTTCTCGCACTCAAATGAATGTGGTAAAGTACACTTTAGAACACTCTTTTGAAAAGTGCACTTTACAACACTCTTTTGGATGTAGAAGATTGTACGGTAAAGTTAACATTATCGCACTTTACACACTGTGCGGTAAAGTGACTACGTTTATTTCAGAAAATTTAAATACAGATATTTATATTTCCTTTTTGGAGATTTTTAAGGCTTATAGGTAAGATCTTGTACCTAACACATGCGCAAAGCATCTTTACCGCCTTTGCCGCACTTGTTAGGTAAATAATTATTGTTTTAACTAACTTGTATCCCAAAAGACTTTGGATAGGTAATTCACCGTAGGTAATTCTCTAGACAAAGCTGGTTTAATTTACTTGAATTGTAAAACTTAGAAATACTTTCCTTTTTATTTCAATATTTGCTTCTATTGGTTTTAGTTCCTTCGGAAATGTCAATACTCTCACGTGAATATTTTAACAAATGGTATTGTTTAAAATCGTATTATATAGCGATATCTGTGGCGGATATTCCCATCCAGGTAAATTCTGCTATGATTATAAAAGATAATCATTTTTCAAATGATAAAAAATAGATTTTGGGCAGGGATATAATTGTGTTAGATAAATATATCTGTACTAAATTTAACTTTCTGAGGTTTATAATTATTTGATGATACCAAAAAACGCCATTTGAACAGTAAATAAGTATATTTAAAAACAATTGTTTTTGCAAAAGAGTAATTATCACTCGAGTTACCTAAGACGACTGGTCTATAAGGAGAGCGGGCACTCATTTTTGGGTTGATAAAATGACAATAATAAAATGAAAAATGCGATGGACTCAAAATAATAGAACGGATTGGAAACAACTAAATATTAATTATTACTTAAGGTCTTAGTTACAATCTGGGAAATTATTTTTAGCAACACTGTACCTGAAATCATTTTAACTATGTCGATCTGATTTTTTTGCAAAATTTTACATCATTAAATTTGTTTTCTATGGCAACTCGGAGACTTTATTTATGTTTATCCACAGTGGGACACCAGAGATTTCTTAGCACCGGGTCAAAAATTTGGGGTTAGCTTACTTATTTTGGCTTGCGTTCTTCCCCGCTAAACACAAGTATTTTCTACTTTCGCTTTTTTCTTAAAGTGTGTGTGGTTAGCGCTAAAAAGTTCATAAATGGTATGATGGCATTTAAATAATTGATCTTCCAGCGAAAACAGCAACCTCGCCGTTCGGCTATACCGACAACAGGTTAACTTAAATGCATGTAGATTTAAAAATCGGCTACTGGCGCTAGATGAAATAATCGTATTCTATTTTAAACAGGAGCGTCAACGACTAGCAAGAGTCTTTCCAACCTCTAAATGGAGCTTTACTGACCTGTTTTGTTAGTACTCAAGTATCCGTGGGTTTTTGAAACTGAGGTTGGGATCTAAAATCTATCCTTTGCACTCCAAGATTTCACTAGTACACTTGCACATAACTATGCCGCAATAATTTAAATTAAAAAAAAAAAATTATTGAATCAAAATAAAAACAAAATTATGTGTGGTTATGGGCGCCGAATGTTTCTATGCGAATTTCTAGTAGTCCCAGCCAGCCAGTAAAGTTCTCTTGGTTCTTTGATAGACTCGGACTAATGCCTGCGCAACGCTAAGCCTTTTTCGGTGGGCGACCGCACACGCGGAGTAGTTTCATATTTGTTTTAGAACAATGTTTTTGCAAACACATTTTTGAAAGATAAACATAACCTCGAATGGTGTTCTGTCAGAAAACGTAAAAATACTCTTCTGTCCCACTGCAGCTCGATTTAAAGTTTGTTGACAATACACCTTCAGTTACCATGGAATCGTATAAATTCTGCGATCTATCAGCCAACACTTGAACTGCGTGTGTCTCCCAAATTGAATGAAATGTAAACCTTTATGATTGATTGATCGGTTTTCTTTTCCGGAGTGCACAGGATTTTAGAAAAAAGGAAACTTAGTTTTTATTTTCGCTAAAGCAAGGAAATATAAAAAGCAAAAATGTAATCTAATTTTTTTTTGTAAATCTTTGTTCTAAATTGCAATTATTTTGAGGCTCTTGGGATAGATGACAGCACAAGAGCTTTTATTTTAATGAAAAAATAATTGAGAATTTTGAAAAATCCTTCTGATATTTTTGTTAAGCATTTAAAAACGATCACCTTTGCAAAATTTTAGCTAATTCTGATGATTAGTTTTCCCTGTGCATTCCTGCAAAATATCAAAAAATTAAAGAACAAGGCGTTTTCAGTTGTATTTTTTTACTTAAAATCTGGGGAGAAACTACAGCCTTAAAACAACAACATTAGTATTTAGTGGGCGAACCATTCTTTTCAATAACCCTCTGAAAACGCCTGGGCATTGAAAAACTTAAATTTTGAAAATATTCAGGAGAGCACCTCCAATGAGCGATATTTTGTGGTCTCCAGTTTCTTTGATAAATAATTTTGACAAGTCGGCCCAATATATTTTCTATTGGGTTGAGATCAGGGCTGTTGGATTGCCAAAGAAGAGTTTTATTATTTTTGTTTTCAAACCACTGGCAAACCACATACCGCGTGTACGGGATAGTTGTCTTGCTGGTAAACGAAGTCGTTGTTTTCGTAAAAATCTGTACAGAGGGCACCATAACATCCTCAAGAATCTCAACATATATTTGACTTTTGAATCTTCCTTCGATTTGCCAAAACATACCCAAACCTCTAGCGCTAAACCAGCCCCACATTTTCACTGAAAGATGTCCAGCTTTCTTAATTTGGTTGGTGTATTTTGGATCAAAACTAGAATTTGGTGGACGATACAATAAAATTCTTCTGCTGCTCGAAGATGATTGAAATATCTTTTTATCTGTGAAGACCACCCTCTCCCAGAAGTCATCATCATGAAGAACATTATTTAATGCAAAAATAAGCCTGGCCTGGTTTTGTTCTTCCGTTAAAAAAGTTTTTCTGCAGCAACTCGACAGGAAATTTCAGATTCTTAAATGGATGTGGCAAAAGGCTTTCGTCCTGATACATGTTGTTTATTCATCGAATTATTTTGTATCCAGCGCTTTTTCCATCGTACTATCGTCATTTTATAAACCCCAAAATGAGTAGCCGCTCCCTTTATAGACCAGGACGTGTATTCTTGAAAGGTAGCGGCATAGATCTATAACGAGTGATCACATGGGACGAAAACATTATATTCTTGAGCGATGATCTGATCTTAAGGATCTCATGAAAATGAAAATGCGTCGAATCTAGAGACGCTTGCGCAAGAAAGATTTTTTTTTTAAATGTTTTGCTTCCTAAACTACTTTTCATTTGTGGGAGGTGATAGATCCCATAGGATAGATCCCATCGCGCGAGAGAAAGATCGGATCGTATGACTTTCAAGAATACACGTCCAGCCGTCCTTTCGTATACGTTGTAATTTGCGGCATTTTTGACTTTGAAAATGATTGCCAAAATCAGTTTGACGCATACCGTCAGCTATTTTAAACTGCTAAATGGAATACATGCACTATTAGAAAAGTAAATTTTACGGGATAAGAAAAGCGCATGTATGCGTTTTTTTTAAAAATAAGAGTACGTCTCACTTCTTTACACTGTGAAGAAGAAAGGCCTCCAAGAATAGGGCCCCAGAGCTCCGTTTAAAGCCCCCAGTTCACTTTTCATTCTCTTCAAGAATAAAAATATTTATTTTTTCGGTCACATATTTTGATAATCTACATGTTTTAGCTTTTATTTTATTCATTTAATTCAAATTATTATTTTAAGTTTATATTCATCTACTACGTTTTCACGTGGAACTGAACATAAGGTAAACAATTTGGTGACGATGCCAGATTGCGCTGAAAGTTGTATCTCTACAAATAATGTTTTTACAAACATACTATTTTTATAACCTTTTTATCATTTACCTGTAATTATGCAAATTCTCTGATTTGGTTTTTAAGACATGAAGAAAAACCTTATTTTTATTCACATATATAAAGAAATTTAGGTACCTATATTATATAATATATAATTATAATGTGTACGTACATATTGAAATATACCCGAGATTATACCTCATTTTTTCGGTTGAAATATCAGATAAAATACCTGATATTTTGACCGAAAGACTACTTATTTTTATTTCCAAATATATATCCGGAATAAAACCTACAACTATGTGACAACCTTGCATTTGTGGCGGGTCAACCGTTTGTATGCTGCTCCATTTATTATTTCCAAATCGATCATTTTGTACTAAACGAATCGATCAGTGATTCGTTCCTAGAGTGATCGAATCTTTTGAATAAATAACGAAAATGCTGAAAAGAAAGGTCTATGCAGGATGCAGCTAAATACGAAATACTCTGCTGACCAAAAAATCTATATTTTCATACAGTTTACCCCGTGTGCAGGAATTCGAATCAAAGGAACGAATGAATGAAATGATCGACCTATTTCCAACTGATTCAGTGTATCGCCACAGTGGATCAGTCAGTCGTTGATCCATTCCGATTTGATTCACTCGTTCGATTAATTTTGTCTTTGTCGTTCATTGAACTCATTTGACTGATTGAATCATATATTCGATCATAGTGAACAAATCGTTCACTATTCACACATCTCTACCCACGATAATTTAGTATAATCGAGGTTTTGGTATATTTTACAGATTATTGGACAGTTTTTAATATTTTTTTAATCGATTTTTAAGTGTTTGTGGCAAAAGTGATATGACAAAGTGTCATAGGCCGCCATAGGCGTGCAATAAATACAAAATATAATTAATAAATATAGAAAAGAAATAAGTTTTTTTGAGATATTTTTTCGAATTTCGAATAAAAACAATATGGCACAATCAACCAACCCTAGATGCGAATTTTAAAATATCCCAGATGAGTAGCCAAAAATGTAAGAGATGCGTATGATATTTATTTATAGCGACAATCACAGTTCCCGGCATTAATATAAATTTTTAAAACCTTATATCAGATACAGGATAAAGGATGTATGTTTGTTACAACTTTTTATTTATAATATTTACATAGGCAGATAGTCCACAAAAGATTTTTTTGTATTTATTAAAAATGTAAAGATACTTTTGTACGTATTAAATAAAAATTATATTAGAGTGCATAAATTCCATTTATTTTTACACAATGAAAAACCATCATATCATACCTATAAAATACCACTATTTTTGGTTTTTACATTTTTTCACAATAGTAAAATGCCTAAACAGTGCGGAAAGTGATACTTTTCTGCACGCGATGGCCATTAAGGGCGAAGAAGGCACTTTTGGTATGTGGTATTTTTGAAATTAAAATTAAAACAGAATTTTGCTTCCATTTTTAATTTAATCTAGTTTATAAATACATCTAAAAACTGCAATTAGACCTAAAATTCACGCCGTGGTAAAAAAATACTTTTACCTATACCCATTTTTTAATAAAGTTTTGCATGTAGTCTTTTGTGCCACTTGGCATTAAATGCCACTTCCTGCATGCAAATGCGTGTGAAAAAGTCTACTTTTACAATGTGGAAAGTTCAACTTCCTTCACGCCGTGCGTAAAAAAAAATCAAATAAGCATGCATAAAAAACTGTCCTAGCGTGCGTGAAAAAACTGTTCACGCACGCAATTTTTTTTAAATGGTCCTTTATGGACCAAATTTTTAAATTTTGAGTTTGAGATGTGTGTTCACTAAAAACTAGTTTTTGATCAAGAAAGTCATCATAAACACTTACGCCTAACTCTTGCGGAAGTGCCTTTCCCGCCCGAACTCTTTCCGTGCGTAAAAGTATCACTTTCCGCACTAGTTAGGCAACTAACTATCTGGAGAATATTTAAAAAATTAATATTTACACACAAGTATAATAATACCTCTCGATACCTCGGTATCAATTATTAAGTATAAAAAAATTAAAGATTGTATTTCCCTAAAATATTTGACAAGTCTGAAAATAAAAATAAAACCTTTTTACATTTATAAATAACGAGCCGCTTCTGGCCGCTGGTAAACGTGACATGGTATTGCCTAGGCCAGCGTTGCCAGTGGAAGATAAATTGGTTTTTCCTAAGTCTAACGACTGATCGCGTTTCAAAGTGAATTATCAATGACTTGATGGGTCTATTTTAGTTGAATGTCTTTGGTATATACCTTTATTTTAATTATATTATTGTGCTGTAAACTTGTTGGCTTTAAAAAAGCAAACAAATAAATAAAATTGGCAAAAACTAACCTCAAAATACATCAGGCAAATGTCAAAAGCTCGAATCGTGTTTAAAACGCTTCGAAGTCGCTTCCTGAAAACCGAAAAGTCAATCGTATTGAAAACGTATTAAGTTCCACGTGAAAACGTAGTTCTTATTAAACGTAAGTAACCGGGGAATGATCCTTTAGTATTCATTTTAGATGTGTGCAACCATAGTATTTGCAACGATTACATACGGTTTGACTAAGCAACCCTTGGAGATGCAGAGAGTAGCCGCCTTCTTCCTTATTTGTATTTTATTATCTCTAACGGCTCAAGCATTTGGATTATGTATAGGAGCTTGTATGGACTTAAAGGTACAATATCTATTAAATATATTATGAGAAATATACTCTGGTGCGGAAAAGTAACATGACTTGTCCGCATTCATGTGTGCCACTTTCCCGCACTGAGTGAAAGGGAAAAAGACACAGGCACTAGTGAGGAAAACATGGAAAAGTTACACTTATGTTTGCTAATTTCCTGCACTAAGAGCATTGTCATATAATAATAGACACTTACGGTGGGATTTACTAAAAAGGTTTAGTCTATTTGAGAATGGTCCTAAGTTTAAGTGAAATTTTTGGTTTTAAGCATTCTAAACCAACCAAGAATTTTAATAAATTCGTTATGGGGTTATATGTCACTCTAATTAAAACTTACCCTTGTTAATTAATTTTTCCAATTAATACTTGATGTCACACATTGACTTAGATGGGTAATATTAAAATAAGGAGTAGATTAATTTTGTATTTATTTAAAAGGTGTTTTTATTTATGAAATGTTTTTGCTTTGTTCACATTTCGGTCACTGACGAAATGTCAGTTTTAAAATATTAGCTGCGTTTAAATCACAAACAGCGAGTTCGGATAACTTACCTCTGCTTTGAAATGAGTGGGCTTTTAGTAAGGAAAGTTTTCTTGACTGAGCTTTTAGATAACCTCAATGTTTTAATTTCAGTTTGGTAAATAAATTAATATAGTTGTTTTGGGTTTTTTTGTTTGGTATATTTTTCGTGCATAATCAGTGACCTTCACTTATGTTTGTTTTGCCTCGTAGTACCCTCATAAATATATTTTTTGTGCTGAAAACGGGTTTAAAATATGGCGTTTTTCTGTACAAAATTGGAGGTGTTTTATTGATCTCAAATTATAGAACCTTCTATAGTAATCGAATACCAACTGTAAAAAACTATCTAAATAATAATATATCGACTAGCGATTTTTTTGAGCTAATTATATTAATAAACAATAGGGAGTTCTAGAAAGTAACTTTGTTCAAATATTTACTGCATTTTTATTGTTTTTAACTTTACCGGTAACAGTGGCACCTCCTGAGAGGACGTTTCGTAAATTAGAACTATTTAAAGATTACTTAAGTCCACAAATGGGCCAAACTATATTAAGCAACTTGGTTTTACTTTCAATTGAAACGACTCTAATAAAAGAATTTGCTAATGAAAAAGCGAGGAAAAGGAACTTTTAAATTATTGACCTCTCAAGATTTTCCACTCTTACAGAGAATGTTAAGGCCATAAAAAGGGCATAGATTTGACAACACTGTTTTGCTGTTTTTGGGCCAATCTTTACCTAGCAGAGTTTCGGAAACGAGAAAACGGAATCTGTTGTAATTTGGCAGGAATGTTTATTTTTGAATTCCTCACAAGCGTATCAAGACAGTTTTTTGCTGGACTCTCTCATTTTCGAAATAAAATGAACATGGCTAACAATAGTCAAAAATTTTACCTGGCTTTTTCTTTAGACTCGTCGATAATACAGAAATATGTAACAGCAATTTTTGGATTTTTTTATTTTTTGAGAAAAATACACCATATTTTGAAAAATCCTTTAGATACGGTTGTAGATTTTTATAAATCCTATTATCTGATAACAAAAAAGTTATGGTTTTTTCCTTTGTAAGCAATATTTTGCCGGAATTCTGAAACGCCAAGGTCACGTAATTTAGTAGGCCCAAGAAAACTGAAGTGAGTTCGATTGGAGTATTGGAATTCAGGTCCCGCATAGCCACCGACCACTTGTCTAATGGAACATTCGGCCAATAAATTGATACATGTCAAGTGATAAAAATAATACGAAAATTTGTTATTTTTTTGATGTTGACTAATGATTTTTCTTTTGATTCTTTTTAATTTCGAGACAATGCAATCAATGAAGCATGAAGCCGAGCATCAAAACCTTTTAAAGAAGCATTAATAAATGGTTACGTTTCTAATAAGTTATACTTTGCCTCACATATGGTGTTCGCACCGTGTTCTGAACACTGTACGATCTCACTCGAAATGGTATTAGCGATGCCACCTATTGTTGATCTTTCAAAAAAATAGCAAAGCAGTGTTGTCAAATCTTTGCCGTTTTTGTGGCCTTAACAATAAAAATGCGGTAAATAACCAACGTTTGGCAGTATTTTATTTACTTGAATAAAACACAACTTTAGGTAGCTAACACGTTTTTAATTTTTATAAAAAAAATTAAAATTTAAATTTATTCATTTATTAGTGGGAGGGGTCCATAAATTGTTCTTGCCTCGGGGCTCCAAGTCATGTTGCTACGCTGCTGAGAGTGAGTGGTTGTAGTAACTACTGCGTCTGCGCAATAGCTAAACGTCATTCCTTTGTGGTAATTAACCACTACCACTGCCGTAAGCTACGAATCCATTTCGTTGTAATTTTAGAAAATTTTGCCGCAATAAATTTTAAAAATAATAAAATATTACCATATCAACACTTATTTTGTAAAATTAAGGCAAATTTTTTATTTTTTCTCATCTCCAAATTTTTTTACAAGTGACAGTTTTTAATGTGTTCCAAAAACTCTTGTAAAATCGATGAGTGGTAGTGGTAGTGGTTGTTAAACACTACCACAGCGACTGTCAAAGTTGTCAAAATTTTAAGCGTTCCAAAATTTCCCTATTATGAACAATTGGGTAAATTATTTTTTCTTTTTAGAACGCTGTGATATTTGGACCATTTTTTTTGTGTCCATTTACAATATTCTCCGGATTTTTTGTAAAATTTTCGGACTGCCCCGAGGTTCTGCGATGGATGTTCCACCTTTCCTTTTTGAAGTATGGCTTCGAAGGCCTTATATTATCGGTCTTCGGATATGACAGATCAAAGTTACCGTGTTACAAGGAGTACTGTCATTTCGTACACCCGAAGAAATTGTTGCAGGAGCAGGACATGGATAATGCTCTCTATTCAACCATTGTGATTTTTTTAATCTCTTTAATGATATGTTTAAAGATTGCGGGATATTTCGCGTTAAAAGTACAAATTAAAATTAGTCGAAGAAAATAATGTTTGCATAGGTCTAATATAGTAAATAGTGTATACAATCACTCAGGCAAAGAATATCAGCCTTTTTAAATGGAAATTTGTATTTGGTAGAATTGCCTGATTTTTTTATATGTTGAAGTACTCGTACTAAGAAGATTTTTGTTTCATTGCGCCAACTCTCTACCCCTTCCAGAAGTACCCGAAAAGTGACGCCAAACTCGTCGATTTCGCACTTTTTAGCAATTTTTGAATTATTGTACTGACCTTATTTGCAAACCGACCAAAATATAATTTTCTTTTTGAATTTGCCATAACTGCCTTTTTCAAATAAAATTTTAAACGTCAAAATTGCACTGCCATCTTGGATCTGTCATATTAAACTTTTTTATTTCTTATCTGATTTAAACGAAACTTTCTCCAAATTATAAAACGATTCCAAGACACCTAAATGTGGCAAAAAACTGACAGATGTCAGTCTCCATCTTGCGTCGGCCATATTGAACTTTGGATATTGTTGAAAACGCCTTATATGCAAAATGTTTTGTTTAAATCGGACAAAAAAATAACGAAGTTCAATATGGCCGACATCTGTCAGTTTCCTGTCACAGTTAGGCGTCTTGGAAACGTTTTATAATTTAGAGAAAGATGGCAGTGCAATTTTGACATTTAAAATTTTATTTTGTAAAGAGGCATGGCAAATTCAAAAAAGAAAAATCAGGCAAAATAGACTGAGCGAAAGCGAAACGCCAAGTTGCTCGTTTTGCCCCGGGTTCCCCTAATGTCATTCTAAGAAATGACGGCTCCATGTAAGTGACAGCTTGGAGCTGAAAGCAGTTGGCAATGCACCATAATACAAAGACCGCCAACTGATAACAATAAATAGCACTAGATGCGCTTGATGTAATAAAAGGGTCTTGTATAAATAACATGTGGCCTCAATTTCTAAGAAAAGGCCAAGAAACACAAGAAAACGACATAAAAAATCGTTAGGTATAGGTAAAAAACAACAAGCGCAAATTTATTAACGTCAAAATGCAGTGCTGCCAATCCCCATCCTAAACAAAACGCCGATAATAAGAAAATATGTAGCAATTTTTTGTGAGCTTACCATAGTTACTATTGTTTTCTTCTTTTAATTGCATCGGTCTGAGAGAGATCAAGCTTATCAGAAAATGATCCACCTGCACCCCTTTGCCTATCGTTGACAGATATACGGGGTCGAAGGGTGTACAGGCGGGTTTAAAACGCCATTTTTCTAGTAAGTTGTAGTATGCTGGATCTCTCTCAGCCGAATACATTTAGAAAAAGAGAACAATAGTAACTGTAGTAAGCTCACAAAAATTTGCCCATGGTTTGGGACCTTTCAGTTGTTACACAGTTTCCAAAGTTGATAAAATCGAACGGCTTTTTAAACAAATTTGTTTAATTACTGAAAAGGAAGTAGTTTTATGCTTCTGTTCTGTCATTTGGCAATAAAGTAGATACTCCATAATTATTAAATAATAAAATATTGGGTTTTATTTGAAAAATTTGCAAACTGTCACTTACAAAGGATGGGTGAGAACCCAAGTATTATTGCTCTGTTTTGAGGTTTGTGGGTGGAGTTAAGTTAGGTTAAGATATTGTTCAAATACAGTGTATCCCAAAAGTCTGGAATAATGGAGTTTTTGGGAGAGCTTTTTAAAAAAAACTTATATAGGATCATTGTAGGTAAAAAAAGCTGTTTAAAAAAAAATGTGTACCCTTTTATACAGGGCGTCCCAAAAAAAAAACATGGCACAAACTTTCCTTTTTTAACTGGAAACCCTGTATATTATCTCATTTTCTGAATTCTTTAAAAATAAGTGTTTCAAAAATACCAAACAATTTGGTCTATGTTTTATTGGGTAGTTAATCTGGATTTTCCTATCTCTTCCATATAAATTTTAACCTAAATATGTTGGAGAAGATAAAAGATAAACCAGTTTTTGGTATTTTTGAAAAGCTTTTTTTTAAGGATTCAGAAAATGAGATAATATAGTGGTGTCCAATTAAAAAAAGATAAGTTTGTGCCAATTCTTTTTTGGGACACCCTGTATAAAGAGGGTATACATATTTTGAAACCGCTTTCTTTACATGATTCTATATAAGTTTTTTTTTGAAAAAACCCGTAGTTCTCACAAAGAATTCATTATTTCAGACTTTTGTGACGCGCTGTATAATAAAAGCATCACATTTTACTGTTATTTGTAGCCAGAAACCGAGATATGCAATTTATGTGCCAATTAATTCTTAAGATGTTTTTCTACTTAAAAGTTATTAGAAACTCTTAGAGATATAATATAAATAAATGTGCCTTAGAATTTACCAAAATATTTAATTTGTGACATTTTATAATTTTTTAATTAGTGATGGATAGGATTTTGAATTTTATATATTATTATGTTATATAAAGAATTTTTTCTACAAGCGTCCAGAAAATCCAGTTTTTCTCATGCATTTTGGAGGTAAATATTCTTAGTTTTTGGGGAATATGCTGACATTTAAATATTTCAAGAATATATTTATTTGTGGTTTATAAATTATTTTATTTGTAATTATTACTTAAAAATATTTAAAAAGCATCGCACTGGATACAAAGGATCCTAGCGATCTACCGTTTTCTTTTATTTTTTAATATTTTATGTTCCTCTCTCAAAGAAGCATTTTTGGTAATAGGAACTTTTGTGTGACCCTCCCGGGTAAGCCAGAAAATGTCTTCAAACTCTTGAACATTTTTGATGTTTAGGTCAGTGGTTTTTAGAAAATCACTCTGTTAAGGTCACCCTTTCAACTCAAATTTTAATATTTAGTCACCTTAAGCTGTTAGAATTTGACTTTGGTAATTTAAGAAAAAAAGATTGACGGATTCATCAATCAAAATTTTATCAAAGTCAAAATCTTAACAATTCGTTAGGCTAAGGCCATAACTGCCTTGCTGTTTTTAGGCCAATCTTTACCGGGCAGAATATCGGAAACGAGAAAACGGAATCTGTTGAAATTCCTCACCGTATCCAGACTGTTTTTTGCTGGACTCTCTCATTTTCGAAATAAAATAAACACGGCTAACAATAGTCAAAAATCTAACCTGGCTTTTTCTTTAGCCTTGTCGATAATACAGAAATCTGTAAAAGCAATTTTTGTATTTTTTTATTTTTTGAAAAAAATACACCAAATTTTGAAAAATCCTTTGGATTTTTTGTAGATATATATAAATCCTGTTATCTGATAACATAAAAGTTATGTTTTTTTTCTTTGTAAGCAATATTCTGCCGGAATTCTGAAAGGCCAAGGTCACGTAATTTAGTAGGCCCAACGAAACTGAAGTGAATTCGATTGAAGTATTGGAATTCAGGTTCCGCATAGCCCCCGGCCACTTGTCTAATGGAACATTCGGCCAATAAATTGATACATGTCAAGTGATAAAAATAATACGGAAATTCGTTTTTTTTTTATGTTGAATAATGATTTTACTTTTGATTCTTTTTAATTTCGAGACATTGCAATCCATGACGCCGAGCATCAAAACCTTTTAAAGAAGCATTAATAAATGGTTACGTTCCTAATAAGTTATACTTTTCTCACATAGGGTGTTCGCACCGTGTTCTGAATACTGCACGCACGATCTCCCTCGAAATGGTATTAGTGATGCCACCTATTGTTGATCTTAACAAAAAAATCGCAAAGCCGTATTGTCAAATCTATGCTGTTTTTGTGGCCTTAAAAAAATAAAGAGTGTTTCTTAAATATTGCAAAACCATTAATCTTAATATAAAAAATGTTAAGAGTTGAGAATGATTTGTGGCTTATCCGGAGAGCCACATAAATATTTCAATTACCAAAAATACTTCTCTGACCGGGGACAACAACATATCAAAAAATTAATTACATCAGTAGATCGCCAGGATCCTATGTATCCAGTGCGATATCCTTTATTAAAATTGTTCTATAATTTTTTTAAAAATAAAAAGAAAATGTGTTAAATATGTTGAACCTGATATAACCATCAGCATCTCATCAAAATCGAGGTTAAACAATAACAAAAACCTGATATTTTTGATATGGCAGTTTAATGCCTGATCCACAGATTCACTTCTTGGAGCTCACTTCTATTTCCCTCCTCGTCGTTTAGAGGAAGAGGGAAATTTATTTTCTATTACCATCTCACTCTTCTCGATAAAGAGAGAAATAAAAGTAGTAGCTAGAAGTGAAACTCTTAGTCAAGGCTAATAGAATTACTTTCGATCAATATCGGGCAAAAGTGAGAGAAACCGACTTATACCGAAGATCTGGACCAATGATGTGCATAGTAGCGTCAGAATCTGACTCCCTGGGAGCAAATTTTCTCTCGATTCAAGAACTGACCCCCTGGCCGGAATCCGCTAACGCGTCGTTTCTTTTCTTTGTAATTGCGTACGGAAAAGGTTCACTTTCCGCACTGGTTAGGTAAACTACTATTTTATACTAGCGTACGGAAAATCTATTTTTACGCATGCATTTTACTATTAAAAGAGTGACTTTCCCGCACTAGTGCACTGGAAAATCGAAACCGAACCTTTTTAATTCCCCCACTTCATTGCCAAAAACTTTATCCTCTGCATTTCACGGTTAACATAAATGTTGTTAATAGTAATTAATTGTTAATATGTATTGATTATAAATAAATAAATGTTTCTTTTTCGTTAACTTTTGAGTTTTTTACTACACGCCTCTACAACAAATAGTGTACCGAACATGCGCGTAAAGTGACTTTTCTGCACTTGTTTGCTGGCCGAACTCCCCTAACGGGTCGTTTGACCATCCAACTGCAATTGCGAGCGAAAAAGTTGCACTTTCCGCACTTGATATTGCATCGTAATATTGTAGCTAGGTACCTTATTACGCAATACGTCGCAAGATAAATTTTTATTAATATTAGACACTTAAAGTAAATATTTCAACGCATCGGTATCGGTATAAGTAACGCGTTCGAAACAAAGTTAAAATACACTACATTTTTGACTTGTTCATGCCATGTTTCGAACGATGCCTGCTTCTTTGACGGGTGTGGTGACAGAATCTCGTTGCGTACGGAAGGTTGTACGTATCGCTACGGACCCACGAACATACGCAACGATTTCAATCAGCAGTTCTGTCATCGCAACCTTCAAGAAAGCGGGCATCGTTCGAAACATCGCATGAAAAAGTCAAAAATGTAGTGTATTTTGACTTTGTTCCGAACGCGTTACTTATACCGATACCAATGCGTTGAAATATTTACTTTAAGTGTCTATTAACTTGCCAATTATTAACGTGCAAATAGGTGAGAATGCTTGCTTTCACCCAAATTTCAGGAAATACTCTGTACGTGACATTTCAAGAATAATGGCCAAGTGGATGATTCTCGAATTTTGTGAGAATAGTCGTCTGGGAGCGTTTACTAAGCCTCAGACAAAAAGTACATACATAGTACGTACGCTAACTCCAGTGTACGTACTAAAGACGCACTTATTACGTACAGTTTCCAACGCTATGTATGTCTTAGGTAAGTCCTTGAGATACCAAGTACGTAATTTAATTGTATGTCCTGCGGTGGACCAATAAAAGACGTGAATTGGACGTAAAATTAGAATGTGCGTACAGAATACGCACAGTGGACGTTTTTGGTACGTACCTACCTTAGAGCCTACCTTTTAAATATAAAATACAAAAATTTTTTTATGCCTATGGGTGGGGGGTGATTTAAAGCCCGGAAACTCCCTTGGTTGACCCTCCGGGAAAGAGTTCCTTATGGAGGATGTGTCAAAGTTGTGTGGAGGATATGTTCAAGCGTCACCTCCGACCAACACAGCTCTCAACTAAAAAGCCAGTTAACTCATTTTCGTTTTAGTATCCTTTGGCCTATGATCGGTGCCATATTGACACCAAACTGAAAGAAAATCCCTGTTTTACTTGTCAATTTGGTTATAAAAATGGCAGCCACAATAGGCTAAAGGGGACTGAGGCGGAAGGAGTTAACAGGCTTTTTAGTTAAGAACGGTGTTGCTCCGACATATAGGCCAATTATCGACTCCCGTTTCAGTGGTCTTTAAACGTTTGTGGCGGTCATTTTGACAATTAACTCATGTCAACAGTGTCAAAAATGACGGCTTCATACAGGTAAAAGGGTACTAAATCGGAAGTCAATAATTGGCCTATATGTCGAAGGTGACGGTTCAAGTTATGACAACTTAATAACGTAGTAAGTACGTACAAAAAAAAGACTTAAAAATAACGTGATTAATACTTTTTTTCTGTACGTACATTTAACGTATACTTTTGTACATAAATCGTACGTACCTAGTAGGTCCCGGGACGGATTTCCCGTGATAGCTTCAGAACCTGTTATTATACGTTCCCAGACGATCATTCACTCGAAATTCAAAAATAAACCCCTAGGAACTTATCTCAAACAAAAAATAATGATTTTGTGTCACTTGTTTTTGACTCTGGAACTTTCCATCCATCTTTAGAATCAATCCCCAGTGTTACCAAGGTATTCCACATTACAAAATTGCTGAGACCCTCAAAAATGACCAGGCATCATCTAAAATGGCGGACAAAATCGAATACCACACGGAACAGAAGCTCTTCTTGAAACAAGATTATTAATCTTGGTCCAAGGATAGTTTCATCTTCGATATCCTCAACTCTAGTTATTCTTTATGCAAGTTATACCCTATTTTTAAATATAATGCATGACTAGCGTTGAGACAAGTGTAATTTATAAGTCAATCCAAATATAGGTCTATACTTACCTTAAGAAAAGATATTTTCTTAATTTAAGCAAACGGTATACTCAGTTTAAATGTTTTCTTTGCTTGCTTCGAACACTGCTTTAGGTATTGACACCAAATGTAATTTGAAGGAGGATAACAAAAAGAGGAAAAAAAATAACTATACCTACCTCAAATTCAATTCAATAACAAATTCGAAATTTACAAGAACCGTTTTTAATCGAACCATTGTTCATCAAAATCATTCAATCCGTCGCGCCACCTGCGTGTACGCCTCCGGTTCACGTAATATTGGCGAATGCGCAATCAACTTAGCAAAAATTTTTTGATAAACAACGGGTTTTACGAATTCCGGTTTTGAAAAATAATGGTTTGACAAATTCCGGGTTTTATTAAAAATGGGTTTTACAAATTACGAGTTTGATATTAAATGAGTTTGATGAACAATGGTTCAATTAAAAACGGGTCTTATAAATATAGAATTTATTATTGAATGGGTTTGAAGAAATAAGGTTCGGGTAAAAAATTGGTTTAACGAATTGCAGTTTCTATAGTGAATGATTTTATGATTGAGCTTTCTTTTAATTAACGGGTTTGATTTTGCACATTTTGATAAAACGTGGTCGACCATTGAAACCGACCTTATATTTCACTTAACACCATTTATAATTTAAAGAAGAATAATATATTTTTAGACGAACATAAATTTTTAGCTCAAGATTAATTTTTGAAATTTCTTTAAAGTTTTTTTTTCACTGTGTTTAAATATTTCACTTTCAAAGAAAAATTTCTAGTTTTAGTCCGAGACAAGTAAACTATCTGTTATTTTACACAATAATAAATTATTATCAGTTTACTTTTAGAAGTTATTTGATTTAAGAATAGATTTGGTTTTGATTTAAATTATCACCTCTTCTTATTTCAAATATATTAGGTTTTCATTTAAGTATATATTAAGAGCCTTCATAGATCAAGAATAGGTAAATACTTAATTCTAATAATAACTATTCTTATACTAAAAATCATATACTTGAATCAACTGTAATTTTCCAACAATAGTGCTATTCTTAAATATAGAATAGATTTTTTTCCGTGTGAATATCCGTGTAAATACCGTTTTTCTCATTTCTCAAGAAAGTAAAAATAAATTTTAGTAAAAAAAATGCATTTGGAATACAAAAGCTTTTGTTTTTAATTAATCAACTTGTAAAGCTTTAAAATTAGTGCCGCAGCCATTTTATTTAAAAAACATTTTTAAACGCGAATAACTTAAAAATGTTTATATGCGTAATCTATATTGCTCTCAACTAATGAAATTGGTTAATAAGTTTTTTTTGAAGCAAACTGTGTTGACACATTTTTTTATCTATGCTACCTGATCAGAAAATGAAATTTTTGTCCCGAATATCAAGGGAGAAAAACAATATAATATTTCACGATCTACATATTTTACGAGCCAGTTGGTTTATAAAAGTTTACAATATTTTATAGTTTTTAATATGACAGTTCCTTATGAGGGTTTAGAAGATTCTCTAGTATATACCTGCAACATTCTAAAATAAAAAATGATGACACAACTACATATGAGATGTTACTTTGATTACTATAAGATTGTTTAAGGCATTGTTTATAAAAGCTTACAAGATTTCATAAGCCAAAAAATATTTTTTTTAAGTATTTACGACAAATGATGTGATTCATAAGATTTTATAACTTCAGTGAGCGATTTTTTTTAATATCTGTTTCAAAGGGCAGATAGTTTAGGGCCGGTAAGATCTTTACTTTTATGAGATTTGTTGTAGAATCCTATAAAATATTATGAGCCTGTTAAATGTCCTGAAAGACCCATAAAAATTTTGGATATATTCAAATGCCCAGTATATATTTTTTTTTTAAATGGACACATATAAAAGCATATCAAATTTTGTGAGTTTGTCTGACTATAAAATCTATAGAAAGACTTTGTTTTGTTTTTACCAACGTACAGCCAACTATTAATAAAAAAAATGTATATAGACACCTTTAAAATTTTGTTAGTCTGGCTGAATAAAACATCTCCCAAAAGCCAAAAGTCTCATACCATAAAATTTTATATATTAAATCGAAAAAAATCTCAGCAAATCAAAATCAAACACATAAATTATTACAAACTTTTATAAACATAAAATTTTACCTCACAAAAACTTATAAGCCTTAAAACAACACCAACAAGACTTTGTTTTGTTTTTACCAACGTACAGCCAACTATTAATAAAAAAAATGTATATAGATACCTTTAAAATTTTGTTAGTCTGGCTGAATAAAACATCTCCCAAAAGTCTCATACCATAAAATTTTATATATATTTATAAACCTGTCATATTATAGAATCAGATAAAAAAACAGATATATGAAATCGCACAAAATCTAAGCAAAATCAAAATCAAACACATAAATTATTACAAACTTTTATAAACCTAAAATTTTACCTCACAAAAACTTATAAACCTTAAAAAAACTGATAAAAATCTGGTGTTTAGCTAGTAGATAAAATCTAATGCATTCCTTTAAAGTAAAGTGCATTTTCCTCTTGGATTTTAATGCCCTCCTGAAGTCGGGCATCAAACAAACCGCGGGGGGAAAAGTGACACTTTCCCCCCTTGGTATGTAAATAACTATTACAAGTTACAAATCAAGTTTTTTTCGTGGTTTCCTTAATCTCTATATTTACAACAGTCTAGTCTAAATGGTCTGATAATTTTCCATATTCCCTATTTCTATAGATAATCTAAACAGAAAAAAAAAACACAATAGAACGTCGAATCAGAGGGGTTGTGTTCAGGATAATGCATCATAAACGCGGAGTGTAAAATCTTGTTCCGGCAGGCGCCCGGCCGGAAACCGGATATAAAAGACGACGGCCGAATAAAGAGCGTCCGGGAGCGTCGCAGTGACTGGCTAGCGTCTTTTCGACGACTAATTGACGTGGACACGCAAATTATTTTAGAGCATCATTTTTTATTTGTTTTGTTCGAGCTCGTCGTATTATGTATCAATTTTGTGGGCAGGTATCGATAGACGTTTTGGATCATTTTACATCACAGTCAGTTACATAGGGCGATGTTTTGTTGCTTGACAAAATTCATATGTGGCATTTATCTGACAGTCCATGTTGCTGAGACCCAATTACTTATAGTACAGTAAAATGCCATAAATAAGGGAGGTTTCTCGAAAACAATCCGGGTAGGCTAAAATTTTCATATCTAAAAGTAAGATCCAAATTTGTGTTTCCACCACTCCTGGCCCAGTAAACACACTTGTGACTTTAACCTAATAGTTATATACATCTAAGGTTCATATATTTATGTAAAATATGTTACATCATATTTAAGTAAATCTCACATAAAAATATTTTTAGAAAAAAATGTATGTAAACATTACCTCGAAACTTTGACTGTAAATTTAATTCATTATAAACAATGTTAATTTTACGTAAATAATATGAACTTATAAATAAATTCTTCAAATTTACGTAAATATTACGTAAATAGTAGGACCTTAATTTTAAATACAAAAATGACATTATATGTAATATTTAAGTAATCTACTTAAGTAACCTAATTTACGTAAATGTTACATAAAATGATCTACTTTAAACGAAAGTAATATAATTTACATAACTACTATGTAACAATTTAGACATTACGTTTACATTTGGAATATTACATAACTATTATAAAAAACATTTTATGTAATATTTATATCATCTAAATTACGTAGACGCACTATAACATGATTTACGTCACAATAAAATTTTGAAATTTAAATAAATATTATGAAACAGTTTAAACCTTAACTTTACATTTACAATTTTACATATTTGTTACATAATATGTTTTATGTATTAATTATGTCAGTCAAGTTATGTAAATTACCTGTAAAATGATTAACGTCAAATTAAAGTCTTAAATTTTACATAATTATAATATAGTCAATTAAACCGTAAGTTTACATTTCAAGTTTTACATAACTATTATATAAAACATTTTATGTAATATCTATGTCGTCTAAATGAGGTAAACGTTCTATAACGCGACTTACGTAATGATGCTCTAAAATGAAAGAAATTACCACTGCTTAATAGTTTCTTCCTAGTAGGTAGAGATGGCGCTAATGTCACTATATTCCCTGTACAGTGGATGATAATATTATATATATAAAGAGCAAAGATATTTCAAAATTAGAATGCGGACTTGAGGTATTGACAAGATGGTGATACTTCTCTATGGTCTGGTTAACTTTGTAGTTTGCCAATGTCGGACAGTGTCAAGCAACCACCGACGGACCTTCGTAAATCACCGGCGTTGGCCCGCCTCAAGCTGCATGATCATGTCCGATTTGGATAGTTGACGCTTTGCGCATGTCATGCAGATTAATGTGACTTAAATTTTACCTTATTTAATAACTTATTGTGATTTTAAATTTACATTCCAAGGTAAACCGGTTATGTAAAATATACGTAGTTTTTACTTAACCCTCACGTAACATGGATGTAATATTTATGTTAAAGGTATGTCATTTTATTTACATCACATTTATGTAAGAATTAGGTGGCCTCTGCGCATGGCATTATGCAGTGTTTTCGCACATCAATGTGACCCAAATTTTACCCTATTAATAAATAATTGTGACCTCTATGTGATCTTAAATTTACATAACATTTAATAAATGTTATGTAAAATTTACGTTGTTTTTACTCATCTCTTACGTAACATGGATGTAATATTTATGTTATTAGGTATGTCTTTTCATTTACATCACATTTATGTAACAATTAGGTGGGCTTTGCGCATGACATTAGGCAGAGTTTTCGCACCTTAATGTGACTTAAATTTTACCTTTTTGTGACCTCTGAGTGACCGTAAATTTACGTAACAAGATCAATCTGTTATGTCAATTTTACATAATTTCTACATAACGGTGTTTACTGGGCGGGAACCATCCGCCATTTTGAAAACACTTTGTAAGCGACTTTTCTCCATTTCTATTGGTCGGAGGCGAAAAAGTCTGAGAACAAAAATAGTCGTCATAAAATTTTCAACATATTTGTCCAAGTGTTCAACTTTCTGTAGGTAGTTAGTTTTCAAAGAGTGTCACCGAAGTTACAAAAAATCAGTTTTAACGTATTTTGACAAACAAAAAGTGATTTTTTTCATAAACTTCAAATGAAAAAGTTGAAGATCTCAGAAAAATCCTATAAAAAAATGTATATTGTTTATAATTAATTCAACAGTCTATGTGCTACAGCGACTGAAAATCGATAAAATTCTTTGAGAACCGCTTTCTGAGCATGAAGTCGCGTGTTGTGGATTATATACAGGGTTCCTAAGATTTTCCTTAGGGATAGGATTTCAATAAATCAAACAGAAATGGCATAGAAAGTTCTGCGCGCACAAAAGAAACAGGTATATTGAGCAATGGTGCCAGTTTGTTATTATCTCCGGACTGCTTTCATGAGAAAAAATTGTCGCCACTCTTTCATTGTGAGCATAAATCATAGTTGCAATAATAACCGTTGACAAGATGTCTGCAAATTCCGCTAGATGGCGGCCACACCATGAAATGATCGAGGAAAAACTAGATGTTTTCAGGTCCAAACCACAGCTTTTTCTTGCTTAAAGGAGGCGGCAGGGTCCATTATTTACGATACTGAGCGATAAACTCGTGAGATTGTTAACATTAGAAAGAAATATCTTCTCTTTTAATTAAATTTCTTTCCATTCTGTTCTACTAGTGACATCTATCCGGAAACGGCCAAACCATGCAGCTAGCACTAGCAGCCAAAGAAATCAATAAACGGCGCTGTTTTTCCTGCAGAGCTCTTTGCTTGCGATATTATTGATTTTAAATAAAGCTGGCCCTACACTACATTTGATATTTTCGAGGTGTTTTATGACATGATCTCGAAACATGTAGCGAACCAATTCTTCAAAACTAGCGGGAGGGTAAAAGCGAAAAATAAGAGGCTGCCAATATTTGTAACACCCAAAAAGGGGTGAAAAGATTTATTTTGCTCTGTTTCTTTACAAAAAACGTTTTTTTTACGAAAAACTTGAGCTCTGCCACTTTTTTTATTTTTTTCTTCAACTTCAAATTTCCCCCATGGTCATACTCTACTTTTATTCGAAAAAATTTAGAAACAGAGACGGGATCAGTTTTCCTAAAACGGGGGTTTCTTGGTTTCGAGTGAGAAGATAAAGATAAAGCCGCAGGCAAAAATTTTTTAATTAAATTAGACGAACGCAAAAATGTTAGAAAAAACGTAATTTCGGGAACGCAAAGAAATATATCATATCAATTTTCTCGCCCTCCTCCACTGGGACTACAGGGGCCGTGCACAAATTACGTAATGGTCATAGGGGGGAGGGGGGTTACAAAACGTTACGTAGGGGGGAGGGGGGTTTTCGACAGCGTTTGCATTTGTGTGAAACTAAGAAAATTTGGAATTAAAATAAGTGAAAAGTTTTTTTTTTGGGGGGAGGAGTGGTCTTGAAATCGTTACGTAATATTAGGGGAGCGGCGTGCCAAACCGTTACAAAACATTACATAGGGAGGGAGTCAAAAATTGGTAAAATCACCGTTACGTAATTTGTGCACGGCCCCACATCTGACTGTTCCTCCTTTTTGATTTCGAATCAAAGTGCCAAACCCGGGTTGGACGTTCGAAGGCGTCAACCCGTCCTATTTGCTTGATAAAGTTTCTACGGAAATATCTCAGTCGATTTCTCCGGCCGTGTATGAACGCTTTAGGTTAGGCATTTGCATGTATCTCAGTCCCCAGCCTTCAAACAGTGCGTAAGAACAATGGTTACAAAATGAAAAGCCGAAAAATATTTTTTTTACGATATCTTTCATCAGTTTGGTATTAAAGTCGAGCAAAAACAATTTTTATTCCAGTCCTAAAGGTATGAAAATGGAAAACATTAGAAAACAACAACCTGGAATTTATTTACTACGTGTAAGATGTAGTGACAACATCGCCCCATGCCCATCCTTTTCTGCCTAATGTGCTTTTCCGTTTGTCTGCGTCTTATACACGGCTGCTTGGCCCCCTAAGGATTTGCTTAGGAACCCTGTATTATTATTTATAGTAAGAGTGCTACACAAATGACCCGGTCTAACGGCATAAAAATTGCCGACAGTATCTGACAGGCTGACATTTAGTCGTCAAACTTCAACGTCCTCTATCTTTTTAAAAACTAACTACAGAGAGTTAAAACTATAACAAAAATTATTGCAAATTTTATGCCAAAGATTTTTGTTCATACACTTTTTTGCCTCCGACCAACAACAACTATATCTCTGAAACCGTAGGTCGGATCAAAAAGAGGTTCATTTAAACGTTGATCAGGGTGAACAGATCTACAACATATCAAACGCTCAGGAAAAGGATTTAGAAAATAGATAATATAGGGTGTCCAAGTTAAAAAAGGTAAGTTTTTGCCATATTTTATTTTTGAGCCACCCTGTATAAAAAAGTATAAATTTTTTTTGAAACCGCTTTTTTCACCTAAGATTATTCTATATAAGTTTTTTCTTCAACAAACAGTTCTCCCAAAAAATTCATTATTATATACCAGATTCTTTTCGTTAAAAAAACAAGTAAAAAATACCTTAATATACAATATGTATATGAAGGATCCGTCACAATACTTAACAGGATCATATCTTTAACAAAAAAATCGTAAGCTCCCCCCTCTCCAAAAATACTTTTTTCTTCTTGAATTATAGATTATGGATATACGTTTATGTATTATTTTGTTTTTTTACTTAAAATTAAACAAGAGGGCATCTCTTTTTTTCTAGGGATTCTGAAAAGAAATGTACAAAAAGTGAAAATCGAGCTTCCCCTTCCGAAAAAAGTGAACTTTGGGCACAAGTTTTAATAATAAAGACGCATCAAGCTTAATACTCCGTTCTAACCTCATAAAGTCATGACTGACAGTTTAATTAAATTTAGGTTTATAAATTTATAAACAGGGTATCGTCAAACGGGCTCATTTGGGCCAAGTAATGGCTTGTCTAATATATTCGCAGTAAAGTAATAGTCGTTTTCACAACTTAGTGGCTAAAATATTGCTTTTTTTTACAAGCGTTCGTTTAAATAACGAGCGCAGCGAGGTACTTACAAATGCGAGTAAAAAAAGGCACAGTTTAGCCACGATTTGTTAACGCTATTTTTTTGAATACCTTTATCAAAAAATCAAAGAAAAACACTAGAAGATCACTTATCGCAATACACCATCTTTACACTATAAATCAAGGCGGCTGGTAAATGAAATAACAATGGTTTTCATAGCGATGGGCCTTTTTACTCGGTGACGTTTATTGTTGCGAAATTTTAATCATTGACAGTTTGATATTTTGACGATGTTTTTAAATTATTTTTTGTAAATACTTGGTGAAAACTCGTGGAAATGGCTTAATTTTTAGGCAAGAATAATTAGATTTTTTTAATATTACTATTTTCCGCTATTCCTCTTTAATTTTGGGTAAAAACGGACAGAAATCTTTTTTGCACCCGTAATAAAAAAAAAACGAGTTTTTTTGCATCAGTAACCAAAAAAGCCATGCTTTGTGACAAACTTTTTGTGAGCTTACTATAGTTACTATTGTTCTCTTTTTCTAAATGCATTCGGCTGAGAGAGATCTAGCACACTATAACATAGTCTGTCAGCCCGCCTGTACACCCTTCGACTCCGTATATCTGTCAACAATAACTATATCAACGAGATATGTTTTATTGGCAGAGGGGTGCAGGGGGATTTTCTGATAAGCTTGATCTCCCTCAGATCGATGCACTTAAAAGAAGAGAGAAGATAGTAACTATAGTAATCTCACAAAAATTTTTCTTTAGTTATCTGCAGACAGTTACTAAAATCATGTTTTTGATGGCATCAAATACAGGGACCCTGAGTCATTTATTAAAATTTTATAATTAAAATTTGACATCCCACTATCGTATTTTTCGATTAAAAGTTTGGTTTTGTTTTAAGAGAAAAAGCAGTAACTTTAAAGACAATAATGGTGCCATAGAAAGAGGAAGATAAACAAATTTCATCCACTACTATTGGCAAGCGTACCTATAACAAGAAAATCGTTTGTAAATTTATCACAATTTAGCTTCTGATGGTGTAATGATCTTTGAAAGATTAAGCATAGACGTCTTTTTAAAACCCCGTATATACTCATTGCATGATGAGCCATCCCGTTAGGGCGACTAAAAATTATAATTTAACAAAAAGTTAAATCGGTTACAAATTAGTCAACAAGCCCTGTTAAAGTCCCTTTTTTGCTACAAAAATCTCTCAGATTGTGCAGGCTATTAGAGAACAATATTGGCCTAATATTACTTAAATTGGTCCCCGTAGGTACCTATTTCCTGTAACACCCGGTAGAAATTCCTGAATTTTTGTAAATAATGCTATAAGAGAACAACTTACAGTGTCAATACTGTCAATTCCCCGTAGCTATTTCCGACACCGCTAGAAATTATAGAGCAATTATAGAATTCAAGGTATAAAATATGATGAATAGGTAACCCTGGCCATTTTCCTGAATACGAAATCCCTCAAAATTGTGGATAAGGGCTCGGGGTAGGGTAACCCCCACAATTTTCAAATATATGATGTAGTAGTACCCCCAGACCAAAAATCAACTGGTTTGCCGAACCCCATTCATGGATAAGGGTTCGGCACACCAGGTGATTTTTGGTCTGGTGGTACTACTACATCATATATGTGAAAATAGTGAGGGTTACTCTATCCATCACGTGACCTCTAAAACTGCCCACCTTTGGATTGGTGTGCCGAGTCCTTATCAATAATTTTGAGGTACAAGATTGTCCATTTGGTATTCAGGACGAGAAAATGCACACCTTATCAAAAAATGGCGAGGGTTACCTATCCACCAAAATTTTAACTATTACTAAAAATAAAAAAATAATAAAATAGTTGGAATAGTCAGCATATCCTGGATTTTCGCGTTAGAACCTTTGTCACAAAACCCCCCCTTTTACTGTATACCTACATCATAATGTATTTAAAGCCCCCTTTTTGCTATACAACATCCCTCAAACACGTTGTGTAGGCTATTAGAGAACAATATTGGGCTCAATATCACTTACATTGGTGTCGAACAATGCGTTAAATCTCGCCTTGGGATTTATGGTATTAGTAAACTTGCAGCTTTATTAACACTTACGCTGTGTTATATGCGCGAGGGTCGCAGAACTTAAGCCTCGTCGAAAAGTCCAGGAACTGACGTACTGACTACCCAGCAAACACAAATCGTCGGCATTGTTGACAACGTCGGCAGTGTGTCGGCATCGGCGAGTACACGCTGGCCCGATGTTGGACAAAAATTCTGAAAAGTTGCTCTTGCTTAAAAGAAATCACTTGGAATAAAGGTTTTTAAGTACTTAATACTTTTCTTGTATTCGTTCTTTAGTTATAATATTGACAAAATTGGTCATTTGAATTAATTTCTTGAACACAAAAAAATATTATATTAAAAAATCTTCCACTACTAGCACCAGGATCGGTATTCTCGTAACTAAATACGCTCGGCGTTTCGTACTCGCTGACCATATGATAACGTAATATTCGCATACCACGTGACCAAAGTAACAAAAATGGTATTCACGTATATTGAACGCAAGGCGTCGACGAAGTGCGCTCAGCGCGTGGCGACCGTTTGAAAAACACCTACCATTTGCCAGCTGTTTTGCCCTCCGCGCGTACGATTTTCCTACCCTACAATACTTTATAATAAAATAAAAAGATAAAGATAAAAATCTCTTATTAGTAGCTTGGGGACGGGTGACAAACACGTACACATCAACCTTACTATTTGATGCTCGATGTAAGACAACTTTTTTTTCCAAAAAATTGCAACAAAAACTTTTCTTATCAAAATCGACATCGAAATAATTGAGCATCCGTATAATACTAGAAATAGAAGCAATAAAAATTCTGTAAAACCAAGGGTAAAAAAAGCCATTGGTCAGCGGTGCTTTTTATATCTTTCATCGGATGTGTACCAAAAAATATCTGGTTTTGTTAGGCTCCTGCCCACATTAATTGTTTTCTTTCAAAAATAAACTAAAAGCTTTCATGAAATATGAAATTAGCAAACATGAAATAAATAGCTTAATTGATATAAAAAATAATTAGCAAACAATATAGGTAACTACCTTTATTTCTGTGTTTTCGTCTGTATTTTCTTTATTTTTCTGAAATATCACATTTTTCACATTAATTACCATTTTTATGTTTTTTATCTTTTGTCATTTTATTTATTCATAAATGTACTAAAAATTATTATTTTCTTTTTTTAATTCAACACTTCCATGAAAATATAAATTTTTCCACGCGCGAGGTTTCTCTTGTGGATGTATGAATTCTGTGTTTGTTGTTGAATTGGTTAGGTTATTTGGTTTTAGTTATTTTAAGTAACTATTGTGAAACCATTTTAACAATAAATGCTATATAATAAAGTATCAATATCAATATACGACCGTGCCGGAAACACCACTTTCCCTGACTGAGTGCCGGAATAAATTTAAACTTTTCCGCACTGAGTGCGGAATTTTTTTGTAAGTGTGCGGTTAAGTCTCGGGGTAAACTTTTTCCCGCACACTGGGCGGGAACGTGCTACGAGTTTATATCACAGGGTCAAAGGGCGGGTTTAACTGAGCTAAACCAAACCATCAAGTAATTTTTTAAAGGATCAACACTTGTACAAGTCACATTTGATTTACCCTTTCTGAAATACGGCTCGAAATCGATCACACAATGGCCTCTTTCTTACACATAGAAAAAGAAAAGGAGCGACAAGGCTAACAAGAAATAAAAATGCAAAATTCGATGATGCCAAGATGTGCTAAGCGAATTTGATTCTGTCTGCTCGCAGGGCAGCGCGTTCGGCAGAGAGAATACGAAAAGTCGTCGGTCAGCGTGCCGCTGAGCGCGCTGTTCGCTATTCGTTTCGCTTAGCGACTTCAAAACGTTACGTATTACGAGAATACCGCTCCAGAGAACAATTTTTTAAATGCATCAATGTCTTTTTTTTATATCTTCATCAAAAACATGATTTTAGTCACTGTCGGCAGATAACTAAAGCATGGATTTTTTGGTTATCGATGCAAAAAAACTTTTTTTTTGATCACGCGTCTAAAAGAGAAAAATAGCGGAAAATAGTAATATTGAAAAAATCTAATTATTCTTGTCTAAAAATTAAGCCATTTTCGCCAGTTTTCATCAAGTATTTACGAAAAAATCATCTAAAAACATCGTCAAAAAATCAAACAGTCAAAGATTAAAAGGTCGCAACGATGAACGTCATCGAGTAAAAATGCACATCGCTATGGAAACCACTGTTATTTCATTTAACAGCCGCCTTGATTTATAGTGTAAAGTTGATGTGTTGCGAGAAGTGCTATTCGTTCGAGATTTTTTCTCATTTTCTTGGATACCTCGCTGAGCTCATTATTTAAACAAACGCTTGTAAAAAAAGCATTAGGTATTTTAGCCACTGGTTGTGAAAACTACTATTTTATACGACTGCTTTAGAAAATCAGGTTTTGCCCAAGGAAACCTCAATCTACCCAGGTAAAAAAAACCGCATAACGACATTTCCAAAACAATTAAAACCCTTCTTCCTTTATCCATTCAGAATTCTCCAGATGAATATTATTCGATAGCTTTTAAAAATTCGTCCATCTTTTGTGACAATACAATTTCTCCTAACATTTCTTTAAAACAAAAAGATTTAGATGAACAACTTTGTAATTTTCTTATAGAAAAATTTTTAGCAAATACATCTGACCCCATAGATAAGGCTTGCATTTTGGCTCTTTAGGAAAAAGAGAGGAGCGTGTGGATTGATGTTCTTCCTTCTTCCTCGTTAGGTACTCATCTAGATGACAACTCTTTCGAATTTCTATTGCTCTTCGCATTGGACAATTTGTGTGCGAGACTCATACCTGCTCTTGGGATGAAACTGTTCTCCCAAATGGGCTTCATGGCCTTTCTTGCCGAAAGAGCACATGTAGGTGGTCTCGGCCGTGCTTTAGTTTCTGCTCATTTTACAGCAATTTTAGAACCAAATGGAATTTTTAGATCTGACGGTAAAACATCTAATGACCTTTCTCTTGTACCTTGGTCCAAAGGAAGACGCGACCTGTTAAGATATTTTGGCAGCATCCTATCTAAATTTAATGTCTAAAAGAGCTGGAGAAGCTGAAAAAATTTCGGAACAAAATAAAATAAAAAAATATACAGATATTTCTACAAATTATTTTTTTCTTCCTTTTTGTGTAGAAACTTTTGGTCTATGGGGAGAAAAAGCTAAATCATTTGTAAAAGAACTGGGTGTTAAGATCTGTGCTTCATCATTTGAACCTAGATCCACCTATTTTTTGAAGCAGAGAATAAGCCTTGCAATCCAGAGGGGTAACGCTGCCTCTGTTTTGAGTACACTTACCGACCTTCAGCCGTTGGACGAGGTCTTTTACCTTTAGTGCTCCGAGAGTTCTCCAAAGTTTATATCATTATTTATTTATTTAAAAATTTTGTAGAAGTGGTTCTTTTATTTTTATTTTCTATTTTTAATATTTTATATAATTTAGTATTTAATTATTTATTTCAATCAAATAAATATTTCTTTTATTTTATTTAAAATTAAGTTTTAGTTTTCAAAAGTGTTCCTGCGGAGTTCTCGATATTCAAATATAGAAATTTTTATAATCCACTCAGAATGCAGAACGCCCGGAGGACGTCGAGAGAAAATGTAATGCTTAGCCGAGCAGATTTCCTTCAATAGAGGACGACCCCTTCTATATAGAAAACATATTGTTATTTATCTAAACAGATGCATTGACCCTTGATTTTCATCCACCCTCATAAAACGCCGGCCGGCGAGCACTAATAAATAAATTTAACCGCGTTTTATCCATAGCGTCTCTATTCATTCCTGTCGGCACTGATAAGGACGAACTGGGGCTAAATGGACTGGACATGGACAGATCATTCATCAAGCGAGGACCGAACCAAGTCAAGTCGAAAGGGCAGATAGGGCAGCCGAAACATTTTTATGTAGCAAATTAGCAAGAATGTTTTTTAGTGCCTCTTTAGAAATTAGCCATTCGTTTCGATTCCGGGTTGTCTCAAAGAGGGTTAGTCCAAATGTAAGTTGAAACGTATAATATTTGATGCAACAGCCAATTCTTTTTAGCCATCATTATACAGGGTGTTCATTCATCACTTCGAGACCCATACCAAGTCAAGTTGAAAAAGCAGCCGAATAGCAAATTAGCAAGAATGTTTTTAGTGCCTCTTTAGAAATTAGCCATTCGTTTCGATTCCGGGTTGTCTCGAAGAGGGTTACTCCAAATATAATATTTGATGCAAAGACCAATTCTTTTTAGCCATCAAAATCAATATACAGGGTGTTTATTCATAAAGCGAGGCCCATAACAAGTCAAGTTGATAGGGCAGATAGGGCAGTCAAAACATTTTAGATATTCGTTTCAACTTGGATTGTCTCAAAGAGGGTTACGCCAAATATAAGTTGAAATGAAAAAGTCTATCGCACACCATATATTTTCTCAGCAATTTTTGTTTATTAAAATGGGATTTTTAACTCGTCCCACCCATTTTCTAAATAGTTTTGCATCATTATTTCGGAACGTATCTTTTTTTTTCATTAGGGATTATAAGCCACAGCACGTAACTGGACGTACGATAAGCTTTACGCGCCGTATATCGTTACACCGTATATCGTACGTAAATGCGTAACCCCAGATCAAATGAAAGTTGTATCGTTTCCTACATATTTTTATTCTATGGGTATATGTAAATAACAGGCTACTCTATTCCGAGAGCAGCCTCTCCAAGGAGAATTTCGATGTCATCATTTTCTTTATCGTCATCATCAAAAAAAGACATTATAAGAAGGTCTTGCATTTTTGAAATATAAGAAAAAATAGAAAAACGCGACAATTTTTAGGTTATCTTATGAAAAACAAAGCAAGTGAGAGCGCCCTCTGCTCGACTTCTTCTTCAAGTGCCATGCTCTGTTCGAACGTTGGCTATCATCAGCGCAATCTGCACCCTGTCCACTGCTTTTCGGAAAAGTGTCGTAGCACTAACACCATACCATTGTCTACGACCCGGACCTCTTCTGCCTTCAATTTTGCCTTCTATTATCAATTTTAAGAGTTTATATTTGTCATTTCTCAAAATATGGCCAAAATATTCAAGTTTTCTTTTTTTGAGGGTAAATAAAACTTCAAGCTCTTTATTTATTTTAATTTTTTTTTATCACATTAGTTACTCGGTCCATCCAAGAAATCCTTAATATTCTACGATAACACCACATCTCGAATGACTCCAACTTTTTGCACATGGCCTCAGTCAGTGTCCATGCTTCCATGCCATAATATAAGATGCTAAAAACATAACACCGAAGCACACGAATTCGGAGAGTGGTATTAAGATCGCGACTACACAACACTGGTTTCATTTTGATAAAAGATGATCTGGCCTGTTCAATTCTTGCACGAACTTCTTGCATGTTGTCCCAGTTCTCATTAAGGAGACAACCTAAATATTTATAGATATGACCATCCATTAGGTTTTTTCAACATTTAAGTTAAGCCCGAATTGCAAACTTTTGGCAGAAATTTGATTCAAAAACTCTTGAGCAGTCTGATTCCAGTATAGATTAGAGATTATCTTTAGATCTCGGTCATCTAGACCAACTTCTTTTAGCGATTCTATGAGCTTTTCGTGTTGGACTCGATCAAATGCCTTCTCATAATCTACGAAACAGGCATATACTGGCACCGACACATCTCTAGACCGCTGAGCTAAGACTTGAATGCCAAACAAGGCCCGAACCCACCACGAAATCCAAACTGCGTGTCACCCAAAAAAGATTCGCATTTCCCATAAATTCTTTTGTGGATAATCTTTAGAAATATTTTTAAGATATGGCTCATTAGGCTGATTAGGCGATAATCACTACACTTCTTTGCTGAATGTTTTTTAGGCAGCGTAACAAAGGTTAGCTTTAGCCACTCAGCAGGGATTTTACCGCTACGATAAATCAAGTTAAAAAGTTTGACCAGCGTATTTAGCGAATGTTCGTTTTTTATTAGCTTTAAAACCTCAATGTATACTTCGTCTTGCCCTACCGCTTTTCTGTTTTTAGCTGAAGATATTGCGTGTTTTACTTGGTTTGAGAATTCTTCTGTCTGTTCGGATCGGTTATCGGTAAAGAGATGTTCTATGTAGCTACCCCATTCTTTTAATTTTTCTTTGGTATCCGGTATAATTTTGCCTTGATTGTCCACAAGGATTCCAGCTTGTCTTTTATTAAATAATCCGGCCGCTTCCTTTATGTGTTTCTGTAAATTGAAAGTGTCATGTTTAGCATCTAGATCTTCTATTTCTTGACATTTCTGTGTTATCCAGTCTTGTTTTGCTGACCTTATCTTGTTTTTTATTGCTCTATTGATTTCTTGATACTGATCACTGCCTTTTTTACTGCGTCTTTTATCCATCAACTCCAGGATTTCATCGGTCATCCAAACTTTCTTTTTATTTCTTGTTTCATCCTTGCCTAAGAGTGTTGTACTTTCGACTATGGCATTTTTAACCTTTGTCCAGACCATTTCTTCATCTTGTTTGGTAGACTCATTAATATCTTTAATCTTTTTGTTAAGTTCGACTTTAAGTTTAGTTGCTATCATGTTATCTTGTAGTTTGTATAACCTGGGTCTGGGTTTGTTATTTGCGGGATGATTTTTCTTGAGGGTAAATTTAATTTTCGCCACAACTGGATTGTGATCCGAGCCTACGTCTGCACCAGGATAAGTTTTTGCAGATTTAATAATGTTCCTAAATCGTTTATTAATTAATATAAAGTCTATCTGGTTTCTAATGATATTCTCAGGAGTGTCAGATTTGGAAGTCCAAGTGTAAAGGCGTCTTGCTGGAAGTTTAAAGAAAGTATTTGACACGATCAAATCCCTTTCCTGGCAGAACTGGAAAAGGCGATCTCCACGTTAAGACTGTATCTCCCAACAATGTCTTCTCTTGGGGCGTTTCCAAGTTTTGCGTTGAAGTCTCCCATAACAATGGTGATTTCTGTCTTTTTTGTAAAATTAAGGGCAGTCTGAACTTGGTCGTAGAATGGCTCTACGTCATCATCTGAATATTTACTGGTTGGAGCGTATACTGGAATAATATTGACATTGAAATGATTAGAGTTTAGCTGAAGAAATATGACTCGATCCGACACAGGGACAAAAGCGATAACGGATTTTTGAATTTCTTTATTCAAAATGATTGCGACGCCGTTATAGTGGTTTTGTCCGTCATTGCCTGCGTAGTAGACATGGTAGTCGTCTATCTGGCATTTACCTGAGTTAGGCCATCTAGCCTCGCTAACTCCCAAGATGTCTATGTCCAATCGTTCCATTTCTCTGATGACATTGTGGACTTTTCCAGCCTGAAATATACTTTGTACGTTCCATGTAGCAATCTTCTTCATGACTGGTCCGGAGATTCTTAGCACCCTCTGGTCACTTAAGACCTGCCGGGGACTGAAGGCCTAGGCTTTTAGTTTTCCAGTCATGATGATGATATTTCCTGTGGACGGTAATGAGGTGGTTTCCCGTTGCCTTCCTCATCGCAGCATTAAAACCGTTAAAACAATCCTTGTCACGCCTTTAACTATGTAATTTGTTGCCGTTTTTCGTTCCATATCTAGAAGTACGCCGAACAATTACTTTTAGTGTTACTGCTTCCCAACACTAATTTTCTCGCCACATCTGGCTGCCCTCACATAGTTTGGCCTACAGGTTGATGCAGTTACCGGGGTGTGGCACGTGGAGCCATATGTGAGAGCTGACCGCCCTGTGAGGACCAATTGTTCAAAACCATCTCTAGTCTATGACTCTCGGTGCAACCATTTTAAACAAAAGATACTACCTCTACAGCGTAGCCCATACAACCCCATCTGCTCGACTACTTAATCAATTTACAAGATACGCAAAAAGCGTTGCTTAAAGCTTTTTTAGTTCGTCGTAATCAGGCGACGTATCCGACGTATTAAAACATCCGTGCATCCCCGCAGCCAGTTTGAAATTGACGCTGTAGATCGTTTTCAATATTTGTGTCTTTCTTTAAAATGTGTAAAGAGAGGGGAAATCCTAAGCATACAAAAGAAGATAACGATAAGTTTGCTAGCAGCGCCATAAGTTTGCTGGCAACGCTATGTCGTGAGTATGTACAGTACCTTTCCCGAGGTGTATATCTGGTTGCCTGACAAAAACATTTCAGAGGCTCCCATTTAGCTTTCCATTATGTTATATGGGTGTTGGTTGGATTGCGGCAAAAATACTAAACCTAACCAGTTTTGGGATGTAATATTATAAATTTGTAGAGGGAAAAAGTATTCTGGTGGGGGGCTGAGAAGTGGTTAATATATTTAAAGATTCATTGAGCCTGCTCATTTGAGTTTTACTTAAGAGTTTAACTTGAAAATAGAAGAAATAGGGACCCAAGCACCATTTTTTCGAACTTCGACTGTTTCTGACTCGGCTCGACGTTAGATCAAGTGAAAATTTTAGTAGTCTGTTAACTTATAAGTAGTAGTTTAGTTGACGACGTAGTCTTTAATAGAAAAGCGTCGTCGGTTGTCGACGGTAAAATAAAATTACTTTGTAAGGACTTCGGCGGCAGAGACGTTAGTTTTCTCTGTTATACCGTACTGCAAATCGCGGTCGGGTCATTTAGCCCAGTTGTCTAGTATGATTGTATCAACTACAAAATAACTGAACGCGACGTGGTGGATGAACCCGCCAGAATTAGTTCAAACAAATCGGCCTACTTCGTCGTCAGTCACAATTAGGCATTTTGTCCGAAAAATAACGTCAGAAAGAAGACCCGCCGCCATAGATTGTTTTTGCAAATTTGCCCTGAAAGTACGCCTAAAAGAAGAACAAAAAAAGAAAAGGGCTTTTAGGTATACTAACACGTTTTACAGGAGGCAAGCTAAATAAATAAAGTATTTAAAATGTAGGAGAAATGACTCCCCCCCGGGATCAATAAATCAGGTAAAAATAAACTTGGACATACATTTTTTAGATTTTTTGTCGGGATTATGACAATGACAAAAGACAGGTAAACTTCAGTCGTGTTCTGTGCAGGCACAGACATCGGATTCCGATCCGATAGTCGGAACACGACCTGTTTACACAGCTGACTTAGACAAAGGTTAGTGAATACATGGTGAACGTACTGACTTAAAGTGCAAAGTTGGGCGCATTAGGTGTAACAATTATGGAGATCTTGTCGGAATTGGTCTGATGTGGTTGAATTTTGGTTATTCGACAGAAACGCCATGACATCAAAGCAGAAATAGGCTCGCCATTGTGGAGGCATTTTTGATTTTTTTCTTATTAAGCAATCAAACCAAGTTTTGTAAAAATTTTTAGTAAAATTTGGCTTAGATGATGCGGTTGATCCTTTTTTTGTGAAAAATTTACAAATTTAATGAAAAAAAAATATATAGGTATATACACCACAAACAATGCCGGCATGGCAAAGTGCCTTACAAATATTGGCATCTATTGGCAATGAGAATTTGACGCACGGCAATCTGTGCGTTATAAATACCTTAAAAACTCCTGTGTGAGCCACCGGCCGACGGCAACGAATACGTTTAAAATGATGGCAAATACACACTTAGCATGCTTTAAATGTAGAGGAGCACTGCATACTAAATACCGGCATTGCAGGCAATATTAGCAAAAAATGTATGAGGTAATTCACCATATTTTTCCCACTACATAGCTCATTTATTATTAGAGATAGAAAAATAGTTTAAATACAAAAGTTGATTAGTTCTTCACAAATTTTGAGAAAATTCAATAAAAATTTTTAAAATGTCAAATTTAGACTTAGACATCAACTTTCTTATTTTAAATTGAACACCCTGTATATTTTTTAAAATTTCGGTAGATCTTGTAGGGTTTATCTTAAGCAGTTCTCGAGTGAAATAAAAAATAATTTGCCATAAGGGCGATGTGTTAGCCAAGGAAAAAGAGTCTAGATGGTTCTTTGTGCAACACATTGCTCTTAGGTCAACGTTTTTCTTAAAAAATATACAGGGTGTTCCATTTGAAATAAGAAAGTTGATGTCGAAATTTGACATTTTGAAAATTTTGGTTAAATTTTCTTAAAATTTGTGAAAAAGTAAGCAACTTTTGTATTATTTTTTTTTCTATCTTTAAGAATAAATGAGTTATGTAGTTGGGAAAATATGGTGAATCACCCTTACCACTAAGTGCCAAACCCACGCAAAAATTAAAAGTTTAAAAGTGCACCTCCTTGATTGGTCGGCTCAATAGGGATACAGATTCAAATTCCGATACCACTGATTTAGTATTTATATAATATATTTAAAGTATTTATGCACAAAATAAAAATTGTAATGATTGTGGATTAAATATAAAATAATGCACATAATTTACGAATGCACATTTATTTTATGTTATCCTTAAACGAACAAAAATTCCTAGAAAAACTAATATGTAATAAATAAATAAATGTTACTATAAACAAACACTTATACACTTATATTTATATCCTAACATGAAGACAGGAATGGAAACCATATGAATAATATTTGTCGTCTTGGTCATGCCAAAGATAGAGGAAAATTCTTTCATAAATTGATTTAAATATTTATTAAGAGGAGGTTTTCCATACAACAGTAAATTACAACAGGGAAAATTTTATTTAGAATCTCTTTGATTGTGAATCAAAAAAATAAGGTTTGCTTCAGTTGCTTTATATAAATTTCCTTGGCCAAAAATTTAAAAACTTAGTACTTCCTTCTTCTTGTTGTAAGATAAGATGAAGATTTATTCAGCATCTTTTTTCCTGAATGTTCTGCCCCCTTTCCAGTCACAGGCACCCCGTAACCAAGCCTTAATAGCATCTTCAACGACAGAATGAGGAAAAGTTAGTTGACTTCTTAAAGGATTTTTTACAGAATCTAAAAAAGTTTAAATTTTGGTAAGTATAGCTGTAAATTATTTTTTTTGGATAAACCAGTATTTTGTTTTAGGAAAAAGTAGCCCTTTTTGCTTAAAAAGTGACAAAATATCGGTTTGTCAAAAAAAAAAATTAAAAACTTTAATCTAGTTGCTTAATTGGCAAATTTACGTTAAAATAAAAAAATAGTACCACAGACGAGTTTTTTCAAATTAATTTTAAAAAAGATTTTAAGATATTAACTAAAGACAGCTCGGTTTCACAAGAAATTTAAGGGTCATCATTCTCTGGCTCAGCAAGAGAAATTTCGGTGTTAGAAAATGACTTGGACGTAGACTGAATTGATGAATCTTTAGATGGCTCGATCCAACACTTCAACTAAAAAGCCAGTTAACTCTTTTTTGATATAGTATCCTTTAGCCTACTATAGAGGCCATAGTGACACCAAACTGAGAGAAAATTCATGTTTTACCTGTCAATTTGGTTATAAAAATGGCGGCAACAGTAGGCTAAATGGCACTGAAGGCTGAACACAGGTAGAAGTTAACTGGCTTTTTAGTTGAGAACGGTTTTGCTCGATTACAAAAGAAATTTGTAAATTATTAGTGTCTGTATCATTTAAGCATTGTAGATCATGATGTGACCTTTGATTTTCTTGTAAAGTGGCGTCTAGATCACGATTTAATGCTGGGTTCATACAGGCAAATCAAAATAAAACAAAAAGGAACCCACATAGGAAGAATCCGCAGAATATTATTAAAATGGCGTCGGCAAGTACGTCAAGTTGTCAACCGCACGACAGATGTCAATCGCGCGGGAAATTTAAAAAATGCGGCGTTCAAAAGGCATGATATCCGGCAATGCGTTTGATCGGACCGGAAAAGTGGTTTAGAAATGCATGCAATTTTTAAAGGAACAATTGCGTTTCACTTGGTATGTAAAACACGTTTTTTAGTTATTGGCAAAATAACATAAATTTGCCAATACATCAGCACTAGTAAATAATCATTGGCAAAATAGCGCAATTTTGCCAATAATACTACTGTAGTAAATAACCAATGGCATTCACTTGCCAAAATTGCCAATAAAGCAAATACACCTTACCACACCAAACATTTCATTATTTGTGGGGTATATATTTTTTTTTTCGGATTTTCAAAGAATTTTGAGGGCTGGTTGTTTTTTTTCAACGATTTTTGTTCATGTTTATCAGTAAAGTGGCTTGGTTGAAGTACTTCGACTTCTGAGTGGTCAAAGGGTGCTGTATAATATAATCACTAATTGAGAAATATTTAAACATTTCCTTCAAAGCAATAAGCATCTGGCGATTTCCAAAACTATTTACTTCCAGTCAAAATTAAGTGCAGTGGCCGGAAAATTCTAGATGTAGAAAACATATTATATTTTTTGTACAAAAATGATGATGTTGTTGGTCGTCGGATTTGGTCAGTCGGGCGCTACTACGAGAGTCGTCTACTGCCGTCGGAACGACGAAAATTTTGATGCTCTATTTCAGTGCAAATTCCAGTCTTAAGGTCGTCGCCATGAAGTCAGTTTGCAACGTCGCGTCGGGTTGTGAATGCCGCCGTCAGAGAACCGAAATACGATGTTCAAATGCTCCTTGGGGAACGGAAATCCCAACCGACCAATCTAAAAAATTAGGGGTAACGATGCCGTTGACAGTTTCATAGCTAAAAAGGCATAACGGTTGGGGAAACGTCACTGTGTGACACAAGGAGTTGACGACGCTCAAAATGGCGTATTTTATTGTTGTTTTGATGCAGTAATTTTCTTACACTTTTTTAGACAAGAGAAGACAATATTTGGTGCGTTCTTTTATCTGATTGATGCGCACTGTGCGCTCCAAAATGGCAATTCCCGTTCTTTTATTTAAAATCGAGCAAACCATGTGCACTTTTTCGCGTTCGTTTTTAGACCGAGCGAGCGAAGGAAGCTCCTCAATTAGCTCGATGCTTTTTGAGCAAGTATATCGAGGTCTGTCAAACTGCGGAAATTCTAACCTAAAAATTTTGTTTATTTACCGAGTATTGCCGAGTTTAGTTTTATTTTAACGTTTGATTAGTTTCTACAATGCCTTTCGTTCAAGTTTTCGACGAAGAAAATGTTTTGTACAACATAAGCGTAAGCGCCGAACAATATTGCAAGATTATTGTGCAACAAGGTAAGTAAAATTATTTCTGGCTCATTGATGTGGCAAAGACATTCTTCATGATGGAAAAAGTTGCGAGTGAAAAATGAAAACACAAACATCGCAAATATAAATTTGAAGGTTAGGTTAAATAAAAAAACTCTGTGCGGGAAAAAGATGTTCGTTTTGTGTTTATCGTACCACGCTAGATCAAGCTCTACGCTCTGCAAACTCCTCTCTCCGAGCAGATAAACGAACGCACCAATTGATGCCTCATCTGTTCTTTGCAGAAAATACTTACTTAATGTGGAGTTTTTATACAATCCGCGAAGCAGCACAACTCTAAAAGTTGAAGTGGAGCAATTTATTAGATATTTTAGAGAAAAGACAAAAAAAAAGGCAAAAATATTCCAACTTTCAAAAGAAAACAACACAAAAGAAAAAGGGATCAAAAAAGTAAGGTTATTCGTCGTCGTTATAGTCCAGCAGTACGTCTGTTCCTGGACGAGGCTTTAAGACATTAAGTTCTGCGACAAAAATTTACCTCACAAAAACTTCTAAAAACTCATAAATTTTTTAATGAGATTTAATGCGATTTTTTTGGCAGGGTTAAGTCGAGCGGTTTGTTTCAGCTCAATATTCACTTACCTGAAGTAATTCGTGAATAACAGCAAATATCTCCCTAGCCAAATCTTGTTTATTGTATCAAAAATACCAGGTTTCTTTTTAATCCGACACTAAACCCAACTTTCAAATTGGTAGTTTAGAATAAAACCTATACTTTGTATCTAAGTATACAACATTTGCACAAATAGCTTTATCCAGGGGCGGATACAGCCTATTTCAAAGGGGGTGGGGCGATTTATAGTAGGTGTCAGTTTGTACGAAAAAAAAACTTAATAAAAATTACCTCTGTCTTAAAATAAATATGCCGCTGTCGAAAATTATGAGAAATACATTCTAAAATTGCCATTTTTTTACACGTTCCAAATGTTGTTGACCCAAATTTGTTAAAATTAAACTAAAATTGTAACAATCATTGAAATCATAACGTCAAAGGCAAAACTTCATGCAGTTTAGGCAACATCGTTCAAAAATTTTGATCTTTTTTGCATTCTGTTTACATCGCTTTCTTCAAAGTTTTAAATGTCCTCCATTAAATGTGAGTTTTAAAATGAAAACAAATAAAACAACTAAGTTAACAAGAGAGTTTTCGGTAAAACCAGCAGCAGTTTAATCAGAACATTCTTCAGGAATTTTTATTTTTTTCGCGCTTTTTATGAAATATATATGTTCAACTGCAACTTATCATCAATTAAAAAAGTTCGATTTATTTAATGTTTTTTTTTCTGCGATTTCTTTTTCTTGTTTTTTCTTTTTCTCTTTTTTAGACTACTTTTCTTTTTATTGTTTTAAATTTCTTTTTTTTTGTATCAATCTATTTAACTGTAGATTATATATTTTTTTTATCTTAAGCTTCCCACTCTGTAATTGGGTTTCCTGTTGAGTGGTTGTAAATAAAATAAAATCAAATGAAATAAAATAAATTGGAAATATTTAAAAAAAACTGGGTTGGGTTAGCTGCAAAGGGGGGCAGGGTTGGGATGGGTTCTGGGAAAATTTTGTAAACAATATAATAAAAACTCCGCTGAAAAAAAACTGCTTAAAATTAAACCAAAATTGTAACAATCGATGTGTTATAGCACCGCAGGCAAATTTTTTTTAAACTTAAGCTTGAATCATTTTCGTATTTTTTGTAAATTATTTAAGAAAATCTGGGGGCGGTCGCGCCCCACCCCTGTGTCCGCCACTGCTTTACCTAAATGTAAGATCAATTTAAGAAATAGGTTTCCATTGTACCGACGTTTAGATGTAGTTCCGCACATCTTAAACTGCAAAGAAATAAAACATCGTAAGCGTGAAACCATGTATTTTGAGTTTTTTTAGCTATAGGCATTACTGTCCTCAATAACACTGTCCAACAATGAAAATGTTTCGGGTTCAAAAATAGCTAAGTCTTAAGTATTTTCATCCACTGAATTCAAAAATCATCATAAAAATTAGAGATTAGCTCTAGTTTTGGAGATAAGGTGATATTTTACATTTTATATCCTCTAAAAGCATCGAAAGAGAAAATAATAGAAAGGGCAGAGAACTGCATACGGTGGGGAGTTAGAAATAGTGGTACGCTACCATCGAAATTGACTATCGATAATATCGATAGAGATAAAACTACAGAACTATCGATAGTTTTAATTTAGCTATCGATATTTGCAATACAGCCCTACTATTCTCGATATCTAAGCGGGGACTCCCTCCTTTCCGAAATAATTGCGTATTTGCGCGTCTTTTTATTCAGGGCGACCGATACCTTACAGTTCATATTTCTAATCGAACGCACAGTTATTGTAGTGTGTATGGTATTGTTATAAAACTAAATACACGGAGACACAATATATCATCGCAAACTGACTATAGTGTTTATGCTGTAAATCTAAGGTTTACATTTTACATACAATATTTCTGTTTTGTTTAGTGCAAAGTTTGTTGTTTTGGAGTGTTTTTAAAGTAAAACTTATTGTATTAACATACCTCGTAAATGTGTAAATTCAGTTAACAATTTTTGTTATATTTGTAAAAAAATAACGTTTTTTGACGCCTCTTGTGAAAACTGCTTACCAACATTATTTTGAAATGAAGTTAGGAGACCAGGATAAGTCATGGGCTCCACATATATGTTGCAACTCGTATTCAGTTCGATTACGGGAATGGCTTAAAAATAAAAAACGATCGATGGCTTTTGGGGTGCCCATGGCTTGGCGGGAGCCTACTAACCACATAGATGACTGCTATTTTTGCTTGACTCCGCCTATCAATTGCAGGATTGTAAAAAAAAGAGGAACTGTTCAATATCCGAATCTCCCATCTGCTATTCAACCTATACCACATTCAGACAGTTTACCAATTCCTACTCCACCTCAAAACTATGAATTGGAAGTAGAGAGTGAAGACAATGTGGATTGCGCTAGTCTGAGTTAAATGATCTCATTCGAGATCTTGACTTGTCACAGGAGAAGTCAGAACTTCTAGGATCAAGGTTACAGTAATGGAATCTTCTTCAACCGGATATCAGGGTCTCTAAGTACAGACAGCGTCCGCGGAATCTGTTACCTTTTTTTAAGAAGGAGAATAATTTTGTGTTTTACTGTGATATTAATGGTCTAATGAAAAGTTTGAAAATGGACCATAATCCAACTGAATGGAGGCTATTCATAGACTCTTCCAAGCTTAGTTTAAAAGCTGTATTGCTTCATAATGGTAATCCTCTTCCTTCTGTTCCTGTTGGTCACGCAGTTTATATGAAGGAGACTTATGGAAATATGACAACCCTCCTCAACTCAATCAAATATAATGAACATAAGTGGAAAATCTGTGGCCACCTAAAAGTCATTGGCTATACTATTAGGAATACAATTAGAAGACAATAAATACTGTTGCTTTTTATTTATGTGGGATAGTAGAGATAGGAAATCACACTATATCCAAGTAGATTGGCATGCAAGGACTCTTAAACCTAGTGAGAAAAATGTCGTTGCCGAGCCTCTCGTGAATCCAAAAGATGTTCTTCTTCCACCCCTACATATCAAGCTCGGTTTAATGAAGAATTTTGTCAAAGGCTTAAACCAAGATGGTCAGGCTTTTAAATATTTGAGACAAAAATTTCCCAAACTAAGTGATGCAAAAGTCAAGGAAGGCATTCTTCGTTGGGCCACAAATACGTGAACTCGTAAAGGATCCTGCTTTCGACCTAGTTCTGAAAGGAAAAGAAAAGGAAGCTTGGGAAGCTCTTAAGGGAGTTATGATTGGATTTTTAGGGAACAGAAGGGAGGGAAATTACACTCAATTGGTAAAAGTACCATCAACTCGGATGTAAAATGTCACTAAAAATACATTTTCTCCACTCCCATCTTGATTTTTTCCCACTGTCAGTGACGAGCATGGGGAAAGATTCCACCAGGATACTCCTCTCATGGAACGGAGATATCAGGGCCGCTGGAATGAAGCAATGCTCGCGGATAATTGGTGGTTTATGTATAGGGATGCTCCAGAAATTACTTACAAGAGGAAGGCCAAAAGACAGCGATTTCGTGAAGCCCCCAATTAATTCTTCATATATTCAGCCACCGGTGAGTGTTCTTTTGTCATTTATAGTGTGTAATTGTCATTAAAAATACACCTTTTAATATTGTTAGCATACATAATTAATATTTTTCGTTACCTCATAATCCTTATTAAATGAAAAACTCATTATTTTTTATTACAGAAACTAGAGCTAATAAAAAATTTTCTTAATCATATTCGTTTTTCGCAACCCAAAATTGGTAGGAATTAACTCATAAGTTGAAGGAAACAAACAAAAAAAATTTGTTGGACTGTAATATGAGTCATTACAAGATGAAACGCACTTTACAGATACAAAGAGAATTTTACTTTGCAGGGGCGATTCATCGACCTACTAACTGTTGACCCGGTAGTCCAGTCATAAATCACTATCGGTCGGATTTACTAAAACGGTTTAGTCTATTTTAGAACAGTCCTAAGTTTAAGTGAAATTTTTGGTTTTAAGCATTTTAAACCAACCCTCCTTGACTTTTAGAGATAGTTTGATATACAGGGTTCCTAAGAAAATCCTTAGGGGGCCAAGCGGAAAAGCACATTAGGCAGAAAAGAATGGGCATGGGGCGAAGTTGTCACCACATCTTATACGTAGTAAATCCATTTCAGGTTGTTGTTTTCTAATGTTTTCCATTTTCATACCTTTAGGACTGGAATAAAAATTGTTTTTGCTCGACTTTAATACCAAACTGATGAAAGATATCGTAAAAAAAAATATTTTTCGGCTTTTCATTTTGTAACCATTGTCCTTACGCACTGTTTACAGGCTGGGGACTGAGATACATGCAAATGCCTAACCTAAAGCGTTCATACACGGTCGGAGAAATCGACTAAGATATTTCCGTAGAAACTTTATCAAGCAAATAGGACGGGTTGACGCCTTCGAACGTCCAACCCGGGTTTTGCACTTTGATTCGAAATCAAAAAGAAGGAACAGTCAGATGTGGGGCCGTGCACAAATTACGTAACGGTGATTTTACCAATTTTTGACCCCTCCCTCCCCTAATATTACGTAACGATTTCAAGACCACTACTCACCGCCCAAAAAAAAAACTTTTCACTTATTTTCATTCCAAATTTTCTTAGTTTCACACAAACGCAAACGCTGTCGAAAACCCCCCTCCCCCCAACGTAAAGTTTTGTAACCCCCCTCCCCCCTATGACCATTACGTAATTTGTGCACGGCCCCTGTAGTCCCAGTGGAGGAGGGCGAGAAAATTAATATTTTTTTCTTAAAAATTATACTCTTTAGACCTATTTCTTTGCGTTCCCGAAATTACGTAATTTTTGAAAAAAGATTGTAAGCGGCGCCATTTTTATTTCGTGCTTTGTTTTTCTAAAATTTTTGCGTTCGGCTAAATTAATTGAAAAATTTTTGCCTGCGGCGCCCTTTATCTTCTCACTCGAAACCAAGATCCCCCGTTTTAGGAAAACTGATCCCGTCTCTGTTTCTAAATTTTTTCGAATAAAAGTAGAGTATGACCATGGGGGACATAATTTTTTTCTACGGTATGACGAAAATTTCGAGAAAGTTGAAGAAAAAAATAAAAAAAGTGGCAGAGCTCAAGTTTTTCGTAAAGAAAACGTTTTTTGTAAAGAAAACGAGCAAAATAAATATTTTCACCCCTTTTTGGGTGTTACAAATATTGGCAGCCCCTTATTTTTCGCTTTTACCCTCCCGCTAGTTTGGAAGAATTGGTTCGCTACATGTTTCGAGATCATGTCATAAAACACCTCGAAAATATCAAATGTAGTGTAGGGCCAGCTTTATTTAAAATCAATAATATCACAAGCAAAAAGCTCTGCAGGAAAAACAGCGCCGTTTATTGATTTCTTTCCGGATAGATGTCACTAGTAGAACAGAATGAAAGGAAATTTAATTAAAAGCGAAGATATTTCTTTCTAATGTTAACAACCTCACGAGTTTATCGCTCAGTATCGTAAATAATGGACCCTGCAGCCTCCTTTAAGCAAGAAAAAGCTGTGGTTTGGACCTAAAAACATCTAATTTTTAATTAGATTAGATGTGTGGCCGCCATCTAGCGGAATTTGCAGACATCTTGTCAACGGTTATTATTGCAACTATGATTTATGCTCACAATGAAAGAGCGGCGACAATTTTTTCTCATGAAAGCAGTCCGGAGATAATAACAAACTGGCACCATTGCTCAATATACCTGTTTCTTTTGTGCGCGCAGAACTTTCTATGCCATTTCTGTTTGATTTATTGAAATCCTATCCCTAATGAAAATCTTAGGAACCCTGTATAAGAAGAATTTTAATAAATTTGTTTATTGAATAATCATTTTAACATAATCTTTGGATTTAAGAAGAAAGTTTCAATTTAAAAGAAAAGAAAATTGAAAAAATTCAAACCCACGAGGGGTTTAAATAGTAAACACTCTGTAGCACAAATTAAAGTTGAGGTTATGTGTCACTCTAATTAAAACTTACCCTTGATAATTAATTTTTCAATTAATACTTGATGTCACACAGCGATTTAAATGAGTAATAATAAAATAAGGAGTAGATTAATTTTTTATTTATTTAAAACGTGTTTTTATTTATGATAAATGTGTGTGTGTGTGTGTTTACATTTCTGTCATTGTCGAAATGTAATTTTCAAAATATTAGCTGCGTTCAAATTGCAAACAGCGAGTTTGGATTTCTTACCTCTGCTTGGCTTTGAGTAGTTGTTTGGGGTTTTTTTGTTTGATATATTTTTGGTGTATACTCAGTGATCTTCACTTATGTTTGTTTTGTCTCTTAGTGCCCTCATAAATATATTTTTTGTGCTGGAAACGGGTTCAAAATATGGCGTTTTTCTAAACAAAATTGGAGTTGTTTTATTGGTTAATGAACAACTTGGGATATTAAATAAGGTAAATTAATCCTTGTAAAAACGGTTACTTAGACAAATTATAAACGAAATTATTACCAATTGCCACAAAACAATCCTTTGTGGGGGGTATAAATTTAAACCACCCCCCAGAGATGATCTAAAAAATCACCAACTTTATAAACTCAAATACAGATAATGAAGCTATTATGTGCCAAAGTTATAGGCCATTTTCTCCTAAAATATGGTATATTTTGAGAAAAAAAGCAGTTGTTAAGTGGTAATCAATAACTTTATTTCTGTATGGGTAAGTGTTTTTTGAAAATTGGTATTAAAATTTAGTACCCTCCACAGGTGTTAATATTTAGACCTGTGGGGGGTACTATTTTAGATCTTAGTAAATCTCACTGTGTCTAATTTCTAATGTTAATTTGGCGATGGTCTAGTTAGACGCAATTCTGAGTTTTTGCAATTACATCGTTTTCGCCCAAACCGAGAATGGTATTGTGACCATGTCACACCTAAATTTTTAAAGGCTCGAAAACGGAAACCAGCACCACCGAAATATTTCCGGTAACGCTTAAGCCACAAAAAGCCGTTCTATTATCTGCTTAATAGTAAATTGGTGTGAAAGCTTAAGGGCGGATCAAACTTTTCACTCAATTGCTTTCGAAAAGACCCCTGCCGAGGAATCGGCCGGCGTAAATTGTAAACTAACGCAGTTGCGAATGTAATCATGTTTGGTGTATCTAAACACCCTCCTTTTATCCCTATTTTTATCAGGTAGAAGGCTGGGACGTAGGCAAACTTTATACACAAAGAGAGGCAAAAAGTTGACTTTATATAAAACAAAGTAACAACTATAATGACAATCAACATTTTACCTAAAAAAAACTCATGCTAATGACAAATACTTTCTTTAAACTTCCAGCTAGACGCCTTTATACTTGGACTTCCAAATCCGACACTCCTGAGAATATCATTAGAAACAAGACTTTATTTAGAAACATTATTAAATCTGCAAAAACTTATCCTGATGCAGACCTAGGCTCGGATCATAATCCAGTTGTGGCGAAAATTAAATTTACCCTTAAGAAAAATCGTCCCTCAAATAACAAACCCTGACCCAGGTTGGAAAAACTTCAAGATAACATAATAGCAACTAAACTTAAAGTCGAACCTAACAAAAAGCTTAAAGATATTAATGAGTCTACCGAACAAGATGCAGAAATGGTCTGGACAAAGGCTAAAAGTGCCATAGTCGAAAGCACAAAACTCTTAGGCAAGGATGAAACAAGAAACAAAAAGATAGTTTGGATGAGAAGACGCAGTAACAAAGGCAGCGATCAGTATCAAGAAATCAATAGAGCAATAAAAAACAAAATAAGGTCAGCAAAACAAGACTGGATAACACAGCAATGTCAAGAAATAGAAGATCTAGATGCTAAACATGACACTTTCAATTTACACAAACACATAAAGGAAGCCACCGGATTATTTAATAAAAGACAAGCTGGAATCCTTGTGGACAATCAGAGCAAAATCATACCGCATACCAAAGAAAAACTAAAAGAATGGGGTAGCTACATAGAACATCTCTTTACCGATAACCGATCCGAACAGCCAGGAGAATTCTCAAACCAAGGCATAGATATAACACCAGAGGAAGTAAAACACGCAATATCTTCAGCTAAAAACAGAAAAGCGGTAGGGCAAGACGAAGTATACATTGAGGTTTTAAAGCTAATAAAAAACGAAGATTCGCTAAATGTGCTGGTAAACCTTTTTAACTTGATTTATCGCAGCGTTAAAATCCCTGATACTGGCTAAAATCAATGTTTGTTACACTGCCTAAAAAACATTCAGCAAAGAAGTGTAGTGATTACCGCCTAATCAGCCTAATGAGCCATATGTTAAAAATATTTCTAAAGATTATCCACAAAAAAATTTATGGGAAATGCGAATCCTTTATGGGCGATACGCAGTTTGGATTTCGTGGTGGGTTCGGGACCAGAGAGACCTTGTTTGGCATTCAAGTTAGAGGTCTAGGGATGTGTCGGTGCCAGTATATGCCTGTTTCATAGATTATGAGAAAGCATTTGATCGAGTCCAACACGGAAAGCTCATAGAATCGCTAAAAGAAGTTCGTCTAGATGACCGAGATCTAACGATAATCGCTAATCTATATTGGAATCAGACTGCTCAAATAAAGGTTAATGGCCAACTTTCCAAAGAGGTCCAAATAAAAAGAGGAGTACGCCAAGGTTGTATATTGTCTCCGCTATTGTTTAACAAAATAATGGAGAATGCACTTCATAACTGCGAAGAGGGTTTGACCTTAAACGGCATAAAAATCAACAACATACGATATGCCGACGACACTGTCATAATAGCAGACACGCTGGGAGGCCTCCAAGAGTTGTTGATTGAAATTGCTGCCAAAAGTTCGCAATTCGGGCTTAACTTAAATGTTGGAAAAACAAAATGGATGGTCATATCTAAGGAAAAGAACATCCGAGGCATGTTAGAAGTAAATGGGCAGCAAGTCGAACGCGTGGATTCATACAAATACTTAGGTTGTCTCCTCAATGAGAACTGGGACAACATGCAAGAAGTTCGTACAAGAATTGAACAGGCCCGATCATCTTTTATCAAAATGAAATCAGTGTTGTGTAGTCGCGATCTTAATACCACTCTACGAATTCGTGTGCTTCGGTGTTATGTTTTAGCATCTTATATTATGGCATGGAAGTATGGACACTGACTGAGGCCATGTGCAAAAAGTTGGAGGCATTCGAAATGTGGTGTTATTTTTGAATATTAAGGATATCTTAGATGAACCGAGTAACTAATGTGGATGTTCTGCTTAGAATAAACAAAGAGCTTGAAGTTTTATTTACCATCAAAAAACGAAAACTTAAATATTCTGGCCATATTTTGAGAAATGACAAATATAAACTCTTAAAATTGATAATAGAAGACAAAAAAAGAAGAGGTCCGGATCGAAGACGGATATTATGGCTTAAAAATCTTAGACAATGGTATAGTGTTAGTACTTTTCCGAAAAGCAGTGGACACACAGAGCATGGCACTTGAAAAAGAAGAATAGCAAATAAGCAGCATAGAATCACGAACGGATAACATGAGATATTTTGAAGCTATTGGTCCTTGGATTAAAATAGTGAAATTATTAGGAGATCGTATGTCTGTGATAGAAGAAATGGACCGTCAAAGTCGTATGTCTGAAAATGCACCTAATTCCATTTTTCTTTATAACTAGAAAAGTTTTTAAAAACCATAAGAATATAGATTTTGAAAGCATAGGTGCGTTATTCAACCGACTTTTTTTTAGAGGGGGAAGGGCGTAAGAATCAAATTATTATTAGAAGATAGTATGTCTGCGATAGAAGATATGGAGGGCCGTCAAAAAAGTAAGTCTGAAAATGCGTGTAATTCCATTTGTCATTATAACTAAAAATGCATGTAACCAATTCTCGTAATTTTTATTTCAATCGAAACAAAATTGGATTTTCTAGATAAAGGTATCTGTCATTTCTTGAAGTTTGACCAGAGGCGTACCTATAAGGGTGCTTTTAAAATGTAAGTACTTGTTTTTATAATGTAAAAATGGTTTTGGAAAGTATATGTGCGTTATTTGAAAAATGATTTTACTATGGAGAGGGGGGGGGGTAAGGCCTAATAATTTAATCAAGTATAGTAACCATGTAGTTCAAAGGAGAAAATAATGTAGGTATAAGTTTGGTATCATTTTATAAGATAAAAGATTTTTTAATTTATTCTCTTCATTCTTCTCATACTTTTCTCATTTAAGTACGCACCAGACGTGTCCGCATGAAAGTAATCATGATAGAATAGTGATCTTCTACATTATTAGTGAAGTACTGAAGTACCTGTATACAAATATTTATTTTCTTTCTTGGAGAAAAATTGACGTTATTAACGTCGTGTTTTTTGTATCATGGCCTTCTTGATATTTTTATAACATTCCGAAGAAGAACCTACAAGTACTAAGGTCACTTATTATATGAACGATGCGGTCCATATAGGTAACGAAACACCACGTTTATAACGTCAATTTTTCTCCAAGAATCCAATGGTCGTCTTATGTCATTAAAAAATCAAATGATAAAAAAAAAATATTTGTGTATAGGTACTTCAGTACTTCAGCAATAATTTAGAAGGTACCTACGTCACTGCCCATATCCCTGACTTAATGAAATATACTTTATTACTATTCCGTCATAATTAATTTCATGCAGACTGGTGTGTACCTAAATGAAAAAAGTATGAGGAGAATGACGAAAATACATTAAAACTTATACCTACATTATATTCTTCTTTAAATTACATGGTTACTACTTGATTGAATTATTATGTCCTCCTCTCCTCCTCCCTCCCCATAGTAAAATCGTTGGTCAAATAACGCACATATACTTACATTTTAAAAGCACCCTTCTAGGTACGCCCCTGGTCAAACCTCAAAATACTACAGATGCCTCTATCTAGAGCATTCAATTTTCTCTCGATTGAAACAAAAATTATGAGAATTGGTTGGTGGCATTCATAGTTATAAGGACAAATAGAATTACATGCATTTTCAGACCTAAGTACTTCTTTGACGGCCCATATCTTCTATCGCAGACATACTATCTTCTAATAATAATTTGATTCTTACGCCCTTCTCCCCTTCAGCCGACTAAAAAAAATTCGGTCCAATAACGCACCTATGCTTTCAAAATCCATATTCTTATGATTTATATAAGTGTTTACATTTTAAAAGCACCCCCCAGATACGCCTCTGGTCAAACTTCAAAAAACTGGCAGGAGCCTTTAGAGCATTCAGTATTCTTTCTATCGAGACCAAAATTATGAAAATTGGTTAAAAACTCTTCTAGTTATAAGCCAAAATGGAATTAGGTGCATTTACAGACATACGTCTTTGACGGTCCGTATCTTCTATCACAGACATACGATCTAAATATATATGAATAAACTTTTACGTCCACTTTCCCATGTTATCCGTTCGGAATTCTGGTTTCCATTTATCGTGCTTACTTGGATTTATACAATCTACGATCATATTCAGAGAGATTCTATGAGCTTTTCTCGTTGGAATCTATGAAAAGCTTTTTCATAACATATGGAACAAGCACTACTGGCGTAGACACATTCCTAGACCGCTAAACTAATACTTAGGGCCGGTTTCCCAATAGCGGGTTACCAAAGTTTTTTGTTTGTTTTAAGCCAATATTTTTTTTAGGTTAACCCTCCGGTAAGTTAACTTACCCTCGCTTGAAGCCCTGGTTACCCTGAAGTTAATTTTAACCCGCTTTTTAAAGATTTTTGCAAGGTTATGTTGCTCGAGTTAATGCGCCCTTCAAAAGGGTAAAGCAAATGGTGGTTTAACTAATAGGCAGAAATGGTGATTTTTTATGGATTAAACTTTCTTTCACTTGCATAAGCGTTCATCTTTTAAAAAATTGCACCTTTACTTGATGATTTGGTTTAACCCAGTCTAACCCGCTCTTTAACCCCGTGATATAAACTAAGTATCACGTTCCTGGACAGTGTGCGAAAAAATTTACTCAAGCTTAACCTCACACTTTTCAAAAAAAATCCCGCACCCAGTGCGGGAAAGGCTCGGGTTAAATTCATCTTTGTTCGTTAATAAAAACGCACTGAATACTCAAAAAAACCAACTATTTTTCGCAACAAGAAGAAGTTAAAAAACCTCCAAATCAGTTACTTCAACCGAAAAGAAACTAAAAAACAAAAGATCATTGGGTGGAAATAACGAAAATTCAAACTTGGATGAGTGAGTGAGTGGTTCAAGGTTGGAAATCAAAGTGTATGATGGTGGTTAATGATGTATAGTGGAGGGTGACCAGTGAAACTACTGATGAGCCCACGCTGGTTACCCAGGGCGAAACATCGTTTAATCATTTCTCTTTTCGCTTTGATCTTTTGTGTGTTCCTTGTGGGATGCTCATCCAAGTTTGAATTTTCGTTATTTCCACCCAATGATATTTTGTTTTTTAGTTTCTTTTCGGTTGAAGTAACTGATTTGGAGGTTTTTTAACTTCTTCTTTGTTTTAATTGCCTTAGGAGCATAATCCTACTGGAAATATTAACACGCCAGGACGAATTCGTATCAGGTAACTTGGATAAGTAAGTACCAGTGCGGAACGATGCCTATTTGTGAGTGGATCAAGGTTGGAAATCAAAGTGTATGATGGTGTTTAATGATGTATAGTGGAGGGTGACCAGTGAAACACTGATGAGCCCACGCTGGTTACCCAGGACGAAACATCGTTTAATCATTTCTCTTTTCGCTTTGATCTTTTGTGTGTTCCTTGTGGGATGCTCATCCAAGTTTGAATTTTCGTTATTTCCACCCAATGATCTTTTGTTTTTTAGTTTCTTTTCGGTTGAAGTAACTGATTTGGAGGTTTTTTAACTTCTTCTTCGTTTTAATTGCCTTAGGAGCATAATCCTACTGGAAATATTAACACGCCAGGACGAATTCGTATCAGGTAACTTGGATAAGTAAGTACCAGTGCGGAACGATGCCTATTTGTGAGTGGATCAAGGTTGGAAATCAAAGTGTATGATGGTGTTTAATGATGTATAGTGGAGGGTGACCAGTGAAACTCCTGATGAGCCCACGCTGGTTACTCAGGACGAAACATCGTTTAATCATTTCTCTTTTCGCTTTGATCTTTTGTGTGTTCCTCGTGGGATGCTCATCCAAGTTTGAATTTTCGTTATTTCCACCCAATAATCTTTTGTTTTTTAGTTTCTTTTCGGTTGAAGTAACTGATTTGGAGGTTTTTTAACTTCTTCTTTGTTTTAATTGCCTTAGGAGCATAATCCTACTGGAAATATTAACACGCCAGGACGAATTCGTATCAGGTAACTTGGATAAGTAAGTACCAGTGCGGAACGATGCCTATTTGTGAGTGGTTCAAGGTTGGAAATCAAAGTGTATGATGGTGTTTAATGATGTATAGTGGAGGGTGACCAGTGAAACTACTGATGAGCTCATGCTGGTTACCCAGGGCGAAACATCGTTTAATCATTTCTCTTTTCGCTTTGATCTTTTGTGTGTTCCTTGTGGGATGCTCATCCAAGTTTGAATTTTCGTTATTTCCACCCAATGATCTTTTGTTTTTTAGTTTCTTTTCGGTTGAAGTAACTGATTTGGAGGTTTCTTAACTTCTTCTTTGTTTTAATTGCCTTAAGAGCATAATCCTACCGGAAATATTAACACGCCAGGACGAATTCGTATCAGGTAACTTGGATAAGTAAGTACCAGTGCGGAACGATGCCTATTTGTGAGTGGTTCAAGGTTGGAAATCAAAGTGTATGATGGTGTTTAATGATGTATAGTGGAGGGTGACCAGTGAAACTACTGATGAGCCCACGCTGGTTACCCAGGGCGAAACATCGTTTAATCATTTCTCTTTTCGCTTTGATCTTTTGTGTGTTCCTTGTGGGATGCTCATCCAAGTTTGAATTTTCGTTATTTCCACCCAATGATCTTTTGTTTTTTATTATACAAAGTATTGTAGCGTAGAAAAGTCGTACGGGCGGAGGACAAAACAGCTACCAAATGGTATGTAACTAATTATATTACCCTATGATATTGGGGAAGTTATCTTTTATTGTTCGTGTGCTTATGACACCTGCTTTATTTTATGCACTCATAGGGATAACACAAATTAAGTATTGATTTCCATGTAATCATTATATTTCACTCATAATTTTCTCCCTTTATAAAACTAAACATTCGAATTTTTCTATCAAATATGTATGTAGGTTTGTTTTTTTCGATAGCAAAATACCTTTTTTTTAATTAGGTTTTTCTGGAGTTAGGTAGCAGGAGTAAAAAAGCACATGTCTATAAGAAAAAAATTAACTTGACAGTGCTCCTGTCACACTGAAATGTCAACTCTCAAAACGGAAAAAAGTCCCTGCAGAAAGTTTTAATCGTTTTTTGACAGCTTTAAGAAGAAAGGCGCAAAAAAATTAAAACTAAAAATAACAAATTCGATCTCCGGAACTATCCGGATTTTGGATTTTTTTTTAGTTTGGAGCAAAGCAAATTGCGCAACATTTCCCTAATTTTTTAACCTTTTCGTATCTCCCACCATTTAGGAAATCCCCATGGTGAGCATCGAATTTGAAAAAAATACGCGTCAACACGTCAATTGATGCAGGGGTTTTTAAGTTACAGTGCAGGCAATAAAGTGAACGACGGACAGACTGACCAACAGATAGAGCGACGGCGGAGGTCAGTGAAATTGGCCCCCAGTGATAATTTTAAAGAAAAAAATATTGCACGAAAATGCACAATCAATAAAACTTTCTGCACCACTTTCTCTGAGAAACTACAGCGACTTTTATGTGGGGGGGAGGCAAATGAACGCTGGTCTCCCTCAGTAAGTATTTTTGACAAAAAAATGTTGCACCAGGCTGCACTATTTATGCACCAATATTTACCCATCAATAAAACTTTTTGCACCCCCTCCCTTGAGTAGTTACAGCTGTTTCTCTACCGTGAAGTTGGCCCCCTCATTGATATTTTTGCAGAAAAACATATTTCAATAAACTGCGCTATTTACGCACCAATATGCACCACCAATAAAACTTCCATGAGTGTTTTTTTATCGTAAATTTACCCCCTTCCTCCAATGATATATTGAATAAGAAAGTATTGAACTAGATTGCAGTATTTATGCACCACCAGTAAAACTTTTTTCACCCCTTTCTTTGAGTAGTTAAAAAATTTTGCAAACAAACCCTTCTTTATCTCTATAGAAGTAGATTACCTAGGTGGTAACCTATTTATATTCACGGACATATATTTTGGTATACATTATAGGTATCATATATTAATTAGCCATCTATAATCTAATCCACAGCTCCCGCTCCCCCCTTTGCTCCAGAAAAAAGTAGATAACAAAGATGCTGGTGGTAACCTTGAAGCCTTTGGAGAAAAAACGAGAAATTGCAGAACGTTCCTTTAGCAGGGTTGGAAAAAACCCAACCCGCTGGGCTTTTTTGGGTTTTATAAATAGGTTTTATTGTGTTTTTTATGGTTTTCTTTTTATATTTAAGAGTAAGAGTAGTGGTGAAAAGAGTAGAGTGCTTCAGAATGGACTGAGGTTTTAAAATCCAGTAATAAAAGTAGAGTTTGCAAATACTGAACCAGAATCCTTTTTTTATAATTTGCATTGTTGCCCAGCTAGTCTTATTTTGGATAATAAAATAAGAAATTGTTTGGGATTAGAAACAGCTTTGCAACACAAGTTTATGTAACCTTACGATCTTTTTTGCGTTTATTTATTTTATTAATAATGAAAAAACTCACTTTTAAAAAAGCCCTACGGGTTTTTTTAAGTGGGTTTTACCCAAAAAACCCAGTGGGCTTTTTTGGGCAGCCAACCCTGCTTTAAAGAAATTCTATTTAGAATCCCTCCACAGTATTTTGGGACAGTTTGACCTTTAATTCGTCACACCAAGAATAACCGAACGCATGAAGTACTCACCGCGAAAACCACGATATTGGAAATACGGAACAGTATTATAGACTTTCTATTTATAAACAAGTTTTAGACAAAATCATTTCGGACATAAAAAAGTATTTTTGACCTGAATATATTCATACCAAGTTTTATACAACGTTAAGGCAAAATCAAGGCAAAATTAATAAAGTCGTTTCCCAAATACTATAAATTATTTGATTAATCCAAAACACAAATTCTTGAACTTTTATTGGGAGAAGCCAGTATTTTGAAACAATATTAGATAACATTTTCGAGGCACTGAACAAGTGTGGCGATATTTTTTAGAAGTAGGGCATAAATTGCGGTGCTATAACATCTTTGATATTTGCGGTATTAGTTTAATTTTGGGTTAAAAATGGCATTTGTAGTGTAATTTTCTTAAAAAATTTTCGCCTGCTGCGCTTTGAAACCATTGATATATTTTTATTTAATTAGTTTAATCTTAAATAGAAAAAGCAATTTTTATTGCAGTTTTCTTTAAAAAATTCGATTGCGGCGCTATGATACCATTGATATTCACGATTTTAGTTTAATTTGACTCAAAAATTGCATTTTTAATGTAATTTTCCCAAAAATTTTCGGCGCATTTAAACATTTTTTAAAATAAGAAATGTATCTGAGTAACTCCCCCTCCCCCTAGATTTGAGGCCAAATTCGCGTTTGTAGTTACTACATGTTGTATGCATATATTGATATGTTCCTCATAAACGCTATGCTTCTATCCCAGTTTTTTTTCGCATCGAAACCGCCCCCCCCCCCTTTTCAAATGGCTGGGACCGCCACTGCTATCCAACATGCAGATCTACATCTTTTTATATTAATGCAAGGTGAGACGAAAGGAAGTTTGTAACGTAATGACCTATTTGCACATAAGAATCGTCCTTTCTGTTCTTTACCCCCGTAAGGGTTTTCTGACTGCAGCGTTGCCAACCCTAAGAAGTTAAGTCTTTAGGTAGTTTTGTTTTTTTACATTTTAGTTGATTTTATTTTAATGAACTCTGATTTGCGTACGACAAGTCAGTACTTTTTTCTAGTTCATTCCAAATTCTCCGCAACAATTTCAATATGTGCCACAGAAACTAGCACAGGAATTTGTCAAATAATTATTCCGATTGAATCTGGAATGAAGTATAACTGGTGATTTATTTCAACTTCATTTCTTACTATAGTATTATATCCCAGCAAACACGACGTCGATTTACGACATCGGACCAGGAGTATTTTTTGTCCGCTTTGCGAGGTAGGCCCAATGTGTGTTTGCCGATGCAGCGTTAGACTGTGGCCCGTCGTCGGACCAATAGTAAATTTGACTTTTTGCTGACATCGGCATACCGTCGCCGTTCGATTAAGGTCCGATATGGTTTAACCACATGGTACCGACCATCCGCCATTAACTGCTTAATTTGGTCGATCTAACGTAGGCTAGCTGGTCTCGGCCCGACATCGGTAAACTATTCAAGTCCGACATTGGTTTCCTAAAGCGGCCCAACGTCGGGCATTGACGGAGGTCCGTCGGTGGTAGCTTAAAGCGGCCCGACATTGGCAAACTACAAAGTGTTTAACCAGTCGGGCTGGTTTAAGTGGCAGAAGAGGTGAGTCTTGTAGAGGAGTACAACCATCTTGTCAAGTCCGCCTTCTAGTTTTGAAATATCTTTGCTCATTATATATATAATATTATCTTCCATTGTACAGGGAACATAGTGACATTAGCGTTATCTCTACATACTAGGAAGAAACTATTAAGCAGTTTAAAAATTTTAAGGTGACGTAATCAGACCATCGTCGGTTGCCGATTCTCGACCAATCAAATAAAGTTGCAATCGGACCATCGTCGGCCCTAAAGCAGATAAACTCGACTATAGTAAATCTTGCCATCGTCAGTTGCCGATTCTCGACCTATTAAAGAAAGTTCCAATCGGATCATCATCGGCCCTAAAGCAGATAAGGTTTGCGTTGGCACAATGTCGACTATAGTAAATCGGGCCATCGTCAGTTGCCGATACTCGACCGATTAAAGAAAGTTCCTATCGGACCATCATCGGTCCTAACGCAGATAAGGTTTACGTTGGCCTAATGTCGACTATAGTAAATCAGGCCATCGTCAGTTGCCGATTTTCGACCGATTAAACAAAGTTCCAATCGGACCATCGTCGGTCCTAAAGAGGTGACGGCATAAAGTCGACTTTAGTAATTTGTCGATTATTGGTCGAAAACTGAAAATCGCAATCTGACCAACATCAGGCCAGAGTGTAGTCGCCGATGCCGACACACTGCCGACGTTGTCGACATTGTCCCGTTTCAATTCCGACGATTTGTGTTTGCCGGGATACTTTCCACCCTAAAAAAAACAGCAAATATGATTTTTTTATGTACTCTGTAAAATATATCGAGGTTATTGTCTTTGACTGCATTGAAAAAATCGCGCGGAAAAGTAACTTTCCGCACTAGTGTTGAAAAGTTACTTTTCTTTACGATTGCTGTTTTTCATAAATTATTTTTAATGATTTATGTGACTATTCTATTTTATTTATATGAAGATGCGGTAAATAACTGTTACCTACTCGCGTGCGGTAAACGAAACTTGTAGTTGTTTGCGTGCGAAAACTTGTACTTTACCGCAATCACAAAACAAGAAAGCCTTAGATTCTAGTACGATATTTTTTTTCAAAAATATCATTAAAAAGGGGCTGATAACTTCACGGTAAAGAAACAGGTCCACTACTCATGGGAAGGGGTGCAAAAAGTTTTATTGGTGATGCATATTAGTCCAGTCTGGTGCAATATATTTTTATTCAAAAATATCATTGGGGGTGGGGCTAACTTCACGGTAAAGGGTGAGCTGTAACTACTCTGGGGAGGGGGTCCAAAAAGTTTTATTGGTGGTGCATATTGGTGCATAAATAGTGCAGCCTGGTGCAATAATTTTTTTTCAAAAATACCACTGGGAGGGCCAGCGTTCATTTGCCCCCCCCCACATAAAAGTCCCTGTAGTTTCTCAGAGAAAGTGGTGCAAAAAGTTTTAATGGTGGTGCATATTGGTGCATAATGAGTGAATTTTTGTACAATATTACCACCAAATTCGTTAAGATTCATCAAAATCTCAAAGTGAGATTTTTAGATGATTACGTTACTCCCCTTAGCGAAAGAGATAACAAGAAAGTTTGGCTTTTATTTCTAAAATTAGTGTTCCCCATTAGTCAAACACAAAAATCTAGTTGTAAATTTTAACTCTTTTTTTTTAAAGACATGCTGTGTTTATGGCGAACATCACACAATGAACGACAAACGTATATTATGTATACCTGCAGCAAGCAATAGATCTTTTCGTACCAGTTTTTAGGGCAAAAAACTCCAATTTTCCAAGCTGGACGCCTAGAGACCTAAAAAACTCAATCGTTTTTAAAAAGGTATTACACAAAAGTTATAAAAATAGTGGTTTAAGTGATGACTACAATAGGTTTGCTATTGCTCGGCGAGAATGTAAGAATTTATATAATAAATCTAGGTCTGATTATATAAAAAATGTAGAATCATCAATTGAAAGTAACCCAAATGAATTTTGGAAGTTTGCAAAAAGTAGAAATAATACAAATTCTTTGCCAAATAGCATGATGTATGAAAATCATCTTGCGTCTAACACAAAAGATATAGTTAACTTATTTGCCACCTTTTTTAGGCAAGTCTATATCTCGGATGAAAATGAAAATCTAAAATTTCAACCATTAAATATCAAGTCTGATCTTAATTTGGGTTACTTGGAAATTAATCTAATGGATGTATTTTGCACCATTGAAAAATTAAAATCATCATTCCATTCCAAGAGATCTTATATTCAACTGCAGATTTGTTCTTTCTCCAATTTTGTATGAAATATACTCAAAATCTTTAAGCTCTGGAATATTTCCAGAGAAGTGGAAAGTCAGTTTTGTCACTCCTATTTTTAAGAGTGGGGATAGAACTAGAATAGACAACTACCGAGCGATTTCAAAAATAAGTTTATTCAGAAAAATATTTGAACAAATTATTTCTAATAAAATAACTCCTCTTCTTAAACCTGTAATTTGCCAAAACAAACATGGCTTCCTTGGTGGGAGATCCACCATTAGTAATTTGCTGGAATATACAGAATATATATCAAGGGCTTTGGAGCGTCGGTGTCAGGTTGATGCAATCTGCACAGACTTTTCCAAGGCCTTTGATAGAGTTAACCATAAAATTATTTTCCATAAAATGTCGCAGTATGGCTTTTTTGGTTCTTTTCTACAGTGGTTAGAAAGCCACCTCTTAGGAAGATACCAAATAGTGGCTATCAATAACTGTCAATCTTTTCCTATAAAAGTTTATTCTGGAGTGCCACAAGGAGGACACCTTTCCCCATTACTTTTTAATTTATTCATTAATGATTTATCTCAATGCATTGAGAATGTCTTTTTCCTGCTTTTTGCAGACGACCTTAAATTGTTTTTTAAAATTATAGATATTTCAGATTGTCTTAAAATTCAGCAAGACCTTGATCGATTTAGTTTATGATGTTCTAATAATTGTCTACATCTCAACACAAATAAGTGCAATATAATGCGATTTTTTTAGGTTGCACAATCCTATAATATTTAATTACTCAATTAATAATACAAATCTCTTAAGTGTAGATAAAATTAAAGACCTAGGGGTCATATTTGATCAGAAAATTGATTTTAGTTTGCATATTGAAAAAAACTACAATAAATGTCTAAGATTGTTAGGATTTTTGTCACACACTTTAGAAGAAGTCAGCAACATTTATTGTTTTAAATTATTATATTGTTCTCTGGTACGTTCAATAGCGGAATATGCCACTCCAGTCTGGAATCCACATTATTATAAATATAAAAATTTACTTGAAAGAATCCAGCGCAGATTTTTGAGGACAATAAATTATAAAATGAAAATTCCAAAAGAACAAATTGACTATAACTCTCTTCAAAAATTATTAAATATTGACTCTTTGGAAAACCGAAGATTTATGCTTGATGTACGAATTTTGTACAAAATACTTAATAATAATGTTGATAGTCCCAGATTACTGGAGCTTGTATCCTTGGATGTGCCTCAAAGAACAACTAGACATTTTTCTTTGTTTTACATTGAATTTCACAGAACTGTTTATGGTATGAATTCCCCTATAAATAGAATGGCTTCTTCTATGAATAAGTTAGACTTTGATATTTTTAATGTTTCACTCAGTCAATTTAATCGTCTCGTAAAACAATTCTGTAGTTCTAACAGATAGATAGGCAAAGTTGTTATTGTTATTCTTATATTTCTGTATATTTTATATTTGTTAATTTTGTACATGGCATGTCCGTTGAAATAAATAAATAAATAAAAAATAAATAACATCTGAGGTATCGAGTGGAGAAAGGCCAGAGGTTAGCAGCTCTTTTTGCTTTGGAAATCTGCAGTTAAACAACAACGAGATTATGTTTGAGGGATACATTTATTTTATAGATTAAAAGTACATTTTTAATGCTTCATTTTAGGGATAAAAGGGACACTTTTAATGCCTCGGGCATTAAAAATAATTTTAATCCCTGGGGGATTTAAAGTAAATTTTTCCAAATTAAACAATAATTTTATTGAAATTTTATTTATTTGTTAAAATGTATAAACCAAAAAAATAATTAGCATATGCATTACTTAAATCTAGTTCGGTAATTCTGTCCCTTTAGAAATGCCGTGAGTTTACTATATTTGCTGATGTCGACGTTTGCTTCAGATATTATCGTGGCTTTGATCATGGAATATTGGCTCCATGCAAAAAATACCTTGAGATTCTTAGACTTCTGTAGGAAGTATGCCAGGAGCACCTTTTCATCCGTAAAATTCTCTGCATGATGTACAGCGCACCATTTTCGGTAATCACGAAACTGTTTCTTGTAAACCTCGCGAGATTGGAGGAAGGCTAGCGATGGCCTCTTCCACGGCCTCTTCAATGTTCATTTTCAAAAAAAATGCTGTACGATTTTTCTGGACTTGGACTATTCTACTTATTTCTACCCGACACAGAGACACCGTAAAAATGTTCCTGGGCACCAAAAGCTACGTGCATATGCAAAAATATACATACAACACACAATTTACTATAATGGACATCCTCACATTTAGAGAAAAGTAGTTTTTGGCCAGACATAGATTTTCAAAAAAACCACACTGGACATTATACTAAAACATGATCGAAGATCAATTTAATCACCTAAACAACCGGAGTCTCTCCCAATGTCCCCAATGTTGACCTTGATATGTACCCTACGGTATATGGCACTGGAAGGTAGCTAGGTAATGTAAGTAACACGTACGACACAAAAATATATAACCAGCTAACAGAAAAGACAAACTACACATTTATTCAAAATTCGATAAAAGCAACATTATTAAAATCTGGAACGACCTTCCTTACTTTTTTATCTTTCTGAGAGTTCTTTTCTTAATAAGGAAAAGTTACATGATTTGTACTTATATTTTTATTTATATATGTAATATATTATAGTTATTTATTATTTCTCTTTTTTAATTGACAAGTTTAACACGTAAATAAGAATAAATAAAATGTATTGAACCTTTTATAAAGTTGGATTCATAGTTCTGAAAATTATGAAGTAGAAAGTAAGATGCAAGTAAAATAAACTATCTTACATACATTTTTTTGTTCATACGTGGACACAACTTATTCTCATATCTTTGAATCAGTTCAGCAAGGAAAACCTTTTCCTGGTCAGTGTAGGGTGTTAAGGGACCCACAGACACATAAAAACGACGCAAGACCGAAGTGTGTGTGCGAAAAATTGTAATATTTGCTGGCGTACAAACCGATGCAAATATCTGTCTTTGCTGATTTTGTCTATCGGAGATATTCGATATATTAATATAATAAAACCCCGAATAAAACTAAACCGAAGTCTGTGTGCAACTCGCATCCGTCGTTTTTGCTCGACCAGATTTGCTCGTCGAAAATAACAATCCAAGAAAAACGCAGTCTATGGGCCCCTTTATAGTGCCCTCCTTTTCGATTTTATTTTAATTAATTTTTTTTGTCAAAGAAAAAACAAAAATTTTAAAAATAACAAAACCTTAACCACAAAAATTATAACAATGAAGTTATCAGTAGTTTATTTGCACCAACCCACCATCATTTTTGCGACGTTGCCGATGCAACCCTACCTTGAAATATTCCGTCCCGAAGGAAGGAACTATAAATAAGAAATAAAAGGACGCCTTGAAGGACACCTTCGTCTAGGGGGCCTTGAGGCTTCCTTTGACGTGTGACTATAAATTTGGACCTTAGCCGATGACGCTGGCGTAGCGCATGTGCAGAACAGCGTTACCAAGACAAACGAGATAACAGAAAGAGAAAGGGAGATAAATAAGAAGAGAGAAAGTAGAGGGACCCCAGTAAACACCGTTATGTAAATATTACGTAAAATTTACATAACAAATTTACCTTTTTCTGTAAATTTAAGGTCACTTAGAGGTCACAATAAGATAAAATTTAAGTCACATTATGGTGCGAAAACTGTGCATAATGCACACCTAATTTTTACATAAATGTGATGTAAATAAAATGACATACCTTTTACAATAATATTACATCCATGTTACGTAAGAGCTAAGTAAAAACTACGTATATTTTACATAAATACCTTGTTATGTAAATTTAAGGTCACATAGAGGTCACAATTATTTATTAATAAGGTAAAATTTAAGTCACATTAATTTGCATGACATGCGCAAAGCTTCAACTATCTAAGTCTGACATGAGCATGCAGCTTGAGGCGGGCCAACGGAAGGTCCGTTCAGGTACGTTGGTGGTTGCTTGTCACGGTTAGGGTTATTCCGATACTAGTAACTACCGAGTAGGTATTGATACTTTTGTTTCGATACCAAGTACTTTTGGTATCGATACTTTCTAAGCGATATTTACTCGGTATCGAAAGATTTTACTCGGTATTGAATCAAATCTGTCGGCCTCAGCTTTCTGTCTCCCTCGTGTTTTTGGCGTAGACCATGTCTTCCTTGGAGAGTGTTCTTTAGAGCGATCGGTTCGCATTTCATTTCAAGAAATTTTCAACCGGGTTATTGCAGCTCTCTCTTGGTCAATAGTCAAGAAAAAGAAAAACTTACACATCAGAGCGGATGGTCGTTGCAGTCTTTAAGTGGTCTATTTAAACATGCCCTAAAATATTTAATTGTCATCGCAACATCAGTTCCAAGCGAGTGCTTATTTTCGAAACCTGGAGCAACGATGACGCAAGCCAGAAATCAATTGTCTCCAAAAAATCTTGAGCAAGTATTATTTTTGGGCAATTTTGAGGCGAAAGAATTTTGTGTTTAGTTTTTATTTTTAAAATAATTAATAAATAATTTACAAAAATATGTCTTACTTTTTATTAATGTGTTTGCTTTGTTTCGTAACAAACAAAAAACAAACATATGAAGGTCCCTAGGTTTAATCTAATAAAAAATAAAAAAAAATCGGTAATTTTAGAAAGTATCGATATGAGTAAGTATCGATACTTCATAAGTACTCATATGAGTAGTATCGAAAAATGTTTGCGAGTATATTTATATAAATAGGTATCGATACTTTGGGGGTATCGGAAAATACACGGTTCGACACTGGCAAACACGTGGCAAACTACAAAGATAACCAGACGGGCTGGTTTAAGTAGCGGAAGAGGTGATTCTTATAGAGATCTTGTCAATACCTCAAAGTCCGCATCCCAATTTTGAAATATCTTTGCTCGTCATATATTTAATATTATCATCCACTGTACAGGAAACATAGTGACATTAGCGTCATCTCTACCTAATAGGAAAAAACTATTAAGCACTGGTAATTTCTTTCATTTTCATAATATTTTTGTAAATTTGAATGTGACGTAAATCGCGTTGTAGAGTGTTTACCTCATTTAGATGATATAAATATTACAGAAAATGTTTTATATAATATTTATGTAACATTTGAAATGTAAACTTACGATTCAATTGACTTAATAATTATGTAAAATTTGGAACTTTAATTTGACGTAAATAATTTTACAGGAAATTTACATAACTTGAATGACATAATTAATACATAAAACATGTTATATAACAAATATGTAAAATCGTAAATGTAAAGTTAAGGTGCAAACTGTTTCATAATATTTATGTAAATTTGAAAATTTTAAATGATAAAAAATCCTACCTAAACTGTTTTATATAATGCTTATGTAACATTTCAATTGTAAACCTACGGTTCAATTGATTGTATAATATTTACGAAAATTTAAAAATTTTAATAAATAGTACATGAAATGTTTTACATAGTAGTTATGTACATTTTATTACTTTTATTTAAAGTAAATCATTTTACGTAACGTTTACGTAAATTATATTACTTAAATATTGCATATAATTTTTTATATAATAGGTATGTAATATTTTTTATGTAAAATTAACATTAACATTGCATTAACATTGCTTATGATGACTTAAATGTACAGTCAAAGTTTTGACGTAATGTTTACATATTTTTTTATAAATATATTTTTATGTGAGATTTAAGTAAATATGATGTAACATATTTTACATAAATATATGAACCTTAGATTTATATAAATATTTATATATGGTGGCAACCCTTTTAACTACCCAGCCTGTCAAACTCAAAAATTGCTTAATTATGGCGCATGATTTATTTCTTTCTGTAGCTAATTCAAGTGCATTTAATTGCTGTGTAGAATTCAGATTCAAATTACTGCGCATAAACTTTATAAGCCGCCTTCAATGGTGAAAAAAAAATAAATTAAAAATTCGAAATCCCACAACAAGCGTTTAATGTTTGAAATAAGTAATCGCGCAAAAGTGGTAATATACCTTTATATTGTGCCGGTGTATTTATTGATTAAGTGTATATTTTCTGCGCACGAAGCCCACCCTTTCCAGGAATACAAGCCAATGAAACCCAAGTGTGTGTCCACAGTAACCGAAGAATGGGAAGGTCCTTAGTTCTGTGCCGAAAGAATCGTTATATACCTTACAAGTGAGTAGGTAATTGTATTAAGTAGCAACTCCATTATGCTAGATGGATTCAGGAAGTCATAGGGTAGATCTAAAACCTTTACCGTCGCGGGTGGCGAATAATGGAAAAAGGAAACAAAATTTTTAAAAAATAGCTCAGGATATAAAACAATTGATATACAGTCCGTTTCATTTTTATTTAGACAAAACCTAACCTCAATGACCCACTGAACCAAACCAGGTGGACAGAAACATCAAGGATCAAGGGGGGGGGGGGGGGCGCGTCACTTCCTGAACATTATCAAAGTTTTAAAAATAATAACGAACCACGCACAAGACACTCCCATAAAACATATCTTGGTCGATTTCAACTAATTTTGAATATGTTGTATAACTAGTGCTAGTTAAGAAAATGGGTAATTTTTATTTGGTTTCTATATGACCAGTTACTGAGATGTCCGCTATCAAAGTGAGAAAAATGGCCATACACTGTTATGTTTCGACTAAAAAAATACCGGTCTCTTTAGAATAAACGCAAAAAATTATTTAAAAAGAGTCTATTGTTATTGTTGGTGTATGCTTGCTTATTATACGGGGACAGTCAAAAACAAGACATTTTTGCTAATTTTCGAATTTGTGTTTCAAGCTATTTTGACAATCCACTGACCCACTGAACCAAACCAGGTTTGAAAGTTGACAGAAACAGTGGCGGATCCAGGGCGGGGCGGGGGAGCGCGCCCCTTCCTGACCATTATCAAAGTTTTAAAAACAATAAAGCACCACGCACAGGACACTCCTATAAAACATATCTCCGTCGATTTCAACTAATTTTTAATATGTTGTAAAACTGGTGTTAGTTAAGAAAATGGGTAATTTTTATTTTGTTTCAATATGACCAGTTACTAAGATATCCGCTATCAAAGTGAGAAAAATGGCCATACACTGTTACGTTTTAACTAAAAAAATACGGTTCTCTTTAGAATAAATGAAAAAAAATTGGCTAAAATTGAGAAACAGAACACAAGCTGTACGCAAGGGTCTATTGTTATTGTTGACGGATGTCTAGTTATTATACGGGGGACAGTCAAAAATAAGACATTTTTGACTTTGTGTTTCAAGCTATTTTGACAATCTTAATTATGATATCAAAAAAGAAAGAAGAAAAAGAAGCTAAAAAACCCAAAAATTTTAATTAATTGTAGGTAAGAAAAATAGGTTTGGCTTGGGTAACTTAAAGGAGTTCATAAGAAAATATGTTTTAAGATTAAAGTATTCCTCTTGCCTAAAAAAAATTACATTAGGTAGGTTAATCGGATTCACAACAATTTGTGAGCAGCAGAGTCGAAACAAGTCACTTAAATATCGTTAATTTGCAGCCTTCATGCAACTGTCTGCCAAATGTCATATTTGAATTGCATACAGGGGGCGATCCAAGATATCTCTAAAATCAATAATTTTGATCTCATTACTTTTTTGATCATTTCTCAAAATCGATTCGGTGAATTTGAATCCCGTTCTCACAAAAGTAGTACCAAACTATTTTCTATTACACGTCAAAATGTAATTAATTAACTTTCTATGACTAATTATGAAAATAGGTATACGTATACCAATATAAAATAATGGAAATACCCCGGCTTGTGTCAAAACAAACGCACAGAGATACTTTTTCAGATAATAGGGAGATTTTGGTCAGTTTTTTTGTCAGTCTGTTACCCTTACCTTTATTCTGGGCAAGCGCAGTAGCGCTGTATCAAGCTGTTACCTTTATTAAAGGTAACCACTGGCGCTAATTAGCGTCAAATAGCGACTACCTTTACCGTTAAAAAGACAACCAACCAAACTTGATGTGATTCTGTAGTGGAAGATTTTTAGGTTATAAAAGTTTGTTTTGTTTTACAAAACTTTTGTGCATTTGGATTTTATTTTTTGTTAACCGTGTTTATAGTAGTAGTGGGATGCCTTTTTTACCGTTTCTTTTTTTGGTAAACATCAGGTGAGTAAGTACAAATAAGTTTGCAGAGGCTCGATTTCTTTTATTAATCCACCAAAGATATCTTGCAAAATCTTTGCCTGACTAAATCCTACTTAAGGAAGAGATGATCAAAAGATCTTGGGAGGAAAGAACGAAAATTCAAAATTGTATGAGTGTCCGACAAGGAACACACAAAAGACCAAAGCGAAAGGAGAAACAATTAAACGATGTTTCGCCCGGGGTGACCAACGTGGGCTCGTCAGTGGATTCACTAGTCACTCTCAATCCAGACATCATTTAACACCATCGCACACTCTAACTTCCAACTCTGAATCGCTCAATAGGCATCGTTCCGCATGGTACTTATTATAAGTCACCTGATACGGGTTCGTCCTGGCGTGTAAATCTTTCTAATAGGAATATGCTCGTAAGACAATTAAAATAAGATGTTAAACTTCCAAATCAGTTACATGAACCGAAAAAAATCTAAAAAAGAGAAGATCAAGAGATCTTGGGAGAAAAGAACGAAAATTCAAAATTGGATGAGTGTCCCACAAGGAACACACAAAAGACCAAAGCGTAAGGAGAAACAATTAAACGATGTTTCGCCCGGGGTGACTAGCGTGGGCTTGTCAGTGGATTCACTAGTCGCCCTCAATCCAGACATCATTTAACACAATCGCACACACTGACTTCCAACTCTGAATCACTCACAAATAGGCATCATTCCGCATGGTACTTATTATAAGTCACCTGATACGGGTTAGTCCTGGCGTGTTAATCTTTCCAATAGAAACTACTTATCACTAAATTAATATTTTCCTCCATGATATGGTTAGAAAAGCAAATAAAAAGACTTGAGAAAAAAACAAGAAAAGTCAATAAAGAAGTAAGGTTATGTTTACCGTCAATCGATTGACTACGTTCAAAAGCTCTATTTTTAACCTCTTGAAATTACCTTTATTTACGGTAACGGTAACCATAAGAGTAACGAAATTTGCCGTTAAACTGCCTGACCAAAATCTCCCTAATATATATATAATAATAATAATACATAAGATAGCACCAGAAAACTACTGGAAAAGGTTTATTTTTATTCCAGTTTTGGATTTTGTTTTAAATTAAATTTTTTCAGAACGTTTAATGGACGTTTTTTTATTAAATTTATGCATTCCAACGACTCTTTGAAGATGTGACGCAGAAAAAATAAACAACAATTATCGAAAAATTTGACGCAGTTTTAAACAACCCTTCTCACACAGTGTTAATGTGTATCGTTGGTTGATAGATAAATAGAAATTTCGTAAAACTAATAATCGGGAATGTGTACCTCCTTGTCTTTATAACATGTCTAGGTTTTTAAAGCCGCAGTAGGCTTCAAGGATCTCTCCACTACTAACAAATGAATCGAACGAAAGTATTTCCGAATAGTCAGTTAAAACCCCGGTTCCTCGGTAGCTCAGTTGGTAGAGCATTAGACTGGTATTCTAGAGGTCCCGGGTTCAAATCCTGGTCGAGGAAAAACTTTTTTCCTATTTTTTCCCTGACCCTTTGCCCTCTACGCCACAAATCTTTCCTGTAAATTTATTAGGGCGCTAAATTTTCCCTTCATTTTATAAATATGTTTGGCTAATATTATTAGTTGGAAATTCGCCATCTGACACCTTCAACAAAACACTATATGTCGTGTATCGTTGGTTGATAGATAAATAGAAATTTCGTACAACTAATAATCTTGAATGTGTACCTCCTTGTCTTTATAACATGTCTAGGTTTTTAAAGCCGCAGTAGGCCTCAAAGATCTCCCCACTACTAACAAATGAATCGGAGGAAAGTATTTCCGAATAGCCACCCAAGCAACAATTTTCTGACCAATGACCACATAATTCACCTAAATGGAGTTTAATTTGGGTGTATAAATTAGTGATCTTCAGACGGCCTTACATATTACGACAAAATTCCGTTGCTTTAACGTTAAATATACTGCAGTAACATTGTTACCGTCTACTCAACGTTTAGCCGACCTGTCACGCGTTGGTGCAGTTTCTAGTAAACCAGTGACGTCGTGTGGACGTTTTTATGATACTCTAGTTACGTTCTGCCGACGTATCAACGTCCAAACAACTTTCACATTACGTGAACTTGCGACGTTTCTAGCCGGTCTTGCGACGTTTTTCGGCCGGAGTTTTGACGAACTTAAGTGCCCTTTTTTTGTGAACAAGAAAAGTTTCCAAAAAAACTAATTGCATTATATTCTCCTTCTCTGCCGCACTTATGTACGGCAGATCGCTCTATCTCTCTCTAGATTTTAAACAACTAGCTCAACTGGTCAGATATAACATTATCCTACAAGTATATGGGCGAAAGAGAAAGACTGGTGCTCTTTAAACAGTAATGTCTAATCCACAGCTTCACTTCTTGCCACTCACTAGAAATACTTTTTACTTTTGCTTCCAAGAAGTAGGATCTTTGAAGTGTCCTGCCATATTTGAAAAAAATAAATTTTATTTCACAGTTCATCGACCATTTATTTAGAAAAATCGAATAAAAAGTAAGGTTATGGGGACCGTCAACTGTCATCGGCGGAATTGTTATTAGTATTTTCCTGTCACATGTTGGGTTGATAGTAACCAACGGTCGTGGCAGTGGTTCATTTGGGAATGTTTGACGACTGTTGTCCATTTACGTGTATTTTTTGGAATTCTCATAATATTCGCCATTTTTGATGCCGTCGTTTATGTTCGAAGTGGCCGCCATTGTTTATATTTACTAAACAAGGCAAAAATACTACAAACACCACTGAATGGCATTTTGGAGACGTTTTATGTTCCGAGCGAAATAGGTATTTGACCATGGAATCCTAAAAAGAGAGCTTTAGTAGCATCCATTTTTTTTTACATTAAAAAAAGCAAAATTTTTCGTTTAAACACAAACAAATCAAGGGCGCACGTGTTTTTTCATTCCTTTTCTAAGCATATTTGCCAGTAAACCGAATTGCGTTTTTAAATTTTGCTCCCATAGTGGCCATATAAATACTATTTAATAAACGGTAATTAACATATTATAATTTTTTGTTTGCCATTTTCTAAAGTGTATAAAAACAAGTTCATTTTAGTAACCGAAAATCCCAAAGTTTGAGATGGGCAACAATTTGGGTAGTGAAACACCACCAAAAAATCAATAACAAAGAGGGCGCTAGTGTAGTCATTTTAAGTCGTATTTTACGACGTAACAAGAACGATTACTATTCCGACTCCAGTCACTGCACAACGACGTAAGGACTCAAAAATCATCCACCATTTTTGTTGTGTGTGTTGGCTAAAGTTTGAGATGGGCAACAATTTGGGTAGTGAAACACCACCAAAAAATCAATAACAAAGAGGGCGCTAGTGTAGTCATTTTAAGTCGTATTTTACGACGTAACAAGAACGATTACTATTCCGACTCCAGTCACTGCACAACGACGTAAGGACTCAAAAATCATCCACCATTTTTGTTGTGTGTGTTGGCTAAAACGACGTCGCATCATAACGTTGGGTCGCATTTAAGAACGTCGCTACGCCGTTAAATTGCTGGTTGGGCAGTTAAAACCCCGGTTCCTCGGTAGCTCAGTTGGTAGAGCATTAGACTGGTATTCTAGAGGTCCCGGGTTCAAATCCTGGTCGAGCAAAATCTTTTTTCCGATTTATTCTCTGACACCTTGCCCTCTACGCCACAAATCTTTTCTGTAAAAATACTATTGTCCATTCCCTCAAAGTTGATTATTGAAATTAAAAAAAATACGCCCCAATCCACTTAGGACCAGAAAGCTTTTTTCGATTACTTCAACTCCATAAATTTCCAGTGTATTTTTGTTTTCGTTTTTGTCATTTCTATTTCTATACACGTCCGCCCACACAAGGGGCGTGAAATCGACCAGCAGGATGTCCATACGTCTGCTTGTTACGTTTATTGCTTAAAAAAATCTATAAAGGGTCAGCAGCTATAGCTCTTTGATACTTTTTTATGATGGAAATATCTTAAATTCGACTTTACCTATGTTCTGGTCAATTACAAATTGAAAACATTCCATCGGACCAAAAAATTTTAATTTACAGTTGCATTTTGCCTTATTTAACACACTAAGTCGACTAAAATAATTAAAAGTTCTATCACAGTTTCACAAATGATTTTAAGAATAAACATGAAAATTTAAAAATACGTTTTTTAGTCACGTGTGAACACATCTAAATAAAAAACAGCAAAACGTGTGAAAATTGGCATTTCTAGTGAAATTTTCTGTAGTAATTTAAGGGATGAGGAAATTATCGGAGGTAATACCATAAGTGCTTAGAGAATTATCGATAATTCGGTTCGTTTTTTCTGAAAACTGCACGAGTTTATTTTTTCCGTTGTGTCAAAGCGAAATTTTTTCGATAGAACGGAAAAATAAGTAAGTGCGGTTTTCAACAAAAACACGTTTCTTCATAATTAATTCTCAAAGCACGAATGGTATTCGGTGGAAAATTTCAAGAATAAAGAAATTAGACTATTTATTGTAAGTAATTGTACAATTATTATAGGTAGTTTTTTTACCCGACTTCCCTGGAGATTCAGTAAGAGGTACAAAGTCGAAATTCCCGGTAGGGAATTCTGGCAGAGGGAGAACCTCCACCAACAGTTCGAGAGGAACGCTACGATATGCTACACCGATAGCTCCAAGCTATCGGAGATGCAGACAACAGGGGCGGGGGTTTACGTGCAAGACCGAGAAGTTCGGATGAGCTACCCGCTCGGAGAGCAAGCTACGGTCTTCCAAGCCGAGGTATACGCCATTATAATGGCGACAACACTAGAAAAGGTTCGCAATAGTCCGGAGGAGCATGTGTACATATACTCCCACAGCCAAGCGGCCCTAAAGGCACGCCAAAAATTGCCAATACTCTGGTGGAAGAGTGCGTAGAAGCACTGGAAGCGTTGAGTCAAGACAAGAGAGTTACAGTGATGTGGGTACCGGGACACACGGGATTGTCGGGCAACGAAGAGGCGGACGAACTCGCTCGGATCGGGATCAGCACTCAATACGTGGGGACGGAACCACTCTTAGATATAACAAGAAGACAGCTGCAAAGTCGACTCATTAAATGGGCTAACGATGCAGTGGCAGACTCCTGGGAGAACGAAATAGGATGCAGACAGTCCAAAGAATTCATCGACAGACCGGACGCGACCAGACTCAAATGGCTCCTGGGAAGGACACGAAAAGATATTGGACTACTGACAGGGATACTGACCGGCCACAACCGACTCAGTAAGCATCTGACTCGCATCGGGATCGGGAATGACTCTATCTACCATGCCTGCGGGAGGGCGGAGGAGACATCCCAGCACCTCGTTGCGGAGTGCGATGCATACCTAAGGATTAGGTATCAGGTACTCGGACAACCGAATCTGGATGCAGAGGACCTACGAGCTCTCAAGTGGGGCAAAGTACTGGACTTCGTGAAGAGAACAGGAAGGCCCGGAGAGCCCACTAACGTACAAGCGGTACAGGTGGTGGATTAGGGGGCTGGGCTGGGGTAAGGTAAAAAGGGAGCGATTGGGCCTACTTGCCAGGTCTTGGGCCGCCCTCTAGTTACTGTACTACTACTACTACTCTACTACAACTACTTCTTTATACTCGTCACCGTTCCCTTTATTCATATTTTGTGCCCAATCCTTCACAATTTTTGCAATCTCGCTCACCGGCGTTTCCTGCTTCAATTCATATTTTCTGGCTTTGCAGAACTCCATAAATTGGTTCCAGACAAACTTCTTATTTTTTCTGGTGTTCTCTGGTATGTTTTTTTGTATGTGCGAGACGAATTCGGAAACTTTGAAACTCGTCGCGTTGCTAAAGTCGTTCTGTTGATTCCATAGCAATCGCGATATACATATAATGCTTTGCGGGAGGGTGACCTGCAGCGCTTCATATATTATTGAGGTCGCGTCAGAGCAGTGGAATTATCACCTACTGGGAAATTATCACTTATTAATTCAGCGATAATTTCGCACCTCTTATTAGATTTTCTGATTAATTCACCATCCCGAAATAAATTTTGAGGATTATTTACCAAATTAAATACATTAAATTGTGCAAAATAAATCGCTATTTATATATCATCACTTTCACAAAAAAATTAAAAACCCAACTAAACAAAAAAACGAATTATCACCTACCAGCTGCAGCTTTTGCACAGAAATAAATCTGGTTGGTTGGAAAAAATAACCGAGCTGGTCCCGTTAAACCTTCATAAGTAACGTATTTCGGTTCGGTTATGTTTTGGATACGGGAGAAAAACAACCGATTTTGCCTACGGTATCACCAATTTTGATAGTCTATTATCGCTCTATTGTATATAATCCAAATGGATCTGCATTTTTGGATGATGATGGAAAGTTAGTCTAAATTGTTGTCCGAGGGGGGGGGAAGTGATTCATGAATGATAGTTGCAGGAAATTACTGAAAAAATGCACCTCAGGCAAAACTGATTAGGTACACTGAGAAAACGGGGCCAAATTTGGGGCTACCAGAACTCACACCGTGCGTTACTAGAGCACACGGTATGATTGTCCCAAACCATTTTAATTTAGCTGGGAGAACTCAGCAAGTCGTGGGCTACCATAATTCAGTCATGGGATTGCCCCAGCCCATTTTCATGTATTAACTTTTTGGATCTGTGGTAATTCACGGTCTGGGCTACGATAACTCAGGGCCTGAATTGTTCTAACTCATAATCATGGTTTAATTTTTCCGCCGTCTAGTAAAACCCAAGGGATTTACACATGTGAATCCGATTATAGGCGGTACTTGCCGAATGTCGAGTTTTGCACATATTCCAGTGACTGACATATTCGGGCTTGCGGGTTGCTTTGGCTGGCAGTTGCTAGCTTAATTTCCAGTTGTGATGTAGTTAGTGTAGGTCATATGTGCCGGTATCCTGGCCGGTGCAGCGGCAAGTTCACGAATGAAAAATATTAACTGTATTTTCTAAATAATATGAAAGTGTGGGGTGCGAAATATATAGGGTCTGTTTTGTATTTTAAAAAATTTGGCTGAGATTTACTAACGCCGCTAACTTTCCTAAGCCTAATTTCCAACTATATTTATATATATATATATATATGTAATTTTCCTGAGAAAATTAGACTTAGGGACGGCTTTAGCATTATAGTTCAGCCTTTAGGTTTTGTTTTTAACACATCATATTTATATTCCAATATTTGATTTTGTTTATATTTTTCACAGTTAAACATTTTCAAACGCGATATTTTAGATTTTTTTTTAAAGTGTTTTTTATGTAAGGGGTTATCCATTATAAAGCTTATCATGTCATCTGAAATTTGACATTTATAATTTACAAATTGCATAGATATAGTTTTGTTATTTTCAACGGAACACCTTGTTTATTGTGTGCTTTTTCAAATTTAAGAGAAATTTAAAAAATCTCGTTTAGTTTTTGAGTTATTTAGCATTGTTGGCAAGGGTAAAGCCTGCTTAGCTATAAAAATTACCCAAAATACAGGTTGTTTCATTTAAAGTAACAAAATACATGTACAAAGCCTAAGTATTCTAATATCAAATATGTCAGAAAAAGTAATGATTTCTTTTGAATGCCCTTTTAATGTTAGATTAAGTTCTGGTAGCCCAAAGGTAGGGTTGTCCCAGCCCAAACCATGAGTTACCACAACCCAGATGCTGAGTTCTGGTAGCTCAAAGGCAGGGTTCTCCCAGCCCAGATCATGAGTTACTAAAACCCAGGTGCTGAGTTCTGGTAGCCCAAAGGCAGAGTTCTCCCAGCCCGGACTATGCCTAAATGCCCAAAAAAATAGTATTTATACATATTTGGGCTACCACAACACACGAAGCGTGTTTCCCTGCAATCCCTTGAACTTGGTTCTCACAGCCTAGAGGTCTGGCCTGTCCTTTATTGGCAACACGTCTGGGTCTAGGAGAACATTTATTTGAGTTCTCGTAGCCCACCATTTTTCTCAGTGTAAACAAATATTGAGGGGTTGGTCGACTATACGGAAACACGATTTGACAAAAGTTTGTTTTGGACCTTCAATACCCTCTCCATATAGGCCGATCAGCTCTTATCGTTTTAGTGTCCTTTTCTCCACCTTCGCCGCCATTTTGACAGAAAACTAATGGATCATCTGTCACTTTTGAGTGAAAATGGCGGCGAAGGTAGAGAAAAAGACACTAAATCGGTATGAGTTGATCGGCCTATCTTGAGAGGGTACTGGGACCTTAAAGTGTTAAACTGTTTGATGGGTTATTCAAAAAATTATGTGGATGGAAAGGTAAAAACCGCAAAAAAGGGATCTTATGTAATCTGTCACTTTTCACACCGCGCGAACGCCGGACGTCATTGAAAATTTTCATCGGGTAAATTTTAACCGGACTGTAAACGCACCCCAGTACGTCTATTCTTGAATCGAGAGAAAATTTGCTCCCAGGGAGTCAAATTCTCTCGCTACTATGCATCTCATTGGTCCAAATCTTCGGTTTAAATCGGTTTCCCTCACTTTTTTTCATATTTATCGAAAGTAATTCTCTTAGTCAAAACCAATAAAATTACTTTCGATCAAAATCGGGAAAAAGTGAGAGAAACCGATTTAAACCGAAGGTTTGGACCAATGAGTTGCATAGTAGCGATAGAATTTGACTGCCTGGGTACCGATTCTGGAAGTCATAGGAAGTGATCGTTCGCCTGAGAGGAGAAAAGTAAATTCAACCAATAAACGCGCTTAAAAGCAGCGACGAGACGATCGAATAATCACCAAACTATTATGGGCACGCGCAGAGCTGCCTCGAACAACAATTTTTGAGCGAAGCCGTTCTCTCGACTAGACCCAGTAGTTGAGAGTCGTAGGAAAGCTCGTGTGAAAAACGTCACTTGTATTATTTCAGAGGACGAACGACCGGTCGATATTTTACTCGCTAATGCGCATGCTACGGCAAACTTGACCGTCTTTTAGAGTAGGACTCGCACAGTGGTCGATTTTTGTAAAAACGCGGACATTAAAAAAAACTTCCACATTGTAATTTAATCGTAGAAAATATTTAGTTTTAATAAACAGACAGTACAATCATGTGAATTTTCACATTTATCTTAAAACATTTTTAAGAGGAAAAAGATATATATTTATTAATTAGCTAAATTAAAGTAAAAATGTTAGTTTAGAAAAAGAAAAAGAAAATATATTAAAAAGAACGCCAACCGAAACTTTCAAATGAAACACCCAGTATATTATTACATTTTTGCATTTTGTTTTTAAATTCTAAGCATTTTTATATAACGTACCCTATGTCGATCCTCAACTGTTTTCGAGATACTAACAGTTGAACACTGTCATATTCTGGGTCTTCTATTTGAAATTTTATGTTGAATACTGATGCGTAATGTCAAACTCGTAAAAAGCATAGTTTATTATTTGGTCAACTATTCGACTAGTATCTTGACAACCATATGGGGGCAAATTCACATACATTTTGAATTTTTTAATTTTTCCATTTATGCCCGCGTTTTCTGGAAAATCGACCACCGTGCGTCGTTCGAATGACTTTCGTGCGATCGGCCGGTCCCAGAATACGGAATTTTGAATTTTAATAAAAGTGGTCACTTCTCAGGGTATGATAGTTCTATTACTCCCAGAATCGAGCCCCTGGGAGCAAATTTTCTCTCGATTCAAGAATAGACCCCCAGGTGGGAAGTAGGGTCAAATAATGCACGTCACAAGAAGGAGAGGATAACAACTATAGGTATACAAAAAATAGATATATAATTGCAGTTTTAGCGGTTTTACAATAGACGCGCTCGGAAAACTGTACAGAATCAAACGGTTAATAAAATAGAAAAAGCATCTGCCGGGATTCACATGGCTTTTAACGAGGGTGGATCACGGTATTTATTCGATTAAACTACGCATTTATTGCCACCAATTTATCATAATTTATTTTACAGCAGGTTGAATATTAGACTGCGATTGAAACACGCAATATTTATATGGCAATATTGTAACAAGGTGTATAAGTCTGCAAGTACTGGGCGTTGTTTTATTTCTGACAAAAAAACAAAATAGCACACTGAAAATTGATACAAGATATTAGCGACATAAAGCTATTTGTAACTCATCGCGGTATACGTATCCGCATCTAGCGAGAACCAAGCACATTAATTGGTCAGAAACTTGTACCACGTTCGAAAAGAGCAGATATATGCTAATCTAAGGTGTTCTTGAACGCGATAGGTGTTGAGATGCGTTAGGTATCACGTATCGTTACGGCGCACGTATATAGAGAGACATAAAGCTATTTGTAACTCATCGCGGTATACGTATCCGCATCTAGCGAGAACCAAGCACATTAATTGGTCAGAAACTTGTACCACGTTCGAAAAGAGCAGATATATGCTAATCTAAGGTGTTCTTGAACGCGATAGGTGTTGAGATGCGTTAGGTATCACGTATCGTTACGGCGCACGTATATAGAGAGACATAAAGCTATTTGTAACTCATCGCGGTATACGTATCCGCATCTAGCGAGAACCAAGCACATTAATTGGTCAGAAACTTGTACCACGTTCGAAAAGAGCAGATATATGCTAATCTAAGGTGTTCTTGAACGCGATAGGTGTTGAGATGCGTTAGGTATCACGTATCGTTACGGCGCACGTATATAGAGAGACATAAAGCTATTTGTAACTCATCGCGGTATACGTATCCGCATCTAGCGAGAACCAAGCACATTAATTGGTCAGAAACTTGTACCACGTTCGAAAAGAGCAGATATATGCTAATCTAAGGTGTTCTTGAACGCGATAGGTGTTGAGATGCGTTAGGTATCACGTATCGTTACGGCGCACGTATATAGAGAGACATAAAGCTATTTGTAACTCATCGCGGTATACGTATCCGCATCTAGCGAGAACCAAGCACATTAATTGGTCAGAAACTTGTACCACGTTCGAAAAGAGCAGATATATGCTAATCTAAGGTGTTCTTGAACGCGATAGGTGTTGAGATGCGACAAACATTTACACGAGCCTGTTGAGCAAAATGTTCAAAGAAATGTTCGAGCAAAATCGCGTACAAAAAAACACACGTAAATTTTGGAGAGAATGTTGAGCAAAATTTGTTTGAAGAAATGTTGGTAATAAAAATTTCTTACAAATTTAAATTTTATAGTTTTATGGGAATTCATTGAACTTAACTGAAAATAGAAAGACTAAGTTTTAAAACAAGGTATTTTTAATTAAGTGCTTTCCGACGGAAAAACGATTTGACGTCGAAATTCACATTTTACCTCATAAGCTACTTCGATTGATCTGATTTGTATAGGGGATACGCCAGTATACTTGTAACTTTTTTGGGGTTGTAAAAAAAACGAGCATCAAAAAAAAAAAAAAAATTGGCACTTATTTATTGCTGTTGCTGGGTTAGGAGAAGGTAAAAACCGTAGACTATTGAGAGGGGGTTTTGGTCAAATGAACATTGACACACAAAATTACAGCAGTGTTTGACAACTACTCTCCAGAACAGTTCTCTAAAAATATCCACCTGCATTTTAAAAAGTAATTACTTCGAAGACATTTCCGTTTTCTTTTTGTAATGAAAGAAAACCAAAAAAGTTAGAGAAAAAAATTAAATGTTATTACCTCCTTTAATCATTAACTATTTTAACATTGCATATGACAAAACTGATAGCCAATAATAATGTTTCGCTTGCCGTCGCCTTTTTTTCACAAAAGTTTAAAATAAAAGTTGGTGTTTCATTTTTTTAAAGAATTGAGATCACTGATCACTGATGTCAAATTATATTTATTCTCATCTTTAAAAATATGTTTCCAAAATAGATAGCAATAACTTGCTCAAAAATTTACCCGAACAAAATGTTCAAAGAAAAGCTCACAAAAATGTTCGCGCAAAAAATTTCAGATCTTTTGCACGAGCTTTTATTTGAGCATGTTCGTCTGTGTAATTGCGCCTTTAGGTATCACGTATCGTTACGGCACACGTATATAGAGAGACATAAAGCTATTTGTAACTCATCGCGGTATACGTATCCCCATCTAGCGAGACCCAAGCACATTAATTGGTCAGAAACTTGTACCACGTTCGAAAAGAGCAGATATATGCTAATCTAAGGTGTTCTTGAACGCGATAGGTGTTGAGATGCGACAAACATTTACACGAGCCTGTTGAGCAAAATGTTCAAAGAAATGTTCGAGCAAAATCGCGTACAAAAAAACACACGTAAATTTTGGAGAGAATGTTGAGCAAAATTTGTTTGAAGAAATGTTGGTAATAAAAATTTCTTACAAATTTAAATTTTATAGTTTTATGGGAATTCATTGAACTTAACTGAAAATAGAAAGACTAAGTTTTAAAACAAGGTATTTTTAATTAAGTGCTTTCCGACGGAAAAACGATTTGACGTCGAAATTCACATTTTACCTCATAAGCTACTTCGATTGATCTGATTTGTATAGGGGTTGTAAAAAAAACGAGCATCAAAAAAAAAATAAAAATTGGCACTTATTTATTGCTGTTGCTGGGTTAGGAGAAGGTAAAAACCGTAGACTAGTGAGAGGGGGTTTTGGTCAAATGAACATTGACACACAAAATTACAGCAGTGTTTGACAACTACTCTCCAGAACAGTTCTCTAAAAATATCCACCTGCATTTTAAAAAGTAATTGCTTCGAAGACATTTCCGTTTTCTTTTTGTAATGAAAGAAAACCAAAAAAGTTAGAGAAAAAAATTAAATGTTATTACCTCCTTTAATCATTAACTATTTTAACATTGCATATGACAAAACTGATAGCCAATAATAATGTTTCGCTTGCCGTCGCCTTTTTTTCACAAAAGTTTAAAATAAAAGTTGGTGTTTCATTTTTTTAAAGAATTGAGATCACTGATCACTGATGTCAAATTATATTTATTCTCATCTTTAAAAATATGTTTCCAAAATAGATAGCAATAACTTGCTCAAAAATTTACCCGAACAAAATGTTCAAAGAAAAGCTCACAAAAATGTTCGCGCAAAAAATTTCTGATCTTTTGCACGAGCTTTTATTTGAGCATGTTCGTCTGTGTAATTGCGCCTTTAGGTATCACGTATCGTTACGGCACACGTATATAGAGAGACATAAAGCTATTTGTAACTCATCGCGGTATACGTATCCCCATCTAGCGAGACCCAAGCATGTTGATTGGTCAGAAACTTGTAGCACGTTCGAAAAGAGCAGATATATGCTAATTTAAGGTGTTTCTGAACGCGATACGATACGATACGTGTGCCGTAACGATACGTGATACCTAACGCATCTGAACACCTATCGCGTTCAAGAATACCTTAGATCAGCATATTATCTGCACTTTTCGAACGTGGTACAAGTTTCTGACCAATTAATGTGCTTGGTTCTCGCTAGATGCGAATACGTATACCGCGATGAGTTACAAATAGCTTTATGTCGCTAATATCTTGTATCAAGGTCTTATGATCTTGAATAGGGCCAACTCCACTGAACTCTTGAATTAAGACTATTATTCTCTCTAGAAAACCAAATGGCTCTTAAACGAAGCGTTTCTATCTTGTTTCAATTCCGACGTTAAACGAAGGAAGTTAAGTTTTGCCTTTAGGCAAGAGACCCTTTTTTCAGTACAAAGAATAAATTCTCCCAAAAGCACTGAAAAAAAGGATCTTTTAAGTCAAGGAAATTTTGGATGAGGTCAACCGCCCTAAGTTCTTGACTATTGACACTTGGAGCAAGATGACAATATCTGGCCTCAAGAACCTTATTAAATCCTAAACTATCGATCCACACAAAATAAAAAATACATTAAGCCCCCATCTTTTTGCACATGACATCAGTCAGGGTCGAAATATTGCTTATAAAGAGCAAAATACAACAACAAAACACACGAATTCGGAGACGGGTATTAAGATCGCGACTACACAACATTGATTTAATTTTAATGAAGGATGCCCTGGCCTGTTCGGTTCTTGCACGGAGTTTTTTATGTTTCCCCAGTTCTCCTTGGCAAGTAAAGCAATGTTGCCCTGATAACAATATTGATTAAGATAACGATCGTTATCTAATAACGACAGTCCATTATTATCGGCCTCCAGGCATTTCTTATCCATTACTTACACGTTGGAATAGGAACTTTAACACCCTGTAAACGGTGGTGTACAAACGGACTCATATCAACCCCATTTATTTATTAGATCAGTTATAGAAATCGTGCGCTTGTGAATATGATATTTTCTAGCTAATTGTGGGCCAAAAAAAAAGTTTCTAATTTTGATTTATTGACAGACCGAAACGTATTTTTCTACAAAAAAAATTGCAGTGAACAAAACATCGGCGTGCGGTCCGTGGAAGCAAGGGAAGCATCCCATAGAAAAACATCATCTTCTTAAGCGTAATTTTTACCATTGTATTAAACATGCTAAAAATTATTTTAAATATCAAGCCCATAACAAATGCGGTCTTGACTCAGACCGAGTCACAGCAGAACGTCTGTGCGCGTGTCGTGTGCGCGCAGCTTTTTACTATTGTAGAAAAAATCCTTAGAAGCCCAAGTAACAATTTTTAGTTGCCATAACTAAGAAATACACTAAAATTAACGTTGCACATAGTACAAAAACTAGTCATCTGTGCAACGGCCGCTATCATGGACGAGAAAACGACGCCACACCGTTGTTATTAACTGGAGTAAATTTGGAAACCCTCTAACAACGTTTATTTTTACTGGAATATTAGGGAGTAAAATCCACGCCACTCTACTTGAACGTAACTTCCAGCAACCCCATTGGTCAGATCCAACAAAAGTTGTCAATCGCACGTCGAGGTGGTGTATCATTACGTCGCGTGGCCTGACCCGGTAGCTGAAATCGCGAACCAATGAGAGCGTGGATTTCAGAGCTATGTTACGTTTACGCGGTGGTTTGACCTTTACCCTCTATTGTGTGTTTTTCAACGACCGCAACGAACGCCGCCAAAACGTTGATATTTAACCAGAGTTAATTAATTTACGTTCTCTCAACGTTTGTCTTTACGAGAGGGCACCTCCTTAGTCGAAAAACGGTTAGGTTTTTAGTAAACCAAGAAATGATTATTGCCACCATACTGTTTCCTTTTCCTGATTTGCGCCAATACGCCATTGGTGTAAATCATTAAAAAAAATCTTGTTTTCTTGTTGGATTTTCATGATTTTTTAGTTCATTTAAGTAATTTTGAAGTATTCTTTTAGACTGGCAACAGTTTAAAATAGTTTTAAAGCATTTTTAAAATTTTCAGTATTTAGATAAAAAAAATTATTTAAAGTCAAAGTGTTCATAAAGAAGAGAGAGTAATAAAAATGCAAATTTGGATAAATCTTGTACTGAGTGATCAATCACTTTTTATTCTCTTTTAAAAATTTTCTAATGTACCTCAGGTAAAAATAACAATACATCCAGAGGGCACTTCAGTCGTAGTCGCTTCGGCGACGGTGTGGAAACGTTGCGACTCTATTCGTAGGCAACGTCAACACAACTCAAAAAATCTCCACCAAATTGGTGCAAAAGCGAGTTGCTAGAACGTTTATGCGCTGTTTTCACGCAACTTTAAGTCGCCTTTGGCAAGGTTAAAACGTCGACAAATTGTTCCTTGGGAGCTATCCCCGCTGTTAGGTCTCTGTAGCCTGCAGCTATAATACACCGGCAGCAGCAGTATCACATAACACGTCACGGTTCCTAGAATAGATATGGTCTAGTAATTTTTCCTCACTCTTCAACCGATGACGACACAAAGATAGTAGCTGATTTTTGTCCGCCATTTAAAAATTTTATGAAGGCTTGACAAATTAAATTAACTTTTCGGATTTTTCTTTTTTTTTGTTTAAATGATTGATGCACGACCTATTTTTTGCTTGTATCTTTTATTATAAACTTTTGTGTATAAATAAATATATTTTTTGGCCTGGATGCGTTGATCTTTCACCAATTAGAAATTGAGTTCGAGTTCGTATTTCAAAAGTTAGGTGATGTTGTTTTTATTTTTTTTGTGTTTTGGAAGCTATTTTATTTTGTACTTGATTGTTGCCAGGCATTTTTGGGAGAGTGATTATTTTATTATTTAAAAGGAAAGACTTGTTGTGCATACTATGTGCAATAAATCGAATTGCAAATTTAAAACTATAAGATGCCTTGTTTCTTTGGTTGTTTCATTATTTAATGATGAGCCTTGTCACTAAAAAAAAAACGCATAAATGCAGCTACCTATGACGAAAATAATGTAAGTAATATCACAGGGTATTTAATTAGAGCCCAAAGAAAAGAAATGATGAACAAATACAATTTTTATTACAAAAAAATCAATAAAGAAAGCAGCTGATATCTTTCTGTTAAAGAAAAAATACTAGACCGTGTTTATTCCAGAGACCGTGATAACACGTATGTTTTGTGAACATCATAGATTAGATCTTTTGCACCCTTGATTCTTGGTTCCACAAAAGGATGCAAAAAACAACTGTGTTTCACAATATTTAAGAACTGGCACTGTCAAATAAATTAAATAACAACATTAAAAAAATCTTACCAGAGAAGTTTTATTTTTATTAAGTCTCTTTTCAAGCAAGGCCAACATTACCTGAAAAAAGTTAAGTTTTGACGGTTAAAACTAACAAAACTAAAGTATTAATAGCTTTAAAATGAATATTTACGGTGCTTAGTGTGAGGAGAAGGTAAAAACCGTAGAGAAGCATCCCAGCAAACACAGTTTCCTCGGACCTTCGTCGGCCCGATGTCGATTGCCGAATTTTCCGTCATCGGGACGACGTCAATTTAAGACATCGAACCAGCAGTATTTCTTGTCCGCTTTGCGATGTAGACCCAATGTATGTTTGCAGACGCAGCGTTAGACTGTAGCCCGCCGTCGGACCAATATGGTAAATTTTACTTTTTGCTACCATCGGTAGTATTAAGGTCCGATATGGTTTAAACACATGGTACCGACTATCCGCCCATAAAGCTGCTTAATTTGGTCGATCTAACGTAGGCAAACTGGTCTTGGCCCAACATCGGTAAACTATTCATGTCCGACATTGGTTTCCTAAAGCGGTCCAACGTCGGCGAATGACAAAGGTCCGTCCACGGTCCGTCGGTGGTAGCTTAAAGCGGTCCGACAATGCCAAACCACAAAGGTCCGATAATGGGTGGATATTAAGGCCCTACATCAGCCTCTTAAAGCGGCCCGACGTCGGTTATTGACGAAGGACCGTCGGTGGTTGCTTGACACGATCCGACATTAGCAAACTACAAAGTTTCGATAATGCGGGTGCTTAACCAGCTGGTTTAAGTGGCAGAAGAGGTGATTCTTGTAGAGAAGTACCACCATCATGTCAAGTCCGAATTCTAGTTTTGAAATATCTTTGCTCATTGTATATATAATATTATCTTCCACTGTACTACTAGAAGAAACTATTAAGCAGTTTAAAAATTTTAAGGTAACGTAATCGGACCATCGTCAGTTGCCGATTCTCGACCAATCAAACAAAGTTCCAATTGGACCATCGTCGGCCCTAAAGCAGATAAAGTGGTCGTCAGCACAAAGTCGACTATAGTAAGTCGGGCCAGTGTCAGTTGCCGATTCTCGACCGATTAAAGAAAGTTCCTATCGGACCATCATTGGCCCTAAAGCAGATAAGGTTTGTATAATATCAACTATGCCATCGTCAGTTGCCGATTCTCGTTCGATTAAACAAAGTTTCAATCGGAACGTCGTCGGCCCTAAAGCAAATAAAGTGGGCGTCGGCATAAAGTCAACTGTACTAATTCGGACCTCCGTCAGTTGCCGATTATTGACCGAAAACTGAAAATCGCAATCTGTCCAACATCGGGTAAAAGTGTATTCGCCGATGCCGACACACTGCCGACGTTGTCGAAATTGGCCCGATTCAATGCCGACGATTTGTGTTTGCTGGGAAACCATCTAATTTATGTGAAATTTTACTTCTCTGCCTCTTTCGGTTTTGGAGATATTAGGGTGGTCTCGAACTGTCAAACGCTGCGTTCCGACTTTTTCAAACCCCTCCCCCCCCCCCGGGGTCCTAAAAAAACTACTTTTCAATACAGTTTTTTAAAAATATACACCGGCATTTTAAAAAGTAATTACTTCGAAGAGTTTTTCTGTTTTCTGTTCTCTTGTTTTTTTATTATTTATAGGATACCAAAAACCAACGTACCGAATTTATTAGTTTTGTTACTTCAAATATTAAAACAGAGATCTAAAATCGTGGCGAAGATTTTATCGCGCACATAAACGAAGTATAAACTTGGAAATCACCCTCGCTTTTATTAAGTTCTCCAATATAAGTCAGCAAATCGGGCAAGGTTAGTAAAAAGACATGCCTAATGAAAATAAACGAGCTTCGGAGCTTTATAGTACTCCCTTTATAAGGCTTTAATGGCTTAACAACTGCTCCTTATTATATAGTCTGGGAGCCAGGTTTACTCGATCATTTATTTTGTTTAAACGAACTCCTATCGTTTGTCAAACCAGGAATTTATCAGAACGTATTTAATAAAATCTTTTATCGTTAGAACGATTCACCATTAAAACTAAAATTTGTTAAAACAATTTTTTATCCCAACCTTATTTCTTCAAACCCACTCAATAATAAATTCGAAATTTATAATACCCGTTTTTAATCGAACCATTGTTCATCACTCATTCAATACCAAACTCGTAATTTGTAAAACCCATTTTTAATCAAAGCCGGAATTTGTCAAACTTTTATTTTTCAAAACCGGAATTCGTATATTGAACGCTACCTGTACATGGTGTTTGTTTATAATGTGTCGGCATCGGCGACTACACTCTGGGCCGATGTTGGTCAGATTGCGATTTTCATTTTTCGGTCAATAATCGGCAACTGACAGATGTCCACATTACTACAGTCGACTTTATGCCGACAACACTTTAGGACCGACGATGATCCGATTGGAACTTTGTGTAATCGGTCGAAAATCGGCAACTGACGATGGCCCGATTTACTATAGTCAACTTTATGCCGACGCCCACTTTATTTGCTTTAGGGCCGACGACGGTCCGATTGGAACTTTGTTTGATCGGACGAGAATCGGCAACTATAACGATGGTCCAATTTACTATAGTCGACATTATGCCAACGCAAACCTTATCTGCGTTAGTGCCGATGATGGTCCGATTGGAACTTTGTTTGATTGGTCGAAAATCGGCAACCGACGATGGTCCGATTACGTCACCTTCAAATTTTTAAACTGCTTAATAGTTTCATCCTAGTATGTAGAGATGGCGCTAATGTCACTATGTTTCCTGTACAGTGGAAGATAATATTATATATATATATAATGAGCAAAGATATTTCAAAACTGGAATTCGGACAAGATGGTGGTACTTCTCTACAAGAATCACCTCTTCTGCCATTTAAACCAGCCCGACTGGTTAAGCACCCGCATTATCGAAACTTTGTAGTTTGCCAATGTCGGGCCCCTTTAAGCTACCACCGACGGAGCTCCGTCAATCGCCGACATTGGACCGCTTTAGGAAACCAATGTCGGACTTGAATAGTTTACCGATGTCGGGCCGAGACCAGCTTGCCTACGTTAGACCGACCAAATTAAGCAGTAATGGGCGAATGGTCGGTACCAGTCTAACGCTGCATCGGCAAACATACATTAGGCCTACATCGCAAAGCGGACAAAAAATACTGCTGGTTCGATGTCGTAAATCGACCTCGTGCCGATGACGACAAATTCGGCTATCGACATCGGACCGACGAAGGCCCGAGGGAACCGTGTTTGCTGGGATACCAAGGGCAACAAAAAAAAGTTGTTATAGCTCTTAAGTTCGTTGTAATTTGCCAAGAAGTTTTTGAATTTAGACCTGCCCTTTATTTTTAATAATAAAAAAGATACTGAGTGTTCCAGTTATAAACAAACACCCTGTACAAGTACGCTTCGACGCCATGCCACCTACATGTACGCCTCCGTTCAATTTAGCAAAAATTTCTAATAAACAACGGGTCTTACGAATTCCTGTTTTGAAAAGTAATAGTTTGACAAATTCCGGGTTTTATTAAAAATGGGTTTTACAAATTAAGAATTTGATATTAAATGAGTTTGATGAGCAATGGTTCGCTTAAAAACGGGTCTTATGAATTTCGAATTCATTATTGAATGGGTTTAAAGAAATAAGGTTCGGATACAAAATTGGTTTACCGAATTGCAGTTTCTATAGTGAATGATTTTACGATTAAACTTTCTTTTATGTTGTGGGTGTTGTGGTGGGATAAACCGTAGTACTTGTGCTCTTTTCAGTTTCTAGTCAAAATCTTTCAATATTATATACTAATTGTAATTCGGGCTTGAAGCTTTTGAAAAGTGTGTATATTTCGTTCTGAAGGTACAATTTATATTTACTCTGGCTTCCCCTCGATTTGGGTGAATCGACACAATCAGCTTGTATGCATCTTCACCCTCGCAACACTTTTTAAAACCATTATTTTACGGTGCACTACTAATAGCTTTCACCACTATAGCTATAGCAGTACATACGGGGTGTCCCAACAAAAACGAAACAGAGGCGTTTTTGAGTATTGCGAGAACGATTTTCAAAATACCATCGAACACGTCGATTTGTTAGGTAAACAATTTGGCGACGATTTTACAAACATATTATTTTTGTAAATTTTCTATCATTTACCTGCAATGCAAATTCTCTGGTTTGCTTTTTAAAACATGGAGAAACACCTTATTTGTATTCATATACTCACAGGTGATCCCAACATTTGACTGGCCGCGATATTGAAACATCACTTGGGTACTATAAACGCTTTTTTATTGACAAAATGGTAGCGTCATTTTGGTTTTTTTTTAATTTTTTTTGAAGATTTGTGTACAAAAATTGCAAAAACATATTAAGCAGTATGTGCCCGAGGGAACCTCAAGTGCTTTTTTAATTAAATATGAATTTAAATAAACTTTAATGTGAAAAATAAAAAAAAATATTCTGTTTTTGAAAAAAAAACTATGAAAAGAAAAGAAAAAACACCAAACAACTACAAAAAAAACCTGGATATAGTATCATAGATAAAATTTAAATCGGTACCCACATGACGTCATAACGCCATATTGTAAATCTTAGGCTTACCTGTAAGTATAAGCGAGGCGTATTGATTTTTATTCACAAATTCACAATTTTAATTCAATAAATAATTCATAATATGTAGGTACACATCTGTTCATAAAAAAAGAGGACACGTAATTTGACATCTGAGTACTTAATGGCCCCGTTTTTTTTTTAATACAAGTGTACATAGAAGAAGTTAAAAAACCTCCAAATCAGTTACTTCAACCGAAAATAAACTAAAACACAAAAGATCAAAAGATCTTGGGTGGAAATAACGAAAATTCAAACTTGGATGAGTATTCCACAAGGAACACACAAAAGATCAAAGCGAAAAGAGAAATGAATAAACGATGTTTCGCCCTGGGTAACCACCGTGGGCTCATCAGTAGTTTCACTGGTCACCCTCCACTATACATCATTAAACACCATCATACACTTAGATTTCCAACCTTGAACCACTCACAAATAGGCATCGTTCCGCACTGGTACTCACTTATCCAAGTTACCTAATACGAATTCGTCCTGGCGTGTTAACATTTCCAGTAGGATTATGCTCCTAAGGCAATTAAAACAAAAAAGAAGTTAAAAAACCTCCAAATCAGTTACTTCAACCGAAAAGAAACTAAAAAACAAAAGATCAAAAGATCTTGAAGTAACTGATTTGGAGGATTTTTAACTTCTTCTTTGTTTTAATTGCCTTAGGAGCATAATCCTACTGGAAATGTTAACACGCCAGGACGAATTCGTATTAGGTAACTTGGATAAGTGAGTACCAGTGCGGAACGATGCCTATTTGTGAGTGGTTCAAGGTTGGAAATCTCGTAAACAAACTGATGCAGCCACTGGAGAGGACAATATTTTTCCCTAAATCTATCGACTGATCGCGTTTCAAAACGATTTATGAGTGACTTGATGGGTCTATTTTAGTTTAATGTCTTTGGTTCGGACACACCTCTTTGGTAGGTTGAGTTTTACCACCAGAATTGGAAAGTGAGCCAACTGATACCCTATTTTAAAGATCTTTCAAAGTAACCCAATAAACATTTTTCTGACTTCCAACCAAATTTGCACCAATCGCGACGTCACTTTAGGTAAAGAATATTATAGTTCTTTAAGCGCGACCAAATTTGCATCAATCGCGACCTCACTTTAGGTAAAAAATATTGTAGTTCTTCATACGACCTCGAATTATTGTCGTGTTTTCGTTGGCATTTGGAAGTCTTCACCGGAGACGTCATCCGACGGTCACCAACTTGGAAGTGATTTCTAGTAAAATTTCCGGCGTTTCAGTGTTGTTGGTAGCGACGTTTTCGAGTGGAAGTAATTTTAAGTAAAAAATTCCGTCGTCTGAACGTCGTTGATGTCTTTCCTTGTTCATTTGGTTAATTTTTCTGAACAGATTCCTACCTCGGTTCAACGTCATGCCGCAACGATGAATTTCGCAAAAAAAAAGTGACGAACTTGTCTGTTGGGAACCTAATCTCACTTTTAGGTTATGAATTTGGAAATTAAAAAAAAAACGTTTTTTGAAAATATGCCTAAAAAGAACTACGGCATACTAACACATTTTATAGAAAAGGGAACAAACTACTTATGGATATAAAAAACACAGTGGTAAGTAAAGCCAAAGAGGTATTTGCCCAGTCTTGATTTACTTATTTTAAAGATAGTAATTTTTGGCACCTACCTATTGTTGGTAATGTGTACGTGTCGTCAGCCAGCGTGTCTTATTGAGATAAATACTTAAATTAGGTTATACAGATTTCAGGACTGGGTCAGCGCTCCGTCTTAGATCTACTTTATTGTTCTTGTGCAAATATCTGAATTCTTACCTTAGATATTTTTAGGCATTACCAAAAACGTTAGAGCCAAACGTCATTCGGTGGGAGAATTTTAGTAGTTCAAATGACTCAAGGTCGCAATTTTGTCGGGCATTGGAATTCTAATCTGCAGACGTCGATGAGACGTATTTTTGTGGGGTTCTGGTTAACCGACGCAGGCAAATTAGGTGCATTGAGTAACTACGCCATTTTTTTGCTAAACGGAGAATATGATGCTGGCCGCCATTAAAAAAAGTTTCGCTTTTTTTAGATTTTAGCGGTTATCTTTGATCAAATAACATAATTTTTGTAATTTTAATGCTAGTTTTTATGATATGTATTAAAACTTCAAATTTGCCTTATTTTTGAAGCCTACGCATTTTTTTCCACCTAACCTTACTATATTTATCAGTAAAATACCCGTCACATGGAAATTTCGATGTGGAACTTTCCTCAAAAGTCAATTATTATCAATGTTACTTTGTCAAGTTGTCCGATTTTTCTCTAGTACATTTCTAGTAAAAAAATTTTAACGTCAGTTTTAATAAACTCTCTTGCTTTATGGTTGGTCGGAAGCCGACGTCGTTACGACCCAAATTCGTACGCTCCATTTAGGTAGAAATTTGGGTCGTCGGGTCGCCTAAAGCGACGTCGCTGTCACGTCCAAATGTTTATTGGAAAGCTAAAATTCTACAGGTAAATTTCCTCCTCATAGGAATGTATCCTAAAAGAAAAAATGAAATGACAAAATGTACTAATAACGAAAATAAAATCAGCTTGTCCCGGTATTTTTAAAAAATAAACTTTTAATTTTTCTTAAAAGAAAACGATTTTTGCGTTGGTCCATGCAACTATAAAAGTGAATCTTTAACAAACTAATCGATATTTGAGAGAGCTTTAAAATAAGGTATCACTTAAACTCACCCCTCGAAAGGCGTGTGTCCTACGAAAATTCCAATATAACCAAAAAGTGGTCCTTTTTCAGAACAAATGAACTTTTTCTCTCTGTTTTGTTTGCATTGGTACTCCCTGTATATATGGGGTGTGTTTCGATAACTACCAGAGCATTTATTTGGATTAGTTGTGTTTAGAAGGAATTAACATAAAATTATTTGTGGGTCTATCAAAATTACCAGTAACTTTTTGCTCTATTATAATTAAGCTTTGGGTAATCTCAAAAGTAGTTAGCAGTAAAGCAGATGAATTTTTTTAATCCTAATAGCATTTAATTTTGAATAAATTGAATTAGCAAAACCATAAAATCTAAAAAAAATCCCAAAATTTTGTAACTCATTTTTAGTGAAAATAAAAAATCTTTTTTTATGCGGTTCCCAATAGCCTCGATACTATGTATGGATAGCTAATAAAAAAACTTGTAAAAAATGCAGTGGTGTGCACTCAAATATGCGCCCAGAAAAAGTAAGCAATAAGACTATGCACAAAGCATGGAATTAGTCCCAAAATTCGATTTTTTCGAGTAATTTTGATTTTTTTTAATAGTTTCCAAATATGCTGCTATTGAAAAATGTACAAGAACCACATTGACATCTCTTGACAAATTTTTACTATAAAAATTTAGGATATTGATTTGAACTCAAAAATCCTAAACCCATATTACACACAACACTCTTACCTTTTTTTATAACCTACAGGTTTTAAATAAAACACTCAAGCAATAAGGATTTATAATTTATTTATATATTTTTATTTACACTATAGTACATTTCACAACCATAAAAACCTTGTTTAAAACAAAATAATGATTTATACAATTTTTATTTTAGCTTTCAAGCAACCAACAGGAAATATAAATACAAGAATAATAAATAATTAACCACAATAGTCATTATTGCTAAATTTCTTGTTTTACATGATGAAATAAGCGTATACTGTACATACAGGGTGTTCATTTTAACACATCTTAAAAACATCCTCCTTTAGCTAAACAAACTTCTTTAAGATTTCCTTCGCCACCTGAAGGACGTCTTTAAGAAGCACAATGTTACAAAATATAAAGTCTTAAAGACGCCGCCCTAAAAACGTCTTTTAAACATTCCGAAAAAAACCTTCGATTTATTATTAGATCTTTCTATAGGCAAAAATTTAAATCATTTTGATGTCCATATAAGAAGATTTTTAGAACTTAGGTTCTAAAATTTGCTAAGACCTCAGTGGGTCTATTCTTGAATCGAGAGAAAATTTGCTCCCAAGGAGTCGAATTCTCTCGCTACTATGCATCTCATTAGTCCAAATCTTCGGTTAAAATCTCTCAGTTTTGCCCGATCTTGATGGAAAGTAATTCTCTTAGTCAAGACCAATAGAATTACTTTCGATCAATATCGGGCAAAAGTGAGAAAAACCGATTTAAACTGAAAATTTGGACCAATGAGATGCATAGTAGCGAGAGAATTTAACTCCCTGGGAGAAAATTTTCTCTCGATTCAAGAATAGGCCCCCAGAAGAGTCGATGACTCTCCTGTTCCGTTTTCTTTTTGTCGCGGTTACGGTTAACCTTGGTCCTAAAATTTCCCAGAAGTATAAGCAAAAGAAGCAGACCTCGATTGTGTAATATCTTTGAACATTGTTTAAATTTACAGATAATTGTTTATATTACATTTATATACTCAAAAGTTTTTAATTTTTATGAATTTCCGGATTATACTCAAATTTTCATATCAAAAATGGTATGACGTCATGTATTAGCTGACATGAACAGAAAAAATCGATGTAGGCAGCGCATCCTGTCATGTTCGATGCTTTGAGAATCAGAACCAGCCTATTTTGCCGGTTCAGAATGGTTGCGGTTCTAAAGGTATGGATCTTCACAGGATGTGCTATCTACGTCCATTTGTTCTGTTCATGTCAGCTAGTAGATGACGTCATAGCATTTTTGATGTAAAAATTTAAGTATAATCCAGAAATTCATAAAAATTAAAAACTTTTGATTATATACACATGTAAGCATAAGCAATTATCTGTAAATTTAAACAATATTCGAAGATATTGCACAATCGAGGTCTCCTTATTTTGCTTATACTTCTGGGAAATTTTAGGACCAAGGTTAACCGTAACCGCTACAAAAAGAAAACAGCTCTGTGCGTCGCGCATAAAAAAACATTTTATAGAGAGTAATACGAAAGGCCGAACCAAAGAAAGCAAGATAGAAATGCATGGTAATAAAATGTTAAAGACTAAATCATCAGTTATTAATTATTTACAAAATGAAGGGAAAATTTGACGCCCTAATAAATTTACAGAAAAGATTTGTGGCGTAGAGGGAATAAATCGTAAAAAAGTTTTTCCCCGACCAGGATTTGAACCCGGGACCTTTAGAATACCAGTCTAATGCTCTACCATCTAAGCTACCGAGGAAGCCTTGCGATAAAAATTGTTGAATATTCATGTGAGTCCCATAATCTAAACAATATGAAAGACGGAATTTTTACCTCGTTTTTAGAATATTTATTTATCTAACAAGTGCGGAAAGTGATATTTTAGCGCACGCGACGGCTCGGTCGGTAAAGCCGGCCTTTGCGGTAAAGACACTTTGTGCATGTGTTAGGTACCAATTTTTACCTATAAGCCTTAAATTTCCCCAAAAAGAAATATAAATATCTGTATTTTAATTTTCTGAAATAAACGTAGTCACTTTACTGCACAGTGTGTGTGCGCTAATAACAACTTTACCGCACAGTATGCGGTAAAGTACAATCTTCCACATCCAAAGGAGTGTTGTAAAGTGCACTTTACCGCACGCGAGTGAGTAAAAGTAATAAAACTAAAATGTATTTTGATTTGTTATTGAATATAACTATATTTCAAGGATATAATTTTTTTTTAAGCTTACCAATATTTTTCGACATTTGTAAGAGATAAAGCTAAATTATATTAAAAATCAAAATGTTTTTTTATTATCAAATGAGAAATCTGTGTTTAATTGAAATGATAATCGAGTAACGATAAGTCTGCCCGAATTTTTAAATATATTTCCCTGACGTAGGTATATAAAATTAATTAAAAAAAATAAGCAGCTAAATTATGGGCCAATACAGGGAAAAATCTCTTAGTTTTACAAATCACGTTTTATTTCCAAAAATTGCGGTGTCATTTTTCTCATTTTTTTAAAATTTCTATAGGATGTTAATGAATTATTACATCCCCGGCTAAAAAACTCGTTCGTTCATAGAGACGGGAGAAAAAGTTATATTCGGTCCAATAAGTTAAAAAATAATCATGTGGGTAGGACCAGTACTGATAAGGACCAGGACATTTGAGACCAGTCGATCATGACACTATGACACAACTACCTATACCTATGGCAAATTTTTAAAAATTGGGTAGGTGCCTATTGCTTGAGCTCTTGAACTGAAGCGAGGGGAGAGGGCGGGTTAATAGGTTTTGAGTTAGTGTATACGAAACAAAAATAAATATTTTTAAAGGCAAGTTTCATATAGTCTCATTAACAGATTTTTTTCAAAATTAACCCTTAAATGCTCCGCAGGCAAAAATTTTGAAAAAATTACACTAAAATGCTATTTTTTACGAGTTTCAAACGTTAATGCCAAAAAAATTGTTTAAAATTAAACAAAATTATAACAATATTTATTACTGGTATAGCCCCGCAGGCAAAAATTTTGACAAAAAAAAACATTTTTTTTTTTATATTTTGATCTCTTAGGTTTTTTGTAAAATAATTTTGAAAAAGTAGATTGGGTTAGATGCCAAGAAAGGGTGAGTTGCGGTGGTTTTGAATGCTGGTGAGAAAAATTCCTTAGAATTAAACTAAAATTGTAACAATTAATGACGTCATAGCACCACAGGAAAAATTTTTAAAAGGTAAAAAAATTGGGGGAGCTACCGCTCTTCCTGGGGCCCTTGATCATGATTAGGGACCTTATGGGAGGGTTTTAACTCCAAACCCCCCCCTGGCTACGCCACTGAGTAAAAACCACACAATTTGACATAAAAAAAAGTTGATCGGTATGCAATCTTGGAGATTTACAGACTTTTTGTTGAAAAACCTAAGGTTTGGTACAAATAAAAGCCTGGTTGTAGGAAAACTTAAAAATTCATTTTTTGTGGCATCGAATTTAAGTAAAACTGCCAGATGCTATAGTTTTATTCTTTCATCTTCTCTGTCTTTCCTTGTCAGTCTTCTGTAGTTGACCTATTTTTCGAAAAATTCGAAACCCTGCGCAATATGTATAAACGACTACTTGGAAAATGCAAAACTGTTTATATTAATTATATTTTACCCAAATGACTTAAAAATTTAATTAACTAACCAATTCAGTTCTCCTCAACTTTGGTGCATTGCCGTTTTTCTACTTTGGTGATTCCTTTAAAGCTTCAGTTGACGCTTAAATATGTCGGTGCAATTGGCTATAATTAACGCATTTACTCATTCAGGGCCTACATAAACAAGTAGGCTACGACCAAACGTTTGTGACGTCATGCAACCCCACAATAACCTCACTATTTATTGTTCTGTCACAAAAGTTTCTGGTGATGGTGCGTTCATTTATGTAGTCTCTGATTCGCATTTATTTATTTTGGTGCATTTGACAATGTCATTTTGAATAAACAACCTGATCCGAAAATTAGTTTATAAAACTAAAATCACGTATCAAAAACAATCTACCGGGAAAATCTCAATAGTTCAAAGTTTTTAAAACATCACATTTCCGTGACTAACATTAACTATCGCAAAGTAAATACCTATAGAACAGAGGCGCAATGCTTATGAAGGTACAATGCTTAGGAAACTGATAACAACGTTAGCTTTACCCACCAAATTAACAGCGGATCGGTTTATTCTTGCACCTTTTTATTCCCTAAGTATTTACTTTATGTTACCTATACTTAATATACATGTATTCTGTTACCACCATACCCTCGGTTGACTGTACATAAGATGGTGAGGAGGAGGTGGGTGGTTGGCGATAAAGGAACCAATATGACTAGTTGCGATTTGCAGTTCTTCCTGAGGTTTCGACGTACCTCCCAGGCAAGGTTTACCGTCTCTTACCAGTACAGGAACGGCCACTCTACGTGGAGAGGGAAGAGTATTGTTGGCTTGTTGATCGTGCATGCCCTTTTCGTGTTGGGCTCTTTTCGTCTTGTACCTGAAACAAATAATTTATTAACTATAATAAAGGAAAATTCTCAGTTTGCAGTAAGCATGAGCCAGAAACAATGGAACATATTCTGTTTTCGTGCCCACTGTACAGCTGCTTAAGACACCGTCACTGTCAAAAACATGGTTGTTTTTCAAGACCTTCTTAAAAATATTATCCCTAAATTGGCCAAAAAGGTGCCGCACGTTATTATTAATAGAGAGATTTTGGTCAGGTTTTTTGTCAGTCGGTTACCCTTACCTTTATTCTGGGCAGGCGCAGTAGCGCTCTGTCAGGCTGTTACATTTATTAAAGGCAACTACCTTTACCGTTAAAAAGACAACCAACCAAACTTGATGTGATTCTGTGGTGGAAGATTTTTAGGTTATAAAAGTTTATTTTGATTAAAAAAAATTTGTCTATTTGGATTTTATTTTTTGTTAACCGTGTTTATAGTAGTAGTAGGGTGCCTTTTTACCGTTTTTTTTTTTGGTAAACAGGTGACTAAGTTCAAGTAAGTGTGCAGAGGCTCCTTTTCTTCTATTAGTCCACCAAAAATATCTTGTAAAATCATTTGCCTGACTGTTGGGGGATCCGTCTCCCAATCCTATCACAAAATTAATATTTTCCGCCATGATATGGTTAGAAAAGCCAATAAAAAAAGTCTTGAGAAAAAAATAACAAAAGTCAATAAAAAAGTAAGGTTATGTTTACCGCCAAACGATTGACTACGTTCAAAAGCTCTATTTTTAACCTTTGGAAGTTACCTTTATTTACAGTAACGGTAACCATAAGAGTAACGAAATTTACCGTTAAACTTCCTGACCAAAATCTCCCTAATATATATAATAATAATACATAAGATAGAACCAGAAAACTACTGGAAAAGGTTAATTTTTATTCCAATTTTGGATTTTGTTTTAAATTAAATGTTTTCAGAACGTTTAATGGACTCGATCGTTTTTGAAAAACGAGTATATAAGGTCAGGCTCAAAACTCAAAGAATTGTTTATTTTATTTCTTTCTTATTATAAATTGGTAAAGCATACTCCTTTCTGTTTTCAAGCTGTTAACGTTGCAAAAATTTGTTTATTTATATATATATTACATTAAGTGTAAAAAAAATCTCGGGTGCGATGATTAGCATCCAAAAAGATACTTTTTTGTAATTTTTTTTGTTTTTAAATTTTGGTTTTGGACATATTAGGGTGGATTTGAATTTTTGGGATCCCTGTATTTTAATATGTTATAGAGGGGGTCCCAATGAGCAATTTTCGTCATGTGCACTTCATTTACGTCAAAACTAAAGATAGAATAATAATGGTTTTTGCAAATCTGATTCACACATAACGACCTATCGTATGTGTACAGGGTAAGCCAAAAAATACGCCTGAAATTGCTCAAAATCCCTTATTTTAGAAGCACATATGACGCTTGTAGGAGCAGCGAAAAAAAAATTGTTTTTGATAAGGGATGCACACAAAATGAGCGATAAACTTCTAAATATGTACAGAGTACGCCAAAACATTCGAAATACGCTTTTTTACAAAGAAACTACCAATCCAAACACTTATTTTATTCATTATTTTTTGTAATGTTAGTTTACAGACCACTACAAACACATTTTACCTTAATTCCGGATATCGTATATTTACATGGTGAGTCAACAAATATTTTTGAAATTGCTCCAAATCCCTTAGTTTTAAACTTGATTTAACGTTTAAATAATTATCCCTCTCCATCTTAGAATTGAGACCAGGTCCACCCTTGCATTAGCCTGAGTTATCTGGCGAAATGTTTATGTTTTAATATGTTTCCAGACGTAACCTTTTGTGGCGGCTATTATCTTTTTAAAATATAAGACGCAAGTAGTAGTGAAATACCATCCGTCATTTTAATAGTTATTTATGTACCAAGGGAGAAAAGTGTCATTTTTCTCCCCGCGGTTTGTTTGTTTCCCAAAATCAGGCGGGAAAATGCACTTTACTTCAGAGAAATGTGTTTGATTTACTACCTAATAATACCTACAAGTACGAGCCTATGTAAAATTAAGAAATATTAATATTATTATTTACAATTAAATTAGTATGACAGATAATTAGAATAAAAAGAGAATTATTATTTAGCATATTAAAAACTCTATTACAAATCCATTACTTTGTCTTATTAACAAATCTTTTGAATGTGGTGTTTTTCCAGAACTCCTTAAAAAAGCTATAGTAAAACCTCTTTTTAAAAAGGGAGACCCTTATGATGTCACCAACTTCCAAAAATATATGAATCTGACATGCAGTTATTTAAACTCAAACAATATTATACCAGATTTTCAACATGGCTTCACCACAAACAAAAGCACCGAAACCGCAATATTCTCGTTTGTTAATAAAATTATTGAATTGACCTAAGTAAAGCATTCGACACAATTAATCACAAACTACTACTGTAAAAATGGATAGATATGGAGTTCGAGGTGTTGGAAACTGCTGGTTTACATCTTATCTCTCTGACCGACAACAGGAAGCTAGACTTACCAACAAAAAAGTCACTACAACCTCCAAAATTTTGATAATTGAGTCTGAGTACCGCAGGGGTCTATTCTTGGCCCTCAGCTTTTTAATATTTTTACCTTTGACCTTAAAAAAGCACTTGATGGTTATCCTGTGCACTTAGTTTCATTTGCCGATGACAATAATATTTATATAAAAGCTACAAAAGAAGACTTTGAAGAGGTAGTGAATTCAGTATATTCAATCGTAACACAATGGATGGAAAAAAATAGGTTATATCTCAATCATGAAAAAACAAATGATACAAGATCTACAAGATCAAATCTAGATATAAAACATATCAAAATAAATAATAAAATAGAAATCAAACTATCTAGCGAGGTTAAGCTACTAGGTATATATCTTGATGAACATCTACGTTGGTTAGTTCACATAGACAATTTGTGCAAAAAACTCTCAAGAGCTGGCTATGGTCTTAGCTCGATTTCAAAAGAATGTAGCATAAATATTTGTAAACCTTATACTATGCGATTTTTCACTCACATCTGAGATCAGCAATAATTTAGTGGGGCCAAAGTACTGATTTTGAACGTGTTTTTATTGTGCAGTTAGAATACTTGCTGTTCTCGGATGGAGAGAAACGTGTAGGAATACTTTTAAGGATCGGTCAATCGTCACAGCACCTGGCATCTACATTTATGAGTATGTGATATTTGCAAGAAAAAATATTCATTTGTTTTTAACAAATTCTGTAGACCATACCATACACACAATACAAGATTTAGGAGTAGACTAAAATCAAATCAGCATAAAACGACCATATGTGAAAAATTTTAAAATTGTTGTTTTCTGTATAATAGATTACCTAACGAAATAAAAAACAAACCCCTTAATAAGCACCTTTAAAAAAGATGTAAAAAAACTTATTTTAAATATATCTCCGCATACGTTACAAGAATATCTTCAAGCTATCTAGTCAATTTTTGTTCCAATTTTATATAACTGTTGTTTTTTTTTCCTTTTATTTGTGTTAATAATTGTTATTTAGCTTAAGTTTTTTATATGTCGTCTCTAACTGGGTACTTACTTAGACTTTAATTAATTTAGGAATACTGACTGTATTTCAAATGTTTACCATTTCGAAATAAATCATTTTTTGACTTTGACTTTGACTAAGAAACATACCTATTATAAACACAATAAAATATAATTTATACACCACACACCAGAATGCCAAAATGCCATGCAGATACAGTATAGTGAGCAAAATACATGTTTTCTCTAAAAATATGAAAGAGAGCAACACAACATTCCATTTGTGAAATTTCATGTGTTTTTTAATTACATACGTTACTAAAAGTTTCTATATTAAGTATTACGTGCTGCCTAGCTCTTCTATTAAAAATTTTGATTTTTTTTTATATTTTTTATTTTTACCGTAAATAATAATCAATATAATTTATAAATCTTGTGTTGTTTGGTCTCTGGGTACTGTAATTTATGTTAACATTTAATCTGGCAAAATATCGGTGATTTACTGTTTCCACACCATCCTTTCTCTGATGAAAATATTTTACCACTGATAATATTTATAGTTCTGAAATCTACTAAAGTTGCTAATCTAAAAAGCTCAGAAGACGGAAACCTTTTTGGTTTGTTGTGAATAATTTTAATAAACCGATTCTGATCTTTTCATAATACCATAATTCAATACAGATTCCACCAACGCTTGATAAATTTGTTCGAGTATCTTTATACTGAGAAAACCTTTCATCTGTTTAAATTTGTAAATATTTCGTTTTAGTTTATTAGTTAAAATTTCGACATGGCGATCCCATCTGAGATGTTGATCAATTTGTAAGCCCAGATATCTTTTGGTAGTTTGGTTGACCAGTCGTGTTTAGAGAAAATGAAATATATTTTGTTTTGTAATTAGTTTCATCAGAAAGGCTTCCCTGTTTAAATATTGGCGTTAATATAGGTGTTTTAAAAATTTGAGGAAAACTACCCTGTAGAAACATTTTGTTAATTAAAGCTCTAAGAGGTACCACAATGTAATCTACAATTGCTTTAAAAATTTTTGTTTTTCTTTTGTCGTATCCAGGGCTAGCTGTATGTTTTAGAGATATTATTATTTATTTTATTTCTTTTTCTGTTACTGGGGAGAGGGTTATCACCTTTTGGATTTGAGGGATGGGAATGGAATATTTATGCCTATACTAATTAATAAAAAATGTATTAAATGTACTAGCCATTTCTAAACTGTTAGTGGAGATACCATTTTCGGTTTCAATTTTGTTAATGTTAGTGGATTTGCTTTTATTATTGTTGGTGGCATCATTTATTACTTGCCACGTTTTCTTTATATTGTTCCTTGATTCTAAGATTTTTAGCGTGAACGTTTTCTGTATTTTTTGCCGCATATTTCTGTTGTTTGTCTCTTTCCTTAATTAAATTCAAGATTTCATTAGTTATCCAATCTTTTTTTTCTGTTATGCTTATCATGTTTTATAATTTTGTACTTTGTCGAGCAATTAATATGATATTTTATTTAATTTACAATCTTAGTAGCCATCTTGTTTATGTCCGGTTCATTTAAAACGTCAGTCCACGATTCTTTTTTTATGTTCTGAAGTAATTTTCTTGAGTTTATTTTCTTGATAGTTATTTCTTCAGTTGTTTTTGTCATTATTGTTATACTATCTGAATTTAAAAATAGTAATGTTGTAAAGTGGTCGTAATAGATGTTTTTAAAGTAAAAGGTTTAATTTCACAACGCTTACTAAAATTGTTATCTTTAATAAAAATTTGATCGATTATTTTTTTTGTTCTGAACGTGACACGTGTGGGTTTGTCTATGAGAGGTATTAAACCAGAGTTTGCTAAGATATTTAAGACGTCTTTTCGCAACCGATGATTTCGAAAGCACATTTTGAAAACATACGTCACCGTTTCAACCGCAACGTCACCGTTTCGAACCATCGCCACTGATGGACAAAATGACAATTATTGAATGTCATTAATCAGCTGTGTTTGTGTGGCTTCTCGTTTTTTGCATTTGGAAGTTTTTTTTGTGATTTTTCGAAATAGATGCACTAGATCCACAAGTGAGCTTTTTTTTGTCGCCGCTAGATAACCTTGGCCTATTTTCATTATTGCTAAGTCTTTAAGTATTGTTTTTTTTTCCATCCATTACAGGATCAATGCCCAGTGTCATCGAAGTGTTTTTGCAAAGTTAAAGACAAACACAAAATATCCATGCACCTAGCCGGGATTCAAACCCAAGACCTTCCGTGCGGCAGGCAGATACGCTGCCCACTGCGCTACGGCGGCCGGCTTTAAGTATTGTTGTACAGTGTTATCCTCCAATTTAGCTATGTCAATATCATGTCCTCGAGTAAATCAATTTGACTAAGATCGTTATTAGAATTGAGTATTAGATTTAAATCCGCCAAAAAAAATAGGGGTCGAATTTGTCATTTTTTAATAAGGTAGTAGAGAAACAATATTATGTTTTCGGAAAGTCTGCTTTTTAAATTAAAATAATTTGAGATTATAGCATTGTCCCGAATAAAACAATAAATTGTCTTTAGTTATCTCTTTTAAACAAATTGATTTTTACAAAAGCCCTGATTTTATACTATTTAATCGATACATATATACCTACCGAACAAATTTGTATTTTATTAGATAAAATCATATCTTGTGTACACTTATTATAATATCTAGAAAAACGTAATATTTTACCATTGAAAAACAAATATTTTTATCGATAAAAATTCTTCACAATATATCATTAAGGTATTACAGTTTTATATTATATAAATAGTACGGTAGCCACATTTGGATCAACGTTATTTGATTTAATAAAACTTTTATTATATGTAGCTGTGTCATTAAGAAATAAACGACTTAGTAGTAGTGGTAGAAGTAAAGGAGCGGTCCGCAGACCTGGCAATACCCCGTTTTTTACCCCTATGTCTCTATTTTCGCTGCAACTCTTTCTCCGGACCTCCCTGTCTCATTTGAGCGAGTGCAGCTCTTCTTCCTCTATCCTGGGAAATCCCCACTTCAGCTGCCTTGATCTGGCATAGGCTTCGCACTCTGCTATTAAGTGCTGCCTCTTTGAGCCCGCAAGCGGGACCTACGGGATCTCTTGCTACTTTCCATCTACCTACTACCATCCACGAATAGCTTGGACTGTCTACACTCTGACTCTTGCCTCCAGGTGGTTTTCAGTTCATTGTTCGCCCATTTGTTGAGCTCACTCTGTATCTGCTTTTTACATAAACGACCTACATTGTTTTCTGCCCTCGCCAGCCCCGATCTCAGAAAGAACAATATAATCAAAGCTAGTGCTTCAACTGAATACAAGACATTAAGGTTATAGTTTCTCCCCAGATTTTAAGTAGAAAAAAGTACAACTAGTAACGCTTTAATTTTTTAATCTTTTGCCAGAGTGCACAGGGAAAACTAAACATCAAAAGTAGCTGAAATTTTGCAGGGGTGATCACTTTTAAATGCTTAACAATAATATCTGGAGGATTTTTCAAAATTCTAAATTATTTTTTCTTCAAAATAAAAGCTTTGGTGCTGTCATCTATCTCAAAAGTCTCAAAGTAATTACGGTTTAGAACAAACCGGATTTACAAAAAAAATAGAGAAATACTCACAATTTCCTCTGGATTACATTTTTCTTTTTATATTTCCTTGCTTTAGCGAAAATAAAAAGCCTGAGAACTCCGGGAAAGAAAGCCGATCAGTCAATCACACTTCATTGAATTTGGGAGACACACGCAGTTCAAGTGTTGGCCGATAGATCGCAGAATTTATACGATTCCATGGTAACTGCAGGTGTTTTGTCAACAAACTTTAAATCGGGCCGCAGTGGGACAGAAGAGTACTTTTACGTTTTCTGACAGAAAACCATTCATGGTTATGTTTATCTTTCAAAAATGTGTTTTCAAAAACATTTTTCTAAAACAAATATGAACGCACTCCGCGTGTGCGGTCGGCCGCCGAAAAAGGCCTAGCGCTGCGCCGGATATACCCCGAGCCTCTTAAAGAACCAAGAGAACTTTATTGGCTCGCTCTGGGATTACTAGGAATTCGCATAGAAACATTCGGCACCCATAACCCCACATAATTTTGTTTTTATTTTGATTCAATCATTTTTTTTTAATTTAAAATATTGCAAGTGTACTAGTGAACTAGAACCTCAGTTTCAAAAACACACGGATACTTGAGTACTAACAAAACAGGCCAGTAAAGCTCCATTTAGAGGTTGGAAAAACTATTCGTTGGCGCTCCTGTTTAAAATAGAATACGATTATTTCGTCTAGCGCCAGTAGCCGATTTTTAAATCTGCATGCTTTTAAGTTACTCTGTTGTCGATATCATCACCTGTAAATGCAACCTTAAACATTACACCCAGTTACTTTAATACGTAGTTTGGTAGCGTTTTTTTAGCAGGTAATTCTGCAATAAATGGTTTTCTTTTATTTTAGTATTTTACTTGGTTTTTTAGGGGTGCAAAAAACGAAAAGTCAAAATAAGTAACCTTAACCCAAATTTTTGACCCGGTGCTAAAAAAGCTCTGGGGTCCCACTGTGGATAAACATAAATAAAGTATCCGCGTTGCCATGGAAAACAAATTCAATGACGTAAAATTTTGCAAAAAAATCAGATCGACATAGTTAAATTGATTTCCCGTACAGTGTTGCTAAAAACAATTCCCCAGATTGTATCTACGACCTTAAGAGTATTCTTGCAAAATTTGGCTTGCAAGGGTGTCTTTGGTCCCACATTTTACTATCTAAATACAGAAATTTTTTGGGATATTTTGATCTCATTTTAAAGAGAAAGCCTAAATCTAGGGTACTACTTAATTAATTCAAATAAATACTTGTTTGGACAATGGGAAACAAAGATTTATTTGGCTCAATTAAACCTTTTTTGTGTATAACCACCAGGCCCTGCCCTAGAGTGTTGGCCGCCTGAGATACAAAAAAAATCTTAGTTTGTCACTTTAAACCCAAAGATTTGTGATATGCACTGCTTTTAATATTAACAACTAAAAGATCGCCACTTTTTTTTGAAGGAAGGCTGATGCCTTAGTAAATGTTGTATTGAGTTATTGTGTATACAATTAAATATACTAGGTTTGGTTGTACAATTTATTTTTAATGATATTCTGACTCCGATTTTAAATAAAAAATGTTTAAAATTCTAGATGACTCCTTAACTGCACAGGCGAAAATTTTTGGAAAATTATACTACAAGCGCCATTTTTTTCACTTTTTGAATGACTTTGACAAAAGCTGCTTAGAGGAAGCTTTTAAACAAAGTGGGTTTGGATTGAGATATGATATAGTCTTGCTGCCAAAAAAAATCATGTTGTAAATGCGCCGCAAGCGAAAATTTTGAGAAAATTATACGCAAAATGTATTTTTTTGCACTTTCTCAATGATGTTGGTCAAAATTGTTTAAAATTAAACTAAAAATGTAAGTACCAATATTATTTATAGCGCGTTTTTCTGAAGATTAAACCAAATATTCTTTAAAATTTTTGGCGGATACTCCCAAAAGAGGGAGAGGCAACAAGGAAAAATTTTACAGAAATCAGAAAAATAAAAAGTAAGTAAGTAATTTTAAAAATTTTTTTATTTAATTCTTATATATTTCAAGATTTTTTGGAGAAGCTCTCGCAAAAAGAAAGGCGATTACTCTGCAGCCGCCCACCCTTAATCCGTCACTATGTCTTCTTGATATAACCCCGAGGGCCGGTCCTGTAACCACCAGTTACTATAATTACAAGAGGTGGAATGAATCTATTCTCGAAAGATTGTGAAACCTGTTTGTCTCTATCTTCAATAATAACGAAATTTCTCATTGAAAATCGGACACCCTGTATACTTTAAACCAGCTCTCGAAAGAAAAGACATTAGAGAGTTAATATACCACTAATTTATCGTCACTTTACTTGCTTAACTAGTAGCTAAAATTGTGCTTTTTTTACAAGCGTTGGTTTAAATAACGAGCGCAGCGAGGTATTTAAAAACGCGAGTAAAAAAAAGCACCTATAGTACAATTTTTTGATGAGCGGACTGCCGTCATTTTTGCCTCTGAAAACTTATGTCTTTGTTGTCAACAGTTCGCATGTCAAATAATTTGTTGTTGTGCTTATTTGAAGTAACAGTTGAAACAATCAACGACATGACTTTTTTTTACATATTTATTGTCGCTGTCTAAAAAAATGTATCAAATAGAGATCCAAAAGAATGACGTCAGTACGCTCATCAAAAAATTGGACTATACCAGCTGCAGCTTTTGCACAGAAATAAATCTGGTTGGTTGCATATAAGATAATTGAAGTTCCACAAATAGAGAGTGCTTAATCGAATCTTAGCGCGCATGCTCAGAACGGGTACGTCGTACAACAGCGACTACATCTCACCTATCTCTACGAGCACCCTTGTTATCTGTGGGTTTTTATAAATGCCTAATCCACTGTTTCACTCCTTTTATTTTCCAATATATTGCCCTCTCACTGTTTTCGACCAGGAAGGAAAACGAAGTGAGCGGAATGAAGTAAAAATGTGCATCAAGCACTGAACAAGAATTGATTTGTCTCAACAGCAAGTTTAGGTTTTGAAATCCCTGACACTGCAGCTTCTGAGCTTATTGTATCTCTTGCTGTGTGCCTTCCTAATCTAAGAGATTTGACGACCTCGCGAGGAGCAGCATCTCCTTTATTAGGTTTCTCTTTCAGTTAGCTTCTCTAGAGGGGTCGTCCTCCAGGAGGTTTTGTGTTCTGTAGAAGGTTGCTGAGTACTCAAAGATGATGTGAGCGGCTGATTCGTCATCCTTATCACATAGTCTGCAGGTGGGTTCGTCTCTATAGATTCCCATCATATGCAGGTGTTCTCTCAGTGCACAGTGACCGGTTAATAGCCCCGTCACTGTTGTGTTTTGGCCTGATATAAAATTCCAGTGGTTTCGATGTTCCTCATGCACCCATCGCTTGATATAGCCACGTATCGAGGTTTGTGGAATTCCAAATACAGGTTCAGGTCCTATAATCCTCTTCTTGCTAGAGAATCCGCGTGTTCATTTCCTGCTACCTCTATGTGCCTCGGCACCCACGCAAGGGTGACTCTATTGTGTTTCTCTAGGGTCAGGATGGTTTGAAGGCAGTTCCACACTAATTTTGAGTGAATTTGTTGGCATGCCAGAGCTTTAATAGCTGCTTGGCTGTCTGAGAAGATTGTTATATCTTTGTGGAGATATCTTCGTCTCAGGTTTTCCCACAGACAAGTCTCTATGGCATGTATTTCAGCTTGGAATACTGTGGTATGTTTCCCCAGAGATGCAAACCAATTTGATCTTGGGGCTAGGCCATATACTCCCGCTCCTGATCCACTGTCCATCTTGGATCCGTCGGTATACCATACCAATTTTCCTGACTGGACTAGTGATTTCTCCGTCTTGTTTTCCCAGGATAGCTGGATCTTAAACGGCTTGTTAGTGTTGATTTTCGGAGTCATGAATCACTCCTCATCCTACCAGCGAGTTGGTGACAATGCTCGCAATCTTGGTATGTCCCAAATGGTTATCATACCAGTTGTCATTGCATTTTGGTTTGGTTACGTCGTATGGTGTAAGCACAACTGTAAGTCTTTTTTTAAGTATGTATCAAAGATACGCCAACAACAAGGAATCAAAAAAAAAGCTTGACAACTTTAAGCGTCAAACAAAAATGCAAATTTTATAAAAATTTGGCGTTGATATTATTTAGGATTTTAGTTTAATTTTAAGCAATTTGTGACCAGCAGCATTCAAAACGTGTCAAAAATGGTATTTTTAGTATAATTTTCTTAAAAACAAAAAACTTAAAATTTTATTACCCCCCCCCCTCTCTCTCTCTAGATTTAGGACCAAATCCGTTCTTAAATGTTCGTGTACTTTTGATGTGGTTATTATTCATCATCTTGTTTACATAGATCCATGATAAGTTATATTTTGTTATAATCTATTAAATTTTCCGATATTTTGGTTTAATTTCAAAACTTTAAAATTGGACGGGTATGACTTTAAAAGCATGTCAATATAATAAAGTACAGGGTGGTCCAAATTCGAGATAATTGTGGGGTCTTGGGTATTTCTAAGGATTTTTGAAATCAGCGTAAAGTTTCCTTTAAAACATGTATAGCACTTATAATTTTATTTTTTACATGTTTTTTATTTTTTTATTATTTCTATTATATTTTGTTGTTGCTTACTAGTATATATTATAAAAATAAACAAGAAAATAATAAAGAAACGAAAAAAAAACAAAAATTAAATATTATGTGGGATACATCATTTTAAAGGAAATTTTATATCATTTACAATTTTATTCAGAGACTGTGAATAAAATTTTAATTGATATAAAATTTCCTTTAAAATGATGTATCGCACAACAACAAGGAACAACAACTGAAGGAACAGGAGAACATAATCGAACATCCAAATCCATTTCAGATCGATCTTGGAATACGAGAGAGTACCGGGTGGGCCATAAAAAATCGGACAAAATGTTTTCCGTTATAACTTTCGAACCATACCACCGATTTTAATGCAACAAACTATTTTTATGGTATGGTTCAAAAGTTATAACGAAAAACATTTTGTCCGGTTTTTTATGGCCCACCCGGTATATCCAGAATCTATGAAAACAAGTTCACAGCAGTTTTCCAATCTTTTCGACAGTAATACTGACTATACTGTGTTTTAATGTCAAGCCGCCATATTAAAATTAATCAAAAAAACTACTGAAACTGAAATAAAGAATACATTTAATTTTCTCTTACCTATGGTTCTGAAACCAAATTTTTACTTGAGTCGGCGTCAACCTTATTAAAGATGCTAGATGTTCTCTTTCCGGCGCTGACAGATATCGTTGCTGACGAAACCTCTTTTCCAGTTCGTACGTTTGCGCCTTGGAAAAAAGCACCCGTCTTTTGCGTTTTTTGCCGCCGCTAGATGTTTGCTGTAAAAATCAAATAATTTGAATAATCCATCATTCAACAAAAATCAAAAAATCAAATTTTTATTCGTAGCAGCCCTGGTTCAAAAGTTACAAATTTTAAAATCTGTCAACCACCAGCGCCTAAGGACACTAATCCTAGAGAAAGCTCTAAAGGAAGCGAAGCCTGACATTTATTTTGACACTTGCGTTGTCATTTTTGATATGTTTGCCTCGCTTTTATCATCGGCGGCTCGTTATTATTGTAAATAGTTTTTTTATCAAACGATTTAATTTTATTATTTATTCCTGTTGTATGCCAGGCTGCAAAAAATAGTCCTGCGACGGAGTGTTTAACGACTGTAGTCCATGTACGTGTATTTTTTGGGATTCTCATAATATTCGCCATTTTTGATGCCGTCGTTTATGTTTGAAGTGGCCGCCATTGTTTATATTTACTAAACACGGCAAAAAATACTAACACCATTGAATGTAGAGATGTGTGATTCGTGAACGATTCGTTCACTATGATCGAATCACTTGCGAGTATTGAGTGATCGAATCATGTTTGCTCGATATGATTCCATCAGTGAAATGAGTCAAATGAGCGACGAAGACAGAATGAATCAAACGAGTGAATCAAATCGGAACGGATCAACGACTGACTGACCCACTGTGGCGATACACTGAATCAGTCGGAAATAGTTCGATGGTTTCGTTCATTCGTTCCTTTGATTCGAATTCCTGCGCGCGGGGCGAAAATATAGATATTTTGGGCAGCAGCAGAGTATGTTGTATTTAACTGAATCTTGCATCGACTTTTTTTTTTTTTTTTGGTCACCAGGTCACCATTTTCTTTAATTTAAAATGATTGATTCAATGATCGATTCAAAAGATTCGATCCGTTTAGAAACGAATCACTGATCGATTCGTTCAATACAAAATGATCGACCCATCTCTAATTGAATGGAATTTTGGAGACGTTTTATGTTCTGGGCGAGATAGGTATTTGAAAAAGAGGGCTTTAGTAGCATCCATTTTTTTACAATAAAAAAAAAGAAATATTTTTTGTTTAAACACAAACAAATCAAGGGTGCGCGTGTTTTTTCATTTCTTTTCTAAGAATATTTGTCAGTAAACCGAATTGCGTTTTTAAATTTTGCTCCCATAGGGGCCATATAAATACCATTTAATAAACGGTAATTATCAAATTATATTTTTTTGTTTGTCATTTTCTAAAGTGTATAAAAATAAGTTCATTTTAGTAACCGAAAATCCCAAAGTTTGAGATGGGCAACATTTTGGGTAGTGAAACACCACCAACAAAGAGGGCGCTAGTGTAGTCATTTTGGATCGTATTTTACGACGTAATAAGAACGGTTACTATTCCTACTCCAGTCACTGCACAACGACGTAAGGACTCTAAAATCATCCAAAATTTTGGAGTAAATCCGGGTCGGCATGTGGGCTAAAACGACGTCGCATCATAACGTCGGGTCGCATTTAACAACGTCGCTACGCCGTTAAATTGCTGCTTGGGTTAGTAACCTTATTTGTTTTGACGTTTTAGATGGAACGTCATTGAAACTTCAGGTTATGAAGGTTGTTGACTTAAGAGTGTTCGCGTTTGTTATTTTTAATAATTTCTGATTTATTTATGATAACATTTTCATTGGTCGTAGGTACAGCATAGTACACTAACTCACATGTTATGGTCATTACACGCTCAGATAAATAAAGACGCGTTTCAAACTTCATATTCGCGTTTAATGACCATCATAACATTCTTACGTAAACTACTATTAAAAAATATATTTCTCTTACCTGTTCTTCTTCGTCTTTTAAACTTTCGGTATTGTCGACATCGTCGTCCGCTTCAACTTCGCTTAAATTACTGTTGGAAGCTGACGCCGATCGTAGCAAAATCTACGAAAAATATAAACTGCTATTAGAGCTAGAATTGATTGGGAAAATATAATTGACTCTCCAACAACGAGCTATTGATCAATAAAATTGGTTAAGACATAAAAAAATTTATAATGACCAAAATTAATTATGGTTTCTTATGGCGCTGGTTGGGTAAAAATTCAATTAATTTTTTACCGTGTACGGCCATCCCTTTCATTGAAGGGTTAACTTTTGGTGTTAAAAAAGGATTGACCCACAAAAATGATAATAAAATATTTGGGTAGCCTCTGCTCATCATAAAAACAACAATTCGTCAAACTGTTCTTTTATCCGAACCTAACCTTCAACTGGACAGTTGAGTCACTAGTGACTCATGGGGCTTATTCTTTAGTATACATATGTTAATCTTTCTTGGGGCCTATTGAATGTTCGGTTGTTGCCTACCGTTTGAGTTGTATTTGACATCCTGGGGTCTGATTTTCGAATCCATACGAAAATATCCGCATACGTATACTGAATAATCAACAATTTTTATGTCAGTCTCTTTCTATACCGTGTGAAATGAGAGGCGAAAGATAAGCCGGTATGTGTGGACCGCGATCGAATTCGACTGGTTTAACGCAATATTGCACGAGTGGGTGGAGGCATTCGTGTTGTTTCGCATGAAAAACCGGTTATTCTTGCACGTACTACCCATGAATCAGCATATCGGCATATCTTTTGCCTCCTTTTCTATACGGTATAGGAAGAGACGAAAGTAGTCGCATGCGAATAATTTCGTATGGTTTCGAAAATACGACCCCTGGGTCAATCTTGACCCGATCATACGAGTTACTCATGTAAAAATTAAAAAATTGCTTTTAGCAATCTCTAGATGTATAACTGAAAGAAATTGTATACTTACTTATACAATGAGCTTCAGGCTACTGCGAACATAGGGGAGACTTATTCAAGAACTTTTTTTGTAAAATTTTGTAAATCGCTCAGAACCTAGTTTATCAACGATTCATAACTTTTTGCATAATTTTGAAAAGTTTGGTTGTGTAGCGCCAAGAAACCATAAAAAACCCACTGTTTTGAATGACGAGCAGGAAGTACGAGATGTGATGATTTGCGGTGCAGTGGAGGAAAATCGAAAGTTAACTAGCCACCAAATTGCCGAAGCGGTTGATACGTCTTCAACCACTGTCTTACGTATTCTCAAAAAGAATGGTTATCATCAAAGGGCTAATCGTGATGAAAACTTTCTGAGATCTATTCTTTTCACAGATGAAAGCACTTTTCAATTATTGAATCGTCATAACCCAACACACGTTCGATATTGGTCGAGGGAAAATTTGCATTTGTATTTTGATGTAAGAACACAGTATCCCCAAAAACTAAATGTTTGGGAGGTATTGTAGGGGAACACGTAATTGGATTACACTTGGATCTACTGCAGCAGCATATTATTCAAACTGCTAGGCAGTTGTTAGGTGTGAGATTTGGTGAAACATAGTTTCAACAAAATGGTTGTCCCGCTCACAATGTCGGCCTTGTTAGGGAATATCTTGATAATGTAATTCCTAATCGGATTATAAGTACACGGGGAACTATTTTATGGCCAGCTCGATTACCCGATCTTGCTTCTTCTGACTTCTATCTGTGGAGTTAGAAGGGGTTTTTATCATAGGCTCGGATTTGTCGAGCCGAGCAAGGAGGACTTTTTTTTTGACTGGGAAAATCTAATTGGTTTTTAGAATGTATTATTTTATTTTGGGAACTTGCTATTATTTTGTTTCTGCTTATTATTTTTATTGTAACACGTTGTTAGTGATAAATCTGAGCAGTTGAAAATAAAACACTTTAATTTATCAGTGACAAAATATAAGAAAATTACGTTATAAAAATTTGCGTATTTATTGACCAAATTCCGGTTTCTTTAAGTACGCTCCACTTAGCCTCGTGGTTAGAGGCGTACTGAACGCAAGCAGCGAACGCTGATCGCAAGCCTGAGTGTTGGTTGCTCCACTGATAGGTGTGCGGTGTCCCTGCATGTACGTACACTGGCAAATTGGACTTCTTCCGGCCTATGTTCGCAGTAGCCTGAAGCGCTCTGTATCTAATTTTAAGTGATGTAGAAATACACTCTACAGTTGATTTTGAAGGGGGCAGTGATTTATCACGGACGCATCTAGAAACTGACTTCGGGGGGGGGGGGGAGGGGTAAGGATAAATAATTTAAGAAAAACTTAATTTGAAGTAAAAATGTGACCATAGCAAGCCTTCTCGGGGGGGGGGGGTGTTAACCCCAAACCCCCCCTCGGTGCCCCAGTGGATTTATATGTGACATTAAAGTAGAAAGTAACTTTTGCAATAGGAAAAAAAATGGATAGAAAATACTCTCGGATTAATACCGCATTTTATTTTACGTGTAAAAAAATAATTTTGTGAACAGCCTTTGATTATAAAAAGATAATGTTGGCAGTGCAATGAGCTCTTGTAACAAAATAGTAGCCAAACATTTTATACTATCTCTTCCTCAATCTGGTAGAATTTTTATGAGGCAATTTTTTTGTATAAGTTCTTAGTGTGTTTTTTGCAGAATAAAATTTCCTTCTTAGGCCATCAATTCTAAATATTCAAACGAATCGGTGGCCTTGGAAATAAATTGACGTCAAGTAAATTCTTGAATTTCTTCATAGATTTATTCAAGTAATTTGAATATTCTCTAATTTGGACCAAGTTTGAACTCAAATTTTTACAGAATAAAAAGGTTATTTGTTTTGTTTTTTTTTTGCTTTTAAAAGCACTGGCCGTGAATAAATTCATAAATTAATTCATGTCAGTATAAAACCGGCATGTGTAATGTTATCGTGGTGTTCTATTTACCGGATTTTCAGGATAACTATTTGGTTCGTTGGTTGATTTGTCGGAAATGGGTGGACTAGTGCTATCTGGGCTAAGCTGAGGTGGATAATGAACGTGAATTTGTGATTGCTGGGGCGGAGGTGCCAATTGAGGGAAACCTGCAACAATAAGGAAGCACTTAAGTCAAGCCACTCTAATAGGGTGGGCCACAAGAAATGATACTTTTTGAATCGCCTTTACCTTTAAAATTAATAGATCGATAGAAAAATACAAAACTGGAAAGAATATACTTATACTATTGTTTTAGAACAACTCTCAAAAATGAAATTTCTTAACAATGCAAGATAATGGACAATTTTAGAAAATACCAAATTTTCATTTTTTCTGTGCGCCACTGGCACAAAAATATTTTTTTTCACTGAAAGATAAATCTTTGAAATCGGTAAATAATTAACAATACAAGGGGTTTTTGTTATTGGCGTATTGTTTAAATTTAGTAAAATGAATCTTTACTTTGGATAAATTTTTATGTTCGTATTGGATAAAGCTTAAAAAAAAAATATTGAGCCAGTGGCGCACAGAAAAAAGTTCTATGGGGAGTGAAATATTACAACTTTTTAAAATTATCTATCATCTTGGATTTTTACAAAACGTCATTTTTAACACTTATTCCGAAAAATATGAAGTATTTTCCAAAATTCTAGGCAATCCAACAAGTCGAATTTTTTGTGCTCCTCCCTATATATTAAACAGTTCCTATAAAGACATAAAACAAGGAAAAATATAAAATCAAATGTTAAAAAGAAATACAGGACCGGCCGCAGCTTTTTTTGAATAAGGTGGGTGAGATAAGAATACAAAAAGCCCGTCAAAAGACATTACAAAAAATATACCAGGTACCTACTCCTGTGCAAAATAAGCAAATCAGAAAATTTTGGTGGGAACACAAAAGCCATATCAAATATTTATTTAGTTCGGTATTTTAAAAAGTACTGGACTTTGATATCTTCTTAATAAAAATCTTACACTCACTAACAAAAATAACACACTTTTTTTTAAATTAATCCTTTATGATAGAATAAACAAATAACCGAAAATTATAGATTATGGTTTTTTAACAACTTTTCCTGTTTTGCATTTTTATTTTTTAAGTTTTAATAATGGTCCCCCTTGATTTAAAAACAAAGAATTATTTACATAGCGCATTAGTTTGTGAAGTTGTTGGCACAGTTTAATTCTTTTCACAACAAGATACTGCATTATGGTAAAGCCATGATGATAATTTAAGGCTTAAAATATCTAAAATAATTTAAGGGTTAACGATTCTGTTTAAGCAATTTTTCACATTTTTATGCCATTATTTTGCTAGTTCATATTTTAAAGCTTTCTTTCCAAACTTTCGATTTCTAGAATAAAACTCAAATTTTTCAAGTTTTCACTATTTTTTAGGCGTTCAAAAAAAGTACTGCCAAAAACATTTTTTTTATACCTTCATCAAAAACATGATTTTAGTAACTGTAACTGTATATAACAAAACAACTTTTTTTTATCACTGGCGCAAAAAAAAAGGTTTCTGTGTGTTTTTTTAAAAACATCGAGAAATATCAAACTGTCAAAGATTAAAAAGGTCGCAACAATGAACGTCACCGAGTAAAAAGGCACATCGCCATGGAAACCATTGTTATTTCATTTACCAGCCGCCTTGATTTATAGTGTAAAGATGGTGTGTTGCGAGAATTGCTCTTCGTTCGAGATTTTTAGAAGTATTTGATAAAGGTATTAAAAACAATAGTGTTAACATCTCGCGGCTAAACTGTGCTTTTTTTACTCGCGTTTTTAAATACCTTGCTGCGCTCGTTATTTAAACAAACGCTTTTAAAAAAACAGTATTTTAGCCAGTAGTTGTGAAAACTACTAAATATTTTCTCTGTTAAAATAAAAAATATTTAAGGTTGTTGAAGAGAGACAGCAAGCTATAAAACAGTATTTTAGAGAAAGATGGAAATAATTTATGGCAATTGTTTAATAAAAATTTATGTTTTGTCATCAGTCTGTCATCTTTAGTGGTGTCGTGCAAACGATTTCTATTTTGTCATTTTTATCCAAAAAAAGCAAAAATTGTAATCGTTTTAAATTAATTTCTTTGAATCAAAATTGTTTACAGTCTTTAAATTTACCAAAAAACATGTCCTACTAAAAGTGTATTTTAGCACATCTAAAAATAATTTAACAGTTATTTTGGTAAAGCCATGATGACCCTCAAAATAATTTAGTTAAATACCTGTTAAATGATTTTTAGATGTGCTTAATTACACTTATGATAGGACACGTTTTTGATAAATTTAAGGACTGTATATAAAGAACTTTGATTGAAATAAATTAATACCACCTTATGTCTCACACACTATCTGCTTTGAAAAATTACAATTTTTGCTGTTTTTTGTATGAAAATGGCAAAATAAAAATCATATGCACGACACCGCTTAAGATGACATAACAAGAATGTTTATTAAACAATTGCCTTACGCCTAAATATTTTTCATTTTAACATAGAAAACTTTTTATTGGCAGTACTTTTTTTGAACGTTAAAAAAAAACAGTAAACAATTGAAAAATTTGAGTGTTTTATTCTAGAAATCGAAAGTTTGGAAAGAAAGATTTAAAATGTGAGCAAAATCATGGCATAAAAATGTGAAAAGTATAGTCAAAATTGCTTAATCGAAAACGGTTCCCCTTAAATTATGCTAACATTGAAACGCGAAATAGAAAGTAAGAAATGAGCAGGGCATAATATCTCTCCTACGGGGGCGATTAAACCTGGAAATTTCGCGGTTGTGACGTCACAGTAAATGGGAACTGTAAAATGATAAGGTCCCACCGGGCTTCCGTAATTTCAGGTAAACTATCGCTGGTAGTGCATACAACAACCGCAAAAATCCATTAGTGAACGATCAAAAGAAAAAGTATTTTGATGCAAAAAAATCCTGACGTAGGAAACTCGAAATCGTTTTCATGATTTTCTAAAGGAGGCGTGCACACGTACTCAATCGTTTACAATGTTAAATGGCAAGAGGGGTGAAAGTGTAATAAATCGCACCCCTAATAGAAGCTAATAGAGATTGAATGAAAGGCGAAAGGCGTAGCCAGGTTGTGCAGCTGCATAAGCGCATCTATCTTTTGCGGGGCAGATGCTTTTCTACAACGTTTTGCCACCAACAATCATTCATAAAAATATATGCTTTGGGTTTGTACTCCTTAACACATTTTATTATTCTGACAAAACGCCAATAAAACGTCAATAACGGACGAAAATAGGGACCATTTGCACCTCTAGAAAAATCTGCATTAATTTATTATTAACGTGTTGTGGCGTAGCTCACGTTGCGTTATTTCATTGTTTAATATATACAGGGTGTTCCAAATTCTATGCTCACCATGGGGATCTCCTAAACGGTAGGAGATACGAAAAGGTTTAAATTAGGGCAAAGTTGCGCAATTTGACGCTTTGCTCAAAACAAAAAAAAAGTTTACAAATTCCGGGCAGTTCCGGCTGAAATCTTTATTTTTAGTTTTTATTTTTCTGCGCCCTTATTCTTAAAGCTGTCAAAAAACGCATAAAACTTTCTACAAGCACTTTTTAAAGATCTACACTTCCGGCCACACAAAATGCGTACAGCAGAAGTTAGATGCAGGTCTGTTGAATTTAAGTTTTGCTAATTGCGTTGCTTATTGTAACTGACTTTGACGTTTTCGAATTACAGGTTAGATCTTTGACATTGTAAATAATGTAATATACTAATGAATAAAACAATTTTTTTAAATTATTCAATATTTTATGATAAAAAATTATTCTTAAAGCTCATTATGGACAAAACAAGACCACAATTGTGCGAATAAGAAAAAAGTGTCGATAAGAAGGAACTGTTTGGCGAAAGGAAAGCAATAACTTAATCATACTCAGCGGACCTCTGCAGTATCAGTAAATTTGACTAATCTAATTCTTTGCAGACAACCCAAAATGTTCAAAATCAAAAAGAAATTATTAAAACACTACGTAAATTAAAAAAAAAAAGAAAACGTTTCTTCAGTAGCGTGTCATTGCCCCGTCAACCTCGATAATGTTTGCGAGTCTTCGTGGCATGGAATCTGCTAAATTTTGAAATAAATTTGGATTTGAATTTTTGGGAATATTCATTCCTGTTAACTTTTTTTCTAAAAGGCCCCACAGATTTTCCATGGGATTGACGTCAGAAGTTTTTGCAAGCTATGGCAAAACCTCGATATTATTCTGCTGCAACCACTGTTTAGAAATGCATGCGATATGGATAGGACAGTTATCCTGTTGATACACAAAACCTTCTGGATGAAGAATGGTTGCCTCTGGAAGCATAATATTTCTCATCATATCAACATAAACCTCAGACGTAAATCTTCCATGGGTTCTAAAAAGAGCCCCATGTCCTCTCGCCGATATCCAACTTCACACAATCACGGAAAATCTTCCAGCCTGGTCTTCGTTCCCCGTGGCGGGCGATATACCAAAATTTGTTTGCTGTCATTCTGGGACTGAAAGATTTTTCCATCCGTGAAGACCACTTGTTGTCCAAATTCTTCTTCTTGTAGTGAATAGTGCAAAAATTAATCTGGCTTGCATCTTTTCCTCACTAAGTAAGATTTTCTTGGCAGCAACGCGACATCTAAGTCTAATACGGCTTATCCGTCTGCGCGTCGTTCTTATGGATCCAGGAAAATGTGCCTCAATTTTCGCCTCTGGGGCCATCGCAAATGGGTGGCCTTCAAGAAAGTCGATCAGTTGATGATCCTGCTGAGGCGTACTGACTTGGGTCAAGCCAGTGCCTCGCCTTCGTCAAACAGTTCCTTCTTCTTGATACTTTATTCTTATTCTTACAATTGTAGCCTTGTTTCATCCATAATGGGCCTCTACTCTTCGAACCGACCAATCACCGTCTAATTTTGCCAAAATTTGGGCTTTTACGAATTCGTTTAGTTAAGGCATTTTTAAATATAAGCGTATAATAACAACAAAATCTGACAGTGACATTTTTTGTCAATTTGAAATACCTAAAAGGTTATTGAGTTGCGAGGCCCATAATACACTATATAAAATCGGCGTACGCATTTTATGTGGCCGGAAGTGTACCTAATGAAAGGTCCGTTTTCGAAATTTGACATTTCGGTGTGACAGGAGCACTGTCAAGTTCATTCTCTTATGGACACATGCTTTTTTTCTCCTGCCGCAGTCTCCAAAATATCTTGAGTAAGTTAAAAGCAAAAATTAAATTTGGGCTGATGATGGTCAATATACCCAAAACGTCAGGTGACTTGTCAAAATAAAGTTGAAAAATGTTATCTGTCACCCTGTGTCCATAAGAAAAAATGAACTTGACAGGGCTCCTGTCACACTGAAATATTAAGTCTCGAAAACGGACCTCTCACTGGGTAGATCTTAAAAAAGTGCCTGTAGGAAGGTTTAGGCGTTTTTTGACAGCTTTAAGAATAACTTTTTTCTGAAGGTGTAGGTTTATGGGTTGAAGGATCTTGTTAATGAAACGTCCTTTCTTTGAAATGCCAACGTTTCGCAAAATTTATTTGCTTCTTCAGGGCTATTCAAGACGACCACTCCATGTGTCGATTTTATTGCCAATAGACGAAATCCTTGGGTAAAGAGGCATTATTTTTACAGAAGAACAAACAAATTAAAATAATATTACTACGGCGAGTACTTCGTTCGCATTTTTTCAATAAATTTGAACGAATGCGAACGAAGTACTTGCCGTAGTAATATTATTTTAATGTGTTTGTTTATGTTTTTTTTAAGTTTTAATCAAAATTTTACGGTACTTCTGTAAAAATAATGGCTCTTTACCCAAGGATGACGTCTATTGCCAAAAAAATCGACACCAGAAGCAAATAAATTTTGCGAAACGTTGGCATTTCAAAAAAGGACGTTTCATTAACAAGATCCCTCAACCCATAAACCTACACCTTCAAAAAAAATTAAAAATAGGATCGTTAAACCATTCTACAAGTATTTAAGAATAAGGGCGCAGAAAAATGAAAACTAAAGATTTCGGGTTTTTCCGCCTATCTCCGGAACTATCCGGAATTTGTAATTTTTTTGTTTTGAGCAAAGTTTTCGTATCTCCTACCGTTTAGGAGATCCCCATGGTGAGCATCGAATTTGAAACACCCTGTATAATAGATAGAGAGGTGGTGGCAATTGAGGTGTATGATTTAATCCACATTATAACTAGTATAAAACTGTAATTTACATCCATACGAATTAAGTAAAAATATTATGATGCTCAGGTAGTGGCGCTTTTTTTACAGGGAGGTCCTAAAACTTGCAAAAAATAATAGCTCTATGAAGTCATTTCATCTCTTTTGTGATTAGTGCCATTATGTTAACGGCCACACCAAGATAACAAAAAAAGATATTGGACACAGAGAGGCCCCAAAACTATTATTTTATACAAGTTTTGACGCCTCCTTGAAAAAAACGCCCTCAATCAGAGGTGTGTGATATTTTTTTTTGTTATCTTGGTGTTGCCTTAACATAATAGCACAAATCAGAAAAGGGATGAAATGACTTCATGTAGCAATTATTTTTTGCAAGTTTTGAAGCCTCCCTGTAAAAAACGTCCCCACCCTGAGGAGTCCAATATTTTTTTTTGGCATCTTGGTGTGGCCGTTAACATAATAACACTAATCAGAAAAGAGATGAAATGAGTTCATATAGTAATTATTTTTTGCAAGTTTTGTATCCTCCCTGTAAAAAACGCCCTCGCCTACAGGTGTGCAATAATTTTTTTTATTATATTGGTGGGGCCCTTAACACAATAGCACTAATCAGAAAAGAGATGAAATGACTTCATATATAAAGGCCTCAAATCAAAGATTATTCGTAAAGCTCGCTGTGAAATCAGAACTCTTTCCAAATCTGAGGACAAATCCAATCCAAAAATAGGGCGTTAATAGTGCTGATCTTCCTAGGGAGTTTCTTAGACATGTAATACCATATATGTTCTGTTTTAACTTCTTTCTTTGTTTCAATTGTCTTAGGAGCATAATCCTATTGGAAATATTAACACGCCAGGACGAATACGTATCAGGTAACTTGGATAAGTACCAGTGTGGAACGATGCCTATTTGTGAGTGATTTAAAGTTGGAAATCAAAGTGTATGATGGTGGCGAAACATCGTTTAATAATTTCTCTTTTCGCTTTAGTCCTTTGTGTGTTCCTTGTGGGATGCTCATCCAAGTTTGAATTTTCGTTATTTCCACCCAAGATCTTTTGATCTTTTGTTTTTATATATGCTCTTATTATTAATTTTTAAACAAAGCTGGTTGATGTGATTACTGAAATCTAGGTGAGTGTCAAAGGTTATTTATTCCCAGCAGTTTAGCAGTTTTAGGGCAAATGTAATTTAATTTTAAAAAAAATAAAAACGCTTTAACAATCTACGCGTTTTAATCGGTCTTGCTACTCTTGCGGCTAAATGCCTAACCAGCCCCTTCTATAATGTAGAGTTCGCACTATTTACGTTTATGCATTGGATCAACACTTGCGGCCTGGCCATATCTAGTCATCATCATCATCATAGGCAATCACTCGATACCGAGTATGATTTTCCTCTATTCTGTATCGTCGCTATCTGTTGTGCGTTTTTTGATGGCTATGCAAGCCAATTCTCGAGCCGCACACCCTTCCACAGTCACAGGCACACCCAGTCTCTGGCAGCAGCCGGGTGTTGTTGGTAATTCATTCTTCCATTTTGTCGCTCCTTTCTACGTTCTCTCTTTTCCGTCTCTAGTCTACGTCGTTGCTCTTCAATGAAGCCCTATCGTTTGCCGTGGTCTGGAAGTTGTTTATATCGATGTTACCCTTCATCATATTACCTTTGAGAACGTCCTTGTACCTTTTTTGTTGACCTGCTTGATTTCTCTTTCCCCCCTTCAGTTGTCCATAAAATATCTGCTTTGGGAGACGGGTTTCGGCTATACGAATAATGTGACCAGTCCAACGAAGCTGGTGCTTGAAGATAAGGGCTTCATACTAGTTGATCTGGCTTCTTCTAAAACACTTATGTTTGTTCGTCGGTCTTGCCATTTGATTCCTAGTATTCGTCTTAAACAACTTTGGTAATATTTTTCTAGTCGTGTGATATGCCTTCTGTAGGTGGTCCACGTTTCGCATCCGTATGTTAAAGTTGCTATTATAACTGTGTTGTAGACACGAAGCTTGGTCTCCGCATTGATGTCGTGATTGTTGAAGACTCTTTGCGAAAGCCGTCCGAATGCTGCGCTAGCACATTTTAGGCGATGCTGTGTTTCTGCGTCAATAGTTTCATTTGATGATAGGTGGCACCCAAGGTATGGGTAATGTTCCACGTTCTGCAGAGGATGGCCATTTATGGAAATGTTTCGAGCTTGGGGATTCATACCTGGTTCTGGTTGCTGAAGAATTTGCGTTTTGGCAAGATTGACCTCTAGGCCAATGCTTTTGTAATACAAAAGCATTGACATATCTAGTACACTGTGTTCAACTGTCTTACGATAAAAAATAACAAAATGGCAAAAAAATGGTTCAAAAACCCTCTATTATAATCAATACTCGTGATAAAATTTAAACTAAACGAAATCAAAAATTTTCTCTCTCTCTCTCTTCTCATTTGATTACCGTCACTTTTTTGAGTCCCGTGGGCACTATTAACTAAATCGGACGGGTCGTCAACTACTTTCGTAGTCTAACGACTTAGGGAGTGTGTATCTAGCTCCGCCTCTACGTGATATCCGATCCCATCCGGCCTGGATACCGGCATGAATAGAGGGGTAGGGCCTAAGATAAATTTTACACTTATTTTCTCTGGGTTCCCCCTTACCCCGCTCATCAAACCGGTCTGATAAGCACCCCCTAGGAAGACAGTTTTCTTTTCCTAGAAGGATTTAATTTAGCATAAAACCCTTTGTCGGGGCTAGGGATCTTTAACGTGCTCCACTATCAATATATGGATCACACTGGACCGTCCTCTCCGAGGGACGGTATGAAATCGAATTAGCCTGCCTTCGAGCTAACTCGGCCTACTCCGCTTCATGCTGCGTTTTGCCTTAATCTTACAAAATTCTGTAATTTTATAAGAAAAAGTCCAAGTAGACTACCTGATGCACGACCCGGGGCTTGAACCCGGCATGCCTGGACCGGTATTCTCGTAATACGTAACGTTTTGAAGTCGCTAAGCGAAACGAGTAGCGAACAGCGCGCTCAGCGGCAAACTGACCGACGACTTTTCCTATTCTCTCTGCCGAACGCGCTACCCTGCGAGCAGACAGAATCAAATTCGCTTAGCACATCTTGGCATCACCGCATTTTGCATTTTTATTTCTTGTTAGCCTTGTCGTTCCTTTTTTTTGCGTAAGAAAGAGGCGTAGTTTAGAAAGGTATCAAATGGTGATAAAACTAATAGTCAGAAATGGTTATTTTTGATGGATTATGTTTTCTTTAATTTGCAGAAGTGTTGATCCTTTAAAAAATTACTTGATGGTTTGGTTTAGCCCAGTTAAACCCGCCCTTTAACCCTGTGATATATAAACTAAGTAGCACGTCCCCCCACAGTGTGCGGGAAACTTACTCCGAGACTTAAATTAATTCCCGCACTCAGTCAGGGAAAGTGGTGTTTCCCGCCCGTTCGTATATTGATAGTGATGCTAATAAGAGATCTTTGTTTTTTTTTTATTATTAATCAAAACGCAAACTAAAAAAAAGTAGAGAACTACTATATTTTCCGCAGATTTCTACAAAGTATTGTAGCGTAGGAAAATCGTACGTGCGGAGGGCAAAACAGCTAGCTAAAGTTTCGTCTACGCCTTGCGTTCAATATACGTGAATACCATTTTTGTTACTTTGGTCACGTGGTATGCGAATATTACGTCATCACACGGTCAGCGAGTACGAAACGCCGAGCGTATTTACTTACGAGAATACCGGTCCTGCTTGAAAGTCGCGGCGTTAACCCCGACACCAAGCAGGCAGGTAAAAAAAAAATCTGAATGAGGCCCTGTCGATATGGTTAGTAATCTAAGGAGAAACAAAAAAAAATAAACGTCAGACTGAAAATTCTCGTTGACAGTTGTGTGGAAAATATTGTACTCAGCAGCGAAGACAATTTTTAATAGCGGGAAACAGTTTTGGGCGCGGCACACGCCCACAGAGCGGGTGCCGAAAAAGCGGCACTCGGTGCCACACTAAAGATGTCAGTTCCCCAATGGAACAGGAAAACTGTCAATGGAACACAAAAACCGAACCAGTTGCGCACCAGTGGCGCACCGACTGCGTCAATGGAATACGCTACAAGGCTTTAAAATTGTCTCTCTTTTTGCCTTAATTTCTTCTTTTCTGGAAATTGAAAATGGGTTTATTTTGTGACGTACCTTGTTCAGAGAGCTGCTGCCAATGTTTCGGAATGTAGGAAATATCAGTGGAATAAATTGAATTATCGTTCACTGCTGGGTCGATCTCCGGATGGGGGGCGTTATGCCTATCCAGTTCTAATATATCGCTAATTGCAAATCCTGCTGTCTGTCTTTGATTATTATTAGGTGCTGCTAATTTCATACTATCCAATAATCTGCAACAAAAGATAAATAAAAATATAATGGCCAGGTAAGTAATCTCTTCAGCAAAACGCGCAGCACAAAGCAGTCGTTAAACAGCATTAGTTAACGTCTGGTCTGAACGTAATATATGCTGTAAACGTAAACCTGATGAAAAAGTATACGGCAAGACGTCACAAATGGGATTCTCATATTCTTATTTGAGCGGAATTCTTTGTTTTTTTTACAGATAAAAAGAAGACAGAATAATGCGCTATATATAAACTGCCTAATGCGAAAACCGTGTGTCGCTGGCTGCTACGGTCATTAATTCAGATTTTTTTTTAATTTCATCTCCCTTGCCTACCCAGCAAAGACGGTTCCCTCGGTCCAATGTCGATTGCCTAATTTGTCGTCATCGGCACGACGTCGATTTACAACATCGAACCAGCAGTATTTTTTGTCCGCTTTGCGATGTAGGCCCAATGTATGTTTGCCGACGCAGCGTTAGACTGTAGCCCGCTGTATATGGTTTAACCACATGGTACCGACAATCCGCCCATAACTGCCTAATTTGGTCAATCTAACGTAGGCAAGCTGGTCTCGGCCCGACATCGGTAAACTATTCAATTCCGACATTGGTTTCCTAAAGCGGGTTCAACATCGGCGATTGACGGAGGTGCGTCGGTGGTAGCTTAAAGCGGCCCGACATTGGCAAACTACAAAGTTTCGATAATGCGGGTGCTTAACCAGTCAGGCTGGTTTAAGTGGCAGAAGAGGTGATTCTTGTAGAGAAGTACCATCATCTTGTCAAGTCCGTATTCTAGTTTCGAAATATCTTTGCTCATTATATTTATATTATTATCTTCCACTGTACAGGGAACATAGTAACATTAGCGCCATCTCTACATACTAGGAAGAAACTATTAAGCAGTTTTAAAATTTTAAGGTGACGTTATCGGACCATCGTCGGTTGCCGATTCTCGACCAATCAAACAAAGCAGATAAAGTAGTCGTCGGCATAAAGTCGGCTATATTAAATCGGACCGATTAAGCAAAGTTCCAACCGGACCCTCATCGGCCCTAAAGCAGATAAGGTTTGCGTTGGCATAATGTCGACTATAGTAAATCGGGTCATCGTCAGTTGCCTATTCCTGTCCGATTAAACAAAGTTCCAATCGGACCGTCGTCGGCCCTAAAGCAGATAAAGTAGGCGTCAGCATAAAGTCGACTATAGTAAATCGGGCAATCATCAGTTGCCGATTCTCGACCGATTAAAGAAAGTTCCTATCGGACCATCATCGGCCCTAAAACAGATAAGGTTTGCGTTGTCATAATGTCGACTATAGTAAATCGGGACATCGTCAGTTCCCGATTCTCGTCCGATTAAACAAAGTTCCAATCGGACCGTCGTCGACCCTAAAGCAAATAAAGTGTGCTTCGGCATAAAGTCGACTATAGTAAATCGGGCCATCGTCAGTTGCCGATTTTCCACCAATTAAACAAAGTTCCAATCGGACCATCGCCGGTCCTAAAGTGGTTTTGGCATAAATTCGACTGTAGTAATGTGGACCTCCGTCAGTTGCCGATTATTAACCGAAAACTGAGAATCGTAATCTGACCAACATCGGGCCAGAGTGTAGTCGCCAATGCCGACACACTGCCGACGTTGTCGATATTGGCCCGATTCAATGCCGACGATTTGTGTTTGCTGGGTACCCTCTTTTCAACCCCCACTCATAGCTCATTGTTTGGAGCCAAAAATATTTCAACGTATCGGTATATCCAACACGTTTAAAACAAAGCCAAGAGACCCGATTTTATGGTGGATGCGACTGCACTCGTTGCGAATGTATGGCGGGCAGACGCAAGCAATAATTATAGTCAATTTCACTGGTGCAAACAAAAATTGATGGCTCAGTGTTGGCCCGATACGCGTCCCCCGGACTTCACGGTATAGGGCCACAGTTAGATTGCCGGTCCGGTTGTCGGATCGGCTAGGTTCACTCCGAGCCGTTGAGAATCCCGGACCGGGCGACAGACGCTTTGCCGGACCGGCCCGTTGATAGCTCCGTGATTGCGACCCGGAGCCATTTGGCCAGATGTGGGCCAATGCTATCTACAACAATGGCAACCTGCTGGCCCTTTACTTTTTTTAAAATGGTCCTAAAATTAGCCGACATATAAGTTTGTTAATAAATTAGTTGGTTTACCTAAACAACAAGTAACATCTATGTTGGGAATTTGGAACCTTTGGTTGCACTAAAACAAAGTTATGATTGTTTTCCACAAACCAAAACTACACTTGTTTATCGTCTCCTGATGATGCTAACGTTGTTAGCGAAACGCGCGTCGAGTACAAAAAAGTGTAGTTTTGGTTTGTGGAAAACAATCATAACAAGTAACATATTTTGAGCTTTATACTCCACAAAAACTAACCGAATTAATTTTTCTATACTTTATGCGACCCTAATTGCCAGTTGCACCAACTTTAAGTCTGTGTTTCAAGTCTGACTTAAAAGTTCTCTCTCTCTGAGAGATATATATCAAAACTTTTAAGTCAGACTGAAAACACAGACTTAACGTTGGTGCAATTGGCAAGAAAAGTGCTATTTCTTTGATTAAATCTAAAATGCACTAAACACTTTGCTTTTCGTTTAGGCGAGGAGGCTCTTACAATTATTTGAACATAAATGGCCATTACTGGCCCATGCGTTCTTTATCCGGACTGGTACCTCGTATGTACAAAAGCAGGGGCCGGTATAGTTTTGCAGATACAGATGTTTACCCAACGCTGACGGCCGGACATAGCTCGGACCATCACTGTTAGTAATATTCCCTACAAAAAACTATTTATATGAAAAATTTCATTATTGTCACTTGGTGTGTTCACTATTACTGTTAAAAAATTACCAAAGTATCGTAAAAATATAAAGTTATACGCGAAAGTAATATATTCCACTATATAACTATATACCATTACTAGAAGCACGAAAAAACTTTACAGTCCGAGGCTTACTTCATGGTTGCCAACATTTAATTTCTTTAATATTACTTTTACGAGGTAACTACTTTACTGACATTAATTTTTGGTTACAATTCAGTAGCGCCTACTCAATACAAAACTACAAAGTTATGGAGTCTACACGGTCACCTATCTACCACGTAGTAAGAAATAAATGTCCATATAGTGGAAAAACGTTGCCTATAAGTTATCGCTACTTTACTGACATTGTCAATCAATGCACCGTCAACTGGATGGGTGACGCCGTCATGTTATTTACTTCTATTAAACATGGAATTCATATCAAAATTTAAAAATACCCCATTAAATCACTGATTAGTAGTTGCATGTAATAATAGTAAAAATAATAATTCCTATTTTTTATCCACATTTTAGATAAAACTAGGTCAAAACTAGGGCCGCACGTTTTTTTTATTAATCAGTAAAGTGCTATACGTTTATAAATTTAAGATCTTGTGACTTCAGAAAAGTGGTTAATAAAATGGTAATTATTAGGTATAGGTTGTGACATAGATAATATTTTTGTTTTCTGTCATGCCTTCACATATTTTATGGTGTGTGTGCTGATATAGTTTAGAAAAAGATAAACGTATTTTGAATTAATAATGTGGAAAAGAGAAAACCTATAAAAACCCTATAAAGTCAGAAATACTACTTTATGTGGTAAACAGGACGTCGGGATAACGTGCCCGTTTACTACCCGCGACGATATAACTCCTATATCAAGAGTAATCATTAACGTCGCGATGTAGTTGTATAACCGTCCCAATGCATTCCCAAAAACGGTGAATACCTCGAGTTATAGTAGTAGTAAAACCGTCGCCGTGATATGATGCCACAACTTTATTAGGGATAGGACATGGAAATGGCCACCACAGTGTTGCCAACTGGGAAAACAAGATGCGCCCACAACAGACAAAAAGTCTGATTTGATTGAAGGGTTTGACTAAAAAAAAAGAAAAAAACGAAGCCAAAAAATACAGTAAACCTTCACATAAAAGTGGCAAGGCAATAAGGCCGCTGATGCAGTTCCAAGCAGTGTTACCAACGCCCACTTAAAAAATTCTTCTTTCGGTTCATTTTATGGGTTTTTTGTTGTTCACAAACGTTTTTGCGAGCAACGAAATGGTCACGTGGTCATCTAGTTAGATTAAGTCTGACGATCACGTGGTACTCATTTCGTCTACTTGCGAGCACCTAGTATTCATAGACACAATATTCGGAGAACAAAAAGTTCGATAAAAGTCCGATTGTATTTAAAAAGTCCGATGGAAGAAAAAGTCCACAAAAAGTCCGAATGATAAAAAAAAGTCCGCAAACCGGCAATACTATTCCCTAAGAAAAACGAAACACTGCTAGCAGCAATATCCACCGACGTAGTGCCACTAGAATAGCTAAAATTAGCCACAGAAAAAATCACACCAGGCAAGGCTACAGGACCTGACTCAATACCACCAGAAGTAAGCAAAGAACTGGTACAAATAGCACCAGACATAATATTGCAGAAATATGAATGACAGGAATTCCCATGCAGCTGGAATATAGCAAAATTGGTTCTCATACACAAAAACGGAAAACCATACGATGCTGCAAACGCATATAGGCCGCTCTGTCTAATTAACACGATTGCTAAAACATATGAACACTTGATAAAAAAACATAATAGAGTACAAGATGGAGACAAATGGAGGTTTTTCCCCCCTACAATACGGGTTTAGAAAAAGCAAATCTACTATGAACGCAGTAAAAAAGGTGTTAGAAATAGCAAACGGAAAAAATCCTAACAAGAATAGAAGTGAGTGGGTAGTGCTAATAGCGCTGGATGTTAGAAATGCTTTTAACTCTGCCTCGGGACTGAAAATAGTAAAAAGACTAGCAGACACTCATATACCCCAATATCTTATAAATACCGTAATTAGCTACTTCAAAGAACGATACATACTTAATGAACAAAATAAAGTTTAAACCGGTACTAGGGCCCCTACTCTGGAATATATACTATGACCCCATCCTTAGACTAAAACTCCCTAGGGGCGTGGGAATAGCGCGGATGATCTAATGGTAATAGTCAGAGCTGACACAGCGATACATCTTATGCAAAGAGCAAACGAGGCAACAAGACTTATTAACGAATGAATGACAAAGAACCACCGAGAATTAGCACAAAAAAAACCGAAGCCGTTATACTATTCAGAAAAAGAGACCGGCAAAACATTGAGTTTCGACTAAATGGAGTCACCATAAAACCGCAAAAGAGCGTACGATATCTTGGAATCCACATCGGTGAAAACCAAAAATTCGGAAAGCATATAGAAGAAACCACTAAAAAGGGAACTAAAAGACTCGCTGAACTACAAAAACTTATGCCCAACATAAACGGGCCCAGTACTAGCAAAAGGAAGTTACTATACAGTGTAATCCATTCAATCGTGACATATGGTGCAGTGATATCGAGTCCAGTACGGCGCACAAAGAAGTATATCAACGAAAGCTGGTATCCCGCCGACGGACTTAATTTTCGAAGAAATTGTATATGAAGATACAAATTTACACAGTGAAGAAAACAAAGAAGCTGCAAAAGAGAAAATCCTGGCAAGCAAGATGGGACTGAAATACCGAAAAAGGACAATGGACGAAGATAATTATTCCCGAAATTAAAACATGGATAGACTACAAACACAAAAAAATAAATTACTATATGACACAAGCTCTAACGGGACATGAATCGTTTAGGACATGCACAAAGCGAATAGGGATAACGGACGACATATGTCGGTACTATGAATGAATAGATGATGCAGAATATACGTTAATTTACTGTCCAAGATTTGAGAACTACCGCCAAACAACAAGACACAATCTACAGATAGAGAATATGACCATAGGGAACCTCTTTAAAGAAATGATAAAACACGTAGACAAATGGAACCAGGGACATGATATGATCACAGTAAACGGCGAAATAGTGACGTTATATTCCAGAGAATGGTTCCGCTATTTCGACCAAATCTACAGCGGAGGGTTTTAGTCCGTAGGCATCCTCAAGAGAGGATGAATCGGGCACATTCGGTAGACCACCAGAGACCGGTGTGGTGAAGATTTCTCATCGCTATAAAAAAAAAACAGCTGTTCGGTCATCGCCTCACCATATATGTTTGAGCCTCATTCGAAAAATGGCGAATGTAAGTCAAAAATGTAGTGATGCGGTTTGGCTTTGTTTTGAACGCTTTAGGTATAAGTATACGGATGCGTTTAAAAAATAGCTAAAAGTCCCTAATATTAGCTTTAAGTGTCCAATGTGAAGGTACATTTTTGAACAAAATGTTTACAGCATGCAAAAGCTGTTTCAGTAATCTTAAAATCTATTTGATCTGTTTTAATCAACACCGTTCTCAACTAAAAAGCAGTTAACTCATTTTCGTTTTAGTATCCTTTGGCCTATGATCGGCGCCATATTGACACCAAACTGACAGAAAATCCATGTTTTACTTGTCAATTTGGTTATAAAAATGGCAGCCACAAAGGGGCACTGAAGCGGTAGGAGTTAACAGGCTTTTTAGTTAAGTATGGTGTTGGTTTTAATAATCTTAAAATCTAAATGAAAATTACACTCATACGTTTATCTAGAAGTGTTGTTTTCGATTGATTACATCGAAAATTTAGACAAATCGTAACTTTTTCAAAAATTTCTGTCGGTCTTTGAATAATCGGGACCGGTATGACACCAACTTGATATCTCTGATAAAACAACATCCTTAACCCTGCATAAACACTTTTGGGCATCAAGATGCTTACCTATATTCCACACTCTATCTATATTAGGGAATTATTGAAACACGGTTAGGGCCCGGCACTAATAAGGCCAGGCACTATTTTGACGCTGTTGACAGTTACGCATGCGCGAGACCGACCACATTTAGTGACGACACTAATAAGGTTAGGGCCTGCCCTTATTTGTGTAGGAATTATACTGGGCCGTGTCTTGTCTGTGTCTGCCGTATTTGACGTTTTTGAAAACTATTCGCCATTTTTTTTTACCTTAACCATACTTTCGGGAATTTTTTGTGTTGTAACGGCCAAAAAAACAAAAATTGGGCACAATAGTTATTTTTTTATGAAATTAGGGAAATGAAAAAAGCAAGGCTCAAAGACTTCGTTTTACCGATGAAGACAATATTTGTTTGCTACGAGAAGTAGTTCAACAAAATCCCTTCAGAACCCCAAATGCATGGGTTTTCATTTCTCCCGCAAGACCACTGCTCCCAACACATCTTCCATGCTTTTAGTCACACAAATACATTTTTAAAAATGAAAAAAACAACACAAAATTTCGAAAAAAGGCAGCATTTATTTTAGGAGAGAAATAAAGTCGCGTTTCGTCACCGTTTCGCTAGAGGCGCGTTCAATAATTCGCACTATCTAGGGCCAGGCACAACCTGTGTTAAGACCGGCGCTAAGGAGGCACTATCCAGTGAGGCCGTATTTCAATAATTTTCTCTTGGCACACAGGAATATAACCAATATCAGGATGCCAAAGTCAACAATGGACCAGTATTGGCAGAACTCCAAATGCTGCAGATTCTAACCCGGGCCCGTGAGTGTGAACAAACTTCTCCCTTCTCACCTGGTTTAAACCATGTGAAAAGTGAGAGAGGCAAATACACACCGGTGACTACTCACCTCACAGGGTGTCAAGAATACGGGTCCTTGACTCTCCAGGGTCTCTATTCTTGAACTGCCGGGAGGAGAACTTGCTAGGGAAGTGGGCGTGGTTTACAAAACAGTGAGATGGAGATATTCCAACCTATAAAAGTGTGAAGAGGAAAAGGATACTCCCGCGGGAGCATTCCCTCCCACATTTTCAAGAATACAGCCCCAGCTCCTCACCTTCACCTTCCACCAAGACCACTGCTTCTAACACATCTTCCATGCATTTAATCACTCAAAAACATTTTTCAATATAAACATATGAAAAAAAACAATACAGTGCAGAATTTCGAAAACAGGCGGCATATATTTGTAGGTTAGAGATAAAGTCGTGTCGTCACCGTTTCGCTAGAGGTGCGTTCAATAATTCAATAATTTGCACCCTTTAGGCCCAGGCACGGCCTGCGCTGTGTTAAGGTCGGCGCTAAGTAGGCACTATCCGCACCCTACCAAAAATACCGCAAAAAAACTAGTGAAAGTTCACGAGTTCTAGTCGGTATTTCATGCGGTTTATGAAACACCACTTTCGGGTGAAATCTCATGAACTTTCAATGTTGGAAAGAGATTCAAAGCCCGTCAAACATCATGAGTTTTGCATAAGTACTTTCATCCGTTTTTAAGAGTTTTGAAAATCTTTAAAATAATTTATGATAAGAGTTGATAAGATTTGCTGCTTCCACTGGTTTGTTTTGAGCAGATTTTTTTAACAAAAATTTAAATCAAAGTTAATAAGATTTTATGTTTTATGATAATACCCATGTTTTCAGCAGCTTTTAAAAGACCCACCTTCCATCAGATTTCACAAGATTACATGAGAAAATCCACATGTTTTTAGCAGTTTTGAGCAGATTTTAAGAGAAGCAAATTGATAAAGTTTCATTGAGAAAATTAGATTATTTCAGCAGTTTTGAGCAAATCTAAACAGAAATATAAAATAAAGTTAATTAAATTTTACAAGATTACATGAGAAAATTCACATGTTTTTGCTCGCTAAACCTCATGAAATCTCATGTGTCTGGTGTAACGTTTAAAATCTTGTAAAACATCTAAACATGAAAATGATTCTCATGAAACACCATAAGAATTTGTCAGTTTTTATGTGGCATACATTTCTGCCGGATCAAGTCTCTTTAAACCAATAAAATCTCTTAAAATCTCATCAAGACTTGATCAGTTTTGAAGAGTTTTGAAGTGGTTTTTTTGGCAGGGCTGTGCAGCCGTTTTCAATAATTCCCTATTATTCTATCTAAGAACGAACACCTGTGTTCAAGTTTAAAAATATTTGACAAACGTGACTTTTTCACGTTTTGCCGGATTTGTATTGAATTATGGTGCTATCGCACTTAATGATTTTGAAAGGATGCCGCATTCTTGGTCAGGCACTTCACAGGTTGCATTGAGACCGAACATAAAGGTGCATGAGGTGCTAGATACCTGGCGATTTGTATAATTGCCACCTTCCGGTATAATTTACACGCCTGTCACGCATTTCCGAAAAACTTTTATTAAAGGTCAGTTTTTTTATTTGCTTGTGGACCGAGCTGTATTGGTTCACGTGTACAGGGCGTTCGATTTTCGGTGTGATTGGAATGACAAAGTTACACTAGGGAACAAATTTCAACTTTGTTAAACCATTTTTTTGGGTTTAGTTACAGCCAAATAACGAAAATATGTCAATTCAATATTTAAGTTGGCTCGCATAAAAAGCTATATTATTTGTTACACAATTTATATAACCATACATTTTTAAATTAACAAAAGCAATTAAATCGCACACTTTTATTCTTGAATCTAAGGTTTAGACACTCATTTCGCGCCTCTTAGGTCGGGTTTATCGATCAAGGGTTAACTCGCAGAGTTTGCTGACCCTGGATCAACTCTAACTCTGGGCTAACTCCCGAGTTAAGTCGAAAAGTGTTTATGCAAGCTTTTTTAACGCCTGATCCACAGTTTCATTTCTTTGAGCTCACTTCTATTTCCATCTTCTTCGTTTAGAAAAAGAGGGAAATATATTTTCTATTGCCATCTCACTTTTTTCGATAAATAGAAGTAGCGCCTACAAATGAAACTCTCGGGTTCTTTGAATTATGTAACGTTGCCAGCTCACTTTTGTCGAATTTTTAACTTTTTCTGATCATAAACTTACTTTTTTTTTGATTTTTTTTTCGCAGAAAAAAGTTTACGTTAAAAAACTTTAGTTATTTTGAGGGAGACTTCGTAAACAAGAGTAAAAATGTCTGAAAAACAGAGCTCAAAATTTTACCGAAAAAGATGCCCAAATTTTAATTCAAATTTGCAATAAGTACAAAAAAATTTTATAGCGCAAAAAACGTATCGAAATGTATTGTTTTTTTTTTCTGGGAAAACGAAAGAGGATGCAGACAGTCCAAAGAATTCATCGACGTACCGGACGCGGCCAGACTCAAATGGCTCCTGGAAAGGACACGAAAAGATATTGGACTACTGACAGGAATACTGACCGGCCACAACCGACTCAGGTACTCGGACAACCGAACCTGGATGCAGAGGATCCACGAGCTCTCAAGTGGGCCAAAGTACTGGACGTGAAGAGAACAGGAAGGCCCAGAGAGCCCACTACCGTACAAGCGGTACAGGTAGGCTATTTACTACTACTACTAGTGCAACACCGAAATTATCAGTTTTCAATCGAACATGAAAACTAAAAAAGTGCACCCCAATGGAACAGCAGATCCGACTCAGTTGTGCACTGGTGGCGCACCAGTTTGACCAATGGAAACCGCTATTAGTATCATAAAATAAGTCAGATTTTGTTATTTTGGTCTAGGAAACATTTTTGCTGTTCCCCAGTATATTATTAGTTTTAGTAGCATGGTTATTATATTCGTTATATAGACAGTTTAAGGTCATGACACGTACGTGGTGCCTATCCGTAGACGTGGAATTTGCCGGATCGGACGGACGTTTCTGTCTTTCCGAAATCATCCAAAAAGTGCCATTTTTAATGACCCACCCTATATATATATATGTTCAATTCTGTCTTTGTCAATGCCTCGCAATTATCCACAACTTCCGTTCCTCGCTGTTGGTGATCATCGATTGACCACCGGCATTACGGCATTGGGAAGTGGGGTTTAAAGTTCCCAAAAAAATAGAAAGAACAAAATTGGAACATACATAAGGATTGGCAAATATACGCTTTTACGATTGCTCCTTTGGCCATTCCATTCCAACCGAGGTTACATTTTGCACAGTTTTCTTATAAGTAAATTCAAGTGTAGGTTCCAAGTAGCCCAAGTAACAATTTTTAGTTGCCTTAGTTGCCATAACTAAGAAATACACTAAAATTGACGTTGCATAAAGTATAAAAACTAGTAATTTGTACAGTTGCGGCTCGTCAGATGAGGCAAGTGAGGCGGCGCCTCACCAAAATTTTTGAAAAAACTGGTGAATTTATTTTTTGCGAGATTTTTTGTGTTTAATTTTTGTAGGGAAAAAAAAAGCCCTTCATATCATTTTTTTTTTAATTTTAATATTAGGGTGCTAATTCTTTTATGTCATTCATTTCTTATTCTACCTTGCTTTGTTTTGTATGTTCCACCCACAGACCTACCAGGTACCATGGAAACATCAAAGATGGATGAAGCACTCACTCAGTCGCCTCGCTTCCCTACTCTGCAACGGTTTTGCTTCGGTCTTCTATCAACGCTATTGCAACTATGAAATCAACAAATCGTACATTTAGAAACCCTATTTTTCTTTGTATAAAGCCTTGGGATGACTTTTACTTTTTCTAAATTTGATGCCTTGACAACTCATCCTATAATACGCCCATCACCTTGTAGGTGATTATTATCAAACAAAAAAATTGTGGAATGAAAATGTATAATAACTGTTAGTACACAAACTTGAGGGGCAGCTAGTGTTTAAAGTTATCAAAGCCCCAGGGTAATTTTTTCACCCTATGTAAATTTTTTTTTATGTCAAAAGTAAAAACGCATAAAATACTGGATTGCAGAATAGTTTTCTTTATCTTAATAAGTTTTAGATTTTACATTTGAACAATATTATTCTCACTTACGGTGTTTATTTCTTTAATATTTTTGATCTTGGTGCCTCATCAGTGTTATAAGTCACGAGCCGCCACTGCATTTGTGCAACGGCCGCTATGATGGACGAGAAAACTACGCCACACCGTTGTTATTAACTACGGTTAATTTGGCAACCGTCTAACAACGTTTATTTTTACTTAGTTAATTAATTTACGTTCTTTCAACGTTTCTCTTTACGAGACAATCAGTTGCGACTAATTTCAAAATATAACTCCATCTGACAATTATAGAGGGCACCTGCTTGGTCGGAAAACGGTTAGGTTTTTAGTAAACCTGATTTGCGCCATTACGCCATTTGTGTAAATCGTTAAAAAAATCTTGTTTTTTTGCTAGAATTTGATGGTTTTTTAGTTAGTTTTAATAATTTTTAAGTATTCTTTTAGACGGGCTACATTGAAATTAGGCTTAAAGCATTTTTAAAATTTTCAGTAATTAAATTTAAAAAAAAATTGGCAAAAAAATTAGGAGGATTGAAGGCCCGTTTATTGTTTAAAGCTAAAATATATATTTTTGACGGAAAACTAAGGCTGGAATCTATAATCGATCCTTAAGGCCTTCCTTCGGTGAGGATTCCTTGCGGGCTCCTCATGGAGTCCAATATGTGGCAACGTTGCATTTTTGCTGTTTTTTTTTTGTTGGCCCATGTCAGGTTTAAGTCGAAACAGGATTTTGTGTGGTAAACTGTGGTGGTTGTCAAGAATGTTAGGTTATTTTTTAGTTTGTGTGATTTACTGATTTACAAGCCATAGAAAAACGAAAGGAGAACAGAACTCTTTTTTTTCAAGGAGGAAAAGGAGTACTTGTGTTCACTGGTGGTAAAATTTTCTATACTGGAATCCAAAGAAAACCAGATGCATGCCCATGCGTCACATCAAAGAAAACAAAGGGCATGGGAAGAAATAACCAAATATTACAACAGCAATTCTTCGGCATGATTGAGTTGAATCATCAGATCTATCTTTTTTTAATTGGTCATATACAATTGGGTGTATATAATCTTGAAATATATTTTTAGAAAACCAATATCGTTTTTTGAATGTCTTCAGAAAACCTCAAAACTTCTGAGGTATATTTTTTCAACTCGCTGATATGGTGAGAGGGGTTCTTCTACTTCTACCATATATCCTGAGTAGTAGTCCACGAAATCTTGAAGTTTGTCCCATATTCACCAAAAAAGAACCCAAAAAAAACTACTCTTCAAAAATCACACCAACAACACATAAAACCTGAACTTAACCTGAAAAACAAGACCCAAGGCCTCCTTAAGGTAGCCCCCGAGCTACCTTGGCCTTTACTCAAACTTAAAGCGACTAGAAAATGCATTTCCGACCTTAAGGGATCCTCAAAGACCACTCAGCCTTAAGGAGGCCTTGAGGATCGACTATAAATTCCAGCCTGAGGCTTTTTGGTAAATTTAGTGGATGGGAAACTTGAAAAAGCCACTTTAGTGTTATAAATGGACTGTAAGTTACCTAGGTACGTATTTTATAATTATTAATAAAAATTGATTAAAAATTAGTCCATTTGTGGTTGCCGACGTGGAAGTTTTGATTTCAAATCAATTATAGTTATCCAGAGGGCACTTCAGTCGTAGTCGCTTCGGCAACGGTGTGGAAACATTGCACGCGACTCTAGTCGCAGGCAACGTCAACCCAACTCAAAAAAATATCCGTCAAATTGGTGCAAAAGCGAGTTGCTAGAACGTTTATATGCCTTTGGCGACGTTAACCAAACTGCATCCAACAGTCGACCAAATAAAATTATTACATTTATTCTGTCATTGTTAAATTATGTTTAAAAGCATTGTGAATTTGAACAACGGAGGTTACACAAAAAAAGAATTGTATTTTGTATGTTTGTATCAAATTTCTTATATTTATATTAATATAATAATAATTATTATATAATATCTTATTCCTTGTTGTTAGAGTATCTTTGATGCGTTTGTAAAAGCGTCCTTAAAAAAAGAGTTAAAGTTGTGCTTACAACGTAACCAAACCAATTCTTGTTCAGTGCTTGATGCACACTTTTACTTCATGCCTTGTCGGAAAAAGTGAGAGGGCAACAGAATGAAAAATAGCAGGAGTGAAACTGTGTGTCAGGCATTTATGAAAACCCACAGAAAACAAAACGGTTAGGAAACGCTAGCTGCGTACGAATACTGCAATGGTGGTCCTAGCGATAGATGAGACGTAGCCGCTGTTGTACGACGTATCCGTTCTGAGCATGCACACTGAGATACGGCTGGGATTAAGCACTCTCTGTTTTTGAAACTTTAAGTGTCTATTATCCCACTGAAGGTGATTTAACGCCTTATGCGTGTTAAAAAAAGTTCTATGCGTACGCTACTTTAGATTGAGGTTGGTTGAATATCCCCAATCACACTACAAACGGTAAAAAAATCTGTTTCTGTTGGTGGGCGTAAAGAGAATCCAATGAAAAAATTGGTGATGGAAAGCACGGATAGTTCACCATAATTTTATGTTGGGAAAACTGTAGCTAAAGATTTAAACCTTATAACAAAATTTTTGGGTAATATTTACAAAAACCAAAATCTGAAAACCGCATCAATAGCTGCTCTACTTCTAAAATCATGATTTTTTAAAATATATTTTAACGTTTTTTCAAATAACTCGGAAACTAAAGCTTCCACGAATTTGGACTTTATAACAAAATTTGTAGTCCATATTGATGGAAACTTAAATCTGAGAACCGTATATCGCTACTTGCTTTTGTTCCAAAGTTACAATTTTTTAAAATATTTTATCCCTTTTCCCCCCTTCAACCCCGCCACCACCCTACCCAAAAGTTAATCAGTTCATGGTCAGCCGATAGAGGATTTTTGTATTAAATTTCGTTAAAATCAATAAAGGCCTTCTTGAGTTATCGTGTATACAGACAGACAACAGACAACTTTTTTTTTCGTCGATTAAGGTGTTTTGGAACCTTAGTAACTAATTTTTGATAAAATTAAGAAAAGTCAAAATTTCACGATTTTAATAGTCCCCCATACCATATTGGTATGGTGGACTAAAAATAAGTTTTTAAGGTAATTAAATTTTTTTAAATATAAAAAGTGTTTAAAGAAAAGTGATATTACTCTTAAAATAAACAAGACGAGATATATAGGTATACCTACTCTAATTACTTCATCGTAGTAAGTGCTCATCAATATGTGCAGTAATATTGAAGTATCCATACTCGCGTTTAAGGACTTTTTTAAGTATAAATATTGAGTCTCGTGAAGTAGGATCTTAAAATAACAAGTTGGTTTGACTTATTTATCTATTATTATAAATATAAAACAGTTTACTTTTATTCAATATTTTGTTAGTGGTTGTACGGTCTCTTTAACCGAAATTAGTTTGATTTGAAATATCCACCCACCCTTTTTAACCAAAACTTATCGATTTCCACATTTTTCTTTTTTTACAGTGCTAATATAAAATTCGGCTGCTATATACAAAAGTTCTCTATAACTTCACAAATCTGCCATAAAGGGTAAAATTTTTGAACAAAAATTACACTAAATTAAAACAATAAAACATTATCAAAATGTTAGTCAAAAATATTTTTATTACTAAAATTACTTAAAAACTTTGCTCATTCTTTTTTGTGCCAACTTTTGTACTTTTTTTAATTTTTTGGTAAATAAAACATAGGTAGATACTACAATTAATTTAAAAGTAGGTATAGGTACGTACTTACGGTTGAGTATTTTATAATCTAGCTTAAGTTGATTTTTACCAGTAAACACATCTGTTACATTAACATATATTTAGTTATTTAGTATATTTACGTAAATCTAAAGTCGAAAAATTTATATTTATTTTATATTAAGGAGTTCCCCAATTTATAACCTCTGTAACTTGTTCAATGAGTATATTTCCGACATTGATATAGATTTATTAAATCTTAATTATTTTCATATATAAGTAGGTACAACAAATGTTAAATAAATGTTAATTTTATTGTTGTTTTGTTTGTGTTGTCTCTGACTTAAGTTTTAAGGTTTCGAAATAATATTTGTGATTTTTTTTATTACCTAAATACAGTGGCGTAGCCAGAAATCGACTCTGGGAGGAGTTTTATCATCAAGGGAGGGGAGAAAAGCGGTTTAATATGTGTTGAGTTAGTGTATATATACGGAACAAAAATACTTACTTTTAAAAGCAAGTCTCATCTAGTCTCATTTGCAGACTTTTTTTAAAAAATTAACTCTTAAATGCGCCGCAGGCAAAACTTTTATCAAAATTACACTAAAATTCTATTTTTTATGCGTTTCAAATGTTGTGTACAAAAAAATTGCTTAAAATTAAACAAAATTGCAACAATATTTAATATTGGTATAGCGTCGCAGGCGAAAATTTTCACAAAAAAAAAACATTTTATTTTTAAATTCTGATCTCTAAGGTTTTTTTGTAAAAGTAAATTGGGTTAGATTCCAAAAAAAGGTGGGTTATTATAATTATACTTAGAATGCCATTTATTACACGTTTGGAATGCTGGTGGTAAAGACTCCTTAGAATTAAAATAAAAATGTAACATTTAATGACGTCATAGCACCGCATGCAAAATTTTAAAAATTTAAGACATCACACCAAACACACGCCAGAAACCGGAGTAAAGGGTAAAAAAAGTGGGAAGCTGTAGCTCTCCTTAGGGCCCCTGATCATGATTAATTTATTGTAAATTGGGTTGGACCTCCTGGGGAGGGTATATATACTAAATTGTAAGTAGGTATCTGTAATTGGCCATGGCTGTAGATTGAAAATAAATAAATAAATAAATGAAGGACTTACCTAAGAGCCGCATTAGAGCACCAAGCGCTCGGCAAAAGGGCCGGCGCCCACGGGTGAAAAAACAAAGGAGGCCAAGTGAGGAGCGCAGCTGCTCTTGCCGCTGGCGATGAAGTTCGCGTTTTCTCATTCCGCGTGTGATCTGCCAACGGCGGCATTTTACTTTGCACACTGCTAGAGTCAGACGATTCTGGCATAGATTTCTCCGCCACTTTTAAATACTTTTCGAGAACAAATATCCTTGTATCTTATTTTTCTATAAACGTAACCTTAAACCTTTTCGAAAACGCAACTTTTACAAGAGCCAAGACACGCGAACACTTTAAGAGTCATCCAAAGCCACTGAAGTGGTTTGAAGAACCACCCTTGTGTCAAGGGCTCTTTTTCGTGTGCTCGACGCGGCCAATCAGCAGCGGGAATGCGGAGGAGGAGTCAGAGCGCACCAATAGCACAGGCAACCTTAAAATGTCTTTGAGGGCGATCCTAATGGGTGCACCCCTTTGAACAAGGGTAGAAATTTGTGTTTTTTTTTCAAATACTTACATAATATGTTACTGTGAAAGTTTGAGATCCGGTTAAACTTATGATTAACCGACACCGGTTAGTAGAGTCATTAGTTAGGAAAATGCTTTTATAGCATAGGTCGCGATTCTTCAGAAACGACAAAAAATCTTACTCATCACAATTCTGGAACGTGGCTATATCTACTACACCGTAGATCAACTATAAACGCACTGGTCAAACCACTTGGCCTACAGTTATAAAATTTTCCCAGCAAACACAAATCGTCGGCATTGAATCGGGCCAATGTCGACAACGTCGGCAGTGTGTCGTCATCGGCGACTACTCTCTGACTCGATGTTGGTCAGATTGCGATTTTCAGTTTTCGGTCAATAATCGGCAACTGACGGAGGCCAACATTACTACAGTCGACTTTATGCCGACACCACTTTAGGACCGACGATGGTCCGATTGGAACTTTATTTAATCGGTCGAAAATCGGCAACTGACGATGGCCCGATTTACTATAGTCGACATTATGCCAACGCAAACCTTATCTGCGTTAGGGCCGATGATGGTCCGATAGGGACTTTCTTTAATCGTTCGAGAATCGACAACTAATGATCGCCCGATTTAATATAGTCGACTTTATGCCGACGTCTACTTTATATGCTTTAGGGCCGACGATGACTGCTTAATAGTTTCTTCCTAGTATGCGGAGATGGCGTTAATGTCACTATGTTCCCTGTACAGTGGAAGATAATGTTATATTTATAATGAGCAAAGATATTTCAAAACGAGAATGGTGGTACTCCTCTACAAGAATCACCACTTCTGCCACTTAAACCAGCCCGACTGATTAAGCACCCGCATTATCGAAACTTTGTAGTTTGCCAATGTCGGACCGCTTTAAGCTACCACCGACGGACCTTCGTCAATCGCCGACGTTGGACCGCTTTAGGAAATCAATATCGGACTTAAATAGTTTACTGATGTCGGGCCGAGACCAGCTTGCCTACGTTAGATCGACCAAATTAAGCAGTTATGAGCGGATTGTCGGTACCATGTGGTTAAACCATATCGGACCTTAATCGTACGGCGACGGTATGCCGATGTCAGCAAAAAGTAAAATTTACCATTGGTCCGACGGCGGGCTACAGTCTAACGCTGCGTCGGCAAACATACATTGGGCCTACATCGCAAAGCGGACAAAAAATACTGCTGGTCCGATGTCGTAAATCGACGTCGTGCCGATGACGGCAAATTCGGCAATCGACATCGGACCGACGAAGGCCCGAGGGAACCGTGTTTGCTGGGTAAGGACATATTGAGTTTGTGACGTAAGCGCTTGCTAAGAAAGGATTTTTGAAAATTTTGGCCCTAAGGGGTTGAAATTTTAAAGAGGTTTTCTATATCTCGGAAACGAAAAGCCGCAGAGGTTTGAAAATTGGTGTGAAGATTTTACTAATAAAATAAGTATTTTGGCGTTTTTCGAAATTTTTTACTGGGGGTGGAGAAATACCCATACAGCACACTTCGTCCCAGGGACGTACAATTTATGTCCATTTTACGTCGGTACGTCCCGGTACTAATTAGGGACGTACTATGTACATACAAAAGAGTACGTACAGTACATAGTACGTACACTATGTACGTACCTTTTCCGTACATTTTACGGCTACCTCTCAAACATGCTATTAAAGACGTACACATAAGCCTATGTACTACGGACGTACATAAGCGTACGTACTATGTACGTACCTATTATAAACAATTAAAGGAGCTACACAAAGTTAAATATTCAAACAACTAAATATGGCTTCTGGGGTGAAATCTGACATTTCTTGTCTAACATTATACCTCAATATGGCTTGTCTAAAGAACTGTCACGATTACGCCGCGTCCGCTATCTCTTACGCACTTATACTACTGTAGATAGCGCCTTCTCTCTATGTAATTTTAATATGTGATCTGCCTGTATCTTTTTTAGAAATGCATCGCTTGACGTTTTTGGGAAATTTACGTTTTTTTTAACATTACAGCTCATGGAAAAACGGTTTGTTTGTCCTATGGCAACACTTCGTCCCAGGGACGTACATTTTACATCCATTTCAGATCGGTACGTCCTGGAACCAATTATAGACGTACTATGTACGTAGAAACGTGTACATACATAGTACGTACACTATACTTAAGCGTACACGTTATAAGAGCGAGACGACAAAGTAAAAACCGTTATAAAGTATATCACAATTTTAGCAGATTTTCTATGTATAGATGAGATGGTGGTCTAGTGGTAGAGCATTTGTGTCTCACCCGGGAGGCGCGGGTTCAATTCCCAGTGTGTCCAACACTCTTTTTTTAAATTACTTGGCTGACCCAAGCCCACTTACGGTCAATTTCCGTCCAGTTTTGGTCCCGCCTAGGGCGTACCTGAATCGTACGTCCATAGTACGTACAAAAGTAAAGGTACCAAGTACGTAGCTGGTACGTACCTAGTACGTAGCTGGTACGTACCTAGTACGTACAATTCGTTGGAGAAAGTACGTTTATACTACGTCCCTGGGACGTACAAGTTTGTACGTAAGTCCAAAAATGTACGTACCATGGACGTACACTTCGTCGCAAAGTTACGTACGAGGTACGTACATGGTACGTACTTGTGCTGTCTGGGTAGGGGGTAAAGGGATCTTCGCTGTATCTCAGAAAAAAAGTCAGAGAGGTTTAGAAATTGGTATTATAGACTCTACTAATAAAATAGATTGACACGTGTTTCCGCGTTTTTCTACCAACCCTCTATTAATAGGGTTATTGGGTATCAAACTGAAGGAAATAAAGCCCGGAATCGAAAAAAGTGTTTTTTTTATACCTTCATCAAAAACATGATTTTAGTAACTGTCTGCAGATAGCTAAAGCATTACTTTTTTGGTTACCGATGCCGAAAAACTTTTTTTTACACCTTCATGAAAAACATGATTTTAGTAAATGTCTTCAGATAACTAAAGCATGGCTTTATTGGTTACCGATGCAAAACAACTTTTTTTTGATCACGGGTGCAAAAAAAGAATCTGTGCGTTTTTTACCCAAAATTGAAGAGAAATAGCGAAAAATAGTAATATTGAGAAAATCCAAGTATTCTTGCCTTAAAATTAATCCATTGCCGCCAGTTTTCACCAAGTATTTACGAAAAAATAATTGAAAAACATCGTCAAAATATCAAACTGTCAAAGATTAAATTGTCGCAACAATGAACGTCACCGAGTAAAAAGGCACATCGCTATAGAAACCACTGTTATTTCATTTACCAGCTGCCTTGATTTATAGTGTAAAGATATGGGGTGTTGCGAGAAGTGCTCTTCGTTCGAGATTTTTAAAAGTATTTTCCTGTTTTTCTTGGATCTTTTGATAAAGGTATTAAAAAAATAGTGTTTATAACTCACGGCTAAACTGTGCATTTTTTTACTCGCGTTTTTATATACCTCGCTGTGCTCGTTATTTAAACCAACGCTTGTAAAAAAGCACTATTTTAGCCACTAGTAGTGAAAACTACTATTTTTGATCACGGGTGCAAAAAAAAAATCCATCCGTTTTTTACCCAATATTATTATTTATTTTTATATTTATTTATTTTTGCTTAAAAATTAAGCCATTTCCGCCAGTTTTCACCAAATATTTACGGAAAAATCATTTAAAAACATTGTCAAAATATCAAACTGTCAAAGATTAAAATGTCGCAACAATTAACGTCACTGAGTAAAAAGGCACATCGGTATGGAAACCATTGTTATTTCATTTACCAGCCGCCTCGATTTATAGTGTAAATATGGTGCGTTGCGAGAAGTACTTTTCGTTCGAGATCTTTAAAAGTATTTTCCTGTTTTTATTTTATTTTCTAATAACTTTTTCCATTTTTTATTACCCGTCCCCCTCCCTCCCAAACCCGCATTTAATGAAAATATTGACCGACTAAAATATGGGTTGGTGGTATCAAACTCAAGGAAATAAAGTCCGGAATCGAGAAAAAAGCTTCTTCTATTATTTTTGGTAATCCCTGTATTCACTGCTGAATTTCTTGGAGTCGTGGGCAGGACATAAACCTCGTTTCATCAAAATCGGTTTACGGGAATAAAAGGTATAATCATTTACGAAAGAAAAGCGGGGAAAAAACGGATAAAATCGCAGGCAAAGCTGCGGGTCCTCAGCTAGTTTCAAATATTAATATTTGTCTCAAAGTTGTAGGAGAAACTGCGTCATTTTTTTAGTAACATTTTGTAAATTTAATATTTTAAACATTTTATTATTATTATTATATTATTAATAATGAAAATAAAGGATAGGCTTGAATTCAAAAATTTCTTGCAATTGCAACGAACTTAAGCGCTATAACAACTTTTTTTTGTTCCCTTGGTATACAGGGTGTGGCAATAAAGCTATTTTTAAAAAATAGAATACCCAGTATATTTTTGCATTTTTCAAAAAATTAGCTTTACAAAAATTCCAAACGCTATTGAAATATCTTTTGTAGTTTCTGAGATATTTGCGTTTTTTTATTTTAATAAAATAGCTACATTGACTTCAATCGTTTTTTTTTCCAGGCCACTAGATTTTTAAGTTTATATTGTTAAAATAAAGAAATACATTCATGGCCCGCTTGGTAGCTTGATCAGTTGGTCATTTCCAATATAATTTCAAACTTAAATGCAAATATCTCAGGAACTATTTTTGTAAAGTTAATTTTTGAAAAAAATTCAAAAATGCAAAAATATACAGGGTGTTCTATTTAAAAAAATTGTCTTTATTGGCACATACTGTATACCAAGGGCAACAAAAAAAAGTTGTTATGACCAATAAATTTTTGAATTTAGAACTACCCTTTATTTTTAATAATAAAAAAGATGCTGGGTGTTCCAGTTATAAACAAACACCCTGTACCACCCACATAGCAAACAAATATAACACGTATATGCCATAAATGTACCGGAAAAAGTATATTCTAAAAGAATATATGAAGTATGTTTGGAAGTTCTAATCGTGTGAAAACGACCCCCCCTTTTGGTACATATCTTTCAAAAAAAAGTTGTTATGGCCAATAAATTTTTGAATTTAGAACTACCCTTTATTTTTAATAATAAAAAAGATGCTGGGTGTTCCAGTTATAAACAAACACCCTGTACCACCCACATAGCAAACAAATAAAACACGTATATGCCATAAATGTACCGGAAAAAGTATATTCTAAAAGAATATATGAAGTATGTTTGGAAGTTCTAATCGTGTGAAAACGACCCTCCCTTTTGGTACATATCTTTCAAAATATTTCTTTGTTGTAAGATATGAATATACATGGTATCTACAACTTAGAATATTCCAAGCAAATACTTTTTGCATATTATATTAATGTGCAGAGGAAATAAAGCAGGTATATGTGCAACACATACCAACAAAAAATCTTTTGGGAAATCACTGAGCAGAGCACTCTTCTGAGGACGAGGATGTAAGTCTTGCAGAGAAGTGTTTATACATCTCCATAATAAATCCCAAGTTCGCAATTGCCATTTCGACTTTGTAAATTTTAAATATCTTCATTGCTTATATGTATAATATTATTAGGCAAGGCCGAGGAAAAATATTGAAACGAGCGCCATCTATGGCATTAAGTGGCAAACCATTAGTATTAAGCGGTAGATGTACATAGGTAATATACCATTTACGTCCTCTATGGTATATTCCAAGAATATCTGATCAGACCACTAATGTCCAAGAAGTTTAGATATTTACGGGATTAAAATGGGATATATCACAGTACTGGATAAAAAGTCATATCAAAATCAAACAGAATATTTAGATATAAATATACCCCATACGTATGGTAAATATGAAAAGGTTATTGACTATTGATTTATTTTATGGAGCTTTTAACACAAAACATGTGGTTCTAAAAACACAAATTTTGCATAAACATGCTTAATTTTTTTAAAAAAAAGCCCAGAGTGTCAATTACTAGAACAGTGTCAATTACTGCTGGGAATATGTATGGAACCTTATCAAAGACAAATTGAATATTCTGATTTAAATAAACTTCTAATGTTGGGTAAATGTCTAAAGGTTATATTCTTTATTGATTATTTTAGTATATATCAAAGGAATAGACAATGTATATGCATAGAATATTCTGAAAAGCTTAACAAACTCGAAATAGATTATTTAAATCCAAATATGTCCCTTCGGTATCGCTGATATTCCAAATTAATATTCTAATTGTTTATTCCAGAATATATAAAGTGAACATTTATCGTATATTAATATTCAAAAAATATATCCTTAGTTGACTATTTCTAGCATATACCTGGTATATGAATGTACTATGCTTGCGATGTGGGCAATTAACGTCAAAAAGTGTCGAAAATTCGATCGAAAAGGAAAGACAGAATTTGTGTGACTTTTCTTACCAGTGACAGCGACATATTCAATGGCTATCTATGGTTTTGTATGTTAAAAATTTTTAAAGGCTTGTTTACACACAAAAATAAGGTTAATAACGTACATTTTTAAATAAAAAAAAAGATTTTTCACAAAAACTGACTACAAAAATTAAAATTAACACATTTATATTTACTGGAAATAAAAAAAAATGAAATTTCAACAAATATTCGCAAATGACTCCTTTTTTTTTATTCAGTGGCGGATATCTACAGGAATGGATATTCGATTAACAATTGGTCCTGGTTTTGGTTGAACCAGAACCGGAATAGGTTCTTTCGATTAAAAACAATGACGTCACAGTTGCAACAGGGTTATCAAATTTTACAACCAGCCTGGAAGCAGGTTGGTTGGACATTACCCCTAAAATTTTGCAAATTCTTTTTTTGAGTAAAATCAAAGATATCGCGTCAAAATAATGTCAACCAGAACATAGGACCAATTCTAAATCGAAAATCCCTTTTTTGGATGCTCCGAATATTTGTGTATTGTATGTATGTATAAATGTTTGTCCAGTTTTTTTGTAGCACAAGTAACGCGTCCAGTAAACACCCCACGGAATATAAATATTCTAAGTATATTGCTTAAGTTTAAGCTAAGTATATTTAGTAAATAATATTCGTATCATTCCTGAAATGTTCCCTTTTGGATGTTCCTTTAAAATATCCTAAGAATATTCGATTTCCGAATATTAAATGCAGAATATTAAAAGTATATTTCGGTAAATAAATACTTTTACTAATCAGAATATTAACTAAATGCAGTGACTTATCTAGAGAATTTTCTTCACAATCTTTTGAAATCGAGTTTTTTTAAGTAAGGTTATCGCGTCGTCCAACGTCAACGTCAACGTGCAACCAGAGAGTTAAACTAACTCGGGCAATAAATTCCACTTTTTTGCTGTTTTAAGCCAATATTTTTTTACGTTACCCTCACCCTGTCCTGGTTACCTTGGAGTTAATTTTAACCCAGTTTTTAACGATTTTTACAAGGTTATGTTACTCACTATTGAGAAACCGGCCTAAGATGGGCTTTTTCTCGACTTCTTGTTAGTTTTTTGTAAGTAGAAATAAACATGGATCGATCAATTATTATTATTGTTTAATATTTTTGTAATCTGTAAAAGTTTTAACGCCCTGTGTGGTATGCTTTTCAATTACCATCTTTATAAACTCAATAGATACGTAGGCACTTACGACAAACATGGCCGCAGTGCTTGGTCTGGCTGAACACCCTTTTCTAATACAATTGAACACAATATATACAATAGTACAATACAATACTATTTCCGGACAAAATGTTCTCCTTTTTCGACCCAGTTGAAAATAAACAAACTCTTGAATCTGATAGAACCTCACAGTTTGTTATTTGTGTTTTTAAACTCTGTTAATTTTTTTTCATGAAAAAACATGATGAGAATGTGCGACTGACCTCCTTCACAGGATGTTCTTTACAGTACCTCTTTGGCATATGCTGGCTACAGACTATTTAAGGATGTACTTATCATAAGGTCATGCATAGGTCATGCCAAGAATAACCATTAAGGAAGAATATTTTTAGTATAACTTAACGCATGAGTATAACATGCACATGCAACAAAATTCCGCCAAAAGACGTCAATTGTTTTTTCTTTTAAGTACATCCTTAGCACCTGCTGATGCTTATTATTCCAAAAAGCTACTTCAAAGAACATCAATATCCCTAATAGCACATGACATCCTAGGATTATTTTATTTAGATTTTAATGTCTAAACGTCATCAATCATCGCAGGATATTCTAGGAATTTTCTATCTATTTGAGATATTCTTTGAATGTTCTAATTTGGACATTCTGCGAACGTCCTCTTACGAAATCCCAAGGATGTCCTTTTTGGACATTCTGAGAACCTTTCCTTCCGCCATTAGAGAATTTGTGGGAATAACGCTAGTTTGAAGGTTTTTTCTCAACTATTATTATACATACAGGCTGTCCTAAAAGTTCGAGTTCACCCTAATATCTCCAAAACCAAAAGAGGCAGAAAAGTAAAATTTCACATAATTAGATGGTTTACAAAAAAGTATATTTTTGGATGCTAAACATAGCACCCGTCATTAAGGAGGTGGAGCTAGGACGGTGACGATACTTGTTTAAATGGGATACCCAGTATATTTTGGAAAATTTAAATAGACCGTTTCCTTCTGTTTCCAAAAACACCTAATACTTAATGAAATTTTACTTCTCTGTCTCTTTTGGTTCTGGAGATATTAGGGTGGACTCGGATTTTTAGGACACCAAAATTATTTAAAGTGTGAACTTAATAATAAAACTATGCATAGATGATTTTCTTCTGACATCCATACAGGGTGTTCCAAATTCGATGCTCACCATGGGGATCTCCTAAACGGTAGGAGATACGAAAAGGTTTAAATTAGGGCAAAGTTGCGCAATTTGACACTATGCTCAAAACCAAAAAAAAAGTTTACAAATTCCGGGTAGTTCCGAAGGTAGGCGAAAAAAACCGAAATCTTTATTTTTAGTTTTTATTTTTCTGCGCCCTTATTCTTAAAGCTGTCAAAAACCGCTTAAAGCCTTCTACAGGCACTTTTTTAAGATCTACCTAATGAGAGGTCCGTTTTGGAGATTTGATATTTCAGTTTGACAGGAGCACTGTCAAGTTAATTTTTTCTTATGGACACATGCTTTTTTACTCCTGCCGTTTGATTCATAAAGGACGTTTTGAGTTAATTGACCATCATCAACCCAAATTCAAATATTAAAAACAAAGAAAAAAACGTATTTTTAAAATATTAGGTAAAATTATTTTGTTATAACAAAATGTCAAAAAAAAAACTGTAATTTTTATAATGTTAAAAAAGTAATGCAATCGGATTACCAAAATATCTTGAGTAAGTTGAAAGCAAAAATTAAATTTGGGCTGATGATGGTCAATAAACCCAAAACGTCAGGTGACTTGTCAAAATAAAGTTGCCAAATGTTATCTGTCATCCTTTATGAACCAAACGGCAGGAGAAAAAAATGATGTGTCCATAAGAAAAAATGAACTTGACAGGGTTTCTGTGACACTGAAATGAACATCTCACTAGGTAGATCTCAAAAAAGTGCCTGTAGAAAGTTTTAAGCGTTTTTTAACAGCTTTAGGAATAGGGGCGCAGAAACATAAAGACTAAAAATGAAGATTTCGGTTTTTTCCGCCTATCTCCAGAACTATCCGGAATTTGTAATTTTTTTTTTAGTTTTGAGCAAAGCATCAAATTGCGCAACTTTGCCCTAATTTAAACCTTTTCGTATTTCCTACCGTTTAGGAGATCCCCATGGTGAGGATCGAATTTGAAACACCCTGTATATGATCCTGCAATTAACTTTTTGGGATATTATATCTCTATGTTTAGTTATTCTACGAATGTCCTTATAAGACATCCCAGACATGTCCTTTCTGGACATTCTTGGAACTTTCTTTTTGGAAATTTCAGGGACGCCTCTTTTACAGTCACTGGACATCCCTGGAACCCTCCCGAAGGATTAGATAGTACATGCAAAAAATTTACTTGGTATATAACTTAACGTTTATGATTGTGCTAAGTACATTTAAAATAACCTTAGCATGTCCTATATTCCGGTCTCGCTCCAATTTCGTTAAAACCGATTAAGGCGTTCTTGAGTTCTCGTGTATACAGACAGACAACAGACCGACAGACAACTTTTTTTTTCGTCGATTAAGGTGTTTTGGAACATTAGTAACTTATTTTGTGTTGCTAAGAAAAGTCATAATTTCACGATTTTAATACTTCCCCACACCATATTGGTATGGGGGACTAGAAATAGCTGAAAATGCTGTGACATAATTTGTGGATGACCCAAAACCAATCCTCTCCGTATAGAACCGACTATGGTCACATGTATGTAAATAATGTATCTACAATGTCTGTATGCATTTATGACATATTTTGATACGCGTTTCGCCCTAATTAAGGACTGATCAGTGCGCCATAAATTAATATAGACGGAGAAAAATATGTCACATGTAAGTATTCAATATTTAATGATTGGATTAAAAAACACATAATTACTTACGAGTGTATTCGTCTTCCAAATTAATATAATCTGGGGGTATAATGTGTCACATGACATCATAGGGTGGACACTCTGGGCCGTACCCGTTATTACCGTTGGGATTCATTTGAAGGCACTCTAACGTTTTCCCGTTGTTTTCAGTTAATGTGTGAATAAATTTGTCTTGTTCCTTTTTATCGAATGTAAGGGTAGGTCGCTTTTATTTTCTGACTTAATTTTAGGGGATATCATCAGACCAGGCAAAGGGAAGTAAAAAAATAGCTGAAAATTGTGTGAAATAATTTGTGGATGACCCAAAATTACCAAAAATTAATCTAGACATCTGGGTCGTACCCGTTATTGCCGTCGGGATTCATTTGGAGGCACTCTAATATTTTCCCGTTTTATGTTTTCAGTTAATGTGTGACTAAATTTGTCCTGTTCCTTTTTATCGAATGTAAGGGTGGGTTGCTTTTATTTTGTGACTTAATTTTAGGGGATATCAGCACACAAGGCAAAGGAAAGTAAGAAAATAGCTGAAAATGGTGTAACATAATTTGTGGATGACCCAAAACCAATCCCCTCCGTATAGAACCGACAATGGTCACATGTACATAATGTACAGTGTCTGTATGCATTTATAACATATTTTGATACTCGTTTGGCCCTAATTAAGGACTCATCAGAGCGCCATAAGTTAATATAGACGAAGAAAAATATTTCACATGTATGTATTCAATATGTAATTATTGGATCAAAAAACACATACTATTCGTCTTCCAAATAAACATAATCTGAGAGTATAAGGTGGACACTGTGGGTCGTACCCGTTATTACCGTTGGGATTCATTTGAAATCCTCTAACGTTTTCCCATTTTACGTTTTTAGTTAATGTGTGATTAAATTTGTCCTGTTCCTTTTTATCGAATGTAAGGGTGAGTTGCATATATTTTGTGACTTAATCTTAGGGGATTTCATTAGACAAGGCAAAGGATAGTAAAAAAATAGCTGAAAATGGTGTGACATAATTTGTGGATGACCCAAAACCAATCCTCTCCGTATAGAGCCGACTATGGTCACATCTACAGTGTCTGTATGCATTTATAACATATTTTGACATGCGTTTCGCTCTAATTAAGAATTATCGCCATAACTTAATATATATATATATATATATATATATATATATATATATATATAGACGGGAAAAATATTTCACATGTAAGTGGGATTAAAAAACACATAGTTACTTACGAGTATCTGTATTCGTCTTCCAAATGAACATAATCTGGGGGTATAATGTGCCACGTGACATCATAGGGTGGACACTCTGGGTCGTACCCGTTATTACCGTTGGGATTCATTTGGAGGCACTCTAACGTTTTCCCGTTTTTACGTTTTCAGTTTATTACCCGCAATATAATACTGACAATTTTGACCTTACCGATATATTATTATTCGAAGACAAATCTGATCAATCCCTGCGACGCGTTTGAAAGCTTTCATTTATAATAAACTGATAAGATATGATAACATTTTGGTATGTTATTGATACACATGTTGTGTGTATCTTACAGGTGAGTTCTTGACAGGTGTGAATACGGTGCCAATAATTTTCTAATATTTCTAATAATTATTTTTTAACTTGTAAATTGTGAGCCTTATGAAATTATTAAAACCATTAGCTATTGAAAAATAACGTGTTTTTCACGTGAAAACGTATTAGACACTTACGGTCGGATTTACTAAAAGGGTTTAGTCTATTTTAGAATGGTCCTAAGTTTAGGTGAAATTTTTGGTTTTAAGCATTTTCAACCAACACTCCTTGAGTTTTGGATATAGTTTGATTTATAAGAAGAATTTTAATAAATTTGTTTATTGAATAATCATCTTAACACAATCTTTTGTTGGATTTAAGAAGAAACTAATTTAGAAGAAAAGAAAATTAAAAAATTTAAACCCACGCAAAATTTAAATAGTAAACACTCTGTAGAAGAAATAAAATTTGGGGTTATATGTCACTCCAATTAAAACTTACCCTTGTTAATTAATTTTGGCAATTAATACTTCAATGCAAGTTTTGTTTATATTTCTGTCACTGTCGAAATGTCAGTTTCAAAATATTAGCTGCGTTCAAATCACAAACAGCGAGTTCGAATCTCTTACCTCTGCTTGCACCTTGGCTTGCACGCTTGCACCAACCTCTACTGATGAAAGCTACAGCTTTCTTGACTGAGCTTTTAGCTAACCTCAATGTTTTAATTTCAGTTTGTAAATAAAATAATATACAGAAAAAATTTGTGGCATAGCGGGCAAAGGGTAAGGGAATAAATCAGAAAAAAGTTTTTCCTCGACCAGGATTTGAACCCTGGACCTCTAGAATACCAGTCTAATGCTCTCTCAACTGAGCTACCGAGGAACTGGGGTTTTGACTGACTATTCGGAAATCCTTTCGTTCGATTCATTTATTAGTTGTGGGGAGATCTTTGAAGCCTACTGCGGCTTTAAAAACCTAGACATGTTATTTTTTTATTTGGTATATTTTTCGTGCATAATCAGTGACCTTCACTTATGTTTATTTTGCCTCGTAGTGCCCTCATAAATATATTTTTTGTGCTCAAAAAGGGTTCAAAATATGGCGTTTTTCTGGACAAAATTAGAGGTATTTTATTGGTTAATGAACAACTAGGGATATTAAATAAGGTAAATTAATCCTTGTAAAAACGGTTAGTTATAGGGAAATTATAAACAAATTTAAACCACACCCCCCCCCTAGAGGTGGTCTAAAAAATCACCAATTTTATAACCTCAAACGCAGATAATGAAGCCAAATTTTTGACGTATTCACCATTTTCCATTTTGAAACCTGTCAAAAAAATTAGTTTTAGGACAGTTTCTCCTAAAATATGGTATATTTTGAGAAAAAAGCAGTTTTTCAGTGGTATTTTAGTTAGTAAGTATTTTTTCAAAATTAGTTTTAAAATTTAGAACCCCCCACAGGTGTAAATATTTAGACCTGTGGTGGATACTATTGTAGATCTTAGTCTTAGTAAATCTCACTGTTAAAGTTCGCAAGCTATATTTGATTCCTTGTTGTTAGTGTACCTTTTAGTATGTTTTCACATCGGACACAATCAAAGAAATATAAATTTCTTTGTAAACAATACGCATTGAAAATATTGTCTTTCTTTCATAGATAGAGCGTGAAAACATACTAGACATACACACTCACTAGAAAGTTACATATAAAAAGAGTACTTATTAGCTCAGTTGGTAGAGCATAAGACTGGTATTTTAGAGGTCCCGGGTTCAAATCCTGGTCGAGGAAAAACTTTATTTCGAATTATTCCCTCACCCTTTGCCCTCTACGCAACAAATCGTTTTTGGCAATATTTTAGTTCAAGATATACTTTAAATCAAACTTAAAAAGTCACATGCAGGCACTTTAGTAAAAAATCGTACCGAAAAGTAAAATCGTGCGGAAAAATTACTTTTCCGCACGATTTTTCTATTGTTAAAGATGAAGATCAACAGGACTAATTAAATAATTTATTTACACTTATGTGTCATTTTGTAGCAAAAACACTCGGAGGAGAAACCTGCAAAATCAAAGACATATAAAAAATATTACAACTATTTTCTTATTCAATACCTCTTAAATTATTTTTAGATGTGCTAAAATACACTTCCTATGGGACAGGTTTTTTGGAAAATTTAAATACTGTAAAGAACTTTGATTAAAAGAATTATTATCGCCTTATGTCTTACATACACACAAAAATTACAATTTTTTCAAACCAATCAATCAAATCAACCAATCAAACCAACCAACCAAACCAACCAACCAATGTCGTTGGATGAAAGTGTTTTCGATGAAAATGTCATTCGATAAAAGTGATTTCGATGAAAATTTCATTCGATAAAAGTGATTTCGATGAAAATGTAATTCGATAATAATGTTTTCGATGCAAATCTAATTCGATGAAAATGTCAATCGATGAAAATGTTTTCGATGAGAATGTCGTCGGTGAAAATGTTTTCGATGAGTGAGTTTTCGATGACAATGACCCATTTTATTAAAATGACACCTATGAATATGAATTGAATCACATTTAGGTGCGGTGGTTCATTTTCTACATGAAAATAACTAACTTTACAGTCGAATTGTCGGCCCCCAAGTTTGCCCGGCCCTATTGCAGGCCCTGGCCTTAAATGTGTAATGTCTGCGCAATAGCCAAATGTCATTCCGTTGTGTTAATTAATTGTGTTGGAATTGTGGTTATTTTGATTGTTTAAATTTTCGCGTCGGTTATATTAAAAATACTAAAATATACCAGTTCCGACATAGAAAATACCATTTTTTTTTTAAATAACGCCCAATTTTCAATATTTTATTCTTAACTTAAAAATTTTTCCAAATGACACATCTAGTCCCTAAAACTCTATTAGAATCAGCGGATGCTAGTGCTAGTGGTTGTTAAACACTACCATAACGGCTGTGAAATTTGTCAAAATTTTGAGTGTTCCAAAATATCTCTTTTGTTTTTAAGTTCAGCACCTCTGAACGTGTATTCCCAGCCAACATCGTCACGTAAATATTACGTAAAAGTTACAACACATGATTACTTTGTTAGGTAAACTTGAAGTCACAACAAGGTAAAAAGTTACTTCCATGTTCTGCATAATGCCATGCACAAAGTTCTCTACTTTTTACGTAAATAATATGTAATTAAACGTAAAAAATACATGGCGACAAAAATTTGGGAAACGGTTGATACCGATTAACTCAGTGGCCCGCCCCTTTGCCCCAGAAAAAAAGTAGACAACAAAGATGCTGGTGGTAACCCTGAAGTCTTTGGAGATAAAACGAGAAGTTGCAGAACGTTCCTTTAAAGCAGGGTTGGAAAAATACCCGCGTTTTTTATATAAAAACCCACCCCACTCGGCTTTTTGGGTTTTATAAATGGGTTTTTATTGGGTTTTTTATGGTTTTCTTTTAAAAAAAAATTTAAATACAGATTGTAGTTCTTCTTTAAAATTAGGACTTATTCTCGCGATCGTTTATAAACTATAAAATACGACATACAAATAGGTGAAATACAGATACCGACAGTTTGTTTGTTTGTTAATAAATCAAAGCAGTTTTGGTTTAGTTTGACCAGCGCTTTATGCGGATGCGATGTTCGTATCATCTTTTCTTAATGCAAACAAACCTAAAGAAAATTATTTTTGGAGTTGCTATACGATTCAAGTTTTTGTTTTTTTCGAGGTTATTAAGTCTAAACCATTTTTCTAACAGGCAAATGCCTAAGAGTAGCGCTAGAAATAATGCTTCAGAATGGACTGAGGTTTTAGAATCCAGTAATAAAGGTAGAGTTTGCAAATATTGAACCAGAATCGTTTTTTTTACAATGTGCATTGTTGCGCAGCTAGCGCAGCATCCATTGAAGGACATTTTTATACTTACGGTCTTATTTGGAATAATAAAATAGGAAATTGTTTTGGATTAGAAAACGCTATGCAACTGGTCAAAGTTTATCGAATCTTACGAATCAGATTAAAACGACTGGTAATAATATACCTTTTTTAGGTTTATTTATTTTATTAATAATGAAAAAACCCACTTTTTTATGTGGGTAGGTTACTGACTGGGCAGCCAACCCTCCTTTAAAGACATTCTAGAATCCCTCCACAGTATTTTGGGACAGTTTGACCTTCAATTCGTCACACCAAGAATAAACAAACGCATGAAGTACTTACCGCGAAAACCACGAGATAGGAAATACAGAACAGTATTATAGTTTATTTTTTATAAACGTGTTTCAAACAAAATCATTTCGGACATAAAAAAGTATTTTTGACCTAAACATATTCATACCAAGTTTTATACAACCTAAAGTCTTTACCAAATTGCAAATACTATAAACTGTTTGATTAATCCAAAACACAAATTCTTGAACTTTTATTGGGAGAAGTCAGTATTTGAAAACAATATTGTTCAGAAGTAGGCAAAAGCTTAAATCAAAACATACCTGATAACATTTTCGAGGCAATGAACAAGTGTGGCGCTATTTTTCAAAAGTAGGACATAAATTGCGGCGCTATAACACCTTTGACATTTACGTTATTAGTTTAATTTTGTGTTAAAAGTGACATTTGGGCCATTTTAAGCAAACGTAATTTTATTAAAAAAAAAGAAAAACGCTTTAACAATCTACGGGTTTTCGTTAAAAATCTTGAAATAACTCCAAATCATAAAACCCCTCAACACTTTTTGTTTAATTTTTAACATAAATGTTAACAAAATACTTTCTCCTTTAATTCCAATGCCTTTTGTTTAGTTTGGAAGAGCCATGATAAAGCATTTTTCTAAAAAATTGAAATATATAAGAGTAAGAATTTACTAAAATTAAGTTTTGGTTTTTCTTGTCCCGTCCAACCCAAAGTTTAAAGGTTGTTTTAAACTATTTTACTGCATAACCTACGGTTTTAGGAAATTATTTATTAGAAAATATAGTCATAATTTTAATCATGACGAAGTCACAGCTGGTTTTTCTAGTAATGGGTTACTTTTTTGTCCCGACCGACCGCTTGAAATGGCCGATTTGTAGTGCCAGTTTCTTAAAAAATTTTCGTCTGCTGCGCTTTGAAACCATGGATATATTTACAATTTTAGTTTAATTTTATGTCGGAAAAATAGGAAAGAAAATGGCGCTTTGCCAGAGACAGGGAGGAAAAAAAATTTCCTCCCGGCCAGCAGGGAGTAAAATTTTTCCAAGGGGGTCTATTCTTGAATCGAGAGAAAATTTGCTCCCAGGGAGTTAAATTCTCTCGCTACTATATGCATCTCATTGGTCCAAATAATCTGTAAGTAATTCGGGCAAAAGTGAGAGAAACCGATTTTAACCGAAGATTTGGACCAATGAGATGCATAGTAGCGAGAGAATTCGACTCCCTGGGAGCAAATTTTCTCTCGATTCAAGAATAGACGCACAGAACAACATCTTCCGTAATTATCTGGATGTGTTCTTTCTCCATCCAAATAAACAAGTGATATACTTGTTACTTTTTGGTATCTCTCGTGAGATTTATTTGGTAGTAGTTCCAGTGACACCATGTTTGCTGACTGAATAATCTTTGATGGAATACCATTTGTCATCTTTCGAATTCGCAAAATCCATTTTTCTTTCAGAAAGAAGCGGCTTAATTGTTAATTACTTCCGTGGATACTGATGTTTGTAAAGAGAACAGATATTCCTGCTACCATAGCAACGCCAGGCACTTTGATTTTATTCTTTCTTCAGACAGTTTCAATTATATTTTGGCTGGTGTCTGTGAATTTTTATAAAATACGGAGGTTGTTGGCGATGAGGGTCCAAAAAGACCGTTACTTTCTGTCTATCATACTATAAAGGGCAAAACAGATGAGAGTACTGAGTCAAAATGGGGAAAAAGGATGACCCTTGAATTTAAAAATCAGCTTTACACAAAACTTTGGATTTGTGACCCTTATCCTTTTTCCCTTGTGGTTTCCCCTGTGGTCTTCAATTGTATTAATACGGCCAACGACCTGGAAACTTTTAAAAAGTATTTTGGTAGAATAAAGCCCTGTGCACACCTACGCGTGCCCATACAGGGTGCTTTGAAGCGGGGTGGGCACTCGGCGTTTCCTGTTCACACCGGCGCGTTTCCACGAAACTCACCAGAAATGCATGAAGTTGCATGCGTTTTTGCCCAAATTTCCTAGAAATACCTATGTTGGCAACACCTCGTGCGTGGCTCGTGCATCTTTTTGACGTTTAATATAACCTAAAATATTTTTTTAAAACTTCGATAAAATGAAAGAAAATTGAGTAATTTAAACAGTTTTAGCAGGAAAGTGCAGTAAATAAATTATTTTTCAGAATTATCCTGAGAAAACGTGTTAAAAATTAAAAATATATTTTTAGATGCACGCGGGAATGCCAACATTCAAAAAAGAACATGTTCTATTTTTCCACTAGAATCGCATGCATTTCTGGGGAATTCTAGGGACTTTTTTTAAAAAATGTTAAAAAAAATTATTTCCAGAATGGCATTCTCTTGTCAAATTTCCATTTTTTTTTTGTTTGTTTTGCAAAAGTTTTTGTGATTGAGAGAGCTGCTTCAACAAGAAATAAATGATGTGGATCCAAGACCATAGTAAGTCCTTCAATAATTTATATGCTAATTAAGGCTGTGGCAAAAGTTATGATAATTTACCGTTTATGTGGTTGGGTTGCTTTGTTACTGCTTTTTAGTATTGGGTTTCGATTAGGTCAGTCAATTTTGTTGTGAAAATTGAGAAGATCAGGTTTTTCCCGACTGTTGTAACCTAAGCATTTGTGATAATAAGCTACAACAGCCTGTGTAAAAAAGATACGGACCAGTGGCATATGCAGAAATTGTTTCTGGGGGGGAGGGGGCTTGCACATCAGCATATTCTACATAACATCATTTTTTTCTTGATTTTGGGAAAAAATTCAATCTTTAGGTTGTGATATTGAATGGCTCTTGGCGGTGACTTGAGCCACTAAGCCCTTTCTCCCCCCCCCCCAAGTATGAAGGTGGAGGTGACTGTCGTACTTAAGCCAAAGCTTGTAGTTAATTTAAATTTATAGATTGGCAACACTCTTGATGGCTGCTCTTGTTGCAGTGTGAGATTGAACAACACTGTCATATGTATCATTAATTAGCCTCTGGTACTAAGTATAAAATGACAGTTTAAGCTATTTAATATTATAACACATATAGGTAGTTACAGTATCTCTTGGGGCTCTATAGCTAGGACAAACCTTCCGATTTATAGTTTCAAACAGAATACACAAGAGATGAGCAAACATATTGTATATTATCCTTTTAGCCCATTTAAAAAAATTATTTCACCGAGGTGCTAACAACAGACAAATCTGGTGTACCTACCTATTGTAAATTAATGTAAATTATTCTAATTGTCCAAAAATATCCTCACATACTCTCTGACACTAGAGTTTTTCTGCTTGATCTGTAACTTTATTTTTATTTTTAGGCCAAGAACTACAATTGTGTGTTGGTTCCCGCCATCAAAATAAACCGACTTGAAAAAAATTCAGCAAATGAACCGTTTTACAATGTCGTCATCATGCATGTATCAACTTAAAAGCCAGGAAGTATGGAAAGTGAACAGCTGTACAGTTGTAAAGATGTAGTATTCATCAGCTCCATAATGTGTCAATGTGTCAACAACAAAAAGAAAACTTTAATATGGGATGAGTTTATCCATTTTTAGATTATTTAAATTATGATGTAACTAAATATATTGAGATATACCTATAAAAATTTCCATAAATCAGTATCAGGTTTTATATGCTTCTATGTGGTATGTGGAACAAAGTTGTAAAAAAAAACTAAGATATATCTCATAAATTTTGTTTCTATATCAGTTTTAGAGCTATAATACAAAAACTCACCAACTTTGATGAGAATTTATGGGGTTTTTTGCCCGTGTTTATATACTAAATAGGCCAACATTTTATATCAAAAATATTTTTTCTGTAATTTGTTTTTTATTTATTTCAGATACCACAATTAACAAGTTGCCAGTTAAGTGAGTCACACAAGTCTTTATTATACATTCTTCTACATACAGTTCGGCACTTAGTTATAGAGGAAATAATTAAAGTGCCTTGCCAGTTTTTTTAGGACTTCTATATGGAAAATTTTTAATATAACTACTTTCATCGATAATATAGTGTTTCATTTAAATTTAATTATTCACCACAGGTTTAAATTATTACGGATAGATATCTTAGTAAAAATTTAATTTTAGCGACTAAAAAATGAATATTAAAATTTTACAAAAAATTGAAATTTTAGGCGTAGGTACTTGGGATTTTTTGTGTCTTCTTTTAGGTCGTTCATTTATTAGTTTTATTACAATATTTAAAAAACTAAAGAACAAAATATAATATTTCAGCCCTTTAATATTAATAATAATTATAAAATTTTATTATTCACATTTTTGGTAAAATGTAATCTGGCGCCATCTAGCGACAATTTAATATACTTCTTTTAGTTTAGACCCCAAGACATTTATTGATCAATATTTGGTACCAGAAAATCCACCAGATTTAACCTATTATTATTCTGTGTGAAAAAGATGCATAGGTGCATAGAAAAAAAATTGGGTTCGGTCAGTAGTTTGTCTATGCATAGGTGTGGACAGAAAAGGCATGCAACTTTTCACCCTTCATTTTCAAGGTCGACACGCGCGCTTCAAAAAACCCCTTGCGTCAAAAAACCCTGCATGGGCACGCGTTGGTGGGCATAGGGCTTAATATTCCAGATTTTGAAACAAATTGGACTCAAAAAATACTAAAAGAGGCTTGCATGCTCGCTTGCTTGTAAATACATCTTTAGTGATTTGGTCCCATTTTGGTCCACTGTATTTGGCCAACTGGTCCTAAGACAAAACAGAAAGAAGAAAAAGAGAATTAAAGTCCGTTTCTGCGAGCTTAACATAGTTACTATTGTTCTTTTTTCCTAAATGCATTCGTCTGAGAGAGATCCAGCATACTTCAACATCGCATAACTGTCAGAGGTAACTATCTCAAGAAGATAGGTATTTAGATTGCGGGGTCGATGGGTGTACAAGCGGGTATTTCCCTGGGTCCTAATTCTTAAGCAGGGAACGACGTAGATTTGTGTCGAATGATCCCACGTCGAACGCATTTCGTAATCTTAAGCGGTGATCGCTCATTCAATTCTAACATGGGTGTTAGCGCTCTCCGATCCGAAAACCAGGGATCGGCACGCATGCGCGTGAAATGTATATTTTTCAATCTAAAATTTAAAAAAGATCTCTTTTTGGGATGGGATCATTCCCCGAGATTCATTCGTTCTCATAAGGGATCGTTCCATCTATTGAGATTCAAGAATTCGGCGCCTTGAGTGCTTATTCTCGAAAGTGAGAGAAGGGAGTGCTCCCGGGGACCATACTAGACAGTGATAAAAAAGTACGAAAATTAAAATTAATAACGAGTTTTAAAGGTTTATTCTACTCCCTGGCTGTGTTCCCTTACATTGGAATAGGCTTTCCCTCGATATATCAATTGATTTTGACTGCTCCCTAATTCGCTCCCCGGGAGAATTTTACTCCCTACACCTCCCCGACTGTCAAGAATACGGGCCCTGGTATGCTGGATCTCTGTCAGACTAATGCTGGTATGCACCATTGTACAATTTCTCTGATTAAGACTTTAGCCGTGATTACATAATATTTTTCTTATGCGCCAATCGTTTTTTTTCTCCTAATCGGCAATTAACTTTAATTGCCCGATGGCCTAGAATTAAGGACCAGATAACCGCGGCTAGTTAATTAGTAAGGTTATGTCTGGTTTTTTATTTGCAAATATTTGTCAAAAAAACTGAAAAAATAGTGTGTGAGAAATAATAATAATATGGAGATGGAAGACCTATTACTTGACGTTGACTATGATTTATACTTTTCCTACTACTATAAAATGCCTACATGCCCTGGATAACCTTGATTGATTTTAGGTAATGTTGGGTTTATACAGTAAATAAAATAAAATAAGAAATCAGAATCTGTGTTTGGTCAAATGCGATCATGTCATTACAAATACGGTTTTTATTGTTCTTATATTTTATTTTGATGTATAAATCCAGCATAAGTCATTATTGGAAATCAGCTCGGAAATCGGTCAGACATCTTGTAGTTACATTTATACACATTTGTACCAGAATTACATTACAAATGTGTATTTAAATCAAACATAAACATTGTACGCATTTCATTTGAAATGCACATTATAGAGGTGTCGCGCACCTACTTACATGCTCTATGGCATGGCACTTTCCCTTTGGTAATGAATTTTACAAGGTAAATATTGATACAGTAATAAACTGGATTTTAGGTTATCACATTTTTGGTTGATTTTCAGGAATAATCCAGTTACCCCTATAAATCAGTTGTTGGCGTTAAGGTTAATGGACCCCAAAATAATTTATTTAATATGAATATCTAAGAAATTTGCGACATTGCCAGCTCCTTTCTACTGGCCCTGATTACCAAATCACAATTAGCTAATTTGAGTACAAAATTTTTTGGTGCATAGTACTGACTATTTAGCCGTGATTACATAGTTAGCCGTGATTAACTAAGGGCTCATTTTACAACCAAAGGTAAAACTCCAGATTAAACCATGGTTTAAACTTAAGTTTAATCTTTGGATTAAACCATTGGTAAATAAGTTGCTCAATTTTATAAGTCGCAGTTAAACCACGGCCAGGAAGAAAAGAAGAGCTGTTTGATTAGTTGCAGGATTAGGAGCACAACAAGTTTTTTTAGGGTTGATTATTTTAATCATATCTTTAAGATGTCACCAACTAGAGCCAAACCCAGCATATATAGTAGTAGTTTTTGAGATGTCAGCCTTGGTTACAGACAGACATACAACCAGACGCTATAACAAAAAATGTTCAGAATCGTCAGAATCGCAAAGATATACAGTGGGTATATATATATACGTTTGAGCTTGTTGCGAAAATAAAACTTACTGGTCTGTGAGATGTTCCAACTTTTGTCGAATTTCTTCCTGCTCAATTTCGCATGTCCCTTTAGATAACTTAACCTCTTTTTAAAATCTACATCGTCGTATAATTTTATCATCATCTTCATCCAGTTGATCAAAAATAAATTCTAAGTCATCGATCATAGCAATTTCATTAATTCAGTTTTTTTTACCAAAAACTAATTTTTAATAACTATTTTGAGGTTAGAATCTTTCATTAACTATTAAACTGAAGTTTAACAAACACCCAGACGGACGGTAACGTTAAACCGAAGTTTGTTGGTAAACTGCACCTGTAAAACGTAAAAAAGTCGACATCCGTGGTTTAAACTGAGGTTTGACGTTTAACTATGAGTTGTAAAATTGCGAAAATACGTGCAAATGGTGCATACAGGCATAATGCAGTTAGATAAAGAAAACAATAGTAACTGTGGTAGGCTCGCAGAAACGGCGTTGGCTGAGAAGCGCGAAACGCATTACGCATCAAGAGAAGAAGAAGAAGAGAGATGCAGAGAAAACGTCAAAATCAGCTGTTTTTATTTTTTTGTGTTTCAATAACAAAAAGAAAAAAATCGAGGAAGTGACTATAAAATTTTCGCACGGTAAAACTAGGGCATAATGATTAGCTGGCTGTGTATGTGTTCTTGAAATTTAAGGTAATAAAAACGATAAGTAGATATTTTTTTGGTAAGTCCTACAACCTACATTACTAATTTTCTGGGTTTCTATTTAATTATTAGTCGAAACCAGGCTACAGAGATTTAAGGCAGGTTTACCCAATTTTTCATATTGATAATTCATAACTTTAATTTATAGTGGATGAGCACAATTTTAGCATTAATAAATAATTTAAGGTAAATATTAACGAAAAAAAGAACACAAAAAATGTTTTTCTTTACCTAAGGCTGAAGTACAAGCTACTAGATACCAGTGACAGACTTTCTGAGCCGTTTAATCAATGCTTTAAGTTAAAATAAAGTGAGTGTCTAAAGAGCTGACAATTTGGCTGCATAGTCGTGAGGCGAAAGAGCTGACAGTAATTATTTATTATCTGTTTTTCCATATTTTAAACTAAATTAACCCAACCTGACCTAAACAGACTCAAACCAACTTATTTAAAGCCAAAACAACCCAAAAAAAAAGCACTACAACCCCTACATCTTTCTTTGGCATAAAAGAAATGGAGGCACCTTCTAGGGCACCTAAAGGACCCTGAATCCTTATCTGGCATTTTTTTTAATGCCAAAAAAAAGGTTTAGGGGGGTTAAAGTGTTTTTTTTGGGGTTGGTTTAAATCTGTTTCAGTTGTGTTGGGTTCATTTCATAGACTTTTTAAGTCTATGGTTCATTTAGTTAAAAATATACTAAATAATTCGTCTCTTGAGATGTCAGCCTTGGTTACAGACAGACATACAACCAGACGCTATAACAAAAAATGTTCAGAATCGTCAGAATCGCAAAGATATACAGTGGGTATATATATATATACGTTTGAGCTTGTTGCGAAAATAAAACTTACTGGTCTGTGAGATGTTCCAACTTTTGTCGAATTTCTTCCTGCTCAATTTCGCATGTCCCTTTAGATAACTTAACCTCTTTTTAAAATCTACATCGTCGTATAATTTTATCATCATCTTCATCCAGTTGATCAAAAATAAATTCTAAGTCATCGATCATAGCAATTTCATTATTTCAGTTTTTTTTACCAAAAACTAATTTTTAATAACTATTTTGAGGTTAGAATCTTTCATTAACTATTAAACTGAAGTTTAACAAACACCCAGACGGACGGTAACGTTAAACCGAAGTTTGTTGGTAAACTGCACCTGTAAAACGTAAAAAAGTCGACATCCGTGGTTTAAACTGAGGTTTGACGTTTAACTATGAGTTGTAAAATTGCGAAAATACGTGCAAATGGTGCATACAGGCATAATGCAGTTAGATAAAGAAAACAATAGTAACTGTGGTAGGCTCGCAGAAACGGCGTTGGCTGAGAAGCGCGAAACGCATTACGCATCAAGAGAAGAAGAAGAAGAGAGATGCAGAGAAAACGTCAAAATCAGCTGTTTTTATTTTTTTGTGTTTCAATAACAAAAAGAAAAAAATCGAGGAAGTGACTATAAAATTTTCGCACGGTAAAACTAGGGCATAATGATTAGCTGGCTGTGTATGTGTTCTTGAAATTTAAGGTAATAAAAACGGTAATTATGCAGTATACGGTTTTCTGCCATTTTTGATTTTTTTTGAAAAATTCTTTATGGGGGCACCTTCTAGGGTCCCTAGGACCCCAAATCCGCCTGCGCCCGATTTTTTTTTTTTTTTTTTTAACGAGAAAAAAGGGTGCCCAGGGGGGGGTTGGAAAGTGTTTTTTTAATTGTTTTGGGTTGGTTTGGATTAGGTTGGGTTGGACTGTGTTGGTTTGGTTTGTTTTAGTGAAAAAAAATTAAAAAAAAACAAAAAAAATCAAAAAAAAAAACCAAACGGCGCAGACGGATTTGGGGTCCTAGGGACCCTAGAAGGTGCCCCCATAAAGAATTTTTCAAAAAAAATCAAAAATGGCAGAAAACCGTATACTGCATAATTACCATAAAAACGATAAGTAGATATTTTTTTGGTAAGTCCTACAACCTACATTACTAATTTTCTGGGTTTCTATTTAATTATTAGTCGAAACCAGGCTACAGAGATTTAAGGCAGGTTTACCCAATTTTTCATATTGATAATTCATAACTTTAATTTATAGTGGATGAGCACAATTTTAGCATTAATAAATAATTTAAGGTAAATATTAACGAAAAAAAGAACACAAAAAATGTTTTTCTTTACCTAAGGCTGAAGTACAAGCTACTAGATACCAGTGACAGACTTTCTGAGCCGTTTAATCAATGCTTTAAGTTAAAATAAAGTGAGTGTCTAAAGAGCTGACAATTTGGCTGCATAGTCGTGAGGCGAAAGAGCTGACAGTAATTATTTATTATCTGTTTTTCCATATTTTAAACTAAATTAACCCAACCTGACCTAAACAGACTCAAACCAACTTATTTAAAGCCAAAACAACCCAAAAAAAAAGCACTACAACCCCTACATCTTTCTTTGGCATAAAAGAAATGGAGGCACCTTCTAGGGCACCTAAAGGACCCTGAATCCTTATCTGGCATTTTTTTTAATGCCAAAAAAAAGGTTTAGGGGGGTTAAAGTGTTTTTTTTGGGGTTGGTTTAAATCTGTTTCAGTTGTGTTGGGTTCATTTCATAGACTTTTTAAGTCTATGGTTCATTTAGTTAAAAATATACTAAATAATTCGTCTCTTTAGCCTCACAACTATTCAGCAGAATTGTCGGCTCTTTAGACACTCCCTAAAATAAAAATACTAAATGCCGGGCTACTAGTGACAGATACAAAATACCATAAAGTTTTGGTATTTTGTATCCTATAAATTGTATCTCATTAACGAAAATGGTGCAAAAAAAGTGAGGTTAGAAATTACTGTATTTTATATTTAGTTGCTTGTATTTTCAATTGTGCCTTCATTAATGAATCACCTACCACCACCAATCAAAAGTTTATCTTTGCTTTTGACTTGGACATTTGTGGTTTTTTTCATATTGATAGTGCATAAAGTTAAAATTAAGCAACTTTAAAATTATGCACTGTGCTTATGAATTGTGAATTATAAATATGAAAACTTGGATAAACACTTCTATTAACAATAATGTATTTAACCTCATATTTAACATTTGAAAAGTTGAGTAAAACCACAATTTTAAATAAAAACTTTAATTTTACTGGAGTGATTATGGTTGCTCTTTGGTAGAATTTTATGCTTTGCCAGTTAATCCAGGGTTTAATGCTGGGTTCTTAAACTTAGGGCCGGTTTCTCAATAGCAAGTTACCATTAACTCTTGCAACATATCCTTATAAAAATCCTTAAAATGCAGGTTAAAGTTAACTCTGAGGTAACCCTGGCTTCAAGGTGAGGGTAAGTTATCTTACCCTAGGGGTTACCAAAACAAACATTGTCTTAAAACAGCAAAAAACTGTGTGTTATAACCCGAGTTAATTTAACTCGCTGGTTACCTGCTATTGAAAAACTGGCTCTTAAAGTTGAATTTCAAACTGGCATTGGAGTCTGTGTTTAAAGTTTAGAACTTTAGGAAGGGGTGAACCAATTCCCAAATTTTGTGCATCACTTGCCAAAAATAGTGTGACCATTTATATACTTGTTGACAATGCAGCACTCTTTTTTAAGGCTTCGTATTTAATATACTCTATTACATTGAAACTGTAATCTTTCCTCATATCAAAACTGTATTAATTCAATAATCCATTAATGTCGTTATTAGGTATTTTAATAATTTAATATTTTTTTTGAAGAAACCAAAGTAAAGTATTCACAGCCAACCAAACTAGTATTAGTCTAAAAATAATATAAAATTTAAAAAACTTTTTCACTTGCTGCATTATAAAAGCAATCTGATTTACAATTTTAGTTTAATTTTTAGACGATTTTTATTATTGAGCATTAAAAACATGATAGAAGATGTCACTTTTACTATTTTCAAAAAAATTTTAAACAATTAAAATATATTTTTGCCTGCAATGCTATTTATTAGCTACTAGATCATATTGTGAGAGCCCCAAAATAAATAAACCTTGAACCCCAAAATATTTTTGTGGGTAAGCCACTGCTGAGGCCACTGCTGCATTATAAGCATTTATTTACCTAGGTATGTACTCTTTTTGCTCTAAAAAATTATGGAGAAAATAATGGTCACACTAGCCAAAAATGCCCATATTCTAGGTGCTGCTGGCTCCTCTCAAGGACCAGAAGGATCTGAAATATGCATCTTTTTTTTTAAATTTTGGTTGCAGATTGGTTCACTCCTCCAGCTTTGTAAATGACAGCATTAATAATAAAAAAGGTTATATTAAAGTTGGGTGTACCTTCTCTAGATGCTGTATGCTTTTGGAAACAACAATTTTGCTTAAAGTAGGTACTAATTGCTTCACACAATGGCTAACCAGGGCAACCTTGCTGCACTTAGGACAAACAAGATCACAGATTTAGACAATGACGAAAATCAGGCACTTTTGCATGATGAGTCTACACATCAGACAAACTACAGCATGCACGAGCCATCTGATAAATTGTTGATCATAAGTAAGTAAATTTTTTGAGGTGTGCTTAAACAACATTCAAAATTTTGTACTGCTACTGTACTTAGGACAAACAAGATCACAGATTTAGACAATGACGAAAATCAGGCACTTTTGCATGATGAGTCTACACATCAGACAAACTACAGCATGCACGAGCCATCTGATAAATTGTTGATCATAAGTAAGTAAATTTTTTGAGGTGTGCTTAAACAACATTCAAAATTTTGTACTGCTACTGTACTTAGGACAAACAAGATCACAGATTTAGACAATGACGAAAATCAGGCACTTTTGCATGATGAGTCTACACATCAGACAAACTACAGCATGCACGAGCCATCTGATAAATTGTTGATCATAAGTAAGTAAATTTTTTGAGGTGTGCTTAAACAACATTCAAAATTTTGTACTGCTACTGTACTTAGGACAAACAAGATCACAGATTTAGACAATGACGAAAATCAGGCAATTTTGCATGATGAGTCTACACATCAGACAAACTACAGCATGCACGAGCCATCTGATAAATTGTTGATCATAAGTAAGTAAATTTTTTGAGGTGTGCTTAAACAACATTCAAAATTTTGTACTGCCATAGTTTTAAAACTTATTTTACTAACATTTAACCGTCTATTTAACCTGTCGTAAGTTTAATTTGTTGTTTTTTTTTTACAAGAAAAAAAAAAGGTTTAAAGTTCCATTTTTAGTCGTATTTTTATTTCGACAAAACTTAACCTCAAGGTATTTTAATAATTTAATATTCTTCAAGGCTCAAGGCTTTCAACAGGGTCGATCATAACCTAATACTTGATAAACTTAAATCGTGGGTATCCATGGCTCAGCTTTCAACTGGTTTTGGAGTAATCTAACTGAAAGACGCCAGGCAATAAACATAGAGAATGCTGTCTCAGCTGAGTTTTATGTTTTGTCAGGTGTCTCCCAGGGCGGAGATTTGTCTTCATTGTTATTTAAAGCATTTATAACTGATATATCTTCCGCTTTAGAAAACTAACTTTGTACTTCTTGCTGATGATCTAAAATTCTTTAGAATTATAAGAAGTTTTATATTTTGCAACAAGAATTGAATGGGTTTTCAGCATCGTGTGAATATAAGAATTTGGATGATTGCCATATTTTGCAACAAGAGTTGAATATAACAATTTATCCCTGAATGTTGACAAATATAAAATTGTATCTTTTTATAGAAAATTAGACCATATATATTTTATCAGTTACATAATTCCAATTTGGAGAAACCAACTATCATGCGTGACTTGTGTGTCTTTTTGATAGAGAACTTATTTTTGTTGAACATATACAGGGTTCCTAAGATTTTCCTTAGGGATAGGATTTCAATAAATTAAACAGAAATGGCATAGAAAGTTCTGCGCGCACTAAAGAAACAGGTATATTGAGCAATGGTGCCAGTTATTACCTCCGGACTGCTATCATGAGAAAAAATTGTCGCCACTCTTTCATTGTGAGCATAAATCATAGTTGCAATAATAACCGTTGACAAGATGTCTGCAAATTCCGCTAGATGGCGGCCACACCATGAGATGATCGAGGAAAAAATTAGATTTTTTCAGGTCCAAACCACAGCTTACGATACTGAGCGATAAACTCGTGAGATTGTTAACATTAGAAAGAAATATCTTCGCTTTTAATTAAATTTCTTTCCATTCTGTTCTACTAGTGACATCTATCCGGAAACGGCCAAACCATGCAGCTAGCACTAGCAGCCAAAGAAATCAATAAACGGCGCTGTTTTTCCTGCAGAGCTTTTTGCTTGCGATATTATTGATTTCAAATAAAGCTGGCCCTACACTACATTTGATATTTTCGAGGTGTTTTATGACATGATCTAGAAACATGTAGCGAACCAATTCTTCAAAACTAGCGGGAGGGTAAAAGCGAAAAATAAGGGGCTGCCAATATTTGTAACACCCAAAAAGGGGTGAAAAGATTTATTTTGCTCTGTTTCTTTACAAAAAAAGTTTTTTATCCGAAAAACGTGAGCTCTGCCACTTTTTTTATTTTTTTCTTCAACTTTCTCGAAATTTTCGTCATACCGTAGAAAAAAATTACTTCCCCCATGGTCATACTCTACTTTTATTCGAAAGAATTTAGAAACAGACACGGGATCAGTTTTCCTAAAACGGGGGATCTTGGTTTCAAGTGAGAAGATAAAGGGCGCCGCATACAAAAATTTTTCAATTAAATTAGCCGAACGCAAAAATGTTAGAAAAACAAAGCACGAAATAAAAATGGCGCCGCTTACAATTCTTTTTCAAAAATTACGTAATTTCGGGAACGCAAAGAAATAGGTCTAAAGAGTATAATTTTTAAGAAAAAAATATCAATTTTCTCGCCCTCCTCCACTGGGACTACAGGGGCCGTGCACAAATTACGTAATGGTCATAGGGGGGAGGGGGGTTACAAAACGTTACGTAGGGGGAGGGGGGTTTTCGACAACGTTTGCATTTGTGTGAAACTAAGAAAATTTGGAATGAAAATAAGTGAAAAGTTTTTTTTGGTGGGGGGGTAGTGGTCTTGAAATCGTTACGTAATATTAGGGGAGTGACGTGCCAAACCGTTACAAAACATTACATAGGGAGGGGGTCAAAAATTGGTAAAATCACCATTACGTAATTTGTGCACGGCCCCACATCTGACTGTTCCTCCTTTTTGATTTCGAATCAAAGTGCAAAACCCGGGTTGGACGTTCGAAGGCGTCAACCCGTCCTATTTGCTTGATAAAGTTTCTACGGAAATATCTCAGTCGATTTCTCGGCCGTGTATGAACGCTTTAGGTTAGGCATTTGCATGTATCTCAGTCCCCAGCCTGTAAACAGTGCGTAAGGACAATGGTTACAAAATGAAAAGCCGAAAAAATTTTTTTACGATATCTTTCATCAGTTTGGTATTAAATTCGAGCAAAAACAATTTTTATTCCAGTCCTAAAGGTATGAAAATGGAAAACATTAGAAAACAACAACCTGGAATGGATTTACTACATGTAAGATGTAGTGACAACATCGCCCCATGCCCATCTTTTTCTGCCTAATGTGCTTTTCCGTTTGTCTGCGTCTTATACACGGCTGCTTAATATAACCCTGTAGATATTATTGCAAATAAAGCTATGAAATTGCTAGGATTTTTGTTTAGTCAAAGTCAAAGTCAAAAATCTCTTTATTCAATAAAAATCTCAATAAAAGCTTATAAAGTTGGATGAATGGCGTCAAATTTTTTAAAGTAAAAAGTGCACTATTGATCAGTTCAAAATATTTGCAAAATATCTACAATACAAACAATATTAAAATTAAATATAATAACAATAAGATTAAATCACATCACTGCCCCTGAAATATTCAAAGAACTCAATCTGTTCCTTTTTTAATTTCATTTGGCAAATAATAAAAAAAATTTTCTGACAAATAATTTGAACCCTTTTCTGTACTGGTAAGCCTATGTTGTGGTATGTTATACCCTAGTGATCTGGGGTAAAGCAGTGCCTTACCTCAAGGTCTTTCCTTGTTATTAAATAAAAACAATAGGCACTCATAGGCAAACAGTCCCGGCAAAGTCAGAATGTTTAGGTTTTTAAATCTATGCCAGCCAAAATATGCACAGGTCTTTTTTGACTTTTGAAAGCCCTTTCAGAGTCTCCACAACCTCCCCAGAAAATCACCCTATAACGGAGCACAGAATAAATATTAGCAAAGTGGACTGTCTTCAAATTCTCTCTAGATAAATATTTGAACATTACCGACCTTAGAGAATATGATGCACTATTGACCTTTTTGCAAACTTCAGTTATTTGTTTTGACCAATCCAGATTTTGATCAATATAGATTCCAAGGAACTTTGTATCTTTTTCTAGTATTACATTTTCTGCACTGAGGTTAACAGACTCTGGAAGGGCATTCATGTTTTGTTTGGTGGTGAAGCATATGTGGTGAGTCTTACCCCTATTTAAAACCATTTTGTTTTCTAGGAACCATTTCTAAGCTTTGGCTACATGGTGGTCAGTTATTTGTACCAGTTCAGCAAGTGAGATTCCTCAAGATAAAATATTTGTGTCATCTGCAAAGTTTACAAGACAGAATTTTTCTCCTGTAACAGTTGAGGCTAGGTCATTAATATAAAAAATAAAAAGCAAAGGACCCATCACACTCCCCTGCGGAATTCCCATGGTTACAGAGGGTTGTAATAGAGTCAGAGACATATCGCACTCCCTCTGACTCTATTACAACCCTCTGTTTTCTGTCCTTTAAGTATGAACGCACCCAATCCAGAGCAGGCCCTCTTATACCATATTTCTCCAGCTTTCGAAGCAGGATATCATGGTCCAGACTGTCAAATGCCTTTGACAAATCTAAAAATGTCCCCATTGGTAATCTTTTGTCCTCAAGGCTCTTTTCCACCTTTTCAAGGAAGTCATAAATTGCAGTATTAACTGATTTGCCCCTGAGATAACCATGCTGTGCAGGACTTATTAAGTTTTTTGAATATAAAAATTTAACAGTCGGAAGCACATGGCCACTTCGAAAACTTTTGAAAAAGCCGGCAAGAGACTAATAGGTCTGTAATTTTCAAAGAGTGCAGGATCCCCTTTCTTATAGAGTGGTTTTACTAATGCTAGTTTTAAGTTCTCAGGAAAAACTCCATACCTAAAGCAATTATTGATAATAAACCTCAAAGGTGGTACCAGTTTCTCTGCGCACTTTTTTATTAGGTTACTTGAGATCTCATCATAACCACAACTTTTTTCGTTTTTTAAAGATTTAATAATTTTTAAGATCTCTTTAGTAGATGTTGGATTAAGAATAATTGACCTAATGTTATTATTAATATTACAAGAATTTGGGGGTTTTGGTATATTTGCTACAAGCTCGGGTGCTGCTTTAATAATAAATTTGTTTAAATTATTTGCAAGGGTCTGAGCATACCCCTCTGGCTGGCATGGCTTACTCTTTGAGACTTTTCCCTGAATCTCCCCGATTAGCTGCCAGATGCATTTTGATTTATTATCACTATTTCTAATTCTTTCAAAGTACTGATTTTTCGTATCTGATTCTAGCATTTTGTTGTATGTTTTTTTAGTTTCTTTGTAAGCTTCTTTTAAGGTTACATTTGAGCCATGACATACAGAGCATCCAGCTGACGCCTGCATGCCAGAATATCAGGATTTTTAGTTTTTTGTTTATTTTTTCTGGCGTTTAAATGTACCGTTTTTAAAGGAAAGCAATGATTAAAAAGTGATAGTTTGCATTAAGCTTACCCATTGTTTATCTACATCATGCTCTGACAGACTGTAAGTGCCTTCCCAGGACTCCCCACCCAGAAGAAGCCTAAAGTTTTCTTTATTTGTTGCATTGAATATACGTATTCGGACACTGCTTTTTACCCCACTCACCTGAATATTAGAATATTAGAACATTGAAAGACATAGACAACATTTTTACATTGAGAAATGCTTACTTTGCAATTGTAAGGTCAAGTCTATAAATTACACATACCTATTGTGTCAATTGATTATGACCAGCTAATGAGTCTGTTGAACTTAACAAATCTAGACAATCATAGAAAGTACTATGACCTTGTCACTCTGTTTAAAATACTAAATAATGAAATTGACTATGTAGAGTTACTATCATTAATCAATTGTCAACACTAGCAAAATTTATTAAAACATTAAAAAGTCAAGTATTTACCTCTCTTTATTAACTCTCTAATACTGTAACTGTTAACGTTAACTAACCAATAAAGTGAACTCCTTTTTTTTAATTACAAGAGTTTCTATTTTGGGAATAAGGCTTTTCGTTAGCTTTTAATTTTGAGTACATTTTTTTTAAATATTGTATTTATTATCTGTTAAATATCTGTACCTTTCGGTTGACAGTGCAGCTCATATTTCAAAAACCCCAAGAGTAATGACTTTAACTGCCCTTTTTTCTTGTTTACAAATTTTATTCTTTATCATTTTTTACAGTCAATTCTGGACCTTAGTTTAGTAAGGGTGTCCTTCTTTTAACCTATTTTATATAAAACCCAATGTTTTTAGAAACAATAAAAACTGAACTGAACTGATAAAAAAATAAAATTCTTAATATTAAATTTCAATGAAAGAATGCGTAGTTTTTTTCTATAAACATGTTTTAGTTAAAAGTTTAAACTTTTAAAGTCACTTTTTTCCAAAAGGATGAAAACCCGACATAAAAATAATCATTTAATATATTAAAATGGTTTTTCTCCCTCGTCTCAGAACTGTGTGTGTCTGAATCTCAGTACTAATCTTACTATCCAAGTGTATGTCTCAGCAAATCTAATTATTTTTAATAAATTCGAAAAATTGTTTATTTCCAAAGAAATTAAAATTAGTTATTTACCTAACAGGTGCGGAAAGATATACTTTTCCGCAACCACCGGCGTTTGCACCAACGACGCGCCAGCGGAATTCGGGTAAGCCGTAAGTGCGGAAAATACTTTCCGCACGCGTTAGGTACAACATTTTTCCTACGAGCGTGCGGAATATTAAAATATTTTGTCATTATTTTAGTTAAACCTAGCAGACTAAAAATGCAAAAATAGTCAAAACTACGAATTTTATGTTTTATTCAGAAGTAAACTTTAACAAGCTTAAAAAATTAATTTTTATGGTGATTATTAATCACGGTAACATCGTCGACTTCAAGGCTTCCTGATTCATCACTGAGCAACAGCGTGCTCAACAACAAGCGTGCTCAACACCGTGAAAAATTTTGTTTGCTCAACAGCGTGCATGAAATAGTAGTTTTAACAACTAGTGGCTAAAATAGTGCTTTTTTTACAAGCGTTGGTTTAAATACCGAGCGCAGCGAGGTATTTAAAAACACGAGTAAAAAAAAGCACAGTTTAGCCGCGAGTTGTTAACACTATTTTTTTTAATACCTTTATCAAAAAATCCAAGAAACACAGGAACATACTTTTAAAAATCTCGAACGAATTTCTCGCAACACACCATCTTTATACTATAAAATAAGGTGGCTGGTAAATGAGATAACAATGCGGTTTCCATAGCGATGTGCCTTTTTACTCGGTGACGTTCATTGTTGCGCCATTTTAATCTTTGACAATTTGATATTTTGACGATGTTTTTAAATGATTTTTTCATAAATACTTGGTGAAAACTGGCGGAAATGACTTAATGTTTAGGTAAGGATAATTAGATTTTTTCAATATTACTATTTTCCGCTATTTCTCTTTAATTTTGGGTAAAAAACGGACCAAAATCTTTTTTTGCACCCATGATCAAAGTTTTTTTTGCATCGGTAACCAAAAAAGCCATGCTTTAGTTATCTGCAGACAGTTACTAAAATCATGTTTTTGATGAAGGTATAAAAAAAAAATTTTTTGCTTAACAGCGTGCGTGAAAAACTTTTTTCGAACACGGCGTGCGGAATTTTTTTTTCACGCACGGCGTGCGGAAAAGTGGCACCTTCCGCGCGGAAATGAATGCGAGAATAGCGTTTTTCAGCACGCTCTAAGGAAAAAACAATTTAATTTCTTTTTTTATTTCTCACATTTACAATACAAATAGTTCTTTTTTTAACCATTTAAAAATAAATGTAGTAAAGATTTACTGCAGAACTTCCCTCGATCTCAAAAAATAAATGCATTTCAAAGTCAATTGGACCGCATTTTTGACATTGATAGACATCCTTAAAAACGGCAAATTGACTAAAATTTAGGCCTTCTGCAAGGTCAATTATCATATATAAAGAAGTTTATGACATTTTAACATTTTTTTCAACAACTGTGGTAAAGTATGTGTTATTTTCTAATTTCAGAAGTCAATTAGAAGTGCATAAAAAATAAAACGCCTTTTTTAAAAACATTTTCTATCTTCTAAAAAAAATCCACTTAAAAAAAAACAAATAATCAGAAGGAAAAAGAGTTTATCTTAGGTTGATATGCTGAACCAAAATACCCCCTAAAACCTATCCAATCCAACTGAAAAAATTTCCCCATTTTTATAATTTTAAACATACTTAGGTACAGAAACAAGAAAATTAAAAATAAATTTAAGGGGCGGTCACAGCACAGTTGACAATATATACATATCCTCTGTGGTCAGAGCATTCTAGTAGGTGTTGGTTTGGGTTACACTGTATACGAAAAAAAACACTATCTAGCCTCAATTCTAGTGAGGATATTATACTAAAAATGTCATTTCAAAATTAAAATAAAATTTTCACAATCAAATTAACATTGTTATAGTGCCGCAGGCGAAAATTTAAAAAAAAAACTGAATATTCTTTATAAATTTTGATCCCTTTTACGTTTTCTGTGAAATATTTAAAAAAGTGGGTTATCTAATATCGTGCAATTTTCGTCCGCGCTTAAAATTTTGGGACATTTTGGCCGCCAACGATGTACCCTCATGTTGCCGGAAACCCCCGGCACAGTAGGACAAATCAGCAAGTGTTGAAATGAAAATTGATGAATGGAAATATCGGTTGTAAGCACGGTGATATGCGCACCCAAATGAGTGTGTCAGAGTGGGTAAAGTGCACTTTTATGCGCTCCATTAGGTAAAAAACTAAAGCAAGAAAAATGTTACGAACTCGTACGGAACGTCTTCAGTATACTACTGTAGAAAAAATAGCATTGATTATTTAAAACCATATAATTGCTAGTTATTATAAGTTTTGTTGACATTTTTTATCGCGTGTATTGCTGTTTTAGCAGTCTGAATAGTAGTACATTTTTGAACAACATTTTGTGTGGCATTATTTAAAGTTTTTTTTATTGAAAAACACGTTTTTAGTAAGTAATGTAATCGTCTAAAAATCGCACTTCGAGATTTTCATGATCCTTCATGAATTTTGCGGTTCCAAATAGTGATAACCACGAATCCAGACGCCGTCGTTCTGTCTGTCTGTCTGTCGTCTACTTTGTAGCCACTCTAACTCAAAAAACCCCTTCACCAATCATAACAAAATTTTACATAGTCATTACTTGTGTTGACGCGCAGACCCCTATTGTTTTTGAGCATTCCTCTATTACACCCTACGGAGCTACCCCCAAAAAACTTCATCCCTAAAAAAAAATATTTTTTTTTTACCGTGTGATACCTCTTTGGAAAGCATATAAAAATCGTAGTTGAATGGCGCCAAAATTTTTGTCTACATATATATATATATATATATTTAAAAAATGCAAAAAACTTGAAAAATTCAATTTTCTGGGAAATATATCTCGAATTATGGAACGAAATGTTACATAAAAAGTAGCTTAAGTTAAGACTCACACCCTATTGTCTTATTAAATTTCATACAAATCGGTTTAGCCGTTTTTGCGTGATTAATAGAGAAAAATCTTATTGTATCGGCATTAAACGGTGCTTCTAACGGGTTAGAATTTGGTTGAAAAAAAAAATTCAAAAACACGTCAACTGAGATTATTTCCTTTAATCGTGCTATCTTTACGAAGTATGAATTTTTTTTTATTAGGACACCCTGTATATTTTGCAATTTTTGAAATCTGAAAACAATTCTCTCTTCAGCAATACCACACAGTAGGATCTATCTTTTACGATAATCAAGATATTTTTATCTAAATCTGTATGGATAACTTCGATATTCATTCAAATATCCCCCGTAAAATAGGGCATAGACAACAATTCCATACAAGTTTAAATGACTCTACCTTGGAAACCATAAGAGATAGAGTATTAGTGTGTGGTATTGTCAAAAAGATTAGAACTCAAAAATGTCAAACTATACAGGGTGTCCTATTTAAAAAAAAATACTTTTTTGCCATACCTCGTAAACAAAACGACATAAAAAAATTCAAGATAGCACGATTAAAGAAAATTAAGAATCTCAGTTGACGTGTTTTTGGATTTTTTTATAAAACCAAACTCTAACCCGCTAGAAGCACCGTTTCGTTTAAAGAATCCACCCTGTATATATAGCACATGCAAAACGAAATGTTCTTAGAAACAATAAAGTACTCGACAGAAATTCTGGATACACCCTGGAAAAGTGGATAAATCCCGTTAAGGGTGTGGGTACACCCTGGAATGTCTGGATACACCCAGGAGATGTCCGGATACACGCTGGAAAAGTCTGGAAACACTCAGGAAAAGTCAGGATACTCTCTGAAAAAGTCTAGAGAGACCCTGGAAAAGTCTGGAAAGACCATAAAGGTATAACTTAAATAGAGACATTATTTTTTCCACAGTTGCGATCAGACATAAGGTAAACAATTTGACGACAATGCCAGATTGCGCTGAAAGTTGTATCTCTAAACGTAATGTTTTTACAAACATTATTTTTATAACTTTATCATTTACATGCAATTATGCAAATTTTCCGGTTTGTTTTTTTAAACATGGAGAAACACATTATTATTCAAATATATAAAGAGATTCGGTATATTATATAATTGCATTTAAATGTCCTTGAATCTTCACAATTTTAAATCAATAAAGAATTTATAATGTGGAGGTACATGTTATGGTAATTGAAATATACCTCATTTTTTCGATCGAAATATCATATAAAATACCTGATATTTTGGCCGAAAGAATAATTCTTTTTATTTCCCAATATATATCGGGAATAAAACCTACAACAATGTGACAACCTCGCATTTGTGGCGGGTCAGCCATATAAACGTGTGTACGCTGCTCCATTCATAATTTCTCTACGGCGTTGTAGTTTTACCATAATCGAGGTTTTGGTATATTTTACATATTAATCGAGAGTTTTTTAATATTTATTCAATAGATTTTTAAGTGTTTGTGGCAAAAGTGATGTGAAAAAGTGCGTAGTGTGACGAAAACTGGAGATTGCAAGTGAAAATTAAACATTTCACAGGTTTGTTATCATATGTTTTTTCGACGCCATCTTGTGATAGGCCGCCATAGGCGTGCAACTAGTGTTGCAATAAATACAAAATGTAATTAATAAATATAGGAAAGAAATAAGTTTTTGTGGGATATTTTTGCGAATATGTGATAAAACAATATGGTAAGCACTTATAATTAAATACACTATATTTGGTATAATGAACCAATCCCAGCTGCGACATTTTTAAATATCCTATATGAGTAACAAGAAAATGTAAGCGGTGCGTATGATATATATGATATAACTACATTCACAGTTTTGATCTGTAGTCAGCTTATTTTTTCTGCTGAGATTTTTTTATAAATAGTACAATCGTTTCTGGTATAAATATAAATTTTTAAAACATTATTATGTCAGACACAAGATAAAGAATGTCTGTTTGTTACAACTTTTTATTTATAATATTTACATAGGTAGATACTCCACATAAGATTTTTTTATATTTATTAAAAATGTAAAGATACTTTTGTACGTATTAAATAAAAATTATAGTAGAGTGTATAAATTCCATTTTTTTTACACAACGAAAAACCATCATATAGTACCTATAATATAGGTATCATCCTTTTTCGAAATACCACTATTTTTAGTCGAATTTGCTTATTTTTTCCACGTTGGTTTTTTGGTCATTTGCCTAAACAATGCGGGAAGTGATACTTTTCTGCACACGATGGCCGTTAAGGGCGAAAAAGGCACTTTTGACACGTTTTTAGTACAACAATTTCCTACTTGCATAAAAAGCTACTGTCTAAGGTTATATATTTGGTATTTTTAAAATTAAAACCAAAAAATAATTTTGTTTCCATTTTTAATTTAATCTAGTTTATAAATGCATCTAAAAACTCCAATTAGACTTAAAATTCACGCCATGCTAAAAAAATACTTTTACCTATGCTAATTTTTTAATAAAGTTTTGCAGGTCACTTGACATTAAATAGGTAAAGAAACTACTTCGCAAATGCGTGGAAAAAGTCTACTGTTACATATCAATTTTATTCTGGAAAGTTCAACTTCCCACACGCCGTGCGTAAAAAAATAAGTACGGCGTGCATAAAAAACTGTCATAGCGTGCGTGAAGAAACGTTTAACGCACGCAATTTTTTTTTTAAATGGTACTTTATGGAACAAATTTTTAAATTTTAAGTTTGAAATGTGTGTTCGAAAAACTACTTTTTGATCAAGAAAGTCATCATAAACACTCGTAGAAAAAAAATTGTACCTAACCCTTGCGGAAATGTCTTTCCCGCCCGAACTCCTCCCGTGCGTAAAAGTATCACTTAAAAAATCAATTAAAAAATTAATATTTTCTATATTATATCTTTACATAAATATATATCAATTATTAAGTATAAAAAAATTAAAGATTGTATTTCGAAAAAAAATTGACAAGTCTGAAAATAATGACCAAACCTTTTTACATTTATAAATAACGAGCCGCTTCTGGGGTGCATTCAGATTGAACAGTCCGGGTGAAGTCCGGCGCAGAGCGTTACCCGATAGAGAGTGTGTCCGGCGATTCGTCCGATATGAACGAACAAGACGCATTATCATAACCTCACTCTTAAGATTAAAAAAAAAATTGTTATTATGGAAGAAGTAATAGTAAATGCGTTTATAAATGAAGAACTACTCGTTGAGGATGATTCACTTTCATTACTTTTTCACTCAGTTCACCACTCTTGATTGTTCCATCTAGAACAAAATTGCCTTTCTCGTCCAACACCAAATTATGGGAATGTGTACTGATTCTTTCCATTGTCAAAAACTAGACTTCAAATTTAAAAAACACAAATACAAAAAATATTGTCTCTGAAATAAAGTTAGAAGTAGTTGAGTATTTGATCTGCGCATGCGGGACAAATTTTATCAACCTATTTCATGGGGTGTGAAAGTGCGCGTTTGGGTAGCGTCCGGTAAAAATCTGAACAGCCGGGTAAATTTTAACCAAATCAATCTGAACGGCCAGGGCGCGCCCGGGCATTACCCGACGTTCAATCTGAACGCACCCCTGGCCGCTGCGAAACGTAAGGTGGTTGGAGCATGTGTGAGGAGGAGTATGTCTGGTACAGCGTTGCCAGTGGAACATAAAATGGTTTTCCCTAAATCTAATGACTGATCGCGTTTCAAAGCAATTTATGAATGACTTGATGGGTCTATTTTAGTTAAACGTCTTTGGGAAAGACCCTGGAAAAATCTGGATAGACTCTGGAAGTCTGGAAAGACCCTGGAAAACTGGAAACACGCTGGTAAAATCCGGAAAGGCCCTGGAAAAATCTGGATACACTCTGGAAAAGTCTGTAAAGACCTTAGAAAAGTCTGGATATACTCTGGAAAGACCCTGGAAAAGTCTGGAAACACGCTGGAAAAGTCTGGAAAGACTCTGAAAAAGTCTGGATGCACTCTGGAAAAGTCTGGAAAGACCCTGAAAAAGTCTGGCAAAACCCAGGAAAAGACTGGAAACACCCTGGAAAACTCTGGATACACTTTGGAAAAGTCTCGAAAGACCCTGAAAAAGTCTGGCAAGACCCAGGAAAAGTCTGGAAACACCCTGGAAAAGTCTGGATACACTTTGTAAAAGTCTGGATACACTTTGGAAAAGTCTGGAAAGACCCTGGAAACGTCTGTATACATTCTGGAAAAGTCTGGAAAGACCCTGGAAAAGTCTGGATACATTCTGGAAAACTCTGGATACACTTTGGAAAAGTCTCGAAAGACCCTGAAAAAGTCTGGCAAGACCCAGGAAAAGTCTGGAAACACCCTGGAAAAGTCTGGATACACTTTGTAAAAGTCTGGATACACTTTGGAAAAGTCTGGAAAGACCCTGGAAACGTCTGTATACATTCTGGAAAAGTCTGGAAAGACCCTGGAAAAGTATGGATACATTCTGGAAAAGTCTGGAAAGACCCTGGAAAACTCTGGATACACTCTAGAAAAGTCTGTAAAAATCTGGTAAGATCCCGGAAAAGTCTGGATACACTCTGGAAAAGTCTGAAAACACCCTGGAAAAGTCTGGATACGCTTTTGAAAAGTCTGGAAAGACCCTGGAAATGTCTGTATACCTCGCTGTATACACTCTGGAAAAGTCTGGAAAGACCCTGGAAAAGTCTGGATACATTCTGGAAAAGTCTGGAAAGACCCTGGAAAACTCTGGATACACTTTAGAAAAGTCTGGAAAGACCCTAGAAAAGTCTGGATACACTCTGGAAAAGCCTGGGAAAATCTGGATACGTCTGAACGACCCAATCTAACCCATGTGTATACGAGTAGTGGTTTTTATATATGTTCTGAGCGAAGGAAGTTTTAGGGTAAAAAAAAAGTTTGTTTTGTTGAAAAAAGTTTTTTTAAACTTTTGTAACGCCTTCCTTCGAGTATGAAACAATCTGTTGGAGGGAAAATGGCACTTTTCTTCCTTGGTATATAAGCAACTATTACCGTACCGTGCAAAAAAAAATTGTGGCATCGATATGTCAATTTTTACTTGTTTTTTGCATTACAAAATGTAATATGAGTGTTACTAAAGATATATTTTTTATTTTGGTGCGCTTTACTTTCCTGAGAGTTTATTAACAACGAACGATGCAGTGTCGTCAGGAAAAATTGATTTTTTTTGTCCCTTCGCTGCTGTATTTTCAAAGCATTAGCTTCCTATAAACTATTTTAAAAAAGTTGCTAGAGTAATGCTTTGTTCGCATTTGTTTTTTTTTACCGTAGTGATAGTTAGAAGGAGAAAAAGAATTGTTGGCATTTTTTCTGTAATAGTCACGTTAAGTCAGTTAAATATATATTTAAGTATTTTAAGACGTAACTACGTGCTAGTAGCATACTGTTATCAAAAGGCATTACAAATCGACCTCCAAACCAAAAAGTATTACTAGTGTGTTAAACAGGCACTTAAAAAATGAAAAATAATTATAATTAACAAATTGTATTTTTTGAATAGTGTTGAATGATATTTTCAAGTGAATCCTGTGTTTAGAAACATTCTTTGTTTGGTAATAATAGTTATATTTAGTTTCAATATTAAAAAGTGGTTATCTCGTATTTTAACTCATCCGCAATAAAGCTTTAGAATGCAAATAAATACGGGGTGTTTTGTAGATCGTCTCATACCATGCCATATAGTGTAGGGGCATATGTCGATAATTTCTATCCCGTGGGATTTTGAATAATGGAGTTTTTTGACTATATGGGATTGATAGCTCTTTAGTCACACAATCAAGTGTTACCGGGTGTTTTGTTCGCATCCGTGTAGAAGGGGTTCATAAGACGTCATCTTTCAAGATGGCAGCCAAAAATCATAAAAAATACAACATATAATTCGAGGACGAGGATTCCAAAAAATTTATTTTTAAGGTCATTCAACATTAAATGACCTTAAAAATCGCAAAAAACAAGATTTTTGCCATTTTCTCTTCAAAAAATCTTAATAATTCGACGTTTTGTCCGATCAACTTCAAATGTACCTCAAACTATTAGGCATGTATGCCAAATTCGATCCTTAGAGTTTGATGCAGTTTGAAGCTTCATGGCCTTGAAAAATACCCCAGTAAAATTAACAAATTGCAAAAATAACATACTAAAGGGCGCTATTCATCAACTATTGAAGCGAAGAGAACCAAATTTGGCAACAAAGATAAGAAGGTCAAGTCCAACAAATTTGTTAAAAAAAAATTGTTTAGCTATGACGTGTTTCAATAAGGCGCCGGAGATAAAATTAACATCTTAGCCATAAAAAAACACCTCATTTTAAACCTCCCTACCATTTTTTTTTGATCTGACATTCCAGATGTTGTTGTAACAAAACGTTAAATTATGGAGATTTTTTTAAAGAGAAAATGGCAAAAATCGTGTTTTTTGCGATTTTCAAGGTCATTTGGGGTCGGATGACCTCGTAATTGATTTTTTTGTAATTCTTGTCCTCGAGTTATATGAAATCAAGTATAATCACGCACCGGTTGCAAAAATTTTATTTTTTAGGATTTTTCGACCGCCATTTTGGAAAATGGAATCTAAAACACCTGGTCCAGAATATGGTAATGTATATCTAACTCTTTTATAGGTAATTTAAATGACTTTGTTGGCTAGACAAGTGAGTAGAACATAAAATTCACAGTTCCGAAACTAAAAACAACAGGCATATAGGTGATTTTTACCGAGGTATAGCACTAACATCTGGGTCGCCAGATCAAAAAAAAAATGGTAGAGAGGTTTAAAATTAAGTGTTTATTTATGGCTAGGACGTTAATTTCATCTCCGGCACTTAAAGTTTTTGAGTAGTTGTAAATTGTAAAAAAAACAGTGCAAAAAGGTCAATCAAATGGATAAAATAAAATGTGGTTATAGGTCTCTATTTTGAGATATTACCTATTGACCTTCTGATCTTTGTTACCCAATTTGGTTTTCTTGGCTTTAATAATTGATGAATAGCGTTTAGTATGTTAGTATGTTATTTTTTCAATTGTTAATTTTGCTGGGGTATTTTTCAAGGTCATGAAGCTTCAAACTGCATCAAACTCTAAGGACCCAATTTGGCATACATACCTAATAGTTTGAGGTACATTTGAAGTTGGTCTGACAAAACGTCGAATTATTAAGAAAAAATGGCAAAAATCTTGTTTTTGCGATTTTTATGGTTATTTAAGGTCGGATGACCTTGAAAGTAAATTTTTTGGAATCCTCGTCCTCGAATTATATGGAAACAAGTATAATCATTTTCCGGTTGCGAAGGTTGTATTTTTTATAATTTTTGGCCGCCATCTTAAAAGATGTCGTCATATCAAACCCTTCTACACGGATGCGAACAAAACACCCGGTAACACTTGATTGTGTGACTAACGAGCTATCATGGCAGTTGAAGCTACACAGGCAACCATGCACACCTCTCGAATTTAAAACAAAAAGTTTGTAATCCGCGGAGACGTAGTACCTGTGTGCGCCACCTGTCTAATAAACCGAGAAACAAAAACATCAAAATTGAAAAATGCAGAAGACCGTAAATATAGAATCCTCTTTCAGCAGGTTATAAAGAAGAAACCTGTAAAAGTATAACTCTGACTCCCTGATGATTCCTAATAAGGATGAAACAGGTCTGTAGGTGTCTGGATTCTCCATTAGACATTGGAGGCCTGGTCGTAATGAAGTTAGAAACAAAAACGCTTTGTCCGATATGCCACGAGTGTTACTTTAATAAATAATGTATACGAATAAAATAATACCCTGTACAATTTTTTTTTTAAATACTATTACTCATTCACTGGTCAGTGATGACATCGACCTTTGATACTGATAAAATACACCGCTGACCGCAATTCTGAACGCTTTCCGTATTGTAATGCAATGGCGGCCGCAGGAGGGGGCATCTAACCTAACCCTCCTTTTTTTGACGTTTCACGAAAAACGTGAACAAGATTAAAATCTTTAAAGAAAAATATTAAAAATTTTTGCTTGCGGCGCTATAAAAGAAATTGATTGTGACAATTTTGGTTTAATTTTAAGCAATTTTTGTCAACAACATTAAAAACATGTAAGAAATTGCATTGTCAGTAGACTATTGTCAAAAATTTGATCTGCGGCGCTTAATAACATGATGTTGGCAACAAATCTATAATTGAGACTATATTTCCCACCCCAACCCACTTCTCTTTAACAGCTAACAAAACCCACTTTTAAAAAAAATGTTTTAACAAAAAACCCGAAAGATATCAAAATTTAAAAAAATAATAATTTATTTTTAAGCAAATTTTTGCCAACAACATTACACAAACGTGTAAAAATCAAAATTTAGTCACACCATAATTATGTGCTAATTTCGCCTCCAATAAAAAATTGCTCCTCTGGTTTCTGGGAAACTCGAAAATTAAAATGAGGTAGCGAGGTTAATATTAACTTAGCAACCAAACCAGGAAATATACCGCCAAACTAAAAATTTTTGTTTTTAAAACTATGTGATAGTTATGTACGATATATAAGAAAAAAGTCGAATTTTTCCTTTTAAATTATGTTTCAAAAAAAGGGTGGGGTAGCTAGGTTTAATTTTAAGCAATTTTTGTCAACAACATTAAAAACATGTAAGAAATTACATTGTCAGTAGACTATTGTCAAAAATTTGACCTGCGGCGCTTAATAACATGATGTTGGCAACAAATCTATAATTGAGACTATATTTCCCACCCCAACCCACTTCTCTTTAACAGCTAACAAAACCCACTTTTTAAAAAAATGTTTTAACAAAAAACCCGAAAGATATCAAAATTTAAAAAAAATAATATAATTTTAAGCAAATTTTAGTCACACCATAATTATGTGCAAATTTCTTCCCCAATAAAAAAATTTTGTTCTCCTCTGGTTTCTTAGAAAATCGAAAAAGAAAATGGGGTAGCTAGGTTAACATTAACTTAACAACCCCATCAAGAAATATGGCGCCAAAATAAAAATGTTTGGTTTAACTATGTGCCCCACGAATATATAAGAAAAAAATAGAATTTTTCATTTTAAATTGTTTTTTTTTAAGGGTGGGGTAGCTAGGTTAATATTAACTTAGCAACCCCACATGTTTAGCTATCACGAAATTTAAAAATTTCAAAAACCAGTATTTGCATATTATACTGAAACTCTGAAAATTTTGTACTCATCTGGATTCCGAGAAAATGAAAAAAGAAGGTGGGTTAGCTAGGTTACTATTAACTTAGCAACGCACCGTTTAAAAAAAAAACATTTAAAATGAAGAATTCGATGTTTTCTTATATAATCGTAGGGCACATAATTTTGGTATATACTTTTTAAAATTTTACAACCGTATTTTAGGGTGGGGTCGCTAAGTTAATATTAAGCTAACTACCCCACTAAAAAACTGCACTGAAAACAAAAAAATTCGGATTTTTCTTGTACATATTCATGGAGCACATAATTTTTTAATCATAAATTGTCACTTTGGAATCGCACTTCAGATTGGGAATGCTAGGTTATTAATAATTATAATATAATGTGTTATCCTTTTATCAATTTTTAGAAATTAGCACATGATATGCAGATAATACTGGTAATTGAAATGTTTAAAGTCCGTGATGCCTAAACACGCGGGGTCTCTAAGTTAATATTAACCTAGCTACCTCACCCTTTTTTTAAAAAACATAATTTAAAATTAAAAATCGTTTTTTTTTTCTTAGATATTCGTGCAGCCCATAATTAGCACATAATTTTAAAACTTAACCTATAGGTCTAAATATTTACACCTGTGGGGGGTACTAAATTTTAAAACCAATTTTCAAAACACTTACCCATACAGAAAAGACACAAAGTTATTGATTATTTTATATTTTTATTGCAAGATACCACTGAAAAACTGCTTTTTTTCTCAAAATATACCATATTTTAAAAGAAAATGCCCTAAAACTAATGTTTTTTGACAGGTTTCAAAATAGCAAATGGTGAATACGCCAAAAATTTAGCACATAATAGCTTCATTATTTGTTTTTGAGGTTATAAAGCTGGTGATTTTTTAGACCACCTCAGGGGGGTGGTTTAAATTTATAGCCTACAGAAAGGATTGTTTTGTGGAATTTGGTAATAAGTACATTTATAATTTCCCTAAGTAACCGCTTTTGCAAGGATTAATTTACCTTATCTAATATCCCAAGTTGTTGATTACCCAATAAAACACCTCCTATTTTGTCCAGAAAAACGCCATATTTTGAACCCGTTTTCAACGCAGCGCTAATATTTTTTAACTGACATTTCGACAGTGAGAGAAGTTTTTTAATACATTTCATAAATAAAAACACCTTTTAAATAAATACAAAATTAATCTACTCCTTATTTTATTATTACTCATCTAAATCGTTGTGTGACATCAAGTATTAATAGGAAAAATTAATTATCAAGGGTAAGTTTTAATTAGAGTGACATATAACCCTGTTCTATAGAGTGTTTACTATTTAAACCCCGAGTGGATTTAAATTTTTTTAATTTTCTTTTCTTGTAAATTGAAACTTTCTCCTTAAATCCAACAAAACATTGTGTTAAGATGATTATTCAATAAAGAAATTTATTAAAATTCTTGTTATAAATCCAATTATGTCCAAAACTCAAGGATGGTTGGTTTAAAATGCTTAAAACCAAAAATTTCACTTAAACTTAGGACCGTTCTAAAATAGACTAAACCCTTTTAGTAAATCCCACTTTTTTAGTTTGGCGCCATAATTCCTGGTGGGGTTGCTAAGTTAATATTAATCTGGCTACCCCATTTTCTTTTTCGATTAGCAACGAAATTAGCATATAATTACAGCAGAAATAAATTTTTATTATCTTGGAGTGGGGTCGCTAGGTTAATGGGGGGTAAAAAATTTGCATTTAACCATGATTTTTGTAAATTTTCGCCTGCGGCGCATTTAAGCCATTAGTTTAGAAACAAACCTAGAATTGAGATCCGCCGAAGGATCCTCCCTGGCTTTTGAATATAAATAAGTTTCTTTTTGGACACACTGACGTTATCTCCCCTTTAATAAAAAGCTGTGACCGCCCCTGTGCAATTTCTACAATACGATAAAATAGTAATTATTATCGTCTCGTTTTGGTTCGTATTTGTTGCATCTATTTTGCATTCATTAGTTATTATCACTTAAAACGTTCCAAAATAATTTGGTAAATTGAAGTGCTTCATTTTTTTATCGATACACAGTAATTTTGACAACGAATCAATTCAAGTTTTTTAATTTGGGATAAATAAATGTTATTTAATTATCTAAAAATTTCTCATTGAGATACTGAATTGCTTAGGTTTCCTACTTAGTAACATCCCCATGTCTGGTAAGTTTGAATTTTTATTTTTTATTGCTATTTCAAAAAATTGTAACTTTGGAACAAAAGCAAGTAGCGACATACGGTTTTCAGATTTAAGTTTCCATGAATATGGACTACAAATTTTGTTATAAAGTCCCATTTCGTGGGAGCTTTAGTTTCCGAGTCATTTGTAAAAACGTGAAAATATATTATGGCCATATTCTTTTTCAGCTCCATATTTTCTGATAACAACATAACTGATAACAACATAATCTAGCTTCATCATCAACCCATAGTTGAAACTTTTAAAATTACACAGAGATGACTTCTGATAAACCTTCAGTCGAACTATTATGTATCGATTATTTGGAGCTGTATCAGGAAGATACTTGCCAAAAATTTAAAATCAATTTATGCAGGAATTTTCATGTCAGCAAATCCCCACAATGTACCTAAACAGACCAATAAAATGAAGGAGGTGTGTCCTTAATGTTAAACAGGAATAAACAGGCAGAATTTCACAAAAGTATTGGCAGGTTTATACAGGCATATTTTCCTAAGAATTGGAACATCCAATAGTACGTCTCCGGTGGAAAAGAGGTTTTGTAAGTAAATATTACAATGGGGGGGCAATGTTAATCTGATTACTGATACAGAATGAAACGTAGGATATAATTTTTTATTAAATAAAATATTGTTAAATATTTTTATAATATCGCTTTAAACCCCATTATATTCTTCTAATTACCAAAATGCATTGTCTATTTATAGGCGATTTTGCATGCATGTGACATTTTTAATAAATTTTTTCACATTGAACCCATGATTTGTCCATCTCAAAATTTTGTGAATAGTTTAATAACACTTTAAAGAAAATAATATAATTTTTTGAAAAAAATTAAAAATGGCCTTTTTGAAATTTTTCAAAAAAAAAAATCAAAAATTTTTTTTTTATTTTTTTTTTCAATATATGTTATGCAATATTCTCATATGAAAGGTCTTTATAAGAGCTTTAAAATGAACCTTCACCTACTTTTCTATTATAAGTGGTTCTTTGGATATTCCTAATTTTGTGCGCACATGTTAAGGACAAATAAGTGACTTTTTCGATTTTCAAAAATTAATTCAAAATAAACAACTGGTCAAAAAAGTCTGAAATTTTGGATTTTCCAGTTTTTTGGTAGGAAAAACATGTATACTAAAAATCATCAACATCGGAGATGGTGTGGTAAAATACCCTGGTTGACTTGATATGGACTGACCCATACGTGCATTTTTTCCTATGCTACAAAATTTAGCTTTCCATTAGTGTATACTATTATAAGGCACCACCAGCTTAGTATGCCTGACAGCTTAAAATTCAGTGTGACATCCTTAAAAATGCGACAGATGTCAACATTTACAAAAGTTCAAATTATCACTCGAGTTATAGAAGACGGCTGGTCTACAAAAAGAGCGGCCACCAATTTTGGAGTTGATAAAATGACGATAATGCGATGGAAAAAGCGCTGGATTGAAAATAATTCTACGGATAGGAAAGATGGATCAGGACGACCAAAAGTAAGTTCTGAAGTGCAAGATGAGAGACTTATTGACCATCTCAGACAAAATCCTTTTTCAACGTCGGTTGAAGCAGCTTATGTAACATTATTGCTGGGTTCTTTAGCAACAGTAAATAGAAGAGTAACGAAATCAGAAGTCTCTTGTCGAGTTGCTGCAAAGAAGCCTTTTCTAACAGAAGAACAAAAACAGGCCAGAGTGATTTTTGCACTGAAGAACGTTCTTCGTGATAATGACTTCTGGGAGAGGGTGGTTTTCACTAACGAAAAAAATTGTCAATCATCTTCAAGCAGCAGGAGAATTTTAGTTTATCGTCCACCAAATTCTAGATTTGAACCCGAATATACAAACCAAATTAAAAAAGCTGGTCATTTTTCTGTAAACAAACAAATTTAATATTTTCAATGCCCAGACGTTTGCAGCTTGTAATAGAGAAAAATGGTGATCCTATTAAATACTAAATTATTTATTTTAGTTCTTTTTTAAGTTAAAGTAATTAGTATTAAGTTTACCATAGTTTTTGTCTTAATCCAAGTTTCCTATTCGTCGAATTGTTTTCAATCCAGCGCTGTTTCCATCGTATTATTGTTATTTTATCAACTCCAAAATGGGTTACCGCCCTCTTTATAGAACAGCCTTCGTCCGTTACTCGAGTGATAAATTGATATTGTTCAATAAAGACTTTACTGAAACATTATTTTTGCTGATTTTTTACGCGAAATTTAATATAAAAATAAGGTCGTCTTTAATTTAAGTAAAAAAATATTTTCAGTTTTATAGACCTTTTTTTAAACAATATGACAAATGTCGTACTTTTGAAGTTTTAAGGCATTTTAGCTGGTAGTCCGTATATATTATACACTTTTAGAAAGGTCAATTTTGTGACTGCATGTATGCGTTTTTTTTGAAATCAAGTGTAAATGTCATTACATGAAAAATCATACTGATGAATGGAAAATAATTTAGGTAAATACTTGTTAAATTATTTTTAGGTGTGCTAAAATACGTTTATAGTAGGACACGTGTTTTTGGTAAATTTAAAGACTGTAAATAACTTTGATTGAAAGAAATTAATACCACCTTATGTCTTATCCACTTTACGCTTTGAACAATTACAATTTTTGGTGTGTTTTGGATAAAAATGACAAAATAAACATCATCATATACACGAAACCGCTAAAGATGACAGATAGATGACAAAAATTTTATTGAACAATTTTTTATACCCTGCTGTCTCTGTTCAACAACCTTAAATATTTTTTATTTTAACAGAAAAAAAAACTGTTTTTTGAAAGCTTAAAAAACAGTGAAAACTTAAAAAATGTAAGTGTTTTATTCTAGAAATCGAAAGTTTGGAAAGAAAGCTTTAAAATGTGAGCAAAATCATGGCATAAAAACGTGAAAAACCTGGTAAAAATTGCTTAAACAAAAACGTTACCTCTTAAATTATGCTAAAGTATTTTAAGCCTTAAATGTTCATCATGGCTTTACCAAAATACCTGTTAAATTATTTTTAGATGTCCTAAAATACACTTAAGGTAGGACACGTTTTTTGGTAAATTTAAAGACTGTAAAGAACTTTGATTCAAAGAAATTAATACCATCTTATGTCTTACACACTTTACACTTTGAAAAATTACAATTTAAACTGTTTTTGGGATAAAAATTGCAAAATAATAATTATATGCACGACACCACTAAAGATGACAAACAGATGACAACACAGAAATATTACAGCATGTCTCTCTTCAACAACCTTAAATATTTTTTATTTTAACAGAGAAAAAATGTTTTTTGGCCGGACTTTTTTTGAACGCTTAAAAAATAGTGAAAACTGGAAAAATGTGAGTGTTTTATTCTAGAAATCGAAAGTTGGGAAAGAAAGCTTAAAAATGTGAGCCAAATCATGACATAAAAATGTGAAAAACCTAGTAAAAATTGCTTAAACAAAAACGATACCCCTTAAATTATGCTAAAATATTTTAGGCCCTAAATTATCATCATGCCTTTACCATAAACAAAATGATTTTTTTATTAACTTTTGAAGTTCTCGGATTTTCGAGAAACAAACTACGTCCTATAGGTAATCGATGGATGTAACGATATTTTTTAAAAAGGCCATTTTATTTTTTTTTCACAAAAATGTTGTTTAATTGCTCCCAAAATTTTATGATGAACCAATAATAGATTCACTGTGAGAAAAAAAAATTATTAAAAATTTTATTACATTAAAATCCCCTAGATACTGCGATTTCACATACCTTTTTTCCATAAATATTAGAGTAGAAAGTTGAAAATTTTGAACGACATATTACATTAAATTTGACGTTTTCCGAGAGGTCCACGTGACTTCCGGTTTCACCGGAAATATCGCTTACTTTGAATTTTTAAACGGAACACTGTATATTTTTACATTTTTTGATTTCTGAGGCATTCTGCGTCAATTTTTGACAGATTTGAAAAAAAAATATATGGAATAAAATGGAATCTTGTTTTTATTTAAATTCTTTTTAAAAACAAATGTAAGATGGCTGTGTGCACTGCAAACCTAACGAAAAAAACTAAATCTAAATCTACTACACCGTTTTAAGTGATTAATAATATTATTCACTAAGCAAAATCATATATAAAATAATATTATTCACTAATCAAAGTTTTCTACCATGGCGACCAAGAAAATACTTGCAGATAAAAGCCCCATCGATTACCTATACGACGTTCGATCATTTTGTTTAGTATGATTTTTAATATTTTGACATTGAACCCATAATTTTTCCATCTTAAAATTTGGTACAGAGTTTATTAATACTTTAAGCAGAAATATATTTTTATTTGAAAAACTTTTTTCTTTAACAAAATGTATGTAGCTTTAAAAAGAGCCTTTACTTACTTTTCTGGTACAAGTGATTCTTAAGATATTGCTAATTTTGTGCGTCTATGTTAAGAACAAACTGGTAATTTTTTTGATTTTCAAAAATTAATTAAAAGAAAAATTTCAGGCAAAAAAATAAATTTTCAATTTTTGTGTTTTTTTTTTTATGGTAGGGAGAACATGTATATCTAAAATTATCAAAATCGGAGATGGTGTGGTAAAATGCCCTGGTATCCCTTTTTTTGCTGATTTAAATTTTCTCAAGTTCTGAAAATGGGCAAAATGTTTCGTATTTAATTGCCACTGAAGAACCCTAAATTTAATCACTCTTTAAAATAAGACCAATATTATCAAAAAATGCCTTTGTGAAGATAGAAAAATCTTGGGTCAAATTCATACGTCAAAAAAAATGTTTTGGTTTCAAGACAATGCAATGCAGTTTGAGCTACAAAATTTTTCATTTGCTGGCTTGTTCTGATAAGAAGAACCTTGGTTAAATAATATGTTGAAGCATGCATATCAGCTGAGTAATGCCTTCAATTTTATTTGACTTTTTGAAAAAAATCACGTACTTATTTTGATTGAATTACCCAAAACCAATCGTATTGGTGGCCATAATTCGTCTCTCACACGAATTTCGTTTTTTAATTTCCAACAATACTCACTCAATTATGTTTAATACAAATCGCTAAATACTCCTTTTCGTTGTAACAGGTAAATTTTACGAAGGAGATTTCGATGACCATTTTTTTGTACATAATGTGAATAATGAAAAAACAATTTGTAAAAAAGTGAAAAATAATGTCAAACACGCAAAATAATGTGAAAAAATGCAGAGCAATGTGAAAAGATTCAAAATAATGTAAAAATTTGCACTAATGTCAAAAAATTGCAAAGGAACCTTAGCCATATTTTACCTATGTATGTAAAAAATGTGAGAAAATAGTAAAATTAATTGTAGTAATTTTTGTTTCCTTATTTTAGAGAAGAAGACAAACATGGGTTGTTGTGGACCTGTAGCTCGTGAAAGATGGCTGATATCAGTATCCTTATTATTCTTGGGCCTAGGAATTTTCGCAGCGGTGTTTTGGGAAAATTTGTTCAATAAAATTCTTCAAAAGGTAAGACAAAAGCCAATTGATAATATTATGTGCGTTTTTAACTGTTGTACTAGATTCACAGTATACAAAAATTCACTCATTCAAAGTTTGATTTTTGTTGGCAAAGTTGCGTTTTTTTCCGTTGGACAACGCAAATGTTTTATTTATTTGGTAGAATTAAGATGTGTTCACAGACAAGTAAAAAACGTATTTTTAAACAGTTTTCAAGTTTATTCTTCAAATCATTTGTGAGTCTCTGGGGTCATTTCAAATCAAATCAGCCAGAGGTTTGGCAGACCATCTCCCCGATGTGGATAATGTTTGGTACATTTATTCAACCCATAAAGGGAATGAAAAATCCCAAATTTAAATTTTTTTTGACCATTAGTTTTTTTGAAAATTAATTCTTGAAAATCAAAACAAACTACCATTTTGCTCAAACATGTTCAGAAAGAAATAAAAATATCTCGATAACTACTTAAACTAGGACAGTGGTTTATAGCTCGTTTTAAAGATATTTTAAATACCTTTCGAATGATTTATCACATGATGTGATTTTTGTTTTAAAAACAATTGAAATTAAAAAAAACTTTTTTTAAAAAACAGAATTCAATACAATTTTATTTAGTACTCTGGCCTACAAAATAGGATGTACACGTCAAAAATTTAATGTATAAAGTTTTTGTGACTTAAAGAATAACAATAATGGGAATATGTATTAAAATTACTAAGGACATATTAAAGCATAATACAATTCACATATAATTTCATATTTATTATTATTTATTTTTATTATGCCATCGCACCCGTCAAAAAATCGGGCATCGTTCGAAACATGGTATGCACAAGTAAAAAATATAGTGTATTTTGGCTATGTTGCGTTGAAATATTTACTTTAAGTGTCTAATGAAGATGTTTCCGTACGAATCCTGAAAAAAACCAATTTTTTTCATGAAATTGAAAAAACATTTTTGACTTTTTAACCGAAAAAAATCTATTCCTTTTTTTAGCAATTTTCCGTCTCAGATCCGACCACGAAAGGCTACTCGAACTGGAAAGAAACCCCAATACCGATGTACTTATCTTTTTACCTGTTCAACTGGACGAACGCGGACCGAGTGGTGAAGGACGAATTAAAACCCCAATTCGAGCAGTTGGGCCCTTACGTGTTTTACGAGCACCACATCAGGGAAAACGTCACGTACAATGACAACGACACTCTTACTTACTATAACAGGAGGGTGTGGAGGTTCGAACCTAACATGACCAAGGGATCGTTGCAGGATAAGATAACTATTTTGAACCCAATCGCTGTGGTAAGGCTCTTTTATTTAACGTATTCTATTAGATAATTGACCGCGGCATTCGTTATGCACTGACATTAGTTTGGAGCTGTCAAAAAGTCATAGTACGGTCTCAATTGAATCAGGAAAAAAGGTCTCTTTTAATGACGACGACCCCCTTACTTACTATAACAGGAGGGTGTGGAGGTTCGAACCTAGTAGGCTCAAGGCATCGTTGCAGGATAAGATAACTATGTTGAACTCAATTGCTGTGGTAAGGCTCTTGTATTTAGCGTATTCCATTAGAAAATTGAGTGCGCGATACGTTGTGCACTGACCCTAGTTTGGAGCTGTCAAAAAGTCATAGTAAAGTCTCAATTGAGTCAGGCAAAAAGGTATCTTTTAATGACGATGACACCCTTATTTACTATAACAGGAGGGTGTGGAGGTTCGAATCTAGTAGGCCCAAGGGATCGTTGCAGGATAAGATAACTATACTGAACCCAATCGCTGTGGTAAGGCTCTTATATTTGCGTATTCCATTAGAAAATTGAGCGCGCCATTCGTTGTGCACTGACACTGGTTTGGAGCTGTCAAAAAGTCATAGTACGGTCTCAATTGAATCAGGCAAAAAGGTCTCTTTTAATGAAGACGACCCCCTTACTTACTATAACAGGAGGGTGTGGAGGTTCGAACCTAGTAGGCTCAAGGCATCGTTGCAGGATAAGATAACTATGCTGAACTCAATCGCTGTGGTAAGGCGCTTATATTTAGCGTATTCCATTAGAAAATTAAGCGCGCCATTCGTTGTGCACTGACACTAGTTTGGAGCTGTCAAAAAGTCATAGTAAAGTCTCAGTTGGATCAGGAAAAAAGGTCTCTTTTAATGACGATGACACCCTTACTTACTATAACAGGAGGGTGTGGATGTTCGAATCTAGTAGGCCCAAGGGATCGTTGCAGGATAAGATAACTATGCTGGACCCAATCGCTGTGGTAAGGCGCTTATATTTAGCGTATTCCATTAGAAAATTGAGCGCGCCATTCGTTGTGCACTGACACTAGTTTGGAGCTGTCAAAAAGTCATAGTAAATTCTCAGTTGAATCAGTAAAAAGGTCTCTTTTAATGACGATGACACCCTTACTTACTATAACAGGAGGGTGTGGAGGTTCGAACCTAGTAGGCCCATGTGATCGTTGCAGGATAAGATAACTATACTGGACCGAATCGCTGTGGTAAGGCTCTTATATTTGCGTATTCCATTAGAAAATTGAGCGCGCCATTCGTTGTGCACTGACACTAGTTTGGAGCTGTCAAAAAGTCATAGTAAATTCTCAGTTGAATCAGTAAAAAGGTCTCTTTTAATGACGATGACACCCTTACTTACTATAACAGGAGGGTGTGGAGGTTCGAACCTAGTAGGCCCATGTGATCGTTGCAGGATAAGATAACTATGCTGGACCGAATCGCTGTGGTAAGGCTCTTATATTTGCGTATTCCATTAGAAAATTGAGCGCGCCATTCGTTGTGCACTGACACTAGTTTGGAGCTGTCAAAAAGTCATAGTAAAATCTCAGTTGGATCAGGCAAAAAGGTCTCTTTTAATGACGATGACACCCTTACTTACTATAACAGGAGGGTGTGGAGGTTCGAACCTAGTAGGCTCAAGGCATCGTTGCAGGATAAGATAACTATGCTGAACTCAATCGCTGTGGTAAGGCGCTTATATTTAGCGTATTCCATTAGAAAATTGAGCGCGCCATTCGTTGTGCACTGACACTAGTTTGGAGCTGTCAAAAAGTCATAGTAAAATCTCAGTTGGATCAGGCAAAAAGGTCTCTTTTAATGACGATGACACCCTTACTTACTATAACAGGAGGGTGTGGATGTTCGAACCTAGTAGGCCCATGTGATCGTTGCAGGATGAGATAACTATGTTACTGTGGTAAGGCTCTTGTATTTAGAGTATTCCATTAGGAAATCGAGCGCGCCATTCGTTGTGTACTTTCACTGGTTTAGAGCTGTCAAAAAGTTGTCCTGGTAAAGTCTCAATGGAATTAGGGAAAACTTCACTTTTAATGACAACAACACCATTACTTAGTGTAACAGGAGGGCGTGGAGGCTCGAACCTAGTATGACCCAGACATCATTGCAGGATAAGATAACTATGTTGAACTCAATTGCTATGGTAAGGCTCTTGTATTTAGCGTATTCCATTAGAAACTTGAGCGCGCCATTCGTTGTGCACTGACACTAGTTCAATTCAAAATTTTCTAAATTTGTTCAATGACCGTTCAAGACAAAGGTTGCATATGGTATATTTTTGAAATGAACGCCTATGGTTTAACGAACCAGGAATTTATTAGACCTTATTTAATGAAAAATTTTATCGTAACAACGATTCACCATAATAACTGCAGTTTGTTAAACCAATTCCGAACCTTATTTCTTCAAACCCATTCAATAACAAATTCGAAATTTATAAGACCCGTTTTTAATCGAACCATTGTTCATCAAACTCATTCAATATCAAACTCGTAATTTGTAAAAACCATTTTTAATACAACCCGGAAATTGTCAAACCATTATTTTACAAAACCGGAATTCGTGAAACCTGTTGTTTATGAGAAAATTTTTGCTAAATTAATTGCGCATAATCCAATAATACATAAACCGGAGGCGTACACGCAGGTGGCATGGCGGCGCGGCGTTACGATGCATTTGTCGTTCTATATGCGCACACTTGGCTAAGAGTATTTACAGGTAGTGTTCAATACTTTGTGTATAGAAGTCACTCTATTGTTCTTAACTTGAATGCAAGTGACATCTATACACAAACTACTGAACGCTACCTGTACAAGTATGCGCGCGTAGCAGCGACAAATTCCAACTCTTTATATTTTCGATGTTTTTCCTTTTCTGCTAAACGTGCAGCCATACCTGATTTTTTAGATGTTAATTTGACATATGAATCTGCTAAGGTATGCCTGCAGGTGGCATCCCAAATTAATTGCTTTCCGCCTCTCCAGCAAAGTCATGTCATTCTATCGGCGCTTTTTCCATCGCTGCGACAAACAGACGGCTACAAAACAGAATGGAATTCTGCTGATCTAAGAGACCGCCTAATAATGTCATTAAGTTCCCCGTGTCTCGACAACCTACCTGCACTTCTAGTACAGCTAAGGCCATGTAGCCCATAAATATCAGCTAACTCGCCGCAAGTGCAAATATGTTGTCCATACACAGTAAGTCCAAGTCTAAGAGCGATGGAAATCTGGAAGGAATTGTCAACCAGGAGATTTCCAAGAGAGGCACAAGGCAAGGCATTTAGCCAAGCATTTGACTCATGCGAATGAAGTGCCAGAAGACGTGCCTTGTCCAGTTCCCCTGAACTTGTTGTAATAATGTCATTAAGAAGAACTTGGCATAAGGAAATATCATATTATTTTTGAGATTTTGGTAATATATCAGGAATTTTATCTAATTTAACATGTGAAAGTCAGGAATTAAGTGCTGTTTGAAAATCAATATCTTGATAACAACAAATGATTTCAGGTAGTATAGATTCAAGTAAAAAAGAAACATTAGAAATTGATCCCAAGAACGCACTAAAACAAAGAGTTGAGGAATCTCTAATTCCTAAACCACCAAGTTTTATAGACAATTTGCTTTGTATCCATGATATATCTTCAATGTTGCAATTTGTAATAGATTTTAAAGTCTGTTTCAAAACGAAATCATATTTTGAAAGTGCATTTTTGACATTCCAGCAGGGAGAACAACTTAAAATGTAAGATAAACGTGAATTTTGATTTCTGTGATCATTTTATTAATATATTTGTTTTTTCCAGAAGTGATTTTTCCATAAGATTTTCTGAAAATGGACAACCTAATAAATTAAAATTTTCCAAAGATGTTTCTCGAATTTCTGGAGCTATTCTTATAAATTTTGACATAATTTGTAATTTCAAATCCAAATCATTTGTTAAAACAGACACCTCACATTTTTTAAAGTTTAGTTCTAATCCAATTTTAGTACTTAATGAAGTAATTGCAATGGTTAAGTCATCTAAATACCATAGATTAAGGTCCGATTTTAGTGATAAGATTATATCATTTATAGCTAAACAAAATAACGGAGACCCCAGTGGGTCACCTTGTTGGACTCCTCTTTGTGAGAGTATATGTTTTTCCCCATATGATAAAATTGAGTGGTTTTTATAACTTTGTGAAATAAATTGAAAATAATCTGTGGAAAATTCTCCTTTATTTTTTGAAGTATAATATTTCTGTTACAGATTACGTTTTGTAAAATGCATATTAACAGAGAAAAAATTATTTCAGATAGTAGGCAGTATGGTCAAAGACGAACACTACCTGGTAAGAAGAGCGGTTAACTTCTTGTTTGAAGACGAAGGCGTCGAGCTTACGGTTACCAAAACTATCGAGGAAGTTTTATTTAAAGGATACAAAGACCCCATGTTGGACATCGCCAGCAAGTTGAACATGACCCGGCTCAAAATCCCTTACAAAACGTTCGGATGGTTTGTGGATGTAAGTATTATTTATTTAAAAAACAACAGTGAATCTCGTGTCCGCAAACAAAAATTAAAGTAACACTCGTGGCATATCGGACAAAGCGTTTTTGTTTCTCACTTCATTACGACCAGGACACCTACAGACCTGTTTCATCCTTATTAGAAATTATCAGGGAGTCATAGGATTGTACCTGGCAGTTGAAGCTACACAGGCAACCATGCACACCTCTAGAATTTAAAACAAAAAGTTTGTAATCCGCGGAGACATAGTACCTGTGTGCGGCACCTGTCGAATAAACCGAGAAACAAAAACATCAAAATTGAAAAGTGCAGAAGACCGTAAATACAGAATCCTGTACCTTTTAGCAGGTTATTAAGAAGAAACCTGTAAAAGTATAAGGTCACTGTAACATGACTCTTAAAAGGAGGTAACGTTCTCAGCAGCACCGCCCCCAATTGGAGCTTCATACTACGTGTCCCTAATCAGCAAGCAATCGCTCCGGAGGAGGTTTGTTGCGCAGAACTAAAAAGCCAAAATATTTAAAAAACAAAATGAATCTCGTGTCCGCAAATAAAAATTAAAGTAACACTCGTGGCATATCGGACAAAGCGTTTTTGTTTCTCACTTCATTACTACCAGGCCTCCAATGTCTAATGGAGAATCCAGACACCTACAGACCTGTTTCATCCTTATAAAACAGGTCTGTAGGTGTTATGTCATCCTTATGAAACAGGTCTGTAGGTGTCTGGATTCTCCATTAGACATTGGAGGCCTGGTCGTAATGAAGTGAGAAACAAAAACGCTTTGTACGATATGCCACGAGTGTTACTTTAAGTATTATTTATTTCCAATGGCTGTCGACACACAAAAAAATTGTCAACATTTCCCTAACAACTGCCAAATCGAGCTGCTTACCTCTGATAAAACAATAACTGTCAAAAATTGTATACAGGACCTCTAGTTTTTCCAACATTCAATCCAAGTTGCGAACTTTTGAACGAAATTTGATAGAGATAGGAGCGACATTTTCAGGTTTAATTGCTAATTTTGAGTTTATTGTTAAAATTTCGACAAAATGCTTGTTTTCTCCCCGATTCAGAAATCAGTTTGCTTAATCTGCGTCTTTTTCCATTTTGTCAAACTTTTGATTCAAGTTAGCATTACGTCTTATGGAAAAACGGTTTGTTTACCCTACAGCGGCCATATTGAATCAGCCATATTATTTTTGCTACACTGCCCTATAAAGTCAACCAAAAGTTGCCAACAATGTTCAAAAATACGAATAAAGTACGGTTATAAATATCGTCTTCCTCCAACTCCTTAAAGCCACAAAAACGGCATAGATTTGATTTTGAAAAATCAACAATAGGTGGCATTACTAATGAAATTTCGAGTGACATCGTGCACTTTTCAAAACACCGTGCGAACACCATATGTGAGGCTAGCCTTCCATTAGCAGATTTTCCGCGCGGATTTCAAGTTATGGTGAAGGTGCCAATAGTTCTGTCACTGTTTTAATCACTGACAGACAAGATCAAATTACAAAATCCTCGCGGAAAAAAGCTTATGTAATTCCAGCCTAAGACAAGCGGCCGGTGGCTCAGTTTCTCTGGGCCTACCAAATTACGTGACCTTGGTGTTTCAGAATTCCGGCAGAATCTCGCTTATAAAGAAAAAAACCATAACTTTTTTGTTATCCGATAATAGGATTTATAAAAATCTACAACCGTATCCAATCAAAATTTGGTGTATTTTATTCAAACACTTAAAAAATCCAAAAATTGTTGTTACAGATTTCTGGATTATCGACGAGGCTAAAGAAAAAGCGAGGTAAGATTTTTGACTCTTGTTAGCCGTGTTTATTTTATTTCGGGAATGAGAGAGTCCAGCAAAAAACTGTCTGGAATTTCAACAAATTCTGTTTCCTCGTTTCCGATATTCTACCCGGTAATGATTGGCCCAAAAACAGCAAAGCAGTGTTGTTAAATCTATGCCGTTTTTGGGGTCTTTAATCCGTCAAAATCGGATGAAAACCAGCGCCACCTAGAGGAGAAATTGTGTACAAGAGAGAAATTTCTTCTCTACGTGGCTCTGACGAAAACAATAAAAAATATAAATTTAATTTCAGAGAAATAACAGCGTCACCTTTGACGGGATATTCAACATGTACACAGGCGGAAAGGACTGGTCGAAAGAGGGCGTCATTTACGCCTGGAACCATGACCATCAGACGCCGTTTTATCCGGGAGATTGCGGAATAGTAAACGGCACCTCGGGGGAATTGTGGTACCCAACCCACAATGATAAGGAGATTTACTTGTTTGCTCCTGATTTATGCAGGTATAAAACACCATTTGTATCCCTTATTTTAGGAGTAAAAGTATAACTTTTTATCCCTGAAATTTAATATCAATGGAATTGTCTTATTTAAGCTTCTCATGGTAATCAATTCCAGAGTTCCCTAGTCAAATTAACAGTTCTTTAACAATTTGCTTTTATTAAAGTACCTTTTATGACAAGACAAGTGTTACTTTTATGCCTTGGTGTATAATCGGGGTTTGAAGTTACCTGCAGGGGACAACTTTAAATTAACCCAAATTATATATCCTGGGATCTTATAAACAGTCATGGAATACCTAGAACTTTTTATTGCAATTTTCTTTTGTTTTATACTAATTGCAATATGCAAATACAAGGTTTCCATAAAGTTTTTGTAGCTTTTTAAAACCATTTTTTTTCGCGGTTCCTACAAACGTCAAATGTGCTTCTAAAATTAAGGATTAATTAATTAAGGTCTAATTTGCCTTTTTGCTTGTACTCAGGGGGCATACGTAGAAAATTTGGTGTCTGTGGGCCTTTTGATGAAGATTTTATGAAACTTATTTTAATCGATTACTAATGGATCCATGAACACTGCCTAACCTGTTAACAATCACAAAAATGCTGCAGTAAAAAAGTAAGCTTAGGGTATCAAATTTTTTTCTGAAATTCAGACGGCTTGAGCTAGAGCAATGAAATTTGGCACATATGTTGGCGTTTGGGCAACATTCCCTAGTGTGTCATAAAAAATTACATATGAGGCCCCTAGGGGGCAACAGGGGCGTGTGTTTTTAAACTATCCCTCATACCTTTTATATTACATATGTGGCCCCTAAGGGGCAACAGGGTCTAAAATGTGTTTTTAAACTATCCCTCATACCTTCTATACTAATGCACCTGCACATCTGACTCTTAGTCAGCTGGCAGTTCATACTTACCTATAAGTCTACTATACCAAAAAAAAAGGCCCGTAGGTTAAGGGTTAAAAATGTTGTCGACTTCAATTAAAAAATTATATTTCACTTATTTTTCACCCTTTGTCAAAAAAAATGCACCACTAGGCAGTAGACCATTTCTCAATTTTGAATATTCCAGAAAACACTCCATATGCACATAGGCACACTTTTTGTTGAGAGGTTTAGATGTGCATATTGAGTGGTTTTCTGGAATATACAAATAGTAAAAATCTTGCCCACTTACACTTACTCTTAAAAGGTGTTTTGACTCGAACTTTTAATTGCCAGCAAATCTTGCACTTTTTGAATTTGGTAAAGTAAATTTTGAACAAGTTGTTCGTGTTTTAAAATTTTTAGGCCTATTTAGGGGTCGCCCCTGGGGTTTGAGATTTTTATGTTTCATAATATTTGTTACACCAAATTCATGAGTTTTAAATATGCATATGCATTATTTTCGGGCATATGAAAATAGTGAAAATTAGATATCGCCCCCTTACACCCCCTAGGGGCTAAAACAAAGTTCGGGGTATTTATAATTGAATAATGGTCTACGTGCATTTTTGTTGACATTGACAATCAAGAGGCCTTGTTAACAGTCACGAAATTTTTGTCGGTATAATAGTAGACTTGTAGGTAATAGTATGAACTACCAACTGACTGAGATTCATATGTGCAGGTGCATTAGTATAGAAGGTATGAGGGACAGTTAGGTTAAGTTAGTGATAGTTTAAAAGGCCAAAATATGTGCCAAATTGCTTTGATCTAGCTTAAATCGTAAAAAATTGACACCCTAACCCTACCTTTTGACTGCACGCTATGTGCCTAACTATTAATGCTATTTCAGTTTGGCTTTTAGAAATTAAAATTACATGTTTTTGAATTGTCATCCACATGTTTACATAATTTTAATCGTAATATATTCGAATGCAACGATCATCACCCTCCACGTCATATAGATCAATTAAACGTGACTCCGTCCTTCTCTGTTTTACAGCATCAAATTCAAATTCTTTATTGATTACTTCGGCCTACAAAAAATAGTATGTAACAGGTCATACACTATGTACTACGGATAAAATTTATCCTAACAAAAGTTAGAATAAGTCGATAAAAGAGCAGTATTTAGAAGTTGCTAAATTAAAATTATTGATTAAGTCTAACACCTTAGATGACCTAAATTAATAAGAATAAAATATTTTGGGAAGAACTGGTCATAAAATATAAATAACAAAGACAGAACTTCAATTACAAGAACAACAGATAAAAGTAAACGTAACTAATTGCGCATGAAAACAAAATTTCTCGCTAAAAACAATTTTATCTGTATGTTTTGTTGCGCTCTGGATTTTAAAAATAATCTAAGTTCGTTTAGGTTATAAAACGCCTCTGTAGAAAGTAATTTTTTTAGACTTCCTATATTTGGTTATTGACGATTGCTTAATATCATTTGGCAGCAGATTATATAAAGATATACCGGCATAAGTTAGGCTCTTTTTATAAAATTCATGCTTATGTATAGGTAAGCAGAATTGGTCACCATTTCTTGTTGCATAACGATAAGAAAAATTATTTTTAGCATAATTATCTTTATTCGTATGTATGTACGTCAGAAGTTTAAAAACATATAAAGAAATAACAGTGAGAATACGGTTATCTGTAAAAGTTTGTCGACATGAGTCCAGAGGCCCCAGATCAAAGATTATTCTCAACGCACGTTTCTGGGAGATCAGAACTCTATCCAAATCCGAACGTTTGCAAAGTAAGATGTTAGCAATGTGGATTTGCCAACGGAGTTTTTCAAACAAGTAATAGCGTATATATTTTTGTTCATTTTGGAACAGAGCTGGTCAATGTGTTTGTTGAAATCTAGGTTGCTATCGAAAGTAACCCCCAACAGTTTATCACTATTAGAAAAAGGAATGGAGACACCATTAAAAGTAAATTGAATATCAAGTGCTTTGCTTGATTTGGTTTTAAATTCTAGACACACTGTTTTTTCATAATTAATAATGAAATTGTTAGATAAACACCAGTTTGAGAATGCCAGCAAGATGTGATTGGCCTTTTCCAATATTTCATTTTCGCTTTGACCAAATATAAGAATTGTAGTGTCGTCAGCATACATCAGAATAATTCCATTTTTAATATGCTCAGGGAGGTCATTTACGATAATAAGAAAAATCAGTGGTCCAAGGATACTACCCTGGTGGGTGCCAATTTTAGAATTGCAAGTGTTTGATAAGTTATTGCCAATCTTTACTCTAAATTGTTTGTTAGTAAGAAGAGATGTTAGCAATTTATTGATGTTTCATCCGATACCAAATTGGTCAATTTTAAGAGAAGCGAACTTGGGGGTAATAGTATCAAACGCTCTCGTAAGATCAAACATAATCCCTACAACAAACTCGCCCACATCCATATGGCTATAAATATTTTGAATAAACTCCACCGTTGCAGTTTCAGTGGAGTGGTTTGTTCTAAATCCCTGTTGAAATTTGCTTAAAATTTTGCAAGAAAGACGTTAGTTGAGTATACATTAATTTTTCAAATACTTTACTAATACAGATTGTAAGAGAAATAGGACGATAGTTTTCTAGCAATTTTTTATATATTGGTGATACGTTGGCAATGTTAAGTAGTTCTGGAAACTTTCCTTTACTTACGGATATATTCATCAGCTCCGCTATGCATTTATAAATGTTTGTGTTACCTCATCAAAACGTCCTCGTAATTAACGAGTGAAAAGAACATTGTATTATAATTTTTTCTGCCCAGAGTGGATCACTGTTGATAAATATCTACCAAACGCATTGGCGATATCTTTTTCCTCACTCAGGAGGACACTATTATCCAGAACACATCCAATCTGAGGCCTAAGCTGACTGCCACCATTCAGACTCTTAATTACATCATCAATACATGTTTTTTTTGTTTTGTTTTTAGCATTATGTATTTGGTTACTAAAATACGAGTCTTTTTCAAGTTTTACTTGTTTTGTATTGTTCTTTAAAAGTACGATCGGCGGTGTAGTTTTTTAGCCAATTTAGATTTTTTAATTCTTCCATTTTTTGTTTTGTCTCGCCAAATCAAAGTTTAAGGAGATACCTACGTCTTACACAAAAAAAAGATCTAGATTGCGTATGAATGAGGTTGTTTTTTAGTGAGAGAAATAAAAGACACCAATATCTATTTAAAATAATGTCATTAATGCCATTTTTGGGATAAATTACCGACATCGGACATCGACCAATGGGGACCACATATTTGTGGGCAATTATTTTCTTTTCCCTCTCAAGAATAGCTACGCAATTGGATCCTTCTCTATTTTACAGCATTAAATCAAAGTTTAGAGAAATACCTATGTATCGGATCTGGGGTGCATTGAATCAGGTTGGTTGCATTGTTAATTAGATGCATGAGAAAATGTTACGTCATCTGAAAAAATCCGAATACATCGCGCAGCAAGCTTTCTGCATTGGGAACATCTTTTCTATGCGTGTGAGTAGGGCAAAGTAACCACCTGACCTCGTTGAGGCAGACACATAGATGGGTCACATGTGTACTGATCAATATGACCTCGAAGGAGATGATCGTCCTTTTCTGTTTTACAGCATCAAATCAAAGTTTAGGGAAATACCTACGTGTTATACAAAAAAAAAGATCTGGGTTGCATTGGATTAGGTTTGTGAAACCAAGAATTTATCAGAGCCTATTTAATAAAAATTTTCATCGTAAGAACGATTCACCATAAAAACTGCAATTTGTTAAACCAATTTTTTATCCGAACCGACGGGTCAACAGCTGGCCAAATATTTGTACACCTACTGTCAATAACTGAAATATTGTTAAGTATTGTCCGGGATTGTTAAATATTGTCCAGTATTGTCCAGTATTTTCTAGTATGGTTCAATATTGTCCAGTATTTTCTCCAATATTGTACAGTATTGTCCCATATTGTCAAGTATTGTCCAGTATTGTCAGGTGTTGTTAAAGTATTGTCAACGATTTTTACACCTACTTTCTGCAACTGATGATCCCTCGATGCGAAAAGACCCGTTTTTAATCGGACCATTGGTAATCAAACTCATTCAATATCAAACTAGTAATTTGTAAAATCCATTTTTAATCAAACTCGGAATTTGTCAAACCATTATTTTTCAAAACCGGAATTCGTAAGACCCGTTGACATCTACACACAAACTATTGAACGCTACCTGTACAAGTATGCGCGCGTAATAGCAACAAATGCACCGAAACGCCGCGCCACCTGCTTATACGCCTCTCGTTCATGTTCATTATTGGCGAATACGCAATAAATTTCTGATAAACAACAAGTCTTACAAATTCCGGTTTTGAAAAATAATGGTTTGACAGATTCCGGGTTTTATTAAAAATGGGTTTCACAAATTACGAGTTTGACATTAAATGAGTTTGATGAACAATGTTTCGATTAAAAACGGGTCTTATAAATTTCAAATTTGTTATCGAGTTATTGAGGTTCGCATAAAAAACTGGTTTAACGAATTGCAGTTTCTATAGTGAATGAGTTTATGATTGAACTTTCTTTTATTCCACGGGTTTGATTTTGCACATCCTGATAAACCGTGGCCGTCCAGTTAGATCGTGAGAAACTGTTACGTCAACTAAAAATTCCGGAATACATCGCGTATCAAGGGTTCTGTATTGGGACCGCCTTTTCTATGCGCTGTGGGCGGGTCGAAGAAACCACGTGACCTCGTTGAGACAGACACATAGATGGGTCACATGCGTACTGATCCGTATGACCTCGAGAGAAATGATCGTTTCAATCCGATAGATTACGATTCTGTTACAAAATGGTCTGACAAAGAATAGATTTTACCAACTTCTTAAAATAAATTGTTCCTATGATGAAACGTTTTACAAAAAATGGTTTGATAAACACCAATTCTGATAGAACATAGGGACTTGTGTTTATTAACTCGGGTTCATGTCTGTTCGGTACAAATTTTTCAATCGACTGCTATCTTTAAAAAATAAAAATACCCGTTTTGGTAACGGACAAAAAAATAAATATTTTTTATAGCTTTTAAAGTACTTTCTTTTTCAATTAGTCTTTATTGCACCAACAAACCGTGATATAGCGTATTCTGCTGCACTCGGATATTTCTGTCTTTGTCTCAATGAAACTCGCTATTAGTTTTCTCAGGTTTTTTCCTATAATAATAATATTTATAAAATGCAATATTATTTGAAAAAAATCATAAAAAATACTTAAAATGAATTTATATTTTCAGTTCAATAAACATGCACTTGAGCGGCACAATGGTCAAACATGGAGTGACCGGCAACCTGTACGTAAGCAAAGAAGATATGCTCGATAATGGAACCTACTATAAGGAGAAGAGTTGTTTTGGCACGAAGGGCATCCGTAACGGGGTTAGAGGGGTCGCCACTTGCAAGTAAGTAACTGCGCATCTTTTTTGCAAGCTTTTTATTTAAACTTTACACGTATATTTAAGCCTGTAGATATAGCTTAAATATACGATTCAGATAATATAACGGCCCTTCTCTTACTTTTCCCGAGAAAAATGCGTACCGATAATAACTCTCCCAAAAAAGTCCCGAGGCGAGCAGTGTAATGGGCAGGCGCGTCGATTGCGTCAGTAGTGAAAGCAACTGACAACTAGAAGCCCTCTATACGATTTTTGACAGTTATTGTTTTACCAGAGGTGAGCAACTGGATTTAACAGTTGCTAGGGAAATGTTTAAAAACAAATTGGGTGTTGGCAATGATTATTGGTAACCCCTGACAATAAATAAATTTGTAAGAAACGTCCGTATCAAAAACGGTAAAACACGTGCCTCGACGAATTTGTATTGTTCCGTTGTCCAACGGAAAAAGAAACTCAAGAAAAATGGAACGAAAACATGAATTTACTAAGCTGGAAAATTAATAAAAATAGCCGAATTTGCGAGGTAAGTGAGCTATAAGCAGTAGGTATAATATATATATTAAAGTAACATTCGTGGCATATCGGACAAAGCGTTTTTGTTTCTCACCTCATTACGACCAGGCCTCCAATATCTAATGGGGAATCCAGACAGCTACAGACCTGTTTCATCCTTATTAGGAATCATCAGCCATTCCAGATATAATCCTATGACTCCCTGATGATTCCTAATAAGGATGAAACAGGTCGGTAGGTGTCTGGATTCTCCATTAGATATTGCAGGTCTGGTCGTAATGAGGTGAGAAACAAAAACGCTAATTTTTATTTGCGGACACGAGATTCACTTTGTTGTTTTTTAAATATTTTGGCTTTTTAGTTCTACGCAACAAGCCTCCTCCGGAGCGATTGCTTGCTGATGCCTTAAAATTAGGGCCACGTAGTATGAAGCTCCAGGGGCGGTGCTGCTGCGAACGTTACCTCTTTTTAAGAGTCATTTTAGAGTGACCTTATATTTTTACAGGTTTCTTCTTTATAACCTGATGAAAGATACAGGATTCTGTATTTACGGTATTCTACACTTTTCAATTTTGATGTTTTTGTTTCTCAGCTTATTCGACAGGTGGCGCACACAAGTACTAGGTCCCCGCGGATTACAAACTTTTTGTTTTAAATTCGAGAGGTGTGCATGGTGCCTGTGTAGGTTCAACTGCCAGGGACAATCCTATGACTTCCTGATGATTCATAATAAGGATGAAACAGGTCTGTATGTGTCTGGATTCTCCATTAGATATTGGAGGCCTGCTTAGCTATTACTTTCTCTATGGCAGTGTTGCCAGGTCCATTTTTAAAATAATAATAGATCAGAGACAAAAATAATAGTAGATTCTACAATTTTTATTAAAAAAAATAGACTACAAAAAAAACTTTTTTACAACTGAAAAAAAAAGAAATATTTTAATCTTTTAACCCATCCTAAATTTTATAAATTCATAAAACCATAAAAAGGATAGGAGTAATGCGACCCACGTTCCTTGTGAAACATCTATTGCTGGTGGACAGCGGGAGCTTTTAATCCTATTAGAAATTTCCTGTGTGATGAAAAAGGAAACAAGTGTTCTGAACTATCAGCTGATTTTGCAACGAACTCCGCTCCTATACTTTCTGCTAACCCGTGGCACCCGTGCTCTGACCGACAGTGCGTTCGCTCTAGACTAAATGGTCTCCGGTGATTTAGACATAGATTTAGAGTTTATATTCGAAAATGACCAATTTTTGTCACCATAATATTGACTGTTTATCCATCTGCTTTTGGTATCTATTGCTGTGGTAGACTTTCACTCAAAGAAAAGTATAATAGTAGATTTTCACTTAAGAATAGTAGATTAGTAGACGTGAGTAATAAATAGTAGATCTACTATTAAAATAGTAGACCTGGCAACACTGCTCTATGGAGGCCTGGTCGTCATGAGGTGAGAAAGAAAAACGCTTTGTCCGATATGCCACGAATGTTACTTTAATTTTTATTTGCGGACACAAGATTCACTTTGTTGTTTTTTAAATAATATATATAAATTAATAATAAATAACACATTATGTTTCCGTGTTTTATTGTAAGAAAAAGAGTAACACAAATATAGTTCAATAGGAGTCTTTATATTTTACCTATTATTTACATTTTTAATATCTCCGCGTGTATATTCACTGTTTGTTTTTTTTTGTGAAAACTTGACATTTTTTACCAACCAAAAAAAATCAATCTTTCAAAAACTGTCTGGGGAAATTATAAAAAAAGGCAACAAAACATCAGTCCATTTCATAAAATCGCTTTTACATGCAAATATGAAAAACCAAGAAAGCGAGGGCAATATGAGTTGCCCAACTCTGGTGGAACAACAACTGTCAAGTATATTGAGGACCTCTAGACTAACCTAGAGAACTAGAACTCATATTGACCTCTTTTAATACTTTTTTTCACAAAACCGATTTTTTGAAATGGACTGATGTTTTATTGCTCTTTTTATTATTTCCCCAGACAGTTTTTGAATCAAGATGACTTTTTTGGTTACTAAAATATGTCAAACTTTCACAAAAAAACATGAGGTAGGTACACAGATATTAAAAATGTTAGTAGTAGGTAAAATATAAAAAATTTTATTGATCTATCTTTTTGTTACTCATTTTCTTAAAATAATAATATATAATATTCAAATATAACTAATCTTACTTACCTCGCATATTCGACCATTTTTATTAATTTTCCTGTTTGGCAAATGCATGACCTCTATACATTTTTCTTGCGTTTCTTTTTACATTGAATAATGAAACAATACAAGGTCGTAGGCACGAGTATTTTTTTAGTACATACATGCATTTTTTCCTATGCCACAAAATTTAGCTTTCCATTAGTGTATACTATTATAAGGCACCACCAGCTTAGTATGCCTGACAGCTTAAAATTCAGTGTGAAATCAATCAACATTTACAAAAGTTCAAATTATCACTCGAGTTATAGAAGACGGCTGGTCTATAAGAAGATCGGCCACCCATAATAAAATGACGATAATGCGATGGAAAAAGCGCTGGATTGAAAATAATTCTACCAACAGCCCTGACCTTAACCCAATAAAAAATATATGGGGTATAATATACCAAAGGAATTGGAGACCACGAAATGCTGAAGAGTTTGGATCAGCTCTCAGAAGACCATCAGTATTTTCAAAATTTAACCTTTTCAATGCCCAGACTTTTGCAGCTTGTAATAGAGAAAAATGGTGATCCTATTAAATACTAAATTATTTATTTTAGTTCTTTTTTAAGTTCAAATAATTAGTATTAAGTTTACCATCGTTTTTGTCCTAATCCAAGTTTCCTATTCGTCGAATTGTTTTCAATCCAGCGCTGTTTCCATCGTATTATTGTTATTTTATCAACTCCAAAATGTGTTACCGCCCTCTTTATAAAACAGCCTTCGTTACTCGAGTGATAATTTGATATTGTTCAATAATGCCTTTACTAAAACATTATTTTTGCTGATTTTTTAGTATTATGCAAAATTTAATATAAAAATAAGGTTGCCTTTAATTTAAGTAAAAAAATATTTTCAGTTTTAGAGACCTTTTTTAAACAATATGACAAATTGTCGTACTTTTGAAGTTTTTAGGCATTTTAGCTGGTAGTCCGTATATATTATACACTTTTAGAAAGGTCAATTTTCTGACTGCATGTATGGGTTTTTTTTTTAAATCAAGTATACCTACTATGTTGGGAATTTGGAACCTTTGGTTGCACTAAAACAGCGTAGATTAATTTAGTTCATTGTTTATCGTCTCCTGATGATGCTAACGTTGTTATCGAAACGCGCGTCGAGTGCAAAAAAGTGTAGTTTTGGTTTGTGGAAAACAATCATAATTTTGTTTAAGTGTACCTACGTTTATTAATCAAAAATGTGACATTGACAGAATTATTTATTTCCAATGGTTGCCAACACACAAAAAAACATTTCCCTAACAACTTCGAAATCAAGTGGCTTACCTCTGGTAAAACAATAACTGTCAGAAATTGTATATAAGCCTCTAGACTAACTTATAGTCAAATTTTAAAAATTTGTCTGAGTGTTGTTTTGTTTTCAGATTCAACGCTCCTGCTTTCATGTCACTGCCTCATTTCTATATGGCCGACCCTTACTTCAGGTCCAGAGTAGAAGGCATGGACCCGGATCCGCAGCAACACACGTCATACTTGGCCTTGGAGCCTAACTTGGGGCTGCCCTTAGAAGTCAAGGCTGCCTTTCAGTTGAATTTGCTCATGACTAATATATCAGGCATAAAGTAAGATAGTACCCCTAGAGTCCCTGTATGCACTTCGACTTCTATTTTTAGAGAAATCTGTCAAATTGCATAAAAGTATTCTTGTTTTAAAAAAAAACGCATACATGCGTTTTTCCTATCCTCGAAAATTGACTTTTATAATAGTGGATGTATTCTATTCACCAGTTTAAAATAGCTGACGGTACGCGTCAAAATGATTTTGAAAATAATTGTCAAAGTCGAAAATGCCGCAAATTACGACATTATGATATTTCAGTCATCTTCGAGCAGCAGAAGAGTTTTCGCGTATCGTCCATCAAATTCTAGGTTTGATCCAAAATACACCAACCAAATTAAGAAAGCTGGGCATTTTTCAGTAAATATGTAGGGCTGGTTTAGCGCGAGAGGTTTGTGTATGTTTTGGCAAATCGAAGGAAGATTCAACAGTCAAAGATATAAAGAAGAAGTTAAAAAACCTCCAAATCAGTTACCTCAACCGAAAAGAAACTAAAAAACAAAAGATCAAAAGATCTTGGGTGGAAATAACGAAAATTCAAACTTGGATGAGCATCCCACAAGGAACACACAAAAGATCAAAGCGAAAAAAGAAATGATTAAACGATGTTTCGCCCTAGGTAACCAGCGTGGGCTCATCAGTAGTTTCACTGGTCACCCTCCACTATACATCATTAAACACCATTATATACTTTGATTTCCAACTTTGAACCACTCACAAATAGGCATCGTTCCGCACTGGTACTTACTTATCCAAGTTACCTGATACGAATTCGTCCTGGCGTGTTAATATTTCCAGTAGGATTATGCTCCTAAGGCAATTAAAACAAAGAAGAAGTTAAAAAACCTCCAAATCAGTTACTCTAGTTCTTCTTTGTTTTAATTGCCTTAGGAGCATAATCCTACTGGAAATATTAACACGCCAGGACGAATTCGTATCAGGTAACTTGGATAAGTAAGTACCAGTGCGGAACGATGCCTATTTGTGAGTGGTTCAAAGTTGGAAATCAAAGTATATAATGGTGTTTAATGATGTATAGTGGAGGGTGACCAGTGAAACTACTGATGAGCCCACGCTGGTTACCTAGGGCGAAACATCGTTTAATCATTTCTTTTTTCGCTTTGATCTTTTGTGTGTTCCTTGTGGGATGCTCATCCAAGTTTGAATTTTCGTTATTTCCACCCAAGATCTTTTGATCTTTTGTTTTTTAGTTTCTTTTCGGTTGAGGTAACTGATTTGGAGGTTTTTTAACTTCTTCTTTGTTTTAATTGCCTTAGGAGCATAATCCTACTGGAAATATTAACACGCCAGGACGAATTCGTATCAGGTAACTTGGATAAGTAAGTACCAGTGCGGAACGATGCCTATTTGTGAGTGGTTCAAAGTTGGAAATCAAAGTATATAATGGTGTTTAATGATGTATAGTGGAGGGTGACCAGTGAAACTACTGATGAGCCCACGCTGGTTACCTAGGGCGAAACATCGTTTAATCATTTCTTTTTTCGCTTTGATCTTTTGTGTGTTCCTTGTGGGATGCTCATCCAAGTTTGAATTTTCGTTATTTCCACCCAAGATCTTTTGATCTTTTGTTTTTTAGTTTCTTTTCGGTTGAGGTAACTGATTTGGAGGTTTTTTAACTTCTTCTTTGTTTTAATTGCCTTAGGAGCATAATCCTACTGGAAATATTAACACGCCAGGACGAATTCGTATCAGGTAACTTGGATAAGTAAGTACCAGTGCGGAACGATGCCTATTTGTGAGTGGTTCAAAGTTGGAAATCAAAGTATATAATGGTGTTTAATGATGTATAGTGGAGGGTGACCAGTGAAACTACTGATGAGCCCACGCTGGTTACCTAGGGCGAAACATCGTTTAATCATTTCTTTTTTCGCTTTGATCTTTTGTGTGTTCCTTGTGGGATGCTCATCCAAGTTTGAATTTTCGTTATTTCCACCCAAGATCTTTTGATCTTTTGTTTTTTAGTCAAAGATATGTTGAGATTCTTGAGGATGTTATGTTGCCATCTGTGCAGATGTTTTACGAAAACAACGACTTCATTTACCAGCAGGACAACTGTCCCGTGGACACGGCTAATGTGGTTCTCTTCTTTGGCCATCCAACAGCCCTGATCTCAAACCAATAGAAAATATATGGGGCCGGCTTGTCAAAATTATTTATCAGAGAAATTGAAGACCACAAAATGCTGAAGAGATGCAACTAATCGAGGATTGGAGGTTTAAGTTTTTCAAGGCCCAGACGTTTGGAGAGTGTTATTGAAAAGAATGGTACGCTTACTAAAAACTAATTTTTGTTGGTTGTTTTAAGTAACATTTAATATTTTCAATATTAGTTGTTTGCAATCCGTTTTTCATTTTATTATCGTCATTTTATCAACACCAAAATGAGTGGCCGCTCCTATTATAGACCAGCCGTCTTCTGTAACTCAAGTGATACTTACTTTTTTGCAATAAAGATTGTTTTTAAATATATTTGTTTGCTGTTTAAATGGAAATTTTTGGAATCATTAAATAATTATATCCGAGATTAAAACATTGATGTTAGAAACAAGAAACTAAACTCAAAACCCTTCTTTGCGTTGTGTAGTCGGTTAGTAAGGTTATTTGTTTTAAATTAAGGTATTTCTTTGATTTATAGGGCTTTTTATTTTTGATTATCAATATGACATAACGTCGTCGTAATACCGAATTTAATGCTGTCAAACATTACAAGCTGGGGGTGTGTTTGAGTATAGACTAATAAAAATTCAAACTGATATACTGGTAAAAATGCATACATGCGTTTTTTTTACAACAAGAGTACTTGTGTCGATACTGCAAAATGACAGTTGAGTTGTTTTTTGCATTTATCCTCGTTTTACAAATCCAGATTTTTTCATAATTATTTAATTTCCTATCTCCACTAGGTGGCACCGTACTGAAAAATACTTACGACGCAATTTACAAAGGGCTATAGTTTAAGGAAAGTTTGGTTTAAAGGCTGACGTATACATGGGTACCTAAAATTTGATTTTAAGCCCAACCATACCACATTTGACAAGATATTTTTACCTGGATGGGCGTCAAAATCAAATGGGAATGAGAAGCGTGAGCCCAATTTTCAAATAATCCGTAAAAATTAATAAACGGGATGTCGTATTTTGAGTAAAATCATCGTATATTGTAGACCACCGCCAAGAGGTGTCTTTAAAACAATCACGATTTTGTTGATTGTTTTTACAAAATGTAAATTTTGAAGTATTTTATTTAAAAAAAAAATAATTCCAGGCTTTTCCTGCTTTAATTAGCTATTCCAGCACGTTCTTTATCTCTCTTACTTTAATTTGATTCATGGAGTACACATGAGTAAAAAGTTAATTTTAAATAATTAAACGAAGAACATTTCGCGGTAAAAAATGGTTTGCCCTCCTGTGTATGCGCGGTAAAAAAACGAGATGTTAAAAATTTTCAGTACAAGCCATTAATACAGCACCTCTCTCCGCCTAAATAATTTACGATACATAAAGAATACAGCGCAAATTAAAGAAAATCGGATATAAAAAATACATATAAAAGAAGCAAGCAAAAAAAATATTAATTTTTTATTTGTTATGGATGCGCCACATTCAAATGTATATTTTTTTCTTCAGTTTTTTTTGTTTTGGTGATCCTGTACGGTAAAAGTCATTCTCGGTAAAATCTTGCGCGCTAGGGGCCGGAAAAGTAACGTGCGATTTTATTTCGCTAGATTTTTACTAAAGTTCGGAGATTTTTTGCAGACCTTGCCTGTAGATTGCAACTTGGTGGTGTCTATAAATTACGTAACGCGGCGTGGGAAAGTAAAGGAAGTGTTACGAGTGGGGGGGGGGAGAAAGGCCGCAACTGGGCTCCTTTACTATTTTTATCTGAAAAATGATAAGGAAAAGAATTGTTACTTAATTTAAGGAGGGGAAGGGGAGGTTTTGAAAATGTGTCAAAATTGCCATTAGACTTGTTTACTAAGATTTAAAAGACTTTTCTTTATTTAAGAAGGTAGGGTTCTTGCCCAAACGTCAGCTGGCAAAACGTCAGTTAAGTTTGTTTTGACAGTTTTTAATTATTCTTCGATAAAAATATGAATTAAAAATTTCAATTTTCAATTATCATTAGTGTGAAGAAGTGTGTGTCTGGACAACGCAATAACTACTGGGCCGATTTTGATGCACCGACTGCATTCCTTGGACTCGTGGGCAGTAAATTCGGCTTTATTTTGTCAAAATGGGTTTACCAGAACAAAATTTCCACTGAATGAAAGGGTTTGAGGGACTGGAGGAGGTTGGGAAGGGTTGGGGGATGGACGTGGAAGTAGTTAAACACGCGGGTAATATAGTCCAATTTTTTGATGAGCGGACTGACGTCATTTTTGCCTCTGAAAACGTATTTCTTTAAGGATTTTCGATTTAAGAATTGGTCCTGGTTCTGATTGACATTATTTTGACAGCGGTTCTAAAATAATGACGTCATTTAAAATATTATGAAGATATCTTTGATTTTACTTAAAAAAAGACTATCTATACTTTTTCAAAATTTTAGGGGTTATGTTTACAACCAAAGGGCCGAACCAACCTCCCAGGCTGGTTCTAAAATTTCATAACCGGGTTGCAAGCGTGACGTCATTGTTTTAAAACGAAAGGACCGGTTGCGGTTCTGGTTCAACCAGAACCAGGACCAATTGTAAAACGAAAATCCTTTTTGTTGTCAACAGTTAGCGTGTCAAATACTTTGTAGTTGTCAATTTGAAGTAACAGTTGAAACAATCAACGACATGACTTTTTTTACATATTTATTGTCGCTGTCTAAAACAATGTATTAAATAGAGATCCAAAAAAATGACGTCAGTCCACTCATCAAAAAATTGGACTATAGCTATTTAAATAATAAAAATCCAATTTTTTTTTCAGCATTTTCGCCAACGTAAAAGAGACAATGATGCCATGTTTCTGGTTCGTGCAAACGGCCGAGCTCACGCCCGACCTGGCAACGCTGGCCAAAAAGGTACTCAACGCCAAGAAGGTGCCTGTGTATGTGGGGTACGCCCTGCTGGCCCTGGCACTGTGTCTTTTAGGATACTTCGCTTACCTGCGATTTTGGAGAAGGAAAAGTACGGATCAGGAAGTACTTATAGGCCAGAATAATTCTTCGGAAATTTTAGACAATAACATTCCTACTAAATAGTTTTAGATTTTTATAGCTGCCCTGGACCCGTTATAGACTAGGCTCATAAGTAGGAAATCCGTCTCTATAAAGTGCAAGAAGCATTTCATATACGAATTGGGGGAACAATGCCTTTTGCCAAAGCGAAAATTGAACCAAAATGGCGGTCAAAACTGTTGAAATGAAAAAGGATTCAGATTTTTTGTACAATTATTTTTATTTAAACTTTTACATCAAGTGCCGACGTTTCGATCCTAATCCGGATCATCTTCAGGGCAAGATGCTTCGAGATTTACAAGAGTAAAAATAGTTCTTACGAACTAATAACGTTATAAAATGAACAAAAACGTACGTATATCACAGCAAGGTGTCTACAGTCTGTCTGTAGTAAAAAAAATATGAAAATATATTTTTATATATATGTAAACTCTGGTAAACTCTGGTCTATTAGGTCCGCCATCTTCTTGAAGCTTTGGCTTTCTAAAAAGCTAAATATTATTAAAATCGTATAATTATCCGCTAAGTTATAGTTATATAACTATTTCATGTGATTCTCTCCCGCCATCTTGGCACCGCACTTCCGGTCTAATGTGGCAACAGGCAGATTCGTACGCCAGTAAAATGCTTCTTGCACTTCTCTTTTTTGGAAACGTGGCTGGTCTACTCCTTTCTGAAACGAATGACAGAACACCAAGGAATTGCATGGTGTCCTGCCGTTCGTTTTGGAAGAGCTAAGCGTTTTTAATTACGGCGTAGATCTCTATCTACCATTAGGGGTACTGAAACGAAAAGTTTGGGAAAAATGTATTAGTTTTTTTTCACATATAGATTATACCGGGTGTCCCAGAAAAAATGACACGGTGATTTGGTCAGGCAGTTTAATGGCAAATTTCGTTACTCTTATGGTTACCGTTACCGTAAATAAAGGTAGCATCAAGAGGTCCTTTTGCACCTCTTATGAAAAATCCCCGTTAGGTGACGTAGCTAACGTCACGTTATTTTAAGGTCAGCATTTTTAGTTTTTGCACGCCGCCTTTGATTTGTTTATAGACGACTTTATACGTACGTATTTATTATTATCAAGATTTACAAAGAAAATTTGTCCAATATTTCTCATTTAAATGTCTTATTCTTGTTTTTTAACGTGATTTTAATTATTAATAATTGTTAAACTAAATTGGGTGGAACTATTTGTAGTAACAAATTATTTTATTTGCGTACTCAAATACCTAAAATGTATAATAAATCTATTATAAAATAAACCCTTAACTAAAACCCCAATAAATGATTTACACTTTCGCCTGGTAATTCATATTAGTGTAACATGTTAAATAGATTGTGTGTGACATCTTTCTGTTGTCAATTTCTTTTTTGACTTTTACCTTACGTCATCTTTGTTATGGCTGATAAACATACTAATTAAAGGTAACAACTAAAAGCTAAATTATAATTTCTAGCATTCCACCCCGTTCAACATAATGTACAGATTAATTTCTCCATAAAGTTGAATTCATTTCATTCTTCGTGTACTGATATGACTGCTAGTTTTACTTGTAACATTTTAAATAGATTTTGTGTGACTCTTTTTGTTGTCAATTTCTTTTTCGACTTTTACCTTACGTCATCTTTGGTATGGTTAATAAACTAATACTAATTAAAGGTAACAACTAAAAGCTAAATTATAATTTCTAACAATAATCTTTAAAAACTCAAAAACACAACAGAGAAAAGGGAGGTTACCCAAGTAGCATTTGGACGTCAAACTACGTACTCTACTCGTTGGCTTAAAAACCCCAACGTTGGCAAGCGGACTACAAATCTCAGTCCATACGACCCTAATCCGACCTAAATGGGGAATACAAATTCGGGTCGGTTCGACGTCGCTAATTGTACTTCAATGGTATAGCAGTTTACCTATGACGACGTGATAATATATATTAGGTGAAATATATATTAAGGAATTATAACTCACAAAAAATAAATGACCACCTTTTTATTTCATTAACAATAAGTTATGTTATTAAAAAAGGCACTTTACGGAGTGATCTAGAGCGAAATATTTCTGCGAGGGCCACTTTACTGACAAAGTTGGTCAAGGTGTGGCGAAAAATAACTCCCCCCCCCCTTTCAAATTAGCACAAAATAGCAAAAATAATAGCAATACAAAATAGGAAAAATAATACTAAAATCACTCAAGAAATACTAAACGCATCTTTAAGACATTATTAAGTCTCTTTTATTGTTCTTTTTTTAAATAAAAACAAGAACGAAATTGTTGTTAATAATGGCTGCCCAAGCTTGCAACTTCAAAATGGCCGAATTTGGGCTGGTATAGTACTTTTATCACCAATTTGGACCAGGACACCGATTTGCAGCCCTAATTTTATCCAAATCTAACCAGCCAACGTTAAACTACGTAATATGTGCAAACGTTCGGAATCCGCCTCCATTCTTCGTTGGCCATGTAACCAAAACTGACTTTAAAACTTTAAAAAAGAATGACAGTTCAGCTGAACATAACCTAGAAAAATATTTTCTGTTTTTCCTTGTTTTTTCCTTAAAAAGCACTGGATGAGCTCGAACCTGTCCCGCAGATGTGGGAGGAGGATAACAATTGTTGGTTCCCCATCAAAAAAGCGACATTAAACAATATCAGTGTGACTGCACTAATGCTCCAGCTAAAGTGGACTGGAAGAAATATAAGTGCGAGCTGAAGGTCCATCAGATTTTTGGTTGGCAGCAAGCCAACAAATTGTGCAATTTGATGTCCCATATGCAAAATTGTAGGTTAAGTATCCTTTTCCTTCGTTCCTTTTTTTGTAGGTATCCAAATAAGGGCCCTGAAATGCGACGTCGATTAAGGTAACAAGGCCGACGATGTTTCGTGGTCGATTTAAGTATAGGCGTTAAAACAGTCGGCTTTGAAACGCAAACTGACGTGAATCCGTCTGGGCAAATATTTATACAAATTACGTTGCCTATTTTGATGTCGTTTACGGTTCGCATATTGTTTTTCGTTTAACTTACTAGTAGACAACTTTATTTTGTACCTAATACGACGTCGCTCTATGACAGATTAGGTTGGAAGACGGATAAATGCTACTTGGGTATAATAAACAAATCGGAATCACTTATCACAGTTGCCAGTGCAAGTCAAGTTTTACATTTCTTACGAAATTCTATCCAAAGAAAATGATTAAACAAAAATTGACACCCATCTTTACAATTAAAAAGAATACAAAACATATTTGCATTCAAAAATCAATTTAAATATTTTGTTTTTCTAATTAACGTTTTACTGTCGGCATCCATGTCAAGGGATATGGTATTCACTCGCAGGTAACGTCAAACTTTATATGTTAGTAAGGAAAATCGTTATTTCTTATCAAGTGTACATCCTTCAAATAAGGGATAAAGTGAAATTGGATCAAAATAAGATGTGCGAAAGGTCCCTAATAGTACGTTTAAGGGTACCCGAAAATACCGTTTGGCGGTAAACAAAAACTTAACTTTGTTTTTGTTTTTTTTTTCATTGTTATAAAATCTTCTATCACACTACTGCCGTAGATAAAGAATACCCTATCTACACTTTTAAAATAAAACTCCTGAAATTGAAGATGGCGCACGATTATAAATTGAAAGCGAATACCAACCAACTCGCTTTCATAAGATTTTTAAAATTAAAACTAGGATAGGCCGTAGTCAAGTAAAATATTAGGTGTACATATTTTTGTATTTTAACTGACATAAAATCGAAAACCATGCGAAAACTTTTTTGACGCGTTGCTACTGACGAAGGAAAATAGGCGGTTACTTAGAAGAAGAAAAAAATAACTTAAATATCCTGCCTTTCCAAACCTTATTCAGGGTTCCAATTTTTCCTTGCCGTATAAAGACAAATCGTCGGCATAAAATCCGGCCAACGTCAGCAGTGCGTCGGCGATGCGTTGGTCCGACGATATGTGTTTGTAGGGTATAATTTGTTCCCATTAAACGTTTTTGTTGCCCTGGGCCTGCATCCTTAATAAATATTTGAGAAGTCTTGCCTTCTTAGAAAAATTTAGACGTTTTATTAGATATTTTCGGCTTTATTATGGTAGGACAGGTCCAAGAAAGAGGATATGAGGAGCGAATTTTTTATAGTGTTTTATTTCTCATTGTTATTTCCTGTCTCCCCTCCCCCACCCGCCTTTATTGATCTTATCAGTGAGATTATATTATTAGGCAAATGATTTTATTCATTCCAACCTGTACTAATTTATGTTTTTTGTTTCATGCATGCCAGAAATTATAGTGCCAGTATGGTAAAATCTCTTGTAATTTTTTTCCTCTATATTACATAAGTAGCAAAATGTTATTAATTATTATTTGTTATTACTTATCAGAATTATGGACTCCATTGCTAAATGCATAAATATATTTTGAGTTTGTAATTCATATTTAATATAGGTACTTAAGTTTTTTCTTTAATCTGTAACCAAAGTTGTTATTTATGTAAAACTTTTTTTGGTAGGTATAAAAATCTAACTGAAAAATGCTGTGATAGTTTATAGCAATTTTAAATTTTTAACTCTCGACGATATTATTGTATTTTTATTATTATTATTGTTATATTACTTAAGGTGGAAAGTACAATATTATATTTTGGAAATTTGTAATATTTTTGTCTATTGCTTTCTAATCATCCATCCAGAAGGTTAATAAAAAAATCTTCAGAAAAACAGACACCTTGTAGCCCCAAAATTAATTGTACTTTTTAATGGGGGTTGTAGTATGGGACCTGTTTAACCTGACAGTTATCTTAACTCTGGTGGTCACTCGCTATCGATAAACCGGCCCTAAATAGACTTGGCAAAATTTGGTTTTAGCTAATACTCAACTAAATAGCTAGTTAAATCCTATATCTTGAGTGCCCTTTGGCACACTGTTGCCGCCATTTTAATAATCAAATTGACAGGTAAAACAAGGATTTCGTGTCAGTTTGGTGTCAATATGACCGCTATAGTAGGCTTGGAATATTCTGTGAAGAAAAACTGAAAACGAGTGACTGGGTTACATGGTAACTTGTAGTTACTTCGAGAAAAAAATCTTTTAATACCAGTGGTTCCCAAACTTTTTCAGTTTGCGGCGCACTTACAGGTTTAGTATTTTGTCAGGGCGCAATATGCATATATAGTTGTGTCCAACAAAGTGTTGCATATGTATAATGTATAAAATATGTGCTTTGCAACTTGCCTACTGTATAGTAGCAAAGCTCAAGCGTTGTACAACACTTTATTTAACAGCATTGTAAATATATTGGCACTAGTTACAAAACACATGAATGAAAACAACACCAATCTAACGCTCATATAGGTTTATTATTAAACTAACACACAAGAATACATTATCATTTTTTCAAAGCGGGGAATAAGGCTTGACACCGCCACTCTCATTTCTTGCTCCACGTTGATCTTTGAACGATATTTGCTATTTATCACAGCTACAGCTGAAAATCCAGCTTCTCATAAATAGGATGTTGCAAAGGGGATTAGAATCCTCAAAGCTTTTAAACTTAGAGCCGGATATTCATTTTTGACGGATACCCAAAACTCCACCAAATCAGAAGAAGCGAATTTTGATTTTAGGCTCCATGCAAATTTTTCGACATTTTCTTCTGTAAAGTATTTTGCAAACCATTCCGAGAGTTTCGAAAGGTGTTCGGTGAAAAGGGACAGCAAGTCTTGAGAGATAACGAGCTCATTAGAGGCTGAGAATTTATGCAATTCTGGAAAACAATCTTGACCGCCATCTTCATTGATTTTTCTTATCCACAACTGCAGTTTTTTCTTAAATGCTGCAATTTTCTCTGATAGTTTCAACATGTTATTGCCTTGGAGAGACAAATTTAAGGCATTCAGTTTGTCAAATATATCACACAAATATGCCAGTTTTAGCAAAAAGTCGGGATCCTTAAAGTATCTGGAGCTTGCATGACCTTCCTCTTCCAGGAAAATGTGGATTTCTTGATGTAGCTTGAATGTACGGGATAAGACGTTTCCACGTGAAAGGCATCGTGCACTGGAGTAATATAGCAGCGCAGTATGTTCAGCTCCCATGTCCATACAAAGAATTTTGAATAGTCTGGTTTTTAGGGGCCTAGTTTTTATGTAGTTAACTACGTCTATGATACGTTCCATAACCAAATTCAATTCACAGCCCAACGTCTTCGATGCAAGTGTGAATGGTGCAATGGGTCTACATGGCATACGGTGCTTTACTGCGAATAAGTGCTTGCAATCCACCATAACGGCCAGACATTGATTGAGCGCCATCAGTACAAATTCCAATACACTTCTCTCAATCTAAATTATTCTCTGTTATAAACTTGTCAAGAATTTCAAACAAGTCTTGAGCCTTTCCGCTTTCATCGATACTTTTCCAGAAAAGAAGGTCTTCAACAATAATATTATCATCCAGGAAGCGTACGTAACAAATAAGGTGTGCATCTTTATTACTGTCAGTAGCCTCATCAAGTTGCAGACCAAACTCCTTGCCTTTTATTTTGTCTATCAATTGATCATTAAGATCCTCAGCTATATGATGGATTCTTCGACTAATAGTGTTGTTAGATAAAGGTACCTTTGAAATTAGTTTTCCCGCCGATTCTCCTATCATAATGTTAACTATGTCGACAGCAGCCGGTAAAATAAGTTCTTCTGCGATGGTGTGAGGTTTCTTGCACTTCGCCATCCTGAAAGAGGACAGCAGTGCGTTGCTAGGTACTGAAGTTTGTTGAGTAAACACGTTATTTTGTTCTTGTACATTCTGCAACTTTCTTGTGAAAAATTCGCGTGACTTTCCAACCATCGTAGGATGAATGGTTTCGATATGTCGTTTTAGCTTACTTGGGAGCATATTTTCGACCGCTAGAATTTTCAAAAAGAGCACACACTGATGATTTACTTCTACTGAAGTAAAACCAAAGTTTAAATATCGTCGTAATTGCGATGTTTCCTTCTTTTTAGTTCTCCGTTACTTGTCGATGCTTGATCACTTTGTCTCGATCTATCATCTTGTAACTAACTTTTTACGAAAAAACGAAGCAACCGATCTGATATTGGAATATGTATCATTACTAAAAATCTCTATTACTACTTCTATTTATCATAACAGTACAACCGCTTACAATTCCTCTTACGGTAAACTAACCTAGCAAAGCAGACTACGGCGACTTAAATACTGTCAAAGAGCGCTCGCGAAAATTCTCGTCGAGCGACGCGCAGGTCGATTACGGGCTTCTGGAAATTCTAGAAACTTGTTCTGCTTGCGTAACTCAAATTCTACCTTATCAGGACCGCCTGGCGGTGCCCCTGGTTTCTTCTCGCGGCGCCCCGGGGTGCCGCAGCGCACACTTTGAGAACCACTGCTTTAAGTGATAATCGCGTTCACTGGACTGAGGCGTCATTAGGAGAAACAAATTTCTGAAATTTTATAGGAATTCCAAGGCCTAAATGGAATTTTTAAAGAAAAGAATGAAACACATGTTTGGGAATAGAAAAACCTCTATGTTCTTATTCTAGTGGCATGAACGTTAAGGTGGCCTTAGGTTCGAAGATAATCTGAAAATCCAGAACATAAACGCTTCCTTAAGAACAACAATACGCTCGATTTTCGAAGAAAGTTAAAATTACCTTGGAATTTACACCGAGGTCAAACAAAGTAAGCTTTTCGTTAAGTAACAGTTGAGTTTCGACCAATTGAGACAGGGCGATAACCATGTCCCTCTATGCAATTTGACAGATTGGATTTTTAAAATCAATCTGTCAAATTTCATCCAGGAACTCTAGTTCATGTGAGGTACTGACGTCGACAGAAGAAACTATAACAAGTTCCTTAAAATTCGCGAATTTTATAGGAATTCCTGAATTAAACTTTTAAGGAAAAAAAAATGAAATAAATCTTTGAGAATACAAAAACCTCTATGTTTCTATGTTCTAGTGTCACAAATGTTTAGGTGGCCTTAGGTAGGTCCTAAAACAATACGAAAAAAATCCGGTAAATAAACACTTCCTTAGGAACCACAATGCGCTCGATTTTCATATTAAATTAAGAGTTAAAATAACCTTAAAACTTAAACAGAGGTCAATTAAGTAAGTTTTTCGGTCAGTTTCAGTTGTGTTTTAACCAATTGAGACCGAGTGCGATAACCATTAGTAAGTTCTTGACGTTCCTGTTGAACATTTTAGAAAATTGTTCTTGGTTTATATTAGGGTCCCTGTATGCAATTTGACAGATTTGATTTTTTAAATTAATCTGTCAAATTTCATACAGGAACTCTAGTTCTTGTGAGGTACCGAGCTGACCCATGACGGTGAAAAATTGCGTTCACAGAAAGTAACTGTGACGTCAATAGGAGAAACTCGAACGAGTTCCTTAAAATTCGCGAATTTTATAGGAATTCCTGACTGGAGCTTTTAAGGAAAAAAAATGAACTGCATCTTTGGGAATACAAAAACCTTTATATTCCTATTCTAGTGGCACGAATTTTAAGGTGGCCTTAGGTCTTAAGACAATATAAAAAAAATCAAGAAAATAAACCCTTCCTTAAGAACAACAATATATAACAGTTAAAATAGCCTTAAAACTTACACCGAGGTCAATAAAGTAAGTTTTTCGTTCAGTTGCAGTTGTGTTCTGACCAATTGAGACAGGGCGATAACCATTAGTAAGTCCTTGACGTTGCTGTTGAACATTTTCGCTAATTGTTCTTGGTTCATAAAGGGACTAGTTTATGTGAGGTACCGAACTGACGGTGAAAAATTGTGTTCACAGGAAGTAACTGAGATGTCAATAGGAGAAACTCAAACGATTTCCTTAAAATTCGCGAATTTATTAATTAAACTACGTAATATGTGCAAACGTTCGGAATCCGCCTCCATTCTTCGTTGGCCATGTAACCAAAACTGACTTAAAAGAAGAATGACAGTTCCGCTGAATATAACCTACAAAAATATTTTCAGATTTTCCTTGTTTTTTTTCCTTAAAAACATGATTATTTAAAAATTGTATTTATTAAAGCACTGAATAAGCTCGAACCGGTCCCGCAGATGTGGGAGGAGGATAACAATTGTTGGTTCCCCATCAAAAAAAGCGAAATTAAACAATATTAGTGTGACCCCACTAATGCACCAGATAAAGTGGACTGGAAAAAATATAAGTGAGAGCTGAAGGTCCATCAGATTTTTGGTTGGCAGCAAACCAACAAATTGTGCAATTAGATGTCCCAGATGGAAAATTGTAAGTTAAGTATCCTTAAAAAAGAGAAGATCAAAAGATCTTGGGAGGAAAGAACGAAAATTTAAAATTGGATGAATGTCCCACAAGGTCGTTTGTGTGTTCCTTGTGGGACACTCATCCAATTTTGAATTTTCGTTCTTTCCTCCCAAGACCTTTTAATCTCTTTTTTAGATTCTTTTCGGTTGATGTAACTGATTTGGAAGTTTTTAAGTTTTTTTTTTAAGTCTAGTATTCTTTTGCTTCGTTCCTTTTTTGGTAGGTATCCAAATAAGGGCCCTGAAATGCGACGTCGATTAAGGTAACAAGGCCGACGATGTTTCGTGGTCGATTTAGGTATAGGCGTTAAAACGTCGGCTTTGAAACGTAAACTGACGTAAATCCGTCTGGGTAAATATTTGTACAAATTACGTTGCCTATTTTGACGTCGCTTAAGGTTCGCATATGCGTACCTGACTACGTAAACGTCGGATGTCAACAAAGTAAGTTTTTCGGGTTGTGTTTTTGACTAATTAAGACAGGGCGATCACCATTAGGGAGTAGTTCATGTAAGCTACCGAGCTGACGGTGAAAAATTGCGTTCAAAGTAACTGTGACGTCAATAGGAGAAACTCAAACGAGTCCCTTAAAATTCGCGAATTTTATAGAAATTCCTGACTGGAACTTTTAAGGAAAAAAAATTAAATACATCTTTGGGAATAAAAAAACCTCTATATTCCAATTCTAGTGTCACGAATGTTAAGGTCACCTTAGGTCTTAAGACAATATAAAAAAAATCCGGAAAATAAACACAAAAAATCCAGAAAATAAACACTTCCTTAAGAACAATTATATATAACAGTTAAAATAACCTTAAAACTTACACCGAGGTCAACAAAGTAAGTTTTTCATTCAGTTGCAGTTGCGTTTTGACCAATTGAGAGAGGGCGATAACCATGAGTAAGTCCTTGACGTTGCTGTTGAACATTTCTGAAAATTGTTCTTGGTTCATGTGAGGAACCGAGTTGACGAGGTGCAAAAGCCTGCGTCCTACTGCGTTGTTTGCAGACTGCCTTTCGGCCAAAACGTCCTCTACGTAAGCAAGTACCTGAAATAAATTTTAGAGCGAGTTGAAGTAGACACCCCAAGAACCTTAACATCCACACACAAGAAGTGGGCACACTTCACATAGGATTTTGGTTAGCACAGGAACTGAACCAAATTTTGGTATGTTCTAGATCTTAACAACCTGATTTTTAAATTCGCAAAAAATTTCTGCCTAACTATGGAGAAAGGCAGTAACTACTGCTGAGCTTAGTAGCTTAGTAAAATAAATTAATACCTTTTTTCCTTGAATTTGGGTACAAAATAGTTCAACATATTCAATGATCAACAAACGCATTTCGATTTTTTGCTAGTCACTGCCTTTCCCCATAATTAAATTATTGAACGCGCCTCTAGCTGGAAGATGTGTTAGCAGTGGTCTTGGTGGAAGGTGGAGATGACGACCTAGAGAGACCTGGTTAGACGCTGCAGAATTTGTTGGATTGTAATCGATGCATTTGGGGTTTTGAAGGGATTTTGTTGAACTACTTCTCGTAGCAAACAAATATTGTCTTCATCGGTAAAACGAAGTCTTTGAGCCTTTGCTTTTTTTCATTTTCTTCCGCCACGTCACCCGATTTTATTTTTTTTTTTTTAAATAACTAGTTTGTGCTCAATTTTTGCTTTTTTGGCCGTCACAACACAAAAAATTCCAGAAAGTATGTTTAACATGTTAAAAAAATGGAGAATAGTTAGCAATTTTTTGTGTTGTGAGGGGACTCTTTGCTGGTTTTTGTTTCTCATATTATTTAAAATCACAATTTCCAGTTCCTCATCTCCACCCTCCGCTTTTCAATTATTCAGAAACACTTAAATGAAAATGTGATAAAAACAACACAGAATTTCGAAAACAGGCAGCATATTCAGGCTCCTGCGAACAAAGGCCGGAAGAAGTCCAATTTTCCAGTGTACGTACACTCAGGGACACCGCTCACCTATCAGTAGAGCAACCAACACTCATGCTTGCGATCACCGTCCACGGCTTGCGTTTAGTACGCCTCTAACCACGGTGCAATGTGAAGTGTAATCCATGAAACCGGAATTTGGTCAATAAATAAGCAAATTTTGATAACGTAATTTTCTTGTTTTTTATCACTGATAAATTAGAGCGTTTTATTTTCAACTTCTCAGATTTATCACTAACAACGTGTTACAATGAAAATAATAAGGAGAAACAAAATAAAAGCAAGTTCTCAAAATAAAATAATACATTCTAAAAACTAAAAAGATTCTCCCAGTCAAAAAAACATTAGAGCAAATGTTCGAAAAGTCCTCCTTGCTCGGCTAGACAATATCCGAGCCTATTATAAAAACCCCTTCTAACGTTTCCAAGCATGTTAGGGGTGATAGTTTGAAAAGCTTCTTCAATTTTAATCCGAAGTTCTTCCAATTTATTAGCCCTTTCATGCCCGTAAAGTTTATTTTTGATATAACTCCACAGATAGAAGTCGTTAGGAGCAAGATCGGGTGATAAAATAGTTCCCCATGTACTTATAACCCGATTAGGAAATACATTATCAAGATATTCCCTAACAAGGCCAAGATTGTGAGCGGGACAACCATGTTGTTGAAACCATGTTGTTGAAACCATGTTTGACCAAATCTCACACCTAACAACTGCTGCTGCAGTAGATCCAAGTATCTAGGATCATTCAAGTGTGTATTCCCCTACAATACCCCCCCAAACATTTAGTTTTTTGGGGATACTGTGTTCTTACGTCAAAATACAAATGCAAATTTTCCCTCGACCAATATCGCACGTGTGTTGGGTTATGACGATTCAATAATGGAAAAGTGCTTTCATCTGTGAAAAGAATAGATCTCAGAAAGTTTTTATCACGATTAGCCCTTTCCATCATTGTTTCGCAAAATTCCATACGACGATAGCTGTCCTCCGGAAAAATTTGATGCGTTTTTGACGCTTTGTAAGAATGATAACCATTCTGTTTGAGAACACATAAGACAGTGGCTGAAGATGTAACAACTTTCGATTTTCCTCCATTGCAGCGCAAATCATCACATCTCGTACTTCCTGCTCGTCATTCAAAACAGTGCGTTTTTATGGTTTCTTGGCGCTACACAACCAAACTTTTCAAAATTCTGCACAAACCGTTGATAAACTAGGTTCTGGGCGATTTACAAAATTCTCCAAAAAAAGTTCTTGAATAAGTCTCAATGGTCTGCCTTGATATCTGCATTTTTACTTTTAAAAATGTATTATTTCACTTAAGAACTTAGTTTCTCGAGCAAGGCAGAAATAAAAAAAAATAATTAAAACAAAATAAATTTCAAAAAGATAACACTGCAGCGTGCTTCGACCACACCTCGGTCGTACGGCACGGAGAGTAAATTGGACTTGATTCCCCCTATGTTCGCAGTAGCCTGAAGCTTATTGTATATTTGTACGTTAGAAATAAAGAGGAACGTTCAATAATTCTATAATTTGCACCTTTTAGAGCCAGGCACAGCCTGTGTTAAGTTCGATGTTAAGTAGGCTCAATCCAGAGCGGCCCGCGATACACCTAACACGGTATGCCAGCGCGCAGGGTCTTGCTATCTCTCGCAAAAATGTGACTTTACGTTGGAATCATAATTTGAAATCTTCAATATCAAGTGTATGCTTTATATGATCTTTTATTTGAAAATATAGCATATTATGTAACCAACTTGATTTTGCAAATGTAATATGTGATAAAATTACATCTTTTAATACACTATACACATATTTTTATTGAATTTATTAGTTAAAATCTCACGTAAGGGTGGGAGTAATATATTTACAGGGAAAATAATGCTTACTTTGTTATGTAAAATCAGATCTTTTAAGTATGATTAGAATGATTGGATTTAATTTTTTTTCAACAGCGCAGCGTGTAGAAATCCATTAGACCAACCTTATATTTCCAGATTTATCAATACTCAAAAAAAAAACTAATAGGAAGACTACTGTGAATCAGAGGCGCACCGAGGGTGGGGGGTTTGGGGATAACCCCCCCCCCCCCCGAGAAACCTGGCTATTTTCACATTTTGAATTCAAATAAAGTTTTTTTATTATTTATCCTTACCCCCCCCCCCCCCCCCCGGAGTCAATTCCTGGGTGAGCCACTGTGTAAATTATGACATTTTCCATTGTTCACATTTTCATTTTTGCACAGCTTTAATTATTACTGAGTTTTGATTTTAAAAAAAGCTGAAATATTGTTTGTCTATTCGATTTCTAGATGCTGTTGAAAAAAATGCCTCAACTTAAAACTCAGCAGGTATTTACTTTTTTTAAAACAGATAAAAACAGTATCTAGGTAAATAAAAATGCCCTAATTCTATTACCTTGTTATAATAATCCACAATATAGATAATTAGATATATGGAGTTGGAGAAAAATAAAAAACGTTAAAAATAATATGTATACACTAATAATAATTATTAATATCAAACTTTATTCAGGAATTAGGTACGTATATTAAACTGTAAGTAAGTATACAAATAGAAGACCAGGAGGTTCGAAAGAGCTAGCCGCTCGGAGAGCAAGCCACGGTCTCTCAGGCAGAGGTGTATGCCATAATAATGGCTGCAACCATGGAGGAAATAAAGAACAGTACAGAGGAGCATGTTTATATATGCTCCGACAACCAATCGGCCCTAAAGGCACTAAGGGCGCCCAAGATCAAGAACACCCTGGTGGAGGAATGTGCGGATGCACTAGAATCCTTGGGAGAGGGCAAACAAGTGACACTTATGTGGGTACCGGGACATATGGGGGTGCCGGGGAACCAGAAGGCCGACGAGCTCGCCAGGATCGGGGCAAGCACCCAGTATGTAGAGCCGAAACCACTCCTAGGAACAACCAAGAGGCAATTGCAAAGTCGACTCAATAAATGGGCCAACGATGCCATGGGGAGCGCTTAGAGAGGAGAAACAGGATGCAGACACACCAGGGACTTCGTGAAGGGCCCGGATGTAGCCAGACAAAAATGGCTTCTGGGGAGATCACGAATCTGCTGACAGGAATCACAACAGGTCACAACCGACTAAGGAAGCACATGACCCGGATCGCGGTGGAAAATGACTCGACCTGCCGGGCCTGCGGGCGGGCAGAAGAGACATCTCGACATGTTATAGCGAACTGCGAGGCATACCAGAGGACGAGATACCAGGTATTCGGTTCCCCGACCCTGGATAAGGAGGACCTGCACACGCTCAAATGGGATAAAATACGGGACTTTGCAAAAAGAACAGTAAAACCAGAAGAGCAGACTGCCAGACCAGTGGTGCAAGCGGCGGATTAGGAGCAGGCTCGGGGTAAGGCAGAAAGAGCCCAGGGAGGCCTACTTGCTAGGCTTCGCGCCAACCCTTCTCTACTACTAAGTATACAAAAATATATAAATAATATTATTAATATTTGATCCTTGATCCCTGTATCTTTGGTATACCGATTCGTATATTTGCATGTAGCCACGGCACAACACGGCATTTTGGTCTTTTAATTGATATTTCACTATTATAAACGAAAACTAGAATATTTAATTAAACTCTATGATAGTCCTGAACAATCGTAATTACAAAAAAAAAATACGACCGAAAAATCAGTGAAATCACAAAATTCTTCCAGCTCTCAGTGGTAAACAAACAATTCTGATTCCAGCGTGATGTCGTGCGTGGCGCGTGTCGAATCTGTGACAAGAAATCAGCATACCGTATTAGGTGTATCGTGCTGCGGTCGTATTTCAATAATTCCCTATAGTTAAGGGGCATGTGTTAAGTTCGTGGGATTTTGAATGAAGGAGTTTTGTGACTATGTGGGATTGCTAGCTCTTTAGTCACACAATCAAGTGTTACCGGGTTTTTTGTTTTCATCCGTGTAGAAGGGGTTGATATGAAAATGGCGGCCAAAAATCCTAAAAAATACAACTTTCGCAACCGGGGAATGATTATACTCGATGCCATATAATTCGAGGACGAGGATTCCAAAAAATTAGAGACATAAAGCTATTTCTAACTCATCGCGGTATACGTATCTGCATCTAGCGAGAACCAAGCACATTGATTGGTCAGAAACTTGTAGCACGTTCGAAAAGAGCAGATATATGCTAATTTAAGGTGTTTCTGAACGCAATAGGTGCTGACATACGATACGTGTACCATAACGATACATGATACCTAACGCATCTCAACACCTATCGCGTTCAAAAACACCTTAAATTAGCATATATCTGCTCTTTTCGAACGTGGTACAAGGTTCTGACCAATAAATGTGCTTGGTTCTCGCTAGATGCGGATACGTATACCACGATGAGTTAGAAATAGATTTATGTATCTATTAACTTTTAAGGTCATCCGACCTTAAATGACCTTGAAAATCGCAAAAAACAAGATTTTTGGCATTTTCTCTACAAAAAATCTAAATAATTCGACGTTTTATCAGACTAACTTCAAATGTACCTCAACTATTAGGCATATATGCCAAATTCGATCCTTTGAGTTTGATGCAGTTTGAAGCTTCATAACCGTGAAAAATACCCCAGTAAAATTAACATATTGCCAAAATAACATACTAAAGGGCGCTATTCATCAACTATTAAAGGGAAGAGGACCAAATTTAGTAAGAATGATAAGATGGTCAAGTCCAGTAATATGGTTAAAAAAAAAAATTGGTTCCGCTAGGACGCGTGTCAATATGGCGACTGATATATCAAAATGGCGACATAAAACCACATTTTATTTTATCCAAATTTGTAAAAAAGCAAAAATGACAAGGTGGACATTAATTCTTGTTGACTTATCGCCGCTTACTATGAAAAAAAAGTTTAGTTGATCGTATATACATTGAGCGTATAATCATCTCCCGGTTGCGAAAGTTGTATTTTTTATGATTTTTGGCCGCCATCTTGAAAGATGACGTCATATCAACCCCTTCTATCCCACTCATCCCACATAGTCACAAAACTCCTTCCTTCAAAATCCCACGGGATAGAAATTATCGACATATGCCCCTACACTACTAATAATTCCTGCAAAAATATTATGAAAGTCGACATTATTTTGACAGCACCGCGCGAATCTAGAGACTTTAAAGTCGATGCATGGAACTAATATATTTTATGTACCTGGTCTAGCAAACTGCCCATCTTCTGTCCAGCCTCGGAAACTAGAGCCAAATCCAAGATGGGGTTGACGTTTCTGGGGCGACCCGATGCGCCAATGGTTTTTTGACACAACTGAAGGCCGAAGACCTCGGGATCGTAGCAGGTGATGTCTACAGGGATGGGAGTAAACATGCAGCCACGTTTGCCCTCAGGTGTTCCCAGGATCACGTTCACGTAGGCTTTTAGGCCCATTCTGCCGCCCTGAAAAAATTGAGCGGTGAACCACGGATTTATATTGTGACTCAATAAAAAAAAGCGGTACTTTTTTGTCCGATTTTAAAAATTTACCATTTTGAAAGACTTAAAAATTTAAGAATTTGATGCCATCATAATTAATCAAATTCCAAGTTACGAGTTGTTTAAACCTGTGCATTTGGTAAACCAAATTCAGGCAGAACGAAAAAACATTTTCGAATGTATTTGTCCGATTTTAATAACTATGACCATTTGTATGTTAAGAACAGAGGGTGCTTCAATAACACACTTCAATAAGACACTCGAATTAATAAAAAAATGCAAAATGCAATTATGTTACCTATAATAGTGTCTACATTGGGTTGTTTGTGCAGAAGCCTAGGAATTAAGCTGATAAACATACTATTTATTTCTATTGCTAATGCCTATATTAATCGTTTCTAAGTAATTTATTTTAAAAAAACTAAAATAAAATGTTAATTCTTTATATTTTACAAGATTTAAAATTGTTTTAGTGTATCTACATTATCGGTGTGATTTACTAAAAGGGTTTAGTCTATTTTAGAACGGTCCTAAGTTTAAGTGAAATTTTTGGTTTTAAGAATTTTAAAGAGTTTTGGACATAGTTTGAATTATAAGAAGAATTTTAATAAATTTGTTTATTGAATAATCATCTTAACACAATCTTTAGTTGGATTTAAGAAGAAAGTTTCAATTTAGAAGAAAAGAAAATTTAAAAATTGAAACCCACGCGGGGTTTAAATAGTAAACACTCTGTAGAACAAATTAAAATTGAGGTTATATGTCACTCTAATTAAAACTTACCCTTGATAATTGATTTTTCCAATTAATACTTGATGTCACACAACGATTTAGATGGGTGATAATAACATAAGGAGTAGATTGTAATTTAGTAAATGTATTAAAAATCTTAAATGCGAATCTTTTTTACATTTCTGTCGCTGTCAAAATGTCAGTTTAAAAATATTAGCGCTGCGATCACAAACAGCGAGTTCGGATCTTTTACCTCTGCTTGCACCTTGGCTTGCACCAACCTCTACTGATGAAAGCTACAGCTTTAAAATGAGTGGGCTTTGAGTAAGGAAAGTTCTTTTGACTGAGCTTTTACAGAACGTCAATGTTTTACTTTCAGTTTGTAAATAAATTAACAGGGTTCCCACCAAATTCTGATTTCCAAATTCCCTGACTTTTCCAGGTTTTCCCTGACTTTTCCAGGTTTTCCCTGACCATTTAAAAAAAAATTCCAGGTATTTTTTGGATATAAATTGCTTGTCTACGTGGATACCAAGTAAATGTAGACTTTTACCATGACAATTTTTGAAAGCTCAAATTTAACAGGTATTTATATTATCGAAATAAAAAGCTAAAAAGCAGATATTTAAACCGAATTCATTAAATCCTAAAAACCAATCCGGTTTTTTTTGTTTCATCTAGCAAGTTATAAAACTAAATTACACAAAGTGTTGATATATAAGCACATGTGCACATGCACACGAAAAAGAAGACTAGCATAAGTTGGAATACGGGAAAACTCAAGACAGAACAAACACAGGAAATATACCAAAAACCAATTACTGAAGAAATAAAAGAACCACAATGGGGCCACAATGTAAACAATCTCTGGAAGAACATCCAAGAAAACAGTAACTAGGGTGACTAGTCAAGGGCTCGACAAAAAGAGAAAACAAAAAAGGAAACAGTTTGATGACGACTGTAGTAGAGTGACGGAAAGATGAAATATGACCAGGAAAAAAATGGTTCAACACCCAACAGCATCTAATATAGAAGAATAAACAACAAAGATCTGAAACACGCAGAATTATATAAAGGAATAAGAGAGACCATAAGAGAAATGGAGGAAAACAGAGAAGACAACAGAATAAAAGAATACTTTACTCAGAACCGAAAACCTTCTTTCAACAAACAATGGACAACTGATATCCAACGAAAGAGAGATCCTAACCACATGGAAGAACTACTTTTGCGAACTACTCAACAAAGAGATAATTACCGTTAGACAAATAATGGAAAAATACTGGGCGTTTGACAGAGAACTTCACCAGACATTTATTGATTTCAAACAGGCATTTGACAGATTATGTAGAGCAAAGTTGTGGGAAGTAATGCAGGAACTGGGCTTTTGAAAGCTGATATCCCTGATAAGATAAGAATGGAACAGAGCTACTCTGATTTCTTTGGTATCAACAATGGGCTTAAGCAGGGTCGTGACTGTCTTTCACCTTCACTCTTCAACATAGCATTAGAATATGCAATTTGGAAAGCCAAAATTGAGACATCAACGGCTATATTCCACCAGGAAGGACCCAACCTACTACTGGCCTTCGCAGATGATGTGGACATAATTGACAACAACCGGATTAATCTTAAAGACTACTCCTTGCACCACAATATTTCTGCATCCATAACTGATTGCTTAATAAGAAAAGTTTACAAAAAAGGAGTAGAACTCTTTTTGGCAGTGGAAGCAGTTGCTGTGGAGGTTCCTTCACTTCTAGTAGTTGGTGTAAATGTAGGTCCATTGTCTTTTGGGCCAAGACTGATAGTGTATCAGTTTTCAAATTAATTTCAATTTTCTTGAATTTTTTTCAGCCTCCACATACTTTACATGACCACTGCTTCTAAAATGGCTCAAAATGTCCTGACGCCCCATATTACTCAATTCAATATTTGTTAAACAAAGCTTACAATATGCTTGATTTGGTCTTTACAGCCTGTAGACACTGCCACTCTGGTGGACTTATGGAAGGACTTATACAGTCTAAATTACAAACTGTTTTTTTCGACATTTTGGATTCTTGCTCTTAAAAAAAATTAAAAATGCTCGAAATCTCGCATCGCAGTTGCACCCCAAAGGTTAGGAATAAATACATTATACATGAAAAATATTTTCGGATTAGTTGGTTTAAAAAATAGGTTGAGAAAGAGAAATTCCAGGTTTTGTTTGCCAATTCCCTGACTTTTGAGGATTTTTTGGTAATTCCCTGACTTTTCCAGGTAGCTCTCAAAATTCCCTGACTTTTCCAGATTTTCCAGGTTTTCCAGGTCAGTGGGAACCCTGATTAATAGTTATTTTTGTTTTTTTTGTTTGGTATATTTCTCGTGCCTAATCAGTGACCTTCACTTATGTTTGTTTTGCCTCGTAGTGCCCTCATAAATATATTTTTTGTGCTGAAAACGGGTTGAAAATATGGCATTTTTCTGGACAAAATTGAAGGTGTTTTATTGATTAATAAACAACTTGGGATATTAGATAAGGTAAATTACTTCTTGTAAAAACGGTTACTTAGGGAAATTTTAAAAGAACTTATTACCAATTGCCACAAAACAATCCTTTCTGGGGGCTATAAATTTAAACCATCCCCCAGAGGTGGTTTAAAAAATCACCAACTTTATAATTTCAAACACAGATGATGAAGCTATTTTACTACAAATTTTTGGCGTGTTTACCATATGCCATTTTGAAGCCTGTCAAAAAAAAATAGTTTTAGGGCATTTTCTCCTAAAATATGGTATATTTTTAGAAAAAAAGCTGTTTTTCAATGGTATTTGCAATAATAATACAAAATAATCAATAACCTGGCTTTTCTGTATGGGTAAGTGTTTTTTGAAAATTGGTTTTAAAATTTAGTACCCCCACAGGTGTAAATATTTATACTTGTGGGGTGTACTATTTTAGATCTTAGTAAATCCCACTTTATATGTTTCACAATCACGTTTTTTTTAATCGATCTTCTCCCTTTTTGATTATTCTAATTTATATATAAATTTTTTGTTTGTCCTAAAATGTAAACCAAAACTTTCGTGTACCAAAACTTTTTCTTCGTAGCTCTGAAGAAGAGTATAAGTGTAAGAGTGTAAGTGTCTTATTGAAGCACCCCCTGTCCTAAGACCAAGAATACCCACCGTTGTAAGTAATTAAATATCACTCGAGGGGGAAGGGGGGGTTTTAGAAAGTTAAAGTGTTACGAGGGAGGAAGGGGTGGTTTATGGAAGTGTTATGTAACACTTCCTGTGGGTCAATGGAAGTGTTACGAAGTGTTACATAGGGGGAGGGAGGGGTCAAAAATTGCCAAAAAAGGTGTTACATAATTTATGGAAGGACCCTTTTCGAAAAATGTAATTCAACGATTTTATTCAAAAATTGCAGATCTCTGTTTACTAGTCTAAATTTAACAATAGCGTTAATTGGCACATTATATATTTTTAAGTTCAATATAAAGTCGTGGTGCGTATACATGTATACATATCTATTTGATAGGTATCTTTAATAATCGCGCTACCAATCTACATTCAACTTAAAAATGTTTAATGTGGCATTGACGCTATTATTAAATCTAGCAGTGGCGGTCCCAGCCATTTGAAAAGGGGGGGGCGGTTTCGATACTGAAAAAATAGAATGAGGAACATATCAATATATGCAAACAAAACTTAGTAACTACAAGCGCGGATTTGGTGTCAAATCTAGGGGGGGGGGAATACTCAGATTTTAAGTCATTTATTTCATACATTATTTTATTTTAAAAAATGTTAAAACGCGCCGAAATTTTTTGAGAAAATTACATTAAAAATGCAATTTTGGAGTCCAATTAACCTAAAATCGTAAATATCATCAGTATCATAGCGCCGCAGGCGAAAATTTTTTAAAAAATTGCACAAAAAGATGCATGTTTGATTTAAAATTAAACTAAAATTGTAAATATATCAATGGTTTCATAGCGCAGCAGGCGAAAATTTTTAAGAAAATGACACTACAAATGTCATTTTTTACACAAAAAAATTAAACTAATACCGTAAATATCAAAGGTGTTATAGGGCCGCAATTTATGCCCTACTTTTGATTTTCTAAATGTTTTCATAAAAAATTTAAAGCCAAGGTTCAGTAACTATACGTATAATTTTTTCACTTATAAAAAACATACATAACAAACAAAACTTAATAGCTAAATACTTTTTTTTTGAGGTTTAAAACTTTTTTTTTCTGATGAAGCATTACTTACTGACAAACGTTCAAGAATGTTCTTATCAACGGAAAAATATCGCCACACTTGTTCATTGCCTCCAAAACGTTATCAGGTTGTTTTGATTTAAGCTTTTGCCTACTTCTGACCAATATTGTTTCCAAATACTGACTTCTCCCAATAAAAGTTCAAGAATTTGGGTTTTGTATTAATCAAGCAGTTTATAGTATTTGGAAACGAAATTAGTTAATTTTGCCCTGATTTTGGCTTCACGTTGTATAAAACTTGGTATGAATATGTTCAGATCAAAAATAGAGTCTCGTTATTGAACCTTGATTTTATGTCTGAAATGATTTTGTCTAAAACTTGTTTAAAAATTGAAACTCTATAATACTGTTCTGTATTTCTCGTGGTTTTCGCCTCTTTCAAACTGTCCCAAAATACTGTGGAGGGATTCTAGAATGCCTTTAAAGGAACGTTCTGCAATTTCTCGTTTTTTTTACCATCAGTTTGTTGTCTACTTTTTCTGGAGCAAACCCCTCCCTGGGACCACTACTGAATCTAGACTGTAGTAAACAGAGATCTGCCAAATTATTTTTTTCTTTTTAGTGCAGTTTTTTAATAAAATCGTTTAACTTAAAAAAAAAATATATTAATTTTATTTTTCTAATGTTTTTCATCTCCTAAATGAGACTTTGACCTTGAATATCCATATTACTAAGTTTAAATGTCTTGAAACAAACTTTGCAATGAGCACCCTTTGGATCCATTGTTGGCAAAATAAAGTCTGTTAGTGAGCCATCTATAAAGAGCAAAAAGCACACTAAAGCAGAATTTAGGATAATCACAGGTTTTTGAAGTTTTTTTTACAAATAAATATTATATTCTACTAACTGAAAGAAATATTCTAAATTAAATGACGTCCTGGCGTGTTAATTTAACTTCCTTTTTGATTTTAATTGCCTTGGGAGCATAATCTTATTGGACATATTAACACGCCAGGACGAATCCATATCAGGTAACTTGGATAAGTACCAGTGCGGAACGATTCCTATTTGTGAGTGATTGAAAGTTAGAAATCAAAGTGTATGAAGGTGTTTAATCATGTATGGGGAGGGTGACCAGTGGAACCACTGACGAGCTCACGCTGGTTACCCAGAGCGAAACATCGTTTGATCATTTCTCTTTTCACTTTGGTTCTTTGTGTGTTCCTTGTGGAATGCTCATCCATGTTTGAATTTTCGTTATTTCCACACAAGATCTTTTGATGTGTGTTTAGTTAAATTTGGTAAAAAATCATAATTTTATGGTTTCAAAATTATTTTTGAAGGCACAAAAATTGCGGTGCTGCCTGTCGCAGAAATTCCGGACAATTTTTAAAAACCCGGACGTCCCCGAACACCTCCAAAACAAGGGAAATCCGGACGGGTGGCAACCCTAATTAAACATACCTGTAAACTAGTATCCACAGTCAAATGGACGGGATTCACACATTCTCTGGCATAATACTCGTGAATGACTGAGCTGTGATTGGTAACTTCGTTCCCGGTCGCCCACCAGCCTATGATGTTTTCGTTCGAATTGACTTTGTAGTTCAGGTCGTAAACATCCCTGGCGTAGGCGAGTTCGGCTTCGACCTGCTCCTCATACTCCTTGTGGGGCACACAAAAGCAGTTCGTCACCTCGACCACGCCCTTGTCTGAGGTTCCTGTAGGGAAAAGAGTAGGAAGATATCAAAATTGGATCTAATTAGGTCTTCAGCAGCACATAATTTGGATTTTCAAACCTCAAACTCTGGTGAAAAGGCTACAGCAGTATCCCGCGATTTATCGAAGAATAATGCTGGAGAAACTAGAGAGGTATGAGATAAAAGTATTTGAGCTGAAGCGGTTTTACTCTACTACCTAAGCTGAGAATGAGGGAATACCATTCTTGGGCCTCTCCTGTTTCTGATTTTTATCAATGATATTTCATACCTTCCAATTAAGGGAAAACTAACAAGCTTTGCAGCTGATAACTTTCTTGCGACATGACAAGGATCTGAGAAGACGATAGAGGATTTTTGTACCAAATTTCGTTAAAATCGATTAAGGCGTTCTTGAGTTATCGTGTATACAGACAGACAACAGACCGGCAGACACTTTTTTTTTCGTCGATTAAGGTGTTTAGAACCTTAGTCAAAATTTCACCATATTGCTGTGGTGGACTAATAATCCAGGGGTTATCCCCCCTCCCAGAAATTTGCTCTTGTATCCCTTGACAGACATCCCAGAAACTCCAACTAAACTGAACTCAGACTTACAAAGTGCAAATAATAATAATAAATAAGTTTTCAACCAATCAACACAGAAAAATGGAAGTGATAAACACTGCACCAAAAAGTGGAAAATAAATTTAGTTTTCCATTTTCTTTTAAAACTAAGTATTTTTTATGTTTTGCACTTTCTCTTTTCTAGGCCACGAGCCGCCCATAACTACAGTAAAAAAAACTAGGGTGCATTTGCGCGGTGTTTTGAAATACCAGGAGCAATAAACGGTTTTAAAGCTAATAACACAGCACACAGATACTGATTAATGTAGAAGTTTATGGTGTAGCAGAGTGCCATTTCTCAGTGTTGGTGAAGAAAAAATACACGTTCTTAAAGACTCCTAGACTCCTACTTTTATTTTTGTATGCACAAATCTCTTACATCGCTTGTATTTATATCTGCATAGCGGGGATAATTCATCGATCGCATGTTTCAACATATTTGCGCCTTCGCCTTCACACTCGTTCGCGAACTCTCTAGTTTCGTTCCTATTCTTTGTTCACTCATATAATACTTGCAGGCCCTGACACTCTCTTTTCCATTTTATTTGGAAAATCATTTGACAAAACTTTATTTTTCTAACACCTTCTCGTTTTGTCGAAAGTTTAAATATGTTTAAATTACTTACTAAAAAACTTCTTATGCTAATTTACGTAACTACTTCTAAATTCCAATACATAAATTTTAACTTATAAAACTGCTATAAAACATTTCCCAAAAACTAACTAAAACTCTTATTTTTAAAATATGCATGTCTTAAAAAAAGACAAAGATTTTGTTAAAATATCTGCCTCCATATCTGCTATCTGTTCTTCAGTTGGTCAGTACTTCAACTTCAATATTCCTTCTCTCACCTTCTTGTTGATATTGATATCTTATGTCAATGTGTTTTTTCCCCCTATGCATTTGTCTATTTTTCACCAGGCACCCGTCAAAACAATAATATCCCTTTGCTAATACCCCACGTAAATCTTGTAAAAAAATCACTCATCTACAATGGCATCAAAATTTACAATAGTATTAGTTTGCAGATTAGAAATGCTCCAACGCCAATAGCTTTCCGAAACTAAAAGCATTTTTATTGGATAAGCATTTTACACTATTGAAATGTTCTTTGACCAATCTTAATTGAAGTTATTACTTAATCCTAATACACAATTGGTTGAATGTTATGATTTTTATATGTTGTATGTTATTATTAACTCTTTTGTGACATTATAATTTTTATTTCTACTTAAGTTTATTATATATTTAAAAACAAAAAATACTTTTTGTATTGACAAAAGCATTTATATGCTTTCTGTTAATTACAAAATTAAAAACAATTTAACCGGTATTTCCTTTATATTTATGTGTATATATATATTTTTTATATTGTCCTAAATTTTTAAATATTCAGTCAAATGGTATTTTTAATATTATTGTCTAATATTTTACGGTTTTATTTAATTATTTTTCATTGTTTAGTTTTTTATACACTGTTTCCAAAGATCCTATTTATTTTTGTAATTTTAAATATTTTGTTTTTACTTATTGTGTGTTTATTATTATTATTATTTTTTTTTTAATTTAACTTTATTAAGCATGCTTTGACAATAAGACCTATGACATGTAATATTTCTTGGACAATAAAGTAGTTTTTATCATCATCTCTGGTTGTCCACATTCAGCTCAATGTTGTCCGATCCGTCACTTAATAATATAGCAATTTAAGAGATACATCAGCTCTTTTGTACACTCGGCAGCTGCTATGTATTCTACCTCCAGCCACAATTGGTTGTCTTCTTACAGACCAAAGCATTGGGGCTCCACTGTAGAAAATCAGAAACTTGTTAGTACTTTTTCTTGTTTCTAATTCCCTTGCATAATCGGCATCAAAATAAGTAATGAGCTTACTGGTGTCACCATTCTTGTGAAACTTGATTCCATGTTCTCTGTATGTATTTAAATAATTCAAAATACTCTTTACATTAGTCACATCTCTATCAGTGGGCTATTCCATTTGTTAGATAGAGACTAGACTTACTATAACTTCACAATATGGATATTTTTTGTTTTTCTGTGCCTGATCCTTAGTGTTATTTTATACCATTGGCGTGTCTACATCCTCTCACTAGGAGCTTTGTGTTTTCTATGCTCCTTGATTTGAAAAACCCATTTGTTGGTTAAAATCTTTTTTCCTATGGTTTCTTTTCGATCAACATATTCCCATGTTTGGTTTTTTCTTTCTGTTTCTATTTGTTGCTTCTTCATATGTCAACATTGAATAAACTGTGTAGTCCATCACATAATCTCTTGTCCATATTGGTTTTCTATAAGCTCTCTTGATTCTATTTCATCTTCAAGATCTTCAAATTTTTCTTGCTAATTGTCGAGCTGGTTGTTTTCTGTCTCATTATTCTGTAATTCTTCTGTTTCGTCTCTCACTACTATTTTCCTTGATATTTCTCAATTTTTCTCTGTATTTTAATCAACATCTCTATGGATTGTCACTGTCTTCTTATTTTCGTCAAAAAGTCTAGATCAACACTGCTCATTGCAAGCGAAGGCTGACATATTGTCAGGCCCTTGATCTTTTTAAAAAATTTATTTGAAATAGTAGTACTTCTAATGTAGAAAAATATAAAAAAATATATTGAACTTACTCATAACCCTCTTAAGTTAACTTAGGGGTGCTGTGACTTACGACCAAAGAAACTCACAAAAACAAATAAAACCAAACTATCCTGTAATATTTGTGTACTTATATAAAAAATTACTTTATTTTTTGCAATTTTTTTGTTACTATTAAAAAGAAGTAAAACAAGTCTACATAATTAAAACTGTTTATTTATAAACTAAATGTGACTAAATGTAACATAAGGCATGTAAAAATGAATTGTTCATATTATTTTTAAAAAGTATCTTACCTAGGAAAATTTAAAGACAATCTCACACCTCGTAAAATTAATTTTGCTGTCATAACTGCTTTTAAAATTTGAGGTCCAGCATTTTCAAAACATTTTTTGTTTAAACAAATCAGTTAAAATATTAATTATTTTTAAGATGTGACAATCAAAACAAATCTGAAAACATCAGCTCGACAAAGTAACATTAAACCTACTGGAATGTGACAGAACTTGTAGGTAGGGCTGACATATGAAAATGACAAATTAGCAGCCATCACACAGCAGGGATTTCTCGAACAGAGGCATAAAGCATATACCTGTAGGTACATATTTTGTGAACAGAGGGCTGCCAATCCACTTTTAGGTTAAGACATCTGTGTCATAGTATATGTGTGTATCATAGATTGCACACTGTTTCAACTTAAGCAGGTAGGTCTCAAGACAATGATTTTAAGGGTTTAACTTTGACATTGGATCATTGTTTAATAGCACAAAATCTTACTGTTTTTCATTGTGCATCATCCATTAGAATCTGACAGCTTAGCATACCAGTTAAACTTTGCCGGCAAAGTAATTGCAAATAAAGATTATTTAAGACTAAGGGCGGGTTTACGCAGCAACCTAATGCACAAATCTCAAATTTAGTGCTTAGTTTTTCATCGGTCTTTACTGCCATACTATGTTAGAAAAAGGAGATACAAATTAGGTACTAAATTTAAGAATTGTGCATTACGTTGCTGGGTAATCCCGCCATCAAAATCCTAATTCATTAGCGGAAACTGACCTTAATGCCAAAAAAAAACCATGTTGGTAGTACAAATGTGATCAAAAATAAGAAAATATTGGGTGATGTATTTAAGGTTAGGACCACATTTATTTTCTTAAAAACTAAAACATCAGAATATTCAAGTTCATATTAGATTAAAGCCCACCTAACAAGGTTCCAATAACTCTGAGCGACTCAGCATTTCTCCTTTCGTAAGCATCAATAATTTGAAATAAAACCACCGGGTGCACTTTTACTTGCAAATCGAGCGCCATGTTGACGACGGAAGAGACTTTTGACAAATAAATTGACAATCAGCTGATAATTATAAGAGGCATTTTTTCATGTTAAAAACGCTGAAAACATAAAAAAATGTCTTGGTTTTGCCGCCCAAACGCAGAAATGTCGCAAAATATAATAATAAGTTGTACTCCATGCTCCTGTAATTGCTCAAGTTGATGTACCACACCTGCGTCGACGCCCTAAAACACAATCGTCGGCATAGAATCGGGCAAACGCATTACCGTCGCGCTGCCGACATTACCGACGTTAGCCCGATTTAGATTTTTAGAATCGCCGATTAACGTTTATAACTGCCCCCTTCCAAAAGAAATTGAAGATACATCTGCCGATTCTGAAATTTGACAGAGTTGTCTTTTACATGGAATCCTGTTTTAGATTTTTTCATAATTATTTCATCTCGATCCTAATTCCTAGCACCGTACTGGAGCACCACAAGTGCAAAACCCGGATTTACGGGTAACATTACCTTTATTGAGGGAAAGCTCGCTAGTCATTGATTTTTTTATTTATTCACCCTCGCTAAATCCCTTTGTAAATTTATCAACTCTATATATATATATATCTTTATTAGCAATTTGCTCTCAGTTTTTACAATAGCATGTAAAACAAAATTATGATTGTTTTCCACAAACCAAAACTAGACTTTTTTGCACTCGACGCGCGTTTCGCTAACAACGTTAGCATCATCAGGAGACGAATAACAATATGATTGATGATAAAGAAATAATCGACAACCACAGCAGCTAGCCAAACTCGGTTTTCAAAATTAGATTGGGACTTAAACTTACACAAAATTTTGTAATAACGTCAAAGTTTGGTAGAGCTACAGTTTTTGAGATATAAAAAATTAAAAAAAATAATTATCAACTCAACTCCAGAACCATGGCAATCTGCAGAGTGCTCGCGCAGATAGTAATTATCGAACACGCCATTTGCTCGAAAAATTACGTTTTCACGTCACTTTATTATATATTTATTTAAGTTTTAATATTTTTGAAATTCGACAGCCGTTTAAAAAAGACGCGAGTCCACAAAGAGGAAACAGAACTAGTCTAGTCGTTTGTACCTACAAAATTATTTTTAAGTTGCTTACTACATAATTGCGTATTTGGTCTGCTTTTAGGAGCTATCCCATCAAGTACAAGTTGGACAAACATTTCTTCCTCCTGGAAGGAAGTAAAATAATTGAGGAACAATTCTATAAACTTTCTCATTCGATCCATTTTTTTCTGTTTTGATCCACAAAAAGTTTATAAACAGCAAAAAAATAACATAAAAATGTTGTCCTCTATATCCTCGCCATTTTGCGAATGCTGAAAGATCAATCGGTTTCAATTCTGTAGTGACGGATTCGAAAAACCGAACACGCTACTCGGAGTAATAGTACATAATCGAACATCCAAATCATTTTCGGATCGATCTTAGTACGCAAGAGTGGTTTAGCAATAAACGAAAGCGCTTGAGCGCTCAATTCCCAATTAAGCGTTGAATACCACGAGAAAACGCCGCACGTTTAATGCGCATGCCCAATCAATAACAAGTGCTGCCAACAAAACAAGAAAAACGTCACTAGGCATATTTAAAACATGATTTTTCCGCATTTTGTTTTCCAATTGTCTTGGAAATTATGGATTAATTTGACGTAAATTTTAAGTAATTTTATTCTGTAAAAAATAAATAATCGATTGCTGTGCCTAAACTTGAGATTTTCTTTTTATTTCCATTGCTTTGGGTTGTTTGCGGTTTGTTGTTTGTGTGCCGATGGCCGCTTCCAAAATGGTTTCGCGGCGATCCAGTCGACTCGGATATGCGTTGTTTTGGCATATCTGCAATGCAGGCGTGCCTCAGTTTAAAGTGTACACGGGAAGTCGGATTGTAGGCGTGCTATTTCACGGCGGAGAAAGTTGGCTTTTCCGTAGGAAATCAAAAAGAAAATTCGCGCACCCGCTCCCCACTTTCCTCCCCGCCTTTTTTTGAAAAGTGGCTCACAGGATTGTTTATTGATATACCCGGGAATATCGAGCCACAGGCCAAACGAGCTAGTGTATTATTTTGCCGGAGTATACTAGCACACATGCTTTTTATTTTGGAAGGTATTTTAGTAAATGTAAGGTGACCTTGGCGTGTTTATTAAAACTTTAGGACTTTGCATTACATAGCCTGCTAGTATTTACTAGTAATGGAAATAAGTTTCTAATTAAGCTCTATCATTAAAGAAACAGTTGGAAAATTGAAAATCCTTATGAGGTCAATAAAGTCCTATGGAGGATAATTAGGGCCTCTGAGCAGTAGCCTTGTAATACTGTAGGTAGTACTACTACTACTATTAATCAGATGTGAGTTACCACAGATTGACCCATGACAAGTTTGCTATATAATAAGTTGCATAACATAACAGGAATGTAGATGTATAAAGGGTATAACTGATAAAATACTGCTTTCTACTGAGCTATGCGATCCCAGAACTTAGGGAAGCGATCAACTACTTATTAGCCTAAACTATGGTAATATTTTAACCCAAGACCATGTCCACTGACAAAACCTCTTCTGAGGATAGCTCATCTTCTGAGGATTATTCCTCTGACTCTTCTGAGGAGGATGGAATGGAGCCAGCTCAAGTATGTGGAGTGAGAATGCAATTGCCACAAGGCTTATGTGAAAGAAAAGACATTTTCAATGAGTTTTTCACTGTTGAACTATGGAATTCATTTTCGGATGAGGATAAACAACACTTACAAACTCTTTTACCCAACTTCCCTGAAGATGACGACATGGAGAAAACAAAAACTCTTCAAAAACTTTTTGATTTTGACAATTTTAGATTTGGTAACCCTTTAACTAAGTTCCATGACAACTTAAAAGCAGGATATTACCGCCCTGACATCGCTTGCATGCGTAAAGTCATCCAAAAAGCTGAGAAAAAAGAAGCCAAATATAGATATAAGAGTTTTCGTGCAGGGCTTCAGTCTGAAATTGTAGAATCTCAATCAAAATTGCTAAATCAAATTAAAAGTCTACCTCCAGGTGTTGAACCAAAGCAAGAAAAATGTAAAGTTGTTGTAGATTTAGTGTCTCAACGGACTAAGAAAAGATATTTTCAAAAACTAGCTGCCATTAGGGCAAAAACTGATGACACAGATATTTCTTCTGATGAAAATTACCCTGAAGGACCACCTCCAGGATTATCTAGAAAACAGAAAAGGCATTTAAACAGCATCAAGAATGCATTGAATAATAGTGGAAATAAAGATACAATGTTTTCCTCTACTATGGTTCCCAAATTAAATGGATCGTGTATAGATTTTGAAAAACATGTTGTGCCTCATTATAATCCATTTTATGTTAATGATGAATCTTACAAAAATTTATTAATCCAGCATAGAAAAAGAAAATATGAATGTTCTGAAGATCCGGAGCTCAATGTTAGGGGTAGGTTTTTCCAGGTTAAAGGGGTTCTCCATCAAAAATAGTCTGGTTTATTTAGTAGTAGAATCAAATCAATCTACAATAAATTAATCATGATCAAGGGCCCTAGGGAGAGCTATAACTTCCTCACTTTTTTGACCCTTTGCTCTGGTTTGTGACATGTGTTTGGTGTAATGTCTTAAGTTTTAAAAATTTTTGCCTGTGGTGCAATACATGTAATAAATGTCATTCTTGGCATAAATTTTCTTAAAATTTTCATCTGCGGTGCATCTATGATTTGGTAATAAATCTTTATATACCACCGCAACCCACCCCTGAGCCCACCCTTTCTTGGCATCTAACCCAATCTACTTTTTCAAAAATATGTTACAAAAAACTTAAGAGATCAAAATTTTTAATGAATTTTTTGCCTTTTGGTCAAAATTTTTGCTGCAGCAGTGTACCAATTTGAAATATTGTTACAATTGTTTAATTTTAAGCAATTTTTTTGTCAGCAACATTTATAAAACATAAAAAATGTGTAATTTGTCAAAATTTGAGGGTTAATTTTGAAAAAATCTGCAAATGAGATGAGATGAGACTTGCTTTTAAAAATAAGTATTTTTGTTTCATACACACTAACTTAAGACCTATTAAACTGCCCCCACTGGTAGTTACAAATTATTACATATATTTACCTAGTAAGATTAAGACTTCTCTGCTTAATTTTTGTTGTTATTAAATTCTTTATTTAGGAATGCTCATTACAATAACAGTTAGGTACAAAATAAAATACATTTTATATACCTATATTATTGCCCTAGATGTAAATGGTCCTAATCCACAAAATATTCAATTTTGAGTTAATGATAGCAACAACTTTAAAAATGTCCATATTTTTTGTTGACAAAAGCTCTAACCTTCATTTACTTTTTTACTTATTACTTTTTTTTGATAGGATAACAAACAAAAAAAGGACCAAAAAATGTTTAATCTTATTTTACTCAAAAATAGTGTTATGTGGATTAGTTCTATTCACATTTAGGGCCACAATATATATTATATAGGGAAGTTGACACCTTTCATTTCATACAAATTAAATTTTAAAACCTATTTTAAATTTATTTAAAAAAAAAAGAAAAAATTGTTTTTAAATGCAAATCTTTTAGTAAATGTATTTTTTTATTAGTAATGTTTTTCCACATTGTTTAAATCTTTTTACAATCAATCTAACCTTTTAAGTGTCTTGTTCTTTTAATACATGTGTTTTCTAATGCTTTTGTAACATATGTATAATTTTTTGTTTATTTGTTTATTTGGCAATAGCAGAATACATAAAGAAAATACAAAAAAATATTGTACATCTATTATAAATAAGTAACAAAAGATAATTTATTATTCTAATAAAACTAAAATCATAAATTCCTCGCTATTGCAAAAATGAAGCACACAATGGTATTTAAAATACTGTAGGTGTGCTTATTAAACTTAATAATTTATCCTATTGAGGTACTCTCATTTTAACTAATTAACTTAGTGCAAATTTTATTATATAATATAATTTATACTATAATTACTATCAATTAACCATTTATTAATGTCTTTTTTGATTAGATGATACGATTTTGATCTAATACCAACTGGCAAATCATTATAAATCTTTGGTCCAACACAGTTTAACATAGTATACTAAGTGTAGTTTTATAAATAGTGTTTTTACACATTGTTAAAGTTCTGACATCCCAAAGTTTTGAAAAAAACTGTTCTTTTAAATAAATGTTCTTGTAATGCTTTTTGATATGCATATTTAAATTGTATTTTTTTTAGAGATAGTTTTTGACTTTTTGACTTTGACTTTAAAAAATAAAATTAGTATGAAATGAAAAGTCCAAGATAATGATTTGAACCAAAAAAGCTATCAACTGTTTTGGCCATAATGTATGAAAAGTCCCAGTAAAAAAATAATAACCTAAACTGCTTTTAATTTAAAAAAATGGACATTTTACAGGTTTTTTTTTAATATCCATTAACAAGCTCTTTAATTTTTTTTGTGGATATGTTGCCAAATTTCTTGCAACTAGAAAAAAAGAAGGAACAAGATATTTTTATTCTTGGCAGTCAAGCAGTACATATAGCCTTCCTTTTTGGCATGCTCACTCTATCTGCCTTTGAATTGAAGATTCATTAGTGCAAAATTTTTATTATGAAAAAAAAATTCTTATGTTATGACAAGATACAGAAAAATACTGATAATTTAATTTCATTTTACAGGATTCACAATGACAGATGTCATAGCTCGAACCCAACTACCATTCATTAAAAACCTCTGCCTTAAACCATCAGTGCAGGATCTTAAATCTGCCAAGAAACGAATAAAAAAAGAGCCAACCTTTGCCAGAAAATCTCCAGAAATCTCCTCCACACCTGTGAGAAACTTTAGTAGTGTCAGTAATAATAACATATCATCAAATTCTGATTCCGATTCAGATTCGATCATTGATGCGGTAACAGTTCCTCCAGTACCAAACAAAAGGCCCAAGTTGATGACAAAAATGATCACAGTTCCTACTGTGACTGCTGCTAAACCAAAAACGCCTCCTGTGGCTAAAAAAGAACCAACTCAACTAGGTCCTGTTGCACCGAAGCCAAGTACCACTAATTTGAATTCATCAAATACCAGTGCCACTTTTAAACCAATTACTCCACCTTTTGCCACTCTAACGCCAATAAAAATGGAAGATTTAGAAACAATTGACATCATGAACACCCCAATAGAATTGGACAATTCGGAAATTGACATGATGCAGTTTACTGTTAAACCGGAATTGATGCAGGAGACGCATGCTTGTTTTTTCTCATTAATAAGGGATGTTATTTGTTCGACTGATAACCATAGGATGAACATGTATACTTTGCAAGAGAGGTTAAAATTTTGGCAGGAGAATCCTATCAGTCCGTTGAATGATTGGTATAGGTAGGTGGTTTTAAAAGAAATGTATGATAGTTATGATGATTATATAAATTTTTACCATTAAAATTAAAATCGTTTAAACTATTTTTGACAAATGGCATACATTTTTTGAAAAACTGTAGATTGGAACAATTAATCTTGAAACTTCTTGGGTACTTTTGTTGTTGTATTTTTCATATAAATACTTATCTGGGGATCTCGATCTTGATGCAGATTATGTCTGATGTTCAGATAATTGCCACTATTAATTTTGCATCTTCAGAATATTTTTAATTATTTTTTTATTTGTATGTGAAAAATACGGTTTTTTTTGTACGCCATGCCTATCTACATCTAACTAGTCACATGGAAAGTGGTAGCATAAACCTTCTATCGTTCGCTCCTCCAGTAATTACTCAAGTCAGTCCTGACCAAGGCCATGTGCACATGCTCATGGTGTTTTTCTAAAAGTTGCCTTTTTATTTGTTAAAAAGCGACATTGTGATTTTATTTTAGTATTTATTTGTTCTTGGTGAGTCAAGTTTTACATTAATATGTTGGTTTTTAAAAATATAATCTTTTAAATAGAATAAAACATCATTAAAAAAAAAACGCTGAAGTTAGCTGCTCTTAGACCGGTGACTTTTATAGATTACTTAGATGGTCACCACTGTTACTACCGGCGACCTAATTTTTAAAGAAGCGCCCTGGGTCACTCTTTATTAAAGGATATAGTTATACTATTTGATATACTTATGTAATGATATGCCGGGCGATTGTTAGTCACTTTAGTCAGTAATAGATAATAAGATAAGATTAAGATACAGTATAAGTCGGATATAACGACGGTGAAGGGACCAATGAACAAGAGTCGTTATAACCAGTCGTCGTTATTAATAAATTTTGCAATTTTACGAAACCCTTTTATTACTTACACTGAAAATACATAAAAGATTAAAAATAAAAATATGTATACTTCTCTATATAAAAAAAAAATCTAAATTGACAGTAAGAAAAGTTGATTCTCTATCCTACACGAACTACATATGTATCTAATAAATTTTACTTATTTTAGTAAAAAATCTGTAATCTTTGTTTGTTGAAATAAATCGATTCAACATTTTTCTTAATGAAACTGGTTGCATAGAACATAGAACATTCATTAGATCGACACAGACAGGTAATTCCCTGTCCTCCGTTCCGATAAGGTGATTCCCCAAGAATAAATTATTGATGGGTGACCATTATATCCAGATTTATACAAATGAAAAATTAGTTTTTAAGGGGACGCTAAAAGCGACCTGTTCGCTATAACCGGTGTTGTTGTTAACACAGTAAAACAGCAACCTCAGGCACTGTTAAAAGAAACAGTGACTTATAAGTCACCATCACCGGTATACCGGTGTCCTAAAAATTAATGATACGCTCATCACTAGCTTCAGGCTGCAGGGAACCTAGCAGCGAGGATTGGATTTTTCTAGAGTAGGAAAAAGCCGCACGCACACAACCTGCGGGAAGGATTTCTGCTGTAATTCGGTTAGAGTCAAGACCGCATTTGTTATGAGCTTGATATTTAAAATAGTTTTCCTATTTAAAAAATTATATATTATTGACTTCGGGGGAGGGGGGTTCCAAGTAAAAATATGACCATAACCAGGCATCTTGGGGGCAACCCCCCCCCCCCTCGATGCGCCAGTGAGCTGGTTTCTCTTATGTAGAAAGCCCCACATTCGCATGATACATGGTAGATGTCTTTCTTGGTGCAATGGCATTGTGATTTACTTTTTGTTAATTGACTTCCTATTGTTGTGCCTATTCTTCTTATCTTTTTTGAGATTCTTTTGATGCATGTATGAAATTATAAGTCTCGCCTTTCTTTCAGTATTTATGTCTGTCGTCCTTTGTGTTGGTTTGGTCTGAAGAGTTTTATTGATTTTGTGGTTGGAGAAAGTGTTCCTTTGCAAATCAGATCGAATTTTTGACTTTTCTTTATTTAAAGCTTCTCTGTATTGCCGATACAGGTGGCTCGATCTATGAGAAATTTTGCAATTTCCAGTTTGGTTGATGCTGAGTGGCTTGATTTGATGTTTAGATAAAGTAAAAAATAAACAAAATGGAAGTTCGAAACTCTAGTTAATTTCAGTTCCGGCAGGTAAAAAAAAATCAGTTCAAGGGGCAGAGCAAGTGGGTGTAGTTTTTAGAAAAATTCTCAACAGGTTGTCAGGGGGTTTTAACCTGTTTTTAATTTTGCTTATCAGCTATGTGGATAATTGGATAAGCATCCTACCCTCGGCAATCACCTTCCTTTGCGGCAACGCCTCCGACCAACCAGAAGATTTTGTGCCTTACATGGAGTACAAGTCAACGTTGGACGTTTACCAATGGATAGGAGCCGGCAGGGATGGCGACCAACGTATCACTCAGTTGTGCAATTTTTGGTTGGAGCATAGAACCGAAAACAAGACTATGTCGCCTACTACAGAGCTCGAAATGTTGGAAGGGTAAGGATCAGGTTGCCCATGGTTTATCAGAATAGATAGTTTTTGGTCGTGAAAAAAATGCTTATTTGACACTGTTGACATTTGAACGCATATGGTTAAGGGCTGCCGTGAAACGCTGGAAACGGACGGATGTACGTAGGACATGCGGATTTGTGCTTTGCCGAGCTTCTGTTTTAAAACGCATTTAAATAAAAGTAGTTAGTTTTTTTTGGCTGGTAAATCTAAAGGCACCTAAAAAATTCTAAAACTTGAATTAATCTCTCATAATAAACAAGTTAGCAGGGGCTTCAAAATATAATGGTACAGCCCGGTGCTAATAAATGTTTGTAATTTTAGTTTTACTTTTAGTCGAGATAGCACCCCTCCTCCTCCAAGATGCCCAACAAATTGGGCTGTTCGCAAGGCTACCACCGATGAAATTCAGGATTACAGAGAACAAGAACGAAGGCGGTATGATAATCCACACAAGGTAGGTGTATGTTGTTTACTTTTAAAACCATTTTTTAACTCTTGCCAGTAATGATTTATAAAAATCTTTTATGAACCCGGTGTTATTCAGCGCGAGAAGAAAATAAGAACAGTTTTCTTTTCCTTTTTAGTCATTCACTTACCGATGCAACGGCTTTGAATCAGTTGTGGGGCCTCTGAAGGGTATTTACAACCCGACTGTGACTACGAACACTAAAGCGAGGGGTCATACGATGCTCAGTGCCGATAGACCGAACTTTGTTACCATTCTATCTCTGGTAAGTCTGTGTGTTTTATTAAACAAAAAAAAAATAGGAATGAAATCATGTTGTTAGGGTAGTTTTGGAGAGTTGTTTCTAAGCCTGGAATTTATTAAAGCTAAACCAGTCCTAAGTCTAATTGAAACCTATATAATCTGTCATTTTTTTGACAAGAGAAAAAAAATTACAGGTATAGGTAAAGTGATTGTGTCAAATCCGCCTCGTACATCTTATTCAAGTGCTCGGCACTCGCCTACTAAAGAAATCGACATCTTCTGGAGGAGGAAACGGTCTAGGAGGAAGGTTCCCTGAAAGCACTGATAAAGAAGGTGTCAAACCTATTTGAATAGAAAAAGTGTACAACAGGGAAAACAATAAGCAAACTAGCTGCAGTATCAGGGAAACTCTAAATCTTGCCTTCTTCTGAAATCAAATCAATCAATAAACATCAATAATGATGGATGTATAAGTGGTGAATGCGCACAAGTCGCCAGTTTCAGAAATTTTACCAAGAATGAGAGGCCACCAACTTTACACAATGCATTTCTTAAGATTTTTGCGATGGCTCTATATTTTTGTTTCACCAGAAAGCAATGCACTTAATGAAAATAGAAAATAAAGTTGTGATACTTTATGTTGCTATACTCTCTAATATTTCATATTCCATCATGTTAGTTTTATGAATTTTTTGTTAAGACTTGAATTAATCCCGATTTGCGAAATTGGAGTGTGGAACAGTGTTTACTTCAAATAATTTTTCTCTTGTAGTTGACAACATAGGACTCTTAATTAATAGACACGGAAGGGGATCCAATTAGGTTAAGACCCCACCGTTACTTCTTGGCTATTTATGGAGATCTATGGAGCCATCGGAATGGGGTTGGGTCTTCACCAATTCTGTTGTGATAATAACTGGACTTCCGCCCTGTCAACAGGATAACGTCTAAGGATGCTTGCCCTATCCCGTTTATTTCTTGCATAAAGAATCTAGGAACGTTGCAAATTAGGTTTAGGTTAGGTTAGAGATGCCTGTACGTTTACCAAACGGGGAGGGATATGTGAACTGCTGTACTCGTCGCAGTACATAGCGGCGGACGCGCCAGACAGCATTTTCTCTCTTGTTAAACATAAGATATAGACACAGAAGGTGATCCAGTTAGGTTAAGACCCTACCGTTAGTCCCTGGCTGTTTAAAAATGATTGTTGAAAAGATGATATTATGAAGCCATCGGAATAGGGTTGGGTCTTCACCAATTCTGTTGTGATAATAATTGGAGTTCCGCGCTGCTAATAGGATAACGTCTAAGGACGCCTACCCTGTCACGTTTGTTTCTAACATAAAGTTACAAATTCTAATGTCATAAACGACCTCATTTAATCCAGGCTATTTTTTCCGTTATATTTAGGTTAGAGATGCCTGTGCGCGGTTACCAAACGGGGAGGGAACCCGGGGAGAGATATGTGAACTGCTGAAATCGTCGCAGTACATTGCGGCGGATGCGCCAGACAACATTTTGCAATCCGTTGTATCGGGAGCCTTGGATAGAATGCACACTCAGTGGGATCCTTGCGTTAAGTAAGTAAAGAATTTTGTCACCCGCAATTTGTCAAGGAGCAGTACCTCTAGAGGATTGTCTATCAAGCTTGTCAAATAGCTTTCAGTGCACGATACTTTAGAATCCCAGACAAAGGCGTGTCGAGCCCTGAATATCCGTCTGTTTTGAATATTTCTAGGTACGAAGCGAAACGGAAAATCTGGATCTATCTACACCGCCATCGGACCGAAGAGGACTTCGAGCGCATCCACCAGCAGTACCAGGGCATGCCGAGGTCGAAAAAACCGCCCAGAAAATCGCCCGCCAAACCGAAAATCCCCAAGGCGGAACAAGCGCGACTTACCAAAACTGCCAAAATGGTGCAGCAACAAAAACAGTTTGTCGAACAGCAACAACAACAGAAGCAACTTGCCGAACAGCAACCGCAGCCACAGCCCGTGCAAGTATGTATATAATGTTGCTATACAGAGCTCCACAACAACTTAAACGAGTTTCATGGTCCAAAATTAAAACGTTATAGGGTATATAATAACGATATCTCAACGCATCTTCCACATTCGATACATATTTAATACACTTTTGCTCTCGAACATAAAATCAATAATTTTTTGAGAAATTTTCATAAAGTAAATAAAATTACCTTTTTTTTCTATCTCTACTGGCTTATTAACTCAAAATACTTTTGTCAAGGTGTACAGTAATTTCCTTTCCAGTTATTTTTAATCAGTTTAAGGTCGTAGTTACAATCTGAGGAATTATTTTTAGCAACACTGTACAGGAAATCAATTTTACTATGTCGACCTGACTTTTTTGCAGAATTTTACGTCATTGAATTTGTTTTCCATGGCAACGCGGAGACTTAAAAAATCGCAGATTTAAAAATCGGCCACCGGCGCTAGACGAAATAATCGTATTCTATTTTAAACAGGAGCGTCAACGACTAGCAAGAGTCTTTTCTACCTCTAAATGAAGCTTCACTGACCTGTTTTGTTAGTACTCAAGTATTCGTGTGTTTTTGAAACGGAGGTTCTAAAATCTATCCTTTGCTCTCCAAGATTTCACTAAGACAATTGCACATAACTATGCCGCAATAATTTAAATTTAAAAAAATATGGTTGAATCAAAATAAAAACAAAATTATATGGGGTTATGAGCGTCGAATGTTTCTATGCGAATTCATAGTAATCCCAGCGAGGCAGTAAAGTTTTCTTGGTTCTTTGATAGACTCGGACCGCGCAGCGTTAGTCCTTTTTCGGCGGGCGATCGTACGCGCGGAGTGGTTTCATATTTGTTTTAGAACAATGTTTTTGAAAACACATTTTTGAAAGATAAACATAACCTCGAATGGTTTTCTGTTAGAAAACGTAAAAATACTCTTATGTCCCACTGCTTCCCGATTTAAAGTTTGTTGACAAAACACCTGCAGTTACCATGGAATCGTATAAATTCTGCGGTCTACCGGTCAACACTTGAACTGCGTGTGTCTTCCAAATTCAATGAAGTGTGATTGATTGATCGGTTTTCTTTTCCGGAGTGCACAGGCTTTTAGAAAAAAGGAAACTTAGTTTTTATTTTCGCTAAAGCAAAGAAATATAAAAAGGAAAAATGTAATCCAGAGGAAATTGTGAGTATTTCTGAATTTTTTTTGTAAAACGGGTTTGTTCTAAACCGAAATTATTTTGAGGCTTTTGGGATAGATGACAGCACCAGAGCTTTTATTTTGAAGAAAAAATAATTGATAATTTTGAAAAATCGTTCAGATATTTTTGTTAAACATTTAAAAATGATCATCCCTGTAAAATTTCAGCTAATTCTGATGTTTAGTTTTCTCTGTGCACTCTGGCAAAAGATTAAAAAAAATTAAAGAACAAGGCGTTGCCATTTGTACTTTTTTTTACTTAAAATATGGGGAGAAACTATAGCCTTAAAAGAGAAAAGTTCATGCCATGTTGTCAGGCCACTCGAACATCAATATGGCGTCTAACGTCGAAAAAAGGCCACTGAAACGGTAAGAGTTAATCGGTTTTAAGTAAAATTGGTTTTGCTTCGTTATACGGGCCAGTCAACGACGTACCCTTTTCGGCGTATACAGCCGCCATTTTTGGCACAGTTGACAGTTATTACATGAATTAATTGCCAAAGTGGGCGCCACGGACGCAAAAAGGCCACTGGAACGGCCGAAAACCAAAAAACATGATATCCAAAAAACGCGGTTACAAATTCTTCGAGATATTTTCCAATAACAAATAATATTGTCAGTTTTTATTTTTGAAGTATGTTAAAATAGATTGTGTAGGGGGGTTCGTTTCGACTCTTTAGTCCTTCGGCACTGCTACCTTTGGGGGATAGCTGGCCCGAGAGCTGGCCTACTTATTGAGGATAACCCCTCGATGTACTGGAACCTCTTGCAGAGTTGCACTAGAGGCCCTTTATACATTTGACATTTGTTGTTTTAATACAGGTTCATATTGCCATCGCCTTCTAGTTTTTTTCATATTTGCATGTAAAACCTATTTTATGAAAAGGACTGATGTTTAGTTGTCTCTTTTTATAATTTCCCCAGACAGTTAGGTAGATTCACGGTGGTAAAAATGTTATTAATAGGTCAAACATTGATCTATATTTTTGTTAATCTTTTTCGTGAAATAAAACACAGAAACATAATGTTATTAAACTAATCTTTCTTACCTCGCAAATTAGGCTATTTCTATAATTTTTTAGTTTGCGTTTCTTGTTCCATTAGACAATGGAATAATACAAAGTGGTCGACGCAAGTATTTTTACGGTTTTTAATGGTACAACTGATGGTAATATAAGGCCTAAATTACTTTAGCGTAATTTAAGCGGTAATGTTTATTTATCGGATATTTTTGTAGGTTTTTCACATTTTTAAGCCATAATTTCAGCCACATTTTATAGTTTTGTTTCCAAAATGTCGATTCGTAGAATAAAAATCTCACTTTTTAAAGTTTTCACTGTTTTTTAGCCCACCATACCAATATGGAGGACTATTAAAATCGTGAAATTTTGACTTATCTTAATTTTATCAAAAATGAGTTACTAAGGTTCCAAAACACCGAAATCGACGAAAAAAAAAGTTCTCTGTCGGTCAGTTGTCCTTAGTCGATTTTAACCAAATTTGGTAAAAATCCTCTATCGGCTGACCATGAACTGATTAACTTTTGGGTAGGGAGGTGGAGGGTTGAAGGGGGAAAAGGGGGATAAAATATTTTAAAAAATTGTAACCTTGGAACAAAAGCAAGTAGCGATATACGGTTTTCAGATTTAAGTTTCCATGAATATGGACTACAAATTTTGTTATAAAGTCCAAATTCGTGGGAGCTTTAGTTTCCGAGTTATCTGAAAAAACGTTAAAATATATAAAAAAAATCATAACTTTAGAAGTAAAGCAGCTATTGATATGTGGTTTTCAGATTTTGGTTTTCGTAAATATTACCCAAAAATTTTGTAAGTTTGAAATCTTTCAAAGCTACAGTTTTCGAGATATTTTCATTTCCTTTCAACAGAAAATAATTGATTGTATGGTGGACTATCCGTACTTTCTAGCACCAATTTTTTACTAGTGCTGCCATAAAATATTTTTTCTCTGTAAGAATTAAAAATATTAAAGAACGTTGCAGAGAGAAAACAGTATTAAAAAAAAGTATTTTTTTGTTTTGCCATCTATTGTTCTTCTTTACAGTCTTTAAATTTACCAAAAAAAACGTGACCTATCTAAAAATATTTTAATTTATCATCAAATTTAAAATTTGATGTATGTTTATTAATAAAAAATGTGACGGCGATAAAATTATTTATTCTGAGTGTCACTGCACACAACACAAAAAAAATTGTCAACATTTCCCTAACAACTGCCAAATCGTGTTGCTCACCTCTGTTAAAACAAGAACTGTCGAAAAAAAAGTGAATCTCTTGTCCGCAAATAAAAATTAAAGTAACACTCGTCGTGTTTTTGTTTCTCACTTCATTACTACCAGGCCTCCAATGTCTAATGGAGAATCCAGACATCTATAGACCTGTTTTATCCTTATTAGGAATCATCAAGGAGTCATAGGATTGTACCTGTAATTTTCAGCAGGTTATAGGAAGAAACCTGTAAAAGTATAAGGTCACTGTAACATGACTCTTCCGGAGCGATTGCTAGCTGATGCCTTAAAATTAGCGGCACATAGTATGAAGCTCCAATTGGGGGTGGTGCTGCTGCGAACGTTACCTCTTTTTAAGAGTCATGTTACAGTGACCTTATACTTTTACAGGTTTTACCTGCTGAAAAGTACAGGATTCTGTATTTATGGTCTTCTGCACTTTTCAATTTTGATGTTTTTGTTTCTCAGTTTATTCGACAGGTGGCGCACACAGGTACCACGTCTCCGCGGATTACAAACTTTTTGTTTTAAATTCGAGAGGTGTGCATGGTTGCCTGTGTAGCTTCAACTGCCAGGTACAATCTTATGATTTCCTGATGATTCCTAATAAGGATGAAACAGGTCTGTAGGTGTCTGGATTCTCCATTAGACATTGGAGACCTGGTCTTAATGAAGTGAGGAACAAAAACGCTTTCTCCGATATGCCACGAGTGTTACTTTAAAATGCTTATTTCTCCGTGATTTAGAGAAGTACTCTATAAAATGGTCACTTTGTTTAATTTGCATCTTTTCCCACTTTGCCCAAATTTTGATTTTTATTAGCATTACGTCTTATGAACTATTGTGTAATTTAGGTCGCCGAAACTGTCCATGTTCATCAGCCCACCCCCTCTCACGTTCCGCCTGTCGAACCGGCACCTGTCACAACTGTCATACCTCAACCGAAGCCCAAACCCCAGAGGCAACAGAGCCTCTTGCAACCGCAACCGAAAATCAATGTTATTGTAGACGAAAAGGTAATTTTTTTTTGGTTATTGATAGCACGTTTTGCTATACTTGGTACACTTGACATAGGGATCAAACTTATACCAACCCTCTTTTTCGCAGGGCTTGACGTTAGAAAAAAATAAAAATTTACAACTTCATATTGGTCATTTAACTCTGTAATGGCGATTTGCACCAACCGAGCCCTAGTATTGATATAGCTAGGGTATCACCTAATTTTAGGTAGAACTTAAGGTGCCCCCTAATTCGCCAATTTGCTGGAGAAATTTATTACATTTCCCTAGCTAGTTATTATTTATATTTGCCATCGTCGTGTTTTTTGTAGCTAGCGGGTGGTAAATCCTGGCAAAGCCAACTAACCTTTCTTGTTATTTATGGTCCAACGTCAAAATACAGTAAAAAGTTTTTTTTTAACTTCATGTGACGAATATTTTTTAAAATAAAATAAAAAAGAGAGTTTTACCAACAGAAAACTATTGGATTTTTGGCCTCCTCCACCAGTTTTACCACTGACTGGTTTCAGACACAGTTTATCCACCAGTCGGGCTTTTACCTATAGCCTCCAATCGCACCCGGTATGTATTCTTGTGGTACTCCGGTGTATTTTGTAAAGTTCGTTTTTTGCTCTTTTTTCTCTTCTCCTCTTTTCTCTTTTTCTTTATCGATTCGTCATAGTAAAAAGCCCGACTGGTGGATGGGCTGTGTCTGAAACCAGTCAGTGGTAGAACTGGTGGAGGAGGTCAAAAATCCAATAGTTTTCTGTTGGTAAAACTCTTTTTTATTTATATTTAACTCCACTATGGACATTGGGAATTTATTTCTCATTCTGTTGCAAATCTTTTTTATTTATTGCCATTTGAATCAACCGAGCCCTTAGCATTGACCTTACTAGGTATCGCCTAATTCTAGGTAGACCCTGAGGTACCCCCTAATGATATATGATTTACATTTGGCATCGTCGCATTTTTGCGGCTAACGAGTGGCAAATCCCGGCAAACACAACTAACCTTTCTTTTTAATTATGGCTAAACGTCAAAATATTGTCTTTGTTTTTAAATTTTTCGTGTGATGAATCTTTTTTATTTAGCATCGAACTATATTGGGAAGCCTAATAGTTTAAGGGTTAAACTTGTACAGATCAGATTAACATAATTTCTAACAAAACATAATCTTTTAAGGGCTAATCAGTTTGGCTTTCAAGCGAACAAAGTACCAGTGATGAGATTTTCAATTGTTTAGATAATTTATACGTTAAACTTAACTCAGGCGACAAAGCAGCAGCTGTTTTTTGTGACTTAACTAAAGCTTTCGATTGTGTTGACCATAGAATATCATTAAAAAAATAAGAAGTTTACGGAGTTCGCGGTCTGGCTCTAGAGTGGTTCCACTCGTATTTGTCTAAAAGAGCTCAGATCGTCATATTTAATAATGAGGACATAGCAATATATAGATGCAGGTGTACTGCAGGGCTCTATATTAGGACCACTATTATTACTCATTTTTATAAATGACTTTACTCATCTTCCACCTAAGGGAAAGTTAACATTATTCGCTGATGACCAGACGACCAGACAGTCCCATGGCATGATCCTAATGAAGAAAGGTTGACCACTACAGTTCAGGAAGATGTGCGTATTATTAAAGACTGGTGGGATGCAAACCTCTTGTCTTTTAATATCTCAAAAACAAAGATTCTAAATTTTAAGCGCGAATTAAGTGACATTCAGCTAAACGACGAAAACATCTTAAACCCCGGGTTCAATAAGTTTTTAGGAATAATCATCAGAATTTCAAATAACAAAATTGCATCTAGTTGTTTTTCCCTAAGAATTATATCGGAGAACCTAGGATTTGAGATTGCTAAAAACTGTTATTTCTCTTTAATCCAATCCCATTTTTCATATGGCATCTGCTTCTGGGGATGCTGTTCTAGTTATTTATTTAAATCCGTGTTTGTGTTGAAAAAAGGTCAGTAAGAAACATGTGTAGAGTAAAAAGGAGATGCTAACCATTATTTTAGAACACAAAATACTAACTTTATGCTGTATATTTATATTGGAGACTGTTTGCCTAGTTAAAAAAAAAATACAAACAAAAAGCAGCAAATAGCAAATATAGTGTGCGACGTCCACATATTTTGCCCCTACCAATCACTCACTCCTCTTTAATCAGGAACTCTTTTGTCTATAATAATAAAAAACTCTTTAACCATTTGCCATTGGATGGAATTAAGGAAAATATTGTGCTATAAAAACTTAAATTTTTTATTGTTTTGACAGTTATTATTAAATTAATACTAAAGCTTCACTATTTTCTTTGAAACTTTCCAACCGTATGTGTTTTATCTTTTCTATATTAGTATAAGAATTTAGTAAGTAAGCATAAGTTTGTAAATGTATACTTTGGTATTATTCACAATAAAACTACTTTTGATTTGATTTGATATGAAATCAACGAATATTGACATGACCAACTTATGTATTTTTTTTGCCTTGGGGCTGGTTTTTTTTTAAATGCCTTGTCTGTTTTTGTGTATCATTCCTTTTAATTTTGATTTTTTGATTGACATTAATTATAGCTAAAATCTATAGGTTTGTGGCGGATTCATAATGTCGAAACTACTTTTTTTGGGGTTTTCGCCACTAAGTTAAGGACATTTTTTCGTGTAGATTTTATAGTGATAACTGTAGTGTTTTTTAACCAAAATTAATCAATGTTTTTATGGTATTTATTTACTTGAGCTCTACTTGTTAGAATAAACAGATTATATATTCACCTTTTAAGCTTTGTCAACGAGATTTATACAATGTTTTAATCTTATGTGACAATAAAGTATATTTCAATTCAATTCAATATGACTTCTTGGACAAAATAATTGCCACGATTAGAAGGTCGTTTTATGCTGACCGTGTGTCTTCTGCGCCCCCACCTTTATTCCAGAATGTGTGTATTTGTAATACTCCCGCAGTCTCAAAAATATTGGCATAAAGCACCCGGTGATGGGTTTATGGTGGATTTAGAATCTATGAACAATATTGTTTCTTTCTTAAGCAATCAGAAGGCATTTTAAATATCCATGGCATATTGCACCGGCGACAGTATAAATCATTTATTTCTGCTTACAGCATCGATTTGTCCATAAAATCTGTCACCTACAATCTCCTAATAACCAGAGGTTTTTTTTTAAGAGTCATGTTACAGTGACCTTATACTTTTACAGGTTTCTACTTTATAACCTGCTGAACGGTACAGGATTCTGTATTTACGGTGTCTTGCACTTTTCAATTTTGATGTTTTTGTTTCTCGGTTTATTCGACAGGTGGCGCACACAGTTACTACGTCCCCAAGGATTACCAACTTTTTGTTTTAAATTCTAGAGGTGTGCATGGTCACTGTGTAGCTTCAACTGCCAGGTATAATCCTATGACTCCCTGATGATTCCTAATAAGGATGAAACAGGTCTGTAGTTGTCTGGATTCTCCATTAGAAACGCTTTGTCCGATATGCCACGAGTTTTACTTTCGTTGGTTATTATGCCAAGAAATACTAAAACGCCCTAAAAATATTTTTTTTTAGGTTAGATTTAGTGTAGGTAGACGTTAGGTAAGGGTTAGTAAGGGTTAAGGAGTCGACGTCGACTCCCTAGAGTAAGGGATCACCTACTCAAGGGTCATTTCATATCAAATCAACCAATGTTTTGGCAGGTCACCTTTCCGATTTTGATAATTTTTGGTACAGTTATTCTACCCATAAATAGGATCAAAAATCCAAAATTTCAGATTTTTTGGACCAGTAGCTTTTTTTAAATTAATTTTTGAAAATCAAACAAACGGTCAAATTCTCCTCAACACGCACCCATAAGAAATAGAATATCTCGAGAACTACTAATACTAGAATAGCGATATGTAGCTTATTTTAAAGGTTTCGAAAATACCTTTCGAAGTATCTCATGACACTTTATATTTTAAAAAATATGTAATTTTGAAAAAAAAGTATTTTTTGAAATTTTTCAAAAAGTATTTTTTAATATATTTTCTCAATATTTTAGTAACATATTGGCAAAATTTCAGGATGGAGAAATGATTGGAACAAGGTGAAAAAAAATAACAATAAAAATGCATGCAATATAGTGGTATTTATTTTGATAAAACTCAAACATTAGTAAAAAGAAATAAAAAAACTCAAAAACTAAATTAAAAAGGAAGAAAATTAGATGATTTCAGCTTTAGTTTCTTTTCCTAAAATTTTTGAAGAATCCAACATTTCATCTTTGGTCAGCGTGTAGGTTCGACCGATAGAAGTAAGAGGCTCAACCCTTTTTAATTCTGCATTTCTTTCTACTAATAAAATGCCTGCTCTGGGTGTCGGATAATAAAAGAACTAGCCGGTCCATTTCGATACAGGATCAACATAATTTATCATATTCCACAGTCACAAAACTAGATTGAAGAGACATTAGTTCAGAATTTGTGATTTCAGAACACCTCAAAAGTTCCTTGGTTTTTTATTTCAAGCTGAGTGAGAAGCTTTTCGTCATTTTCTTTGATTTTGAAACTGGAATAAGTAAATGTACTTTTTGAGTCAAAAAATACTTTTTTTTGAAAATGACATTTTTTTTTTCAATAAAAGTTTGAAGGGTATTTTCGAGACCACCTTTAAAATAAGCTATATATCGCTATTCTAGTGTGTGTTTTTCTGGGTGCGTTTTTTTTTATTTTCAAAAATTAATTAAAAAAAACTACTGGTCCGAAAAATCTGAAATTTTCGCGTTTGAGTCTTGTTTAACAAACTGCAGGCGTATATATTTTCAAGCACCATTCCTTTATTTCGATTTACTATAGCAGCAATTTTTTAGTTACCCACCCCTGTGCCAATGGCGTTGCCCAGCTTGATACCAACTAGCGCCCCTCCGCAACAGAAAGGAGCCAGCTTGTTGCTGAGCAACAACTTGCCCAAACTTCAACAGCAGATACAACATCCGACAGAGGTTAGCTTTTTTTATTTATTTGGGCGATATGTACGGGGCGTGTAAAAGCATATAACTTTGAGATACTAGACACTTGAAGTAAATATTTCAACGCATCGGTATCGGTATACGTAACGCGTTCGAAACAAAGTCAAAATTCACTACATTTTTTACTTGTTCATGCCATGTTTCGAACGATGCCTGCTTATTTGACGGGTGTGATGACAGAATCTCGTTGCGTACGGAAGGATGTACGTATCGTTACGGACCCACGAACATACGTAACGATTTCAATCAGCAGTTCTGTCATCGCAACCTTCAAGAAAGCGGGCATTGTTCGAAACATCGCATAAAAAAGTCAAAAATGTAGTGTATTTTGACTTTGTTTCGAACGCGTTACGTATACCGATACCGATGCGTTGAAATATTTACTTTAAGTGTCTAATATAACGGCCTAAATAACTTTGACAAAAACAAAGAATAAATTTCAATAAATTGAAAGGTTCTTATGTTACTTTGAATATACTTAAACTACAAACTAATTTTCATTTTAGAACTTTTTAAACGCATTGGAGTTGTTTAAAAGCAAAAATTTTGTGGCGTTATTTTCTGTGGTTGCGTGCGTTATTTAAATAAATATGTGAAGCACATGGCCTCTTTTTGCATCTTAGACCTCCTCTATTAAAATAAACTACGCATTAATTGGCCCTTAACCCACAAAATGTCTCACTTACAAAGTCCAGGGCACGGGATGCCTACAAGAGCACTTGTATGCCCACCTTTTACGTAAAAATTAAATAATACTTACCAATTAAGCCTCTAATTTTGTCCATGTTTAAATCTAGAGGAATCCAATTTTCTATTGATACGAAATTACGAAAAACACTAGACAACACTTTTTAATTTTTTTTTTACGGTAGTGACCACTCTTTTAATAAATTTTCAGCAAGCAAAAATATTAAACATAAACCTAAATTTTCGCTGTCAGATGGTTGTCAGTTGCTTTCACTACTAACGCAATCGACGCGCTTGCCTGGACCCTAATTCTTGAGCAGGGAACGACATAGATTTGTGTCGAATGATCCCACGTCGAACGCATTTCGTATTCTTGAGCGGTGATCGCTCATTCCATTCTATCAAAAATTGGGTGTTCCCGCTCCCCGACTCCAAAGCCAGTGATCGGTCCCATTTCTTAAGCAAGCATGCGCGTAAAATGTATAATTTTCAATCTAAAATTTTAAAAGGTTTCAATGAAAAGCATATTTTTTTCGAGGGATGGGATCATTCCCCGGGATTGCATGCATGCATCTCATTGGTCCAAATCTTCGGTTTAAATCGATTTCTCTCACTTTTGCCCGATATTGATCGAAAGTAATTCTATTGGTCTTGACGAAGTACCCACTCTGTGTTTCTTCCATTATCTATATTTTATTTATACACGACGTTTCGATCAGTACAATCTCTGATCGTCTTCAGGTGCAAACTACAATCTATTCTTAAGGCTACGTACTTAAATAGTATGGGAAATCACTCAACCGTGAAGTTTAAGAAGCTGGCTCCGCCCAAGAAGGGGCTTCCAAATATTTGGAATTTCAACACTTGGTTTACTGAAAATATTATGATTCTGCCCAATAAAGGCAGCTTCAAGGAATTTTCGTTTCTTCCGGTGTGACTCCTTTTGCAAAACCTTTGCTTCTGTCCACTTCATTCGGTGTTGCATTGACCATGCATGTTCGTCGATTCCTGATTTCGTTGTTTCAACTCTTTGGGAATTCGTCTGATGTTCCTTAAGCCTAACAAATAGTGGTCTTTTTGTTTCGCCCAGTGTTTCACCACACTCACAAGAAACTTGGTAAATGCATTCCTTATTTTGTTTGTTCTCCGGTTTTGTTTTACTAAGAAGGCTTCGAATTGTATTCTTAGATTTAAAAGCTGTTTCAATATTAAAGTTTTTCGCTACTCTTCGAATTTTCTCTGATACTCCTTTAATGTATGGAATTGTAAGGAATGCATTTGCCTGGTTTTGGTCTTGTAATGTCTGTCCTGTTTGCTGAAATTTAGATATAGTATCTGTTATAAGTTTAAGGCTGTAACCATTCTGCTGCAATTTGAACGGCTCTGTTAAACAAAGTTCTTATTATGTCAAAGCAACACCGAATGAAGTGGACAGAAGCAAAGATTTTGCATAAGGCGTCACACTGGAAGAAATTAAAATTCCTTGAAGCTGCCTTTATTGGGCAGAATCAGGGTATTTTCGGTAAACCAAGTTTTGAAATTCCAAATATTTGGAAACCCCTTCTGGGATGGAGACAACTTCTTAAACTTCATGGTTGAGTGATTTCCCATAGTACATAAGTACGTAGCCTTAGGAATAGATTGTAGTTTGCACCTGAAGACGATTAAAGATTGTAATGATCGAAACGTCGTGTATAAATAAAATATAGAGAATGGAAGTCCGAAACAAAGAGTTTATTTCAAACACATAAATAAAGTTAATGTCGTCCTTTATTAATGGTTAGCACAAACATTTTTTAAAAGTCGACATTATTTAGATAGCAACAATGTCAGATTCCTTTTAAACTTCGTGCGGAATTGTCAAAAATAAAGTCAGGCTATGCCGACTTTATCTACCGATAAGTCCCTATTAATTGTGTTTTGTGTGTAAGAAAAACACTTTAAATATTAATATTCTAGGTTCAGCGAGAAGTGCCTCCAATGAACTCGAAATCTTTGATAAAGCCTCAACTGAGATTGGACAGTCCAGACCCGGACATTAAGGAAACTTTACAACTGCGGGTGGCAAGTCCCAACACGCTCAAATCCATACCCAAAGGTAATTCAATTTTTGCACACGTTTTTCAGGGAAACACCTTGTGTAGACAAGAAAAAAATAAAAAGAAAGTTTATTAAAAACTTAGTTTAAATGGAGTAATTTTAAAACATTTTTCCCTGAAAACTTCTTTATTAAAAGTTACAGGGGTGTCACCAACAAAACTTGCTCTAATTAGATTTGAAATAGAAATTGTGAAAAGTTTGATACAATTTCATTTGACAGGTTGATAAAAAAGTTGTCTCGTTTTGGAATAAAAGGATGTTTTTAATGTCTTTACAGTTATCTAGAAAATAGTAGTTACATAACCAAAATCAACGAGACAACAAGTAACATATAGCCCAAATTATCTGGCGACCACAAGGTTCTGCCCTTAATATTTATAATTTACTTAAAAAATCTGTTTTTTTGGTAACTTTAAAGGAACTTTTACAGATTTACAAACAGATAAAGTCAATATGGAAAATAAACTTAAACTAACCCCACTGGAAAACCTGGAAAACACCTGGAAATTGAATATCGCTTTTGCGTATGAACCCTGTTTGTATACACAAAATCGTGTGTTTATAAATTTGAGAAAAACTTTGCAAGTTGTCTCAATTCTCATCGAGCCCCCAGGTATTTGTAGGATTCTACGCTTTCAACTTGTTGGTCATTTACTTCTAATATGCCTATATTTTTTCTTTGGCTTTAACAATCTATTTTATTTTTCCACCCTTTTAGTTAATCCCAAATTAAGACCTTTTAACCGAAATTTGATTCAAAAACTCTTGCAGACGTTTATAGTCAGATCCTCTGCTCAGTTATGAAGTGTATTGTGTATTATTGTAAACAACAGAGAAGATTAACTCTGTGTTTCGGACTTCCATTGCCTATATTTTATTTATACACGACGCGACGTTTCGATCAGTACAATATCTGATCGTCTTCACCTTTCCTTATTAACCGAACCCCTTCGGACAATCGTCCATTAACTATTATTGTAGCTGTCTTGTTCCACTATAGGCCGGCAATTATGTTTAATTATTGATCATCTAAACGAACTTCTTTAAGGGTTTCTGTGAGCTCGATCAAAAACTGTCTTATAATTTACAAAACCGGCATATTCTGGCGCCGACATATCGTTAGATCCTTGTACCGATCCCTCCACGAAATTCAAACTGCGTGTCGCTCATGAAGGATTCGCATTTTTCATAAATTCTTTGCTGAATCTGCTTTAGGCAGTGTAACAAATGTTGATTTTAGCCAGTCAGATGGCATTATATGAGATAAATAAAGTTAAGCAGTTTGACAAGATTATTCAGCAAGTTTTCGTTTTTGAAGAATTTCAAAACTTCCGTATATACATCGTCTTGCCCCCCCCCCCCGCTTTTCAATTTTTAACTGAATATGTTGCGTGCTGTACGTACTCTTTGACTTTTTATTAGTGTATACTCAAACACACCACCAGCTTGTAATGTCTGACAGCATTAAATTTGGTATTACGATATTGATAAAATCAAAAATAAAGAGGCTTCTAAATAAAAAAAATGCCTTAATTTAACACAAATAACCTTATTATTACCAGACTACGTAATGCAAAGGAGGGTTTTGACTTTAGTTTCTTGTTTCTAAAATCAATGTTTTAATCTCGGATATAATTATTTAGTGATATCAAAAATCGCCATTTAAACAGCAAATAAATATATTTACAAAAACTTAAATTTTGAAAACATTCATGATCTTCTGAGAGCACCTCCAATGCGCGATGAATTGCATCGCTTAACTCTTCAGCATTTTGTGGTCTCCAGTTTCTCTGATAAATAATTTTTACAAGTCGGCCCCATATATTTTCTAGATCAGAGCTGTTGGATAGCCAAAGAAGGGTGGGTGTATTTTGGATCAAACCTAGAATTTGGTGGACGATACACTAAAATTGTGAAGACCACCCTCTCCCAGAAGTCAACCCTTGCCTGTTTTTGTTCTTCCGTTAAAGAAGGTTTTTTTTGCATCAACTCGACAGGAAATTTCAGATTTTTTAATCCTTCTGTTACAACATCGTTACATTATGTGCTTCAACGGATGTGGCAAAAGGATTTTGTCTGAGGTGGTCGATAAGCTTTTCATCTTGTATCTCAGAACTTACAGACTTTCCTCCTGATCCATGTTTTCTATTCATCAAATAATTTTGTATCCAACGCTTTTTCCATCGTACGATCGTCATTTTATCAACCCCAAAATGAGTGGCCGCTCTCCTTATAGACCAGCCGTCTTCTATAACTCGAGTGATAATTTGTGTTTTCGTAAATTTGCGGCATTTTTGATTTTGAAAATTATTGTCCAAATCAGTCCAAAACCTGTGAATGGAATACATGCACTATCAAAAAAGTAAATTTTGCGGAATAGAAAAAAACGCATGCTCATTGCTAAAGAGATTTTTTATGTAGTTACACCATTCCTTTAGAATTTAGAATTCGATCTATATTTATTTTACAAAAACATTCAAAAATCAAAAGGATAAAACGCTTTAATTTCTCTAAAAAATGTGACACCTCAATTAAAATTTTACCGGCGGGTAAAGGCAATTCCACTGTAATTATTGATAAAAATACTTATAATGAAAAAATTGAATCATTATTAAATGACACAGATACAACAAAAACAATTGAAAGAAAAATGTATTCAACTTTATATAAACATAAATTTAACGATCTAGAACGTTCAGAGCTAACCCCACATTATCGTAAACCTTCCCATTTTTACGGCTTGCCCAAAATTCATAAAACAAATATTCCTTTTAGTTTATAAAAAATTCACTTTTTAGAAAAATTATCCGGGGTCAGTTTTAATAACAATTACTTGATGGTGAGTTTTGATGTGGTAAGCCTTGTTACAAATGTACCTGTAGATAAAAGCCTTTCTATAGTAAGAAATTGATTAGAGAATGATAAAAATTTAGGCGAAAGAACTACTCTGAGCGTCAATACTATTCTGGAGCTTCTCACATTATGCATAAAAACCACATATTTTCAGTGGGAAAGTAATTTTGGAATGGCAATGGGCTCTCCACTTTCTCCTCTAATGAGTAATATTTTTATGGAAGATTTTGAAAATTATATTTTAGAAGTATTTAATTTTAAACCGGTCATTTGTATATTTTTAATATTTGGCCACACGATAAATATTTAGTCAAATCATTCCTCATCGGTTAAAAAAGCAGTAATAAAAAGTCTATACGATAGAGGTAAAATAATTTGTTCGGACAATAACACATTTTTACAAGAAAAACAAACAATAAAAGAGGTCTTACTTAAAAATTGGTATCCAAATAACTTCATCGAAAATTCTTTTAGACAAATCGAATTGCCAAGACAGCGCGAACGTAGACATAATAATGTACAACCAACAAATGTAATAATTCCTTTTAGGTCAGGTATTTCGGAAAAAATTAAACGAATCGCTAAGAACTATAATATTAGAACAATTTTTAATAATTGCAAGTTAAATAAAAGCTTGTAAAATCAAATACTTTTAGATCAATTCTAAACAAAACAAAACCATTAAATGCTGAACACTCAAAAAATATCATATATAAAATTCCTTGCGAGTGTGGTAAATTTTATATTGGAGAAACTTCAAGGCCTCTTGAAGTTAGAATAAATGACCATAAGGGGTACCTCAGAAGGGGAGATTGGAAGAGGTCTAAAATTTGCCAACATTCTTTTGAAAATGATCATAGAGTAATGTGGGGAGAAACCAGTATATTACATAAAGAACCAGACAAAATTAAACGAAAAATCGAATACAGATGATGTATACAGTTTGGCTTCCAATTTTAAAACAAGATTTTCAAAAAGGTTTTTTTTAAAATAAATTAAAAAATAGCATTGATGTTCTTAAAGTCAGTCAAAAGATAATCTTTTTACTTGATATTTTAAAATAAAAAACAAAATATTAAACTTTATTTTTGACTTCACTTTAAATTTTGTATTTTTATAATGTAATCTAAAATAAATATTAAACTCACCTAATACCTTCTTGACTACTATCGACACACCAAACTGTCAAGTTAATATTTGAAATATACATCATTCAAAGGTCAGTTGTATGACAGCAGACAGATATTTTTAAAAAAGAATCGAAAAAAATGTTGAAAAGAATAATTCCTTTGATAACGGCAGTGGAGTTTCTGCCGAAACGTCAGATAAGAACTTAGATTCTAGTTAGGATTTGCGTGTGTTTAGGCAAATTTTTTATCTTATTTAAAAATCACTGACAAACGAACAAAAAAATGTTTTCTTTAGGAATTTACGCAATGGGTTTTAACATATTTTTGAACTAATTTCCTTAACTTAGTGGCGAAAAACCCAAAAAATGTAGTTTCGACCATTCCTTTAGTTTTTCTTTGGTGTAAGGTACAGTGTCAGGCTTGGTTGTCAACAAGGTTGAAATTGAAGTTCAGTGTTCGAAGAAAATTCTCGCATGTCTCTTATTAAATAATTTGGCCGCTTCCCTCATGCATTTGATTAAAAGTGTCATGTTTAGCATCCAGATCCTCTATATTTTCACATTGTTGTGTTATCCATTCTTGTTTTTACCGAATAGCCCTCCACGAAATTGAAAATGTGTCGCTCATGAAAGAAATATTTTCAGCACATCTGACGCAATCAGTAAAAACTGCTTTGGTTATATTACAGGACACATGATGAAAATAGTGTCGCCGTCTCAGGGAAAATCGTTGATAATACCAACGTCGAATCCTCAGATTATCAAGCAGATACAAGAACGGCCGCCCAAGCAAGTGACGCAAGTGGTTACTCAGCAGTTCTTGCAGTCCGTCACGCCTCAACAGAGGCAGATGCTTTTGCAGGTTTGCCTTTTAATTTCCATGTTCCAATTTTATACTTATTTAGGTAGTTTCGTAAGAGTTCATATTTTTGAAAAACTTATATTTTTTACATAACGAAAGTTATCAGTCAGGGCGACCAGTGTCATAAATTTCATAAAAAAAGTTATTTTTTTAAAAGTTTCCGTCATCTTTTATTAATAATTTTTGCATTTTATGAATCAGCTTTACTTTTTGTACCTGTTACTTTCGATAGGCAATCGGAAAAAAGGAGATAATTTTTAAAAAATGCGCACTTTGGAAGTTTCAGATTTTTCTGGAGCACTTTAGGATTAGTGAATTTTACAGTCCTAACATGGTTTTTTGTTTGTAACCAATGATTTAAGTAGTTTTTGAGTGATGTAAGCCCTAAATCATCATCTCATACTTAACATTTAACATATTTCAGCGTGTTTGTCGCCTGCAGTTGCCTTGAGTTATCTTCTTATTGGTGTAATACAAACTGTCCATAGATATGCTTTAAAAGTGCATAGAAAGTCTATTTTAAGGTTATCACTGTAGTTTTTAATTCTTTTAAATAATTCGGACAAATAAAAACGGGTTTAAAAACTATATACATTTTTGTTTGATTTTCTTTCCATAAAAAAGTATTTCAAAAATGCATAAAACCTTAACTGGTTATTTCCCAAAGCAGCTGTTTTTGACGTATCTCCTTTCTTCTGACCAAAGACGTTTGGCTGGTGTCTGTCTGAACCTATTTAAGAGTTGCAACGAATAGAATTTTAGCTTTTTTGTTATTAAAGACCTATTAGATTTATGTAGAGGAGTCTGATAAGAAATATCAGATTGGCCTAATATAAAAAAAATAAAAAACGCAGAAATTACTAAACAAACAATCTCATTTGTGATCTCAGTATGTAAGACTTCCATATATGACATACTTTAAGAAATGTTTTTGTTAGTAAAACATATTCAGTAACAATGTAATGTAAATTATTAAAATTTTTGATTTATTATATTTAATTACAAGTAATTTTTTTTTTTTGAAGAACTTAAATTCTAAAGAAAATTAGAAACTATACAAATAAAAAATTACTTTACTCGACTCTTAATTTGTTTCAAACTTATTTATTTACTCGTCTTTTTTGCCGTGTAGAAAGTATCGAACGCCTCGGTCAAGTCGGCCATGGAGTTGCCCAACCCTGAAACGATGAAGCAAATAGAAAAATCGAAAGTGCCCGTCAGCATACAGCAACAAATTATCCAAAGTATCGCCCCGCAGCAGTTGCAGAACATGAAAAATATAACGCTGCTGAGGGCCAACAATTCCGGCCAGAGTGTCAGCCTGACGCCCGTAAGCGTAACGACCACGCAACTTGCAGAAAGTCAGCAAAGTTTGCAGAATATCGTCACGGTCGCTGTGTCTAAGCAAGGCTTCCATAACGAGGTTAGTTTTTTTTAGGCTTTTGTGAGAATTTGTCAACTGTGTCTTGAAATTTATTTAAAAATTCGCGAGCATCTCCATTTTCACGCATTTTAAATAATAGGGACAGTTAGTTATTAAAACGTATCAAAAACGTTCAAAACAAAGCCATTTTTGACAAGTTTATGTCTTGTATCGAACGTGGCCCGATTTTGTGGTGGATGCGATAGTAAAACAGCATACTGCTCTCTCTGCGTACGTCTGGACGTAGCGTTGCGACTACAGTAACTTCTTTAAGTGCTATGCTCTCTCCGAACGTTGTCTATCATCAGCACGATCGGTACCCTGTCGACTGCTTTTCGGAAAAGTGTAGTAGTACTAACACCATACCATTGTCTAAGATTTTTAAGCCATGATATCCGTCTACGACCCGGTCCTCTTCTGACTTCAATTTTGGCTTCAATTATCAAGTATTCAAGGTTTCGTTTTTTGATGGTAAATAAAACTTCAAGATCTAAAATATTCACATTAGTTACTCTGTCCATGCAAGATATCCTTAGTATTATACGATAACACCACATCTCGAATGCCTCTAACTTTTTGCACATGGCCTCAGTCAGTGTTCATGCTTCCATGCCATAATATCAGATGCTAGAAACATAATATCGAATCACACGAATTCGGAGAGTGGTATTAAGATCGCGACTACACGACACTGATTTCATTTTGATAAAAGATGATCTGGCCTGTTCAGTTCTTACTTGTTGTCCCAGTTCTCATTGAGGAAGCAACCCAAGTATTTGTATGAATTCACGCGTTCGACTTGCTGCCCATTTACTTCTAACATGCCTCTAATATTCTTTTCCTTGGATATGACCATCCATTTTGTTTTTCCAACATTTAAGTTAAGCCCGAATTGCAAACTTTTCGCAACAATTTGATTCAACAACTCTTGCAGACTTTCCAGCGTATCTGCTATTATAACAGTGTCGTCGGCATATCGTAGGTTATTGATTTTTATGCCGTTTATGGTCAGACCCTCTTCGCAGTTATGAAGTGCATTCTCTATTATTTTGTTGCTATAGATATTAAACAACAGCGGAGACAATATACAACCTTGGCGTACACCTCTTCTTATTTGGACCTCCTCGGACAGTTGGCCATCAACCTTTATTTGAGCAGACTGATTCCAGTATAGATTAGCGATTATCTTTAGATCTCGATCTCGATCTAGACCGACTTCTTTTAGCGATTCTCTGAGCTCTTCGTGTTGGACTTGATCAAACGCTTTCTTATAATCTATGAAACAGGCATATACTGGCACCGACATATCCCTAGACCGCTGAAAATTTTTTTCGATGTAGGAATTATGGGGTAATTACGGGCTAAATATCTACCGCAAAAAAAATTAGGCTCATCTCCTTATCTGATTTGTTTAAAGTTTAAAATGCGGGGTGCAGCTGCATGTGCCGCCCCACCCCGCCGAGCACCCCGCACACATTAATAATAGCAGTACCGAAACAAAAAGTACGGGCTAATGATCTGCGGCAAAAAAAAATTGGGCTCATGTCCTTATCCCATTTTTACAAGCTTTTATTGATTTTCGCCAGAGATTTTTTATAGGTTGTTGATAAGTCAAATCTTGTTAGTCAATTTTGACTAACTCCGATCAACTTGAAATGTGGTATGCGTTGAGTTCCGGTGATAATGTAATTTAAAAAAAAACTACATTAGTGAAAGGTGAACGAGGGGGTAAGGAGGAGATTTACTTATTTAAAAATCAAAACTCCTGCCGATATAATTGGTTTGGATGCATTCCCTAACAACACACAAAAAATTAGGTAAGGGCACCCAAATTTTTTGTTGCAGCACATGATTAGCCCGTAATTAGCCAGTAATTTTGACATACTTTTTTTTTGGGTACCGCTATTATTAATGGATGCGGGGTGGAAATGCACATGTAGCTGCACCCCGCATTTTAAACTTTAAAAAAATCAGATAAGGAAATGAGCCCAAAATTTTTTTGTGGTAGATAATCATCCCGTTGCAAATGCGAAATCCAAACTGCGTGTCGCCCATAAAATTCTTTTATGGATAATCTTTAGAAATATCAGTAATCAGGGATTTTACCTCTGCGATAAATCAAGTTACAAAGTTTGACCAGCGTAAAATCGGGCCTCGTTCGAAAAATGGTATAAATAAATAGTATAGTATATAATATAATAGCAAAAATGCAGAGCCTTTTGCCTTTGTTTTGAACGCGTTGGGTATAAGTATATGCATGTTAAGTATGTTAAGTAAAAGTATATATATTCGTCTGAAACCAGTCAGTGGTAGAACTGGTGGAGGAGTCCAAAAATCCAATAGTTTTCTGTTGGTAAAACTGCTTTTTTTATTTATATTTAACTCCACTATGGACATTAAGAATTTATTTCTCATTCTGTAAAATAATTTAACTTAACTATTGTACTGAAAGCTTATATAAAAACTAATCAATCTTAAAAATTGACAAACTAAAAAAACTGGGACAAGCTAAACTAATATATAAAATAAAAGACAAAGTAATAAAAACAAATGTGGGACTATAACTTAACAAAGAATATCTTAATTACAGCTTAAGAAGTAGAAATAATTACTTAAGAACTAAAAATTTATAGAAGTGTTCAGGTTTATAATGGTATTCCAGAAACTATATTTACAGGGGACGAAAAATTTGTGATAAAAAATCTTCAACTTTATCTAGGAACCAGAGACTGATATTTATTTTATTTGTTGTTAAATTTTAGAGTATTACTTTATTTTGTATTATCTGTTATAAAAACTGAAAATTTAAAGGCCTTGGTGCCAGTTCTCGTGTAACTGATTCGAGGTCTGAAATGATTATTAGAAAAAATATATATACTTTTTTAGGGCGGTTCACAAGGAGTTCAGATAAAAACCCCAGGCAACCTGACCGCAGCGCAAACTCAGCAAATCTTACAGACGATTAAGCAAAAGTACCTGCCGAACGTTAATATTTTGACTCAGCCACAGCAAGTTGTGGTCAAACCAAAAGGAACTGGCATGGTGCAAATGCAGAATAAGTCGGCCAATATGAAAACCGGCATTGTAGGTATGAAAATGTTTGTATACAGGGATGGAAAATGGTCAGTGTTTTTACTGAAAGTCGAGTGTTTTCAGGACCAGTTCGTTTTTATAAATTTTGCTCAGTAAAGTGAGTTTTCTCACCATGGTCGCGATTCTTCAGAAACGACAGAAAATCTCACCCGTCACAATTCTGGAAAGTGGCGATTTTTTACTTATTGCCTCCTTTAAAATAAAAGCACAGCGTCCTTAATACTTATCCCAATGTTGCAAGAAAAACTACGTAATTTTTTAATAAAATTTTGTTAATTTAATATTTTGAAAATATTCTGCAGGACTAGTTTTACGGCGGAGCTAAATTGCTACTACGCGTACCAACAAACATCAAAAATTGTAAAAAATTCTTATCATGTAAAAACCATGTGACTGCGACATTTCCACGGCCATCTATGGTTTTATATGATAAAAGTTTTAAAGGTTTGTTTACACACCAAAATGAGTTTAATAACATACATTTTTAAATAAAAAAAGGGTATTACACAAAAACTGCCCACAAAAATTAAAATTGACATATTTTTTATTTACTGAAACAGTATTAAGAAACTAAATTTTAATGAATGTTATCAAATAAGTCCTGACAAAAAAGCAGTTACTGTAAACTTGTGTTTAAAAATCGTCAGATTTTTGGTAAAGGTGAGATTTTCTGTCGTTTCTGAATAATCGCGACCATGATATCAGAATTTCTACATTTTCAAAAATTAAAACAATATTTAAAGATTGCATTTTTCTGTTTTTACCCTTAGAAGTTAATAGTTTGTTGTCAAGCCTGACGTGTTTTTTAAATAATTACAAGATCAATAACTTGTTGGTAAAAGGTAAAAAGACAAAAGAACTAGAAATTTGATAGTCTATCAGGAAATAAATAAAAAGAGCTCTTTTAATTTAAAATTCTTTAAAAATTTGTTATGAAAAACAAGATTTTTCTTCAAAATTTTGATATCATTTTTTTTAAATTGTTTTTATGCTCAATTACCTTATTATATTAAACAACTTTTGCTTTTTTCTTTGTGTTTTTAAAAGTTTTAACCAAAAAAAAAACAAAAATGTTGTGTGAGAAAATAAAATGTTGTTATTTATACTTTCATTAAAAACATGATTTTAGTAACTGTCTGCAAATAACTAAAACATGGCTTTTTCGGTAACCGATGCAATAAAAGCTTTTTTTTGATCACGGGTGCAAAAAAAGATTTCTATCTGTTTTTTACCCAAAATTAAAGAGAAATAGCGGAAAATATTGAAAAATCTAATTATACTCTATGGAAACCATTGTTATTTCATTTACCAGCCGCCCTGATTTATAGTGTAAAGATGGTGTGTTTCGAGAAGTGCTCTTGATTCGAGACTTTTAAAAGTATATTCCTGTTTTTCTTGGATTTTTTGATAAAGGTATTAAAAAAAAATAGTGTAAACAACTCGCGGCTAAACTGTGCTTTTTTTTACTCGCGTTTTTAAATACCTGGTTGCGCTCGTTATTTAAACCAACGCTTGTAAAAAAAGCACTATTTTAGCCACTATTTGTGAAAACTACTATTTCAATTTATATTAAAAAAATATATTTTTTTAGATGCAAATTTGAAAACAGCTTCGAGTAGTCCTGGTCCTGTGGTAGCCAAGGTATTAACGAACGCCGCTGGACAAGTTATTTCGGTAGAAAGTTTGCTGGCTCACCAGAAAACGCAAGGTAAATATAGGGTGGACCAAAAAACATATTTTTTTGACCGTCCACTACCGAAAAAGGTTTTGTCCCATTTTAAAAATTTTAACCATTTTGAAAAGTCACGAAATTGACAAAAAAGTACTTTGGGCCGCCCTTGCAATTTGTTTATGTGCGCCACTGGCAAAAACTTTAACTTTTAGTGTAGCGCTCTATTTTTTTCGAGTGTACTGAAATATCGCCTATTGAGACCGGGTAAGAAATAAGGTTATTGATTTATAAATTAAACTTTGTTTCGACTTATTCAAAAAATTAAATTAAAACAAAATACTTTTATCTTAATTATACAATTATACATACAGACCGCTTCAAGCTACTGCGAACATAGGGGAAATCAAGTCCAATTTACTCTCCGTGCCGTACGACCGAGGTGGATTCGAAGCACGCTGCAGTGTTATCTTTTGGAAATTCATTTTGTTTTTATTATTTTGTTTTATTTCTGCCTTGCTCGAGAAACAGATGGGTAAGTTCTTAATTGAAATAATACATTTTTAAAACTAAAAATGGATGTCTACAAAGTTGCCGAAAAAGTGCAGATGGTCAAATGGTCAAATCGTCATAACCCAACACACGTTCGATATTGGTCGAGGGAAAATTTGCATTTGTATTTTGACGTAAGAACACAGTATCCCCAAAAACTAAATGTTTGGGGGGGGGGGTATTATAGGGGAACACGTAATTGGGCCATTTTTTATTAACGGCAATTGCAATTTGAATGGTCCTAGATACTTGGATCTACTGCAGCAGCACATTATTCCAACTGCTAGGCAGTTGTTAGGTGTAAGATTGGGTGAAACATGGTTTCAACAAGATGGTTGTTCCGCTCACAATGTTGGCCTTGTTAGGGAATATCTTGATAATGTATTTCCTAATCGGGTTATAAGTACATGGGAACTATTTTATGGCCAGCTCGATCTCCCGATCTTGCTCCTAATGACTTCTATCTGTTTTTGAAGAAGCTTTTCAAATTATCACCCCTAACATGCTTGGAAACGTTAGAAGGGGTTTTTATAGTAGGCTCGGATATTGTCTAGCCGAGCAAGGAGGACTTTTCGAACATTTGCTTTAATTTTTTTTTGACTGGGAGAATCTTTTTGGTTTTTAGAATGTATTATTTTATTTTGAGAACTTGCTTTTATTTTATTTCTCCTTATTATTTTCATTGTAACACGTCGTCACTGATAAATCTGAGCAGTTGACAATAAAACGCTCTTATTTATCAGTGACAAAAAATAAGAAAATTACGTTATAAAAATTTGCGTATTTATTGACCAAACTCCGGTTTCATTGACTACACTCCACACAGCACCGTGGTTAGAGGCGTACTAAACATAAGCGCGAACGGCGGCGAAAGGCGATCGCAAGCCTGAGTATTGGTTGCTTCACTGATAGGCGTGCGGTGTCTCTGCATGTACGTACACTGGCAAATTAGACTTCTTCCGCCCTATGTTCGCAGTAGCTTGAAGCGGTCTGTATAGTGTTGTTGTAATTAAATTAACCACTGGGTTTGCCTTTTTACTTTATTTTATTAATCTTTTTTGTTACTTCCTGTAATAATCCTTAAGGCTTTCTGGGAAATAAACAATTATTTATGCGTTCCAGGGAACGCAGTTCAGTCAAACCAAAAAAAACATTGAATTTTTAGAAAATTTTTCGAAAATGGCAATATTCAAATAAAACAGCAAAATTTTAAAACTTTGGCTTTTTAATATTTTTAAAAACTGTCCGCCATCTTGAATTTTTATAAAAGTGATGGACCGTCAAAAAAGTCCTGTTTTTTTGGGTCCCTTTCTACCGTTCTTACTTATTCGTCTTTCTAATATTTGTAATTATCTCTTCCGGTTTTAGAATCATCTGAGCTCAAAATTTCAATTTTTTTGTTTACAACCTTGACATAGAGCTGTTTCAGATAACATCATTCTATTGAGGTGTTTATTTAGTTGACAATGGCCGGTCGGAATGCCCGTGACAAAGCGCAGGTTCTGTCTGGTCATTGACAGGATTTTTTTTGCTATAGCTGTTTTTGTAGTAATTCCCTGGCAAGGTTGCAGTTTCTCAAACCCCTTTTGAACAAGGTATCACAAAAAAACCTGGTGGCAAGTCCTTGAATACATCATTGGCCCCAATAAACCTTAAGGATTATTACAGGGAAATAACAAAAAAGATTAAAAATAAAGTAATATGTACATATCTCTTGGTTCTCAAAATATCGGGGGTGGTTAGGTTTCGAATTGTCACCATCTATATGGTTTAGTAGTCGCGGGGAAGATTTTGCACTTGAATAATAATCAATTAGCATAATTTGAAACCCTTGGTATATTTTTAAAATTCGATTTTTTTTTAGGTACGACCTTAAGGGTCCAAGGGTCCAAATCTGGTCAGCAGAATATAATCCACTTGACGGGAAATACAACAAACAAGTCAACGCCGATAACCCAGTTCGCGGTAAATAGTCAAAACAACCTTGTAGCTTTGACCAGTCAACCTAAACTGGTTATGGCAACGCATACCACCTCTATAACCTCAACAGGTAAGCCTTTTTTATTTTTTTTTTTTGGTTTTCCAGCTACTCAACTAACAATATGTAGGTACTAAAACTCTCACTTAATTAACCTTAACAGTTTTGTTAAATATAACATTAGTAAATTACATAACAACAGAAGATAGTGACAAATTTCGCATGAATATTGTGAACGAAGCGCTAGCTAGCCGAGTGAAACAACACGCGAGTTTAAAAAAGTTACTTTCTATCAAGTTGTGTACACTTGATTTAAAAAAAAAAAACGCATATATGCAGTTACAAAATTGACCTTTCTAAAACTGTATAATATATACGGACTACCAGTTAAAATGCCTAAAAAATTCAAAAGTGCGACAATTTGTCATATTGTTTAAAAAAAGTCTCTAAAACTGAAAATATTTTTTTACTTAAATTAAAGGCAACCTTATTTTTATATTAAATTTTGCATAATACTAAAAAATGTCTTAGTAAAGTCTTTATTGAACAATATTAAATTATCACTCGAGTAACGGACGAACGCTGTTCTATAAAGAGGGCGGTAACCCATTTTGAAGTTGATAAAATAACAATAATAGGATGGAAAAAATTCGACGAATATTAAACTTGGATTAGGACAAAAACAATGATAAACTTAATACAAATTATTTTAACTTAAAAAAGAACTAAAATAAATAATGCGCGATAAATAGCAACACTCTTCAACATTTCGTGGTCTCCAATTCCTTTGGTATATTATTTTAACGATTCGACCCCATATATTTTCCATTGGGTTAAGGTCAGGGCTGTTGGCTGGCCAAGGAAGTGTTTCTATATTATTATTCTGAAACCATTGACGAACAACATTAGCCGTGTGTACTGGACAGTTGTCCTGCTGATAAACGAAGTCATTGTTTTCATGTAAAGCCTGTACAGATGGCAGCATAACGTTTTCAAGGATTTCAATATATCGTTCACTATTGAATCTTCCTTCGATTCTCCAAAAAAACCCAAACCTCTAGCACTAAACCAGCTCCACATGTTTACAGAAAAATGTCCAGCTTTTTTAATTTGGTTTGTATATTCGGGTTCAAATCTAGAATTTGGTGGAAGATAAACTAAAATTCTCCTGCTGCTTGAAGATGATTGAAAATTTTTTTCGTCAGTGAAAACCATCCTCTCCCAGAAGTCATTATCACGAAGAACGTTGTTCAGTGCAAAAATCACTCTGGTATGTTTTTTTTCTTCTGTTAGAAAAGGCTTCCTTGCAGCAACTCGACAAGAGACTTTGATTTCGTTACTCTTCTATTTACTGTTGCTAAAGAACCCGGAAATAATGTTACATTAGCTACTTCAACCGACGTTGAAGAAGGATTTTGTCTGAGATGGTCAATAAGTCTCTCATCTTGCACTTCAGAACTTACTTTTGGTCGTCCTGATCCATCTTTCCTATCCGTAGAATTATTTTCAATCCAGCGCTTTTTCCATCGCATTATCGTCATTTTATCAACTCCAAAATGGGTGGTCGCTCTTCTTATAGACCACCCGTCTTCTATAACTGGAGTGATAATTTGAATTTTTGTAAATGTTGATATCTGTGGCATTTTTAAGGATGTCGCACTGAATTTTAAGCTGTCAGGCATACTAAGCTGATGGTGCCTTATAATAGTATACACTAATGGAAAGCTGAATTTTGTGGCATAGGAAAAAATGCATGTATGAGTTTTTTTTAAATCAAGTGTACGCTATTTTTCCTCAAACTCTGATGAATTGCACTAATTTTTCTAAAAATTGGTCTTTAATTTTGCACAAATCAAGTGAAACTGCTGAAAAGTACTTTGCAACACATGTGAGGAAAAATATGATGACGGTTAACTGGTAACACGTCATAGCATCAGCCCGTTTCCTACCGACAAAACACCTACCTGTCCGTTGATTGAGTGGTTTTTCAGCGAAAAAACTATGACAGACCCGTCACAAAGGTGTCTGACTCACGGTCAGAATAATTTCCCGTATCTCTTGGCGGTCATTGTATAAATTTTCACCATTCACCCGAACTATGGTTTTAAATATATTTCCATTTTTAGCATGTGAAAAAAATTAATTGGAGGTCTACCTGTAGATAAAGTTTAGCACAAACGAACACCATAAGTGTTGCAAGTTTTGAGAAACTATTTCTGAATTCTAATCCATACAATCTTTTAATTTAATTTTTCTGGAAAGACTTATTTAATTACATGCAAATAGAACATAAATAGAATACAAGAAACAAAACCCATCAAAAACACTAACTAAAATATGGAATTCACTACCTAAACAATTTCGAAATCAAAACAAAAAAGTAATAGAACAAAAATTTAAACTAGAAATCAAAGCTTACTACAAGATAGACGAAGTTTTTGAGGATGACACCAAAGATCAGCTCTTAAACTAAATACTTCGGTTTATTTGCTTCTTCTCTTTGCTTTAATATTTATTATACGTACATAATTTATCTATATGATACCAAAGACAAGCTCCTAAATTTCTATCTTTACATTTTTATTCTAACTGTTTGTACAAGCTTTGTTTTATTCTTAATTTGTGTAAGTTAACTAATGTTTGTACATGTTCCTTTGCACTCCTTTTAACAATAACTACCTATGTGATAAAAAATAAACCTGTTAAATATTTAGTAAATAAAAAATTAGGTTAGGTATTGACAAAATTATATAATAAAATAAGTTTTATATTCTTAAGTGTAGTAAGTTTATGTACTTTAAATTTATAATTAGTTACTTGTGACAAGTTCTACACCCATATGGGTAAAAATTGTATGTACAGTTGTATAGAAGAGAAGTAAGTTCTAGATTGACAGCTTTTTGATTTAAATTAACTCTGTGTTTTGGATTTCCATTGTCTATATTTTATTTATACACGACGTTTCGATCAGTACAATAATCTCTAATCGTGTTCAGATGCAAACTACAATCTATTCCTCAGGCTACGTACTTATATACTAAGGGAAATCACTCAACCGTGAAGTTTCAGAAGTTGGCTCCGCCCAAGGAGGGGCTTCCAAATATTTGGAATTTCAACACTTGGTTTACTGAAAATACCCTGATTCTGCCCAATAAAGGCAGCTTCAAAGAATTTTCGTTTCTTCCAGTATCACTCCTTGTGCAAAACCTTTGCTTCTGTCCACTTCATTCGGTGTTGTTTTGACCATGCGTGTTCGGCGATTCCTGATTTCGTTGTTTCACCTTTTTAAGTATTTGTCTGATGTTGATGCCTATGTATGATTCCCCACACTCACAAGGAACTTGGTAAATGCATTCCTTATTTTGTTTGTTCTCCGGTTTACTACATTTAAAAGCTGTTTTTGTATTAAAGTTGTTCGCTACTCTTCGAATTTTCTCTGATACTCCTTTAATTTATGGAATTGTAAGGAATGCATTTGCCTGGTTTTGGTCTTGTAATCTCTGTCCTGTTTGCTAAAAATTTAGAAATATTATCTGTTATAAGTTTAAGGCTGTAACCATTCTGCTGCAGATCCTTCTTAATGTTTCTTATTTCGATTTCCAAGTCATGAGAATTGTTACAAATTTGAACGGCTCTGTTATACAAAGTTCTTATTATGCCTCGTTTGGTTGTAGCAGAATGATTTGAACCTTGATTTAAATATTGTCCTGTGTGAGTGGGTTTACGATAGACTGTTGTTATGATGTCGCTTTCTACTCGTTTGACAAGTACATCAAGAAAAGGAATTTGACAATTTTGCTCCAACTCCATTGTGAATTTAATAGTGTGTCTTATGTTATTGACGTGGTGAAGAAATACTGAAAGTTGTTGGTCATTCCCGATTCAGACAATAAATGTATCATCAACATATCTTAGCCAGAGCTTAGGTTTATATGATGCGGTATCAACCGCGTGTGATTCGAACCACTCCATGTAAATATTGGCTACCACTGGCGAAAGCGATTAACCCATTGGCAGACCGTCATCCTGACCATAAAACCTATCTTTCACCTGAAAGTAAGAGTTATGCAACAGCACTGATTAATTTCTATTAATGATTTTGAGGTCCTATAAAATACCATTTCACCCAGTTTTTGTTTGGTTCTTCTGCGGCTGCTAGAAAAAAAGTTATCCCAGGGAACAGTTATAACCCATCGCCCTCCAAGGAACCAAGTCCATCATCGTTTGACAAAAGTTTGACGACTAAAAATGTCAAAAAAGGTTTACACCGGGGAGACAAAAACATCAAAATAGGTCGGATTTTACGAATGTTTTACAAATAACTCAAAACGGTTGTACTTTTAAAATAACTATTTTACCAAGTTATATTGGTAATCTAATTCTCCAAAATATATGCGAAAATTAACAACTCAATTTTTAATCTGGGGAATTGTTTTTAGCAACACTGTACGGGAAATCAATTTAACTATGTCGACCTGATTTTTTTGCAAAATTTTACGACATTGAATATGTTTTCCATGGCAACGCGGAGACTTTATTTATCTTTATCCACAGTGAGACACCAGAGATTTTTTAGCATCGGGTCAAAAAATTGGGGTTAGGTTACTTATTTTGACATTTCACGTTCTGCGCCGCTAAAAAAACAATAAAATACTAAAATAAAAGAAAACGCTACCCAACTACGTATTAAAGTAACTGGGTGTAATGTTTAACCGAACTTGAACTCTGATCAGCGTAAGCTGATTTGGATATTTTTTTAAAAATTCTGTTTATAACTGTTGCAAATAAATTGATTTTTATTTATTTATTTAAGGTTGCATTTACAGGTGCATTTATAATTAAATTCTAAACACTCCCGCTAGCAGATACCGACAACAAATTAACTTAAAAGCATGCAGATTTAAAAATCGGCTACTGGCGCTAGACGAAATTATCGTATTCTATTTTAAACAGGAGCGTCAACGACTAGCAAGAGTCTTTCCAACCTCTAAATGGAGCTTCACTGACCTGTTTTGTTAGTACTCAAGTAACCGTGTGTTTTTGAAACTGAAGTTCTAAAATCTATCCTTTGCACTCCAAGATTTCACTAGTACATTTGCACATAACTATGCCGCAATAATTTAAATTAAAAAAAAAATGGTTGAATCAAAATAAAAACAAAATTATGTGGGGTTATGGGCACCGAATATTTCTATGCGAATTCCTAGTAATTCCAGTGACCCAGTAAAGTTCTCTTGGTTCTTTGATAGACTCGGGGTAATGCCTGCGCAGCGATAGGCCTTTTTCAGCGGGCGACCGCACATGCGGAGTGGGTTCATATTTGTTTTAGAACAATGTTTTTGAAAACACATTTTTGAAAGATAAACATAACCTCGAATGGTTTTATGTCCAAAAACGTAAAAATACTCTTCTGTCTCACTGCGGTCCGATTTAAAGTTTGTTGACAAAACACCTGCAGTTACCATGGAATCGTATAAATTCTGCGATCTATCGGCCAACACTTGAATTGCGTGTGTCTCCCAAATTCAATGAAGTGTGATTGATTGATCGGTTTTCTTTTCCGGAGTGCACAAGCTTTTAGAAAAAAGTAAATTTACTTTTTATTTTCGCCAAAGCAAGGAAATATAAAATGGAGAAATGTAATCCAGAGGAAATTGTGAGTATTTCTCTATTTTTTTTTTGTAAATCGGTTTTGTTCTAAACCGCAATTATTTTGAGGCTTTTGGGATAGATGACAGCACTAGAGCTTTTATTTTCAAGAAAAAATAATTGAGAATTTTGAAAAATCCTTTAGATATTTTTTTTAAGCATTTAAAAATAATCAGCCCTGCAAAATTTCAGCTAATTCCGATGTTTAGTTTTACCTGTGCATTCTGGCAAAAGATTAAAAAATAAAAGAACAAGGCGTTGCCAGTTGTACTTTTTTTTACTTAAAATCTGGAGAGAAACTATAGCCTTAAGAGATATTTGCGAATATCTCAAAAACCGCTTGACTCACATTAATCAAATTTACCGAGAATGGCAGGAGTGTCATAAAATACAAAAGTTACGGTTTTTTGTTAAAAGCTATTTCAAATATCTCAAAAACTGTCTGACGACCTAAATTAAGATTTGCTTTATGCCATTGCTAATTTATTTCTGGAAAATTTTTCACATAGCAGGCATATTGAAATGTTTAATAATCCGGGAGTTAAAGTAGAAAAACTAAAAAATTAAGGACTAGTTCAGGAGTTAAACAAAAAACTAAAATGTTATTTTTTTTTCAAGATGTCGTCTTTGACAAATTTTTAAATTTTTTTTGTAAGTGCTGAATTAACTGCTAGGATTGTGTCAAGTAGAAAAATGTACCATTTATTTTTATTACCCAGGAAAACAAAAACCCATATCCGATGGTCAAATTTTGGTAAACCATTGGTATGTAGCAATTTTTTTGGCGTCAAACCTTAAATGGGCTCGCCTATTACAACGACTAGACTTTAAACGCTCGTTTTGTCCACAGCAACCACGACCAAGTCGAGGAACGCGCCGCCAAGAGCTCAGCAAGTGTCGAAGATCTCGAACAAAGTCGCGCAGCAGCTTCTGACCGCCAAAATTATAGCACCCGAACAGCAGACAGGACAGCACATTGTGCAACCTAAGTTGATGATGAAGACGCACGGGGGCGCGACTCATCCCGCAAAAGTCGTAAGTCTTGGGTGATATTTAATACTCTAACTGCCAAGACAATTTTTTTCTATCTAGGGGGGGTTGGTTGTGTGCGCCGTATTTTCAATTGAAGTCTTTGTATTAGTGCAGTTTTTTATTAAATTAGGTTGAACGCTTTCGCCATTGCGGCATCATCAGAACTAAAACTAAATGTCTATAAAACGTGTACAGGTTTTATTTACTTTTGTAGTTTTCCAAACATGTTACAGTCAACTTATGTCTAAACGGAGCAGTCCAAGACGTATACAAACACTTTAAAATCGGGACAAACACAATTAAAATTAAAATTTAATGGTAGCTGAAATCGCGTGAGTCGAGGTGGAAACGCCCACCTCTGCCGGTTTTCACCAATTTAACGCGGTGGTTTGGCTTTTAGTCTCTGTTGTCTAAATGTCTATTGGCATAAATTTCAAAAAAGAAGTTAACAAACCTCCAAATCAGTTACTTTAACCAAAAAGATTTTAAAAATCAAAAGATCTTGGGTGGAAAAAACAAAAATTCAAACTTGGATGAGCATTCCACAAGGAACACAAAGGACCAAAGCGAAAAAAGGAAATGGGGAACCCGTATCAGGTGACTTAGATAAGTAGCAGCGCGGAACGATGCCTATTTGTGAGTAATTCAAAGTTGGAAATCAAAGTATGATGGTGTTTAATGATGTTTGGGGAGGGTGACGAGTGAAACGACTGATGAGCCCTCGCTGGTTGCCCAGGGCGAAACAACGTTTAATCATTTCCTTTTTTAGCTTTGGTCCTTTGTGTGTTCCAAGTGGGATGCTTATCCAAGTTTGAATTTTCGTTTTTTTTTCCACCCCTTTTGATCTTTTGGTTTTTAGAACCTCCTTTTTTATTTTTAGAATATTATAGTGTATTCGTCATATTTCATTAGGGGTTTTTTTTTTGTCCGCAGGGTAAAACCTCGACCAAAGCAGTGAACATCCCTAGCGGAGCTCAAGCGATCAGGATGGTAAACGCTGCCAACCTTAATTTGACCACGATAGACGGCAAGCCCGTACTGTTAGCGAGTAAAGGTGGCACCATTCAAAATGTTCACGGTCAAAATGTAATACTCCAAGCTCAGCCTTCGTCTAGTAATCCCGGTATGTAGATTTTAGATAAATATTATTGGTTTTCCTGGTAGTTTTTTTTTATACTTGGATTTTCCATCCATTATAGGATCAATGCCCAGTGTTAGCTAAGACGTCTATCCAATAAACATTTAAAGTTGCACATAAAAAGGGTGTTTAGTCGTTGTCGTATCGATACAATACACTAACTGCTTGCGAATACTGCATGGGTGGTCGTGGAGATAGGTGAGGCGTAGTCGCTGTTGTACGGCGTATCCGTTTTGAGCACCCAAGTAGCATTTATCCGTCTTCCAACCTAATCTGTCATAAAGCGACGTCGTATTAGGTACAAAATAAAGTTGTTTACTAGTAAGTCAAACGACAAACGTCTTTTGTAATAAAATCCGACGTTTACATAGTCAGGTACGCATATGCGAACCTTAAACGACGTCAAAATAGGCAACGTAATTTGTACAAATAATTGCCCAGACGGATTCATGTCAGTTAACGTTTCAAAGCCGACTCTTTTAACGCCTATACCTAAATCGACCACGAAACATCGTCGGCCTTGTTACCTTAATCGACGTCGCATTTCGGGGCTCTTATTTGGATACCTAACAAAAAAATAACGAAGAAATTGCACAATTTGTTGGCTTGCTGCCAACCAAAAATCTGATGGAACTTCAGCTCGCACTTATATTTCTTCCAGTCCACTTTATCTGGAGCATTAGTGGGGTCACACTGATATTGTTTAATGTCGATTTTTTTGATGGGGAACCAACAATTGTTATCCTCCTCCCACATCTGCGGGACAGGCTCGAGCTCATTCAGTGCTTTAATAAATACAATTTTAAAATAATCCATGTTTTTAAGTAAAAAACAAGGAAAAACGGAAAATATTTTTCTTCGTTATGTTCAACTAAACTGTCATTCTTTTTTTAAGGCAGTTTTGGTTACATGGCCAACGAAGAATGGAGGCAGATACCGATACATATTACGTAGTTTAACCTTGGCTGTTTAGATTTGTATAAAATTAGGGCTGCAAATCGGTGTCCTTGTCCAAATTGGTGATAAATTGATAAAAGTACTATACCAGCCCAAATTCGGCCATTTTGGAATTGCAAGCTTGGGCAGCCATTATTGACAACAATTTTTCTCTTGTTTTTCTTGAAAAAAAAACAATAAAAGAGACTTAATAATGCCTTAAAGATGCGTTTAGTATTATTTTTGAGTGATTTATTTTTTTTCAATATTTTTTCTTTTTGCCATTTTGTGCTAATTTGGAAGGGGGGGAGTTATTCTTCGCCCCATCTTGACCAACTTTGTCAGCCCTCGCAGAAATATTTCGCTCTAGATTACTCGGTAAAGTCCCTTTTTAATAACATAACTTTTATTGTTAATGAAATAAAAAGGTGGCCATTTATTTTTTGTGAGTTATAATTCGTAAATATATATTTCACCTAAAATTTACTAAACAAGTACCACATTACGTAATCAATTAAATAATATAAAATTAGGTAAGATGGCGGACGTATTATCACGTCGTCATAGCTAAACTACTAGATACCATTGAAGCACATTTAGCGACGTCGAGCCGACCCAAATTTGTATTCCCTATTTAGGTAGGATTGAGGTCGTATGGAATAAGATTTGTAGTCCGCTTGCCAACGTCGGGTTTTTTAAGCCAACAAGTAGAGGACGTAGTTTGACGTCCAAATGCTACTTGGGCATGCGCACTGAGATAAGACAAGAAATAAACACTCTTTTTATATATAACTTTGAGTGTCTGTTACTCGGTATATTATTGAAGCATTTGTGAAGAAATAAATTATTCAGTCGATTTTAAGGTAGTGGAATTAAATCGCTATTTTATTTTAAATGACAGACGCTTGCGCTCTAAAAAAAAATATAAAAAAATGACCCGATCGTTTCTGCAGGCTTTCAGACCACAATGAATATTTGGCGTTATATTTTGGGCTATGGTAGAGCTATGATGAACCTTAAAATATTTTAGTTAAATACTTGTTAAATGATTTTTAGATGTGGTTAAATACACTTATAGTAGGACACGTTTTTTGGTAAATTTAGACTGTAAGACTGTAAAGAACTTTGATTGAAAGAAATTAATACCACCTTATGTCTCACACACTTTATGCTTTGAAAAAATACAATTTTGCTGTTTTTGCATTATGGAGGCACGATACCACTCAAGATGACAGACAGATGACATAACACAAGTTTTTGGTAAAAAATTGCCTTAGATTATTTTCATCTTTCTCTAAAATACTATTTTATAGCCTGCTGTCTCTGTTCCTTAAATATTTTTGTACTTCACTAAATTATGTTTCCATCTAGCTCTAAAATTCTGCCCCTCTCTCTAAATATTTTTAATTTTAACAGAGAAAAAATGTTTTTGGCAGTACTTTTTTTGAACGCCTAAAAAACAGTGAAAACTTGAAAAATTTGAGTGTTTTATTCTAGAAATCGAAAGTTTGGAAAGAAAACTTTAAAATGTGAGCAAAATCATGGCATCGAAATGTGAAAAACATAGTAAAAGTTGCTTAAACAAAAATGTTACCCCTTAAATTATGCTAAAATATTGTAGGCCTTAAATTACAATGGTGGCTTCACCATTAAATTACACTAAAATATTTTAAGCCTTAAATTACCATCATGGCTTTACCATTATAATGAACCTAAGCAAAAATCCAACATTTGACTTTAAACCTGCAGTTAAGTATAGGGCTATACATTGCTTCTTTGAACTTTTCTTCAACTCTTGGTCAGATGAAGTCACACAAATAGTAGTTTATAAAACCCATGAATAAAAAACGCGAGTAAAGAAACGTACAGTTTTTTTTTTAGAAACGTAACTCGCCATAACTTTTTTACTTTACAGTTTGCGTCAGGGGTTTTAAGAAAAAAAATATATCATCTTTAAAACATAGATTTTTATTTCGATAAATCGCCAACTACCATTTACCATAAAAAGTAAAATCCCTTATGTAGCCCTTTTCTGGGGGGCTATTTTTGGAAAATATTCTGACAATCTTAAATGGCAACTTTCTATTTTTACTTCATATTTGAATTTAATTAATTAAAAATTAATAATTTTACTAGTTTTCGAGATATTGGCTGTTTGAAAGTTTGAGACAATGATGTATTTGAAATTAACTCTGTGTTTCGGACTTCCATTGTCTATATTTTATTTTATTTATACACGACGTTTCGATCAGAGATTGTAGTGATCGAAACGTCGTGTATAAATAAAATAAAATATAGACAATGGAAGTCCGAAACACAGACTTAATTTCAAAGTTTATCCGTCACAAGACCCTACCAATTTTTACCAAATTTTATAAAAATCATAATTTCACTTTTCTACCACAGGATCATTAGTAATCCAAAGCTCTCCCAGCGGGAAAAATACACTTACTACCGCCCACTCTCAAGCGAATTTAAGCACTGCCAACCTAAATGTGATAAACGCCGGCGGAAATTTCGTGTTTCAGCCGCACATTAAGAACCAAGTAGCCCAGCAAGTACTGTTTACCAATAGTAACAAAGCTACGGTGAGCGGTTCCGGAGCGACGTTGGGACAGGCCTCGACGGCGCAGAGTATAGCACAAGGTACGGCTCAACGTTATCTTTAAAATCATTAGGGTCATAAGGTGGAAAATATACAAATCGCCCCCCCCCCTTGTTCCAGAAAAAAATAGAAAACAAAGATGCTGGTGGTAACCCTGAAATCTTTGGAGAAAAAGCGAGAAATTGCAGAACGTTCCTTTAAGGACATTCTAGAATCCCTCCACAGTATTTTGGGACAATTTGAAACAGACGAAAACCACGATATTAGAAATACAGAACAGTATTATAGAGTTTCCATTTATAAACAACTTTTAGACAAAATCATTTCGGACATAAAATCCAGGTTCAATAACGAGACGTATTTTTGACCGGAATATATAAATTAGGGCAAAATTAACTAAGTAATGTCGTTTCCAAATACTATAAACTGTTTGATTAATCCAAAACACCAATTCTTGAACTTTTATTGGGAGTCAGTATTTGGAAACAATATTGGTCAGAAGTAGGCAAAAGCTTAAATCAAAAAATATGTGATAACGTTTTCGAGGCAATGAACAAGTGTGGCGATATTTTTCCGTTGATAAAAAGATTCTTGGACGTTTGTCAGTAATGCTTCGTCAAAAAAAAGCTTCTCCTGCCTCAGAAGATTGAAAATATAAGTACTTAAAAACACTATGACGGAAATTCGTCTGGCGCGCTTAGCGTTGCTTCATACCAACAGACGTATTGAAATTGACATTGACCGGTTTGTCTAAAAAAACCGGAAACGAACTTTTTTTTGAGATAGGCATCTTATATTTGAGATATGCAATATAAAAGGTAATGTTTCAACTTAAAAAGCTTTTTAAACCTTTGGTTTTGGTTTTGTTTGTGGTTTGTTTATTATCTATGTTTTTATAACTGAAAAATTATACGTAGTTACTCGGATGTAAATTGCGGCGCTATTTTAACACCTTTGATATTTACTGTATTAGTTCAATTTTGCGTTAATAATGGCATTTGTAGCATCACTTTCTTAAAAACTTTCGCCTGCTGCGCTTTACAATTTTAGTTTAATTTTAAATAAAAAAAATGCATTTTTCAGTGCAATTTTCCTAAAAATTTGCGTCTGCGGCGATATCATACGTTGATATTTACGATTTTAGTTTAATTTGGCTCAAAAATTGCATTTTTAATGTAATTTTCTCAAATTTAACACAAACAACTTAAAATCTGAGTAGCCCCCTCTCCCTTAGATTTGAGGCCAAATACGCGCCTATGGTTGCTCAGTTTTGTTTGCATATATTGATATGTTCCTCATAAAAGCTATGCTTTTATTCTAGTTTTTTTTTCGCCACTGGTACACTTATCGTTATCAGTATCTGTAGGGTATTGTTGTACGTACTTAGTTAAAAAAGGCTTAAAAGCAAATTATGATATGTAATGTATTAAGAATATGCAACCAGCTTTACCCTTATAACCATACAACCTACCAATTAACCAGTAGCGCACCCAGGAATTGTCTTCGGGGGGGGGGGGGGAGTTAGGGATAAATAATAAACAAAAGTTAATTTGAAGTAAAAATTTTAGCCCCAAGACCCCCCTCCTCCCGGTGCGCCAGTGAATTAACTATCTGTAAGTCTTAACCCTAAAGATCCTTGTTGTTTGAAGGTAATAGACAATTTTTAACTTGAGAGTAAACTAGAGTTGCAATCGTCATCAGGTGAATACTAACAAAAACTGAACCATAAAAAACTAAACTTGGCTCCGCCCTTTCGCAGTTGAAATCTGTTACCTCCGAAAAGTGTGGGTTTCCAAATATTCTTGACGGTAACGCTCTGTTGAGAAAATACATTCTGGTTCCTCTGTATGAATGATTTTTCTTTAAACTTCCGCTTGAATAGATTTTCCTCCTTGACGACGGTCTTTTCCTCTTTCCATTCCATATGATGTTGATTTTCCCAGCAATGTCGAGCTATTTTTGATCCAGTTGTGTCCCCTTGTCGAGTTTTGGGTTTGTATTCTATAAGGCCAGAGAGCATATAAATCTAAATAGAGCGGACACGATATCCGACCAGCAAGTCAACGCGATTCACAGCGAGTTTTTTATTATTAGCTGAATGCGCCAGGATGAACCGGGAAATATTTATTTAAAATTAAAACTATCGACTTATCACTGGCGTAAATACTTATATTTAATGCAAGTGAGCTGGCAGAAAGTTTTTACTGTATATATTTTTCAAGTCTTTATTACTTGTAATAATTAAGTAAAAAGCAGAGAGCATATAATTTAGGTTTTCTCCGGTAAAGAATAAGTGTTTTTTTATTCATTTTTTTAAATATTTTGCTATCTAAGGTTACTTCAAATTTTAATAACCCCGTCATTTCCGAATGTTTGAAAAATACATGATTAGGAGATCAGAAGGGGTGAACACTGATGATCTCATATGATAAATTTCCTTGGATATTCCTTTAATGGTTCTGTTCTCCTAATCCAAAAGAGGCGGTTGTGACGTAACCGTGTCAATTTCCATCATGGGGGGTCTTCTCCAAAATTGTTTTTATGATTTTTTTTTTTTAATTTGACCGCCGAAGACGAAACCTTGTAAAAGAGCAATGTTTAATTTAAAATAAAAGAAAAAAACTGGCGTCGCAGATAGATGCAGTTCTTGGTATTGTGTCGATATATGGTTTAGTTTTTGTTAATTGAATTCTTAGTGTTGTCGTCGTTTTGAAGACAGTACGAAGATGGTATTGGTTGTCTATTCTCCTAATCTTTTCTGAGATTCCTTTGATGAATGGAATTATAAGAGTCGCTTTTCTTTCAGTATTTGCGTCTGTCGTCCTTTGGTGTTGGTGTGGTCTGAAGAGTTTCATTAATCGTGTAGTTGGAGAAACCGTTTCTTCGCAGATCGGATCGAATTTTTGCCTTTTCTTTATTTAAAGATTCTTCGGTATTGCAGATGTAGGTGGCGCGATCTATAAGAGATTTTGCAATGCCCTTGTTTTGTTTTCGTTTTAACGTTTTTTTTTTTTCTATCAAATTATGTATGCTATTCCAACTTCATTCCAAAGTCAATCCGACCAATTCGACAGTGACATTCATTTCACTTCCATGTTTATGTATCAGTGGAGAATTTGAAAAGAACAGTAGATCTTCTTTTGTTTGAAAGTTTGAGACAATGATGTATTTGAAATTAACTCTGTGTTTCGGACTTCCATTATCTATATTTTATTTATACACGACGCGACGTTTCGATCAGTACAATCTTTGATCGTCTTCAGGTGTAGTTTGTACTACATCTATTCCTAAGGCTAGATACTTATATATTATGGGAAATCACTCAACCGTGAAGTTTAATTCTGCCCAATAAAGTCAGCTTCAAGGAATTTTCGTTTCTTCCAGTGTCTCCTTGTGCAAAACCTTTGCTTCTGTCCACTTCATTCGTTGATGTTTTGACCATGCACGTTAGGCGATTCCTGATTTCGTTGTTTCACCTCTTTGGGTCTGATGTTCCTTAAGCCTAACAGATAGTGGTCTTTTTGTTTCGCCTATGTATGATTCACCACACTCACAAAGAACTTGATAAATGCATTCCTTACTTTGTTTGTTGTCCGGTTTTGTTTTACTAACAAGGCTTCGAATTGTATTATTAGATTTAAAAGCTGTTTTAATATTAAAGTTGTTCACTACTCTTCGAATTTTCTCCGATACTCCTTTAATGTATGGAATTGTAAGGAATGTATTCGCCTGGTTTTGGTCTTGTAATCTCCGTCTTGTTTGCTGAAATTTAGAAATAGTATCTGGTATAAGTTTAAGGCCGTAACCATTCTGCTGCAGATCCTTCTTAATGTTTCTTATTTCGATTTCCAAGTCATGAAAATTGTTACAAATTTGAACGGCTCTGATATACAAAGTTCTTATTATGCCTCGTTTGGTTGTAGCAGAATGATTTGAACCTTGATTTAAATATTGTCCTGTGTGAGTGGGTTTTCGATAGACTGTTGTTCTGATGTCGCTTTTTACTCGTTTGACAAGTACATCAAGAAAAGGAATTTGACAATTTTGCTCCAACTCCATTGTGAATTTTATAGTCGGTCTTATGTTATTTAGGTGGTGAAGAAATTCTGAAAGTTGTTGGTCATTACCGGTCCAGACAATAAAAGTATCACTAACATATCTCAGCCAGAGTTTAGGTTTATGTGTTGCGATATCAAACGCGTGTGATTCGAACCAGTCCATGTAAATATTGGCCACCACTGACGAAAGCGATGAACCCATTAGTAGACCGTCATCCTGAGCATAAAACCTATCTTTCACCTGAAAATAAGAGTTATGTAGACAACACTCGAACAACTCCATCACTCCCTCCAGCGACAGGCTGGTACGTTCATAAAGGGATTCGTCATCAACCAGTCTCTGTCTAATAATATCTGGCGATTCCCTTATCGGGACATTAGTGCATAGACTTTCGACATCAAAACTGACAAATCTATCCTCAGCTAGCTAACAATAGAAGCTACAAACCACATAGAAATTATTTTTGTACTTTTAACTTGTGCAAAATTGTAAGAAACATTATCAAAATTATAGTGTAGTGCCTATTAGCTTCACACGGCTAATTCAAAATCTCCCTTAAATTTGAAAATCAAAAGGCGCCTCCACCATGCGTCGAGTCGTGATTATTTTTTAATACAAAGTTACATTTACATCATTGGTTAGATATGGCAATGCCCTATATTTAGGTATATATCCATGTTTATAGGTCACATAGTCCTAGGAGGTCAACCGATCCGGCTGCAGTCTGCAGGTGGTACCGGTACGGCCGGTCAACGAGTCGTGCTAGCCAGTCAAGGCCAAGGGGGTCAGATAGTGGCCCAGCAGATACTGTTGCCGGCCGGTTTTCAGGGAACAGCCATCAACATCAAAGCTCTTCAAGGGGTCAAGGTGATACCCATTGCGCAGGCTCAAGGAAAAGGTAAGAAATCCTTTGAGTCTAATGCCTGATCCACAGTTTCACTTCTTCGAGCTTACTTCTATTTCCCTTTTCGTCGTTTAGAGGAAGAGGGAAATATATTTTCTATTACCATCTGACTCTTTTCGATAAAGAGAAAAATAGAAGTATTGGCTAGAAGTGAAGCTGTGGATCAGGCATAATCCCTGAAGGGGGTAACGTTTCGTATTATAGTACAGTGACAATAGGGTAGTACTTGAAAACAATGCATGGATATTTTTAATTTTTTCTAAATCTATTTTTTACTATTGGTCCTAGGTTTAAACAAAAGAAAATAGATTACTTTTTCTACATTTGACATCTCTTTTGTCAAATTTAACACCTCGTCTGTCAAGTTAGACACCTGTTGTGGCAAATATGAAAAATTTGTCAGTTATAGTTAGGTTGGCTAGAAATTTTTTGAACCAATCTAGAAGCTATTATCAAAATGGCGACACCCATGGTGTTTCCTCATCTAAGATCATTCTATTCCCTTCTGATCTCTGGTAACACCCTGTATAAGTCACTAATAACAAACCCATTTGACTTTCAGGTAACCAAACTCGTCAAGTTTTTGCCAGAGTGATGAGCCCCAGCTTGATAAAGCAAGCGACCCAGTCGAGTAGTATGGGTAAAAATCAGGATAATATTGCAATACACTCGCCAAATAGCGAATGATAGTTCTTATTATATTAGGTTAGGTTAGATGTTTGTATTATTTTAATAACTGATTGATTGATGAGACAATTAACAATTGAGCTTGAATCCTCGTCATTTAGGATCTATCAGTTGACGTCACAACCCATGCAATTGATTGAAAAAAAAGGTCTAGAATTCCCAAAATTTTCAGGTAAAATCAATAAGTTTGTGGCGGATTCATAATACTGAAACTACTTTTTTTAGGGTTTTGGCCAATAATTTAAGGACATTTTATTAAAAACCATAAAAAAATACACTTATCTGACGTCTCGGCAGAAACCGTACTGCCGTTATCAAGGAAATTTTTCTTTTTATAAGTCTGTTTTAGAAAATGAGGTTTTGCACAAGGAAAACTCAATCTGAAATTGGTATGTCACCTTTGCACACTGGTTTGTCAACTTTGCACACAATACACACAAAATGCAAAAAAAAAATCGATTTGGTTTTTATTTTCAGTTGTATTAAAATTATCGTGGAAAACTCGCTTGGGAACCTCTTTGCACACCGCAAACCTAGTTTTTTTAATATACCACATACCGAGGGGGATTTCGCTGACCATTTTTTTGTACATATGTTCGCATTGTTTGACAAAATGTAAATAATGCGAAAAAATGTGAAACAATGCAAAAAAATGCGAAAAAATGCCAAAAAATGTGAAAAAATGCATAATAATGTCAAAAAATGCAGAAAAATGCAAAAAATGCGAAAAAACGCATAATAATGCAAAAAATGGTTTTTAAAAGGTATTTTATTAATAAGTAAAATACTGTGTCAAAAAATTTTTAATGTGAAAATACATTTATCATTACTCGTTATCGTCAGAGGTAAGTTCCTCAAAATCTTCTTCTTCTAGCTCACTATCACTGATTTACTCATCTGTTTAACTTTCCGTATCAGATTTAGTTTTGCTTTTTTGTAGATTTTTGTTGTACGTCTTTGACCTTTTGATTTTTTAAATGTTCCATGCAGTGTCTTCTCAAAAATAAATAAATCAATTAATGCTTAAAAATGGCGGCTGCAATGACGAAAAAGGTACTAAAGTCAGAAACAACAGAAGAAAAGAAAAATTTTTCAATTTGTTTTTTTTGTCATACCAAAAAAAATAAAATCTTGGTAAAGAATTAAGAAACAAATTTTTTTTTATATAATACATATATAATTAATTTTCAACAAAAAACGCAAAAAAACTTTTTTTTTAATGCAATATATTTGACCTATTTTAAGTGTGGGTATCGATGAAAAAGGAAAGGAATACGTGAATTGACAAAAAAAATAAGATAAAAGGAAATATAAGAAGAAAAAAAGACAGACGCCGTAGTGAAATCAACTGCAAAAGAATCTTAGAAAGAAAGAAAATACAAACCGATAGAGAAGAATATAAAACAAGGACGACAGGTGGCATATGTCAGATTATCCTGTCAGTCCACGGAGAAGAGCTGACAAATTGTCCTAGGACATAGCCATTAACCAAAGAGAGAGAGAGAGAGAGACATAGAGAGGGTACTAAAGTCGATGGCTGACCTGTATATCGGAGGTATCGCCATGCGTTATTAATTCTATTAGTGGCTTTATTTGTTTCGCCCTTTTTTTTCTTATCCTCTTTGCTGTGCGTTCATTTCATGTCTGTTTCGTCAACTAAACATGAGTTAGAAAGAGTGAATGGCTTGTGTAAATCTAAATTTAAAACAAAGATTCGTTGGCCGGATAGCCTAAGCAGCTTTAAGCCATTACTAATAAGAATTAGAGGTTAGAATTTAATTTCACAACAACAATTTTTTAGTGCTTTTTGCGATATTTTTTTTTTGGTTTTTAACTTTATTATGAGTGACGAAAAATAGCGAAAAAGAAAACATACTTCCAAGACAGCTCGTAAACCGAATTTTCAGATATGTTACCTATTCAAAACTACAAATAATTTGGGCAATATCGGGAGAATGGTTGAAATAAGCCATAGTTTTTTTCTTAATGTCCATAAAAAAGCATTGCATCTATGCATTGCGTAGAATGACTTTTGTTTGAGGAGCTGGTGGCAGAATACGGAATTTTGGATTTTAATAGAAGTATGTTGGGAATTTGGAACCTTTGGTTGCACTAAAACAAAATTATGATTGTTTTCCACAAACTAAAACTACACTTTTTTTGTACTCGACGCGCGTTTCGCTAACAACGTTAGCATCATCAGGAGACGATAAACAATTGTTGATGATAATGCTAACGTTGTTAGCGAAACGCGCGTCGATTGCAAAAAAAGTGTAGTTTTGGTTTGTGGAAAACAATCATAATTTTGTTTTAATAGAATTGGTCACTTCTCAGGATATGATTATTCTATTACGCCCAGAATCGAGCCCCTGAAGGACAAAAAGACCAGACAAAACAAATACCGGGGCCCAATTCTTGAATCACTCGACTTTTAGTCAAAACACATTTTAGCAAAAAATTGTCGAAAAAAGAGTCGTATGCAAAATGCACAATATTTAACTAAAATAGGCCCAAAATTTCAATATTGCATTTTTGGCGGGAAAAATAGGATGTTTTTTGACGTTTAGATGTCGTTTCCGCTCGAATTTACATCGAGTTGGTAGAAGCAATCGAATACGAACGTCAAAACTTGTTTTACGGCGAAGAATGCCGCACGGATAACATGGGTTTATTATGAGGATCGTATTTCTGTGATAGGAGATATGAGCCGTGAAAGAACGAATGTCTGCTAAACACATACGAAGAATTTTTCTCATAATTTGAAAAGTACACTTAATTAAAAAAAAGCATACATGCAGTCACAAAATTGACCTTTAAAAAGGTGTATAATATATACGGACTATCAGCTAAAATGCCTAAACCTAAAAAAAAGTACGACAATATGTCATATTGTTTAAAAAAGGTCTCTAAAACTGAAAATATTTTTTTACTTAAATTAAAGGCAACCTTATTTTTATATAAAATTTTGCTTAATACTAAAAAATCAGCAAGCAAGCTTTATTGAACAATATCAAATTATCACTCGAGTAACGGACGAAGGCTGTTCTATAAAGAGGGCGGTAACCCATTTTGTAGTTGATAAAATAACAATAATACGATGGAAACAGCGCTGGATTGAAAACAATTCGACGAATAGGAAACTTGGATTAGGACAAAAACGATGGTAAACTTAATACTAATTATTTTAACTTAAAAAAGAACTAAAATAAATAATTTAGTATTTAATAGGATCACCATTTTTCTCTATTACAAGCTGCAAACGTCTGGGCATTGAAAAGGTTAAATTTTGAAAATACTGATGGTCTTCTGAGAGCTGATCCAATGCGCGATAAATAGCATCGCTTAACTCTTCAGCATTTCGTGGTCTCCAATTCCTTTGGTATATTATTTTAACGATTCGACCTCATATATTTTCCATTGGGTTAAGGTCAGGGCTGTTGGCTGGCGAAGGAAGTGTTTCTATATTATTATTCTGAAAACATTGGCGAACAACATTAGCCGTGTGTAATGGACACTTGTCCTGCTAATAAACGAAGTCATTATTTTCATGTAAAGCCTGTACAAATGGCAGCATAACGTTTTCAAGGATTTCAATATATCGTTCACTATTGAATCTTCCTTCGATTCTCCAAAAAAAGCACTAGACCAGCCCCACATGTTTACAGAAAAATGTCCAGCTTTTTTAATTTGGTTTATATATTCGGGTTCAAATCTAGAATTTGGTGGACGATAAACTAAAATTCTCCTGCTGCTTGAAGATGATTGAAAAATTTTTTCGTCAGTGAAAACCACCCTCTCACAGAAGTCATTATGACGAAGAACGTTGTTTATTGCAAAAATCACTCTGGCTAGTTTTTATTCTTCTGTTAGAAAAGGCTTCTTTGCAGCAACTCGACAAGAGACTTCTGATTTCGTTACTCTTCTATTTACTGTTGTTAAAGAACCCGGAAATAATGTTACATTAGCTGCTTCAACCGACGGACGTTGAAAAAGGATTTTGTCTGAGATGGTCAATAAGTTTCTCATCTTGCACTTCAGAACTTACTTTTGGTCGTCCTGATCCATCTTTCCTATCCGTAGAATTATTTTCAATCCAGCGCTTTTTCCATCGCATTATCGCATCGGGTGGCCGCTCTTCTTATAGACCAGCCGTCTTCTATAACTCCGAGTGATAATTTGAACTTTTGTAAATGTTGATATCTGTGGCATTTTTCCAAAATGGGTGATCGCTCTTCTTATAGACCAGCCGTCTTCTATAACTCGAGTGATAATTTGAACTTTTGTAAATGTTGATATCTGTGGCATTTTTAAGGATGTCACATTGAATTTTAAGCTGTCAGGCCTACTAAGCTGGTGGTGCCTTATAATAGTATACACTAATGGAAAGCTAAATTTTGTGGCATAGGAAAAAATGCATGTATGAGTTTTTTTTGAAATCAAGTGTACTTTGTAGATTTTTGTAATTGGGGTGTCACTTGGAAGGTACTTGAATACTGCACAGTGGTGTATCCAGAATTATATTTTAGGAAAGGTTGATTGTATGGGAGGGTTAATTTAAAAAATACATAAAAATTAAAAGTAAAAACTTATTTTAATCCGGTTTGGGAAAACGATTTTTTTCAAGTCTGATCTCGTTTAAAAGGTAATGGATTAGTCTACAGAGGCGTACTTGACATTTTTTGTTTCCGGGCTTATGAGGGTCAAAACCGCGCCAATTTGCTTTTTAAAAAAAAGTAAAATCAGAGTTACGCTTTATTTTGTCCTGTTTTCGCTGGTAGTTTTCCGCAATTTTTGCCTCATTTTAAAGTTAATCAAATACGCTACAGGTGTGTTTCTAAAATTCTATCTCAGCAAAGTCATAAATACCTGGAGAGGTCCATATAAATTAATACAAAATGTAATAATATTCATCTTATTCGAATGGATTGAAGACGTTCAGGTAAGTTTAAACTAAGTGGACTTTGACTTTGCTTTGAAAAACAATTAGGAGTAAGTCATGATGCAGTTTTGACATATCAATGTAATTGTCGTTGAAAATTGTTTTTGGTTTTAGAAAGCCACTGCAGATCGAGGAAGCAAAAAACTTTGCTTTATTAAAAATAAATATGCGTAGTATGATATTAAAAAAGCATCAGTTTATAAGTTTTGTTTTAAAATTAAATTACTCACTAAGTTTTTGTTCTTTCTGATATAAGTAATTACTAGGCTACTGTTTTTCTCTGATAAAGAATGTAAAATGATAAAATTAAAACAATCAACACGAAAATATGTAAAGAAAACCGACTAAAACAATGTTTTAAATCCGATTTTTTCCATTTTTCTGATTTATTCCCACCAAACCCAACCTACTACCAAGACTTGGCCCATACTCAGTGGCATAAATTTTGTTTCTAGGAGGGCGGGGGGGGGGGGGCTTGAATTGGTTTTCTGCATATGCCACCGCCTATAAACCCAAACCTAATACCAAAACTTGGCCCATACTCAGTGGCGTATGTAGAAATTTTGTTTCTAGGGAGGGGGCTTGAGGTTTCTGGGGGGACTTGAGTCACAACATAATTTGAGATGACAATTTATTTTTAATTTTTGGGAGTTTAATCTTTAGAATTATATTCATTAGTTCTAGGGGGCAAAAAAACACTAAACCCACTCCTGCATACGCCACTGCATATACCTTTAAAGAGTACTCACTTCATTGATTAAATGAGATAAAAAATGTTAATAAAAAAAAATAGAGTTAGTTTTTGTTTTTAACATTTTTCTTATTTATTGACTTTTTAAAGCTCATGCCCCCATCAAATTATATTCTTCCTACGCCCTTAAATTACCTTTTAAATACGACTTACCCTTAAAAAAAAAAACACCAAAAACGTTTTAGTCTCATTTACGTTTTTTTTTTAATTAACATTCCCAAATACTAAAGCCGCCCTAAATTATAATCCTGGTTACGCCTCTGTGCAGTATTTAAGTACCTTTCACATGACACACAAAGTACTTTTTAAGCTACGAAAAAAATTCTCTGTAGGTGTTTAGTAGACATACGTTCTTTCATAGCTCATATCACAGACATACAATCCTCATAGAATTTCATTTTGTTCACCTAAAGTGCAATATCTTCAACATATCAAAAAATGGTTAACTTTCACGGTAGGCCATAAACCCATGTTATCCGTGCGGGATTCTTTAATTTAATATTACAGAATTTCAGTACGAGTTGTAATGTTCAGCTAGGATTTTGGGAACATTCCCTGAATGTTCCCTCAAATCCTCTAAGCATACCAGGGATGAACAGAGAATGATCTGTGTCTGCAGTTTTGATATTCCTAGAACATCCTGGTAGAACATTCATAGAATATTTTCGCAGTATTTTCATAGCACATTTATGAGCTTGAAAAATATTTTCTCTCACAAAGCACCCTAAAAAAATAAAAAAAAAAGTTTTTAAACAGCGATAAGATTCGAACCCTCAACCTTCTGGCATCCATATAACTTTTCCAACGACTTAACCTTTTGCGCTACGGGGAGAAATTATATATTAGCGGGGTATAACCTTTTGGACATTGTTTTCTGTTAGAAGAGCACCGTGAATTATTTTTTTTTACATAAAATCAGGATCACTCCTGAACGGCTCAACGGTTTTCATAATTCTTTTTTTATGGGATAAAAATATTACCCCTCTCCCCGAATCCTCCCAAATTGTAGTGAAAGTAAGGACACTAATCCTAGAGCAAGCTCTAAAGGAAGCGAAGCGTGACATTTATTTTGACACTTGCGTTGTCATTTTTGATTTGTTTGCCTCGCTTTTGTAATCGGCGGCTCGTTATTATTGTAAATAGTTTTTTTATCAAACGATTTAATTTTATTATTTATTCCTGTTGTGTGCCAGCCTGCTAAAAATAGTCCTGCGACGGAGTTCAGCTCTTTCAAGTACCTATTAAAGGTAAGTTATAATGAGTGAAGAAGTATTTTTATTAGGAAAATCAAACAGCAATAAAAGGAGAGCTTGGCGGAGTGAGTGAGTGAGGCAAGTTTTATAACAGTACCTATTTTTGCTCCGACGATAGTGCTTAATAAAGTGGAAGTATAAAATCGATTCCTTGTGTATTTGCGTGCCTGGTGTGTGAACTTGTGTGTCCTATTTTATATCCGAAATTAGTAAAAAATTTATTACGGCGTTGTGAAAGTTGATCTTTAGTCGAGTTTGGCTATCCTTGGTAAAAAAAATCATTTTTTAAAGATATAAGTATACAGGGTGTTTCAAATTCGATGTTCACCACGAGAATCTACTAAACGGTAGGAGATACGAAAAGGTTTAAATTAGGGCAAAGTTGCGCAATTTCATGCTTTTACCCAAAGCCAAAAATAAAGCCAAAATCCGAGTAGTTCCGGAAAAAAACCGAAATTTTCAATTTTAGTTTTAATTTTTTTCCGCCTTTATTATTAGAATTTTCAAAAAATGCTTAAAAGTTTCTACAGACACTTTTAAGATCTACCAGACGAGCTATTCATTTTTAAGATTTGACATTTCAGTTTGACAGGAGCGCTGTCAAGTTCATTTTTTTTTTCTGGACACATTCTTTTTTTCTGGTTGTTTAGTTTCGGACGCAAGGCAAATATCATTTTGAAACATTATTTTAACAGGGAGCTTGTTGTTTCGGGCTTAGTGACCATCATCAGTTTAAAAAAATCCCGTTATACAAGACAACTTAAAAAGCGCTTGTAGTAGTATCTACAAAATTACAGTTATCTACAAAATTTTGGGATGGTGTCTGTCTGTCTGTCTGGGACAGGATTACTCAAAAATCGCTAAACCGATTTTTATCAAATTTGGCACAAAAATTCTTTGTCACCAGACGCAGAGCTGATTAGTTTTTGATAAAAAAATTATAACTCACGAACCGTAGCAGCTAGCGACACGCGGTTTTCACATTTAGGTAGATAATTACATTTTAAACAAAAAAAAAATAAAAATAATTGGAAAATAAAAAAAAATTGTAATTTTTTTAAAAATTTTTTGTACGGGAAATTTTTAGGCGACATTTAAACCAAAAAAAAATGGAAAATATACAAAAAAAAATTTTTGAAAAACTGGAAAAATAAAAAAAAAATTGAATTTTTTTTTTATTTTTTTAATAGGTTTAATGGATGGCAATACGTGCCTGCTGGTGCCATTTTTGAAACTACTACAAGCGCTTTTTAAGTTGTCTTGTACAACGGGATTTTTTTAACTGATGATGGTCATTAAGCCCGAAACAAAAAGCTCCCTGTTAAAATAATGTTTTAAAATTATATTTTCCTTGCTTCCGAAACAAAACGACCAGAAAAAAAAGGATGTGTCCATAAGAAAAAATGAACTTGACAGCGCTCCTGTCAAACTGAAATGTCAAGTCTTGAAAATGAGTAGCTCGTCTGGTAGATCTTAAAAAGGTGCCTGTAGAAAGTTTTAAGCATTTTTTGACAACTCTAATAATAAAGGCAGAAAAAAATAAAAACTAAAATTAAAAATATCGGTTTTCTACCGGATTTTGTAAACTTTATTTTTAGTTTTGGGTAAAGCATCAAATTGCGCAACTTTGCCCTAATTTAAATTTTTTCTACTACCGTTTAGGAGATCCCCCTGGTGAGCATCGAATTTGAAACACCCTGTATAGTTTTTAGATTATGGTAAGAATTTAAGTACTTCTTTTGGGGCAAGTATTCGCCTGTATATATGTTACCGTAAAACTCCGATTTCAGTTACAACCTGGTTTTCCTAGGAAAAACTAGTTTAGATTAGGTCAGTTGGATTAGGTCAGATTAAAATCTAATCTAAACATATATAATTTAGTCTAATCTAATCTAATATAGAGTCAACAGTTATAACTAGTTTTTACTAGGAAAAAACGGATTTTTAACGGTAACATATAGGTACTTTAATAAGAGTGCGTAGGTATAAATATAATAGTCAAAAGAAAAAAAAAACTGTTTTAATTCTTACTTGAAACACAGTAACACAAAATGTGTTATTAGTACACCATCATCATACCAACGTATGGTACGGTAGTTCATCAAAAATTTAGGTGCTATTTGGGTCCTAAAGCACCTTTATCTACAAAAAAAAGGATTTTCTGTCGGTCTGCACACATGATAAAGAAGGCATTATGTATTATGATTTTAACCAAAATTTGGTACCAAAGCGTTTTTTTGGCCACCCACATATTAAATGTTGGATAGAATGATGGGGGTTTAGGAAGAGAAAAGTGTGAAATAGTTGAAAAAATTGTAACTTTGAAATAAATATTTTTCTGTAGTTCAAATTACTAAGAGCTTTAGTTTTTGAAATATTTAAAAGAGATCTTAAAATATTTTTTTTAAAAACATAATTTTTGAAGCAAAGAAGCAGATATCAATGTACGTTTCCAGATTTTAGTTCCTGTGAATAGTACTTACCTGAAAATTTTGTTGTCCGGTTTTACAGAGAATTTACCCAACTTTTCGTATTGATAATTTATTCATAACTTTAGTAATTCTGAACGCCTGTCGTTTTACTCCTTCAAAATACAGAGAACCCGGACTAAGAGTAAAATCTGTTAGATTTATAATTTTTGCGTATATTTTTTACTTAAATAAGTCGTGCTTTCGAGAAATACTTTCTTATCGTATTTATCTTTAATTAAAATCTTTAAAATAAGAACGATAGGCCCATGACAAAAGCGAGGAAAACAAATCAAAAATGACAACTCAAACTTTCAAAGTAATGTCACGCTTCGCTTTCTTTAGAGCTTGCTCTAGGATTAGTGTCCTTAAGTGGAAAGGGATTATGTTATTTATTCTATGCAGGATAACTCCCGAACGGCTCAAATTATGAAAATTACTTTTTATTGGAAACAAATATTAGCCTACCCCAACAAGCTTTTGAGCATGATAGTAGATAGAAAAATATTATTTCCTTTCATGGCATGATTTAATGATGATGATGATGAGGAAAGAAATTGGCAGAACATTCACGGAATATCCTGCATAGAATATTCGCTGAATGTTCTATCCAGGGAACGTATTTTCAATGTGCTGTCAATATCCAAAAGAAAAAGCATTTTTCGGACTAGTAGAACGTTCAGGGAATATTCTCCATGGAATATTCGCTGAATGTACTGTCCAAATGTCCAAAAAAAGGACATTTTTTCGGACTTTCACAGAACATTCCTGGAATATCCTGCATAGAATGTTCGCTGAATGTACTAGGTAGGATATTCTGAGAATGTGCTGTTCATGTACTAACTTAAAAGTTATTCAGAGTACGTTTTTGGAACATCCTACGAATATACTGTGAATGTGCCAGAACATTCAGAGAGTCACAGCACCTTACTGGGATATCCCTGGAATATCCTGTGCTATGATAGAAGCAGATAAGAGAAAATTTACCCCTTTTTTTGTCAATTTTTTGCTAAAATGTGGTCCGTATACGACTGAAACTCGAGTGATTCAAGAATTGGGCCCCTGGAATGGGGTTCGAAAGTAGTTGATGACCCGTCTAATTAAGTTAAAAGTGCCCACGAGACTCAAAAAAGTGACGGTAAACAAAAGAGGAACAACAATCAGAGATTGAAAATGGTGCTGTCTGCTGACATATGACTGACAAAAGTCTTAATGTCAAAATTTTTAAAATGCGTTGTTTTCTTCAATATGTAATTGTTTTATTTTTGATCTTTAAATCCGATAAATGTGAAGATGACCTAGTTAGAACCAAGGTACACCATGAACCCTTCTTGCGTAAGCCACGTTATGAACCAATTAGACCAACAAAACCACAGAATGGAAGTAAAATGGTGGAACATCGAATTGTAAGAGGTTACCAGTGCTCAACTAAAACATATCGGTTTATGGTCGCCATATTAAAGGGACGGGGCGATAAACTCTCAATTCATTGCGGAGGATCCCTGGTATCCAAAAAGTTGGTGTTGTCGGCCGGCCACTGTGGTGTAGACAATTTATGGGCTGGGGTTATGATGGAAACAGAACACGAATACATAGAGCAAATTCATTCCTTTTATAACCATCCTAGATTTGACGCAGCTCAATTGGCCAATGATGTAGCTGTTATGGTCCTTCGCAAATCATTATCGGTCAGAGGTATTGCCCTAACCAAGCTGCCAAGAGATATTTCGACGCGAAAACAAGATATGTCTTCTGTATGTAAACAGGAAGCTATAGCTATGGGTTGGGGAATGACCGAAACGGGAGCAGGATCTTCTACGTTCCAATGCGTAAAGTTGCCCGTCATCAGCATGAGCCAATGCATTAAACTTCATGGCGCTGACCAATTCCCAGGTGAATCCATCAAACAAGTGTTTTGCACATTATCTACCCAGGGAAAGGATTCTTGTGGGGGTGACTCTGGCGGTCCGCTAATATGTGGCAGAATTCAAATAGGAATCGTGTCTTGGGGCACTGACGTATGTGGCGATCCTAAGGGACCTGGAGTTTGGTCAAGAACTGATTACTACTTGGGGTTTATTCAAAAAGTCATTAAAAAAGAATCCGTAAGAACAATGGGCGATAGAGATTTGAAGAAGAATTTGGCAAATATAAATTTACCGTCAATATTTTTGACAATAACAATCTCATCTTTTTTTTAAACAATTGTAAATGTTTTTTTTAATAAACTATGATATAACTTTTTTAAAGGAATTATCTCTTTAATATACATAGGCAGCCACCGGAACTTATGGTTTTTTAGTTAGTCTTTTTATAAAGCAAATTGATTCCTTTTATAACCATCCTAAATTTGACAGATTTCATTTGACCAATAATGTAGCTGTTATGATTCTTCGCAAATCATTATCGGTCAGAGGTATTGCCATAACCAAGCTGCCAAGAGATGTTTCGACGCGAAAATAAGATATGTCTTCTGTATTTAAACAGGAAGCTATAGCTATGGGTTGGGGAATGACCGAAACGGGAGCAGGATCTTCTACGTTCCAATGCGTAAGGTTGCCCGTCATCAGCAATTCCCAGGTGGAGCCACCAAACAAGTGTTTTGCACATTATCTTCCCAGGGAAAGGATTCTTGTGGGGGTGACTCTGGCGGTCCGCTAATATGTGGCAGAATTCAAATAGGAATCGTGTCTTGGGGCACTGACGTATGTGGCAATCCTAGGGGACCTGGAGTTTGGTCAAGAACTGATTACTACTTGGGGTTTATTCAAAAAGTCATTAAAAAAGAATCCGTAAGAACAATGGGCGATAGAGATTTGAAGAAGAATTTGGCAAATATAAATTTACCGTCAATATTTTTGACAATAACAATCTCATCTTTTTTTTAAACAATTGTAACTGTTTTTTTTAATAAACCATACTAATTTTTTTAAAGGAATTATCTCTTTAATAACGGCACGGCAGTGGAGTTTCGGTCGAAACGTCATCTAGTCATTTAAAGTCATAAGTCAGATTATTGGTTCTCGCATTTATTTTGTACATTGGCAGCCACCGGAATTTATGGTTTTTTAGTTAGTCTTTTTATAAAGCAAATTGATTCCTTTTACAACCATCCTAAATTTGACAGATTTCATTTGACCAATAATGTAGCTGTTATGATTCTTCGCAAACCATTATCGGTCAGAGGTATTGCCATAACCAAGCTGCCAAGAGATGTTTCGACGCGAAAATAAGATATGTCTTCTGTATGTAAACAGGAAGCTATAGCTATGGGTTGGGGAATGACCGAAACGGGAGCAGGATCTTCTACGTTCCCAGGTGAATCCATCAATCAAGTGTTTTGCACATTATCTTCCCAGGGAAAGGATTCTTGTGGGGGTGACTCTGGCGGTCCGCTAATATGTGGCAGAATTCAAATAGGAATCGTGTCTTGGGGCACTAACGTATGTGGCGATCCTGGGGGACCTGGAGTTTGGTCAAGAACTGATTACTACTTGGGGTTTATTCAAAAAGTCATTAAAAAAGAATTTATAAGTACAATGGGCGATAGAGATTTGAAGAAGAATTTGGCAAATATAAATTTACCGTCAATATTTTTGACAATAACAATCTCATGTTTTTTTAAACAATTGTAACTACTTTTTTTTTAATAAACGATAAAATAACTTTGAAAGAAATCAGTTGTTTAACAGCAGACAGTTATTTTTACAAATCTACAAAAAGTTTTTGAAGGAATGATTTATTTGGTAACGACAGTGGAGTTTCGGTCGAAACGTCATCCAGTCAACCAAAGTCTAATAAGTCAGATTATTGATTTTCGCATTTATTTTGTAAATTGGCAGCCCCTGGAATTTTTTTTTTCTTCTGTGCGTTTAATGTGTATTTTCTGTTTCTTTTGACGTACTGCTGAGTATCCCTGCTATCCAGAAAGTTGGCCAGCCATTGCGGTAAAAACAATTTGTGAGCTGGGGTAATGATGGAGACAGAAAACGAATACATTGAGCAAATTGTTTTTTTTATAACCATTCCAAGTTTGACGTAGTTAATTTGAATAATGATATAACTGTTATGATTCTTCGCAAGTCATTATCGGTTAAAGGTATTGCCATAATCAAGCTACTAAGAGATGCTTCGAAACCAAGATATGTATTTTTTATGAAGACTGACAAAAAAAGTTTTATGACGGCAGATGGATATTTTTATTTCTTTGCTAACGGCAGTAGAGTTCCTGACAAAACGTTAAATAAGTGTATTTTTTGATTATTTTAAAGCTAGTTAGGGCTAGCCATTCCTTATTTTTTGTTTAGGAACCACTGACAAATGAAGAAATGCTTTTTTAGGAATTAACGCAGTGGTTTTTAACAATTTCTTGAAAAATTTCCTACTTGGGAAAAAACCAAAAAAGTAGTTTCAGTAAAACATCAAGTTTTTTAGAGAAACCTGCCAAAACTCTAAAAAATGCACGCACTAATACAGGGTTGAAGCTGATTAGGGAAACCTGGAAAAGTGACCTGGAAAAGTCACGGAATGGATCCCAAGTAATTCAAATCAGGAAATTTTTACAGTATGGTTTTTATCGTTTATGTTTTTCTCACTCTGTTTCTCATATGCCAAAAATACAGTATTTTTTCTTTTCTTTTTCAATGTTCATTTTTATTTTTCTAGATTTTGCAAAAAATGTGAAAAATGTCAAAACTTGTAAGAAAGGAGGACGTACACGATACATGGGAAATTTCGCATCAGTGAAAGTGCTTAAAATTTTTATATGCTGTAGATATTGAAATTCCCAACAATGTTTAAATCATCTTGTAGATCTTAATGTTTTCGAAATATGATTTTTTTTGAGATATTGGGCAGTTGAAGGAATTTAATTTGACTAACCACCAAAATATTCTTTTAGGAAACTAAATAAATGGGATAAATAGAAGTTCAGCGTTGATACATAGGTAGTGAGGCTATACACAATGGCATAAATAGAACACAATAGAGACTTTTTATTTGAATCTCTTTTTGGTGACTGGCATGATTTATCATACTTTGGACTTTGGTATACGAGTTGACTCGGGATAGTTAAGCGCGCCTTAAGTAAGTGCGACCGTGGTGCCGATTCTTGAATTTTGTAGGAAAGGTTGCAAGGGACTCGTCACCTCCTGGATATCGACCAATAACGGGCTTTAAAGCTATCACGAGTTATCCGAAACCTATCCGACCACGGCCGAACTTCACCCGATTGCCGTGCGAAGGAACCTTCCTCAATTTTCATTCACCTGCCTTTGTGCAGGAGAACGGGCACTGTTGAAAAACGATAATTAGCTTTGCGTGTGCACCGTACAAGCTTAGCAGCTTCTGAGCTTTCTTATTGGCCGAAACGAAGGATATGAACGTTTCCAAGCGACCATTCTGTCGAAATTCAAGAATCGGCACCCGTGGAGCCCTAGGAGCATGGAATGTTAAAACGATTGCTAAGGTTTGTTGAGGTGAATGAGTGCGGGACGATTGAACACAAGACTATTGCTTTAAAGCGAAACTTTTACTTTGGTCGACAGGGTTAACAGATCATGGATATAGATGTAAAGCGCTTATGGATTGCCAACCGCTTATAGCCTGCCCTTATCAACATCTGGCGCGAATAGCTCTGTGAAAAAGGAGGAGGGGGGGCAAGAACGAAAAAAACTTATAAGATCTAAAGCAATTAAAACATTAATACTTTATAAATATAACCTTAGAGGCACTATGGGTAACTGTTTTATTATTACTTTTATTATTACTTGACCCGATAACATAATTGAAACCGTAGTTTTCTCGTTAACTTCGGTACATTTTTGACATAGTTTTGGCAACAAATCCGGAATTGACACTGGATCCCACCCCAACCCACTTTTTTCAATTCGTAAATTTTTGTGTTGTGCTTAAATCGCAAAAAATTTACAAAGTATTTATAGGTCCACTTTTGTTTAAAACGTAAACAGGACGTAAAGATTTAAATAAAAATTATTTTTTTAATGTTCTTATTGGAACTTCTAAAATAACCTGGATTTTTTTTTATGTTTGGTCAGGGAAAACCCGGAAAAGTCAGGAAATTCAAATATTGAAAATCAGTTTCAACCCTGTAATAGTGTAAAATGCATCAAAACAAACCACAGTTTAGACTTGATTGGTCGACAAAACTATTATGTTGGCCTGTTGTAACATTGTCCTGATTGATTTTGACAAATCTTTTTAAGCCCTTGAATTTGAATTTTCATGATGGTTTTCAGATCGTTCTTACACCCGGTTCCCACCTACGACTTTTTCGTGTGCCTGCTCACGCGTCACATGACTGTCATAACATCATGTGTGTTATGACAGTCATGTGACGCGTGAAGGAGCACACACAATCTACACTCCCCATCAACGAAATCATTTTGGATATTGTAAAAATTATGTACTAATTTAGTCCCCTTTTAAAAAATTTTCTACTTAATGAATAATGGAGTTATTGTCACTTAAAACGGGGGGGGGGGGGGTATGGCTTGGCGCTAAGGTGCACCCCCTATGCTTAGGAGGTAGATTTAATGAAAGTTAATGTTATAATTTTGTACTAACTATGTACTCTTAGAGAAGGGTACTTTTAGTTTACAAAAACCATCGGTTCCTAAGATTTTTGTTTGTTTGTAATGGCGTGTGTAGCTTGATATCAAGGTACATCGCCCTCTGCTTAGGAAAGAGATTCGACCAAAAGTGACTAAGCCAGAATTTGTACTAATTTTGCCTCCTCCTAAAAAATTGCCTACTCTCAAGATAACTTTTTGTTTTTGTTTTTATGGGGTGTGTAGTTTGATATCAAGGCCCCTTCTGCCAGGAAAGAGATTTGAAAAAAAAAAATTATGCCTTGATATCAAGCTATACACCCCACAAAATAAAAAAAAATCAAGTTATCTTGAGAGTAGGAAATTTTTTAGAAGGGGACGAAATTAATACATAATTAGTACCAAATTCTGGAATAGTCACTTTTGGTCGAATCTCTTTCCTAAGCAGAGGGCGATGTACCTTGATATCAAGCTACACACCCCATAACAAACAAACAAAAATCTTAGGAACCCATGGTTTTTGTAAATTAAAAGTACATAATTGGGGGGAGGTGCAGCTTAGCGCCAAGCCCTTTTTAAGTGCGAATAACTCCGTTATTCATTAAGCACAAAATGTTTTAAAAGGGGACCAAATTAGTACATAATTAGTACATAATTTTTACAATATCCAAATTGAGTTTCGTTGAGGGCGGGAGGGGTGTAGCTTGATTGATCCCATTAAGCAAAAGTCTAGATTTTTGATTAATTATAAAAAATGCTTCGTACAAGCATATTAAAATTGAGAGGACCTTTCTAAAAAATGTTTTTTTATAACCTTGGACTAAAAACGTTTCGAAAACTAAATTGTGCGAGGTTTTCATGAAAACTTACTAATTGTGTGCTACTTAAATGATTTAGTTTTATAAACTTTACTGGAGAACAAAAAAAATGCAACACCAGAAAGGACGAATATTTTTAAATTAATTAATTTATATATTCATGCATTAGTATGCTCGAAGTAATTGATTACACATTTCCAGGAAGATTTCTTCATGATAATCATCAAAAAATTAATAATGAGTGGCTTTTCCATGGTTATTTATGCACTTGTTTGTTCTATTGGGCAAACACTCGTCCTGTAGCTGCAACTAGAACATCTCTTACCTGGCGTATACTGTCCCGTCGATTTCTGAGAGCAAGAAGTCTGAGATGCCGTAAATCACGACCTTGTAATAATCTAGGGGTCCAGAACCCGCATGACGTCTATAAGTCTCATCATTGGGCCACCTTCTCCAAATTCTTAACACTGTTGATGGATTGGCATTAACCCTTCTTGCAATTTCCCGTAAACCAAAATCAGCCTCTTTCATGCCCACGATGCGTCCTTTCTCGAAGCAAATGATGAAATTGTTGGCGACCGCGAACTCTTGGCATTTTCATTTTTTAGGTAAACTGTAAGCAATTCAAAAAGACCAAAAACTACGAAAAAAATTATTTAAAATATTCAGAAAAGGTCTTTTATGTGTTGGTTGTTTTTAAAAATGAATAGAAAAAATCTGTGAAAAAAGGAAAGATTAGAAGACAAAAAATTTATCTAATATTTCTTTTGAGATAAATTATACACACAAATAATTTTCATTCAAATAATTATCCATATACATGGTGTTGCATTTTTTTTGTTCTCCAGTATATTTTAAATTTTGCTGACCAAAATTATGTTTTACATTTTCAATTACTGTAAAAACCGAGTACCTTATATAATCTACTTAGTTAAAATTATGATGCTGTATAAAAGTGTAGATTTTATTGTATATTGCCTTAATTAGATAATAATATAATATTTTGGTTAGTGAATAATTATTATCGTTGTACATAATTAACAATTTTACTTTTTATAGTATTATTTATGTTTACTAATGTCAGTTAACAATTAAATTTTTTACAAAAAAAAAAATTATTTGGAAAATCGACATTTATCTCAAAATCAGGGTCAGACAAAACACTCAAGCACTACAAAATTCTTTATAGTAACACCTATCAAAAGCTTTTTACACTTGAGCAAAATTTGTATTAATAAAATTAAAAACAATAAAGAGCGAGCATTCCCTCAAACAAAATAAGATTTTTTTGACAACAAATCAAATGGCACTTGTGAAGCTCCTTGTAATTTTTTTTTAAGTAATAAGTTTATTTTGGTAATTTAAAAGCATGTCAACTTGAACACAAGTCATTGCAAATTGATTGGAAATGGGACCGGAACCATAATCTTCTTGTTCTTCAAGTGCCATGCTCCTTCGAACGTTCGCTATCATCAGTGCAATCTGTACCCTGTCCCCTGCTTTTCGGAAAAGTGTCGTAGCACCAACACCATACCATCGACTAAGATTTTTAAGCCACGATATCAGTCTACGACGCGGATATCTTCTGCCTTTAATTTTGCCTTCTATTATCTATCTATAAAATATGGACAAAATACTCAACTTTTCGTTTTTTGGTTTTTGGTAGATAAAACTTCAAAATCTTTATTTATTCTAAGCAGAACATCCACATTAGTTACTTTGTCCATCCAAGATATCCTTAATATTCTATAATAACGCCACATCTCGAATGCCTCCAACTTTTTGCACATGACCTCAGTCAGTGTCCATGTTTCCATGCCATAATATAATTAATTAAGCACACGAATTCAGAGTGTGGTTTTAAAATCGTGACTACACAACACTGATTTTATTTTGATAAAAGATGATCTGGCCTGTTCAATTCTTGCACCAGGGCTTGTAAAAATATTATGTGAGTTCTTCTCTGCCCACCTCGTGTATAAACTCAACATCTGTTTCGCGCTCAATCAGTCCACCTAAAATCCAAGGGCAAGAGAAAAGAGAGAGGAAAGCTTTCATCCGACAATATTTATCATGTAATTTATTTATTCCTTACCTTAAAATGAGGTGGGGTGCAACTGCTCATACAACTGGTGCAAAATGACAAAAAAAAACAGTTTTTAATTTTGACTGGATAAGCCCTTCCATAAGTTCACCAGAGTGGTAGTGTCTACAGACTGTGAAAACCAATAAATATTAAGCATATTGTAAACTTTGTTTAAAATATATTGAATTGAGTAATATGGAGCTTCAGGCTATCTTCAGTCATTTTAAGAGCAGTGGTTATGTTAAGAAAGTGGAGGCTGAAAATAATTCAAGCAAGGCCTTTGTTAATCAAGAAAACATCTATATACCAACTACTGGAAGTGAAGGAACTTCCACAGCAACTGCTTCCACTGCCAAAAAGGAGTCTACTTATTAAGCAATTAGTTATGGATGCAGAAATATTGTGGTGCAAGGAGTCTTTAAGATTAATCCTGCTGTTGCCAATTATGTCCAAATCATCATGGCGATGGCCAGAAGTAGGTTGGGTCCTTCCTTCTGGAATATAGCCGTTGGTGAAACAGAGTCACCCTGTATCAGAAAAAAAGAAATCAGAGTAGCTCTGTCCCACATCTGGTGAAGTTCTCTGTCAAATTCCCAGCATTTTTCCATTATTTATCTAACGGTTAAAATCTGGTCTCTAACGGACCTTTTAGGTCTAAACCCGCACTGGTATTACCCAACTATCTCCTCCTTATATGGTTCAATTCTCTCTCGCAGGATACTGGAGAGGACCTTATAGCATGTATTTAGCAGAGTTATTCCACGATATATATGTATCTTCTTTTTTATGGGAACTATCACGCCTTCCTTCCATGGATCCGGTAGCATTTCGGTGTTCCAAATATTTTGTATAAGCTTATGGATGGCCCTATGCAGTTTTTCTCCACCATATTTTATACATTCGGCAGGTATCCCGTCACTACCAGAAGCTTTGTTGTTTTTAGCTTTTTTATGGCTTTAACTGTTTCTTCATATGTTGGGGCTGGTATCTCTAATTCGGGTGTGTGCTTATGGGTGTAGTATCGGTATTGACCTTTTCATTGAGTAGTTCGCAAAAGTAGTTCTTCTATGTGGTTGGGATCTCTCTTTCGTTGGTTTTGGTTATCAGTTGTCCATTGTTTGTTGAGAGGAAGTTCTCAGTTCTGGGTTGATATCCTGTTTTGTGCTTTGTTATTCTCTGAAAGTATTCTTTTATTTTGTTTTTTGTTCTGTTTCCCTCCATTTCTCTTATTATATTTAGATGGTGGTCTCTCTCTTTCCTTTATATTATCCTGCGTGCTTCAGATCTTTGTTGTTTATACTCTTCTATGTTGGACGGTGTTGTTTGGGTGTTAAAGCATTTTTTCCTGGTCATATTTCGTCTTTCCGTCGCTCTACTACAGTCGTCATCAAACTACTTCCTTCTTTGTTTTCTCTTGTTGTCGAGCACTTGATTAGCCACCCTAGTTACTGTTTCTGGGATGTTCTTCCAAAGCTCGTTTACATTGTAACCCCATTGCGGTTCTTTTATTTCTTCAGTAATTAGTTTCTGGTATATTTCCTGTGTTTGTTCTGTCTTAAGTTTTTTCGTATTCCAGCTTATGCTGGTGTTCTTTTTATTTATCTGCTTTCTACATATCGATATTATAAATACCTGCTATAAGCTTTCAAAAATTATCATAGTAATGGTCTACATTTACTTGGTATCGACGTAGACAAGCAATTTATATCCAAAAAATACCTGGAATTTTTTTAAAAATGGTCAGGGAAAACCTGGAAATCAGAATTTGGTGGGAACCCTGTTGCACGAAGTTCTCATTGAGGAGGCAACCCAAGTATTTGTGGGAATCCACGCGTTCGACGAACATTTAAGTTAGGCCCGAATTGCGAACTTTTGGCAGCAATTAGATTCAACAACTCTTGCAGGCCTTCCAGCGTGTCTGGTATTATGATAGTGTCGTCGGCATATCGTATGTTGTTGATTTTTATGCCGTTTATCGTCAAACCCTCTTCGTAGTTATGAAGTGCTTTCTCTGTTATTATTTTGTTACTATAGATATTAGACAACAGCGGAGACAATAAACAACCTCGGCGCATACCTCCTCTTTTATTTGAGCAGTCTGATTCCAGCATAGATTAGCGATTATCTTTAGATCTCGGTCATGTAGGTCAACTTCTTTTAGCGATTCTTGAGCTTTTCGTGTTGGACTCGATCAAACGCTTTTTCATAATCTATAATTCAGTGGTTCCCATAGTGTACGCCGCGGCGTCCCAGGGCCGAAGAAGCCGGGGGCGCCGCCAGGCGCTCCTGATAAGGTAGAATTTGAGTTACGTTTGGCAACGCCGGCGCCGCATCCGCTATTAATCGAGCCTCGAGCCCGAGAGAGCAGAGCAAGTTTCTAGAATTTCCAGAAGCTCGTATTCGACCTGCGCGTCGCTCGACGAGAGTTTTCGCGAGCGCTCTTTGACAGTATTTAAGTCGCCGTAGTCCGCTTTGCTAGGTTAGTTTACCGTAAGAGGAATTGTAAGCGGTTGAACTATTAGAGTAATAGAGAGTTTTAGTAGTGATACGGATCGGTTACTTCGTTTTTTCGTAAAAAATTAGTCACAAGATGGAAAGATTTTTATTAAATAAGGAAATTGATAGATCGAGACAGAGTGATCAAGCATCGACAAGTGACGGAGGAGTAAAAAGAAGGAAACAACGCAAAAACGATGATAGCTATTTAAACTTTGGTTTTACTTCAGTAGAATTAAATCATGAGGTGTGTGCTCTGTTTGAAAATTCTAGCGGTCGAAAATATGCTCCCAAGTAAGCTAAAACGACATCTCGAAACCATTCATCCTACGATGGTTGCAAAGTCACAAGAAAGTTGCAGAATATATAAAAATAAAAGAACGTGTTTACTCAACAAACTTCAGTACCTAGCAACGCACTGCTGTCCTCTTTCAAAGTGTCATATAGGGTAGCGAAGTGCAAGAAACCTCACACCATCGCAGAAGAACTTATTTTACCGGCTGCTGTCGACATGGTTAACATTATGATAGGAGAATCCGCGGGAAAACTAATTTCAAAGGTACTTTTATCTAACAACACTATTAGTCGAAGAATCCATCATATAGCTGAGGATCTTAATGATCAATTCATAGAGAAAATGAAAGGCAAGGAATTTGGTCTGCAACTTGATGAGGCTACTGACAGTAATAAAGATGCACACCTTATTTGTTACGTACGCTTCCTGGATGATAATATTATTGCTAAAATTACAGAAAGACTTAATACAAAAGGCGATACTTTTTTTGAACGGAGCTAACGTTCTTTGATAATAATCTAAAAACCACATTCTTCCAACAGTTTCAGGATTTGCAAAAGATAATAATAATTAGCGAATAGGCTAAAAACCACATATTTTTATCGGTTTTTTTGCTTTCAAAAATTACAGAAAGACGTAAGACAAAAAGCGATACTTTTTTTGAACGCAGCTAACGTTTTTTAACAATAATCTAAAAACTACATTCTTCCATCATTTTCGGGATTTGCAAAAAATAATAGTAATTGGCGAATATGCTAAAAAGCACATATTTTTATCGTTTTTTTGCTTTTAAAAAATTACGGAAAGACGTAAGATAAAAGGCGATACTTTTTTTGAGCGCAGCTAAGGATTTTTGAAAATAATCTAAAAACCAAATTCTTCCATCAGTTTCGGGATTTGCAAAAAATCTTAATAATTAGCGAATAGGCTAAAAATCACATATTTTTACCGGTTCCTAGCTTTTAAAAAATTACAGAAACACGCTCGACAAAAGGCGATAATTTTTTGAACGCAGCTAACGTTTTTCGATAATAATTTAAAAACCACATTCTTTTATCGGTTTTGGGATTTGCAAAAAATAATAATAAGCGAATAGGCTAAAAACCACATATTTTTATTGGTTTTTTGCTTTTACAAAATTACAGAAAGACGCTAGACAAAAGGCGGTATTTTTTTTCAACGCAGTTAACGTTCTTTGATAATAATCTAAAAACCACATTCTTCTATCAGTTTTGGGATTTGCAAAAAATAATAACAGTTAGCGAATAGGCTAAAAACCACATATTTTTATCGGTTTTTTGCTTTTAAAAAATTACAGAAAGACGTAAGAGAAAATGCGATACTTTTTTGAATGCAGGTAACGTTTTTTGATAATAATCTAAAAACCACATTCTTCCATCAGTTTCGGGATTTGCGAATAGGCTAAAAACCACATATTTTTATCGGTTTTTTGCTTTTAAAAAATTACAGAAAGACGTAAGACAAAAGGCGATACTTTTTTTGAACGCAGCTAACGTTTAATAATAATCTAAAAACTACATTCTTCCATCAGTGTCACGATTTGCAAAAAATAATGATAATTAGCGAATGGGCTAAAAGCTACATATTTTTATCGGTTTTTTGCTTTTAAAAAATTACAGAAAGACGCTAGACAAAGGGCGATATTTTTTTCAACGCAGCTAACGTTCATTGATAATAATCTAAAAACCACATTCTTCTATCAGTTTTGGGAGTTGAAAAAATAATAACAATTCGCGAATAGTCTAAAAATCACATATGTTTATCGGTTCTTTGCTTTTAAAAAATTACAGAGATACGCTAGACAAAAGGCAATACTTTTATTGAAACCAGCTAACGTTTTTTGATAATAATATAAAAACTACATTCTTCTATCACTTTTGGGATTTGCAAAGATTAATAATAATTAGCGAATAGGCTAAAAACCACATATAAAATTACAGAAAGACAAAAGACGATAGTTTTTTTGACCGCAGCTAACGTTTTTTGATAATAATCTAAGAACTACATTCTTTCATCAGTTTCAGGATTTGCAAAAAATAATAATAATTAGCGAATAGGCCAAAAACCACATATTTTTATCGGTTTTTTGCTTTTAAAAAATTACAGAAAGACGTAAGACAAAAGGCGATACTTTTTTTGAACGCAGCTAACGTTTTTTGATAATAATCTAAAAACTACGTTCTTCCATCAGTTTCAGGATTTGCAAAAAATAATAATAATTAGCGAATAGGCTAAAAACCACATATTTTTATCAGTTTTTTTGTTTTTAAAAAATTACAGAAACACTAGACAAAAGGCGAAAAATTTTTTCAACGCAGCTAACGTTCTTTGATAATAATCTAAAAACCACATTCTTCTATCAGTTTTGGGATTTGCAAAAAATAATAACAATTAGCAAATATTCTAAAAACCACATACGTTTATCGGTTTTTTGCTTTTAAAAAAATACAGAAAGGCGATATTTTTTTTCAACGCAGCTAACGTTCATTGATAATAATCTAAAAACCACATTCTTCTATCAGTTTTGGGATTTGCAAAAAATAAGAATAATTAGCGAATAGTCTAAAAACCACATATTTTTATCGGTTTTTTGCTTCTAAAAAATTACAGAAAGACGCTGGACAAAGGGCGATATTTTTTTTCAACGCAGCTAACGTTCATTGATAATAATCTAAAAACAACATTCTTCTATCAGTTTTGGGATTTGCAAAAAATAATAACAATTAGCGAATATTCTAAAAACCACATACGTTTATCGGTTTTTTGCTTTTAAAAAAATACAGAAAGGCGATATTTTTTTCAACGCAGCTAACGTTCATTGATAATAATCTAAAAACCACATTCTTCTATCAGTTTTGGGATTTGCAAAAAATAACAATTAGCGAATAGGCTAAAAACCACTTATTTTTATCGGTTTTTTGCTTTTAAAAAATTACAGAAACCCGCTAGACAAAAGGCGATATTTTTTTTCAACACATCTAACGTTCTTTGATAATAATCTAAAAACGACATTCTTTTATGAGTTTTGAGATTTGCAAAAAATAATAACAATTAGCGAATAGTCTAAAAACCACATATTTTTATCGGTTTTTTGCTTTTAAAATATTAGCGAATAGTCTAAAAACCACATATTTTTTATCGGTTTTTTGCTTTTAAAAAATTACAGAAAGACGCTAGACAAAAGGCGATATTTTTTTTCAACGCAGCTAACGTTCATTGATAATAATCTAAAAACCACATTCTTCTGTCAGTTTTGGGATTTGCAAAAATAATAACAATTAGCGAATAGGCTAAAAACCACATATAGTGATAGACAATACAAAAAGTCCCGTTTTTTTGGCCCACCCTATATTTTTGTGTTATGTGGCTCTCTAAATTATTCCCTATTCCCTAAATCCCTGTCTCATGTTGCACAGCCACTTAACAAAAAAAACAATTTTCATTAAATTTCCTATTTTCCAAGTGGAGAGGTTATTACCAGAGGCGCTAAAATTAATTCGCCGGAGATTTAATAATAAAAGTGGCCTATTTCATCAGTGGAACCTTAGAACATTGAACTAGTAGAAGGAGCTTTTTTTCAGACCTAGGGCAGGGTGTTTGAGTTCAACATCTTCATCCCATTGTTGTCATGTTAACCTAATACGTTTTTCCCTATTTTTAATGATATTTAAAATACCTTCAATCATTTTTAGTTCCGTTTAATTAAATGGTCTAGATATAGTAATAAACATTTATGTTTCTATAAAAAAAAACTAAAAATGTATTCAAGTAGGATGTACAACTATAAAAATAAGAAAAAGGTGCTATGGAAATCCCTATTCGCACTGAAATTAAAGACAAGCCGGCAACACAGATTTCCTGCCTTTGTTTTCCAAGAATAGCCAAATATGACGAATTCTAACCTAATATTTAGTTAATATTTTAATTTAACGTACCTGTGAAACGAAATACTGTGGTCCTCCGGCTTCTGTTTCAACTTGCATATAATAATACACTTCGGAACCATTTTTCGCCACAAACTTTTCACAAAAATATCAAAAAAACACTATTGACAAGTGCTAAAACTTTCAGTTTCAAAACAATAATGACATTCCAGGAAAAAAAGAAGATGTTTAAGGAAAACACATGTTAAATTTTCAAAAAAGTAGAAAGTTTTAAATAGGTTGTGAGTAATATATATTGTGTATATTAGCCTTTTCAACATATATCTTATAAATAAACTTAATCCAAATTTAATAAGTTTTTCGTTGCATCATTTTGTTATTAAATTTGGCAACACAGATTTCTTTCTCCCCTCTCCCCACTGTAGATGTTGCACTCAAACAACCAGTGTAACCAGACAGACCCCTTCTAGTAGTTCAATGTTCTAAGAGTGTAGCGCTAATTTTCGGCGCAATTTAAAAATAAAATTTTTACAGGATCATAATAATTTTTGACGCGTTGTTTAATTAGTTATTATTTTATAATTGACTGGTTAATTACTGTTGACGTTTAGTTTTCGGAAAATTTGTGGAACATTTCAGGGTCAATAACTTCCGATCTGGAAAGCTTAAACAAAATATTTGGCTAATATTTGGCAACTATGTTGGGAATTTGGAACCTTTGGTTGCACTAAAACAAAATTATGATTGTTTTCCACAAACCAAAACTACACTTTTTTGCACTCGACGCGCGTTTCGCTAACAATGTTAGCATCATCAGGAGACGATAAACAATGAACTAAATTAATCTACGCTCTATCTTATATACAATCCTTTAGTGGGCGGAGATAAGACTAATAATTTGTGATTGATCACGATTTTTAATCCTTTCTCCCCTCGACCAAAGAATAAAGTGTACTAAACGGGATGGGTCCTCTATCTTTATTTAAACTATTTCTGGATTTAATGATTTCCATACTTTCATATGCATTCAAAAGTCTTTTGTTTGGTACACTTTTAAATAAAGATAGAGGACCCATCCCGTTTAGTACACTTTATTCTTTGGTCGAGGGGAGAAAGGATTAAAAATCGTGATCAATCACAAATTATTAGTCTTATCTCCGCCCACTAAAGGATTGTATATAAGATAGAGCGTAGATTAATTTAGTTCATTGTTTATCGTCTCCTGATGATGCTAACATTGTTAGCGAAACGCGCGTCGAGTGCAAAAAAGTGTAGTTTTGGTTTGTGGAAAACAATCATAATTTTGTTTTTGTAATATTTGGCAAAACATTTAGAAACTATACAATGAGGCTACTGCGAACATAGGGGGAATCAACTCCAATTTACTCTTCGTGCCGTACGACCGAGGTGGGGTCGAAGCACGCTGCAGTGTTATCTTTTTGAAATTTATTTTTTTTTATTATTTTGCTTTATTTCTGTCTTGCTCGAGAAACAGATTGGTAAGTTCTTAGGTGAAATAATACATTTTTAAAACTAAAAATGAACGTCTACGAAGTTGCCGAAAAAGTGCAGATGGTCAAATGGTACTATCAAGGCAGACCATTGAGACTTATTCAAGAACTTTTTTGGAGAATTTTATAAATCGCCCAGTACCTAGTTTATCAACGATTCATATATTTGTGCAGAATTTTGAAAAGTTTGGTTGTGGAACGCCAAGAAACCATAAAAAACCCACTGTTTTGAATGACGAGCAGGAAGTAGGAGATGTGATGATTTGCGCTGCAGTGGAGAAAAATCGAAAGTTAACTAGCCACCAAATTGCCGAAGCAATTGATAGGTCTTCAGCCACTGTCTTATGTGTTCTCAAAAAGAATGGTTATCATTCTTACAAAGCGTCAAAAACGCATCAAATTTTTCCGGAGGACAACTATCGTCGTATGGAATTTTGCGAAACAATGATGGAAAGGGCTAATCGGAATGAAAACTTTCTGAGATCTATTATTTTCACAGATGAAAGCACTTTTCCATTATTGAAATGTCATAACCCAACACACGTTCGATATTGGGGGGGTATTGTAGGGAAACACGTAATGGGGCCATTTTTTATTGACGGCAATTTGAATGGTCCTAGATACTTGAATCCACTGCAGCAGCATATTATTCCAACTGCTAGGCAGTTGTTAGGTGTGAGATGTTGTGAAACATGGTTTCAACTAGATGGTTGTCCCGCTCACAATGTTGGCCTTGTTAGGGAATATCTTGATAATGTATTTCCTAATCGGGTTATAAGTACACGGGGAACTATTTTATGGCCAGCTCGATCTCCCGATCTTGCTCCTAATGACTTCTATCTGTTTTTGAAGAAGCTTTTCAAATTATCACCCCTAACATGCTTGGAAACGTTAGAAGGTGTTTTTATAATAGGCTCGGATATTGTCTAGCCGAGCAAGGAGGACTTTTCGAACATTTGCTCTAATTTTTTTTTGACTGGGAGAATCTTTTGGCTTTTAGAATGTCTTATTTTATTTTGAGAACTTGCTTTTATTTTGTTTCTCCTTATTATTTTCATTGTAACAGGTAGTTAGTGATAAATCTGAGCAATCGAAAATAAAACGCTCTAATTTATCAGTGACAAAAAACAAGAAAATTACGTTATCAAAATTTGCGTATTTATTGACCAAATTCCGGTTTCATGGACTACATTTCACATTGCACCGTGGTTAGAGGCGTACTAAACGCAAGCCGCGAACGGTGATCGCAAGCCTAAGTGTTGGTTGCTCCACTGATAGGTGTGCGGTGTCCCTGCGTGTACGTACACTGGCAAATTGGACTTTTTCCGGCCTATGATCGCAGTAGCCTGAAGCGCTCTGTATATTGGTTTTTTACCTATCCAGCCCGCATTACGATTTGGTTAAGAAGGCAAGGTATTATTAATGGGTGCACGGAGGTCAGCCGTCCCCTTGGTTCTCAAACGTTTCGAAATTTTTACCCTGTATAAAGCAAAAATAGGGGTAGGTCCCTCATTTTCCGTATCGTGCTGGCCAAAAAAAAGTTTCGGATTTTTTAACACCAACCTAAAAAATATTGAATTCACTTTTGTCTGCAAAAATAATATAGTATACCACATACCGAACAAGTGTAGAAAGTGACACATTTCATACCAGTACAGATATTTTTATGTGTAAACACACACGAGTGTTAGAAATTCATTTTGTGACAAGTTATATACGCCACTTTTGAACAAAACGGGTTGAACCTACTTTTCCGGACATGTGTGAAAAAGTACTTTGCCACACATGTGCGGAAAAATAATGTTAACAGTTGACAACTATTCCTACCTTCAACAACACATTTTTCCACACGTGCGGAAATATTTTTCCACACGTGCGGAAATATTTTTGCACACTTGTGAAATTTAATGCATTCTATAAGGAGGAAGTGTGTGAAATACATCATTTTCGTATGTAGTCGTGAGATTTTCCTACTAGCGTGCGTAAAAGTACACTTTGACGCACGCATTTGCATTGCTCGCACTCCGTGCAAGAATGGATTTACCATGTGTCTTTTCAGCGCAGCGGAAAATAATTTTTTGCGCCCGCTTTTTTTTAACGATTTTTTTGGTCCAATTCGAGTTTTTAGATATATTTTTCAACTCAAAATGTAAAGAAAATGCAAAAACACAGTTTTATGCTATTTTAATGCCTAAAAATGAAAATATAATGTTGTCTAGACTACCTGACATGTGCAAAAAGTGTATTTTCCGCCCTTGACGGCTTGCCCGAACTCCGCTCCGCTTTTCACACTTGTTAGATAAATAACTATTACCGGGGCGGAAAAGACACTTTTCGCACGTGTCAGGTACAAAATTTTTTCTACTTTCGCGAAAAAATAACTTATTTTTTTTTTAATAATTGAAAGTAATATGCGTGCGGGAGAAAAGTACTTTTCCACACATGTGCAAGAAGACCCATTTTTAGAAAAATTAGTGCAATTCAGTGTTCGTAGGAAAAATAGCGTACACAACTCGATAGAACGTTACTTTCTTACACTCGTGTGTTGTTTCACTCGGCTAGCGCCTCGTTCACAACATTCAATGCTCGTGTGAAATTTGTCTCTTTCTTCTCTTGTTACGTAATATTACATACCGCACTTATTTGCGTGCGGAAAGTAGTACTTTACCGCACTCAGTGCGGTAAAGTTAACGTTATGCCATAAAGTACTACGTTTATTTCAGAAAATTAAAATACAGATATTTATATTTCTTTTTTTGGAATTTTTGAGGCTGGTAGGTAGAATCGTGTACCTAACACATGCGTAAAGTGACTTTACCGCCCTTGCGCGTGCGTTAAAGTATCACTTTCCGCACTTGTTACGTAAATAACTATTAACCACAGAGGTCTGTGCTATTAACCTACCGATGAAGCAAAAAGATAAAGGCGACTTATTTTTTAAACTAGACATATTTGCTTCCCCTAATTCCGAAACTGAAAATACATCTCTTTAGTTTTTAATTTTAATTAATAATAGAAATAATCAGTCATCATAAATTTTTCAAGCCAAAATATTTTTTTTATACCTTCATCAAATACATGATTTTAGTAAATATCTGCAGATAACTAAAGCATGTCTTTTTTGGTTACATATCAAACTGTCAAAGATTAAAATGTCGCAACAATGAACGTCACCGAGTAAAAAGGTGTGTGTAGTGTAAAGATGTTGTGTTGCGAGAAGTGCCCTTCGTTCGAGACAACTCGCGGCTAAACTGTGCCTTTTTTACTCGCGTTTTTAAATACCTCGCTGCGCACGTTATTTAAACCAACGCTTGTAAAAAAAAGCACTATTTTAGCCACTATAGTTGTGAAAACTACTATTTTATATGTTACTCAGTTTTAAGAAAAAAACTCGGTATCTTTCAGTAAATCCCTCGTAAATAAAAACAGGTTTCCCAGGTATCTAATCGAATCCCATCCCATTATCCAAATTTTCCAGCCATCCATTTCTATCGTTCCAGATCGCGTAAAGTTCAAAAACGGGCGCACGCTTTTGCCCGTTGTTATGGAAACCGTCTCTTTCAACTCGGTTTCGGTTACTTTGTAGACGTCCCTCCTTATCTAATTCCATAGATAAAACAAAGCGAACACTTTTACAGAGTGATTTTTATTTGCTAAATGAATGGGTATCCAGAAAGTATAGGGAAATATGATCCAGGTCAGTGAGATATTCCTACTTTACTGTCTTGGAAAACGAGTTGAAAAAGGATGGAGATAGTTTATTGATGATCTGATTGATAGCAACCGGCGATTCCAGGGCGATCTTAGCCAAGCACTTGGAAGAAATGAGAATCAGTCAAGTTTCAGCATTCCTAAAGATTGGAGGTAGTTTTTAAAGGGTGAGTGGGGTGATTTTAAGGGTAAGTAAAAAAGTACAGAGTGATTTATTATAAGTTAAAATTTTTGAAAAGTAGGAAACGTGTCTATGTACGTAATTATTTAACATTTTTTAAAAAACAAAGTTAAGGTAGTTTTTTAGAACAATTAAATTTTTAGCTTTAAGGAACAATACTGTGGACTTAGCAGTGCACAGTCAGCAGTGCAAAGATTTTATGATTGGAAATAAATTTTTATAAAAAAACTTTTAAAGAACAAGCTTTTATTAAATGCACTCAAAAGTAGAAAATAATTTTTAATAGTAATAAAAGCAATGCGCGCAAATTAAAAATTTTAACTTTAGGTATCGTATATCGGTCACATCGACGATTCATCTAAGAAACAGTTGTATATTAGTCTATAACCTAAGGACATTTTCAAAGGCTTGGCAAGCACGGCAATCTCACCCGTTCTCAGCTTCTTTAGATGGAAGCATTATGTTTATCACTCGAATAGAAGAAGAATTTAGTTCTTCTTTTGTAGTTCTCTCTTTGTCACCGTAAAGTTCAAATTTTTAATTTGAGCCCATCGCTTTTTTTTATGGTATAAGAAAGATAAAAAATGACTTTTTACTTTTGAGTGCGTTTAATAAAAGTTTTTTTTTACAAAAATTTATTTTTAAATTTTTATATTTGTACCCTAAATCGTCCATTTTGAATCCGCCATATTGAAATTTTCAAATCTGATCAAAAAATGATATCCCCTTCCCGAAAAATCCATGTACGCCAATTTTGATTTAAAATAGAACAAACTAAATCTTTTCACCCTTCACTTTCCTCGTTAGAGGGAAGTGTGTACCTAGTAATACCATATTATTGTATACTCGCCTGAACTACAAACGCATACCAAATTTGAACACACACCCTTAAGGCCACAAAGATCAACAATAGGTGGCATCACTAATGCCATTTTGAGTGAGATCGTGCAGTGTTCAGAACACGGTACGAACTCCATATGTGAGGAAAAAAACTTATTAGCACTTATTAGGAAAGTAACAAATTTCCGTATTCTTATTTTTATCACTTGACATGCGTCAATTTATTGGCCGAATGTTCAATTAGACAAGTGGCCGGTGGCTATGCAGAACCGGAATTCCAATACTCCAATCGAACTCAGTGGGTTTCCCTGGGCCTACCAAATTACGTGACCTTGGCGTTTTCAGAATTCCGGCAGAATCTCGCTTATAAAGAAAAAAATCATAACTTGTTTGTTATCAGATAATAGGATTTATAAAAATCTACAACCGTATCCAAAGGATTTTTCAAAATTTGGTGTATTTTTTTCAAAAAATAAAAAAATCCAAAAATTATTGTTAGAGATTTCTGTATTATCGACAAGGCTAAAGCAAAAGCCAGGTAAGATTTTTGACTCTTATTAGCCGTGTTTATTTTATTTCGGGAATGAGAGAGTCCAGCAAAAAACTGTCTAGATACGGTTGTGAGGAATTCAAAAATAAACATTCATGCCAAATTTCAACAGATTCCGTTTTCTCGTTTCCGATATTCTGCCCGGTAAAGATTGGCCCAAAAACAGCAAAGCAGTGTTGTCAAATCTATGCCGTTTTTGTGGCCTTAATTTTTAGATTTCTACCCTTAATCGTCGTTTTGCTGGAAAATGAGTATAAAAAGGAAAATTATTGAGGTAGAATCACTACGATTATATACGTATTATATATATATATATATATATATATACATATATATATATATTATATACGATTTGGACAAAAATATGGTTTTTCTCGTCAATGCACGCATTGCCCAGCTCATCAAAAATGAATATTATTAGATCCTGTGGTTCCGTTTCCACTCATTTTCTTTCAGAAATATACTTGGAAAAAAAATCCGTTCGAAACAATTCTAACCTTTAAAACAGACCAGAGAACAAATCGAACGTGTATTTGAACTAATCTGTGACGTCATTACTTTGATCCCGGGTAATCTCCGAGCGATTTGCGAGGGGGATAATCGAAAAAGCTATAAAGTGTCAAGAACAGGGCCGTGTTATAGTATCTCATAGATGTTTTTTCAACAAACAAAGTATTATGTGGACTCCTATATATAAGTAATTAAAAAGTTTATGTCAGCAGAATAAAACTGTAATTAATCCTAATTTATTAAGAATTTTATTAGACACTTAGTAGAACATGTGATAACATTTGTTAATAGGGAATTTTTGGACAGCATACAAAATAACAAACTTTGTGGTTATCGTTATTTGACAAGCCGTCAAGAATTAAGTTATTTCGGTTTATTTTCCTGACTATTTCTATAAAGTAATGTATTCTGTGTCTTCCTTAACCTAAGATTAGTTATTAGTCTGAGTCCTTAACCAAAAAGGAACAATTCAAAGCTTTTTTTTTGCAAAATTCTTCAAATACATAAACGATTTGACGTTGATTGATAGAAGTAAATATAAACAAAATAAAGATAACGACAAAAATAATATAATTTTGGCTGTAATAAGCACACCTGGTGGTTATCAACAACGATTTTTGAAGTTATCTTTATTTTGTTTATATTTACTTCTGTCAATTTACGTCAAAGGGTTTCTGTTTTTGGCGAATTTTACAGAACCGAAGCGAAAATGCAGAATAACCCACATAACAATTAATAATAGTCATATACTTAGAGAACAAAGGATGTGATAGAAATGTTACATTTTACCATTGGGAATATTATTAACACATGCCAGCAATAAATTACGTTCTAGCTCATACATGATGGTGATATAAATGTGATAGAAACGTGACGTGAAACATGACTATAATACGACCAGAACGTTTGTTTAAAAGAATGACTGACTATAATATCCCACATAGCAAATATATATCCCTATTAAATATTGCATGGATATGATTTTGTGATTCAAAAAATGTCCAGATGGCCACGAGGTGGATATCCTAAGGTATGCAGTGGATATATAATATCCACCAAATATGCAGTAAATAACTTTTTGCTGTCTTATATGTATAATAATATTAACTGCTACATAGAGAACATATTGATTCGAGTGCCATCTACCTACAATAGATGACATTAAACTAAATTATAATTATAAATCTTGTAAATCCATAAAGGTATAAAGGTCTTTGTGATCGTAATATTTTGAGCAAACATGCCACAATCCTGACAAAAATATTCTTTTTGGGAATATTCATAAAAATAACTGGATTATCACGTTATCATGGGAATATTATTTTCTTATTACCAAAGAAATATAACTATCACAAACTCTTAAAGAATATTCAACAAAAAATAGGTCTGGAACATTACTGTCATATCCGTAATAGAATATTCCAAAAATCACTTTGAGGGAATATTCCTACAACATAAATATTCCTCCAATGTTATGTGGGAAACTGCTTTATGGGTAAGCGTAGAAATAGTTAAGAAAATAAACCGAAATAACTTTGTTCTTGACGGCTTATCAAATAACGATAACCACAAAGGGTGTTATTTTTGTATGCTGTCCAAAAACTCCCTATTGTTTTTTTTTTAACCAAAACTAGTAAAAATATATTTGTTTTTGAAAATATTAGGTAATACGTAACACTTACTACCTCACCTATAATAGAATTTATAATGTTTGTAGATTGTTATAGTTTTAAAAAAGTTACAAAATCAATGTTGATCACAGACAAACTGTCGCCCGGTTCCTATTTTGGAAAATTTTTACTAAAAATAGGCCACAGATTATCTGCTTCCTTTTATAATTTAATTCGTTAAATTTGTTTGTTACTTACCTAGTTTAAAAAATAATTTCGATTTGATTTTTTTTAAAATTATTTGCCAATTGTTAGTGTTGGCTTTTAACCAAACGATATAAAAAAGTTCGAGTCCACCCTAATATCTCCAAGAGCAAAAGAGGCAGAGAAGTAAAATTTCACATAATTAGATGGTTTACAAAAAGTATCTTTTTGGATGCTAATCATCGCGCCCATCATTAAGGAGGCGGAGCTAAGACGGCGACGATACTTTTTTAAAATGAGATACCCTGTATATTTTGGAAAATGTAAATAGAGCTTTTCTTTCTGTTTTGAAATAAAATGGGAAAATCATCTCCATAAGACCAATGAGTTAAACAAGAAAATAGATGTTTGAAAGTTTGAGACAATGATGTATTTGAAATTAACTCTGTGTTTCGGACTTCCATTGTCTATATTTTATTTATACACGACGTTTCGATCAGTACAATCTCTGATCGTCTTCAGGTGCAAACTACAATCTATTCCTAAGGCTACGTACTTATATACTATGGGAAATCCCTCAACCTTGAAGTTTAAGAAGTTGGCTCCGCCCAAGGAGGGACTTCCAAATATTTGGAATTTTAACACTTGGTTTACTGAAAACACAGCTTCAAGGAATTTAATGCTGTAACCATTCTGCTGCAGATCCTTCTTAACGGCTCTAGTATACAAAGTTCTTTTTATGCCTCGATCTTTTGATCTTCTCTTTTTTAGATTCTTTTCGGTTGATGTAACTGATTTGGAAGTTTAACTTCTTGTTTTAATTGTCTTAGGAGCATATTCCTATTGGAAAGATTAACACACCAGGACGAACCCGTATCAGGTGACTTATAATAAGTACCATGCGGAACGATGCCTATTTGTGAGTGATTCAGAGTTGGAAGTCAGAGTGTGCGATGGTTTTAAATGATGTCTGGATTGAGGGTGACTAGTGAATCCACTGAAGAGCCCACGCTGGTCACCCCGGGCGAAACATCGTTTAATTGTTTCTCCTTTCGCTTTGGTCTTTTTGTGTGTTCCTTGTGGAACACTCATCCAATTTTGAATTTTCGTTCTTTCCTCCCAAGATCTTTTGATCTTCCCTTTTTTAGATTCTTTTCGGTTGATGTAAATGATTTGGAAGTTTAACTTCTTGTTTTAATTGTGTTAGGAGCATATTCCTATTGGAAAGATTAACATGCCAGGACGAACACGTATCAGGTGACTTATAATAAGTACCATGCGGAACGATGCCTATTTGTGAGTGATTCAGAGTTGGAAGTCAGAGTGTGCGATGGTGTTAAATGATGTCTGGATTGAGGGTGACTAGTGAATCCACTGAAGAGCCCACGCTGGTCCCCCGGGGGAAACATCGTTTAATTGTTTCTCCTTTCGCTTTGGTCTTTTTGTGTGTTCCTTGTGGAACACTCATCCAATTTTAAATTTTTGTTCTTTCCTCCCAAGATCTTTAGATCTTCTCTTTTTTTTCATGCCTCGTTTGGTTGTAGCAGAAGGATTTGAAACTTGATTTAAATATTGTCCTGTGTGAGTGGGTTTACGATAGACTGTTGTTCTGATGTCGCTTTCTACTCGTTTGACAAGTACATCAAGAAAAGGAATTTGACAATTTTGCTTCAACTCCATTGTGAATTTAATGGTGGGTCTTATGTTATGTAGGTGGTGAAGAAATTCTGAAAGTTGTTGTCATTCCCGGTCCAGACAATAAAATTATCATCAACATATCTTAGCCAGAGCTTAGGTTTATATGTTACGGTATCAACCGCGTGTGATTCGAACCACTCCATGTTAATATTGGCCAACACTGGCGAAAGCGATGAACCCATTGGAAGACCGTCATTCTGAGCATAAAACCCATCTTTCACCTGAAAATAAGAGTTATGTAGACACTCCAACAACTCCATCACTCCCTAAGCGGCAGCCTTGTACGTTCACGAAGGGATTCGTCATGAACCAGTCTCTGTCTAATATTATCTAGCGATTCCTTTATCGGGACATTGGTGTATAGACTTTCGACATCAAAACTGACAAATCTATCCTCGGGTCCTAAAAGGAAAGGAATTTAGACAAATTGGTTGTTGGAGAATTTCTGGAACTTGTGATTGGGCGTAAGGTCATTGCATCTTTTTGAATTTTGGAGAGTCCGTATAGATGAGGAGGCTTATGCTATAATGTGGTGTAAGTTGAGATCTTGTGTTGTCTGGAATATATCTGGAATACTTTTTTAAAGTTCTATAAACCTTACTTTCGATTGATTGCGTCGGGTCTTTTGAGAAAAGTTTATAGTTTCCTTTCCAAAGTACCTCTTCAACTTTCTGGTCAAAATCACTGTTTGCTTTTGCTTTTATCTGCCGGTAAGATTTTAACAGATTTGTCCTTTTGAAGATTCTTCAACGCGATTTCCTCTGACTTGCTTATGTTAGAGGTATACTTAATAGGTAACCTATAAATAATAATATATAAATAAAACCTATTAAGCATATTTCTAACATAAGCAAGTCAGAAAACCTATTAAGCATACCTCTAACATAAGCAAGTCAGAGGAAATCGCGTTGAAGAATCTTCAAAAGAACAAACTGTTAAAGAACATCAGACGAATACCCAAAGAGGTGAAACGAAGAAATCAGGAATCGCCGAACACGCATGGTCAAAACAACACCGAATGAAATGGACAGAAGCAAAGGTTTTGCACAAGGAGTCACACTGGAAGAAACGAAATTAAATTCCTTGAAGCTGCTTTTATTGGGCAGAATCAGGGTGGTTTCAGTAAACCAAATGTTGAAATTCCAAATATTTGGAAGCCCCTCCTTGGGCGGAGCCAACTTCTTAAACTTCAAGGTTGAATGATTTCCCATAGTTTATAAGTACGTTGCCTTAGGAATAGATTGTAGTTTGCACCTGACACCTGAAGACGATCAGAGATTGTGCTGATTGAAACGTCGTGTATAAATAAAATATAGACAAGGGAAGTCCGAAACACAGAGTTAATTTCAAGAAAATAAGTATTCGGTGATTCTTTGTCTAAGTCATTGCTCTTATTTAAAAGTTTTTGTCATTTCATTTAAAAACCGTTAGAGAAAAAGGTAATATATTAGGTATTTTTGGCAAAAATATCTAATATATTACCTTTTTTTTTGGAAACATGATGAAAAGCTGTATTCAAATTTTAGAATATATACATCTCATTTAGAAAAAGTATTGTCTTAATGAATGGCGGCACAGTTAGCATCCAAAAAGATACTTTTTTGTAAACCATCTAATTATGTGAAATTTTACTTCTCTGTCTCGTTTGGTTTCTGTAGATATTAGGGTGGACTCGGATTTTTAGGGCACCCTGTTTACGAAAAATCTAATGTTTAAATTTTCAAATCGCGGTAGCTACTAAACCGATTTTGATAAGTTTCACTTGGATTTCCGAGCAGTACATAGACGTTTTCATCAAAATCGGTTCACGGAAACAAAAGTTATGGCCATTTAATTGATATTAAATGTTTACAGAAATGAACAAAATATTATCAATTAATTTTTTTAGGCCGTCCATAGGGTATACACTACAACACAAAATATTTTTGGTCAATTTAGTTAGCTATAGTGTTTTAATAAAAATGGCATTGGAATACTGTCGGATAAATGAGAGCTTCATTCCAGATGTGATTGACCACCTAAGGTAAGAAGCTTATTTTATTTTTACTCATCCATACCAGTATATATGAAGGCTATTGGATTCGCCAAAAAAAAATTCGGCATTAGGAACTAAAATAGTATATTATACACCAAGGGACTAAAGTGTAACTTTTTATCCCGAGGCGAAAAGTTTGTTGTCTGACCGAAGGAAGGGATACAATTCGTCGAGGGATAAAAAGACGCTTTATTCCAGAGGTTTATATATTATTTTTAGCACTTCTGTATTATTTATTACAAAAAACATTACAGGAAGAAAATTAACAACAAGTAGGTAATATTTATGTACGTAATATTGGTGTAGACTTAATATTGTGTTATATTTAAGTATTAAATTGTTTTAAATTAAAAAAAAAACAAATTTGTATGTACCTTTTTACTTTAGTCCCTCAGGGACTAAAGTAGCACTTTAGTCTCTGAAACGAGGGACTAAAATAACCACTTTAGTCCCTGAAGTGAGAAAACGCATTTTAGTCCATCATTTGCGTGTTTGACACAAAAAAAGTCCGTTAACGGGAATAAAGTTTTATCCGAATTCGCCTCGTCAAAAAATGACAGCTTTCTGTTTCTGTAGGAAAAAAATTGATTAAACAATTATATTTTAAACTTCAACAGTAAGTAAAACTAAATTATTAGTTTCTAGACCACAACATTTTAAAAGTTCTATTACCAAAAGTTACAAGAGAGGTAGGTAGATGTAGATACAACCTTGTAATTCTCAGGTGACGATATGGAGAGTGGAAACAGCCCAATACTCCATTAATACATACAGTACCCTAGTCCAGAAAATTCCTTTACTTTTTTAATATACCATTTTCTATTTTTGTAGGCTCTACTATTTTTGGGGGCTTGAATTCGGGGCTCGATTCTGCAAGGGGGACGCGTATGGGCTTAATTGTTTTTTTTTATCCCTGCCAATAATCATATGCTTGACCCTCGTCGGAATTTTTTTTACGCGCGCTTATGATTTTTTTAAAAATGGTTGATAATAATAATTTATTTTAATAATCAATATTCAGAACAGGAGCTCGGAAATACCTCAAGAGAGTCCCATTCCACAAATGCAACGGTTAAATTTGAAAAATCCACTAATTCAAAATTGTGAAAATTTTCCTCAAAAAATAACAACGCAATATCTCTCGCTGGCATTTCTACAAACTTTGCAAGATTTTGATAAGACTATATTTTTTTGTAGCTGTATTCATTCCCTTTTAGGGCTGTTATTACATATGCAAAAAAATGGGGGTGGGGCTATGCTAGAGAGGTTCTTCTACACCCATGCTAGTCAAAAGTTCGTACGAAAATCGCATATTAGTCTGGAAGATGAGAAGTTTAATTAAGAAAAAATAATAATTAAGTCGTGAAACTTGGCATGCATAATACGTAGACCCTTAGAAAATTTTTGATAAATGTTGGAAACAAAAAGTTTTCTGAAATGGGCCCCTATTTCCGAAAATAACACAAAAATTTAAAATTTTCAAAAAATTACAGATTTCTGTTTCTATGGGAAAAAAATTGATTGAACAATTATATTTAAACTTCGGCAGTAAGTAAAACTAAATTATTAGTTTCTAGAGCATAACATTTTAAAAGTTCTAAATGTAGATACAACCTTGTAATTCTCAAGTGACGATATGGAGAGCGGAAATAGCCCAATACTGTACCAATACATACAGTACCCCAGTCCAAAAAATTCATTTACTTTTTTAATATACCATTTTCCATTTTTGTAGGTTCTACTATTTTTGGGGGCTTGAATTTGGGATTCTGCAAGGGGGACGCGTATGGACTTAATTGTTTTTTTTATCCCTGCCAATAATCGTATGCTTCGACATTCGATCACCTTGACGGTCTATATTTTGCTATTTTGACCCTCCTCGGAATTTTTTTTGACGCGCGCTTATGATTTTTTAAAAAATGATTGGTAATAATAATTCATTTTATTAATTAATATTCACAACAGGAGCTCGGAAATACCTCAGGAGGGTCCCGATCCATAAAATCATTAAATATTACAATTTTGACTAAATATCTCCCAATTTATGGACGCCTCTCACCATTAATCGACACCCCCCAAGTAATTTTGACATTTACCCTAATGGGCAGTATGTGCCGCCGACATCTCTGCGTCTTAGAGTAAGCATATAATAAGGCAATATTTTTAAATTTTTAAGGGTGAATTTTCCAGACGAACCCCTAAACGCTTCCGTAGGACTTTGTAAACACGGCGTCCCATGTCCTCTGTTGGAAGAACATGACGTGAAGACCATAAAAGATGGATTTAGCATAATGGCTGTTGATAAAAGCAAGCCTGCTACCAAGGTAATTATAAGTACATACCTATTTTTTTTTAAATGTAAAATTCAGTGGCACATGCATATTTTAGGGCAATTTTTCCTTCATTTTATTAAACGTACTCTTGTTTTTTTAAAAAACGCATGCATGCATTTGTCCCTATATCAAAAGCTTTGACTTTTTATTAGTGTATACTCAAACACACCACCAGCTTGTAATGTCTGATTTCAAAAATCGAGTAAAAAATAGGTCATCCCATAAGAAAAACACCAACTATTGGTATATCTTAAAAACTAAACTTTACGAATAAAATCCAGTTGAAGTTGATAAATTGAAATAGTAGTTTTCACAACTAGTGGCTAAAATAGTGCTTTTTTACAAGCGTTGGTTTAAATAACGAGCGCAGCGAGGTATTTAAAAACGCGAGTAAAAAATAGCGCAGTTTAGCCGCGAGTTGTTAACACTATTTTTTTAATACCTTTATCAAAAAATCCAAGAAAAACTGGAAAATACTTTTAAAAATCTCGAACGAAGAGCACTTTTCGCAACACGCCATCTTTACACTATAAATCAAGGCGGCTGGTAAATGAAATAACAATGGTTTCCATAGCGATGTGCCTTTTTACTCCATGTCGTTCATTGATGTGGCATTTTAATCTTTGACAGTTTGATGTTTTTAAATGATTTTTTCGTAAATACTTGGTGAAAACTGATGGAAATAGCTTAATTTTTAGGCAAGAATAATGTGATTTTTTCAATATTATTATTTTCCGCTATTTCTCTTCATTTTGGGTAAAAAACGGACAGAAATCTTTTTTGCGCCCGTGATCAAAAAAAAAGTTTTTTTGCATCGGTAACCAAAAAAGCCATGCTTTACACAGTTACTAAAATCGTGTTTTTGATGAAGGTATAAAAAAAGGGATTTTGTCAACTTTATATCTGTCTTCATAGAGAGAGACACTCCATTTTCCTTCAGATTGAATTGTACACCTGTCGATTCTGCAATTTGACAGATGGTTGTCTTTTATATGAATCCTGTTTCAGATTTTTTCATAATCAATTCATCAACTAATTCCTAGCACCGTACTGATGAGCACCACAAGTGCGAAACCCCTTTTTGAGGGAAATCTCGCTATTCATTGATTTTGTTAATTATTCAGCCTCGCTAAATCCCTTTTAAAAATAAGGTTATCATTTGAATTTTAACGGATCTGAGAATATTTAGGGAATGTCAAAGTGTATAAAGTTGTTTTTTTTTTAAAGAAATGCTGCTCCATAAAATCACCTATAAAATCTAAGTAAAGCGAAGAATAGTTTTTTTGTTCTATTTTTTCAAATACAAAAATACAAATTTTTTTCTTCTCCGTTATTAATTTTAATAGTAATGTATTTTGTCTTAGAGTTGCTATTATGTTAATAGTAAAGTAAAGTTTCAAACTTTCATTGTCCTTATTTCTTACTTTTTTCACAACGTTTCGAATGCTTATGTATCTGCAATCGTCATCAGGTGAATACTGACGACGACTGCAGATACATAAGCATTCGAAACGTTGTGAAAAAGTAAAAAATAAAGACAATGGAAGTCCGAAACTCTAATTTACTATCAAGTTCAATATGGTCTACCACCTTTGCTATTATGTGTTATTATTTGTAAACATTGTGAACAGAAAAACTTTTAAAACGTTACGGTTTTTCAAGAAATGCCCAATACACACTAATTTTGAAGTTTTGTTATATTCCACTTTGTCCTGAACTCCCTGTGCTTAAAAGTTTCTTATAAAGTTTAGCACAGGGAAAAGGATAATTATATCAGGCCAAATTAGTAAGAATGGTCTTAACTTTATGAAGGTAAAAATAAAATTACCACATTTACTTTCCCACACTAGTGAGGGAAAGTCGAAAAACTAAAGTGCCTGCATTACAGTACAGGGACGGCCCGTGGGCCTGGCAATAAGGCCTCTTCATGGGCCTGTTCTGCCATACCCCGTTTCTTACCCCTATGCCCCTATTTCCGCTGCAACTCCCTCTCCGGGTCTCCCTGTCTTCTTTACGAAGTTCAGTATGTCGGCCCATTTGAACGAGTACAGCACTTCTTCCTCTTCCTCTATCTCCACTTCAGCTACCTTGATCTGACATATGCATCGCACTCTGCTATTAAGTGCTACGCCGATTCCTCTTCGAGCCCCCAAGCGGGACACACGGGATCTCCTGCTGCTCTCATTTGCGTCAGATGTTTGTTCGGCCGATTGTGCCCAGTCAGCGTCCCTGTCAGCACTCCAATGTTCTTTGAGGTCTTGCCTAAGAGCCATTTATCTCTGCCTTGGTTGATAGCTTGGACTGTCTGCACTCTGACTCTTGCCTCCAGGACGTCTTCAGTTTATTATTCGCCCATGTGTTGAGCTCACTCTGTACCTATTTCCTTGTTATTCCCAGAAGAGGTTCCAGTCCAATGTATTGGGTTTCGGCCCCTAGTCTGGCAAGTTCGTCCGCTTTTTCGTTCTCTGGTATTCCCTCATGGCCTGGGACCCACATCAGTGTTACCCTCTTGTCTCAACAAAAATCTTTAAAAAAATCATAAATTGCAAAATTTTTCTATAACACCTTTCATTTTTACGATTTCTTTCGTTCATGACCGATAAAAATTTCATGCAATTTTATCAAAACATTTTGCCTGTGATTTGGTATACAGACAAATTAAAATAAACAGCTCAAATTACCAAAACTCCATCAATATTTACGATTTTAGTTTAATTTTAAGTATCAAATGTGTTATTTTCTCAAAAAATTTTGCCTGCGGCGCATTGGACCATGGTTTTGCCAGCAACACCCCCCCCCTCTATATTTGAGCCCAGGTCCGCACTTGTAAGGAACTGTTTCCTTGTATTAATTGTGGTCACATTTTTACTTCAATTTTTTTATAATTTATTCCAATTCCTGAGTGCGCCACTGTTGAAACTGAAATTAAAAATATTAAATAAAATGTTAGTTTCACATATCATCATTTCAAACTTTCCCTACCAAAGAGAAATAAGTATTTTTGTAAAACCCGGGTAAAAGCTGGATCGGAGCCGCGTAAGCTGTTTTTCCAGCTTCAGTAGCTGAATGCAAAGTCCGTTAAGAGGATTTTCCTCATTATTTTAGCTGTTCATACAACGTTATTTTAAAAGGGTCGTGAGACTTATTTAGTATTTATTCGAGATATATTTCTTTTAACATAAATAGTAAGCAGTTTTTAGATCTAAAATAGTGCTTTTTTGGCAAGCATGATTAGTAACGAGTGATTTAGGAACGCGAGTAATGGTAAAGCCATGATGGTAATCTAATGTTAATGCCATGATGACCCTTAAAATAATTTTGTTAAATACCTGTTAAATGATTTAGATGTGCTTAAATACACTTATAGTAGGACACTTTTTTCGTAAATTTGAAGACTGTAAAGAACTTTGATTGAAAGAAATTAATACCACCTTATGTCTCACACACTTTATGCTTTGAAAAAATACAATTTTTGCTGTGTTTTTGTATAAAAATGGCAAAATAAAAATCATATGCACGATACCACTCAAATGACAGACAGTTATTAAATAATTGCCTTAAATTATTTTCATCTTTCTCTAAAATACTTTTTTATAGCGTGCTGTCTCTCTTCAAATAAATATTTTTGCACTTCACTAAATTATCTCTCCATCTACCTCTAAAATTCTGCCCTCTCTCTCTAAATATTTTTCATTTTAACAGAGAAAAAATGTTTTTTGGCAATACTTTTTTTGAACGCTAAAAAACAGTGAAAACTTGAAAAAAGTGAGTGTTTTATTTTAGAAATCGAAAGTTTAGAAAGAAAGCTTTAAAATGTGAATAAAATCATGGCATAAAATGTGTGAAATATAGTAAAAAATGCTTAAAAAAACGTTACCACTTAAATTATGCTAAAATATTTTAAGCCTTAAATTAACATCATAGCTTTACTATAAGGCTTAAAATATTTTAGCATAATTTAAGGGTAACGTTTTTGTTTAAGCAATTTTTACTATGTTTTTCACATTTTTATGCCATGAGTTTGCTCACATTTTAAACCTTTCTTTCTAGACATTCGATTTATAATATCCCTAATAGCACAAAAATATAACATTCCCTGAATGTTCCCCCCAATCTTCTAAGCATACCAGGGATGTTCAGGGAATATTCTGTGTCCGCAGTTTTGATATTCCTTTCCTAGAACATCCTGGTAGAACATTCATAGAATACTTTCGCAGGATTTTCATAGCACATTTATAATATTATAGGTCCTTGTCATAGAACCTTGAAGGCGGGGAAAAACCATATTTTTTTTATACTTTCATCAAAAACATGATTTTAGTAACTGTCTGCAGATAACTAAAGCATGACTTTTTTGGTTACCGATGCAAAATACTTTTTTTTTTATCACGAGTGCAAAAAAAGATTTCTGTCCGTTTTTTACCCAAAATTAAAGAGAAATAGCGGAAAATAGTAATATTGACAAAATCTAGGATAATCTACCAATGTTCTACCAAAATCCTAAAAATACCACACAATATTGTAACGTTTTTTTATTCTAAGAGCTGCGGTAAAGATTTTTTTCGGGATATAGTTTAATTTTTATTAAAAAAAAATTTAAAAAAACCATTTTGTTGGGCTAAAAAAATATCATCAAATTATGCCATGAAAGGAAATAATATTTTTCTATCTACGATCATGCTTACGCAGAAGAAATTTAAGATTTTATTTTGTTCAAAAAGCTTGTTGGGGTAGGCTAATATTTATTTCCAATAAAAAAATAATTATGAAAATCGGTTGAGCAGTTCGGGAGTTATCCTGCACCAATAACATAATCCCCTTCCACTACCGTTTGGGAGGATTCGGGGAGGGGATGAGCAATATTGTTATCCAATCAAAAAAGAATTATGAAAATTCGTTGAGCCGTTCGCGGGTTATCCTGCATTGAACAAATAACGTAATCCCCTTCCACTACCGTTTGGGAAGATTCGGAGAGGGGGATAATATTTTTATCGCATAAAAAAAGAAGTGATCCTGATTTTATGTAAAAAAAACAATTCACGGTGCTCTTCTAACAGAAAACAATGTCCAAAAGTTTATATCCCGCTAATATATAGTTTCTCTCATAAGCCTCCTTAGCGTAAAAGGTTAAGTCGTTGGAAAAGTTTTATATGGATGCAAGAAGGTTGAGGGTTCGAGTCCCATCGCTGGTTTTTTTTATTTTTTTTAGGGTGTTTTGTGATAGAAAAAAAACAGGAATATACTTTTAAAAATCTCGAACGCAGAGCACCTATAATAACAATAATGATTGCCATAGCGATGTGCCTGTTTACTCGGTGACGTTCATTGATGCGACATTTTAATCTTTGACAGTTTACTATACTTGGTGAAAACTGGCGGAAATGGCTTGATTTTTAAGCAAGAATAATTAGATTTTGTCAATATTACTATTTTCTGCTATTTCTCTTTAATTTTGGGTAAAAAACGGACAGAAATCTTTTTTTGCACTCGTGATAAAAAAAAAGTATTTTGCATCGGTAACCAAAAAAGTCATGCTTTAGTTATCTGCAGACAGTTACTAAAATCATGTTTTTGATGAAGGTATAAAAAAAATATGGTTTTTCCCCGCCTTCAAGGTTCTATGACAAGGACCTATAATATTATAAATGTGCTATGAAAATCCTGCGAAAGTATTCTATGAATGTTCTACCAGGATGTTCTAGGAAAGGAATATCAAAACTGCGGACACAGAATATTCCCTGAACATCCCTGGTATGCTTAGAAGATTGGGGGGAACATTCAGGGAATGTTATATTTTTGTGCTATTAGGGATATTATAAATCGAATGTCTAGAAAGAAAGGTTTAAAATGTGAGCAATTTCATGGCATAAAAATGTGAAAAACATAGTAAAAATTGCTTAAAAAAACATCATAAATCATTAAATTAACATCATAGCTTTACCATAAGGCTTAAAATATTTTAGCATAATTTAAGGGTAACGTTTTTGTTTAAGCAATTTTTACTATGTTTTTCACATTTTTATGCCATGATTTTGCTCACATTTTAAACCTTTCTTTCTAGACATTTGATTTATAATATCCCTAATAGCACAAAAATATAACATTCCCTGAATGTTCCCCCCAATCTTCTAAGCATACCAGGGATGTTCAGGGAATATTCTGTGTCCGCAGTTTTGATATTCCTTTCCTAGAACATCCTGGTAGAACATTCATAGAATACTTTCGCAGGATTTTCATAGCACATTTATAATATTATAGGTCCTTGTCATAGAACCTTGAAGGCGGGGAAAAACCATATTTTTTTTATACCTTCATCAAAAACATGATTTTAGTAACTGTCTGCAGATAACTAAAGCATGACTTTTTTGGTTACCGATGCAAAATACTTTTTTTTTCACGAGTGCAAAAAAAGATTTCTGTCCGTTTTTTACCCAAAATTAAAGAGAAATAGCGGAAAATAGTAATATTGACAAAATCTAATTATTCTTTTTTTTTTCACCAAGTATAGTAAACTGTCAAAGATTAAAATGTCGCATCAATGAACGTCACCGAGTAAACAGGCACATCGCTATGGCAATCATTATTGTTATTATAGGTGCTCTGCGTTCGAGATTTTTAAAAGTATATTCCTGTTTTTTTTCTATCACAAAACACCCTAAAAAAAATAAAAAAAACCAGCGATGGGACTCGAACCCTCAACCTTCTTGCATCCATATAAAACTTTTCCAACGACTTAACCTTTTACGCTAAGGAGGCTTATGAGAGAAACTATATATTAGCGGGATATAAACTTTTGGACATTGTTTTCTGTTAGAAGAGCACCGTGAATTGTTTTTTTTACATAAAATCAGGATCACTTCTTTTTTTATGCGATAAAAATATTATACCCCTCTCCGAATCTTCCCAAACGGTAGTGGAAGGGGATTACGTTATTTGTTCAATGCAGGATAACCCGCGAACGGCTCAACGAATTTTCATAATTCTTTTTTGATTGGATAACAATATTGCTCATCCCCTCCCCGAATCCTCCCAAACGGTAGCGGAAGGGGATTATGTTATTGGTGCAGGATAACTCCCGAACTGCTCAACCGATTTTCATAATTATTTTTTTATTGGAAATAAATATTAGCCTACCCCAACAAGCTTTTTGAACAAAATAAAATCTTAAATTTCTTCTGCGTAAGCATGATCGTAGATAGAAAAATATTATTTCCTTTCATGGCATAATTTGATGATATTTTTTTAGCCCAACAAAATGGTTTTTTTAATTTTTTTTTAATAAAAATTAAACTATATCCCGAAAAAAATCTTTACCGCAGCTCTTAGAATAAAAAAACGTTACAATATTGTATGGTATTTTTAGGATTTTGGTAGAACATTGGTAGATTATCCTAACTAGAACATTCACTGAATGTATTACCCAGGATATTCCCAGAATATCTCAAATGTGCTATCAATGTGCAAGTGTAAGGACATTTTTAGAACCTTACCAGAACATTCGTGGAATATCCTGCAAAGAATATTCGGTCGAAAGGAAAGGTCATTTTACGGAAATTGGCATAACATTCACAGAATATCCTGCATAGAATATTCGCTGAATCTTCTATCCAGGATATCTAGAGAACGTATTTTCAATGTTCTGTCAATATCCAAAATGAAGGGCATTTTCCGTACTTTGGTAGAACATTCAAGGAATATCCTGCATGGAATATTCGCTGAATGTACTGTCCAGAATATCCTAAGAATATTTTTTAAATGTTCTGTTAATGTTTAAAAAAAGAACATTTTTCGGACTTTCACAGAAAATTCCTGGAATATCCTGCATAGAATGTTCGCTGAATGTACTAGGTAAGATATTCTCAGAATGTCTTTAAATGTGCTGGACATGTGCTAACTTGAAAGTTATTCAGAGCACGTTTTTGGAATACCCTACGAATATACTGTGAATATGCCAGAACATTCAGACATTCACAGCACCTTACTGGGATATCCCTGGAATATCCTGTGCTATTAGGGTCGTTTAGTAAAACACAGATAAAACGCGCATTTACAAAATTTTGCCAAGCGGAGGCTTCTGGTATCCTCCACAGACCATTCGCGTGGTTTTTCAAAAATATATATATCTTGTTTTTATTTAGTTTTTTAAAACAATCGATAATTTTTAGCGTCAATTCAAGATTTTTAGGATACGTAAAATTATGTAAAAAACTTAAAGTCATGCAAAATCACGTGCAATGATTCCGAAATAATGCTTTAAACTTTCAACGTACAAAATTTGATACAAATTTGATTAAAGCGCATTTTTTATTCAAATTCACCCTTAAGCCGCTTTGTTGTTTTTGAATGTGCTTGCGTAACTTGCGCCTCATTAATTTAATTTATATAAGAAAAAAAAAACAACGTTCAATTATAGAGTTCGTTGAAAGCAATGGGGAATGAGGTCTCGATTTTCCGATATCAAAAGGGCGTTGATTTTAATAGACCCATTATTCAACGATTTGATTGCCGCTCAGGGTCGACTTTCACTGTTTTTCCCGTCGGTATGTCAGGCAGTTTAATGAAAATTCCTAGAGACAGAAATTATATGGGGAAGCCGGGTGAAAACGAGCTTCAGATATTAAATTTTTTCCTTAACGACATTCGACGCAACAAGTTATATGATATATGATTTCGAATTGAAAGAGAATTTATACTTTTATGCAATATATATAAAAACAAACAAAACAAAACAATTACAACCCAGCAAACACAAATCGTCGGCATTGAATCGGGACAATATGTCGACAACCTCGGCAGTGTGTTGGTATCGGCGACTACACTTTGGCCCGATGTTGGACAGATTGCGATTTTCAGTCAATAATCGTCGACTTTATGCCGACGCCACCTTAGGACCAACGATGATCCGACTGGAACTTTGTTTAATCGGTCGAAAATCGGCAACTGATGATGGCCCGATTTACTATAGTCGACTGTATGCCGAAGCCCACTTTATTTGCTCTAGGGCCGACGACGGTCCGATTTGAACTTTGTTTAATCGGACGAGAATTGGCAACTGACGATGGCCCGATTTACTATAGTCGAAATATTATGCCAACGCAAACCTTATCTGCTTTAGGGCCGATGATGGACCTATAGGAACTTTCTTTAATCGGTCGAGAATCGGCAACTGACGATGGCCCGGTTTACTATAGTCGACTTTATGCCAACGCAAAACTTATCTGCTTTAGGGCCGATGATGGTCCGATTAGAACTTTCTTTAATCGGTTGAGAATCGGCAACTGACGATGGCCCGATTTGCTATAGTCGACTTTATACCGACGCCCACTTTATCTGCTTTAGGGCCGACGACGGTCCGATTGGAACTTTGTTTAATCGGACAAGAATCGGCAAATGACGATGGCCCGATTTACTATAGTCGACATTATGACAACGCAAACCTTATCTGCTTTAGGGCCTATGATGGTCCGATTGGAACTTTGTTTAATCGGTCGAGAATCGGCAACTGACGATGATCCGATTTACTATAGTCGACTTTATGCCGACGACCACTTTATCTGCTTTAGGGCCGACGATGGTCCGATTGGAACTTTGTTTGATTGGTCGAGAATCGGCAACCGATGATTGTCCGATTACGTCACCTTAACATTTTTAAACTGCTTAATAGTTTCTTCCTAGTATGTAGTATGCTAATGTAACTATATTCCCTGTACAGTGGTAGATAATATTATATATACGGGTTCCTAAGATTTTCCTTAGGGATAGGATTTCAATAAATCAAACAGAAATGGCATAGAAAGTTCTGCGCGCACAAAAGAAACAGGTATATTGAGCAATGGTGCCATTTTGTTATTATCTCCGGACTGCTTTCATGAGAAAAAATTGTCGCCACTCTTTCATTGTGAGCATAAATCATAGTTGCAATAATAACCGTTGACAAGATGTCTGCAAATTCCGCTAGATGGCGGACACACCATGAGATGTCTGTCTACAACATTTATCATCGTTTTGAAAGGTACGGGTGCATAAATGGTTGTAGAAAGTGTTACCACGACGGCGAAATACCAGAGCATCCCGTTCTTCAACACAGGGTGGAACGAGACGAAATGGTATGCGCTTACGTTGAGGCACATGAACCATGTTCGACGAAACCGATTGCGGAGGCACTGGATATTCCCAGCAGTACTTGCCAATGGATCCTAAAAAAATACGGCTACAAGTCGCAGGAATTGCAACCAGGTGATTATTTTCGCCGGTTAGAATATTGTGAGGTTATGAGGGATAAATGTGACAGGAACGAAAATTTCCTATCAAAAGTTTTGTTTAGTGACGAGAAGACATTTGAACTTCATAGCTCTCACAATCCACAAAATAGCCGCTATTGGCCCCGCGAAAATAAACATCTGCACGCAAGTGTTAGAACGCAACATCCTCAAAAATTAAATGTTTGGAGCGGTATTGTCGGGGATCACATTAATGGACCCTTTTTCATTGAAGGGAATTTGAATAGCCAAAAATATGTTGATCTTCTCCAACACCAGGTTTTACTACGGTTGAGGGAACTCAACATAAATTTGGACGAATTGTGGTTCATCCCACAATTCACGACAGGCTACCTTCGTCAGGTATTGGGTGATAGAATTATTTCCACGTATGGAAATATCCGATGGCCTCCGCGATCACCAGATCTTGCGCCAAATGACTTTTTCCTATGAGGTTGTTGGCACGACAAAATTTTCCAACACCCTCACTTACGGCCTACGACTATACAGGAGTTGAGCGCGAAAATTTTGGAGGCGGGCAACTCTATCACCCCTGAAATGTTGGCTGCTACGCGCCAAGAGTTTTACAATAGATTGGGATATTGTGAGGCTCAAGAAGGGGACAGATTTGAACATCTAATCTAATTAAAAATTAGATGTTTTCAGGTCCAAACCACAGCTTTTTCTTGCTTAAAGGAGGCGGCAGGGTCCATTATTTACGATACTCAATCACCGTTACGTAATTTGTGCACGGCTCCACATCTGACTGTTCCTCCTTTTTGATTTCGAATCAAAGTGCAAAACCCGGGTTGGACGTTCGAAGGCGTCAACCCGTCCTATTTGCTTGATAAAGTTTCTACGGAAATATCTCAGTCGATTTCTCCGGCCGTGTATGAACGCTTTAGGTTAGGCATTTGCATGTATCTCAGTCCCCAGCCTGTAAACAGTGCGTAAGGACAATGGTTACAAAATGAAAAGCCGAAAAATATTTTTTTTACGATATCTTTCATCAGTTTGGTATTAAAGTCGAGCAAAAACAATTTTTATTCCAGTCCTAAAGGTGTGAAAATTGAAAACATGAGAAAACAACAACCTGGAATGGATTTACTTCGTGTAAGATGTAGTGACAACATCGCCCCATGCCCATCCTTTTCTGCTTAATGTGCTTTTCCGTTTGTCTGCGTCTTATACACGGCTGCTTGGACCCCTAAGGATTTGCTTAGGAACCCTGTATAATGAGTAAAGATATTTCAAAACTAGAATGCAGACTTGACAAGATGGTGGTACTTCTCTACAAGAGTCACCTCTGCTGCCACTTAAACCAGCCCGACTGGTTAAGCACCCGCATTATCGAAACTTTGTAGTTTTGCCAATCTCGGATCGTGTTAAGCAACCACCGACGGACCTTCGTCAATCACCGACGTCGGGCCGCTTCAAGCTACCACCGACGGACCTCCGTCGCCGACGATTCCGGGCCGAGACCAGCTTGACTACGTTAGACCGACCAATTTAAGCAGTTATGGGCGGATGGTCGGTACCATGTGGTGAAACCATATCGGACCTTAATCGTACGGCGACGGTATGCCGATGTCAGCAAAAAGTAAAATTTACCATTGGTCCGACGGCAGGCTATAGTTTAACGCTGCGTCGGCAAACATATATTGGGCCTACATCGCAAAGCGGCCAAAAAATACTGCTGGTCCGATGTCGTAAATCGACGTCGGGCCGTTGACGGAAAATTCGGCAATCGATATCGGACCGACGAAGGCCCGAGGGAACCGTGTTTGCTGGGAATTGTTGCTGTTTTTTAGATAAAAATGACAATTAAAAATCATATGCACCAGACCAGTAAAGATGACAGACAGATGACAAAACAGAAATTTTTATTTAACAATTGCCTTGAATTATTTGCATCTTTCACTAAAATACTTTTTTTTATACCTTCATCAAAAACATGATTTAGTAACTATCTACAGATAACTAAAGCATGGCTTTTCTGGTTACCGATGCAAAAAAACTTTTTTTTTGATCACGGATGCAAAAAGATTTCTGTCCATGTTTTACCCAAAATTAAACAAAAATAGCAGAAAATAGTTATATTGAAATAAATCTAATCATTCGTGCCTATTCCACCAGTTTTCACCCAGTATTTACGAAAAACTCAGTTAAAAACATCATCAAAATATCAAACTGTCAAAGATTAAAATGTCGCAACAATGAAAGTCACCGAGTAAAAAGGCACATCGCTATGGAAACCATTCTTATTTCATTTACCAGCCGCCTTGATTTATTTAGTGTAAAGATGGTGTGTTGCGAGAAGTGCTCTTCGTTCGAGATTTTTAAAAGTATTTTCTTGTTCTTCTTGGATTTTTTGATAAAGGTATTAAAAAAAAAATAGTGGAAACAACTCGAGGCTGAACTGTTTTTTTAGTCGCGTTTTTAAATACGTCGCTGCGCTCGTTATTTAAACCAACGCTTGTAAAAAAAGCACTATTTTAGATTTTAGCCACTAGTTGTGAAAACTACTATTTTATAGCCTGCTGTCTTTCTTCAACAACCTTAAATATTTTTCATTTTAACAGAGAGGCGGTACTTTTTTCAAACACTAAAGAATTACTGAAAAGTTGACAAAAAAATAAGTGTTTTATTCTAGTAATGGACATAATGGGAAGAAAGCTATAAAATTTAAGCAAAATCATGGCATAAAAATGTCAAAAACATAGTAAAAATTGCTTAAACAAAAACGTGGTTACACCTTAAATTACCATCATGGCTTTACCATAAGCTTTACCCAAACATCAGGCGGTCGTCATTCGTTTCCCACAATTTTTCTCCTTTTAATATCCAGTGGTTTAGCCAGAAATCGACTCTGGGGGGGGTTCTTCATTTAAAAAAATTAAATACCTAGCTATGGCAAATTTTTAAAAATTAGGGGCGGTTTAATAGGTGTTGAGTTAGTGTATACGAAACAAAAATACTTATTTTTAAAGGCAAGTCTCATTTGCAGATTTTTTTCATATATAACCCTTAAATGCGCCGCAGGCAAAAATTTTGAAAAAATTACACTAAAATCTTTTTTTTACGCATCTTAAATGTTGTTGACAAAAAAAAATGCTTAAAATTAAACAATATTGAAACAATATTTAATATTAATATAGCGCCGCAGGCGAAAATTATCAAAAAAAAAAAAGAAAAAATTCTTTAAAAATTTTGATCTCTTAGGTTTTTGTAAAATATTTGTGAAAAATTAGATTGGGTTAGATGCCAAGAAGAGGTGGGTTGCGGTGGTATATATAGATTTGTTGCCAAATCATAAATGCGCCGCAGATGAAAACGTTTTGAATGCTGATAAAAATTCCTTAGAATTTAACTAAAATTATAACAATTAATTAAAGTAAAACTCGTGGCATATCGGACAAAGCGTTTTTGTTTCTCACTTCAGTACGACCAGGCCTTCAATGTCTAATGGAGAATCCAGACACCTACAGACCTGTTTCATCCTTATTAGGAATCATCAGGGAGTCATAGGATTGTACCTGGCAGTTGAAGCTACACAGACAACCATGCACATCTCGAATTTAAATCAAAAAGTTTGTAATCCGCGGAGACAGACGTGGTACCTGTGTGCGCCACCTGTCGAATAAACTGTACTGTACTTTTCAGCAGGTTATAAGGAAGAAACCTGTAAAAGTATAAGGTCACTGTAACATGACTCTTAAAAAGAGGTAACGTTCGCAGCAGAACCACCCCCAATTGGAGCTTCATACTACGTGGCCCTAATTTTAAGGAATCAGCAAGCAGTCGCTCCTGAGGAGGCTTGTTGTGCAAAATAAAAAGCCAAAATATTTAAAAAACAACAAAGTGAATCTCGTATCCGCAAATAAAAATTAAAGTAAGACTCGTGGCATATCGGACAAAGCGTTTTTGTTTCTCAGTTCATTACGACCAGGCCTCCAATGTCTAATGGAGAATCACGACACCTACAGACATGTTTCATCCTTATTAGGAATCATCAGGGAGTTATGGGATTGTACCTGGCAGTTACGATCTTCTGCACTTTTCAATTTTGATATTTTTGTTTCTCAGTTTATTCGACAGGTAGCGCACACAGGTACCACGTCTCCGCGGATAACAAAATTTTTGTTTTAAATTCGAGAGGTGTGCATGGTTGTCTGTGTAGCTTCAACTTCCAGTTACAATTCTATAACTGCCTGGTGACTGCAGGCAAAATTTTTAAAATTTAATACATCACGCCAAACACACATCACAAACTGTGTAGTAAAGGCTCAAAAAAATGGGGGAGTTATAGCTCTCCCTGGGGCCCTTGATCATGATTATATCGTAGAATGGGTTGGACCTTCTGGGGGGTTAACCCCCCAAACCCCCCCCCTGGCTACGCCACTGTAATATCCAGAATTATTCATTTCAGATTGCCGCTGTAAGCCTGAATGGCATAGCCCTACCAGACGACTTCCAAAAATGCGACGAAGAACTTCGAAAACAGGAAAATCTTCAATACAGAAGAATATTCGGCCTGCTGAACGACGTCAATAAGGAAATCGATTTGTTCAGCAAATATCAAGTAGACAAAATTTTCGAAATTAGGATATTGTCCGTGGATTCCGAATACAGGGGGCGAGGAATAGGGAACGAGCTATTCAGACAAAGCGAGCTTTTAGCCAAGCAGAATGGGCTTAAGGTTAGTCTACAGGGTGGATCTCTAAATTGAAACGCTCTCTCTCTAAAAGCAGGTCTTTTAATGATTTTTTACGGACTTTCTGCCCAGGATTTCATCTGGTTACTATTTTGATTTCCAACTTTGAATTACTCACAAACTTATCCAAGTTACCTGATACGGTGTGATGCACCCCTCTCTATGCTTTCTAATTCTTTTTATTCTTCCTCGCAAATCTCTAAATTTTAAATAATTGTCTAATTATCGTTTCAGATTGGCCTTATTGAGAGGTGCCACAATAATCTGTAATTTATTCTTTCCTTATTTTACTATGGGTTCGGAGTTTTAGTTGTGCACTATAGTCTTCAAAAGAATCAAATTTAAGCGACCTTGCCTGGAATTTTTATAGCCAAAATTTCCTTCTTTAAGATGACCATAGATGAATAACGACACTGGATATAAGTTACAAATGGTTCATGTTTTTATTGGTTACAATATCGCCTAACAAGAGTCAACACACTTTCCCGTTTATAATTATTATAGTTCAAAAAAAAAATAAAATATTAAAATGTACTTCAAAAAAAAAACATTGCAAAACATTTTAAGAGTCACCACAACTTTTAATTTGGCAAATTATACTTGTTTTAATTATACTTGTATAATAATAAATGTACCTTATTTGAAAATCCTCCCGACACAATAACGTCACCACTAAAATATTTTCAAAAAAATTATTCTGACTGTTACTTTTTAATTTCAGCGTTTTCTGCATTCTTAATTCCTATTTGAAAATCCTCCTGACACAATAACGTCACCACTAAAATATTTTCAAAAAAATTAACTAACTGGTTAGTATTCTGATTGGTACTTTTTAATTCCACTACTTTTAAAACTTTTAACTTTTTTCCATTTTTCACTGTTTATTAAAACTTTTCGAAGATTTTTCTGAACTCCTCTTTACTGACTTTGGGGGGTCTTTTTATATGGATTTTTACGGGGCTTTTTCCCACTTTTTGTCCTAGTTTTGTTTCCTGGGATCGCGAGATGGTGTAGTGTCGTGTGCTAATTTTTAAAATTCTGTATTTTTTCATATAATTTTGGTAATTCAAAAAATAATATTTCGTTCAGTTTAATTAATTAATTAATTTATTATTAATTTAATTAATTATCTCTGTCTCTCTCTATACTAAACAGTAGCAGAGTAAAACCGTATTGTGGTCCTAAATGGGCCAATTTTTGACTCGACTTGATTAGTCACAAAGTAGAACGGGTGCAAAATAAATATTCATTTTGTAAAGAAACGGTAGTCTTCTAAGTTGGTAGTGACTCTTTATCCTTGTTTATGTTTTAACAATAAAAGCAGGTGTGAAAATTACTTACATTTTAGTATTTTAAGTGAAATTGAGCAGTTTATTTAAGGAAGAATCTTATTGGTTGGCAAACTAAATTATGTTTAAAGTAGAAGGTTTAGACTTTTCTTGGGACGATGTTTTACTTTTTACTTTATTATTATATATATATATATTTTTTTTATTTCTGGGAAAAATTAAGATTTTTATTTTAAAATTATGTGTTGCCTTTTTGGAAATGATTATTTTTATTTTGTTTTTTTTTTAAATCTCAAGAATTTTATAAGTTAATTTTTATCCGGGATATCACAACGTATTCGTCCTGGCGTGTTAATATTTCCAATAGCATTATATGATGAGGCAATTAAAAATCAAAAAAGAAGTTAAAAACAACCTCCAAATCATTTACATCAACCGAAAAGAATCTAAAAACAAAAGATCAAAAGATCTTGGGTGGAAATAACGAGAATTCAAACCTGGATGAGCATCCCACAAGGAACACACAAAGAACCAAGGCGAAAAGAGAAATGAGAAAAATTAAAATTGCCTTGGGCAACTAGTGTAGGCTCGTCAGTGGTTCCACTGGTGACTCTCCCCATACAAAATTGAATCACTCACAAATACGCATCGTTCCGCACTGGTACTTATCCAAGTTACCTGATACGGATTCGTCCTGGCGTGTTAATATTTCCAATAGGATTATGCTCCTAAGGCAATCAAATATCAAAAAAGAAGTTAAAAAAAGCTCCAAATCAGTTACATCAACCGAAAAGAATTTAAAAACAAAAGATCTTGGGTGGAAATAACGAAAATTCAAACCTGGATGTGCATCCCACAAGGAACACACAAAGAACCAAAGCGAAAAGAGAAAAATTGGATGAGTAACCAGCGTGAGCTCGTCAGTGGTTTCTTTTCGGTTGATGTAATTGATTAGAAAGGTATCACTTGTGGCATCTTCTTGAAAAGCTTGTTAAAAAAGAAACCTAACACACTAATTTTCTTACATCTGTCAACCAATGTGTCAAAAATTTAAAAAAAACTAATTTTTTTTTAATTGTTTTAGCTTGAAAATACACTACATATTTCTTTATTTAATAAGCGGAATAAAGAAAATACCACACAAAGACATTATTGGCGGCCCATTTGGGGGCCCTCACTGAAGTCTCAGGGCCTACCAACATTTTTTTAATGAGGAGGTACCACTTGTGGCACCTTTTTGGAAGGCTTGTTAAAAAATAAATTCGATTAAATAAATTTTTTTGACATGTATGAACCCATTTGTTTTAGCTTCAAAATAAACTACATACCTATTTATTTATTTACTAAGTGGAATAAAGAAACTACCACACAAGGATATTATTGGCGTAAAATTTTTAACACATAGGTTGGTACCTCCTCATGAAAAAAATTGTTGGTAGGCCCCGGGCCTTCAGTGAGAGTGAGGGCCCCCAAATGGACCGCCAATAATTAACGTTATTGTGTGATATTTTCTTTATTCCGCTTAGTAAATAAGGAAATATGTAGTTTATTTTGAAACTAAAATAGTTGGTAGACCCTGGGCCTCCAGTTGGGGGCCCAACATTTTTTTTACCATAGGCGTAAAAAATCATTAAAGATTCGACTTTAGCTTTTTTTAAACCTCTTCCCTAAAGTCGCTAGAAGCACCTTTCCATTTAAAGAATCCACCCTGTATATAGTATACAAAACACCCAGCGCCACCTAGAGGGGAAACTGGTACAAAAAAATTCCTCCCTGAGTGGCGCTGAAACACGTATAAAAATCTATACAGGGTGTTTATTTTAAAAGGCAGGACCCGGATTTTATCCAGAGCCAGAGAATTTCGAAAATTAATCTATGTAGTCCATTTACCAGTTTGGCCACATCCGTTGAGGTTCCTTATCAACTATTAATAGAGGGATTAAAATATCTGAAATTTCCTGTCGAGTTGCTGCAAAAAAACCTTTTTCAACGGAAGAATAAAAACAGTCCAGGGTTATTTTTGCATTAAATAAATGTTCTTCATGATGAAAAGACATTTCAGTCATCTTCGAGCAGCAGAAGAATCTTAGTGTATTGTCCAACAAATTCTACATTTGATCCAAAATACACCAACCAAGTTAAGAAAGCTGAACATTTTTCAGTGAATATTTTTAAGAAAATTGCACTGAAAAATGCATTTTTTTATACAAAATTAAAATAAAATTGTAAATATATCAATGGTTTCCAAGCGCAGCAGGCGAAAATTTTTAAGAAAGTGACACTACAAATGCCATTGTTAACACAAAATTAAACTAATACCGTTAATATCAAAGGTGTTATAGCGCCGCAATTTATGCCACAACTTTTGATTTTCTAAATATTTTCGTACCTACCCCCCTGAAATCCGCGCTTGATTAACTATGTATAACTTTTTCAGTTATAAAAAACATAGAAACAACCAAACCATAAACAAAACCTAATAGCTAAATACACTTTTTTTAGAACTAAAAAGTTTTTAACTTAAACATTACCTTTTATATTGCATATCCCAAATATAAGATGCCTATCTCAAAAAATATGTCTGTTGATATGCAGCAACGCTAAGCACGTCAGACGAATATCCGTCATAGTGTTTTTAAGTACTTATATTTTCAATCTTCTGAGGCAGGAGAAGCTTCTTTCTGACGAAGCATTACTTACTGACAAACATCCAATAATAATATCAACCGAAATATATCGCCACACTTGTTCATTGTCTCGGAAAAGTCATCATATATGTTTTGATTTAAGCTTTTCCCTACTTGTGACCAATATTGTATCCAAATACTGACTTCTCCCATTAAAAGTTCAAGAATTTGTGTTTTGTATTAATCAAAATATTTGGAAACGACATTAGTTAATTTAGCCCTGATTTTGGCTTCACGGTGTATTAAACTTGGTATGAATATGTTCAGGTCAAAAATACTTAGAGTCTCGTTATTGAACCTTGATTTTATGTCCGAAATGATTTTGTCTAAAACTTGTTTATAAATTGAAACTCTATAATACTGTTGTGTATTTCTAATATCGTGGTTTTCGTCGATTGCCCCCCCCCTAAGACCGCCAGAGTAAATGTAACGTGTTTCCTGATCTGTTACAGATAATGAAAACTGATGCCACAAGCCTTTTTACACAAAAAGCAGCAGAAAGAAATGGTTTTTTCGTAGAAAAATCGATCAACTACCACGACTACAAAGATGAAAACGGAAGGAAAATGTACGACACTGAAGCGCCCCACCTTCATTACAAGGTAATGGTTAAACATATTGACTCTTAAAGAGTTTAAGTAGTGAGAGTTTTTCAGTATTATTATAAAATTTTACTTAGTTTTATATTTATTTACATTTGTACTTTTACTGTTAAAGTTAAAATATTTTACTATTTATTTTTTAAGAATTTATTAGAGAAAATGTTAATACTGCCACTGCCATGCAGAATTACACATTTTTTAATTAACATAATGTGATGTTTTTAAATCTTTAAATTTTTTGATAGCGATGTCTCACATATTGTGGAATTTTAGGTATGATATTAAACTTAGAAAAACCAAAGATTAAGGCAATCATTAAAAGGGTTACCTACTAATATTTTGTTATAAAATAAAATTTAATATAGCTTGTGTTAAAAAAAAATTCGTTCTTGTTTTTTTTTACGCAAAAAGCAATCTTTTTTAAATCTGTGGTTGGTGTTGTTTAAAAATCACGAACAGGGCAATAATATGCAAGTATAAAAAAACAGGCTGCCTGACTACAATGACAGTTTCTTATATCAGTTGTTAAAAAAAGTCTGCACTGTGTGCGTTGGACGCATTATAAGAATAAATGGCGTTTTATGTGAGGATTTATTAAATTATCATAGATCTAGGGGTTGATAATAGGTAATTATTAATTGTCATATTTCACACAAAATTATCATAGAATCTGATAATTATCATATCATGACGTAGTACCTGTGTGCGCCACCTGTCGAATAAACCGAGAAACAAAAAAATCAAAATTGAAAAGTGCAGAAGACCGTAAATACAGAATCATGTACTTTTCAGCAGGTTATAAAGAAGACACCTGTAAAACATGTGTAACATGACTCTTAAAAAGAGGTAACGTTCGCAGCAGCACCGCCCCCAATTGGAGCTGCATACTACGTGGCCCTAATTTTAAGGCATCAGCAAGCAATCGCTCCGTAGGATTTCACAAAAATAACTGCCTTATGTAGGTGACAGTTATGAGCCTAAAAGAACGTAGTCACATCAATCGAATCGACTTGACATTATTATTTTTTTGATGTGTCTTTTCCAGAATCAGTAAATGCTATTTTTTACCATGCTTTTTCGTAATATATTAAAATTTTGGTTTTTTAAATTTTTGTTAAATGAAAAAGTGAAGTTATATCATTTTTAGATGGGTTTCAAGTCCCCCTGTAAGAATGATATATATTTGCCTGCTTTTTTTATTAGCCACACACTTGTTTGAAGCAAAGCAAAAGTTACTAGGATGTTACTCCGTTGTTTTTTTAGTCAAAATAGTGTTTTTGTTTTTGTTGCGTGTTTTTGATAAAAATATAGTGTTTTGATTTGTTCAGTGCTGTTATACAACCGAAATGATTAGTTTTTTGCCTTTCATAAGTGCTGTGCGATAACCCTTTTTATTATTAGCCTCAGAGTTAGGGGAATTTTTTCAATACCAACTGCTTTAGGCTCACAAATGTCAAGTACAGGGTGGGCTAAATTCTCTGGGATTTGGGGGTTTTGGGTACTTCTAGGCAAGATAACATGTCCTGGGTTCGATTTTCTTGACTTAAATACGAACTGCATCTCGATATGTTAATAGGTTTTTGAGATAAGGGGGCTTTTTGAAAAGTCTGCATTTTGGGATGAGGTCTATAACTTTGTTATTTAATCTCTCAATCAAATCCTATTCATTTGGGAGGGCAAGCGCATCGAGGATATTTCTGTTCCTTACGGTTTCAAATAAAACATCAGATAAATATATCAACGCAGTGAACTCATTCTCTCAATCGAGCACGATAATAAATCTTCGTGTTGACGTCAGTGTATGATTGCGCGGAAGGCGACGGAATTTCGCATGAATAGTAGCATACCGTGTTAAGTGTATCGTGATACTATTATTATTTCGACGGAAAAAAACTATATAACTATAATATACGTCAGAGAAAAAAAAAATAACATGAAATAGTTTATTTAATAAGATGAGTAAATAATACTTTTTTATACAATGGATAATTACAACAAAAGTTTCGTTTGTATTAATGATTAAGAGAAAAAATTTACATCTACATTTGTTATCAGAAAAATTCTTGAAAAGAAACGACGTGCCTATAAAAACGTTTTTACGCACTTAAGGTAGGAAAATGATATTTAAGTAGGCTTAAATCTAATGGAATTTGACATTTTACGTTTCGCACACGATACATCACAACATAACAAGTAATTTTCAAATATTTTAACAATTATTATTATTCATTAGTACAACTCTGGTTTTAAACCGTGTATTAGGGAATTTACCTATTAAAAACGTATCTGTACTGTAAACTTCTCTCCACATAAAACTGGTACAGCAGAAGGTAGCTGCAAATACGATTTTTTTAATATATTCCTATGTGCAACACTGACTTTCTGACTTTATCATTTTAGGTTATATTTTTAGCATATATAAGCTTTTTATAAGGAGACTTCTTGTGTATTTTTTACTAATTCAAAATATAAGGCCACTAAAAATGTTTTATTAACTAAACATAAGCTACACTGGCGCTATAAGGACGGCACCTATACAGGCACTCGAAACCATTCTGGGACTGCCGCCGCTTCCGATCTGGATCAGAAAAGAAACGATGGCGACCCACCTCCGGCTGAGAGATACAGGTAAATGGAGAGGAAAAGGGGAAGCTGCGGGGCATCTTAGGTTTGCCCAAATCGCCGAGAGGAAATTCCTATGGCAGCGATTAAAACACAAAGACCAAAAAACCCCTGGAGATTCAACAAGAGGTACAAAGTAGTCATCCCAGACAGAGAACCATGGCAGAGTGAAAACCTCCGCGAACAGTTCGAGGAGAACGCCGTGATTTGCTACACCGACGGGCCAAACTGTCGGAGAAGCAAACCACAGGATCGGGGGTTTGCGTGGAAGACCGGGAGGTTCGAAAGAGCTACCCGCTCGGAGAGCAAGCCGCGGTCTTTCAGGCAGAGGTGTATGCCATAATAATGGCTGCAATAATGGAGGAAATAAAGAACGGTAGGGAGGAGCATGTTTATATATGCTCCGACAGCCAATCGGCCCTAAAGGCACTAAGGGCGCCCAAGATCAACAACACCCTGGTGGAGGAATGTGCGGATGCACTAGAATCCTTGGGAGAGGGCAAACAAGTGACGCTTATGTGGGTACCGGGACATATGGGGGTGCCCGGTAACGAGATGGCCGACGAGCTCGCCAGGATCGGGGCAAGCACCCAGTATGTAGGGCCGGAACCACTCCTAGGAACAACCAAGAGGCAATTGCAAAGTCGATTCGATAAATGGGCCAACGATGCCATGACGACCGCTTGAAGAGGAGGAACAGGATGAGGAAAGACCAAGGACTTCGTAAAGGGCCCGGATATAGCCAGACAAAAATCGCTTCTGGGGAGATCACGAAGGTAGGCTGGTCTGCTGACAGGAATCATAACCGGTCACAACCAAATAAGGAAGTACATGACCCGAATCGCGGTGAAAAATGACTCGACCTGCCGGGCCTGCGGGCGGGCAGAAGAGACATCTCGACATGTTATAGCGAACTGCGAGGCATACCAGAGGACGAGATACCAGGTATTCGGTTTCCCGATCCTGGATGAGGAGGATCTGCACACGCTCAAATGGGACAAAATACTGGACTTTGGAAAAAGAACAGTGAAACCAAATGAGTAGACTGCCAAACCAATGTGGTGCAGGCGGTGGATTAGGGGCAGGCTCAGGGTAGGGCGGAAAAGGGCCCAGGGAGGCCTACTTGCCACGCTTCGCGCCGCCCCTTCTCTACTATTACTACTACTACTACTAAGCTACACTGCAATTGGTCTATTTGACCAGCTGATTATTAAAGAAGTCAGTCTAGTAGTAACCATAATAATTTATTTTTTATAGCGCGTCATTGCACCGTTGCTTGGCTGCAATGATGTTCTGACTTGGCTAAATTTTCAAGTAAGTTTAGATTTTCAGCAATAACTTCCCTATATGCCCTTACGTTATATGTTCTGAATTCCTGGGAATGATATTAAAACTTGCTAATTTCTTTGCGATAAGTCCCCAAACGTTCGCATCAGGGGTTTTTGCAGGCCAAGGCAAAACTTCGATATAATTATCCTGGAACCATCGCTGCGCAATTCTGGCCGTATGAACTGGACAGTTATCTTGTTGGAATACATAATGATCTGGATAAAGGACTCTCACCTGTGGAAGCATTACATTTTTCCGCATATTAACGTAAACTTCGGCTGTTAATCGCCCATTAATTCTAAATAGAGCGCCATGTTCTCTAGCCCGGTCTTCGTTTCCAGCAATATATCGTTCTTCGTATCGGGTTCTTGGCGGTCGATAAACCAGAATTTGTTTTTTATCGCTGTTGGACTTCTTATCTGTGAAAATCGAGACTGCTTCTTTTCCTCACTCAGTTTTTTTTTTGCCGCAATGCGACACCTTAGCCTCGAACGTTTAATCCTCCTACCTAATGTTATGAATCCTAGAACATTTGATTCAATTTTTACTTCTTTCGCTTTGGCATTCGGATGATTTTACAGAAAATTGATTGCTTCTTGGTCTTCATCTCGGCTAGTAACTTTCGTCAAACCGGTGCCTTCCTTTCGGTGGATTGTTCCCTCCTCTTACAATTGGTTTTTTATGTTTACTATCGTAGTCGTCCCATAATGAACAGCTACTTGCCGAATAGACCAACCACCGTCTAGTTTTGATAAGATTTGAGCTTTATCAAATTCGGAAAGATGCGGCGACATTTTTTAAAATTTGGATGACACGGGCATGCAAAACCTGATGTTGTCAGGAGTCTGTGACATTGTCACTTATAGGAAGGCAATGCCGTACTATAAAAATTTTAAAAATTAAACAATCTGCCAATTTCTGCTGTACCAATTTTATGTGGAGAGAAGTATTCATTGATAAACTGTTGGATAAACATAAAACAATGGCAACCACTGAAACTGCCACAATTTGTCAATTTATTTACTGTCAAGCAATTGTCAAAAAACTGCTAACCAATAGCATTTTTCCTTTGATGCACTGGTGCGCACCACGGGTATTCCATTTGAAACGAGTGCAGTTTATGATGCACTGATTGCACGTTTTCTTGCATGATCGCTCGAGGAGCGTCAGTGCATGTTGGTGCAAAACCGTAATTAACTGAAAAGGTGCACCCTAATGGAACAGCAGCACCGACTCAGTGGTGAACTGGTGGCGCGCGAATTTTACCAATGAAAACCGCTAAAATTTTCTGAACTTGTGAAATTTCAGAAAAAAAAAATTAAGAGTAGGAAAAAACTCAGGGTAAACAACATTTTAATTAGTTATAATGTATTGTATCCATTTTCGCCCAATTTCTTTCAACGCATTCATTGCATCATTTATAAATGTGGCTAGGTAGGTAGGGTCAAAAGATTTAAAAAAAAAAACAGTTTTTGGAAAATTTGGGACAAAAGTTCGGCAATCAATGCGTCAAAAATGCAAAAAAAATGATCTGAACTCTCTCAAACATATTTTGGTTATTGTGCTTACTTAAAAGAGGATGTCCTCATCTCTTTCCTCGAGTATATTGGCTGAAGCCTTCGCTTCCTCAAGCAGGCCGGCAGCCTTGAGCTCAGCCTTGAGTTTTTCAGCCTTGGCGTTTCTGATCTTCTTCTTGTCTTGAATTTTTTTTAGACGATAAAATTCCTCCCTTTCGATCTCGTCCAGCTCGGAAATGATGTAGGCCAGGGTGTTTTCGATTTTTGGAATGATTACTGAAATAAAGAAATTATTTATCAAGGTTTTAGTTTGATTCTCACTCTCTCATTAAAAGTAACTTTGGAAAAAAGTATGTTACATGATGGCATTAAAATTTCTAAAAATGTTCCAAATAAATTAAAAAATACAAATTACAAAATTTAAAATTTCAACTAAAGAATGCTTAGTAGAAATTTATGATGCAGTACTCTTGTTTTCAAAAAAAAACGCATACATGTTATTTACTTCTCTAATAGTGTATGTATTCCATTCACCAGTTTAAAATAGACGCTATGCATCAAACTGATTTTGACAATAAGTCAAAAATGCCGCAAATTACAAAATTTACAAAAGCACAAATTATCACTCGAGTTATAGAAGACGGCTGGTCTGTAAGGAGAGCAGCGACTCATTTTGGGGTTGATAAAATGACGACAGTAGGATGGAAAATTCAATTAATGAAAAATCAATAGAAAACATGGATCAGGACGAAAGCCTGTAAGTTCTGAGATACAAGATGGAAGGCTTATCCACCACCTCAGACTAAATCCTTTTGCCACGTCCGTTTTCCCAGATTCCTTATCAAATATTAACACAAGAATTAACAAATCTGAAATTTCCTGCCGAGTTGCTTCAAAAAAATTTTTTTTAACAGAAAAACAAAAACAGGCCAGGGTTATTTTTGCATTAAATAATGTTCTTCATGATGATTACTTCTGGGAGAGGGTGGTCTTCACAGATGAAAAGATATTTCAGTCATCTTCGAGCAGCAGAAGAATTTTAGTGTATCGTCCACCAAATTCTAGGTTTGATCCAAAATACACCAACCAAATTAAGAAAGCTGGACATTTTTCAGTGAATATGTGGGCTGGTTTAGCATTAGAGGTTTGGGTATGTTTTGGCAAATTGAAGGAAGATTCAACAGTCAAAGATATGTTAAGATTCTTGAGGATGTTTTGTTGCCATCTGTGCAATGTTTTACGAAAACAACGACTTCGTTTACCAGCACGACAACTGTCCCGTGCACACGGCTAATGTTGTTCGATGGCAACAAAACATCCTTAGACATTAGATGTATTTAAAAAAAAGCGGCACTAAATTTTTAAAAGGATCATTTAAATAAGGAATAGTTTACGTTTCAACGATTTTTATTGCATTGCTCTGCAGAGTTCATCTGAAGCCAGCAAGACATGCTATATTTTTAAAAAAAGGAGCACTAAATTTTTACGTGGGGCACTTAATTAGCACTTTATTATTTAGTATGATAATTTTGATTCTGATGATTTTTAATGCATTGCTCTGATGAGTTCATCTGAAGCTAGCAGAACATGCTGTATTTAAAAAAAAAGGAGCACTAAATTTTAAATGGGGCCTTGATTAGCACTTTATTATGTACTAATATCATTTTGATTCCCATAATTTTGAATGTATTGCTCTGCTGAATTCATCTGCAGCTAGCAGAACATGCTGTATTTAAATAATTTTCAGTCTGTGATAAAGCTAACCACAAAAATCGTTATTCCTATATGGCGTAAATAAAGTCTGTTTTTATCCTTATTTGACTAGCGTCCCCTCTTTTCCCTTACTGCGCAGTCGCACAAATAAAATGTCCCATGACACCTACCATGTTCAATAGCGTTAACTCTTCTGTTGGTGATTTTGATCACTTCATCCAAAGTAACGAACGACGTTTGCAACGATGCCAATTCTACCAGCAATTTGACAGCGCTTTGGTAGTTCTTCTTCAGTTTGGCCAATTGTTGACCACCTCTGGCCAATCCGGCCAGTTCGTAAGTATCAGAACCGTCTTGATAGCACTCAAAGACTGGGAGGGTCACACCTAAGAGAAAGAATAAAAACAAAGCTTGAGCAGCTGGGCTATTTCAGGTCTATTTTTCTCCTAAACTTAACATGTTTTAGAGAAATTTTAGAAATGTATATTTCTTTAACTGTCTTTTCCATGCCAAAGAACCAGGTACTTACCAGTAACATGGGAAAAAAGATCTCCATGAAATTTGCTGAAATTTTAATGTTTCAGGAAAAATTAAAAACAAAAAATTAAAACAAATCTGTTGAGTCATTATTAAGATAAAGAGTGTTCAAAAAGACACATTTTCCTATTCCTAAATCGGTTTGAACAACAAAGTGTTTTGTTTTGCAACTAAGTATGCCCTCAAAAAATTTCCCAGTACAAGTATGATTATACAAGGTTTAATAATACAGGGTGTGCCAATGATGTTTTTTCCTGTCTTTTTTTTCTATTTTGAACTCTAGTTTATTACATTACCTTAATACCTAGTGGTTTAACCATAAAACTACTTGAAAACCTTTAATAGCATAGGTGATATGATACAGGGCTTTCAGTTATACAAAAAGGGATTTTTCTGTATTAGTGTTATTTTAAAATTTAAGTTATATTTTCCAAAAACACTTTTAACATAACAATGGAAATCTTAAAACTGGTTATACCAAACTTTTAAATACTGTGGGTCGTTTTTTTCTATTAAAAAGTCACTTCAAGTTTTATCCTTTAAGCTAGGTATTCAAAGTTTTTTGTTACTTAAAAAATGGTTTTAAGTTACATGATTTTTGGGACACCCGGCATATATAAATGTTAAGTTTTTCAAAAAACATTTTTAACACAACATTGGAAATCTTAAAACTGGTTTCACAAAACTTTGAAATACTGTGAGTTTTGTTTTTTTTAAAGGTTTTTCTATGATAAAGTCAGTTCAAGTTTTATCCTGTAATTTTTAAAAATTTGTCTCTCTGATATTTAAAAAATGGTTTTATGTTACATGACTTTTGGAACACCTGATATATAAAAGTATTATCAAAGAGATTTAACTTAAAAGCATTTTTAAGATAATGTTTTTTTTTTCAAAAATATAGCTTAAATTCTTCACTCGTACTCAAACTAGCCTATGAAAGTACATAATTTAAGGTGATGAGCCTAACTCACCTAAAAAGAAGAAAAGTAATTTTGGACACCTGAATGCCCTGTACAATAGCACTCCACAAGTGTTTAATTGTAAAAACATTTTAATAGAGACTGCATAGTATCCAAAGATCATCAATAAAATGGTAATGTGAAACTATTCTGTTGCTCAAGCCCGCCTCCCCCCCAAAAACAATTTCTGCATACACCACTGTGTTTCTTGTTTTGCTAGTTAAGTTACTTAACAAATTTGAACACATTACAAGATATGGAAGAAAAAGTGTTCTTACCAGCAACATTGTCTTTCTTGGTTCTAATCTTAATCTGTGCCTTGGTTACATTTTGCAAGACTACTTGGTTGAAATCCCCAGTAGTGAACTTGGCTTCTGCGAGGGAGAAAGCTGCTTCTTTCATTACTTCGCCCATCAAGGTTTTTGTCTGGAAAAATTTGATGAAAAATTATAGCTAACATATACTGGTGGTCAGAGTTGCAGAGTTGTCTTTTTAACTATGTATCTCTCAACCACAACTTAAACAAGCCAAACTACACCTACACCACTACTTAAACCACTAAACAAACTCTTTTTTCTCTTAGCTCAAATTTCAAAAAATTTAAAACGTGCAAAAAAAATTATTTGAGTGATCTATAAATTAAAGTTAGTTTTGACAAACCTCAATAATTTTACTCAAAATCATACGGAATCTCATTTGCAAGGCATCAGCTTTCTTCTTAAGCAAACTGTGTCCCTTTTGGGCACCCTTTAGCCTAGCCTTCATTAACATCTGGGCTCTGCAAATAAAGACAAAATATGTCAAAAAATGTGTGCAAAAGCACTTCTTACCAAACTTTTTATCACCTCCATTAACATAGTGACCCCACCCACAGACCACCATAGACCCTGAATCCCATTCATAAATTCCTATTTGTTTTGCCCCCAAGCTAGCCTGTGTGCCAAAAAAGGACAGAATGAGTTTCTGAACGTTGCTCGGCAACACTGCGGTAAAACATGTGTATGTCTCTAGACGTATGTCCTAGATACATCCATTTGTTTTACATACTCTACCAGTAGCGGCGAAAAATTAATAAATATGTAAAAATATGGGTGAATTGCACAAAAGCAGTAATTTGTAGTTTTCACAACTAGCGGTTACAAGAGCGTTTTTTTTAAGAGCGTTGATTTAACTAACGAGCGCAGCGAGTGATTTAAAAAAAAACGAGTTTTTTTGCGTCGGTAACCATGCTTTTGTAATTTACTGACACTTACTTCACACACGTCTTTTGGATGAAGTTAAAAAAACCCACCCTCTTTCTTGTCACCCTTTCAGAAACCCGCCACCAATTTAATTGTGTTATGTTGTTAAATATTTTTTAAAGTGCTAATGGTGCATAAAAGCGATTAAGGTAGGTGATAATTTTAATAATTATTGTAAAATTTGCTGGTGCAATACAAAAAAAAATAAAAATTACAAGATAACTTTAATACAACATTGAGGGCAACAGTTGATTAATAGTCTTTTCTATCAACTGAAGGAAAAAGGCAAAACCTGATGTTTAAATTAAACCCCTGATGAAATATACTAAATCACTTGCATAATTCTAAGTTTAAAATATGTCATATAAAATATGTTAAGATATAAGTAAAAATATAATAAAATACCTACTCTTTTTTTAAAACTAATATTCAATTATAGCTTTGAGAATTAAAATATTTTACTATACTTAACAATTTAGTTTTACCCATTGTTATTTTACATAGGGGAGGTACACAGAACTTGAAACCCTTAAGTCTGTGGTCAGGTACCTGATTTTTTAAATTTAGGACTAAAATACCAAAATACCAGAATAAACAGACAATAAAACATAATAATATTTTGATATATTATTTTTGCCTTTGTTAAGAAATTATAGCCTTAAGCACACCTGCACAGAGGGTATATAAACAGGGTGCCGGTCCTAACAACAAAGCATATTAAAAAAAACAGCGTAATTATGCAGTAATTTCGTCCATGATCAGAAAATTTTGTACTCGTCTGGTTTTTGAGTAAATCGAAAAGAAAGGTGGGTTAGCTAGGTTAATTACTCCACTAAAAGAGCTGCACTAAAAACGAATAATTCGGATTTTTCTTACAAATATTTGTGGAGCACATAATTTTGAATAATATATTTTTATTTTGGAATCATACTTCAGATTCCAAATGATAGGTTATTACAAATGATGTAATGTAATATCCTTTTTATTGATTTTGTAGGAAACCAGATAAGTACAAAATTTTCAGATCATGGGTGAAATTAACACATAATATGCAGATAATACTGGTTTTTGAAATTTTTCAATTCTGTGATACCTAAACATGTGGGGTCGATAAGTTAATATTAACCTAGCTACCCCACCCGTTTTTTTAGAAAAACATAATTTAAAATGAAAAATTAATTTTATTTTTCTTATATATTCGTGGAGCACATAATTAGCACATAATTTTAAAACCAAAAATTTTTAGTTTGGGGCCATTTTTTCTGGTGGGATTGCTAAGTTAATATTAACCTAGCTACCCTATTTCCTTTTTCAATTTTCTCAGAAACCAGAGGAGCACAAAATTTTTTGATTGGGGATGAAATTAGCACATAATTATGGTGTGACTAAATTTTGATTTTCTTGAGGTGGGATCGCTAGGTTAATGGGGTCTTTTTATCTACTTTTTATGGAATCTTTTTGTTTAGTGTACCTACTTATTATATAAGAGAATATGTAAAAGAAGTTAATGGAAGATAAACCAAAAAAAAAATATTCAACTAGTTAACTATCTAAAGTAAGTTTTGTTTTTTTAAACAACCCAATTGAGCCCTTAGCACTGTAATATAGCACCATAGAAATTACAATTCTTTACTAATAATAATTAACTAAAGTATTACAACTCCACACTCAGCTGAGCTAATAACAAAATACAATATGTGTAAAGGTTTAACTTAATATTTAATAATTTAAAAATGCCATTCTTAACAGCCATTTTAACTCAATTTAATGTCCATCTATTTTTCACTTTTTCTTTTCATCTGTTTAAAATTGTTTGTTTTACATTATAAAAATATTTAGCTTTAAAGTTTTAAATTAGTAAAGCAATTTTTAATAAAAAATTTTAATAAAAATTCTGACAAAAATATTAATTTATTTTAATTTTAACTTCTAATTAAGTACTGTTTTTACATAATAGTACCTACTTTTTACTCCCTCAATTAATATGTTCTAGTCTCTATTATTTGTTCTTTTTTCGAAGTAAGATTGTAACAGTGATGTAATAATGTATGTTCTTTTAGATGATTGTAACTTTAATGTACATTTATATTTTTTCTTCTTTTTTACTTGTGTAAACACTATTATGTGTACTTAGCACCAATAAAGAATTTGAATTTGAATAACTAACCCAAACCAACCCCCATTATTCAGATAGCACACAAAAATTTAAAGTAATTTTATATAAATAATCCAGTGTCTTTACATGTCAAATAACAATACATAAAGGTATAAGCTAAAGTAGGGTTATTTCGGCAGTAAGAGCAATCTCGCAGTTTTCCAAAAATATCATATTAATTTATTCAGAATTACCAAAATGTATTAAATGTATTTTCTACGCAATCTGCGTACATCTGGCAACTATATTGAATAATTTTGGCAAGGATAACTCTTTAATTGTAGGCGTAAAAAATCAAAGTTTCATTGATTGTCAGCAATCTGCAATTATTTTTTTCTTGTATTAAAATTACCTATGCTTTAAATATTATTTTGGGTTTGAGTTAGTCTAGAAGCTTGAAAATTTATGTTTTGAGTTGTATTTTTATTTTTTTGTAAAAAAAAGTGCTCACTGAAATTACCAACAGCCTAGAAAGAGCCACTTTGAAATAGTGTAGAAACTACTTGTACTAAAAATCAGGGTAATTATGCAGTATATGGTTTTCTGCCATTTTTGATTTTTTTTGAAAAATTCGTTTTGGGGGGCACCTTCTAGGGTCCCTAGGACCCCAAATCCGTCTGCGCCGGTTGGTTTTTTTTTTATTTTTTTTGTTTTTTTTTAATTTTTTTTCACTAAAACAACCCAAACCAACACAGTCCAACCCAACCTAATCCAAACCAACCCAAAACAATCAAAAAAACACATTACAACCCCCCCCCCTGGCACCCTTTTTTGTCGTAAAAAAAAAATCGGGCGCAGGCAGATTTAAGGTCCTAGGGACCCTAGAAGGTGCCCCCATAAAGAATTTTTCAAAATAATCAAAAATGGCAGAAAACCGTATACTGCATAATTACCAAAATCAGAAGTTAACGCCTATAAATGGCCCTTTACAGTTAAAGGGTCACTCCCTTTAAAAAAAAAACCCCTGCAAGTGGGTGAAATTTTTAATGATTTGCAGCACAGTGTAGAGGTAAACTTACCCTCTGGAAGGAAAAATCGGTAATCTATCTCTTGAAGACATTTTTCTTAATTTTTGACCAAAAATATCACTGGATAAAAGTTTCCCTTTTTTCACGAGACCAGTCAGCTGACAAATTTTGACACTGACAGGTTAAAATTGGTTTAAAGACTCGGGTGCTGCCATCTGTAGACTGAGAAAAAAAAAATTCTGTTTGAGCATCGATGTTAGTTAGTACGTCGCACAAACCTTATAACCAAAAATCTGCTCAGATCTCAGCAAAAGTATAAAATTTGAAAATTCTTCAGATAAATCCTCAAATTGATACAAACGAACCAATTATGTAGTTCCCGCCAAATTATATGCAAACAGTACCCAGAAAGTTAATATCTTTTAAATTCAGTGGCCTTATCTGTGCCTTTATTTTTACGTGGTGCTATCTAGCGGCAAACGAAAAAAAAACAGGAAAATCTAACCATCTTTCATCTGTCTTTATTCTGTGCTCTTTTTTCAAAAAGTGTCAAAATGGTGAGTGAAGAATTTTGTAAATAAATTTATTTTTTATGAATATCCAAGTAATCCTTAAATAAAATTACTTAAAATTAGTAAAAATGGATTATTTAAAGTTCCTTCTATTAAAGCCTGTTGATATTTTTTTCGAACCACCAAAGAAAGAAATGTTGACCTCATAAACTTTGCTTCTTTTCCTAACCTATTTGTGTTTCAAATTTTTGCAAGTTTTTGTTTTTTTTCTAGTCCACACACAAAAAGAAGACTAGGAAGTTGAGAGGGCACGTCTCACACGGACATGGACGTATCGGTAAGCAAGTTTTACGACTGTTTAGCTCCCCTTATAAAATAAATACCTGTATTTGTTAAGTAGATTATAGACTTTCATACTTCTTATGCCGTTTGTAATCGTTTGGATCTATAAATCTGTAGAGTAATATAATTTTACAATTCATGTCCTCATGAATTACATAGAAAACATAAAAAATATGATTTGAATTCGGTTTAACTCCATGCTTTACATATTTTTGTATGATGTTACTCTGGACGGGCGGTATGACCTTATATTAATGATTAATGTCCTTATTCTGACAATTTTCAAAAGGGATTTTTTTTGATTATTTTTAAATTTAGTTTCTGAACTATGTTTTACTTTTAGGCAAACACCGTAAGCATCCTGGAGGTCGTGGTAATGCTGGTGGTATGCACCATCACAGAATCAACTTTGACAAATACCATCCAGGTTATTTTGGAAAGGTGAGACACAAAATTGTTTGGTTATTTTATAATAAAATCAATTTATTTTTATGATGATTTGTGAACGGGCGGTATGATCATATCCATGATTCATGTTCAGCTTAATTTGTGTACAAAACAAAGCCTCTGATTTTGATGAAAATTTTATATTCTTCACTTTCTTTTTAAATTAATAATATTAATAACAGTCCTATTTTACATTTTAGTTGGGTATGAGAAACTACCACTTAAGGAGGAACAGCAAATGGTCTCCGGCCCTGAATTTGGACAAGTTGTGGACACTAGTTAGTGAACAGACCAGATTAAAATACAAGGACCATCCTGATGGCAAAGCCCCAGTTATTGACATTGTCAAAGCTGTGAGTATTAAATTGTTTCATCTCCATTGCAATATCTTTAATTTTTTTAATGATGATTCTTATGGACGGGCGGTATGAAATACATGATTAATGTCCTTTTTCTGATTTTTTGCTGAAGTTTTTTGATTTTTTTTGAATAGGACAGAAAAGTATATAAATTTTGTTTGTCTTGGTTTCAGGGATACTACAAACTTCTAGGCAAGGGTCGCCTTCCAGAGCAACCTGTCATTGTTAAAGCTAAATTCTTCTCGAGGTCAGCTGAAGAAAAAATTAAAGCTGTTGGAGGTGCCTGTGTGTTGAGTGCTTAATTTTTAAGATGAATAAAAAATTTTTAAAAAAAAGTGTTTATTTTTTTGAAGGTAATAAAAAAAATCTGCTCTATTAATTAAAAATAAAAATGGTTATCAATTTCAAAGTATTGTGGCAAGGATTTTTGGACTACAATTTAGAAATAATATGATAAAATGAAGGCAGGGAAGAGTTTTCAAACAAGTAAGCTTGGTATACCTAAATATTTAATATAATTGGGGTACCACAAGTGTGAAACTTCGAATCTGATAATTCAACAAGGGAAACCAGGGGAGTGGTTCTACACCAATCACGGTTGCTTGCTTGTAAATCCGCCTCAATAAAATTTCTGGCCTGAATGTTTTTGCATTCTTTTTAACTGTGTGAATGAACTACTAGGTGGCCAATTTTCATTCTGCCCTTTTGTCAAGTAAATCAGCTGATTGTCAAATAATTTTGCCAACTTTTGCGATTTTTGGGTCAAGTCGTGGGAAAATAGTAAAAAATTTCAGACATATTCCGGGAAATTATGTAAAAATGAGCATGCTAGACGAGGACAATCAATGGTAAGCTACTTCGTTATATTGGCAAGTTTATTTAAATTTTTTGCATATTTATCTAAAGAAATATGTATCATTGTTTATTTAGGCCTGGTTTAGGTAAAGGTAAACACATCAAAAAAATATTTATGACCTCTGATTAACTCCTGATTTCTGCGCTGAGAGATAAGACGCGCTTTTTTGCACAACATTGAAAACAACTAGGGCAAACAAAAGATTTAAAAAATCATCTTGAACCATGAGGGCATGCAGTAACATGAAATTACTGGCATGCATACAAACTTCTAGCCAAAAAAGATAATAAATTAGTTTTCAGTATTAGATATATATGTTTAGCCCAATGTTATCACAATTCCACAATGTAAAAAGATTTTAAAAAACTAGTTTTCACCTGTTTTGTGGGAAACTTGACAACCTTTTAGTATACGGTTCACTCCAAATTCCCCTTAATGCACAAATAACTAAGTGAACCAGTTATTGTCAACAAATTGGACCAATTAAATTTGGAATCAAACTATAAACTGAGGTCTTGATGCTATGTATATATACCTATGTATTACATGAGTTGTTTATTATTGTTGTTAAATTTAATTCAATTTATTAAATATAAATAGAAATCAAGAGTACTTATCACTTTAATAACTTTTCTAGTAAGTAAATTCCTTACTTTTGCTTAAAAATCATAAACAAGTCCTTAGCAAACAAAAACCTTGTTAGATAACTTCTCTAATCTGGATTTAATATAAGATCTATTTAGACATATATTTAAAAAAAAAAATATATGTATATATTTTGAAAACATATTTGGAGTTATATACTGAAAAAGGCTTATGTTGGTATGATTAAGCATCATTTTGTTTTTAAAGCAGTTGAAAGGCCGATTTCTTATTGGTTGGGTTATTAAAGAAGTGAATGCAGTGATGATTTTCTTGAAAAAATAGCTCTATAAAAGCAAAGAACAATATTGAATTGTTTTCTCTCAGAGAAGTAAAACTAAAATCATAAATGTACAACTACTCCAAATCCTCAAACTTACTAAAATACTTTTATGAAAAGTGTTTCTTTGAAGAAAAGGTTGTTATCGATTTTACTTTTATTTAGAGTTAAAAAAAATTTGCTGCTTGTTACACTATAAGTTATTTTGCTATTATTAACTATTTTATCTGTTAGTGTGTAGATAATAATAATATGGTGATACCTAATAATTTTTTCATTTTACAAATAAATAAAGATAAGAATATTAAATACCATCACTTAGTATGTTTATACGCGCCCAAAACCAGTTTTATATAAGGACGGTTTTAAATAAAATCGCAGTTAAAAAAAAACAAATAAAGTTAACAAAACAGGTCAAACCAAAGTTGAGTATTTCTTTAAGTTGGAAACAATACGCTAAAGAGTTTTTAAAGTGTTTATACTGACCCTAAAATTGGTTTTAAAGCAATAAACTGCATTCTTAAATTGCTTTAAAATAAAATTTAGATTTAGTGCTTAAAACGGTTTTAGTGGTCTTTATACAACAAAATTTTCAAATCTTCCTTTTATACAAGAACTTTAAGAAGGCATATAAACAATGTAACTGAAAAACACTGTTATTAATTTAATATTTTCCTCATAGGTAAAGGTATTAAGTCTTTATTTTCAAAGAATAGGTAAGATTAAAGTATTAAAAATATTGTTTTGGGTAGTTATTATAGAGCTGAGAACCTCTTGTAGATCACTTTTGATTAAGCAAGAAATATTAACACTAACTTGCGTCTTTATTTTGGAGACTGCCTCCTTAATTCATAAAAATAAAAATAATTTTGCTCGGGAAAATTACTACCTAACCCGTCAAACTGAGGATAATAAACTACCTCTTTCAATACCAAAATACACTCTCACAAATTTATGAAAGTAAAAAAATTTACAATCATTTGCCAGGGGTCATAAGGAATATCAATATAAAATGCCTAAAAGAATTTAGATGAAAACTTTAAAATTTTCTTTTGGAGAAACCATACTATAGCATTGATGAATTTTTTGCGGATTCTTTTTAATCACCAAAGAGTAAAAGTATTTTTAAATGTCTTTTTTTTTGTTGTGTAAACTTTATAGATATAGGTTTGACTGTTTTGTGTTGTGTTTTATTTGATGTATATTTTAGTATATAAGTTGCTTATTTTTAAGATTTTTACTTCTAAATATTTGATTTTTTCACACTTTTTATTTAATTGTCCCTATTTTAATATTTCAATTTATCAATATATTATCTAATGTAGAAAAAAAACGTTTTTTGTTAGTCTAAAAATCCATCGTCAGCAAAGACCTTCTGCATTTTCTAACTTGTCCATAATATTATTAATCGAAATTAAAAAGTCCTTGCAGTATTCCTGAAGTGCTTTTATAAACTACTGATTGGCGTTACAGGTATGATTGAGTTAACGCCACGTGTTAACGCTAGTATTATTATTATTAAATTCTTTATTTAGCAATGCTAATACATAGTACCATACACAGTTAATCGAAGCAAACAAAAATATAAAACAAACTTAATATATATATTATAGATAAGGGGGGGACATCCATTTCAGATAGAGACTTAACTATTATACAATGTCTAATTTTGTTGAATACCTTCTTCATGTGTGTATATATAACATCTACCTGAGATTTATTGTTTATTGCCTTGTAAACAAATTGGGGAAAGGATCTTAAATCAGATAGTGTTGACTTTTTAGGGAGAAAATCATGTTGACCAGGAATACCTTTTCAAAATCGGTTGGAATTTTTTTTGTTCTTCTTGTATATTTTTTATCATGCAAAATGGTCATAATTTAAGGGGTAACGTTTTTGATGAAGCAATTTTTACTATGTTTTTCACATTTGTATGCCATGATATTGCTCACATTTTAAAGCTTTCTTTCCAAACTTTCGATTTCTAGAATAAAACACTGAAATTTTTCAAGTTTTCACTGTTTTTTAGCGTTCAAAAAAGTATGACAGTATGACCAGGCAAAATTTCAATCTTCCTTTACCAATTCCTAAAAGCACTTTGGCTCAAAAATCTTTAATTTATGAAGGGAGGAAAATATTTAATCACTTGCCTTTTGTTATTAAACATGCTACAACCCTCAAAAAATTTAAAAAAAAAATAAAAAATCTTCTTGTAGAGAGACCATATTACTCTTTGGCCGAGTTTTATGGGGACCAGTTTGGATAAGACCAATTGTGTTTTATTACATTATTATTTTATATTCTTAAATTTAAAAAGTATGTTAAACATCTAGTCATTTTTTTTTTAAGCAACCCTTTAGTTTTTTTTTACTTCTTTATTATATTTTAATCTTTTTGTCTAGTTTTTTGTTTTATGGCTTTTATTTATTTTTTCGTGTTTTTAATAGTCTGTTTAAATTTTCATGCTGTTTTATTATTTAACATATTAATATTATTTTTGTGGTATTTTTCTTTTTTTCTTCCTCTTTTGACATATTATCATATTAATTTAAGAATTTACTTTTATCTATTTTAGTGACAAATTTATTAATAATTAGATTATTTAGCCTGCTTTGTCAACAGAATTTTTTTTCTTGACAATAAAGTATTTTTTGATTTGATTTGATTACTGTCAAAAACATTTTTTCTCTGTTAAAATGAAAAATATGGATCGATGGAGAGATATTTTAGTGACGTGCAAAAATTTTTAAGGTTGTTGAAGAGAGACAGCAGGCTATAAAAAAGTATTTTAGAGAAAGATGAAAATAATTTAAAGCAAATGTTTACTAAAAATTTCTGTCATCTTGAGTGGTATAGTGCATATGATTTTTACTTTGCAATTTTTATCCAGAAAACAGCAAAAATTGTAATTTTTCAAAGTGTAAAGTGTGTAAAACATAAGGTGGTATTAATTTCTTTCAATCAAAGTTCTTTACAGTCTTCAAATTTACCAAGAAACGTGTCCTACTAAAGTGTATTTTAGCACATCTAAAAATAATTTAACAGGTATTTAAGAAAATTATTTTAAGGGTCATCATGGATTTACCAAAAGTGCAAGGCTTGATTTTCTATTTATAAATATTGAAAATCTGGCAGGAAATGCCAATTTCTGTTTATAAATATTGAAAATATGTCATGAAATGCCAATTTCTGGACCGCTGTTTCTCACAGTTTTTTACTTTACCTTCATTAATCAGTGGCATATGCAGGGGGGGCATAGGTTCCAAACCCCCCTCCTGATTCTTCTTCTTATTTTTTTGATGATTTAGGATTGCAGAATTGGAAAATGCCTTACAAGATGGGTGTTCAGCCACCGACATCTACTGCATTTGCAAGGGAAAAGCCGTGCCAGAGGGTCTACGGTCTGAAGTATGGCAGGTAAGGAGGATTTTTTGGTGGTTAAATTGACAGAGAAGGAAGGGAGAGTGTTGCATAAAAAGAGAATGACTCTATAAAAAGAACTCAAATGATTACAGGATTTTAAAAGATGGACATAAAAATATCTGAATTTTGTTGCAGTTATCCAAACCGTAACCTCACACAACCGTCACCCAAGTTGAGACTAGGGTCATGGTGTGTGCGATAAGGTCACTTAAACATAAATAATTTTCCAAAGTTTTGACTGAGAGGCTTTTTACCGCAGGGAATACATGTTAACGTTATACGGGGTTCGACAGTCCTTGTTTAGGGTGCCGAAATAGCGTGTATTAAAAAAGAAGCGCAACGGCTAGTAAATGAGAGCGAAAGAGATAATAAACTTAAGTAACTGATACGCTGTTGCCGATGTCACCCGCAATTAACTAAAAGATTCCCAAGAAAGATCCCGTCAAATTTAACGATAAATATTGCCTTTAAAGGGCGTAAAACAGTGATTATGACTATTTTGTTATTTTAGTTTGAAATTAGAAACCGCTAAATTAATTAAAATGCCCATTTATCCACAAACTTTTACTACCGATTGACGTTGCTCTTTCAATAAAGCTGCGAAAAGTCTGAGCCTGAGCTGCCATAACCAGTTACGTTAAAGTCCTGACTCTACAAGACAATTTATCGTAGCAGTCTCGCGTTCTTACGAAATATCTTGTTGAAATAAATTTAAAACAAAATGACACTTTTTTAAAAGAATAAAAAAAATACAACGTAGCGCAGTCTTTCAATCTGTAACCCTCTACTCTACTTAGAACACTTTTTGTAACCGATTTCACATATTGTTTAACTTCAAAACGAATTTAACGCTGTTTTAAATTTAACAACAGAGCGGTGTTTTTAAAAAAAAAATGATTCTTGTAGACTTCTTTATTTTACAAAAATTGCCGAGGAAACGGGGCTTCTGTTTCCTCCTCAGATTTTCAGAGTCGCGAAGGGACGCCTGTTTTTCCGGTCTTACATAAAAAATATTTTGTGGTATTTTAGTTGCATCATTTCAGTACAAATTTAGGCCAGTAAAAAGCCTCTCGGTTTTGCCGCCTATTGAGGCCTTAGTAATGACTCTATATAGACGCACAGTAGAAACGCCACCTTTTCTAAACGAATATGAGATGGCAACACTTCAGCACTGGTATTATTGTGACACTAGTGTGTGGTAACTAAACGTACCCGTTTAGGTGGTAATCTAAAACAAATAATTATCATTTACAGATCTGCCTCGATGTCAGAGACAAAGGCAACCAACTGGATCACTTTAACGAGGTCTTTGATCTACCAAATCAATCCGTTCTAAGAGAAGAGTGTGCCAATTTGGTGGCAACCCTAGGCAACGAGGAAGAGGACAAACTGTCAGTTACTTCAGACTTGGATTCTATTATCACCTTTTATTGCAAAAATAGGAATTTGTCCTACTCGAAAAATAACGGCTGGTTAGAATTACTGCTTCCATTGCTGACGTTAAAAGTACAAAAGTCCGTTACGTACAATTTGTTCGAGGCTATTAGAGATACATTTATACCGCAAGGATGTGAGAAAGATGGCAATGCATTTCATATTTTAAGACTGCTGTTGCTATATCACGATCCCGAGCTTTGCTCGTTTTTGGACACCAAACGAATAACACCCGAGCATTATTGTTTAGCGTGGTTTCAATCACTGTTCGCGGCGACATGCAGTCTAGAAGTCGTCATAACAATGTGGGATTACTACTTCCAACAGTCGGATCCGTTTTTTATATTTTTCCTGAGTTTGATCATGGTGGTGAACGCAAGAGAACAGATTATGTCGATGAAAACCGAATCAAGAGAGAAAATCGTCACTACTCTGACAAATATGCCTTGCGGTCTGGAAGCTGATGATGTGGGTGACTTCTGTTCATTGGCGCAATATTATGCCTTAAAAACTCCGACTTCTTTTCGCACGGATTTGCTTCAAACGATATACAACGAAAAAAATGTTGCCTTAGTTTCTGTCTCGCAAGCATTGTGCCTCCCGGTTTCTGTTCAAGAGCTGGTTGAAAACACAGCCCGAGAATCCTCGAATATTGACTCCGTCAGGTAACTGAAACTTTTTTTAAAACTTTCTCGAGGTTTGTTAGCACCAAATAAAATATTATTGTTTAAGAATCTTTTTGGGTGTTTTGCCACTAATAAACTGCCTAAATTCTTTAAAAAATAATGACTAAGATTAATTACCAGTGTTTTTTAAAATTTCTGAACTACACCCAAGTATTATTGTTTAGCGTGGTTTCAATCACTGTTCGCGGTAACATGCAGTCTAGAAGCCGTCATAACAATGTGGGATTACTACTTCCAACAGTCGGATCTGTTTTTTTATATTTTTCATGTTTTTATCATGGTGGTGAACGCAAGAGAGCAGATTATGTTAATGAAAACCGAACTGACCAAAAAATCGTCACTACCCTGACAAATATGCCTTGCGGTTTTTTTTTGTTTTTTTTTTAATAGCAACGAGAAATCTTCATAGACAACCGGCCTCTGATGGTCTGTCAAATTTGCCTGATTCGTCCCGCCTTGAGAGCACCTAAGAACTAAACTCCTCCGCTGCAGATTTGGTCGAAATAGCGGAAACATACTCAGGAATATAACGTCACTATTTCGACGTTCACTATTTTGGTCTCATAGTTTAGAATCGTTCTTATCATATGTCCCTGGTTCCATTTATCTACGTGTTGTATCATTTCCTTGAAAAGGTTCTCTATGGTCATTTTCCCTATTTGTAGATCGTGTCTTGTTGTTTCGCGGTAGTTCTCAAATCTTGGACAGTAAATTAACGTATGTTTTGCGTCATCTATTCTTTGACAGTACCGCCATATGTCGTCCGTTTTCCCTATTCGCTTTGTGTATGTCCTAAAAGATCCATGTCATGTTAGAGCTTGTGTCACATATTATAGTAATCCATTTTTTGTTTACACTCTATCCATGTTTTAATGTCGGTAATAATTATTTTCGTCCATTGTCCTTTTTCGGTACTTCAGTCCCATCTTGCTTGCCAGGATTTCAGTGTTTTCTCTTTTGCAGTTTCTTTGTTTTCTTCACTGTGGCCATTTTTACCTTCATATACAATTTCTTCGACAATTAGGTGATGATATCGTTCAGTAGCCGCAGGCTACCCTTAGTAAGGCTTTCCGTTGCATTTTTATCAGCATGTTTATATACTTCGTTGTGCGCAGTACTGGGCTCCATATCACTGCACCATATGTCACGATTGAATGGATTACACTGTATCACGGATGTAAAAACTTTCTCTTATGCCTTGAGGTCTCGACGCTGACGTTATGGGTAACTTCGGTTCATTCCACACGGATTTGCTTCAAACGATATACAACGAAACAAATGTCGCCTTAGTTTCTGTCTTGCAAGCATTGTGCCTCCCGGTTTCTGTTCAAGAGCTGGCTGACTTTGTCAGGTAACTAAAACTTTTAAAACTCTCAAGGTTTGTTAGCATCAGGGTATAGTCTTCAATATTTATTTTGCCACTAAGGGACTGTATAAATTCCTAAAAAAATAATGACTACCATTATCAGTGGCTTTGAAAATTGCTTTTACTTTATAATTCTGAACTATGCTCGTTTTCGGGCACCAAATGATTACCGCCCAACCATGATTCTCATAACAATGTAGGATTACTATTTCCAACAATCGGATCCATTTTTTATTTTTTTAAGAATGCCAAAAAGAAATAAATATCTTATTGTTGTTTAATTTCTGAAAATTTCTCAAAAGTATCTTTTAAATAATTATAAGCACAGAGGATATATCCTCTGTGTAATATTCTCAAAGGAGGTGTAATTAGAAGTAAAAGTAACACGAATTAGTATCTTCTTTAGAAACATACACGTCAACGAAATTACTCAAGTGCCTGTTTTTAACCGGGGATAATACTGGCGCCTCCACCATGTTGCAGTAAGAAACGGTTTTTTAAGACTTATATCTCTAGGATCTTCCTTAAGGTTGGTATTTGGGCTTGACTATTCTTATTAATTTGGCTGGAAAACCCCGACCCACTTAATTAATTTAAAAAACTAAAGTTTAAACCATACATAATATCTTATTTTTTTAAGTTTTTTTCTCTATAGTTTCAAAACAATCTTTGGAATTCGAAAGTGTATTTGAGGAAAAACTAAAGCTTTTAAATTGAATTTTTAAATAATTGCCTTTTAACTTTGCTTAATGATTTTGCAGGTTCTTCTTGGTCGACTGTAGACCTGTCGAACACTACAACGCCGGACATTTGCCGACTGCATTTCATCTGGACTGCAATTTGATGCTTCAGGAGCCCAGTGCATTTGCGACCGCCGTTCAAGGCTTACTTAGCGCGCAAAGGCAGTCGTTGGCGCATAAGTCTAGTGCAGGTATGGATCAATATATTTTTCGAAAGTTTTCTGAGCATTCTCTTTTTTTTTAATTTTTTGCAGTTTTTAGTAAAAATGCCCAGTTTATGTGTTCAAGTTATGTAATTTTATTTAGTTGACGAACAACACCCAATAACAAATAAGAATAACCTTACAATGTCTATTATTTTAAATCTCTTGCCTTAGCAAAAAAAAGTAGTTGCCTGAATTCTCTATTTTAGGAGTTATGTCATTTTTAAAGAAGCTACAACTTGAAGTTAAAATGGGCGTAAACTGTAAGTAGAATAGGATCTTTTCAATAAGGGATAAACCCTTATTTTATGTTCGTGTGCGTTTTTTTAATTATTTACGATAAGTATCGGTTTGCATTGGCAAACTGCGCACTAGTGTACTTTTGATGTTCGATGTGTGTGTTTCATTGTTTAACGCACTTCCCGAGTTCTGCACTAGTTTCACGAACAGAGTGAGTTATCAAATTAAACATTTTTTTTATTTAAAGTTTTTCGTGTTGATTTGTGAGCTATTACGTTATCTTAAGCCGTAAAAAAAAACTAAGGCGTTTTACGACGCTGCAGTAATATAAATTTACCAAAATAAAATTTCAATGAGAATACACCAGCGCCAGTTTTATTCAGCACGACTTCAGTGTCAGTGTAAAACCAGTGGCACAATTAATTTGCCAATGGAAACCACTATTAGCTTATCATGGTGGTGCTAGATCGGAATATACCAGGAGCATCTTATCTGTAGATTATGCGAGCAGGACGACGATCCAGTATCTTTTATTTGAATGACCAGCACTTTCTTACTGGACCTCAACATCTTCTGGAAGAGTAATAAACCATCAAAGAGGGATTAGCCATCTATATATACATACAGGGTTCCTAAGATTTTCCTTAGGGATAGGATTTCAATAAATCAAACAGAAATGGCATAGAAAGTTCTGCGCGCACAAAAGAAACAGGTATATTGAGCAATGAGAAAAAATTGTCGCCACTCTTTCATTGTGAGCATAAATCATAGTTGCAATAATAACCGTTGACAAAATGTCTGCAAATTCCGCTAGATGGCGGCCGCACCATGAGATGATCGAGGAAAAACTAGATGTTTTCAGGTCCAAACCACAGCTTTTTCTTGATTAAAGGAAGCGGCAGGGTCCATTATTTACGATACTGAGCGATAAACTCGTGAGGTTGTTAACATTAGAAAGAAATATCTTCGCTTTTAATTAAATTTCTTTCCATTCTGTTCTACTAGTGACATCTATCCGGAAACGGCCAAACCATGCAGCTAGCACTAGCAGCCAAAGAAATCAATAAACGGCGCTGTTTTTCCTGCAGAGCTTTTTGCTTGCGATATTATTGATTTTAAATAAAGCTGGTCCTACACTAGATTTGATATTTTCGAGGTATTTTATGACATGATCTCGAAACATGTAGCGAACCAATTCTTCAAAACTAGCGGGAGGGTAGAAGCGAAAAATAAGGGGCTGCCAATATTTGTAACACCCAAAAAGGGGTGAAAAGATTTATTTTGCTCTGTTTCTTTACAAAAGACTTTTTTTTGACGAAAAACTTGAGCTCTGCCACTTTTTTTATTTTTTTCTTCAACTTTCTCGAAATTTTCGTCATACCGTAGAAAAAAAATATTTCCCCCATGGTCATACTCTACTTTTATTCGAAAAAATTTAGAAACAGAGACGGGATCAGTTTTCCTAAAACGGGGGATCTTGGTTTCGAGTGAGAAGATAAAGGGCGCCGCAGGCAAAAATTTTTCAATTATATTAGCCGAACGCAAAAATGTTAGAAAAACAAAGCACGAAATAAAAATGGCGCCGCTTACAATTTTTTTTCAAAAAGAGTATAATTTTTAAGAAAAAAGTATCAATTTTCTCGCCCTCCTCCACTGGGACTACAGGGGCCGTGCACAAATTACGTAATGGTCATAGGGGGGAGGGGGGTTACAAAACGTTACGTAGGGGAGAGGGGGGTTTTCGACAGCGTTTGCATTTGTGTGAAACTAAGAAAATTTGGAATGAAAATAAGTGAAAAGTTTTTTTTTTTGGGGGGGGGGTAGTAGTCTTGAAATCGTTACGTAATATTAGGGGAGTGGCGTGCCAAACCGATACAAAACATTAAATAGGGAGGGGGTCAAAAATTGGTAAAATCACCGTTACGTAATTTGTGCACGGCCCCACTCTGACTGTTCCTCCTTTTTGATTTCGAATAAAAGTGCAAAACCCGGGTTGGACGTTCGAAGGCGTCAACCCGTCCTATTTGCTTGATAAAGTTTCTACGGAAATATCTCAGTCGATTTCTCCGGCCGTGTATAAACGATTTAGGTTAGGCATTTGCATGTACCTCAGTCCCCACCCTGTAAACAGTGCGTAATGGTTACAAAATTAAAAGCCGAAAAATATTTTTTTTTACGATATCTTTCATCAGTTTGGTATTAAAGTCGAGCAAAAACAATTTTTATTCCAGTCCTAAAGGTATGAAAATGGAAAAAATTAGAAAACAACAACCTGGAATGGATTTACTACGTGTAAGATGTAGTGACAACATCGCCCCATGCCCATCCTTTTCTGCCTAATGTGCTTTTCCGTTTGTATAATAAATCTCTAGATAGATCATTACTTTACATTTAATATTTTTTTTAAATTTTTCTTGTCGACTTGTTACCAAACCATATAAGTAGATTCACTACTGGATTACTTGGACTCCTGAGCAGAACACAGGTTTTATTTTATCAAAATCGGTTAACAGAAACAAAAGTTATGACCATTGAAAGAACAAAAAACGGGAAAAACCGCAGGCAAATCGAGTATTCGACTGGATGAAAGGGATTGAGGGGCGAGGGGGGGGGGGGGCGGTGGCACGAGAAGGGTTGTGGGACGGGTATGGAAATTAAGGTGAGTGGGAGGGAGTAGCTACAATTTTAAACATGCGGGCCAAGGCGCGGGCAAGCTAGTCACTAATAAAAAGGCACACTTGGTGGACGTGTCAAACCTATTTAAGTAGAAGGAACGCATTAAATATAAGCAAATCAGCTGTAAATTTAAAGTGTTAGCTCACCAAAATGACAAGTTGGGCTTAATAGATGGCAAAAAACTTTACAATGAATGGTTCTCTTTGTTTTTTTTTTCTAAAGACTCGTTAATTGGATATAAGCACTTTCGTACCACGTGCAGTGCCCATTTCATGCATGTCAATTTTCGAGTTTCACCACTCGGTATATTTTCGTTTTTCTAATTTGACTAGTCAAAGAAAATGTCACCATTTATTGTAAAAGAATGTTAGGATTTTGACATATACGATCAATGGAAAAGTAACTAACAGTTTTTTAGGCTCTCTGACAAAAAGGAAAATATACCATGAATGATGTGCGCACGTAGTACAAACAAAAAAATGGTTTGCCCTAGATTCAGGTCAACTTGTCATATTGGTGAACTGCTGTTGATTTGGCGGCCTGATGTTTATATTATACTTTAATTTTTTTTGCAGGTGGCGAGCACCTATGCTTCCTGGGCTCGGGTCGCAACGAAGAAGACCAATACACCCACATGGTGGTGGCGTCCTTTCTACAAAAACACACCCAGTACGTGTCTTTGCTCACAGGGGGCTACATCGCGATGCACGACTACTTTGTTGATAATTTGGATTATTTTCAAGACCACAATCCGCGGCTGTGTATCGTGTGTGCGCCTAATTGGTCGAAGGGCGAACAGAATGGTAGCATGAAGAGCGGGCAGTCCAGTGATTTTCTTGGTAAGACACGTTTTGCAATAGATGACTTAGATAATTTTTGTTTCCGTTTTCAAGTTTGCCATAATAATCACCTTTTAGTGGAACATTTCTGCCAAAAATTAAAACATTTGGGGTGTACCCTGTAGATTCGTGAACTGCCGAATTTATACGAGATGTAAGGAGTAAATTCATAATGTGACTTTTCGTCGTTAATGTAGCATTTAATGGCTGTTTTAATTATTCTATTTGCTCTGTCACAAAGATTATTTTGGGGGTGATAACGGGCGTTATACCAAATATACTGAAAATCGTATTTTTGGAGTAATTCCTTGAATTCACGGGAAATAAACTGCGATCCATTGTCACAGATAATGGTTTGAGGAAAACCCCGAAAGTAAGAAAACATTTTCTTCAAGAAACTAATTAATTTCTTTGGTTACAACTCTTCGCATTCTGACAGTTCTTTGACAATCAGTCAACTAAGAGAGTGTGCACTGCACGTGGTAGAAACGTGCTAATATGTCATGAACTCTATAGAAAAACAAACAAAGATCACCATTCATCATAAAGTTTTTATTGTCATTGATTGATTAAGCCCAACTTGTAATTTTTGTGAACTGCCCCTGTTATATTTGATCTTCGTCAATATACACAAGTAAAGCCTCTTAATATAAATTGCTAATTAATTTTGACTTTGGACGGTTTTTGAGCCGAATAAAAAATCTTTACTTATAGGAAAAATCTCGGCTTCCTTAAAATCCAAATCGGCCGAGGTAACAGGAAAACTGATCGACTACATCGTCAATCCGAATAACAGCCCCGTGCAGGAAAGGCATGTGTCCAGCAGCGACAGAATAGGCAAAAGGTACAGAGATGTTGCTCCTGTGTTCAGTATCGACGACGATCATGACAGTGTCACAAATACTGAGGTGAGTTTGAGCAGATAAAATTATAACATTGTTTAGCTAAACAAAAAGCGTCTCAACTCTTCCGCTTCAGTGTCCATCCTCCCTACTGCCACCATTTTTATAACCAAATTGTACTTTTCAAAAAATCCTGTGTACCACTGAGGAAGAAACATAATATCAATATTGGTATTGTGTGAATTGAAATTTGACTATCAGAGGCAACAAGTTGCGAATTATATACATATTACACTTATTTTTCTGGGTCATTGACTTCTAACTTTGGCTAAGCAATATTGGTAATATATGGACAAAATGTGAAATTTTGCACATTCAGGGATAAGATACTAGAATTAAAATATCTACTTTATTGCCTATCAATTTTTTATGTACTTCCTATTAAAACTAATGTGCCGCCATGATTTGGGAGTCTTCAAAAAAATCACTTTGATTAGAGCAAAAACGAAAAGGTTAATAGCGTATTCCATTGAGGCAATCGGTGCGCCACTTCAGTGTAGCACCGAGTGCCGCTTTTTCGGCACAGGCTCTGAGTGCTCGTGCCGCACCCAAAACTGCTTCCCGCCATTAAAAATTCCAATTGCGAACAGCGAAAATGGCAAGTGTGAGAGATTTTTGTACATTTTCTTCGCTGCTGAGTAGTAGCACGATGAAGACGACGAAGAACAATTTTGTGCCATACATCATCGCACAGAAATCTCAAAACATCGAAATATGGTTCATATCGGTGCGCGACTGGTGCGAATTGAGGAACTGACACCTTCAGTGCAGCACCGAATGCCGCTTTTTCGGCACAGGCTCTGAGTGCTCGTGCCGCACCCAAAACTGCTTCCCGCCATTAAAAATTCCAATTGCGAACAGCGAAAATGGCAAGTGTGAGAGATTTTTGTACATTTTCTTCGCTGCTGAGTAGTAGCAACGATGAAGACGACGAAGAACAATTTTGTGCCATACATCATCGCACAGAAATCCCAAAACTAAAAACATCGAAATATGGTTCATAAGTACTTCCATGGTTATGAAGTTAAAAACACCCCGTTTGACAAACGGACGTGTAAATATAGCAAAAGGGTCGCGACTCGCGATTTTATAAATGCAACAGAAAACAAAACCAAAATTTCAATCCGAAAATGTGACGTTAACGGTTTGCTTCCGTTGTTGCAGTCGTGTTCCATTGAAACTGCACCAGTGCCAGTCGTGTTTCATTGAAACAGCACCAGTGCCAGTCGTGTTTCATTGAAACAGCACCAGTGCCATTTTTTACAGCCAGTGTCAGTGCGAAACTGATAGTGCAGAACTGGATTTTACAATGGAATACAGTATAAATCTTTATGAAAATTTTAAAACTTATGAAAGTGTCCTTATGCCCCTTAATATTCTATTTTAAATGGATAAAAAGTCGGCCGCCGTAGCGCAGTGGGCAGCGTATCTGCCTGCCGCACAGAAGGTCCCGGGTTCGAATCCCGGCTAGGTGCATGGATATTTTGTGTTTGTCTTTAACTTGGCAAAAACTTCGCCAGCACTGGGCATTGATCCTGTAATGGATGGTTTGTAAAAACTTCGCTAACACTGGGCATTGATCCTGTAATGGATGAAAAATGGATAAAACTGCACTTCTTACTAAGAAAGCTTTTGATTGGGACACTTCTAGGCTCAATATCGACGACAATATGGGGTTTCAGGCACTAATAAAATAATCACTGCCCTATATATCTAAAAAGTTTTTTTGTGATCATGGCACTCAATTTACTCCATTTTTTTTTAGCAGATTGACGACGAAGAAAAACACGAAATAGTTCAGATTCATGGTTACTTGAAAATGCCCGGCATAATACAAAACTTTCCCTGTCAAGAAGTCAAACTGAACGGCTTCATGTACAAAAGTATTCTGATAGTTACCGACACGGAATTGATAGTGTTACGAGAGATCCCGGGTTCCAAAGGACAGGCGGAGCTTATTGTTAAGCGCCCTCTGTCGGCGATTGTTAAGATAACGGCTCGAAAAAGGCACCCGGAATTGATCACGTTTAAATATGGCGTGCCCGATGGGGAAAACCTAAAAATTTCAGATATGGACAGATTTCTGATACCGAACGCAGATAAAGCAACGAAAGTGGTCTCGGACCAAATCTTGAAGCAATTGCAGTCGAAAGAGTGAAGATTTTGTATTGCAGAAACGTAAGTCAATTGAAGAGCTGGGCCGAGTAACAGCTCAGTCAAGCTCACCCCCCCCCCTCAATTTGGATATTGTAAAAAGTATGTACTAATTTAATCTCCTTTCAAAAAATTTTGTACTTAATGTTAGTTATTCACACTTAAAAGGGGGCGGTGTGGCTTGGCGCTAAGCTGCACCTCCCCACGCTTTGTAATAATTATGTGTTCTTAAAGAAGGGTACTTTTAGTTTACAAAAACAATCGATTCCTAACATTTTTGTTGGTTTGTTATGGGGTTTGTAGCTTGATATATCAATTAAGGTACATCATAATTTCGTCCCCTTCTCAAAAATGCCAAATTCTGGCATAGTCACTTTTGGTCCAATCTCTTTCCTAAGCAGAGGAGGTGTACCTTGATATCAAGCTACACACCCCATAACAAACACAAAAATCTTAGAAACCGATGGTACCCTTCTTTAGAGTACATAATTAGTACAAAATTATGACATATCAACTTTTATTAAATCTATCTCCTAAGCATGGGCGGGGTGCAGCTTAGCGCCAAGCCACATCCCCCCTTTTAAGTGCGAATAACTATGTTATTCATTAAGTACAAAAATTTTTAAAAGGGGACTAAATAAGTAAATCATTTTTACAATATCCAAATCGAATTTTGTTGAGGGGGGGTGTAGCTTGACAGAATCTGAGTAACGGCCTACGTTACAATTTCGATTTTTTTGAGTTATAAAATTGCAGGGTGCTCACCAGTTGGGGGAGTCAGGAAAAGTCAGGGGAGACAAAAAATCAGGGTAGTCAGTAGTTTTTACTTCAAAAACGCTTAAAGTCATGATAATTGAACTACTAAAAATGCACCACTTCCATTTTGAAATTCTTCGAAGTTAGCAAAAACAAAATACTAAAAATATATCACTTGTTATTATCAAACCTGAAAATACTTCGCCTTTCAGTGGTGTCAGTTAGTTATGGTTTTTTTTTCCAAATATAAAAAAGGTCAGAATTTTTAAGTTTGGTCAGGGGAACACAGGATTTTGGAGTTCAAAATGTTGGTGAGCACCCTGTAATTTGTGAAAACATAACATGTAACTCCAACTCGGTAATAAAGTATTAATTTACCCATCCAATCAAAAACGGGTATCATTCGCCCCCCCCCCACTTTTTTGTTACCTATTTGGACAAGAAGACAGGGGGCGGAGGCAAATTATGCCGGGAAGCCGTTGGTATGTTTTATTTCAACTTAGCGAAGTTTACTTAAAAAAAGTTTAATTTTTGTGCCATTAACCGGAAGGTTGGCCTTTTTTAAAATAACTGGAATGAAAAGGCTGTTTTTTTTTGGGTGTAAGAAAAAAGTTATTACAATAGGTATTTTTTATGAATAAATTATAGCTGATAGAAAGATTTATTACCTTGTAATAAATATTTAGAAATAGGCTGTATCTCGAAACAATTACTTTTGTTTCCAAATACTTAATGTAATGAAAAATCATTTTCCTTACCATAAATTTGATGTTATGAACTTTACAATTTTATTTTAAGTTATCTATATTTATTTTGTATAAATTTTTAAGTTTAATTATTGTTCTGTCCTTGTGTACTTTAATAAAAATGATTTTGAAGCAGAAAAAAAGGGTGGATTTACTTGTGTGCATTTTGAGAATTATTTGTAAAAAAAGTTCGTTCCGAAAGGAAAGATTATAATAATTATTCTTAAAGGAAGAGCAAAATTTTGCATTTAAATGCATTATTGTATGTAGCACACTTTTCTTCCAATATGCTAATAGTAGTTTTTATAACTGGTGGCTAAAATAGTGCCTTTTTTACAAGCGTGATTTTAAAAAGTTTAGCTACAAGTAATCAAAAAGGCATGTTTTTGCTATATAAGGGTATAAAAAAATAGTTTTTGGCGGCATTTTTATGTGACTTATAGTTTACTGAAACGCAACGTAAAAGACGGTCTAGAAACTGGTTCAATTTGGTTAAAAAATTTATTCGTATAAGAAAAACATGCTGAAAACGAAGCTTAAAGCGAATTTAACTCACATTAATAAAGCTGTAATTAAATATATAACTATAAATATTATTTCTAAAACTCAAGAATACTGAAGCTAAACTTACGTGCAGATCTATGTGAAGGTGTTGATCTAAAACAAAATAAGAAAACACACAATCAGAAGTATTTTTAGGAGCCTTGTAAAACTTGTGTAAACTTGTCCAAATGTCGACTTCAAAAACATTCTGTCCCATAGCCTGCTACGTAATTTAAAAACAAATGAATATCTCCAAAACTACTTAACCGATTTCAACGATAAATGCATTATTTTACAGTAGCCTTAAAGGTCATTTTTAAAGAATGAAAATATGTTTCACAATAAAAACCATAAAAAACCCAAAAATTTTTTTTTTAGTGGATTCTTAAATATATCATGTAGCTGAATAAAAAAACGCGTTTTGACGAAAATGTCAACAATAACAAAATACACAGGGCATTTAAAGGAAACCCACAAAAAAGCCGAATTTACAAAAACCGAAACACAATTGAACAGAAAATAAAACATCCGAAGCGACTCGATCCTTAAAGGACACGAGTATAATTTAACCGATTATAATTTTCACGAACATTAAAATATCAGAATTACGAAAGTATCGAAAATAATTGTCTAGAAACGAAAAACACCCGACCCACAAATTGATACAAAATAATATGCCCGATCCTTAAATGAGCAGAACCACAATTTTTTTTTATTATTCATTTTTGTAATATATGTCCGATGACAATACAATATTATGAAGAAATTTGGGGATAGGGGTTGCTTGAAGAATGTAAAGGAGGTAAATTAAAACAATATCACAACTTAGTAAGCCTGGCAACGTAGGCATTATTATGTTTCTATCAAATTATTTTCGTTAAAAATATTTTCTAACATTTTGTGTTTCTATAAAAATATGTTTCATTTAAATTTAATTCTATGCATATATTTTCTAGCGATTTGATTTGCCGTCATTTCATTTTCGGACCAATTATTTTCTTTTCTTTTAAATTCTGACAAATTATGTTTCTGCCAAACCATAATACATGTAAAATTTGACAGAAAAGGTATCAATAATACTTACGATATCGTCGATTTTCAAGATAGATCTGACAGTTTCAGTAGCGAGCGACAGAGCAGAGGTTGTGACTAACAAAGGCTGGACAACGTTTTCTTCCAAAATGTCGGAAATACATCCTTTCCTCACGTTGATGCCGGCCGAAACTTCACCTTTGGCGTGTCTACTTCTCAGCTCTGTGACAGTCTGAAAAATTAAAGAAAAACTCAGCAAACACAAAGGCCTTTAAAACGTTAGGTACGAGCCACAGGGAAATAGAACCCTAAAAGTCGCGATTTGGATGGTACCATCCCCATAAATTATTCGATAGCCATTAACTAAATCAACCAACTTTTATTTGTGGTTCTGTCGCTGACTTTAATCGCGTCTATTTTGAATTGTTTTGGTTTTGGCTACAAAAGCCACTGGTATTTTTTAAACGATTTTATTTAACTTCACAATCATTGAACAGAAACTACTCAAGTATAACCACCTATCTGAAAGAACCAATCTACCAATCAATGCCATTATGGATTTGTTGGAATGCTGTCTGCAGAATTCTTACTTCCAGGAAAAGGACAGGTATTTTCGACAGGAAGATGGTACCCATGGGATCTCCACTTTCGCCTTTGAAGGAGCTCCGGGAACATCATGGCAGAGACCCAAACTATGGCTAAGATACATGGACAACATATTTATCATTTGGAAAAACGACAACAATACACTAGAACAATTCTTCCATCATGTCAACATGATAAGAAACTGCATCCCATTAACTATGGAAAAAGAAGAAAATATTAGCTTTTTTTTCTCGACGTTCTAGTCACCAAAAAGAATTTAACCATAATCATTTCTGTATATCTCAAACCAACTCATACTGGACAATATCTAAACTTCAAATCAAACCACTCTCCGCATCAACCAAACTGACAAATCTCTTATAGATCGAGCCACCTACGTCTGCATTACATAAGCTTGAAATAAAGAAATTACAAAAATTTGATGCGATCTGCGAAGGAACAGTTTCTCCAACTACACGTTCAACAAAACTCTTCAGACCACACCATCACAAAGGACGACAGACGTAAATACTGAAAGAAAGGCGACGAATCTCAGAAAAGGTAAAAAGAATAGGCAACCAATACCATCTTTAAAACGACCACAACAATAAGGAATCAATTAACAAAAACTAAACCATATCGCCACACCACCAAGAACTACATCTACCAGGTACCATGCGAGTGTGGGGATATCTACATCGGAAAAACCGGCCGACCCATGGAAGTGTGCCTTTCAGAACACAAACTCAAAACTTGACAAGCGGACAAAACTGGAACAAAAATAGCTCAACACTGCTGGGAAAATCAACATCATATGGAATGAAGAGGGCAAAATCGTTGCCAAGGAGGAAAATCTATTCAAGCGGAAGTTCAAAGAAACCGTATTCATACAGAGGAACCAGAATGTATTTTCTCAACAAAGCGTCACCATCAAGGATATTTAGATTGGAACCAATCAAGTGTAAACTTCACGGTTCACTGAACACATGTTAGTTTTGTGGTTCACTGAACACATGCTAGTATCTAAGATTTGGCACTGGCGCACCGAGGGGGGGGGGGTTTGGGTTTACCCCCCTCCCCACCGAGATGCCTGGGTATGGTCACATTTTTACTTCAAATTAAGTTTTTTTTAAATTATTTATCCTTAAATTAGGTAGTCTTGTTTTTTGTTAGTATTCACCTGATAATGGTTGCAGAGACATAAGCATTTGAAACTTTGAGAAAAAGTACAGTAAAAAATAAAGACAATGGAAGTTTAAAACTCTGGTTTACTCTCAAGTTCAACACTGTCTACTATGTTTCAAAGAAATCTAAAAAACTGCAAGAGCTATAAACAAAAATCAAGAAACTCTAATGCTCTGTGGATCGGTAACAAAAAGTTTGCAGACACATTTTTATATAAGAAAAAAGTCTTATTTTGACCTGAAAAATACCCCGTATAATGAAGTTTACCTGGATGGCATTCAATCCTGCATTTTCAGCCAAGGTGAAAGGTATGACTTCTAAGGCAGCGGCGTAGGCTCTTAGACAGATAGCGTCGACACCTTCGATTGTGTTTGCCAGCGCTGCCAGTTTCAGTGCTAGCTCGGTTTCTGGGGCGCCTCCACCTAAAAAGTGAAATTCGCGTTAAATTTCATTTTAGGACTCATATACAGGACAGTGTGGTTCAAAAAAGATGATGCACCATTTAATGTTAACAACTACCCCAAGATTTTGAAGGTATTTTTCTCTAACCAATCCATACACATACAGTGTAAGGCAAGAAATACGCCTTTAATTGCTTAAAATCGAGTTTTTAAATAAACATCTTTTCTTAGCTTACTTTGTACAGGGTAGTCCAAATTCGAGGGGCCTTTGCAGCGTAGTTAGCCCAAAACTAATATACATGTTACGGGGTCGATTTTCAAGAGAAGTCGAAAACTAAAAACCGCATTGCGATATGTTAAAGCGTTTCTGAGCTACAGGGTGATTCTCAAAAATGTGCGATTTTAAAGGCCTTCTACAACTTTTTTATTTGCAAAGATAGAGATTTTCATTAAAAACATTTTTTGAAGATTTTTTAAAGACAAATCTACCTCTTTCACCGATTTTCTCTTAAAGCCTTTAGTTCCCGAGCTATCACACAAAGTTATATTTCTTTAAATGGGATACCCCCAAATTTTCTAAAAAATCAGTTTTCTAATAAAATTTCCTGTCGAACGATGTGCCATACACCTATTTTTATTAAATAGTTTAAAAGATATTTGCATATTTTGATATTTACCATAGTATGCGCTGTGCGCGCCCTAAATGTGTAAATAAAATTTTATTGTTTTTTTTTTCATACAAAATCAAGTTGGCTACGACACCAGCCACCTCGAATTTTAACTTCTAGTTTACTATAATTAGCAACCCTAAAATAGTAAACAAAAATAAAATTATTAAAAGTTTTTATTTAAAATTTTTATTAATTAAACTATGTAACACCTAAAATCTACATCTAACAATTTTCTTTAATCTAAAACAAATGCTCAAATTGACGGTCGTTTTCTTGTAAACATATCCTACATCTTCTCTTGACGCTATTAAGAAGTTCTACCGCACGAAGCTGCCTGAATGCAGTATGAAGTGCCTCTTCCAATTCCCTTCTAGTAGTTGCGCGATTTCGAAATACAAGGTCTTTGACTCTCCCCCACAAAAAGAAGTCGCAAGGAGTCAGGTCTGGAGACCTGGGGGGCCAATATATAGGACCTTTATTTTCGAACCAATTTTCGGCAAACACAATATTTAGCGAATTAGTAATTTGTCCTCTGTAGATGCCTACCCATACCTTAAAACTGAAACTTCCCTGATTCGCTTGTTCCACCATAATATGGGGCTTTCGCTGTTTCCAGTAATAGCAGTCATATCTGGTGAATATTCCATCACTAGAAATCGTTGGCTCATCCGTCCAAATAATTTTTCTGGCAAAAAAAAGTATATTTCGCGGTCTTCTTGGCTTTTATTTAGGTACCACCTGCAAAATGCACGTCTTGGAGCAAAATCTTGTTGCCGTAATTGGTGTACCCGTTGGGGTCGATAGGGCCTAAACTTGTGTTTTTTAAGCACCCGAGCGGCATTGCTGCGTGGAATTCCAGTGTTTCTCTCCATAGCCCTGGTGGAAGTATTCGGGTTAATTCTCCTAGAACCGTTAGTTCTTACAACGTTCTATCTCTGGCTAGGCTTCTATACGTCCTAGGCCGCGGTTTTGTAAAGGATCCGTATTCTTGTAGATGACGTTTTAACTTTTATTTTTGAGCTAGGTTGCCTTCTTTCCGGATATCTCTGGAAATATAGATTTAACGCCGTCTGTCGATTTTCGTTACTTTCAATATAACATTTTATCATGTTGTACTTTTCAAAGTTTTCAAACACTTTTGACACTTGGGCTCGTTTATCATGGCAATTGTTTTTATTTGATCATAGATACCCTAAAACTGCATAGGTCAGAGTTAAACACAGCCTACTATGGTAATTATTAAAAATTGCAGATATCTGTTTAACTACTTAATAAAAATAGTTGTATGATACATCGTTTAACATGAAATTTTATTACAAAACTATTTTTTTTTTAATTGGGCTATTCGATTTAAAAAAATGTAACTTTGTGTTATATCTCGTGAACTAAGCTTGAAGACAAAATCGGAGAAACAAGTAGATTTGTCCTTAAAAAATCTTCAAAAAATGTTTTTACTGAAAATCTCTATCTTTACAAATAAAAAAGTTGTAGAGGGTTTTTAGAAACTCACATTTTTGAGAATCACTCTGTAGCTCAGAAACGCTTTGACATATCGCAATGCGGTTTTTAGTTTTCGACTTCTCTTGAAAATCGAGCCTGTAACATGTGTATTAGTTTTGGGCTAACTGTGCTGCAAAAGCCCAAAGCTATAGAGGCCCCTCCAATTTGGACCACCCTGTATATATACAATGAGAGGTGTTAAATTAAAAATGTTAGTTGTGGTCTGTCTAAAAAAAATAAATGTTGCCTCATTGGCAGTTTTTTTTGTAAGAAATAGCTAAAAAAGTATATTTTGCAAGTTTTAAACCTCTTTTTTTTATGTACTCTGTACATATTCAAAAGCTAACAGTTAATAAAATTATTTATTTTTGCTCTAAAATAAGGAATTTTGATTAATTTCAGGCGTAATAATTAAAAAAATGTAAGTCCATACGTTTTCAATCATATTTGCAAAAATGCAATCAACGAAGGTTAAGTTTAGTAAAAAACGGCCATTTTCCTAAATTTACCCCTAATTTCTGGGTCACCCTGTACAGATTGGAGGAAGTGCCCATGATACAAAATATTAAAAAATTAGCCGAAACACACAACAGGGTTCTTTAATATATTGATGGTACCATGCCATACACACCTGCAATGACCGCCTTCTTTTTCACCAAACAGCGTACCACACACAAAGCGTCGTGAAGAGAACGCTCTGCTTCGTCCAACACCAATTTGTTTGAACCACGAACTAAAAGTGTGACAGTACGGCCTGCGCTCTGAGCACCTGTAAAAAAATGCGAGACAAACAAAAATTTAAGTTTAATTCTACTACTACTAATTCATGCAGATTTTTCAATAACAGTGTATTTGAAAAGTACTGAACAAAATAACCAACCGGCTGTTTTTTGGCAAAAAAGCAAAAAAAGAGAGAAAATCTCATTTGAAGTTGTCTTATTCAAAAAGTTTACAATGTTTGATTTGTGTTCTTAAGGTGGCGAGCCAACTTAATCATGTTTTGTTACTTAGTTTCAAGTATTGTTGGCTTCGCAAGATTTATGCATTGACTACCGAAACCTTAACTAAGTTATAAATACCGACACATATCTTTTACCATTTACTTATGATATTTTAGGATACTAAGGACACATCAGAAATTTTTGTTTAATTTTTTAATATTACTTGTTCAATCACGTTGTTAAATCGCAGGTCAAGAGATAGTTTTGGTAATCTAATAAATTTTGGGTTCTTTGTAACATTCTAAAGCCCCTGACACAACAAACAAAGCAATGAGTTTTGCTTTAACTTGGGACAAAACATTATCAAATTACAAACTTTGAATGGAAATTTTTGATGTCATCTGTAACATAGATGAGTACCAAGCATCTCCTTTCTGAAAACTTAAATGTTCTTTGGCCATGGGAAAAAGTGTCCATCTTTGCTCCCGTTTTAGACTCGACAATAATCTTTGGTCTTACCTGTAATTTTAACCATCCTATTTCCACCCACTCCAACTTCCTCGGCCAAATCTGCCGAAACCAAATTTTCTGCGACAAAATGATCCAACGAGGCGATTGGACGACAGCCTAAAGATTTGCAGACGAATTCGATGTCTTCCCGCTCGATATCCTTGATGACCATGCATTTGATTTTGTCCAGAAAGTGAAGGGCCAAGTCGGAGACTGCATCGCGGAGAATAGATTTTTGCACCTGTAAGGGAAACCCATAGTTTGTTAGAATTTTCCAAATCAGAATAGTTAAGTGCAAGAGCAACAATTTACCATAACCATACCATAGCAATACTTTGTCAGACCATTTTTTAAGAGAATCGTAATCTATCAGAATGCAAGCATCAACACCCTCAAGGTGATATGAATCTAAACAGCTAAGAACACGCTGCTTTGGGCTCAATTATAATTTATCCATTCTCAAATAAGATATGGTATTCTCAATTGGGGTAACTGCTCACATGTAGAAAGAGTGTTATTTCTTCAAAAATATGCAATAAGAATCACAGCTGGGTTAAAATATGAGGAGAGTTGTAGGGACTACTTCAAGAAATTTGGAATCCTAACTGTGATAAGTCTTTATATTATGGAAGTTTCTGGGTATGTTAGAAAAAATCTCAACTACTTTTCCAGTGAGAGAAATTCTCATTTTTACAATATGTGCCACAAAAATCTGCTCCAACATTATTCCAAAAGTTTCATCTTTACCGGCTGTAAATTATATAATTCCTTAAGTAGAGAAAGAGATTAAAATTATTTCTTAATGGAAAAGCCTATTAAAAACTGGAAGAATAGTAGTATTTCCTTAGTAAGGATATTGTAAAATACAGGTAAACTATTTTGTTTTTTTTAGTTAGTAAACTATTTGTTTTCTTTTCTTTGAAATAACCAATTTTAAATGTAATTTTATGACGACATTTAGCAATATGTATTTATTGACTGAATAAAGAATTTTGGATCTTCAATCTTGCGAAAACATGACTCTGTCATACATAGAACTTGAAACAATTCAAACCGGAGCTTGTTAAAAAGAAAATTTTTGCTAAAAATTTAAAATTAAAATAAGTATTTTACATATTTTTTGAAGCTTAAAATAGAAAGATACCATAGGCAGGTACCTCGAAATCGTCTTAGTAAACGCAAGGGCTTTTGGAAAATGTGGCTTCCTTTTGGGTTTCATACAAATGTCAAACCAACTAAAAGGAAACAAGGGTGGGTTTTGCATGAAAATAGAATCTTAATTTTTCTATAAAAACGAAAGCTCACATTTGCGGATCATCAAAATGAAAGTAGAGGCCAACAGAGCATTATTCTTCTTGGTGTTCTGTTTTTTTTTCATTTTGAGTTTTTTAAGGGAAAGGGTAAAGAGAAAAAATTCGTTAACCGACGCTCTAACAGGTTTTCACCACGAGTTACACGAAGTCCGAGAAATACAAGAAAATTAAAAGGGAAGGGGGTAAATAATTAAATTTTCCATAAGCACAAATAGAGAACACTAAGAAGTTCAGATTATTAAGTTGTAAATCAAACTGACCTCAATTAGCATAAAGAAAAATGCAGCCCCGACAATTATGTTGAAAACCGTTTTACCTAAGCAAATTTCAAGGGGGGAAGACATAGGGGAATAAGATCCTTGACTAACCTAATATTATACACATTTCCCGGGTAGTTTATATGATTGTGCGTTTCTTTTGGTTATGGTTTTATATAATTATATTAGTCAGGGATAAAATATTTATAATCAGTATAAAGATATTGTTTTAGGTAACATTCATATTATTATTCCTTAGGGATCATAAGAACTGTAGAGTGAGTGGACCGATGTTTTTTGATGGATCAGAGAGAGGGATCAAATAGAGCTTTGTCATCATGTGGGCATAAACTAACCTCATTATGATATTATGTGTAAGTTGGTGGAGGTCGTGCTTTGATTGTTGTATATTGTACTTATACAAATATAATAAAGCATGCCACTGATAAAGCTATGGTAGGCTGTCATGTAATGCAATTTTTCGAATATTATATTACTTCTCTCTCTTGGAGTGAGGGCATTAAAAACACATTGCAGAGGTATGAAAATCCACTTACCAATAAAACGTTGCATCCCGCTTTCTTGATCTGCTTAACGATATTCAAAATGTACGATCTTTCTTCTTTTAAAACTCTATCCATGGCCGCGTAATCGGAAATGATAACGTTGTGATCCATGTCCGTTTTTGGAGGGGAAATGCAGAACTGAATCAGGCCTATCTTGGCTTTTTCCACCCTTTTTGGCCCGGTGATGTTCGCCAATTTTTGAGGGAACACTAGGCCGTTGATAAGTTCGGTGTCCTCGATGGTGCCGCCCAATTGTTTAAGGACTTTGATATCTGAGAGGTTGCAGGCACTTTCGCGACCTGAAACAAGTCGCGCTAGTTTAAAACAAAAAATTTGGAATTTTGTATTTTGAGGTCCACACTAGTCATTTTTAATTCGAATTAGTGTAATTGGTATTGGAATTTGTATGGAAATTAGTACAGAAATTAGTAAACTTTGATTAGTGGAACTGATATTGGAATTTTGATTGATTGATTGATTGATTCGTTTGTGAGTGTGCCAGTATGGCACTGTCCAATGCGACCACTATTGGGTCTATTGTGGCTCACTTTTAACATTTTTTGTTGCTACAGAATATTCAGTCCTTTAAAGAGGCTCGCAACTTGCTTTGGTGAAGCATCATTCAGATCCCGACCGTCGATCTGTGGTTTACCGAAGATACGTTGACGCTGACGTGCAATGGCCGGACATTCACACACCACATGTCTGGCACATACTCCATACAGAGGCTACATTCGGTGTCCTCACTTAGACCCATTCTGTGTAATGGTACTTTGAACCTGCAGTGTCCGGTGTACAGATCAACCATTGTCCGGATGTCCTGCCTGGTGAGCTCAATGAGTTTCCCGGGCCTCTTCCTGCAGGGTTCTGTAATGAACTCTTTGGAATGTGCCAGTCCCGGCAATTCTCTCCAGTATTGGTGGAACTTGTTTTCCATCCAGCCTGAGAGAGCAGTGTTGATTGTGTTGTATGCTATTCCAAGCGATGGTTCGGGGCCAATACAGACGGCAGAGGCCGCGACACAGTGTTTATTCGCCCTAGGGTGTTCAGTGTGTCCTGGCAGTTCCTAACGGTTCTCGATGAGCACCTATAGGATTCGAGAGCCTTAAGGGTCGCTTGACTGTCGGAGAGTATCTTTATTGATCTGTTGCGCCAGTTATGATCTATCATGCTCATTTCAATGGCGAAGAGTTCCGCCTGGAAAATTGTAGCCATATTGGAACTAGTCAACTGTTTTAGGAATTAAGAGGTATCGGAGTTGTAATAAAAGTGGAATTGGCATTATTGGAATTAATATTTAAGTGAAATTGGTATTGGAATTAGTGCAATTGCGTTCCCAGTTTTTTTTTTCAATTTTAAATTCCCTGACTTCTTCAGGCTTCCCATCACTTTTTAAAAGCAAATTCCAGGTTTTCCTAAATGACTTATTAACAGATACAAACCCAGCAATTGTCTAAATTTAAATAATGAATATCTACAAACTAATAAAAATTTCTTCAAATTGAAGACTTAAATTCTTTGACTTCTCCAGGTTGGGGTTCCCACAGAAATTCCAATAATTTTTTACAGCTGTTTTCCAGGACAGTTCCAGGACATTTTACACAAATTCCACGGCATTTTTTTTGTTTTCAGAATTTAATGCTACAAAAAACTGCTTGACAACACCTTTACTTTCAATATGTATTGTGTATGTGTACGTTTAATAAGAGGGACGGCTTTTCAGAGTTTAAGAAGTCTTTTTTTGTCATCTTCATTCCACCCCGAAAACGATTTTTCCAGTAAAACACAAACTCCATCATACACAGGAAACATTATCAAAAAAACATAATAAAAACGAATACCGCAACTGAAGAGAACCAATAGCAAGAGCCCGGCACGCGACGCTTGATTACAGTTAAAAAATTATAATAGAGCCAGCTTAAAACTTTGCATCACATGCAAACACGCCCAAACTTCGCCGGAAGAGACGCGCGTGCCGTCGTCATGGCAACCGATTTATTTCGGGAATTTACACTGGACGCAGCCTGAAAGACAAATCCCATTTTTTACATGTTTAAAATGTTGTTGTTGACAAAAAAAAAATGAATGTTATTAGTGCTGAAAGCAAAATTTTATTTTGAGTTTTCTGTGAAACATTTAAGAAAAATGTGGGTAGTGTTGAGGTGGGATTTTGTCGTGATTTTAGATTTAGCATTTTTTTTCAAATTTAAGTTAAAAATTCTTTCAAAATTTTGATCTTTTTTTCTCTCAAAATACATAAAAAGTGAGTTGGGTTAGTCAGTCATAGATATAAACTATAGGTTCTCTACTTCCCTATAACCTACCCTGGTAATATATGCACTTACATAAATTAGGTTAAGTTGTGTTTTACATCAATTGATAAAATTATAAAAAATCCAGGTTACAATATATCTTCTTACAAAATTTCATCCAAATCGGTTCAGCCGTTTTGACGTGATTGACGAACAAACCTACATACACATTTATATGTATATATATGAGTAGGATTCTTCGGGTTTTTATAAACTTGTAAAATTGATTTATTCTCCAACACTGTTAACCTATTGATTTACGCTTTTAAAGAACCTACATTTTGTATGAATGAATGTATATTTTGTTCTTTAAAGTTAATATAATTTTGTTAATTTTTAAAAAAATCAGAAAGCTATTAACCTGCTTAATTACTTTAAATAACGCACAGCTCGTTTTCGGGTCGCGAAAGGCACTGGTAAATGATCATATTTTTATAATGGCGTACTTTTTCGTACGCCACTGATTTTGTTAACTTTACTTTTATTTTAAAAAAATTATTGCAGTTTTCGTTTAATTTTTATAAAATTTTGCCGTTTTGGCACCATTTTTCCGTTATAATGACTCACGTACGGCACTGATAATATAGTGACACGTTATTTTGCATATTTTTTCCTTATCTTTACGTACGCCACTGATTTTGTTAACTTTACTTTTATTTTTGAAAAATCATTGCAGTTTTCTTTTAATTTTTATAGAATTTTGCCGTTTTGGCACCATTTTTACGTTATAATGATTCACGTACAGCACTGATCATACAGTACTACATGTCATTTTGCTAATTTTCTTTATCTTTAAAACGAAATTACTCCCAATATCGTGGCATATGTATTTTGAAAAATATTTCAAAATTTCTTTATTTTATTGTTTTTTCTTTGAAATCGCGCAACGTTTTGACAAACATTAAGTGAACTACGTCAACGCCATCTATAAACCGGCTAAAACTTTTGATTGATTCTTATGTAAAAAACTTCAACAGAGCGAAGTGTGCAGTTTTCATCACATTAGAGCTTCCCGTTTTTGAGATATATCGATTTTTGTAAATATACATTTTTTTCAACAAATTTTTTTGCGTGTTTTTGGATGTTTTGCGTTCTAGCTTAAAAACGATATTTTCTAGAGTACTCAAAACTTATTTAGAACTTATTTTAGACTTTTCTAAAGAAAATAGCGGTTCAGGAACCGCCAAAAAATGCATGGGCAAGAAAACCGCTTGATCGAGTATTTTTGACTGCAACCGGTTTACATAATTTTCGAAAAATCCTCAAAACTCAGAAACTAAAAACTAACGTCAAAAACTAATTTAACGGTCACTGAGCACACATTTGGCCTTATATTAGTACAAAATTTGATTTAAATCGCTTCGCTCCTTTTCGAGCAATGATTTGATATATTGTAAAAAACGGCAGAAATTTCGTCAAATTTACACCTTTTTGAAAAATGAGGCACTGCGGGTCTTCAGAAAAGTCTCCAAATAAAACACTTGTCTTTCTCCGATTCGGCCCATTTTCAATAGGCTTCGTCACTGAATTTAAAACCTAATTTGTGCAAAATTTGAAAATGATTGGTCAACTTCCTGGACAGCTAGAACGGAACAACGGAGGTACACCTTAAAAAGGCCAATTTTTGACACTTTCTTATTTTTGTTATACTTGGACTTTTCCGATTTTTCTGAAATAAGCTTCATGTCCCATTAGTGCTTTAGAATCGTGCCAAGTTTCATCGCTGTAGGTCAATCCGTTCTCAAGTTATGGCGAAACATGGCCGCTCGCGTCGTCGAGGGGAGCTAGTAAGCTAGCTAGTTAGTTACGGCATGAAGGGTGTAAGGAATTGATTAACGCGCCTTTAAAAAGCGTTAATCAATAAACAAACTGATAAAGTCTTCCACCAACTGATAATTACCACCCTTGAAGATTAATCTTCACATAAATATTTATATTCTCATTTATACTAAAGATCACTGCAGATCAATCATAACCAGAAGAGCTAAAAAAATTTCAGAACACTTCACAAAATTCGAGAAAAATTAACTTTTCTCTGAAATTCCAGGTCTGGAATTTGGTTTTATAAAATTCCAGGTTTTCCAGGACATGTGGGAACCTTGCAGGTGTTTTAGAACTTCGGATTTACTAAAAACCATGTAACAGGCTTAAGTTTACCTGGTTCCACAACCTTCAAAACCGCATCCACAGCTAGAGGACCCAATTGACTTGACTGCTGCGAAACGACTTTTGAGTTTAGGGATGTTGAAGCGGCTTTCAAAATTTGTTCTCTGTTGTCCAGTGCAATGGGAGTCGAAATGTCATTTAGAATCTACAAACAAATGATGTTGAACATCAAAATCAAATCTTTAGTTAAACTCCATTAACCTAGCAACCCCACCTCAAGAAAATCAAATTTTAGTGGCATCATAATTATGTGCTAATTTCGACCCCAATCAAAAAATTTTGTGCTGCTCTGGTTTCTGAGAAAATCGAAAAAGAAAATGGGGTAACTAGGTTAATATTAACTTAGCAACCCCATCAGGAAATATGGCGCCAAATTAAAATTTTTGGTTTTAAAATTATGTCCTAATTATGTACTCCACAAATATATCAGAAAAAAATCATTTTAAATTATGTTTTTTAAAAAAAAAAAGAGTGGGGTAGCTAGTTAATATTAACATAGCGACCCAACATGCTTAGGTATCACCGTAGATAGAGTATTTTCTATCTACGGTTTCACGAAATTTAAAAATTTCAAAAACCACTATTCTCTGCATATTATGTGCTAATTTCGTCCATGAACCATCAGGTTTCCGAGATAATTAAAAAAGAAAGTGAGTTAGCTAGGTTAATATTAAACTAACCAGCCCACTAAAAAACTTCACTGAAAACAAAAAATTCGGATTTTTCTTGTACATATTCATGGAGCACATAATTTTTAATAATATATTTTTACTTTGGAATCGTACTTCAGATTGCGAATGCTAGGTTATGTAAGTAATGTAATATCGTTTTTATTGAATTTCTCGGAAACCAGACAAGTACAAAATTTTCTGATCATGGACAAAATTAGCACATAATTTGCAGATAATACTGGTTTTAGAAATTTTTAAATTCAGTGATACCTTATCATGTGGGGTCGCTAAATTAATATTAATCTAGCTACCCCACCCTTTTTAAAAAAAAAACATAATTTAAAATGAAAAATTCAATTTTTGTCCTTTGTATTCATGGAGCACATAATTAGCAGATAATTTTAAAACCAAAAATTTTTAGTTTGGCGCCATATTTCCTCATGGAATTGCTAAGTTAATATTAACCTAGCTACCCCATTTTCTTTTTCCATTTTTGTAAGAAACCAGAGCACAAAATTTTTTGGTTGAAGACAAAATTAGCACATAGTTATGGTGTGACTAAATTTTTATTTTCTTGAGGTGGGGTCGCTAAGTTAATGGAGCTTGTAAAATTTACAAAGTTCCACTGGATTTTTGCTTTGTTGTTTATACAACCTAGTTGATTTTTGTTTTTACAAATAGCTGGCCAGGCATTTTGGTCCATATGGCTAACCTGACTTATGCCACACTGATGAGATCAAAATAAGTTCGAAACACGTAAATTTATTTATTTATAAACGGATTGTACCCACTCTCACAATATACAATCAAAATTACAATAACAATAAATAAATAGGTAATTTAAATATTTTATTAAAGCGTAAGAGTCTAAATAGTATTACTCTTAAATTAAACTTCTTAAAGATAAACAAAACAATATAGGAACATTTATTATCTTTCATTAACCTACAGCTAAATACTTATTATCCCTGATTCTGAACAATCCTTTTAAACTTAACAAATGATGTATTAAATAAATCCGCCTTTATTAGTTTTGCATTTTTCATTATTCAATTGACACATAATAGGGAGACCAAACAACAGCTGATGTCTCTGATAGATAGATAGATTCTTTATTAGTGCTAATAATGCTTGTGCACTTACACAAGTCAAAAAATTTTACAAAATTAAAATAAATATAGCACAATGTCTTATAAATAACAATTTTCAGCATTAAAAAAAATCATTAGCAAGTCTAAAAACAAATTTTAAAAGTCGTAAAAACAAAACAAAAAAAAAACAATAAGTATAATAATTATGATAAAAGATAAAGGAAACATAAGAAATTTAAAAAGTTGAAACTAGAACATCTAAAAACACTAGGTGTGATCTAACTAAACTGATATACAAAATTTTAATAGCTTCAATGTTGGTAGTCTTTTGTTTTTCTTTTAATAAAGCCTAGCATTTTCAATGCTTTGTTGGCAATTATCTGAACATGATCTGTAAATGTCACCCTTTGATCACTCTAAGATCTGTACTTGACCCAATCTGTAGATATTGAATTGAGGGTTGTTGCTTCTGGAAAACTGTATGTACTTGCATTTGCTTGCATTAAGGACCATTTTATTATTTTAAAACCTTTCAAGGTCAGCCTGTAACTTATGAACTGAATCAATACTATCAACGATTATAAAAATTTTGACATCATCTACAAACAATAAAACATAGGCATGATGAAAGCAATTAATAATGTGAACTAGTTTAACGGTTTTTGAAGTTTTAAGGTATGTTGTATGTGTATACTGATGGAATTTTATAGCCCCGATGCATATCCTTGGGTAATACCATGTGGAGAAAGGCCCTTGAGTTTTTCTTGTAAAATTAGATATTGAATTTCTGAATTTAGTAAAAATTGGATGTATTGAGTTTTTCTTGTAAAATTAGATATTGAATTTCTGAATTTAGTAAAAATTGGATGTAAAAGGTACAAGTGGTAAGGCGAAAACAAGAAAAAAGTAATGTACCCAACATGGAGGCCTTTGTTTTCAATTACAGAGCATTTGCGTTTTTCGCCACTAATTTGAGGATTTTTTTTCCAAACATATGTTAAAAACCACTTCTATGTAAATTTTTCTTTGTTTGTCAGTAGGTTTTAAATAAAAATTAGTTTCTTTACCCACCCCAGAGGTGTTTTTGACAGGTGATCTCCTAAGTTAAATAAAATAGAGTTAGTTAGTTAAACTGTCAGATTTAAAAAAAAATACTACATTATAGAAATTCTTTTCTAATCACTCCTTAAAATATTTGCACTCATAAAAGATATAAATAATTACTCTAAAGCTAGCAACTTTTCCATGCATCAAATTTAGTTTTCGCAAGCAGATTGTGTCTCCTTTTAACCTGTTATTAGAAAATTTGATGCATGAAAAAGATGCATCATGTGTTCTTAGCTTAAAGGATGATTTATTAATCTAAAATAAACTCACCTTTAAAGCATGAACGGCCGCCCTTTGAAAGGACTCTGAAATGGCTGTAGGGTGGATGCCACGATTTAACAGTTTTTCTGCAGCATCCAATAAGGCACCAGCAATAACCACCACTGAGGTGGTTCCATCTCCAGCTTCAATGTCCTGAGCTCTCGACAACTCTACTAACTACAAATTAAATCATTTACAAAATATAAAATTTTTATTTTCATACAGCAGTGCGGCCTGCAACTCAATAGCTCATAAAACAGTGTTGATAACATCTACTCTCATGTAACTGAATTGTGACTAGATTTAATAACTGGCACTATGACATATTTAGCAGTTTAATAGAATCCAGAAAAAAAAAGTCATTAAAAATGTCAAGTTTACCAAATAAAACTAATTTTCGAATGATCTTGCAGAGGATTAATAAGTGTCTGGCTTTCTAAGTGTCAAGAAAAATAAGCAGAAAAAAATTATTTTGATTATTTGATCATTTTCATTCTTTCAAATCATTTTTAAAAGGCAATTTGATAGCAACTAAATCTTATATTGTTATTTTTATTTTTACTATTGCACTACCTGCCATTCAACATTATTGTATACTTAAATGAATATTGTTTTAAAGAAAGAAGTATTCTACTAAAGTCAATCTTCATCAACTCTTGGAAGAAATATGCCAAAAAACATTTTTTTTAAAATTACATACCATTTTGGCAGCAGGGTGTATAACATTTATTTGTTTCAAAATTGTAGCGCCATCATTGGTGATTGTGACTTCTCCATTACCAGCCTGGATCTACAAATATACAAAAATTAAAGACAATCTGCTTATGAATCAATTTCAGTTTGCCTTACCATTTTATCCATGCCTCTGGGGCCCAAACTTGTTCTAATTGCATCACAAACAGCTAAAAATTAAAAATCATTTTTTTAGAAAAATTGTGCCGCTTTTTTAGAACAAAAAAAATGTTTATCCATCTTAATTTTAGGTTAAAATAGCAAAAAATTGCAGTTTTAGGGAGTTTTTCCCAGATATATTGCCAATTGTTTATTTGAAAAAAAACAGTGTTTAAAAAAAGGGTAATTATGCAGTATACAGTTTTCTGCCATTTTTGATTTTTTTTTTTAATTCTTTATGGGGGCACCTGCTAGGGTCCCTAGGACCCCAAATCCGCCTGTGCCCGATTTTTTTTTTTTACGAGAAAAAAGGGTGCCCAAGGGGGGTTGTAATGTGTTTTTTTAATTGTTTTGGGTTGGTTTGGATTAGGTTGGGTTGGACTGTGTTGGTTTGAATTGTTTTAGTGAAAAAAAAATAAAAAAAAAACAAAAAAAATCAAAAAAAAAAAAAACAACCGGCGCAGACGGATTTGGGGTCCTAGGGACCCTAGAAGGTGCCCCCATAAAGAATTTTTCAAAAAAAATCAAAAATGGCAGAAAACCGTATACTGCATAATTACCAAAAAAAGGGTAGACAAACCACAAAGTAAATAATTTCCTTTGTGGTCAAACGCACTAGTTAATTTCACCAGTGGGTACATTTAAAAAAGAGCAGAAAACATCTGAAATTTTAAACTAACTTTTTTAGCATTTATTAACCAATTTTATAATAATAATTAGACGGCATCTGTTCAGTGCTTACTAAATGCAACCTAACCCTCTTTAGGAAGAAAATCTAAGGGTAGTTTTATAGAAAAACGCTTTTGTTTACCTTTTGCGGCGGCTATGTTGCTAGCCCTAACATCGGCGGGTTTGCTTTTATCCTTGTAGGCAGCATTTCTATTCCTGGTGTTGTCTCCGGAAGCCTTAGGAGCAGTCATTTTGTCACGAAAACTATAAAAAAATTACGTACTTATGGGGATGAAATTAGATTTTTTTAAAATGTTATTGTTTTTGAAGAAAAAATGTTGACACAACTGTCACTTGATTTTGACACTTTAACAAGTAAGAAATTTTTTGGTTGGTTGGGAGTTCGAACACAAGTTAGGAGCTGAAAAGAAAGATGGGCTTTGACACAAAATGAATGATGTTAAGGCCACTGATTGAAAAGTTGTTGTTTGCAGACATTGAATTTTTATTAATAATTCAATGTTTGCAGATAAATCATAAGTTGATCGTAAACGTGGAAACAGCGCAATTTTCTGTCTACTTTTTATGTGTAAAAAAAAAGACTTCCGGTTGAATACTAATATCATAATCCCGTCTCTGCAGTCCTGCGTAAGCTTTTTTATTAGGGGGCACGCTCAGGAATGTCTTCTCCAACAGCCCAAGCGGGGAGTTTTGAGAGAGTTCAAAATAACGATAACAGTGACGTCCCAGAATTTTTTTCTGGGGAGCTTGTGTAACAGAATAATTTTATTTTTTATTTCTTGGTGATTTTTGGGAAAAATTCAAACTTTGTCCTGAAAAGGGAAAAGGGGGGTCAAAAATGGCCAAAATGGTCGAGTGACATAATTTACGAATGGTCAAAAATTATTGGTCACAGAACGAATCCCTTGGGACTTTGCAGCATGCAGGACGATCAATTAGCATGTTGTAGTGATGGGCGATATTTCTATAGCGGGGACTTTTACCGTTTACGATGGTCACCACTGTTACTACCGGCGACCTAATTTTTAATGCAGCGCCCTGGGTCACTATTAAAATATAATCGCAGAATCGGCAGTTTCTTTTACATTTAAAGATATTTGATATACGCATTGATACGCCGGCGACACTAATAAACAATAAGATAAAATATTGAGACACAGTGAAAGTCGGATCAGTACCCTCTCCAGATAGGCCGATCAACTCATACCGATTTAGTGTCCTTTTATCCACCTTCGCCGCCATTTTCACTCAAAAGTGACAGATAATCCATTAGTTTTCTGTCAAAATGGCGGCGAAGGTGGATAAAAGGACACTAAAACGATAAGAGCTGATCGGCCTATGTGGAGAGGGTAATGGTCGGATATAACAACGACGGAGCTGAAAGGATCAATGAACAAGGGTCGTTATAACCAGTCGTTGTTATTTTTTCTTTTCATTAAATTTTGCAATTTTACGAAACCCTTTTATTACTTACGCTAAAAATACATAAAAGATTAAAAATAAAAATATGTGTACTACTTAACCCACATAAAAAAAAACTTAAGTATCGTTCATACAAGGCATAGTTATAGTTTTAGTTCTAACTTTACTCATAACGCTATCTCTGTCACTGTTTTTTTTCTTAACGAGACAGTGATAGAGATAGCATTATGACTAAAATTAGAACTAAAACTATGACTATGCCTTGTATGAACGATACTTAAATCTAAACTGACAGTAAGAAAAGTTGATTCCTTGTTGTTGTTGACGAGCATCGAAATAAATCAATTCAACTTTTTTCTCAACTAAACTAGAAATATTAAATAAAATGTAAACAAAGAACATTAATGCTGGTATGCACCATTGTACAATTAAGGGCTAATTTTACAACCAAAGGTAAAACTCCAGATTAAACCATAGTTTAAACTTCAGTTTAATCTTTGGATTAATCCATCGGTAAACAAGTTGTTCAATTTTATAAGTCGGAGTTAAACCATGGCCATGAAGAAAGACTACATTTTCTTTACATATATAGGGTTGATTATTTTAACCAAAATGGCACCAACTAGAGCCAAACGTGATAAAAATCAGTCAAGTAGTTTTTGAGATATCAGCGTTGGTTACAGACAGACATACAGCCAGACGACACAACAAAAATTTTCAGATTTGTCAAAAAGATATACAGTATATATATACGTGTGAGCTCGATATGAAAATAAAACTTGCTGTGGTCTGTGGGATGTTCCAACTCTTTTCGAATTTCCTTGTGAACAATTTCGCATATCTCTTTAGATAATTCCAACCTCTTTTTAAAATCTACATATCGTCGGACTCCTCCAAATGATTTGTTCTAGGACAAATAATATAGTCTTCGTGCTTCGACAATGTCAATAATTTCGTCATTCTTTATCCAGTTGATTAAAAATAAATTTTAAGTCATTGATCATAGCGATTTCACTAAATACTTACAGTCTTTTTACCAAAAACAAATTTTTAATAACTTTTTTGAGGTTAGAATCTTTCGGTAACTATTAAACTGAAGTTTAACAAACACCCAGACCGCCGGTAACGGTTAAAACGAAGTTTGTTGGTAAACTGCACCTATAAAACGTAAAAAAAGTCGACATCTGTGGTTTAAACTGAGGTTTGACGTTTAACTATGAGTTGTAAAATTGCGCATAAGACTTTAGCCGTGATTACATAATATTTTTCATATGCACCAAGCGTTTTTCTCTCCTAATCGGCAATTAACTTTAATCGCCCGATGTCCTAGAATTAAGGACCAGATAACCGCGGCTAGTTAATTAATGAGGTTATGTTTGGTTTTTTTTGTTTGCAAATATTTTTCAAAAAAACTGAAAAAAATAGTGTGTGAGAAATAATAATAATATGGAGATGGAAGACCTATTACTTGACGTTGACTATGATTTATACTTTTCTTACTACTATAAAATGCCTACATGCCCTGGATAACCTTGACTGATTTTAGCTAATGCTGGGTTTATACAGTAAATAAAATAAAATAAGGAATCAGATTCTGTGTTTGGTCAAATGCGATCATGTCATTACAAATACGGATTTTTATTGTTCTTATTTGTTATCTTATATTGTTTTCTGATGTATAAACCCAGCATAAGTCATTATTGGAAATCAGCTCGGAAATCGGTCAGACATCTTGTAGTTACATTTATACACATTTGTACCAGAATTACATTACAAATGTGTATTTAAATCAAACATAAACATTGTACGCATTTCATTTGAAATGCACATTATAGAGGTGTCGCGCACCTACTTACATGCTCTATGGCATGGCACTTTCCCTTTGGTAATGAATTTTACAAGCTAAATATTGATACAGTCATAAACTGTATTTTAGGTTATCACATTTTTGGTTGATTTTCAGGAATAATCCAGTTATCCCTATAAATCAGTTGTTGGCGTTAAGGTTTTATGCCTTTAATGGACCCGAAATCATTTATTTAATATGAAAATCTAGGAAATTTGCGACGTTACCAACTCCTTTCTACTGGCCCTGATTACCAAATCACAATTAGCTAATTTGAGTACAAAATCGTTTGGTGCATAGTACTGACTATTTAGCCGTGATTACTTAGTTAGCCGTGATTAACTAACTACGAAAATACGTGAAAATGGTGCATACAGGCATCATTAGATCGACACAGACAGGTAATTCTCTGTCCTTCGTTCCGGTGCGTTGATTCCCCAAGAATAACTAAGAACTCTAACCTCACTTTAATTTACTTAATCACGATCAAAGAATCTAACCGTCCGAAATTGGCCGGTTAACTTTAACCACGATTTAGCTGGGAAAAATGCTCGGTGCATTGAAAATTAAGCTAATCACGCGATTTAATCATGATTATATTGTAACCCTTATGTCCATATGCACCAAAGCTACTTAATTAGGGTCGGTTAGATTCTTTGATCGTGATTAAGTAAATTAAAGTGAGGTTAGAGTTCCGCGAGGCTGTGTTTGTTTTTAGTTTTTAAGAATTTTAAAGAACTATGGAAGACGATATTATCATTGATGATGATCCTGATATCTTTAAGGATTTCCGAGAGAAAGACTTGAACGTTCAGATTATTTTAACGATATGGATGAGCTTGGTTTTTTTAGAAGGTTCCGTCTGACCAAACTCACTGCTGCAAGAAATTGAACATCTCTGGGATTATGATAACAATTTGTAAGTACAAAATATTTAAATCGCAATAATAAGCTCTTTTTTTCAGTTTGTAGGACTCCGTGGGACTATATAGCTGAGTTTACCTATGAACGTCATCGTCATCGCTGCCAGACATTATACCAAATATTTTTTATTAAATTTATTAACTTTACGGATTTCAAATTTTATTTTTATATAAAAATACAAAAACATAACCAAAAATTATTTTACCGGTGGCCGACGAAAAAAAAAACAACAGTTTCTGGAAATTGCCATGTTGCCAAAATGTGGCTCCAAAGTAACCACGATAATGAAACCCACATTTCGTTTTGGTTGGTGCATAGCCCGTTTTATTTAATCATTTTTAGTAGTTTAATCATGGTTAGCGAACCATGATTACCAGGGAAAATGGTGCATATACAAGGTTACAAATTATTGCTGCACAGTAAAACAGCGAACTCAGTCACTGCTAAAAGAAACAGTGACTTATAAGTCACCATCAACGGTATACCGGTGTCCTAAAAATCACTGATACGCTGATCACTAGCATGTGGCTAATTTTACAAAAACGCTACTTGAGCTCCTCTTTTCTTTTTTTGTCTGGTCGTGTTTTCTGCCAATTAAAAACTTCTTCTCCTTTAGCTTTGGTTTAAACGAAAGATTAAACTGAAGTTTAAGTTTTGGATCAATCTTGGTTGTCAAGTTAAGCCTCAACCGCGTGCTCGCTTACTTGGTCGTAAATCCGCATTTACACAAGTACGGCCTGTAATACCAACAATGTTTGACTGGCTTGCTGTAAGAAAATTGTGTTAACAGCTGTCAGAAATTTAGTAATGGAGAGGTTTTGTTTATTTTTTCAGAAGGTTTTCGAGATTTTCCAGAGTGTCTCACGCTAGTTATGGACTAATTATACCAAAATGGTAAGTAAAAAGCTCTCTATATTTTCTGCCATCGCTAAAATATTCCAAAAGTTTCTTTTTTTGCCTTCGTTCAATGATTTTTCATGGATCATTTTTACTGGAAGGCCTATTTTATAGGGAATACAGGGTAAAGCTGGATTTATACATGAAAAAACATAAGGTAAGAAATGGTACTATAACTGGTCATGTAATTTGATCATTAATATGGATTTCTATTGACATAATTCTTATTTATTATATTTTGCCATATAAACTCTGACCCATCCTACAAAAAAAGTTTATTTTACCTAGTAGTTTTGCTTTGCATTTTTCTATCCAAATACAGACATTTTTGAAACATTTTAGTCTCATTTTAATGATAAAGCTTGAATCTAGGGTCCTCTATAGTGGTACGGTTTGCAATTTTTGTTTAGTTTTGCAGATATAAGCAGGAAAAGTACGCAATATTATATCTGAAGGCAAGGTGCCAGCCAGTTGGATACTCACCATGGGGATCTCCTCCGGTAGGAGATATAAAAGGGTTTAAATTAGGCCAAAGTCACTCAATTTGATGCTTTGCCCAAAACCGAAAAAAAAAAACATAATCAGAGTAGTTCTGGAGAAATTATGACTTAAAAATAAGAAAACCCTACAAAAAAATCCCAAAAACCCAAAATATTTCCTCTTAAAAATTACGCTAAAATATTTTAGGCCTTAAATTACCACCATTGCCGTACCATAAGGCTTTATCTCTTACAGCTTGGGACAGTTTTATAGTTATTGAATGCCAAAAATATGCTTTCTGTTAAAAGGACTTTGTTTCTTAGATATTTAACTAGCAAAATGTAAGACACATATTTAACAATTTTATTGTCCAACAAGAATAAGTATAGAACAGATTTTTATTTGATATTTTTTTTACAAATGTTGAAAATTTTATGACCTAACAAGTTTTGTGATGATAGATTTTAGTTTTTTTTTTCTGTCTCTTGTATAATGTGTTGATAGGACTTTAAATCTTCGTTAAGTACTTAACAACCCATTCTGATTTGGTTGTTGTGTTTCTCCTTAAGCTATGTTAATAAAAAAAACGAACAATATTGCCAGGTTAAAAAAATAACAAAGCATATTTAAACTTCTTTTAGGGTGCAAATATATCCCAACTAGAACGTGACATAGGTGCAGAACAGTTTCCTTGTAATGAACACTATTTTGGACTAGTAAATGTAAGTAATGGTAAACACTAAACAGTGTGTACACTTTGAAAAACCTAGAAATAAAGGATCACAAAAAAACATGAAATCTTGATTTGCTACATGTTGTGTCTTTCATATCAAATTTTGGCATTTGTCTTGTTATTGCTTGTGTTTAAAATTGGCTTCAAGGTTCATAGTTTAATAATTTGTATGAAAGAATCATCTTAATGGTTCATATTTTTTTCCAAAAAAAATAATAAAAAAACAAAAAACAGCTCATAATAGCACAAAAGCAAACCATAAATAATTTTCTGGTTTAGGCTCACAAGGTAAATAAAAATAAAATAAACCAGAATCAAAATTGTGTTGACTTTTTTTTATTAATAATTGTTTAAAGTATTATCCTATAAGGCTGATTCTCACGAGTTGGTAACTTTTGTTGTTCACTAGCTAAAAAAACATGTATTTTTGGTAAAAAGTGTTCAATAGAATTATAGAATATTGCTAAAAGGTCTGTTTGTCTTGTACTTGTAAAACAAATTAAAAATTTTAATATTTTCCGTATTTTTAAACAGTTCTACCCTTAAATTATCATCTCCGTGACTGCTCACCGCGAGAGTTCAATCCACTTTTTATTAAAATAAGGAAAAGTTAAATTGATTTCTTAACTTTTTTTTCATACTTCTATACCAAAAGGATTATGTTAAACCAGAAATGAAGAAAATTACAGTTAAAAATATGTCAAACTTCTTAATTTGTCGAAATATAGAGCTGTTCCATTTTGTTTTGTTTATCGTTTGCGTGAATGTGACAATAGATGGTTTTCTCCCCACTTAAGACACTTTAGGTTCCCACTTGAAGAGCATGTCAGTATCGTTTTAGATATAGGTAGAGAGAGTTGATTGTTTTTCTTGGCAAATCTTAATGTATGTGATTTTGGCAATTGACTTTTTCATATCCATGAAGTTAAAAAAATAGGTAAGTTTTAAAAAAATGTTCGTTTCTTTTTTGTGTAGTAATAGTTCTTATGATAATAGCCCAATTTTTGCAGAGTTAATGCTCTTAAATTATAAAATGTGTTTATAATTTGATAAAATTAATAAAAATCCTCATTTCCATGAATCTCATTTATGTGAATGTCAACATTCTCATAATCTAATATAAATTATATAAATTTCCTTTTTGTCTTTTATCTATAGCTATCTTCAAAATGTATGTAATGGATATTTCAAAATTTTCATTTTTGTGAATCTTTCCTCACCATGTTGAATTGTACAAGTATGTAGGCATGTCAGTGTTAGCGCTTTTTAAGTAAAATTATAATTAAAATTATAATTCATAAATATATTTAATTATTTGTGAATCTTCTCAACTCCGTGAATGATAAATTTTTAAAAAGTCAAGTTTTTTCAAATAAAAAGCAGATCCACATGTGGAAAGATTTATCATTTTTTTAAAAAAAGTAAGTTATCAGTCATGCTACAGAATATTAGATCGCTAAGGAATAAATGCAATGACCTTTTTATATTTTTAGAATCTAACAAATTTCCTGACATAGTTTTACTACCAGAACACTGGCTGTACCCAGAGGACATTTTTAATATTTCTAACTATCAAACCATTTCACTGTCTTGCAGAGAGCATTCGCTTCATGGAGGAACTTTAATTTTATCCAAACAATCTTTTAGTTTTTTAAATATTGATAAGTTGGATCATCTTTGGGAGAAAAATATTTTGGAATTCTCTGTGTCTTTCTGTAAGTAATTTAAATTGTTTATCTTTTGCGTGTACCGCTCTCCTTCTTCAAATGTTAACGGCTTTCTCAATAAACTTGATTCAATATTATGCGAAGTTCCCCCCAATGCAACAGTGGTGCTTGTGGGAGACTTTAATATTGACTTTAGCGATAAAAACAAATTGCATACTACTATGCTCTCCAACACAAGAATCACAGCCTCAACTGCTATAGCTATAGATTATATGTGCTCTAATTTGAATGATGTTTCTTGTTCTGTTCTTCACTTTGATTTGTCTGACCATGAAGCAGTTACTTCCATTTTTATTTTAAAGTCTGCTCCTACAAAATGTTTATATCGCCAAAAAAGAATATTCAGTAGAAATGCTTTTAACACATTCAAAAATAACTGTCTGAGCTGCTTAGTGCTTTTTATAGAGTCTTGGTGGACAATTTTAAGCAAGCTTTCCCTTTGCGTTGGGTCAAACCAAAGCTTAAAAATACAAAGCACTGGTTAACTGCGGGAATAAGAAGTGCTTCAAAAAATCTCCCTAGCCTAAATTACATCAAAAAGTTCTTTAATGAGGTTAACTGGTTTACTGAATATTGCAACAAATATCGTAACTTGCACAAAAAAATTATTGAAGCAGCCGGTGATAATTCTAGACTTCAAAATTCAAAAAATAAGCAAAAAGAATCATGGAGTATTATTAATGATTTTCATGGAAAACAGTCTCGGTGCAGTGATGTAAACCTTGATCCAAATTCATTGAATAAGTTTTATTGTAGTATAGCTTTTAGTTTAACAGAAAATATGCCATCTCATACAGATCCCCTTACCTATCTATCAGACATTTCAGTTTCCAGCTCTTTTCGCTTTTATCCTGTTTAACCAGAAGAGGTTGTGGATGCAATTAAGGATATTAAGAATAAGAAAGCTAGTGGTGAGGATGAAATATCTGCCGAGGTTCTGTCAAAACTGCCTCATGACGCTTTGATTGCTTTGTGTGTTGCGATAAATGATTCTTTTAACAAGGGCACTTTTCCAGAATGTTTAAAATTATAAATTGTTATTCCCTTGCACAAAGGTGGCGCAACAGACATACCTTCCAACTTTCGCCCAATTTCTCTTTTGCCTACACTGTCCAAGTTTGTGAGAAAATTGTTAAAAAGAGAATGTGGAAATACCTTATTAAATATAAATTAATTACCAAGAAACAGTTTGAATTTCAGACTTCAAAGGGGACTCATGATGCCATCTTTAGCTTTCTTGATAGGGTATATACAGAGATCAATACAGGCGAAGCTGTAGCGGCGGTATTCTGTGATCTATCCAAGGCTTTTGATTGTGTGGATCACAGAATACTGTTGCATAAGCTTGAGAAGTATGGATTTAGAGGCAATATCTTAGAGTGGTTCATGTTCTTCTCCTCTTGTTGGGGCCTCTTTTGTTTCTTCTCTACATAAACGATCTTGTAAGGTTAGAGATTGCGGGAGGGTTTACTTTATTTGCTGATGATACTTCGGTCTATGGCACCATAAAGATATTCACGTTTTAAGGAAACATATTTCGGGGGACCTCTTAAAAATTAAAAATTGGTATAACGCTAACAGACTTTGTTTTAACATCGATAAAACAAATATTTTAGGGTTTAAATGTAATATGCAGGGCGTGAATTTGGGAGACAATCCCTTGCAGAGCAAGATTGTCACCAAGTTCTTAGGTCTGCATATTGACAGTCAGTTAAGATTTGAAGATCATATCTTTAAATTGAGTAGGAGACTCTCTTCTGGGTGTTTTGCCATTAGATGTGTGAGGGCCGAATTGGGTAGTGACATTGCAAGATCTGTTTATTTGTCTTTATTTGAGTCACATTTAAGATATGGCATACCTTTTTGGGGCTCTGCACATCTTCATCTTCAGAAAATTGTTTTTGTTCTTCAAAAGAAAGCAGTGCTTTTTGTGGCTAATATTCACCAAAGAGAGTCATGTCAAAAAATTCTAACTCTGACGTCATTGTTTGTTTTAGAGTTGGCAAGTTTGGTCTTTAAAAATTTTAATAATATTTATGGTTCTGGACCATCGCATATGACCAAACAAAATTTCAATCTTCCGTTACCAATTCCTAAAAGCACTTTGGCTCAAAAATCTTTAATTTATGAAGGCAGGAAAATGTTTAATCACTTGCCTTTTGTTATTAAACATGCTACAACCCTTAAAAAATTTAAAAAAAAATTAAAAAACCTCCTTGTAGAGAAACCATATTACTCATTGTCCGAGTTTTATGACGACCAGTTTGGATAAGATCTATTGTGTTTTATTCCGTTATTATTATTTTATATTCTTAAATTTAAAAAGTATATTAAACCCAACCCAACCCTTTAGTTTTTTTTTACCTCTTTGTTATATTTTAATCTTTTTGTCTAGTTTTTTGTTTTATGGCTTTAATTATTTTTTCGTTTTTTTTTAACTGTAATCCAAATTTTTTTTTTAATTGTTTATTCTGTTTGTTAGTCTAATGTTTAAATTTTCTTGTTGTTTTATTATTTAACATATGAATATTATTTTTGTGGTATTTTTCTTTTTTTCTTCCTCTTTTGACGTATTATCATATTAATTTAAGAATTTACTTTATCTATTTTAGTGACAAATTTATTAATAATTAGATTATTTAGCCTGCTTTGTCAACAGAATTTTTTGTTTCTTGACAATAAAGTATTTTTTGATTGATTGATTGATTGATTCTAAACATGGAACCTTAATATCCAAAATTAACAAAAAATATATGAGCTTTATTTTTACTTCTTTTTTTTTGGAAAGTGGAAATCTCATGAGAATCAGCCATAAAATTTTTTTTAAATATGGCAATAATAATAAAATTTCTTTTAGTTTGGAAACACCTGCTATAGCAATTCGGTCCTTCAAGCCCTTTACTTTTGCAAGCCATTTCGGGAAAAAGTTCTCGAATACAAGGCGAAAAACAAACGAACCAAAGAGACCCTACTTACGTGCCTGGCCGATTTGTTTCACAATATCGCCACTCAAAAGAAAAAAGTAGGATCCATAGCGCCGAAAAAGTTTATTGCTAGGTTAAGAAAAGAAAAAGGTAAACACAAGAACTTTTTTGTATAGAGTTTCACGTCCAGTGAGAGAATTTTTTAATGAAATATTGCAAGCCTTGTGGACACAGTTTTTTTTATTGTATAATTTTCACCAACGTTTCGGTAATATGGTTGTTACCTTCATCAGGGCTCAATTAATGTTTAACTGTCGTTCGTCATCAGGTTTCAAATTTTTTTCAAAATTTGTAAAAAAACATTGAACAAGCGCAATATATACAAATGAGAAACACCACAATTATCAAAAACAGAATAAATAATATTTAAAACTAATGAAATTTTTGGCATAAAGTGCACGTCTCGTTGCTATTGTTCGACTGACCCCCCCCCTCCTCGAAGCCAATTCCTGGGAGCGCCACTGATTTCAAACACCGACCAGTATTAGGAATCATGTCTTTCATTTTTATACACCCTGTATATACAATCACCCTGTATACAGGGTGTTCCAAATTCGATGCTCACCATGAAGATCTCCTAAACGGTAGGAGATACGAAAAGGTTTAAATTAGGGTAAAGTTGCGCAATTTGACGCTTTGCTCAAAATCAGAAAAAAAGTTTATAAATTCCGGGTAGTTCCGGAGAAAGGCGAAGAAAACCGAAATCTTTATTTTTAGTTTTTATTTTTCTGTGCCCCTATTCTTAAAGCTGTCAAAAAACGCTTAAAACTTTCTACATGCACTTTTTTAAGATCTACCTATTGAGAGGTCCGTTTTAGAGATTTGACATTTCAGTGTGACAGGAGCACGGTCAAGTTCATTTTTTCTTATGGACACATGCTTTTTTTCTCCTGTTGTTTGGTTCATAAAGAATGACAGATATTTTACAACCTCATTTTGACAAGTACCTGACGTTTTGAGTTAATTTACCATCATCAGCCTAAATTTAAAGATTAAAATAGAAAGAAAAAAACGTTTTTTTAAAATATTAGGTAAAGTAATTCGTTATTTCCAAAATATCTTGAGTAAGTTAAAAGCAAAAATTAAATTTGGGCTAATGATGGTCAATAAACCCAAAACGTCAGGTGACTTTATCAAAATAAGCTTACAAAATATTATCTGTCATCCTTTATGAACCAAACGGCAGGAGAAAAAAGGATGTGTCCATAAGAAAAAATGAACTTGACAGTTCTCCTGTCACACTGAAATGTCAAGTTTCAAAAACGGACCTCTCAGTAGGTAGATCCTAAAAAAGTGCCTGTAGAAAGCTTTAAGCGTTTTTTGGCAGCTTTAAGAATACGGGCGCAGAAAAATAAAAACTAAAAATGAAGATTTCGGATTTTTCTATCCGGAATTTGTAAACTTTTTTTTAGTTTTGAGCAAAGCATCAAATTGCATAACTTTGACCTAATTTAAACCTTTTCGTATCTCCTAACGTTTAGGAGATCCCCATGGTGAGCATCGAATTTGAAACACCCTGTATACAAATACAATTTTAGGATAATATCATTTTAAATATCTTTAGCTATATTAAAAAATATAATTTTATAAAAAAAATTAAAAATATAATTTTTCCACCAAAAATTATAGAGAACATCAAATTTGTAGTAGTATTTCTGATATTTAGAGTACAAACAGGAAATTTAACTGGAATTTTATTAAATACTCTACAAGGTCGTCATGAAACTTCCCGAGAAATATTTGTACAGGGTGGGCCAAATTGGGCCTCCATGGCTACTATTGTTTCTAGGAGAGATTGCCAAAATCTGGTATACACTGATAGAAATGATATAAGCTGTATACCACAGTTGTATACTATTTGGGACAATACAACTTGTTTCATACTGGGTATACAAAAATTGTATAGCCATTATAGAAAATCTTAAACCCAGTATAAACGAATTTGTATTGTCCCAAATGGTATACAACAAATTCAGTTTTGAAAACCGCATCTTATTATCTCAAGCCGTCTGTGAGCTATAGTTTTGAAAAATTCGCATTTTCAAAAAGTTGACGTAACATTTTTGTGTGTCAAAATAGGATGTTGGGGCAAAAAGCTTTTTTCATAGGTTTTTAGTCTAGCCTTTACCTGTCAAAACAGACGTTTTGTAACTCCTTCAGTTTTTGAGTAATCACAGGAAAGTTTGTTTATATTAATGGGTCACCCTATATATTTTCGGGGCTTTAAATTGTTCATTAAATTTCCTTTACAACGATGTGCCCCTCGTCGCAATTGGTAAAGTAGTTCAGTAGATATTTACGATTTTAATATTGCCGCAAAGTAGGGTATGATTAATTTGAGACTAATTGTTACTGCAAAACAATTGACAGTTTATTATATGGTGTTATATGACACTTCCATCAAATCCTATACGCGTCGTGGTCGTCAACATAGAGAAAACAATAATAAAGAGAGGGTTTGATTCAATGGTGGGAATCTGGCAACACGTTTGAGAAACAAAGTCGTTTTTTATGGTGGGCATTTCAAAATTCTATTTTAGGGTCACTGCATCACGAAAACTGCGAAGGAAGTCGCAGTTTTTATGATGAAGTGACCCTATTTTGTTTTACAATCAAACTGTAATATATTTGAATTTCCCGCGCAAATGCGCGGAAGTGCGCCCGATATATGTCAAGGTCAAGGACGACCTCTTTGTTCCCGGTTTACCGATTGGCACGTTCCCTAATGGTAGAAGCTTCTCCATTTCGTGGATATTCCGCTGAAACTGTAAGTAATATTGTCTTAATCACTCGACATTTCACTGGCGACGAGGATCAACAAGGACGGAGCCAGAACTTCAAAGATAACCTCAAAAAAAGTCAATTTGTTGAAAAGTGAGGTTAAGTTCGCCTCCGCGTAAATTAAAAAATGAGATTCAGGGGACCCTAAAATAGACAAAACTTGGGAACAAGAGCCGATCGGGCAGTTTAAATAGGCATAAAAGACAGTTAAAGCTTGGGTCTGTGTGATCGACGCGAAAGTCACGTGGATTTCGATTTGTAGACTTCGTAAAAATACAACAAAAATGAGTGGAATGATTGGTAGTATTCCCCCATTTGACCCCGAAAATGAGGACTGGGAGTTGTATTCGGAAAAATTAGAGCAATATTTAGCTGCTAATTCGATCACAGACAAAGAAAAACAAGTTGCAACACTTTTAAGTTTGATAGGGACAAACACATATAAACTTGTACGAGACTTATGTTTCCCAAAATTACTCAAAGATAAGTCATTTGAGGAATTAAATAACATACTTAGAATCAGTTTAGTTTATCGTGAACGTATGGCGGGAAAGAAATAAATTTTATGTGGCCAATCAGACAGATACTGAGGGCATTGCTGATTGGTATGCTCGTTTGAAAAGCTTAGCAGTAAATTGCAAATTTGCGGATAGGTTGCTTGACTGCCTCAAAGATAAGTTTATTACTGGTTTAAAAAGCGGCCCAATTAAAGATAAAATGTGTGAAGAAGAATTATCATCTACGCTTCACTCAGTGGTTCAAAAAGCAATGCAGAAGGAACCTTATAATAAGGAAAGCACTAGCACTTGTGATGTGAACTGGCTGAGAAACTCGTCGCATAAAAAAAAGTATGTAGCCCCTAAAAAAATGTATAATAATGAACAAAAACCTTCATATAATGTCAATAGTAGTAATAGTAGTAAATCTGTTAATATAAAATGTCAGATTTGTGGCCGTAACCATGCCAAATTAAAATGTAGGTTTGAGAATGCAATATGTAGACGCTGTTCTGTCCAGGGACATCTTGAAATCATGTGTCCTAAAAAAAAAGTTAGGGGACATTGAAACAGTAGAGGATGTGGCTGTAATAAGTAATTATAACGATATTTGTAATATGTATAGTTTAGGCAATAGCAATAAAAACGAAATTTTTTTTAAATTGAATATCAAAATTGACGGTAGAAATTATGACATGTGTGTAGTCACAGGTGCGAGCATAACTACAATAAATTTGGATTTTTACAATCAAAATTTTGACAAACACCATTTGACTATTGACAATATAATTTTACGCAGTTATACTGGTAACCTTATAAAACCTATAGGGTATTTTAAAGTAGATTGTAAGATAGGAAATGTGACAAAACTTGCAAAATTCTATGTAGTGAATAACGGTGGATTAAGCTTATTAGGTCGGGATTTTCTCTCTTTATTTAATATCACTATACATTTAGCCAACATAAATAGCATTGAAAATATTAAAAACAATATTTTAAAAAAATTTCCAGAGGTATTTACCCATAAGTTAGGGAAATTTAAGTTCGACACTCTTCTCTTCGACGACTCTTTAGTCTTGAAAAATTAAACAAAACCTATTTTTTTAAAACACAGACCAGTTCCACTAGCGTATAAAGAGAAAATCGAACAGCAGTTGGAAGCTATGGTGCAAGAAGGTGTTTTAGAGCCAGTCAATTTTTCAAAATATGCAACCCCAATTGTACCCATCATAAAGGCAGATGGTACATTACGTATTTGCTGTGATTTTAAGTCAACGTTAAATAAACAGATTGACAAGTGTCATTATTACCCAACTCCAAGAGTCACAGAAATTTTTGCTCAATTGAATGGAGGTGAGCTGTACACAAAATTGGACTTATCACGTGCATATACTCAGTTATGACATATACTCAGTAATGACTACCAAAAAAACTCATGTAGGATTGTTCAAAAACTTGCGATTACCATTTGGTATAGCACCCGCCAGTTCTATTTTTCAACAAAAAATAGAGCAATTATTTAAGAGAATGAAAGGTGTGGCATCATACAGTGACGACATATGTATCACTGGGGTAAATATGGCAGATCATATAAAAAATTTGGAGGCAGTGCTAGAAAAGTTGAAAGAGGCTGGATTGACAGTGAGACCTGAGAAATGTGAATTTTTCATGGAAGAACTAGAATACCTTGGACATAGGATCTGTAAAGATGGCTTAAAAAAGAGTAAAAAAAAGATTAAATCAATTATGAATGCACCTAGACCAACCGCCCAGGCCCAGGTTATGACATTATGACAAATGTATACCAAACCTTGCAAATATATTAAGCCCAATATATAAATTACTAACAAAAAACCAAAGTGTGTCGAAAAATACTCAAGTAGAATGGAGTCCGGAGTGTCAAGAAGCATTTGAGACTATAAAGAAGTTAATAGTAGAAGATATAACACTGGCACACTATGATCCAAAAAAACAGTTAGGGCTAGTCACGGATGCAAGACAAGATGGCATTTCAGCAGTGTTATATGCTAGAGACAAAAATGGGAGTGAGAGACCCATAGCATGTGCATCTAGGACATACTCTCCATCAGAAAAAAATATGGCAACCTTGGATAAAGAAGGAGCAGGAATAATTTTTGGATTCTGTTACTTTGAGCAGTATTTACTAGGAAGACGCTTTATAGTCAGAAGTGATCATCGACCCTTGCTAGGTTTATTGGGTGAAAATAAAGCAATTCCCCAAAGAAGGCGCGACAGATTGCAAAGATGGGCATTATTTATGAGTGGGTTTGATTATCAAATGGAGTATATAAAAGGAACAGACAACCATTTTGCCGACTGCTTATCAAGACTACCAGATGACAGTACGGACAAAAATATAGGCATAATAGAAGAAAACTATCCCAACTTTGCTTCAACAACAAGGCAATGGCCTATTGACAGCAAAAAAATTGCGGAAGAAACAGAAAAAGACAGAGTTTTGACCAAAATAATGTACTATGTGAGAACTGTTTGGCCAAAGAAAAATAAAGAAGATGAAGAACGTAGTTATTTCAATAAAAGAGAAGAAATTTTTGAAGAAAATGGTTGCCTGATATACGGATATAGAGTAACAATCCCAGAAGTACTAAGGGAGGAAATATTAAGAGAATTGCATAACCCTAGTCATCTTGGTATAGTGAAGACCAAATCGTTAGCAAGATCTTACTTATGGTGGCCACACATAGATCAGGACATTGAGTCTAAGATAAAAGGATGTTTGGCATGTCTAAAAAACAAAGACAATACCCCAAAGACATGTTTTTCCTGGATGCCAGCAAGCAGACCATATGAACGCATTCACGTAGATTTTCTGGAGTTGTCTAAAATTTCTTCATTATTACAGATGCTTATAGCAAATGGCCAGAAGTTCACATGGTAAAAACATTAACAAGCAAAGAAAAAGAAAGAAAACTGCGTGAGACATTTGCGACTTTTGGTTTACCTGATGTTTTATGCTCTGATAACGGTTCAAGTTTAGTCTCAGCGGAATTGGAGCTATTTCTGTCCAGGAATGGCATCAAACACATCACCATCCCCCCATATAATAGCCAGAGTAACGGGCAAGCTGAAAATTCAGTGCGTACATTTAAACAAAAGATGAAATGTGCTATGGAAGATGGTTTAAATAAAGGTATTCCGGTGGAGACACTAATGTACAGATTTTTATTAAATTATAGAAATACAGAGCACTGTACAACCAAAGCAACGCCAGCACAACTAATGTTTGGCAGAAGACTAAAAACTAGGTTAGACCTTATTCGTGTCTCCCAAGAATGCCAAGCCTCCCAAGAAGGTCAAGCCTGCCAAGAACGTCAAGCCGCACAAGAAGGCCAAGAGCCAAATAAAACTCAAAAAAATGCAATGGTGAAATTAAAAGAAAACCAACTAAAACAAACAAATACAAAAAGGAGTGAGATTTTTAAGGATGGAGAGAGTGTGATGGTAAGAGACTAGAGGCTAAGAAATAAACAGAATTGGACAGAAGCTTTGATAAAAAAAAGAATTGGCTGTGGTGTGTATCTGTGCGCATTACCCACAGGACAAATATTGAAAAGACATTTGAACCAAATTAACAGGAGATTTACAGAAATCCCTTTGCAGAAACAAGATACCGCAGAATACAAAATCTATGAAAGGAAAGTTCAAAGAATTGGACGTTTCATTGAAGAAAAAGACAGTGAAAACTCGCCTCAGAACCGTCAAAACACAGTGGTGGAAGTCCACATCCCACCAGTTGATAAGAATCCAAGTTCTAGCCAAAGTCAACAGAACATTAAAAATATCACAAAACGATCAACTCCACCAAGCATGCTGCAATCATGTCAAGCTCAGGTTCAGGTGTGACTAGTGACAGGACTGAGACTCACAAGGGTAATTCAATTAAAGAGACTCCTACCCGTTTCCCCAAGAGAACTTCAAGGAATCAAAATACAAAATACACAATAGAATTTCACTAAAAATAAATGAACAGGTATAGTTTTGTCACATTTAATGTTAGTGTAAATTGTAATAGTGTATCATATACAAAATTGTAATTGTGCGTCATATACGAATATGTGTATAATATGTTGTGTAAAGTGAGAAAAACGTAAATAAGTGATATAAATGTACATGTAATGGAAAAGGGGCTACAGAGAAGTTCAAGTGAAAAAATCATCTTAAGTGTGGAGGGATGTAATATATTTGAATTTCCCGCGCAATTGCGCGGAAGTGCGCCCAATATATGTCAAGGTCAAGGACGACCTCTTTGTTCCCGGTTTACCGATTGGCACGTTCCCTAATGGTAGAAGCTTCTCCATTTCGTGGATATCCCGCTGAATCACTCGACATTTCACAAATTAAAACTATAAAAATATAGATATAATAAATTATAGCAAATAAAATTGTTTTATTTTAAAAGTTGCTGCTTGTGCTTTTTATTTATAGTTTTAGTTTAGTTTTTAAGGACATTGTTTTTAAAGTATTTGCTATCAAAATAAATAACTAGTCTTTTTTTGATACAAAAAATCTTTATATTTATTCTATAGATAATAAAACTTTATGTGGGGTCAAGTTTAATAATAAATTATAATTTTTCTGGTCAGCCATAGCAATAAACCCAGATTGTGACTCTTGGTGTGTCAATCTAAAAAAAAGTACATATAAATACGATATTTCTTGGTCAAAATAGGTCCACAGCGAAAAATTAGTGAAACTTTGCCCAATTACGAGTTAATTTTCTTCAATTTTGAGTTTTTTTGCCTAAGCAAAATTTTACTTAAAATTGAGGTAAACCCTTAATTGACCAAAGTTTGACTCATTTTTTACCGTGTAATAGATTTTCACACAACATAGAGATATGGGGAGGATTTAAAGACGGTATTTCTTGGAAACAAGACAAAAAACTTCTTCTTGCACTAATTACATCTGCTAAACGCTGAAATATTAAATGCACTCAGCTTGTATGCCTCTGCAATAAGGAATTACCATATTTTGTTGTAAAAAAATAGTCACTTGAATACCAGAAAATATTTAACAGAAAATAACCCAGAGGTTGTACTCCTAAGTTTCTTGAGGGCCGTAGGCACTTTAATTATCTTTGCTTCCATGTAAAAAACTTATTTTATGACAAACTAAATAATAAAAAGTCTAAAATCTATGACTTTTTTTGAAGTATATTTTTTGTTCTTCTACAACGTATATTATATTATATTACATTATAATAGTTTCAAAAACACCAGGGCCTCCATGTGCTACATATCGACTCCATAACACACTGGGCGTATCTCCCTATACTTTAAACTATCTCTTTATTTTTCTTTTATCTCTGGTCATCAAAATGCCAAACAATTTTGAAAATTATGAAAAATATGATATGCTCAAATGCTATATTGAAAATTTGGAAAATCGTCGATTAGCAGCACATTCTTATTTGGAGCGGTATCCCGAAAGAACACAGGCATCTATTAAAATCTTTAAGAGACTTGCAGCAACATGAAGCTTTCAAGAAACCAAAACCAAAGACCTACCAATCTTTAGCCAGGGATAAAGAACTGGAAGAATTAACTGTTTTGGGAGAAATTCACATGAACGCTAATACCTCTACAAGTGCAAGAAGAATTTAAAAAAAGTATAAATAAAGACGAGGTTTTGCAGCAAGAAGAATGTTTTGCCGCTGGTACGTAAATAAATGTGCGGAAGATCCAAATTTTGCAAGAAAAGTAATTTGAACTGATAAGTCAACAATACCAAGTAATGGGTTTTCCAGCAAGGGCGCCAGGGAAGATTTTCATTCAAAGTTTGGGTTGGAATTTATAGAGATAGAGATAGAGAGAGATTTTAGAAGAATATATAGTTCCATTTATGGATGAACTGCCAGTTCGAGAAAATACTGAATGCTACTTTCAGCAGGACGGCGCACCGCCCCACAATGCGCGTCAAGTTAGTGACTTGCTTTTGGTTGACTTTTGGTGACCAATGGATTGGGAATAAAGGCCCTATTTATTGGCCACCCAGACTCCTTGCGATTTTTTTCTGTGGAGAAAAATCAAGGATTTAGTGTTCCAAACTTTATCAGAAATAGAATACCAGGGAAGAATTTGAAGAAGCTCTTCTTACAGCTTTTAGACAGATCACTCCTGTTTTCCTACTGAACGCAGAAAATCAAGTCCAAAGGAGATGTCAAGCATGCCTTCAACAAAATGGTCGCCATTTTGACCATTTGTTTTAAATATTTATTTATTTGTTCTGAGATTAAGTAAAATATCTAATTATTTAGTAGATGTAGTATTTGAGACTTACCTAAATAAATGCTGTATCCTAATATTTAGGCTCTTGGAAATTTCTTTCTTTCACAGTCAAGCAGCGTAAAAGATAGGTATCGAATTAATCATAGCCTACTTTGCGGTAAGATTAAAATCGTAAATATCCACTGAACTACTTTACCAATTGCGACGAGGGGCACATCGTTGTAAAGAAAATTTATTTGACAATTTAAAGCCGTGAAAATATATAGGGTGACGCATTAAAAAGATCTAAACTTTCTGCTATTACTCAAAAACTGAAGGATTTACGAAAAGTCTGTTTTGACAGGTAAAGTCTAGACTAAAAACCTATGAAAAAAGATTTTTGCACCAACATCCTATTTTGACACACAAAAAAAATATGTCAACTTTTTGAAAAAGCTCACAGACGGCGTGAGATAATAAGATGCGATTTTCAAAATTGAATTTGTCTGTAAAATCGAGCCCTGACATATATACCAGATTTCTCCTAAAAACAATAGTGGCCATGGAGGTCCATCGAATTTGGCACACCCTGTACAAGTCTTATCACCATTTAACGAAACTATTGGACTACCTACTACATAATACAAAAAACATGGAAAAACTCGAAATCGAATAAAGGCTTTTGGAAACTTTAAAAATAATAGCTATTTTTCTAACAAGTACAGAGACGAGACTACCTCATTGACGAACGACGTAGAAGTTAGGTCAAGCAGTCGTGTGCAGAAATAGTTATTTACCTAACAAGTGCGTAGTTATTCTTTTTCGCACGCGACGGCAGTTGCACGAAAGAAACGTTTCGCAGGTGTCAGGTACAAAATTTTTCCTGCTTGCGTAAATATCGTCTAGACAATATTATTTACATTTGAGGTGAAAAATACATCTAAAAAGTCGAATTGGACTTAAAAAATCTGTAAAAAAAGCATACGTAAAAGTATTTTTTAAATTATATTTTCGTAAATACTTGGTGGAAACTGGCGGAAATGGCTTAATTTTTAGGCAAGAATAATTAGATTTTTTCAATATTACTATTTTTCGCTATTTCTCTTTAATTTTGAGTAAAAAACGGACAGAAATGTTTCTTTGCACTCGTGATTTAAAAAAAAGTTTTTTTGCATCGGTAACCAAAAAAGCCATGCTTTTGTTATCCGTAGACAGTTACTAAAATCATGTTTTTGAAGAAGGTATAAAAAAATTATTTTTGCAAGCGTTAGAAATAATTGGTTTTCTAAGTGCGTGAGGAAAATAATACAGTTAGTCAATAAAAAATAAGTTTTTTAAAACGTTTTATTATAAATAATCTCTCACGTGTGCTGGCAATACAATGAATTGGTTTTGACATTACGGTGCGCAAAAATTTTTCGTACTAGTGCAGTAAAGTAAAATTTTGCGCACTGTTCTCAAAGCGCAAAATCGTATTTTCCGCACTCTCGTAGAAAAAATATTTTTTTTGTCTTTTTCAGAGGAATTTGACAATTACATGCAGCAAGATGCCCATGAATTTCTAAACTTTTTAATAAATCATATTAGTGAAATTATTTTGGGTAAGTATTCTGTTGTTATGATAGCACTTGCTATCTAATCTATAATTTTAAACACAAAAATTTATCATTTATTTAAAAAAATTAAACGTGTTACATAACCATTTGATAAAGTTTTGCAAAACTTTTTTCTTGCTACACCCTCAAAATATATTTTAAACGATGTAATTTTATTAATTGATGTTTTTAAATGCGATAGTTGGTTTTTAAAAACAAAATATTTTATTTATGTATTTTTCTTTTTAGCCGAGAGGCAGCAAAATTCAACGACAAATAATGTTAAAAAAAGCACTGGAGAAAATGGTACGACAACACAAAATCAACCTGAACCTACTTGGGTCCATGAAATTTTTCAGGTAATCCAACTGAAAATGTTTCTTCCCGTATAATTTATAAGAAAGTGTCAGTCAGAACGCTCATCGTCAGTGCATTATAAAAAACGAAATTTCTCAAAATCCGTGACCATCAAAATTATAATTTATCAGACCGCGCACAGTACAACAGGGCTGTGTCATGAGCCTTTTTCCATAAGACGTAATGCCAATAAAAATGAAAATTTTGGGAAAGTGGAAAAAGGTGCAGATTAAACAACAGCAATTAAACTTTCTGAATCGGGGAGAAACGAGCATTTTTCCGAAATGTTAGAAACTGAAGAGTCGAGTAATTAAGGCAATATAGCTCCAACCATTGGGAAACGTGCCAATTGGAAAACCAGGAAGAAAGAGGACGTTCTTGACATTGACATTTTTCAGGCGCACTTCCGCGCAACTGCGCAGGAAATTCAAATATATTACATCCCTCCACACTTAAGATGATTTTTTTCACTTTAACTTCTCTTTAGCCTCTTTTCCATTGCATGTACATTTATATCACTTATTTATGTTTTTCTCACTTTACACAACATTGCACATATTTGTATATGACACACAATTACAATTTACTCTAACAACGGGTAGGAGTCTCTTTACTTGCATTACTCTTGTGAGTCTCAGGCCTATCACTAGCTACACCCAAGCCTGAGCCATGATCGCAGCAACATATTTTTTTGTGTTTAAATCTATGCTGGTTAGAGTTGTTTGTTTTGGGATACTTTCATTGGTCTGTTGACTTTGGCTAGAGCTTGGATTCTCATCAACTGGTGGGGTGTGTATTTCCACCACTGTGGTCTGACGGTCTGGAGGCGAGTTGTCTTCTTCTTGCACTGTTGCTTCAGCTGTTTCAGTTGTCATTTTTTTTTTCTTCAATAAAACGTCCAATTCTTTAAGCTTTCCTTTCAGAGATATTGTATGTTAATCTGCTTCAAATGTTTTTTCCATATCTGTACTGTGGGTAATTCGCAGATATATACACCATAGCCAATTATTTTTTTTATCAATGCTTCAGTCCAACTCTGTTTATTTCTCTGCCTGTTTGTTTGCTTTATCTGGTTTTTCTCCAGCTTATTCATTGCACTTTTTTGTGTTTTATTTAGCTCTTGGCGTTCTTGGGAGGCACGAATAAGGTCTAACCTAGTTTTTAGTCTTCTGCCAAACATTAGTTGAGCTGGCGTTGCTTTGGTTGTACAGTGCTCTGTATTCCTATAATTTAATAAAAATCTGTATATTAGTGTCTCTACCTCAATACCCTTATTTAAAACATCTTCCATAGCACATTTCATCTTTTGTTTAAAAGTACGAACAGAATTTTCCGCTTGCCCATTACTCTGGCTATTATATGGGGGGATAGTGATGTGTTTGATTCCATTTTTGGACAAAAATAGCTCCAGTTCTGCTGAGACTAAACTTGAACCGTTATCCGAGCATACAACATCAGGTAGACCAAAAGTAGCAAATGTCTCACGAAGTCTTCTCTCAGTTTCTCTACTTGTTAAAGTTTTTACTATGTGTACTTCTGGCAAACATCCTTTTATCTTAGACTCAATGTCCTGGTCTATGTTTGACCACCATAAGTAATATCTTGCTAGCGATTTGGTCTTCACAATACCAAGATGACTAGGGTTATGCAATTCTCTTAACATTTCTTATCTCAATACTTCTGGGATTGTTACTCTATATCCATACATTAAACAACCATTTTCTTCGAAGATTTCTTCTCCTTTATTGAAATAACTACGTTCTTCATCTTCTTTATTTTTATTTGGCCATCCAGTTCTTACATAGTCCAGTATTTTAGTCAACACTATCTTTCTTTGTTTCAAAGTTGAGGTAGCTTTCCTCTGTTATGCCTATATTTTTGTCCGTACTATCATATGGTAGTCTTGATATGCATTCGGCAAAATGGTTGTCTGTTCCTTTTATATACTCCATCTGATAGTCAAACCCACTCATATATAATGCCCATCTCTACAATCTGTCGCGCCTTCTTTGAGGAATTGCTTTATATTGATCTAACAAAACTATAAAACGTCTTCCTATTAGATGCTGCTCAAAGTAACGGAATCCAAAAATTATCCCATCCTCGTCGCCAATGAAGTGTCGAATAATTAAAGCAATATTACTTACAGTTTTAGCAGGATACCCACGAAATGGAGGAGCTCCAAACATTGGGAAATGTGCCAATTGGAAAACCAATCCTCACAGACCATTTGCGGGGTTTTATTTAGTTTTTTTAAATAATCGATAATTTTTACCGTGAATTAAACATTTTTAGGACACGTAAAATTATGTAAAAAACTTAAAATTATGCAAAATCACGTTCCGGGATGATGCTTCAAACTTCACTGTACAAAATTTGATACAAATTTGATTAACAGTTTTTTAAACTAACTAATTGGAAGAAAAGCATTTTTTATTCAAATTCACCCTGAAGTTGTTAGTTAAGGTATCGATTCTTAAACTTATCGATACTTCAAAGCTAAGTATCGAAGAGAATCGATACCGTTTTAGCAAAATATCAAATGATATAGTGCTTCCAATGTCAGTTGGCACATCTCGTTTTACAGTGTTACTCTAAAATTATAGAATTTCCAAAAAATTTCCATTGAAATAAACATTTAAAATTCGTTTGACGTTCCCCGTATAGTGAGCTTTGTTGAAGAGTCTGTGGAAGTAAAATATCCCGAATTTGCAAAAAAAGACATACATGTACAGACTCAAAGACTTATTTTGAACATTTACAAATGTTTAAAAGAAGAAAACTATAACTCTTCAGGTAATCAAATTGTAAATAGAATTTGTATACTGACAGTGTTGCTCTACAATTATATTATTTTCAAAAAATTTCCATTGAAATAAACATTTAAAATTCGTTTGACGTTCCCCGTATAGTGAGCCTTGTTGAAGAGTCTGTGGAAGTGGAATCTCCCGAATTTGCAAATAAAGACATACATGTACAGACTCAAAGACTTATTTTGAACATTTACAAATGTTTAAAAGAAGAAAACTATTAACTCTTCAGGTAATCAAATTGTAAATAGAATTTGTGAACTGACAGTGTTACTCTAAAATTAAAGAATTCATTCATAGAATTTCGAAAAAATTTCCATTGAAATAAGCGTTTAAACTTGATCTGACATTCCCCGTATAGTGAGCTTTGTTGAAGAGTCTGTGGAAGTGAAATATCCCGAAGTTGCAAATAAAGACATACATGTACAGACTCAAAGACTTATTCTGAACATTTACAAATGTTTAAAAGAAGAAAACTATAACTCTTCAGGTAATCAAATTGTAAATAGAATTTGTATACTGACAGTGTTGCTGTAAAATTATATTATTTCCAAAAAAATTCCATTGAAATAAACATTTAAAATTCGTTTGACGTTCCCCGTATAGTGAGCCTTGTTGAAAAGTCTGTGGAAGTGGAATCTCCCGAATTTGCAAATAAAGACATACATATACAGCCTCAAAGACTTATTTTGAAATTTTACAAATGTTTAAAAGAAGAAAACTATAACTCTTCAGATGATCAAATTGTAAATAGAATTTGAGAACTGACAGTGTTGCTCTAAAATGTTCATTGAAATAAACGTTTATAATTCATTCATAGAATTTCTAAGAAAATTTCCATTAAAATAAACGTTTGACGTTCCCCATATAGTGAGCCTTATTGAAGAGTCTGTGGAAGTGGAATCTCCCGAATTTGCAAATAAAGACATATATGTACAGACTCAAAGACTTATTTTAAACATTTACAAATGTTTAAAAGAAGAAAACTGTAACTCTTCAGGTAATCGAATTGTAAATAAAATTTGTTTACTGGCAAAACTTAGTCGGACCAGTATTTACAGGATTATTAGAGCAGGAGATGCGATCGATCATTCTGTAAAGCGTAAAAGAATTGGGGTCAAATCCTCAAGAAGCTTGATGCCGGTGATCAGGATTTTATTAGGCAAATTGTTTATGGATATTATAGCGAAAATAAGGTGCCAACGTTAGAAATGACTCGAAATAAGTTACAGGAATATCGAGATTATACATACAAATCTACAGACATTACGCGAAGCGTTAATCCAGTGCAGTTTTCATTATAAAAAAACTAGACAAATGGACGGTAATAATGGACGCGCCAAGAATTGTTTCACAGCGCTCCGAGTACTTGCGAACTATTAAAAAATATCGACAAGAAAAAAGAAATATTATATACCTGGATAAGACGTGGTATGACACGCACGATGTTGTGCAGTACGGTTGATGACAGCAAAAAGTGGACGTTAAGTGGTCCGTGTTCTCGGGGAAAACGAGTAATCATTTTATATGCTGGAAATGAATTGGGTTTTGTTCCAAATGCGCTGCTGCTATCTGCAAAAAATATTAAACCATCTTCTGCAGACTATCACGAAGACACGACGGAAGAGTTGTTTGAAAAATGGGTTGAGAAACAACTTATACCAAATATTCCGCAAAATTCGGTTATCGTACTTGACAATGCATCGAACCATTCGTGCCAAAAGACAAAAATACCAAACAGCAACACAAGAAAAGATGACATGATTAAATTCCTGAAAACCAAAGGGTTAGAAATACCAGAGAAGGCTTCCAAGAAATTATTATTATTTAGTTTAGAGCTGATTAATAAGTAAAATTTTGAAAAAAACTATGTCGTTGATAATCTCTCGGAGCAATACGGCCATACCGTTTTACGACCTCCGTCATATTGTTGCATTTTTAAACCGATCGAAATGGTTTGGCCACAATGAAGACGAAGGAACACAACAAATTAGTGAGTCGCTTTTAATTACTATTAGAAATGTGATTGGCCAAATAGGCGAAATAGACCTATGGAAAAAACTGTTTAGACTGTTATTGATAGAACAAATCAATATCACGTTCCACAAACGATTAGTACAATAATTATTTCATTTAATAATGATTCCAGTTCTGAAAAATCACCACGTCCTAAATTACTAATTTTAGTTTAAATTTTGTGTTATGTATAATAAGAATTTGTACGTAATAGAGTCGCTTTTTAAATATATTTTGAGCCGGGCGTCTTTCAAATCACCAGCTTAATATTATGGATTTAAAGCGTTCTGTATTATTCTGCGTAACTAAATATTCTTCAATATTATTTGCCTACCTTCGCCTCTGTGTCACAACGACGTTTTATGAGGTTTTGGTGTTCAGACCGTGCCAACTGACATTGGAAGCACTATACCAACCTCGATACCCTGCATTCGATACCAACATCCCTACCTGAGTGCCCTCTATAAGGATTTTCGTTTTACAATTGGTCCTGGTTCTGGTTGAACCAGAACCGCAACCGATCCTTTCGTTTTAAAACAATGACGTCACAGTTGCAACCCGGTAATGAAATTTTAGAACCAGTCTGGGAGGTTGGTTCGGCCCTTTGGTTGTAAACATAACCCCTAAAATTTTGCAAAATTATAGATGATCTTTTTTTGAGTAAAATCAAAGATATCTTAATAATATTTTAAATGACGTCATTATTTTAGAACCGCTGTCAAAATTTATGTCAAAATAATGTCAACCAGAACCAGGACCAATTCTTAAATCGAAAGTCCTTTATGTGGCACTGTTTGACCGTTCAAAATCCGGAAAATGATAAAGGGGCGGGGCTTAATTAATTGCAGGTGAGGCGGATCACTTGGTCACGTGATCTTATACGGGTATAAAGCAAAATGACCACGTGACTGGGTTTTTCGGAAAGTAGTTTCCAAGGCAGTTTTATACTTTCTGATGTCATTCAGCAGTAATGTTATTTCATTAAACCTGACCCGCACTAAAATAGAATATTATGGTTTTTTAACTTTTGATCGTTTTTTAGGGTATTCTTACAAGTGAAACGAGATGTCTCAATTGTGAGAATATGAGTAGCAAAGATGAAGATTTTTTTGACTTGCAAGTAGATATTGAACAGAATACTTCTATTACGCATTGTTTAAGGTAGGTGAACAGGAAGTAATCCGATAAATTACACTGCGTGACACGATAGTTTTCTATAAATTATAACATACAGGCAGTTTTGGTTTCTATTACGTCTTGTTTTTGAGGTTCCCACTGATAACCTTTTTTTAAGTGACCCTCATCCTTCGATCCAGTCGAATAACCGCTTTGCCCGCTGTTTTCTCGGCTTTGACTTTTGTCATAACTTTTTGTTTCTGGAAACTAATTTTGATGAAATAAAGTCTATGTTCTATTTAGGAATCCAAAGAATCCCGCAATGAACTCCTATCAAAATCCTTTCAGTAGTTTTTGCATGATGCTGGAACAAACAAGTAGATAAACACAAAGGCGTCGGGGGAGGGGTAAGAAATTAACAAGATAAATTTTCAAACCACTTTTATTGTTTGCCCCTTGGCATATTGAGGAAAAGAATTATAAGGTAACAAAACTTAGGTAATATTTAATGAAAATAAACATAATTCTTGTATTCTTCCTAAAGTAACATTTTTAAAAAAAGCTTTGAACTACAAAATAATATATATTTTATATGTACATAAATATTATAATTATGTACTTTTAATTAATTAATAAAATTGGTGATAATACACTTTTGTTTTCTTTCGTCAAGTGTAGGCAAAAAACTTTTTTTTTGTCAAAAGTCTATCTTGGGGAGGTAATTACCCCCCCCCTCATCGACGCCCTTCGATAAACAATTAGAGAGAGATAGAACTTATTTATTTCTCGGTTAGATATTCGTTAATTAGGTTGGTGAACGAATTGTTAAATGCATATAAAAAGCTGAGTTGCCGGACGTCTTTTAAAAAGTTACATTCTCCATACCCATTTTTCCTTTTTCCCTTTAAATCTTGTTGCTATTAGTGTCGAACAAGAGAAGCGGTTCATCAGGATATTAAAAGGTTTGAGAAATGGTTTCAAGGTCGTTGCCCAAATAACATTTAATTTTTTATAGAGGTTGCGAGCAAGTTACCGCCACCAAATTATAAACTTTAAAGTTTTATAGAAAAGTAACGAGAACCTTCCCAGAATCTTTATTACCCTCTTATTGGCTCATGGATCTTATAAAGGTAGTGGCAATCTTATTATAAACTCCTTAAAAACCTAGAAGTTGCCTGTGAGAACCTTCTTGCAACTTTTATATTAGAACCTTCTTGCAACTTTTATATTACCTTTGGTTATGCGAATTAGGAGACATAAAGGTTACAGGAAAGTGTCTGCAACCTTTATGAAACGAAATAAAGTAACCCGAGTGCAGCGCCCCCTATAAGAAAATGCATTAGAAAAATGTTTTTGAAAGTTATGAGGTTCTAAAAAAGTAATTATGGATCCGTAATAAAAAACATGGAATCAAAACAACATCAAATTATAAATAGGCCGTGATAGAATATTATGACGATGGTAAAATGATTTTTAAAGACATTTCCACCTCCTAAAACTACATGCAGCGCAAAGTTTAGTTTTAAATTACATGTCAAAAACCTAAAAAACACGCGCGCCTGCATTTTTTTTTATTTTGATAAAAAAATCATTTTTTTCTGTTCAAAATTTTTTCGTTTTTTTTTTGTTCATTCTTTTTGTACCATATTATGAATATATCATAAAAACAGCAATATTTGTTCTGAAAGACTAAAATATAAAGACTTTTCTAATATTTTAAACAAATATAATAATATTAAAAAAAATTACGCCTTCATATTCGCCTTCAAAGTTTCTTTACGGTAATCTGGATTTGTAACAAATCCAGGTGACCAAAACTCTCTAATAAATCTGTTAAAGGGATTGGCCGATTGGCCCAAACCATGCAGAAGACTTAGAAGAGTGACAGATGTTTTAATAACCTAATAACGACAATTCAAGATTTATAATAAAACCTTTATAAATTTAACGAACTATCAGTTTCATAGGGAACCTATTATAAAAAAGAATCTGGTTTTATAATAACTGTTTGTAATTGTTGTTGCAGTTATGTAGTAGCAGTTTAATAAAACCGTGTTTAGTAACCCAATAAATATTAAAGTTGCAAGGTTACAACAATTACTATGGGTTATAAGCCACAGCACGTAACTCGACGTAGCGTAAGTTTTGATCAATTGCGCATGTGCAGTAAACTCCAAACGTACGATGCGCTTTACGCGCGGTGTATCGTTACACCACGTATCGTACGTAAATACGTAACCCCAGATCAAAAGAAAGTTTTTTACTATAAGCATGTCTGGTATTCCCAGACATGCGAGGTAGGTCGTGTTGATCAAACCTAAATAGTGTCAAACACTCTGGGTCCGCCACCTCGTCACAGTTGACCTTTCCATAACGGGCTGCTCTATTCCCGAGAGCAGCCTCTCCGATGTCATCATTTTATTCATCATCACCATCAAAAATAAAGATCGCAGTAAACACAAAAAGAACCTCCAAGAACATTAATGTTCCAAGAATATTCGTATTAGATGATAAAAATGTCATATAAATCGATTACAGAGGGGGTTTTTCTTTTACTATTTATATGATAAGAATATTAATATTTTTTTAAATATTCCTGTAACATGATATAAACCTTCTGCATATAAAAACTGTAATGTAATATAATATGGGGTATTACTTTATAATAGAATCATTTAAGAGTTTTTGTGTTAAAGATGTGGTAGAAAAAATTTATAAAATTGTATCTAAAGAAAATTCTTAGCATGTTACAGGAATATTTAAAAAAAAAGAATATTCTATTCATATTAATAGTACATGAAAAACCCCCACTGTAAGAACATATTAAGAACATTTTTGAAATATGAAAAAAAAATAAAAAACAGGACAATTTATCTGTCTTGTGAAATGAATCTGCTGATGATTTCGAAAATAATTTTTGTTTTTATGGATAAGGCATGCATAGAGAAAAAAATTAGAACCTAATTTTTTTTCAGTTAACAAGTTAAAAGTGCCCATTCCTACCTCTCCAGGAACTGGCATTTCTGACCTCCAAAAATCTCCAAAAAAGGGATTTTCTTGGATAACTCCTAAGCGGTGACAGACTGTCAGAAGTCAATTTCAACAAGTTCTTGCATATTCCTTTTTAGCATTTTCATCAAGATTTTTTAACCTACGAGTACTAAATTTGCCAGAGTTGATCAAAGAGCAGTTACCTAAATTATATCAGAAAATTAAATTTTTCCACTGGCGTAGTCCGATTTTCTCCAAATTTCAAAATGTACCAAAAACCCTTTGATACTGACATATACAAAAAAAGGCCCCGCTTTTTACTGGATCTTATGTTAGATAAAATTGCATTTTCAACGACGCCTTACGCTTGTATTTACTGCTTCTAGTAATAACATAAGAATTTTTTTAGATGAAAGAAAGAGCCAAGGTCCCCTACTCTTCCAATACCAATTATGCTTTTAAAAAATATATCAGTAACAGTGGCGTATGAAAAAGTTTTGGTACATTTTGAAATTTTGTAGTTAAGAAAATCGGAGTACGCCACTGGAAAAATTTAATTTTCTGATATAATTTAGGTCATTGCTTGAAGGTTGAGAAATTTTGATGAAAATGCTAAAAAGGAATATGCAAGAAATTGGCATCAGTTTTGCTTGGGTTTTTTCAATTTTTCTGGTAGAAGGAGTGGTTTAAGCTTTATCACTATTCACTTATTTATAGAGAATTAAATTTGCAACGTTTTTCCTATTTGTCACTTTTGACAGTCTCAGGGTTCCCACTGACCTGGAAAATCTGGAATAGTCAGGGAATCTTGATAGCTATCTGGAAATTCAGGGAATGAGCAAAAAATCCTCAATAGTCAGGGAATTGGCACACAAAACCTGGAATTTCTCTTTCTCAGCCTATTTTTCAAACCAACTTTGTAGAAAATATGTATCTCTCGTATATAAGCTCAACATCTGTTTCGCGCTCAATCAGTCCACCTAAAATCCAAGAGCAAGAGAAAAGAGATAGGAAAACTTTTTAAAACGTGTAGGACAAGAACCGCATCATTACCCAGGGTGGCAGCTTGTTTTTATTGAACATATTTGGTTTTCGTTTTGAAATAATAAATATCACCTGGTATTATCTCTCCTTGTTCTAAGCACACATCGCGTTATCTTCTGTTAGAACTTTCAAGTGTAGTCTAGCGTAGTTTTTTTTTAATCCGACAATATTTGTCATGTAATGTATTTATCACTAACCTTTAAATGATGTGGGGTGCAACTGCGATGCGAGATTTCGAGAATTTTCAATTTTTCCTTCCATAAGTCCACCAGAGTGGCAGTGTCTACAGGCTGTGAAAACCAATAAATATCAAGCATATTGCAAGCTTTGTTTAAAAAATATTGAATTGAGTAGTATGGGGCCGTTGCACAAATATTTATTATGTTTTCATACACAGGGTGTCCCAAAAGTTCGAGTTTACCCTAATATCTGTTTAGCATGTTTGCATTTTATTTATACTAGGATTGTAAAATGTTTCTTTACTAAAATAAACGTATTATTTATTTATTTATTTACCTCCAAAATCAAAAGAGGCAGAGAAGTAAAATTTCACATAATTAGATGGTAGTATTAAATGAGATACCCTGTATATTTTCTTAAATGTAAGTAGAGATTTTCATTGTTTCTAAAAATACCTAATGTGTTACCCTTTTCTCTAACAGCCTTTAAATTAAATGGGAAAATCATCTCCATAAGACCAACGAGTTAAACAAAAAAAAACAGATATTCGGTGATTTTTTTGTTTAAATAATTGCTCTTATTTAAAAGCATTTTTCTTCTTATTTAAAATTCAAAAGGTAACATGTTAGGTATTTTTGGAAACAGAATAAAAAGCTTTATTCATATTTTAGAAAATATAGGGTGTCTCATTTCAAAAAAAGTATTGTCTTCACCGTAGCTCCGCCCCCTTAATGAATGGCGGCACAACTAAAATTCAAAAAGAAAATTATGTCAAATTTTACTTCTTTGTCTCTTTTGGTTCTGGAGATATAAGGGTGAACTCGGATTTTTAGGACACACTGTATATTGTACTCAATGCGTATTGAAAGCCAAGCATCTTGTTCTATCATATATCACGCTCTTTTTCAGATCAGAGAACAGTTTTCGGTTCTGGGTTAGTGTCATGTTTTGTGCTTTGTTATTCCCTATAAGTATTCTTTTATTTTGTTGTTTTGTCTGTTTTCCTCCATTTCTCTTATTATATTTAGATGGTGGTCTCTCCTTTTCCTTTATATCATTCTGCGTGCTTCAGATCTTTGTTGTTTATACTCTTCTATATTAGATGCTGTTGGGTGTTGAAGCATTTTTTTCCTGGTCATATTTCGTCTTTCCGTCGCTCTACTACAGTCGTCATCAAACTACTTCCTTCTTTGTTTTCTCTTTTTGTCGAGCACTTGACTAGCCACCCTAGTTACTGTTTCTTGGATGTTCTTCCAGAGCTCGTTTACATTGTAGCCCCCTTGCGGTTCTTTTATTTCTTTAGTAATTGGTTTCTGGTATATTTCCTGTATTTGTTCTGTCTTGAGTTTTTCCATATTCCAGCTTATGCTGGTCTTCTTTTTCGTCTTCATGTGCACATGTGCATATATATTAACACTTCGTGCAATTTAGTTTTATAACTTGCTAGATGAACCAAAAAAGCATGGGTAGAACTAGACAAATTAGTCTTTTATTTTTAATACTGTTAAGTATCTGATTTCTTTTTAGGATTGAAAGAATTCGGTTCCTGTGATTTTTGTCTTCAGATAAAGTTTCGAACAAAGTTTCTCGTCTTATTTATCTGCTCTTTACATTTTTATCTCGATAATATAAATACTTGCTAAATTTGAGCTTTCAAAAGTTCTCATGGTAAAAGTCACGTAGACAAGCAATTTATATATAAACCTGGAAAAGTCAGGGAATTTGGAAATCAGGATTTGGTGGGAACCCTGAGTTTGTCACCGTTTCTTTGTATCATGAGTTGCCTATATATTCCTAATTTACCTTGATAATTTGCCGGTTAACTCCTGCTTCAATGCCCTTTAGCTTATGGTTACTGCTATTTTTATGACCAAATTGATAGGAAAACATGGATTTTCTGTCAGTTTGGTGATAATATGGCCGCGAGAAAAACTCTGTTCTGGAGTATTTTGGAGGTTAGAAAGGGGGTAGGAATGGGAACTTTTAGTATGTTAACCTTCCTAAGCTTGTTAATAAAAAAAATTTGGGTTCTAATTTTTTCCTCTATTTTCCCTATGTAGCTTAGCCTACAAGTATTTTATCATTAATAAGAAGAGTTGTTTGTTTTTCTAGATGTTTCAGCAACACAGAAACCCTCTGCAGCGAGAACAAATTCAAATGCGACAACTGCTGCAGTTATCAGGAAGCGCAGAAGCGTATGCGCGTGAAAAAACTCCCCTCCATTCTTGCCCTGCACCTGAAACGGTTCAAATACGTCGAGCAGTACAATAGGCACATAAAAGTTTCGCACAGGGTGGTGTTTCCTTTAGAGCTAAGACTTTTTAATACGGTAAGTGGAGAATCCAGACATCCAGTCATAGGATTGTACCTGGCAGTTGAAGCTACACAGGCACCATGCACACCTCTCGAATTTAAAACGAAGAGTTTGTAATCCGTGGAAATGTAGTACCTGTGTGCGCCACCTGTCGAATAAACTGAGAAACAAAAACATCATAATTGAAAAGTGCAGAGGACCGTAAATACAGAATCCTGTACCTTTCAGCAGGATTCTGTATTTACGGTCTTCTGCACTTTTCAATTTTGATGTTTTTGTTTCTCAGTTTATTCGACAGGTGGCGCACACAGGTACTATGACTCCCTGAGGATTCCTAATAAGGATGAAACAGGTGTCTAGGTGTCTGTATTCTCCATTAAACGTTGGAGGACTGGTCGTAATGAAGTGAGAAACAAAAACGCTTTGTCCGATATGCCACGAGTGTTACTTTGATATCATTTTCTTTTAGTCCGACGATGCTGTGAACCCCGACAGGCTCTATGACCTGGTTGCAGTTGTGATACATTGTGGTAGTGGGCCGAATAGGGGTCATTACATTAGCATAGTCAAAAGTCATGGATTTTGGCTTTTGTTCGATGACGACCAAGTCGATGTAAGTATTTTTTATGTTATCAAAAGTTGCGTTTTCTTCCGTATCGTTCCGGTGGAAATTTTGACGTGGTTCCGCCAAACCAACACCAAACGTTGCAAATATGATGAATTTTTATCTAAAAACAATGTTCGATGTATTTTTTTTGTAATTACGGTTTTTTGCTTTTTTAGTAAAGCTTTCTGTTGAATTACACTACTAACAGCCAGTGGCGACTCGTTAATGAAGGGCTCTGGGGCGCCGCCCTCCCTGCAATTATTTCAAAACAAAACATAATCAAAAAATACTTTACTACTTAAAACACCAACAACACAATTTATGTTAGCAATTAATTAAAATATTGAAACCAAGCATAGCCATATTATTCTAACGGGCGAGTTATACCACAGCCTACCTTTCCTAACACTGTGGTTATACCGATCATTTTCTATTCATAACAAGGGCTTGATATCCGTCCTGCTGCAACTACTGCTACTCAAGTCGATTTCCATGACTACGGAGGCGTGGCTTAATCTTCACATTGCACAACAAGCTGCACGTATGGGCTCCAGATTTTCCGCCAAACAATGAATAGTTCACTTTTGTTTTTGATTTATTGATGTCGCTTACATTTTGATTAACTATAAAGTTTGGACATTTTGTCTAATATGAAGGTCAGTGATTTACAGAAGCTTGTGTTTAGTACAATGAGTTTAAGTGGAAAACTTGATTTGGTTGTTGTGTTATCCTTTGGTCACCCAGTATGTAGGGCCGGAACCACTCCTAGGAACAACCAAGAGGCAACTGCAAAGTCGAATCAACAAATGGGCCAACGATGCCATGACGACCGCTTGGAGAGCAGGAACAGGATGCAGACAGACCAAAGACTTCGTGAAGGGCCCGGATATAGCCAAACAAAAATGGCTCCTGGGGAGATCGCGAAGGGATGCTGGTCTGCTGACAGGTATCATAACAGGTCACAACCGACTAAGGAAGCACATGACCCGGATCGCGGTGGAGAATGACTCGACCTGCCGGGCCTGCGGGCGGGCAGAGGAGACATCTCGACACGTTATAGCGAACTGCGAGGCATACCAGAGGTATTCGGTTTCCCGACCCTGGATGAGGAGGACCTGCACACTCTCAAATGGGACAAAATACTGGACTTTGCAAAAAGAACAGTTAGACCAAATGAGCAAACTGCCAGACCAGTGGTGCAGGCGGTGGATTAGGTAGGGACAGGCTCGGGGTAGGGCAGTAAGGGCCCAGGGAGGCCTACTTGCCGGGCTTCGCGCCGCCCCTTCTCTACTACTACTAGTATCCTTTGGTATGTTTACAAAAATAAACAATTTGATTATATGCCTAGTTATCTATATTATTTAAAGCCAGTGCCCCCCCTGAGTTGCTAGCCAATTTAGGGTAGCCCTAGTACTAGTCAGGAAGATGTCAGTTTTAGTTTGCTTGAGTGTTTAGGTGACCCCTAAACACTCTAGGCGGTCCCTAAATCTAGGGAGTCGATATCGGGCCCCTAACTCTTACCTAACGTCTACCTACGCTAAACCTAACCTAAAAAAAATAATTTTGAGCGCGTTTTAGTATTTTTTTTCGTAATAACATTTTGAACGATGTGAAGGGGTTTGATGATGACCTCTGGTTATTAGGAAATTGTAGGTGACGGATTTCATGCTGTAAGCAAGAATAAAATTATATTGTCGCCGGTGTCGTCTGTGCCTGCCGTTCGATATGTTTTTTTTTAAATATTTTTCATATGACAGCTGTTTCAGTTTCCAATGTGCCCTGGATATTTGAAATGACTTTTGATTGCTTAATGCCACAAAAACGGCATAGATTTGACAACAGTGCTTTGCTGTTTTTGGGTCAATCTTTACCGGGCGGAATATCGGAAACGAGAAAACGAAATCTGTTGAAATTTGGCAGGAATGTTTATTTTTGAATTTCTCACAACCGCATCCAGACAGTTTTTTGCTGGACTCTCTCTTTCCCAAAATAAAATGAACACGGCTAACAATAGTCAAAAATCTTACCTGGCTTTTTCTTTAGCCTCGTCGATAATACAGAAATCTATAACAACAACTTTTGGATTTTTTTAATTTTTTGAAAAAATATACACCAAATTTTGAAAAATCCTTTAGATACGGTTGTAGATTTTTATAAATCCTATTATCTGATAACAAAAAAGTTATGGTTTTTTTCTTTATAACGGAATTCTGAAACGCCAAGGTCACGTAATTTGGTAGGCCCAGGGAAACTGAGTGAGTTCGATTGGAGTATTGGAATTCAGGTTCCGCATAACCACTGGCCACTTGTCTAAGGCTGTACTTCCATAAGCTTTTTTTCCGCGCGGATTTTGAAATTTGACCTTGTCTGTCAGTGAGTGAAACAGTGATAGAACTATTAGCACCTTGGAGGGATAACAAACTGTCCTCCAAGATTGGCACCTTCACCATAACTTGAAATCCGCGCGGAAAATCTGCTAATGGAAGGCTAGCTTCACATATGGTGTTCGCACCGTGTTCTGAACACTCCAAGATCTCACTCGAAATGTCATTAGTGATGCCACCTATTGCTGATCTTTCAAAAAAATACCAAAGCAGTGTTGTCAAATTTATGCCGTTTTTGTGTCGTATTGCTTCTTACTGTCCTGCATACCTTACGGAATTCTAGATCTACCATAAACCCTTCACCGGGTACTTTATACCAATGTTTTTGAGACTACTGGTGTAGCACAAGACGACATACGGTCAGTATAAATCGACCTTTTAACAGTGGCAATTTTTTTGTCAAGTCATAAACAGAAATAAAGTGAGGAAAAATGATTATACAACTTTATTTCTACAATATAGTTTGATGCTAAATAAAAAATATTAATCACACGAAAAATTTAAAAACAAAAAATTTTATAAAATTTTGACGTTTGGCGATAATTGAAAATAAAGGTTAGTTGTATTTGCCGGGATTTGCCACTCGTTAGCCACAAAAATGCGACGATTCCAAATGTAAATCATACCTGACTAGGGATATGGGCCATTTCAAGCAAATGTAATTTTATTAAAAGAAAATAAAAACGCTTTAAAAATCTACTGGGTTTTGTTAAAAATCTTGAAATAACTCCAAATCATAAAACCACTATAACACTTTTTCTTGGTATGTAAAAAAGCCGAAATATACCAACAGTTTCGGACCTAAAGCAAATAATTTTTTTTCACTTATTGTATTTTTTGTCCCGTCCAACCCAAAAGAAAAGCTTCACTGGTTCATGGTTCACAATAATTTTTAACATAAATGCTAACAACACGCTTTCTCCTTTAATTCCAATGCCTTTTGTTTAGTTTGGAAAAGGAAGGAAGGAAAAATTTAAATATATAAAAGTAAGAATTTACTAAAATTAAGTTTTGGTTTGTCTTGTCCCTTCCAACCCAAAGTTTAAAGGTTCACCTGATAAGCTTTGGTTACAACTTTATGTTTTTAACTATTTTATTGCATAACCTATGGTTTTAGGAAATTATTTATTAGAAACTTTAGTCATAATTTTAATCAAAAGGAAGTCACAGCTGGTTTTTCTGGTAATGGGTTACTTTTTTGTCCCGTCCGACCGCTTGAAATAGCCGATATGTCAGAAATATCTCCAGCAAACCATTTCGAATTAGGGGACATCTTGGATCTGCCTAGAATTAGGTGATATACCTAGCAAGGTCAATGCTAGGGCTCGGTTGGTGCAAATGGCCATAAACACCCTTTGCATGAACCTAGTAGCTGAAATCGCTATAAATTAACAGAGTTTTTGCCTGTAAAATTTTTGGCGCATTCACCATTTGCCTGCTGCCTTGGAAAGTTTAATCTTTTCTTTAACCGACATTTTTTTTGTGTGCAGAAAATCGACGCGTCAACGATAGAAGACTTTTACGGCCTGACATCCGATACCCAAAAGTCGTCGGAAACCGGTTACATTTTGTTCTATCAGAGCCGGGAGAGTTTATGAGAGGTGAGTCAGCCTATTTCCCAATGGTCCAACTCGCGTTTTAGTCAATATTCCTGTATTTAAATGAATTAATAATTGTCGAGTCTAAGAAAACTGCTGAACCTGTGTTCTCGTAATTAAAAACGCTAAGCGCTACCAAAACGGATGGCAGAATACCATGCAATTGATCGCTCTTCTTCCAGTCGTTTTGGTCGGCGCTTAGGAATTTTAGTGACGTTATGGGAATACGGTCCTGAGGGCCATTTTGGTTTGAATCAGCCGTTTCCTTAGATGTGCGTCGAAACAAAAATTAGCACCTAGAAAAAGGTGGAAGTTTTCAAACATGGACTAAACCAGTAATATATGGTGATCTTTAAAGGCTCTGTCAAAAATATAAATGGCCTTATTTGTTGCTGATTTCTTTTTTAGCAAACTTTGTAGGATTGTTATTTTATCGTTTTTATTTTTAAAACAATCTAAATATGTTTGTCGGTTTTTGTTTATGACAAGTTCAGCTTAAAGGGGCAGTTCGGAAAAATTACAGGTTAGGCTGAATCGATGGCATAACAAACTTGTGGTACAAACGTGCTTATATCTCATTATCGGGGATTCGCAGAAAAAAAAACGAAGACCATTTATCGCAAAGTTTGTTTGATCGATTAAGTCTAACATGTCATTTTGGTGAACTGCACCTTTAATAGATGCTTTTTTCTATAAAGCCTCGCTAATGAGATATAAGCACTTTTATATCACGGGCAGTGTCCACTTCATTCATGTTGTTTATCGAATTTGACTACTTCGCATTTTTCTTGGTTGACTGTCAAGGTAGTAGACAATGTTGAATTTGAGAGTAAACTAGAGTTTCGAACCTCCATTGTCTTTATTTTTACTTTTTCACAACGTTTCGAATGGTTATGTATCTGCAATCTGCTTGGTTTCGCTGTTTCGCGATCGAAATCTGTGGCATCCGAAAAGTGTGGGTTTCCAAATATGCTTGATGGTGACGCTTGTTTGAGAAAAACGGTGACGATCTTTGCCTCTTTCCATTCCACATGATGTTGATTCTCCCAGCAATGATGAGTTATTTGCAATCCAGTTGTATCCCCTTGTCGAGTTTTGGGGGTTGTGTTCTGTAAAGAGAACTTCCATGGGTCGGCTGGTTTCTCCGATGTGGATATCCCCTCGTATGGTACCTGGTCATCGATGTACCTGGTAGAAGCAGTTTTTGGTTTCGTGGCGTTGTGTTTTAGTTTTTGTCAATTGGCTTCTTATTGTTGTGGTCGTTTTAAAGACAGTCTGAAGATGGTATTGATTCCTGTGATGTATGGAATTATAAGTGTTGCCTTTCTTTCAGTATTTACGTCTGTCGTCTTTTGTGTTGGTGTGGTCTGAATGTTCTAGCTACCATAAATAATTCAACCATAATCACTTCCGTATATAGCAAACCAACTCACACTGGACAACATCTTAATTTCAAGCCAAACCACTCCACATCAACCAAATTGGGAATTTAAAAATCTCTCATAGATCGAGCCACCTGCATCTGCAAATTAGAAGAAGCTTTAAATAAAGAAAATTAGAAAATTCGATCCGATCTGCGAAGGAATGGTTTCTCCAACTACATGATCAATAAAACTCTTCAGACCACACCAACACAAAAGACGACAGACGTAAATACTAAAAGAAAGGCAACACTTATTATTCTATAGATCAAAAGAATATCAGAAAAGATAAGAATAGGCAACCAATACCATCTTCGGACTGTCTTCAAAACGACCACAACAATAAGAAGTCAATTGAAAAAAACTAAACCACAACGCCACGACCCCAAGAATGCGAGTGTGGGGATATCTACATCGAAGAAACCAGCCGAGCCGTGGAAGTTCGCCTTACAGAACACAAACGCAAAACTCGACAAGGGGACACAACTGAATCGAAAATAGCTCAACATTGCTGGGAAAATCAATATCATATGCAATGGAAAGAGGCAAAGATCGTCGCCAAGAAGGAAAACCTATTCAAGCGAAAATTCAAAGAAACAACATTCATCCTGAGGAACCAGAATGTATTTTCTTAAACAAGCGTCACCATCAAGGATATTTCGAAACCCACACTTTTCGGAGGTAACCGATTTCGATTGCGAAACAGCGGAACCAACCAAGTATAAAACTTTATGGTTCACTGAACACATGCTAGTATTTGTTTTAAAGTTTGAGACAATGATGTGTTTGAAATTAACTCTGTGTTGCGGATTTCCATTGTCTATATTTTATTTAGCCTACGTACTTATATACTATGGGAAATCACTCGACCGTGATGTTTAAGAAGTTGGCTCCGCTCAAGGAGGGGATTCAAATATTTGGAATTTCAACACTGGGTTTACTGAAAATAAATATAAAAAATATAAATAAAAAATATAATAAAAGGAATTTTCGTTTCTTCCAGTGTGACTCCTTGTGCAAAACCTTTGCTTCAGTCCACTTCATTCGGTATTGTTTTGACCATGCATGTTCGGCGATTCCTGATTTCGTTGTTTCACTTCTTTGGGTATTCGTCTGATGTTCCTTAAGCCTAACAGATAGTGATCTTTTTGTTTCAGCTGTGTATGATTCACCACACTCACACATTGTATTATTAGATTTAAAATCTGTTTTAATATTATATTTGTTCGCTACTCTTCGAATTTTCTCTGATACTCCTTTAATGTATGGAATTGTAAGGAATGCATTTGCCTGGTTTTGGTCTTGTAATCAGAGGAAATTCGAAGAGTAGCGAAGAACTTTAATATTAAAACAGCTTTTAAATCTCATAATTCAATTCAAATCCTTCTTAGTAAAACAAAACCGTAGAACAAACAAAAGAACGAATGCATTTACCAAGTTTCTTGTGAGTGTGATGAATCATACATAGGCGAAACAAAAAGACCACTATCTGGTAGGTTTAAGGAACATCAGACGAATACCGAAAGAGATGAAACAACGAAATCAGGAATCGCCGTCCATGCATGGTCAAAACAACACCGAATGAAGTGAACAGAAGCAAAGATTCTTCACAAGGAGTCACACTGGAAGAAATGAAAATTGCTTGAATCTTTTAGTAAACCAAGTGTTGAAATTCCAAATATTTGGAAGTCTCTCCTAATATAGATAATAGAAGTCCAGAGTTAACTTTACATGCTAGTATGTTGGAATGGAAGTTCGAAACTCTAGTTTAGTCTCAAAGAAAGAATGTCAGGGTTCTGCAGTTCATTTTGACACTTGAAACATCTTGAAATAAATTCACTGTCAGATTTTTAGGTTATATCTTTTGACAAAGCGTCTATGGAGAGATTTAATGAAACATGGCATGAATGAAGTGTGAACTGCACTGGTGCAAAGGTGCTGATCCTTAATATTTAGTGGGAACTTTAATTTTCAAAAATTAACATCCTATTTTTTCTTAGCATCCCGAAAAGAAATCAGCAAACAATTACTGAAAGCAAACTCAGCAAAGCAAAATATCAAACAATGAGGCTCAAGAAACGATACGATTTGGTAGTTTCTGTAATTCGGTTTTTTAATAATAGCCACTAAATAACGTACGATTACGTTGCCTGTTTGCTTTTAGTCTCCATTATTGAATTCCTATCAACTCTACACTTCTCTCCACATAAAACTGGTACAGCAGTGGGGTTATTCTTGAATCGAGAGAAAATTTGCTCCCAGGGAGTCGAATTATCGCGCTACTATGCATTTCATTGGTCCAAATCTTCGGTTAAAATCGGTTTCTCTCACTTTTAAGTAATTCTCTTAGTCAAGACCAATAGTATTACTTTCGATCAATATCGGGCAAAAGTGAGAGAAACCGATTTAAACCGAAGATATGGACCAATGAGATGCATAGTAGCGAGAGAATTTAACTCCCAGGGTGCTTATTCTTGAAAGTGAGAGATGGGAGAATCCCCGGGGAGCTCCCGAGGATTGATGAGCTCACGGTCCCCGGGAGCAAATATCCGCATTCTTGAGATATGGGGAGTGGGCGGGTCAATATAGTTCCTGGGAACACTGTTGCCAGTTTGTGCAACCAATCAAAACGCAACACATTTTGACCTACCAAACCAGCCAAAATTTTTCTCAATGAACATAACGCTGTTTTTCGTTTGTTGTTATTTTTACAAAATGGAGAAACAAGTTGCAAAAGAAAACGTGGACAAATCCAGGCCTTTATCGAGCCAACAAAAAGATCTGCTTATAAAATTTATCTACGCTAGAACGAAAATGTACAGGGTAACTTTCTCTGCTCGTGTGCGGAAAGCGTTATTTCATGGAAAGAAATATCTGAATAATTGGACATATTTATGTTCCGTTAAATCAAAAAACATCCCTTGGAACCCCTAGTTGTTCCACTGCATCTTCCACGACTTCCCGAGCATCTTGCACTACCACATCATTTAAAATTATGTTGTTTAAGTCTTCAACATTCATTTTAGCCTTGTATGATTACGCTTTTACTGAGAAAAAAACAAAAACATATAAAATCAATATAAAAATTAGGTTAGAATACCCGGGGATCGCCCTCTACTACTGGGTCTTACTAAGAGAACTTGGCTGCTCTCTCGGAAGCAGATCCCTCTCTTAACTTTTTTTCCAGAATACGGTGTCGCCAAATTTTTAGTAAACCCCTCCTATTTCTCTCGCCTCTTCTACTCCCTACCTGTCAAGAATAAGCACCTTGGGAGCAAATTTTCTCTCGATTCAAGAATAACCCACCAGAAGGTGGCTGCCAATACGATTTTTTATATTTTCCTATGTGCCGTACTGACTTTGACTTTGTCATTTTAGGTAATATTTTTTGCATTCATAAACTTTTTATAAGGAGACGTGGATTGTTTATTTTTTACTAATTCAAAATATAAGGCGACATTTGAAAAAAGCAAAAAGGTTTTATTAACTAAACAAAAGCTACACAGCAATTGGTCTATTCGACTAGCTGTTTATGAAAGAAGCAAGTCTACGGTAGTAACCATAATAAATGGATTTCAAGAAGAAAGAACTGGCCCTCGAAAGGAAGGCACCGGTTTGACGAAAGTTACTGGCCCAAAACAATTAAAAGACCAAATCAACTTAAGAAAATATCTGGGCATTGAATTTGCTAAATTTTCAAATAAATTTGGATTCTCAGCAATAACTTCCCTATCTGCCCTTACGATGAGTTTCATTAGATGTTCTGAATTCCTGGGAATGATATTAAAACTTGCTAATTTCTTTGCGATAAGTTCCCAAACGTTCTCTATTGGATTTGCATTAGGGGTTTTTGCAGGCCAAGCCAGAACTTCGATATTATTATCCTGGAACCATCGCTGCGCAATTGTGGCCGTACGAACTAGACAGTTATTACATTTTCCAGCATAATAACGTAAACTTTAAATAGGGCGCCATGTCCTCTAGCCCATATCCAGCTCGAAACATTTACCGAAAATCTTCCCGCTCGGTCTTCGTCTCCAGCAATACATCGTTCTTTGTTCTTGGCGGTCGATAAACCAGAATTTGTTTTATATCGCTGTTGAACTGTTGGAGATCTTCTCATCTGTGAAAACCACCTGCAGTTAAAATTCTTCGTCCATCAGAGAATAATTCAATGCAAAAAATTCTTTCCTCACTTAGTTTAATCCTCCCGCTTAATGTTGTTATGGATCCTGGAAAATTTGATTCAATTTTTACTTCTTTCGCTTTGGCAAACGGATGATTTTCCAGAAAATTGATGGCTTCTTGGTCTTCCTCCGGGCTAGTAACTTTCGTCAAATCGGTGCCTTCCTTTCGGTGGATAGTTCCCTCCTCTTGAAATCGGTTTTTTAGTTTACTATCGTAGACTTGCTACTCCCATAATGAACAGCTACTTGCCGAATAGACCAACCACCGTCTAGTTTTGCTAAGATTTGAGCTTTATCAAATTCGGAAATGTGCGGCGGCATTTTTTAAAATTTACTTGACACTGACATGAAAAACAATATGTTGTCAGAAGTCTGTGAAATTGTCACTTATAGGAAGACAATACCGTACCATAAAAATTTTAAAAATTAAACAGGATGCTAACTTCTGCTTTACTCGTTTTATGTGGAGAGAAGTGTACTTGATATGATTTTTGTGATTTTACATAATTATTGATTTGTTGCAATCTAAACGTTAAGAAAATTGGCGTTTACTGGGCCAAAGATAATCAAAACGTACTTTTGCCAATATTTTATCCTTTTTAGGCTTAATAGTTTTAACTGAATTTTTGTTTTGTTTTTATTATTATTTTAATTTATTTGGTGGGTAGCACTTAATTTAAATATGTCGCCTCTAAAAGTTGTCTATACTGGGTGCCCCAAAAGATGTGGGAACATGTTTTTAAGAGGGGAGAGCTGGGGTCAAAATAGGACGAAAGAATATTCGGGTTGGGAAGCAGCGCCACCTACTTTTCGGATTCCAAATTTCATTTCGATTTGTCCAGTACCCAGTTCCTGGTATGTTGTAATTTCACACCCTGTCTCTTGGAAAGCAAGTAAATTTTATCACTGCAAGTTGAGCTTTCAACCTCGGCTATTATTTTTTTTATTTGGGACACCTTGTATAGTGTATATTGTTGTTTGTTAATTAAATAAATTTTTTAATACAAGTAAAAGGGTGGGTAAATGTAAAGATTAACATAAGTAGGTACTACAAAGGACAGGGTGTTTCAACCATAATTTCCACCTCCCCCCCCTGACCCCTTACCTCCCTTATTAGTTTTATGTACAGAAGTTGCATAATTTTTTCTAAACTTTCAAATGACGTCCTTAAAAGTTATATTTTTTAAAATTTAGAATGGCCTTTTTTTCCGATTCCAAAAATATATATACCGGGTGTCCCAAGGTGTGTAACCTATTGGAATATTTTGGAAACTATACAATGGAAACTTTTCAAACTTTCTATTCTAACATAAGTTCATGTAAACTATCTTTATGAAATACTCTCATATTTGCAGTGTTGCCATTTACAGGAAATATTAAAGGTACATTTTATGTATAATAAATCTTATACCTATGTTTTTAAAATATTAACATTTTTGAATTTGAATTTTTAGCTTTGACAGGCCGTAACATCGAAATAGTTAAGGATGAAGCAAAACGGTTTTTACATTCCTATCTTGGTTTTTCACAAGCTATCGTTTTATATCTAAACCGAGAATTAAAATATCCCAAGGTTAGTTTAACCCGAGGTTTAACCCAAGGTTAAAAATAGAATAGGACATTATACATTAAATATATTTGGAAAATGCAAAAATATACAGGGTTTTCAATTTAAAATAAGATAGTTGTTGTCAAGTTTTCCTGCAAATGGCAACACTGCAAATATGAAATTATTTCATAAAGATAGTTTACATGGCCTTATGTTAGAATAGAAAGTTTGAAAAGTTTCCATTGTATAGTTTCCAAAATATTCTAATAGGTTACTCACCTTGGGACACATATGTTGGATTTATCTTGGATGGTTCTCGAGTAAAAGAAAAAATACTTTATGATAACGAATGAACGAAGAACCACCTAAACTATGTTTACTTGTCTAACACATTGCACTTATGGGAAAGTATTTTACTTTTTATTCAAGAACCGTCCAAAAACTAAATCCAACATATTATAGGGTGGGCCAAAACATTTTTACCTGTTTTTATAGACAAAAGTTGAAACTTCTCTAAGTTGGTTATGAGAATCGGGAATAAAAGATCATTCTAAATTTTAAAAAATATACATATTTAAAATAAAGAATTTAATGTCAAAATTTGACAGCTGCGCTAACAGTTTCTAATTTTTCAATGACGTCATTTGAAAGTTTACAGAAAATCATGCAACTTCTGCACATAAAACTTCTTTCAGCCCTTATAATAAGGGAGGTAAGAGGGGGTAGAAAATATGGTAAATCACCCTGGACCCCTCTCACTTAAAATGACTATCTGGTATGTCCAGTAATTAAGGGCCTTTTATGGACTCCTGTTTTAGTGACCTTTTGGCGTCCATTTTGATCTAATCGGAAGTATTTGTTCTTCGCGGTAAGAAAAAGAATACTTTCCATTCGAAATAAAACTAGATTTTAGAATCCCAACTCCAATCCAATAATGTTTTATTGATCGAAATAAATCAATTCAAGATTAAATTTTAACGATTTTAATGTAAAAAAAAGTTCCGACCATTAACCTGGTACCAAATTGTCAGTTTAAGTTTGTGGGGACAAATTTTAGTAAATTTTTAAAGATTTTTCTTCTTTTTGTATTTTAACAAACCGTTGGTTAATATATCAGCGAGTTATCAAGGATTCAGTTTATTATTTTTGTATTAGTGGGAAAAGGTAGCCAAGATTGAACTTCCATAAGTTCTTTTTTCGCGCGAATTTTGAAATTTGACCTTGTCTTTCAGTGAGCGAAACAGTGACAGAACGATTGGCGCCTTTACCATAACTTGAAATCCGCGCGGAAAATCTTCTAATAGAAGGCTAGCCTTTGAGTCGTTTTTTGGCGTGAGAAGATTTCGAAACCATTTCCACCCGGTTCCCACCTATGACTTTCTCGTGAGTGTGTATGAAGTGTTGTGACACTCATGTGACGCGTGAGCGGGCACGTACGAAAAAGTCGTAGATGGGGATCGGGTGTTCGAAATCATGCAAGGAATGTCATTTTGGCGTTGAAATGGTGACGTCACGGTTCAACACGTTTCAAAGGATTTCCAAACCGCTCCTCGGACTGTTACAAAAGCGCTTCAATCACGATTCCACGGGCTATTTTTTTTGGTGTTTTCAATAATAAAATGATGGAGTCTGATTTGAATTTTGTAATGAGACTGCCGCTGATTTAAAACCCAAGCTCGGGGTCCAGCATTACTACCTTGCCAAAAAAACCTCATACAAGATCACAGCAAATAACAGATAAAACATCATAAGTTTTTATAATCTATGCTCATATAAACTTATGATATTTTATAATTTTTGAGTAGTGAAAGTGAAACAAAAATCCCGCATAAGAGTTCATCATATTTTATCAGCCAGTTGGCTTATAAAAGTTTACAATATTTTATGATTTTTAATATGACAATTCCTCATAAAAGAAAATTTTATAAGATTTTATAAAATCTACCTGTAACATTCGAAAATAAAAAAATTACAGGTCAACTTTAGCAGTTGTAGTAATAGTAGTAGAAGTAATGTAAGAGATTAATATACACTCAAACTAAACTATAACCTAACCTACACTATAAACTACAACAACCTAACCCACTATAATAGAATAACACTCCTTGTGCTTGTTCAATACCTACATATCTAATAGAAAATTGTTCTCGTATAAGTACTTATTTATCGCCAGGAGCTGTGGGAGAGATGTTACTTTGATAAATTTCTATAAGATTTCATAAGCCAAAAACTATATTTTTTACAAGTTTTTGTTTAACTTGCAATGTATCTATCTATGTAACGAACAAGATATGTTTGTTCGGGTGGAATCTTGCAACTTAATTTTGACCAACTTCCCGACATCCGATCGGCTTCAAATTTGGCACGCTTATATAGTTGCGGTGACAATACAAGAATATAGTGTGATGAAATTGACAGCTTCCCCCTACTCGAAGGGGGTGGAGGGGAGTACCCACCTCCCTCTAATGAGGGAAGTGGAGGGGGAAAAAGATTTAGTTTGTTCGATTTCGATCAAAATTGGCATACAGGGGTTTTTAAGGAGGGGGATTATGAATTTTTGATCAGATGGGATCATGAGTCAAAAAATATTTTTTTATTAAGTATACTAAGTATAGCTTTGTTTAATTAGTTTTCAGGTGATCGAAAAAACTGATAAAAGTCAGGTGTGTTTTTTATGAGATTTAATGAGGTTTTTTTGGCAGGGTGGACACATAAAAATCTATAAAATGTTGTAAGTTTGTCTGACTATAAAATCTATTTAAAGACTTAAACAATAAAAAAATTGTTTTTACCAACTCCTAGAAAATTATAAATGTTCATAGAAATCTGTCAAATTATCTGAGTTGGTCTGATCATAAAATATCCCAAAATCTCATAAAAAACGTTTTTTACAAACTCTTAAAACATTATAAAAAAACAAGGGTGTGATCATAGAAACCCATAAAATTTTATGAGTTGGTTTGTCATCTGTCAGAAAACTATAAAAACATCGGCTTATATAATCCCATAGTACATCATATCTCTTAGAAAATCGTGCTCTTACAAAACCATAAAATATGTTAAAAAGAATGTCTGCACTTATCAAATTTTATAAACATTTATAAGCCTGACTGATTATAGGATCAGATAAAAAACAAATATGAAACCACATAAGTTCTTAACAAAATCAAAGACATACCTCATAAATTCTTACAAACTTTTGTAATCCTAAAATTTTACCTCACAATAGCTCATAGACCTTATAAAAACTGATAAAATGCAGGTTTGTTTTTTATGAGGTTTTATGCGTTTTTTTGGCAGGGTAGTCAAAGTCAATAAAGGCAGATAAGAGTTGGATCCGACAAATCCATGCACGTAACTTTAAAAAAAATGCTAACAAATATTTTATAGTAATAAGTTAGGTTAGGTTTTGTAAAACCGTTACTGGGAAGTGCATTTTGGCGATAGCAAGAACCGATGATGTTGTGGTTGAACCGGTCGGTGTTCTACGCCAAAAAACGACTTTTAAAATAAAAATTTTGACTGCGCGGTTTTTGTATAGTTAGAGCTGCAAAAACTATGATTTTAGACGTATTTTTTTAGGGCCTTGGTTTAAAGTCAACGCGTTGAAATGACGCGACGTTGTTTATTTTGTCTTGCGTTGCGATATTTTCATTACAACGTTTGGCCTGCGCTGTTTGCCCTTTTGTACCAGCGCCTTTTTTTTGTATGTATTTCTACAGAGTGATTTCAAGTTGTGTTATTTTTTGAAGGGGTAAAATAAGATTACAGTTCATAAACTTTTTTGTTGTTTCAAAGGAGACAATGATGTATTTGAAATTAAATCTGTGTTTCGGACTTTGCCTATATTTTATTTATACACGAGGTTTCGATAAGTACAATCTCTGATCGTCTTCAGGTGCAAACTACAATCTATTCCTATAGCCACGTACTTCTATACTCCGCCCAAATATTTGGAATTTCAACACTTTCCTTACAATACCCTGATTCTGCCCAATAAAGTCACCTTCAAGGAATTTTCATTTCTTCCAATGTGACTTCTTGTGCAAAACCTTTGCTTCTGTCCACTTCGATCGGTGTTGTTTTGACCATGCGTGTTCGGCGATTCCTGATTTCGTTGTTTCCAGAATCCAAGCCAAGTGTTGAAATTCCAAATATTTGGAAGTCCCTCCTTGGGCGCGTAGCCTTAGGAATAGATTGTAGTTTGCACCTAAAGACGAGCAGAGATTGTACTGATCGAAACTTCGTGTATAAAAAAAAAAATATAGAGAATGGAAGTCTGAAACTAATTTCAACTTTTTTGTTAATTAATAAAACCTCTTAGTAAGAGATTACCAAGGCCTAAAGTTTCCAACGTCATTTTGCCTGGAAGTTTATAAAAAAAAGCAAACTTTTGGTACAAAATAACAGGTGTTTCTAATTTGCCGCGAAGGTGTTCCAAAAATATTCTCTTTGTGTTAACTAAATGACACATTTTTTCGAAAAAGTATGTGTTTATTTTATTTGTTATTGTTACCCTACCTAAACTTAAAAGTGTTGTAGAAACTTTTCTTCAATTTTAACCTCACAAAATAAATTACACAACTTTGAAACCACCCTGTATAGGAGGTTCCTAATTTTTCAAAAAGGGGACAGCCTGTAAACACTTTTAATTACTTTTTTTGGTAGAGCAATAATTTACTAAAGGAGTACGCCGGGCTTCCTAGGGATTTCATTTTTCTATGGATTTTATTTAAAATTTCGTTGTAGACCCAATGCCCTAATATTATTTTCGCAGGGCTTACGGTTTACGAGATATAAGCGTTTGAAATTGCTATTTTTAACGTTTTTTATGGCTTTGTAATACTGGTTTAAAAAATTGGTTTATGTAGGTGTCAAAAAGTAGTAGTATGGTTCCAGCTACAATCTATTTTCAATTTTAAAATATGGTAGCAATACACTTTTATCAGAAAAAAAGTTGATCACTCATTGAGTTGGAATGCATATATTTTATTGAGTATTGATGAGTTTTTGCTTGTATTAAATGGAAAGTGAAAACCCTTCGGTACCACTGAGGTCGTGTAACTTCATGAGGATATCGTTCAATGCGCTTTGCATAAGCCAGGGCATTGATAAAAATACTGGTAGGAAGTACTTTTTTGTTACAAAAAAGAAGTTAAAAAACCTCCAAATTAGTTACTTCAACCGAAAAGAAACTAAAAAACAAAAGATCAAAAGATCTTGGGTGGAAATAAGGAAAAAAAGGAACACACAAAAGATCAAAGCAAAAACAGAAATGATTAAACGATGTTTCGCCCTGGGTAACCAGCGTGAGCTCATCAGTAGTTTCACTGGTCACCCTCCACTATACATCATTAAACACCATCATACACTTTGATTTCCAACCTTGAACCACTCACAAATAGGCATCGTTCCGCATTGGTACTTATCCAAGTTACCTGATACGAATTTGTCAGGGCGTGTTAATAGTTCCAGTAGGATTATGCTCCTAAGGCAATTAAAACAAAAAAGAAGTTAAAAAACCTCCAAATCAGTTACTTCAACCGAAAAGAAACTAAAAAACAAAAGATCAAAAGATCGTGGGTGGAAATAACGAAAATTCAAACTTGGATGAGCATCCCACAAGACACACACCTGCTTTGATCTTTTGTGTGTTCCTTGTGGGATGCTCATCCAAGTTTGAATTTTGTTATTTCCAACCAAGATCCTTTGATCTTTTAGTTTCTTTTCGGTTGAAGTAACTGATTTGGAGGTTTTTTAACTTATTTTTTGTTTTAATTACCTTAGGAGCATAATCCTACTGGAAATATTAACACGCCAGGACGAATTCGGTAACTTGGATAAGTACCAATGCGGAACGATGCCTATTTGTGAATGGTTCAAGGTTGGAAATCAAAGTATAATGGAGGGTTATCAGTGAAACTACTGATGAGCCCACGCTGGTTACCCAGGGCGAAACATCGTTTAATCATTTCCCTTTTCGCTTTGATCTTTTGTGTGTTCCTTGGGGGATGCTCATCTAAGTTTGAATTTTCGTTATTTCCACCCAAGATCGTTTGTTTTTTACTTTTTCGTTCTTTTGAAAAGCATTTAGTAAATTTGCTAAACCATGCTTTTTTCTACTTTTTAGGTATTGAACCTACTATAAATTACAATATAAAAGCAAGTTGTTTAACAAATTTAACAGTATATTATAACAAAAATAACAATATTGCATTTCACTTCTGAAGAAAAGAATTAGATTTTAAGTTGAAAACACAAACATAGTCGCAGTATGTGTATTGTGTTTTTATAAATTATTTTTAAAACGATTTTAAATAGATACTATAAAACACTACATTTTTTTAAAGCTTAAACAGGGGCGTAGTTTTTTTGTATATATAGGTACATACCTAAATAAATTTTTCGCAAACCAGTGCCGTAGCAGTTTTCTAAAAAAATAATTTTATTTATTTCACTGAATCTACGATAAGCAAAAATTAAAATTACATACATATTTGGTAGATTTTAAATGCAACTGGGGCATGTGAGAAGCAACTCGATGACGCGATGATGTACAGGGTGATCGGTTATAAGTGTTCCCTGGGATAACTTGTTTTCTAACAGGCGCAGAAGAACCAAACAAAAACTGGGAGAAAGGTGAAAAATTAATCAGTTCAAATATTACTTAATAATAAAATGAAAATAGTTTTTTTAATAAAAGTTGCAATTATGTCGATACTGGGATCTTTTTCTTGTTGATAACAGGAACACTCAAAATTGAAGTGTCGATATAAGAGACAATTGGTCTTTTTTGACTTTTTAATTTTTTTCCTTAAAAAGAAATATTAAAAAGAATTACTTTTTTGAAAAATAAACCATTCCAGCTACCAATTCGTTAAATGTTGTTTTAATAATATTTAATACACATTTCTAACAAATGTTTAAAGTTAAAATTTTCCTTATACTGTCGATATTATGTGCATTATAGAAAGTGTGCCAAAAAGTTTTTTTTTCTAATGGAACACCCTATATATTTTGACATTTTCGAAATCGAAAAAGAAAAAAAAACTACTTGAACTGAATAATTTTTATTAATGATTTTGAGGTACCTATAAAATACCCTTTCACTCAGTTTTTGTTTGGTTCTTCTGCATCTATTAGAAAAAAAGTTATCTCATTTATAATCTATCACCCTGTACATTCCTACCAAGAGTGACAGTTTAAAGGTTTAATGCACCTGAGAAGCGCATAATGCCTTATTGTAACAGTCCTTGAAATCATAATTCAACGTACCTATGTAGTTAAGACATAACGATATATTTTTTCGATTCTTCTTCGGATCGGATATGCCTAATAGTTTTGGAGATAAAAAAAGGAGTTAAAAAACCTCCAAATCAGTTATTTCAACCGAAAAAAAAAACAAAAGATCAGAAGAACTTGGGTGGAAATAACGAAAATTCAATTTTCGTTATTTCCACCCAAGTTCTTTTGAATTTTGGAGATATTCGAAAAATATTTATTTTATTATATTTGGGACTTTTCCTATTTCAATGCTAATCACAACCTTTTTGAATTCATTGTTAAAATTTTCTGGGCATATGATATATTCTAAACAAAACATTCATTAAAAAAATAAATGGTAAGCCCTCTGCGATAATAATATTTGAGCATAAGGTTTAGCATTATATATAGTATCTAAAACATACGCAAATTTCAGGAAAATCCATGGGAAAATTAAATCCCTTAGGGGTCCGTGCATACTCCTTTAAAAAAAATCAAAGATGTAAAAATTACGATGTATTAAAACAAGGGATATAAATATATTAAGAAAAATGTGAATAAATTTTAAAAAAGTACCTTCATTTTTAAGGAGGGAGGATCCAGAACATCATTTATGGTGGGTGAGCACCTAGGTTTACATAGAAAAAATGTCAGCAGTAATTTGAACAAATTTTTTTTTAAAATTTAGTAAACAATAGGAATTCTAGGAGCTCTTTTATAAACTGATGTGAACAAATCAGTGGTAGTGCACTGATAGTATACATATATATAATATATAGTATAGCTTTAATAAAATATCTTTTTTTTTCTCTGCTGAAAAATAAACTAAAAACAAAAGTTTGTAAAAAGTACCTTGTTTGTGCCACCTGTTAACCCCAAATGTAGGTACGGTTTTAAAATATTCACAAACATTCTTGTTGTCCTGAAGACTTTAGTTATAGTTTATGTATCGAAGAGCCTTATGATCTACTGTAAGAGTATATTCTGTTTTTAAAAGTCAAGAGTCTAGAGCATTCTATTAGATTTACTTATTATGAACTGCTAAGCAGATTTTATTTTGTAAATAAATGTGGATTTAAAATAAACTTAGTTATGAAGTAATTATAATTAGCTTACTTTTATGTTTTAAGCGCACCTAGACATTTGGAAGTATAATTATTTTGAAATCAATGGTCCAATTTTAAAACTTAAAGGAACACACGTACACACACTTCAAGTTTAACATAAGTGTCGAAAATGAGGTTTAAAAAATCAAGATGGTTTGGGTTTAAATTTTAAAAAGTAGCAAATTTTACCTTAATTTTGTATGCCTCTGGCACAAAAAAATATTTTTTTTTTCTGAAAGTTGCGTCTATAAAAATATATTCCTTTTGAAAATTGGAGAAATGAAAAAGTTCAAAATATAATTACTAAAAATTGGTGCTAGAAACCACGGATAGTCCACCATAGAATCAATTATTTTATGTTAAAAGGAAATGAAAATATCTCGAAAACTGTAGCTTTGAAAGATTTGAGCCTTATAACAAAATTTTTGGGTAATATTTACGAAAACCAAAATCTGAAAACCGCATATCAATAGTTGCTTTACTAAGTTATGATTTTTTTTGATATATTTTAAAGTTTTTTCAAATAACTCGGAAACTAAAGCTCCCACGAATTTGGACTTTATAACAAAATTTGTAGTCCATATTCATGGAAACTTAAATCTGAAAACCGTATATCGCTACTTGCTTTTGTTCCAAAGTTACAATTTTTTAAAATATTTTATCCCCCTTTTCCCCCATTCAATTCCCCACCACCCTACCCAAAAGTTAATCAGTTCATGGTCAACCGATAGAGGATTTTTGTATCAAATTTCGTTAAAATCGATTATGGCGTTCTTGAGTTGTCATATATACAGATAACAGACTTTTTCGTCGATTAAGGTTAATAATTCCAGAAATATGCGTTTTATGTACTAATTTCGTCCCCTTTTAAAAAATTTTGTGCTCTCTAAGTTTTTGAGGAAATTAAAAAAAAACTTAGGCTCGCTAGCTGTATATAAACCTAGCAGGCCCAACCTTAAATAAATGTTAAAAATTTCCTTTAAATATCTCGGAATTATGTGCTCCATAAAAAGATAATTTTTTTTAAACTTTTTTTAAATGTGGGCTCGCTAGCTTTACATAAACCTAGCAAGCCCAGCCTGAAATTAAGGTTGACAATATCCCTTAAATATTTGAAAATTATGTGCTGTTTTTTACGAATATTTTTAACTTTTATTGGTGGGCTTGCTACATTTATATAAAGCTAGCAAGCCCACCTTTTAATTTTCTCAAAAACTCCAAGTAAAAAAAACTTGAAAAACTATCATATTTTTTCTGCCTTGCTTTGTTTTAAAAATATTTCATAACCTGATTTCAAACCCTAAAAAGAATAAGTTTTTCAAGTATAATCAGAAATTTTTTATGTAGCCCTTTGTCAGAAAATGGGTTTGTTTTGTTTTTTAGCAGTTTCATCAATAGTGCATGGAGAGTAAAATTTACCCATACAATTTAATTAAAGAAAATCCAGATGTATTCTTTTAAATGAAACACCCTGTATGTCATTAATTTACTAATCTATGTAAAACTACTAAAAGTAAAAATTTGTCCTGTATACAGCGCACTTCAATGCATATTTTTTATTATCAAGTCACAAATAAAACAAATGTTTGTTTTTTAAATTATTTATATTTAAAATCTAACTCAAGCTTATGCAATAAATTCGTAAGGAATTGGAGCCAACTGGATGGTGCCTTCCTTACCACTGACAATGTGTGCGGGCCTTGGTTGTGCAGGTTGTCTCTTAAGTTGGACTTTAACGTTCTTTTCTTTTGCTTCAATACGAAGTTTTTCATTATTCTTTACACGGTCCAAGAAGTCTTGTCTGCATTTTGAGTGAGTTACATGTTCAATACGAATATTGATTCTTTTTGGGATGATTCTGGTGCGTACCCTAAAAAGGAATTAAAAGTGTGTTATTTCTTTCAAAATTCCTGCAGTTTGCTATATAAATGTTCAAAACAAATTTAATTTTTATTAATAATGCATAAGTGGGACCTTAATAAGCTGACATTACTGTATCTATGTTTAATAATTCCATGCTGGTAAACCTACAATATTTTAGTGTTTAATATTTTTAAAACATTTTCCCTGTAATACACAATTGATATTTTTGGGAATACCATTCTAGATTTCAGTCAAACAAAATAAATACAGCAGCTGTAAGACTTTCTAGCTTACCTCTTGTTTACAATAACTCCCAAAGCATGGGCAGTAACATTGAACACACGTCCAGTCCTACCATGGTAAATCTTATAGGGCATACCCTTTTGAACTGCGCCATTGCCTTTAATATCAACAATGTCTCCAATTTTGTAGGTTTTCATATAGGTGGACAGTGGAATGACTCCATGTTTCTTGAACTTACGGGAAAACAAGTCCCTGGTTCCTCGGCGGTAACCTTTTGAGTTGGTCATTTTTTATGTACTGAAAGAAAAAAAAAAGGAGTTGGTGAAGTAATTTGCTCTGCTCTCAAGAATACTACTAGGTAGCATTTCATTTAAAACAGTTATCTTTATAATTTTATCGATTTTGTCATTTGCACAGCTTACAGAAAAGCATCTTACACCTTACGAATGTAATAAAAAATGCATAAATATGTATAAGCATGTCTTTTTGTTTCTTGCTAAATATGAAAAAGACAAATATGCAAATTTATCACGTTCAAGAATAAACCTGTTTAGATAGGTCGAAGTACAAAAGGGGCTTTAAAAAGTACTTTGTGTATTCTTAAATAAAGTGAGGTTAGAGTGCCCACATGGCTAAATAAAGAAAAATAAACAACAAACTTTAACTAAAAACATACAGTATAAACTAGACTTTACAATAAAGGGTAGTTTATAGAAAAAAATCTGAAAATACCGTGTAAATAATTAAGAAACATAGGAAAAAAATGTGGAAACATACCCTCGCTCAAACGGAGAAAGTGTAAAAAGGCACAGAACAAGTTGTCAATCAGATTGGTTGGTTTAAAAAGGTTGCCAACCAAAAAACGCGTTTTACCGGCCGGAAAAATGTACTTAGGGACGATTGCACCCAGAAATTTAACTCCGGAAATGGTTAAACCTCGTTTATCTGCACAAAGTCATTTAAGCTTTACCTTAAACCCAATACCTTGAATAAATCTTATGTGAGGCCAAAAATTTTAACTTATCCGCGTACCTATCGAATTGCGCATGGGCGATCGTTACGTTACGTTGAACGCATCTTTACGACCACTTCCCGTATACGTGTAACTAACGTATCCCGTACTCAATGGTTTTATATATAACGGCAATTTGTTTTTGTTTCTTGTTTTAATTTTTTATCTTTCAGAAAAATGCCATCTCACGCCCGATCCATACGTTTTGTCCCAATACGGATACGGTTAAGTGAACAAATATGAAATAAGCTAAAAGCACGGATCACCTACCAACAAAAAGGATTTTCGTTTTACAATTGGTCCTGGTTCTGGTTGAACCAGAACCGCAACCGGTCCTTTCGTTTTAAAACAATAACGTCACAGTTGCAACCCGGTTATGAAATTTTAGAACCAGCCTGGGAGGTTGGTTCGGCCCTTTGGTTGTAAACAAAACCCCTAAAATTTGTCAAATTTATAGATAGTCTTTTTTTGAGTAAAATCAAAGATATCTTAATAATATTTTAAATGACGTCATTATTTTAGAATCGCTGTCAAAATTTATTTCAAAATAATGTTAACCAGAACCAGGACCAATTCTTAAATCGAAAATCCTTAAACCACCAAATTAAGGATTTTCGATTTAGAATTGGTCGTGGTTATGGTTGACATTATTTTACGGATTTTCGATTCAGAATTGGTCCTGGTTCTGGTTGAAATTATTAATAAAATAATGACCTCATTTATAATATTGTGAGGACATCTTTGATTTTACTTAAAACGAATACCTATTATTTTTGAAAATTTTGGTAGCTAGTTATGTTTAAAATTTCATATTAAATGAGTTGAAACTCTGACGTCATTGTTTTAAATCGTAAAGTCCGGTTCCGGTTCTTGTTCAACCAGAACGGGAACCAACTTTGTAAATCGAAAATCCTTATGAAAGGACGAGGGAGTCTAACAAAAATAATGTGGCCAATCCAATATGACCGCTGTAGGGTAAACAAACCGTTTCTCTATAAGACGTAATGCTAACTTACATCGTTGTATGAACAGCGTACTTAAATCAAAAGTTTGGCAAAGTGGAAAAAACACAGATTATATAAGCAAAGTGAGAGCAATCCTCTCTGAAACCAGGAAAAACAAACATTTTGACAAAATTTTAACAATAAACTCAAAATTCGCAATTAAACGTTAACGTAATTTAGCGCAAATTTGACATGTCCCGTCTCTCTCAAATCAGAAAGCGCAACTGTCTCTATTCAAGCCTATCTGGCCCGATCTTCAGGCTGAACTGAGAGAGACAATGCCTGTCCACACTGTGCAATAGCAAGAGAAATAAAAGTACATTACATTGTCTCTTTAAACCGCGAATGTTGAGTTTATTTCTAACATTTCGGCAAAATTCTCGTTTCTCCCCGATTCAGAAAGAAATTATTCTGTAAAATAGTCAGTTTGTTTAATCTGAATCTTTTTCTACTTTCCGAAAATTTTTGTTTTTATTCGCATTAAGTCTTATGGAAAATCGCTTTGTTTACCCTACAGCCACCATTTTTAAAAAGCCATCACGTGATTAATGGCTGACTTCGACAATTTGTTACGCCTGATCCACAGTTTTACTTCTAGCCGCTACTACTATTTCTCTCTTTATCGGTAAAAATGAGATGGCAATAGAAAATATATTTTCCTCTTTCTCTAAACGATGAAGAGGGAAATAGAAGTGAGCTCAAAGAAGTGAAAAAGAAGGGAGTACTTACGACATGTGCCCGGGTGTGGCTATTCTTGATATCAGGGAAAATAAAATAATTATCGACGTCACTGATTTCTCCGGTTGTCCCACATATATGACATTATTTTAAATAGCAATTAGTGTCTTTTATGGGTGGATTCTAACAGCACTTAGCGTAATTTAATTTAGCGTAACTTAATTTAGCGTAAGAGTTGCTCTTATGAGATTTAATGATCGCGTTCATACATGTGTAATTTAACGTAATTTAGCGTAATTTAACTTAAGAGATGACCAACTTTTATCTTTTCTTAAATATCCTTAAGTGAAATCAAAATTGCCCATGCCCAAACAAAGATGGATGCCGATTTTTCACAACTTGTAAACAAATACAAGCAAGGAAGAATTTGATTGGCCAGCTAACAAAATTTTTGAAAAAAAAACAGCAAAAATTGGCAGCACTTAAGGAATTTGTATGAACACACTAAATTTTTCTTAAGTTCGGAGGAATCGGCGGAGTCGACCAATAGGATCTGTACGTTACAGGGAAATATTTTTTTTCTGCCTGATTTGAAGAATAGCTACCTGGACCAATAAAAAGACATCGTAATTAAAATGTGATTTTTGAGTTTATTGTGGTACTAAATTTTAAACACCGATTAAATTTAATCTCGATTTAATATTACGGTGCAATTGACAATTATAATAAATTAATTTGCTAAAAGGTCAACTTTCTAAATTTGTGAAGGGACCCCATTCTCAACCACTGGGTGAAGGCGCACATAATTTGGTACCCGTTTGTCGATGGATGCTGTTTATGTTGGCAACCTATTTATTACCAATCGGCTAACGAAGCATGGCGAGAACAAGCGAGAACGCCCGAATCAGCGATCGTCCACATCTTGGCTTGACTTGTCAATTTGCAAACAAGCCAGGGTCCGAAAAACACATTTTCAATAAATTTTTTAGTTAAGATAATTCGCCAAAAACTAGTGAAAAATTATTTCGTTTCTTTTAGTTGTGACTTAAATATAAGTGGTAAGTGAAAGATTGCTTTGTTTTTGTTCCTCTTTGTATTTTTTTCATTGTGCCATCGTAAAATGGGCTGGTTCACGGGGCTTTGACCATCAAGATCCGCGTCATTTTGGTTCTGTCCCCACTCGTTTTTTTGGTTCAATTGTCCCAGTTTTAGGTGTTTTTTTGGTTCTTAATTATCTCGGTTTTATCAGTTTCAAGCACCTTTTTGTTTTGAATTGTACCTAGCCAAAATTTAATTTCTAGAAAGTCCAAAATCAATCTTCTTTTTTCATTTCGTTTCCTGCTCGGTTTTTACGAATTCATAAATCTTATTATATTTAGTGTATTTTCACTTTTTCATTTCTTTGACCTATATAACATGCATTTTGTCTGCGTCAAAAACGCCTTCTTTCACGTCTAAAATCAATTGTTTTCCGTCGGCAAACAACGTTCTTCATTTCAAATTGAAAAACCTTTTTTAATTTTATCTCTTTGTTGCAGTGCACAATTTGTGATTCACTTTCGGTATTATCTGTTTCCATGAGGTTTTTATCCTCCTATTTATCAATAGTTTTGATTTATTGGTTTTATAAGTATTTAAACAAATGTTTTCTTGGAATTTTACCTATTTACAAATGAGTCACTCAGAATTTAGATTTTTGGCTTTAATGTGGCCTTTTTCTTGTCTGGGAATGCATTTTTCCCTAGGTACCTACTTTAAACCTTGAAAACAGCAAATGAACTGTTATTAAAGGTCAGCAACCTTCTCTAGACACTTGTCTTTGTTAAAAATTTCCTAATAATTTCTTTAAACAATTTCTACCCTAGGATCCTTTCAATTATTGATCCTTTGTCTATTTCTGATTCAATTGTTTTAAGCAGTTGGTCACTATAATTGAAAAATTGATATAGAACATCTGTGGGGGCAGTTCACTTACCTTGCATTTGTCCTTGAATACTTGGCTTGAATACTGTGATGACTTGTGTGTGGAATAATAAACTCCTTACTGTAAAATGGCAATTTTTTAGAGACTTCTAATAATTTTTTTGCTTAGACTTTTCATCATTGATGTGCTAAACTGCTTTAGGGTCATTTCATATAAAATCAACCAAAAAATCTCCCTGATTTCTGAATTTTTTTGACCATTAGTTTTTTTTAAATTAATTTTGCTTAATGCAATGCAAACATGTACTTAAAGAAATTGAAATATCTTAATAACTACTTAAACTTGGACAGTGGTTTATAGGTCGTTTTAAAGGTATTTTAAATACCTTTTGAATGATGTATCACATGATATATTTTTTGTTTAAAAGAAAACTTTTTAATTTTTGAAAAATGGCATTTTTATTCTTTTTTATAAAAATATATTTTGTTTCTGGGTATTTTGCCAAAATATTTACAAAATTTCAAGATGGAGACTTGATAAGTTCATCAAAAAAAATTATTTTAAAAATTTTTAATAAAAAAAAATTAGGTCATGTGTCACCTTTAAAACAAGCCATCACTTGCTTTTGTAGTATGTATAGTTTTTAAGATATTCATATTTTGATAAATGCCTGTAAAGACAATCAATTTTAACCAAATGTGCAGGTACACAAAAAGAGTAATATCTTAAGAACAGTATACCATACAAAAGCGAGTAATACCTTGTTTTATAGGTATTTTAAAGCCCATTTTGATAAAGTATCACATAACCTAATTTTTTTTTGATGAAATTGTTTTCAAAATTTTTAAAATAATTTTTTTTGATGAACCTATTATGTATCCTTCTTGAAATTTTGTAAATCATTTGGTGGAATATGAAGAAACAAAATATATTTTCTTTTGAACAAAATAAAAAATGCCGTTTGTCAGAAATAAAAAAAGTTTTTTTTTTTAATTCCAATTTTTTTTTTTAAACAAAAAGTACATCATGTGATACATCATTCGAAAGGTATTTAAAATACCATTAAAACGAGCTATAATTCGCTCCTAGTTTAAGTAGTTATTGAGATTATTTCTTTAGGTACATGTTTAAGCAAAATGGTAGTTTGTTTTTATTTTCCAAAATTAATAAAAAAAAAACTACTGGTCAAAAAAAATTATATTTGGGATTTTTCATTCTCTTTGTAGGTAGAATAAATGTACCAAAAATTATCGAAATCAGGGAGATGGTCTGCCAAACCTCTGGTTGATTTGATTTGAAATGACCCTTTATTTACTTTTTCAGTTTAGCGGCGTTTTTAAATCAAAATTAGAAATTTTAAATATTCTAAAATCATGAAAATGTTGTACATTGTCTTTTAAAAATAATTTTCGATAACACTTCCCCTCAAACACTTCTACAGAAACCTTAATTAAAAAAACTAAGTAGGATAACATTGTGTTTTTTTTGTCTTATTGTAAGATCTCATAAAAGGTTTGGTAAATGAGTTTTAAACAGGGAGACAATTCTAGAAAATCAGGGAACAATCAGTAAATACAAAAGTAGTCAGGGAAAGTTAAAGAAATTTCTTCAATGATAGCAATTTGAAGATTTTAAGATGCTCTAGTTTTCAAACTATTTTAGCAATGTCAAGAGCACCACTTAATTAAAAATTATTTAAAAACAACAATCAACTAAGTTGTATAAACATCAAAGCTAAAGTCCAGTGGAGCTGGAAAATTCACAAAAACTCGAGTGCCTAAAAAACTCCATCAATATACTGGGTTTGGCAGCTGTTCTCAAAAACATACCTTAAGACTTAGAAAACCTACCATACCTAAAACAGTGGCGCACCCAGGAATTGTCTGGGGGGGGGGGGGTTAGGGATAAATAATTAAAAAATAATAATTTGAAGTAAAAATTTGACCATTACCAAGCTTCTCGGGGGGGGGGAGGAGGTTTAACCCTAACCCCCCCTCTTGGTGCGCCACTGCCTAAAATTTGTAATGCAGTGTTATTACTCTGTTTCTTTAATGTAATGTTGCTTGGGTGGTCAACCTTGCCTGAACTGTCCTTGATGAAATTCATTATTGGAACTTAGCCAACAAATTGTAATTTGTTGCTTTTGTTCTGAGAGTAACATTTTTGGCACACAATTTTAGTCTGCAAAGGTAATGTTTTTGTCATTTTTTATTAGTAAAATTTGGTTATAAAAAACAAAAAACAGTTATCATAAGATTAAGGCTGTCTAGTGGTCATTTTGCAACTACTTTAAAAATTTCCATATTTTGTGTTGGCAAAAGCTCTAACCTTCATTTACTTTTTTACTTATTACTTTTTTTATGAAGGTAAACAAAAAAAGAACCATTTTTATGCTACAAAAAAATGTTTAATCTTATTTTACTCAAAAGTAGTGTTATGTGGATTAGTTCTGTTCACATCTAGGGCGACGAAATATGAAATAAAATAAAAAACAATACTAGATCACCTTTAATTTAAGCTTTATCTTTCATAATTTCTGAAAAAAAGTTAACGTTAATAAGAATACTAACAAAACTCAGGCAACAGAAGACGAGTTTTTTCTCAAGAGACAATTTGAACAGCAAAAATATTTAAATCTGTTGGACAGATAATTGTGTCCATGTCCATACTTACATCAAAAATGAACAAAATTTTGCACAGCAAACCTAATGGTTTTAATTTAATACCTGTTGGGGCCATTTTATCAGCCCATGAGTTACGATAACCCCTGAGTTAAAAACTCGGTAAAAAACAAGTCCCAAAAACCCGTGTTTGAAAGTTAATTTTGTTCGCACTTATTTGCGTGCGCAAACTTGAACTTTTCGCAATGAAGCTCTACACACACTTTTTTTTGTTATAATTTGAACTGTTTTTCTAGACAATGTTCCAAAATAAAGGTTTTATGTGTTTTTTGTTTTTAAGAATTTAGGCTTAACTTAGCCTACTAAAATCATAAATTGAGAATTATTACAATGACCCTTCTAATGTAGAATAAGGCAAAAATAAAATTTAGCTTGTCACCCTACACGTCATGGCGTTTTTATGTCAAATTAAGACTTTCAGTTTTGAAGTAATTGTGTTTTTTTTGTGTTAAAGTAAATAATATAAAAGTCTCTTGATACTAGTTAATTTTTTTACATTCATTAAAAAAATATTGTTCCTAACACGCGCGTAAAGTGTCTTTCCCGGCACTTAAACCTCCGCGTCGTTCGTCTAACTGCTTTTTTCGTTTGGTAAAGTATCACTTTGCGCACCTATTAGAGAAACTACTATTTCACACTACTTTTCTGCATGCTTTAAAAAATTTAAGAAGCGGTACCTTGATTTTTATAATTTTATTTTTTTGTAATGTTTTCCGCAAGCTCAAAGAAAAAATAGTGTTCCTAATGGTAAAGTCATGATGGTAATTTAAGGCTTAAAATATTTTAGCATAATTTAAGGGATAACGTATTTGTTTAACCAATTTTTTTATGTTTTTCACATTTTTATGCCATGATTTTTTTCACATTTTAAAACTTTCTTTCCAAACTTTTGTTTTATAAAATAAAACATTCACTTTTTTCAAGTTGTCGCTGTTTTTTAGCGTTCAAAAAAAGTACCGTCAAAGGTTGTAGAAGAGAGACAGCAGGCTATAAAAAGTATTTTAGAGAAAGATGGAAATAATTTAAGGCAAGTGTTTGTCTGTTTTGTCATCGGTCTATCATCTTGAGTGGTGTCATGCATATGATTTTTATTTTGCCATTTTTATCTGAAAAACGGTAAAAATTGTAATTAAAGTAACACTCGGGTCATTCCATATCAAATCAACCAAAAAATCACAAAAATTTTACGCGACCAATTCCAATTTTGATGATTTTTGGTATATATTTTCTTCTTACCATAAAAGTTGAAAATGCAAATTTTTAGATTTTTTTGATTCGTAGTTTTTTTTTTTTTTAATTTTTCAAAATAAAAAAGTCAGCATTTTGACCTTAACAAGAATGTACAAAACTAGCAATATCTCGAGAACCACTTACACTAGGAAAGTAATAAATGGCTCATTTTAAAGTCATTTTGAAGCTCTTTTTTATGAAATATCACAACATAATTTTAACAAAAAAAAAAATTGGAAATAAAAAATTGAAAAAAAAAAATTGAAAAATTCAAAAAGGCCATTTTTAATTTTTTTGAAAAAAATATATAATTTTGGTCAAAGTGTTACTTAATTATCCACAAAATTTTATGATGGAGAAATGATGGGTTCAATGTCAAAAAAAATATCAAAAATATTAAGCACATTTTATAGGCGATTTTTCATGCATGTGACATTTTTAATAAATTTTTTCACATTGAACCCATCATTTGTCCATCTCAAAATTTTGTGAATAGTTTAATAACACTTTAAAGAAAATAATATAATTTTTTGAAAAAAATTAAAAATGGCCTTTTTGAAATTTTTCAAAAAAAAAATCAAAAATTTTTTTTTTATTTTTTTTTTCAATATATGTTATGCAATATTCTCATATGAAAGGTCTTTATAAGAGCTTTAAAATGAACCTTCACCTACTTTTCTATTATAAGTGGTTCTTTGGATATTCCTAATTTTGTGCGCACATGTTAAGGACAAATAAGTGACTTTTTCGATTTTCAAAAATTAATTCAAAATAAACAACTGGTCAAAAAAGTCTGAAATTTTGGATTTTCCAGTTTTTTGGTAGGAAAAACATGTATACTAAAAATCATCAACATCGGAGATGGTGTGGTAAAATACCCTGGTTGACTTGATATGGACTGACCCTAGGGTCATTCCATATCAAATCAACCAAAAAATCACAAAAATTTTACGCGACCAATTCCAATTTTGATGATTTTTGGTATATATTTTCTTCTTACCATAAAAGTTGAAAATGCAAATTTTTAGATTTTTTTGATTCATAGTTTTTTTTTTAATTTTTCAAAATAAAAAAGTCAGCATTTTGACCTTAACAAGAATGTACAAAACTAGCAATATCTCGAGAACCACTTACACTAGGAAAGTAATAAATGGCTCATTTTAAAGTCATTTTGAAGCTCTTTTTTACGAAATATCACAACATAATTTTAACAAAAAAAAAATTGGAAATAAAAAATTGAAAAATTCAAAAAGGCCATTTTTAATTTTTTTGAAAAAAATATATAATTTTGGTCAAAGTGTTACTTAATTATCCACAAAATTTTATGATGGAGAAATGATGGGTTCAATGTCAAAAAAAATATCAAAAATATTAAGTACATTTTATAGGCGATTTTTCATGCATGTGACATTTTTAATAAATTTTTTCACATTGAACCCATGATTTGTCCATCTCAAAATTTTGTGAATAGTTTAATAACACTTTAAAGAAAATAATATAATTTTTTGAAAAAAATTAAAAATGGCCTTTTTGAAATTTTTCAAAAAAAAAAATCAAAAATTTTTTTTTTTATTTTTTTTTTCAATATATGTTATGCAATACTTTCATATGAAAGGTCTTTATAAGAGCTTTAAAATGAACCTTCACCTACTTTTCTATTATAAGTGGTTCTTTGGATATTCCTAATTTTGTGCGCACATGTTAAGGACAAATAAGTGACTTTTTCGATTTTCAAAAATTAATTCAAAATAAACAACTGGTCAAAAAAGTCTGAAATTTTGGATTTTCCAGTTTTTTGGTAGGAAAAACATGTATACTAAAAATCATCAACATCGGAGATGGTGTGGTAAAATACCCTGGTTGACTTGATATGGACTGACCCACTCGTGGCATATCAGACAAAGCGTTTTTGGTTTCTCACTTCATTACGGCCAGGCCTTCAATGTCTAATGGAGAATCCAGACACCTACAGGCCTGTTGCATCCTTATTCGGAATCATCAGGGAGTCATAGGATCGTACCTGGCACCTCTCGAATTTGAAACAAAAAGTTTGTAATCCGCAGAGACATTACCTCTGTGTGCCACCTGTGAAATAAACTGAGAAACAAAAACATCAAAATTGAAAAGTGCAGAAGACCGTAAATACAGAATCCTGTACCTTTCAGCAGGTTATAAGGAAGAAACCTGTAAAAGTTTAAGGTCACTGTAACATGACTCTTAAAAAGAGGTAATGTTCGCAGCAGCACCGCCCCCAATTGCCCCCAGCTTCATAATAAAGCTCCAATTGGGGGCGGTGCTGCTGCAAACGTTACCTCTTTTTAAATCCAGCTAACTTAGGAGGAGTACCTATTGTTTAAGTTTCTTAAATTTGGGATGCAACACCTTTTTATGAAACAAAAGTTTGTGTTTAAAGCCAGCTGCCAATAAAATGCATATTTGTTTTTTTTTATTTTTTGCACGCCACTGGACTGTCGTTTGTTGTTAGACTTCTTTACATTGAACCGTCTTACAACTAAATTGCAATAAAGTGCTGAAGAAGAGCGACCAACCAACCTTTTTATTACAACTTTTTTCTTTTTTTTGGTTTACTTGTTGTTCCTCTTACTTTTTTGAGACAACACACCGGCAAGCAAGAAAGCTAACTCGTGTCAGTCGACTAAAAGGATTTTCGTTTTACAATTGGTCCTGGTTCTGGTTGAACCAGAACCGCAACCGGTCCTTTCGTTTTAAAACAATGATGTCACAGTTGCAACCCGGTTATGAAATTTTAGAACCAGCCTGGGAGGTTGGTTCGGCCCTTTGGTTGTAAACATAACCCCTAAAATTTTGCAAAATTATAGATACTCTTTTTTTGAGTAAAATCAAAGATATCTTAATAATATTTTAAATAACGTCATTATTTTAGAACCGCTGTCAAAATTTATGTCAAAATAATGTCAACCAGAACCAGGACCAATTCTTAAATCGAAAATCCTTTAACTGACTGGGTCCACCAGGGCCAGTATCAGGAAGGATAAATGAGCTTATTTTTCCAAGAGTCCTTTTAGTTAGAATAGATTAGAATAGCTTTTTATTTGTATAAATTTTTACAGAATAATTGAGCAAATAACGTCATGAAAAAGTGCCTAGTTTAAAAAAGAAAAAAATTAAAAGTAAACATGTGTAAAACATTTTCAAAAAATACAGTGTGTCTAAGATATATATATATATATATATATATATAATTATAATGCCATGTGCACCCAATACTTTTTAAAATTGTCGTAAAAAATACAAATTGGTTAATTAGTCAAATGTAAAATATACAGTAAAATAGTCTAAAAAAACTGTTACAATTCAGATATGTTAAACTAATAGAATGATTTTAAATAATAATAAACAATAAAACATTGATAAAATTTAAGAAAGTACATGAGGAAGCAAGTATTTCCGGTATTCGGCCACAGTGTATAGCTCTATATGAACAAGATATTTGAATAACTCTTTTTTAAATTTAATTAATTGATTTTCCTGCTTTAAAAACACAGGAAGTTTGTTGTAAAACCTGACACACGCATAGAAAATACTTCTTTCTGTCAGATTAAGTCTATGAATAGGAAATGTTAAATTTAAATTCCTTGTATTATGTTTATGGTCTGGAATAAGTTGATTAAATAAGGAAAAATTTTTAAAGAAGAACATAATATATTCATAAATATATATGGCTGAAAAAGTAAGAATGTTTAGACTAAATTTTCCCCTACACGATTCTCTTGTTTTCATCCCAAGTATGATTCTCACTCTTTTTTTCTGTATAGATAAGATTACAGGTGATCCGACTGCATTTCCCCAGAATATGATGCCGTAGCGAAGTGTGGAATAAAAGTTGGCATAGTAGACTGTGAGAAGGGTATCTTGTTGTAAATTATCTTTAAGTGCTCGTAGAGAAAAACATGCGGATTTTAATTTTTTATGTACATGAGATAACTGCACATCCCCCCTAAGAGTTTAACAGAGTTGGAAAATTCAACATTTTCTGACAAAATATTTATTGTATGTGGTATTGTTTCTCGAGATTGTGCAGTTTTGAAGCAAAGAAAAACAGATTTATCACAGTTCAACAACAACTTATTTCCACAAAACCACCTGTCTGCCCTCTCCAAATTTGAATTTCCTTTTAAAAACAACTGTTCCAGTGTTTTGGCCCAAATTAGACAGTTTGTGTCAGTCTGCAGTTATTTTGAACCTGTAATATCTCAGGAACTAAAGGGAAAATAAAAAAGTTTTTGTCAGTGTAAATCCCAAAATTAAAACCAAAATCTTGTGAAGTCTCGCTGATCTGAAAGTTGACCAAAAAAAAGGTATTTTTTTCACAAACCCACATATCTACTGAGTTGTGCAAAATTAGATTGAAAGGCTTCCATTCAGGTTAAAACTGCTAGAGATTGCAAATGTCAATACTTTCGCATTGACTTATACCATTACCTGATTATAGTCAGCAAGGGATCTGGCAACTTAGACAGTAGTAGAAGAAAGTTAGTTCTGATACACCAACTTTTTATAAAATCATTATTAAGGTCGTAGTTACAATCTGGGGAATTGTTTTTAGTAACACTGTACGGGAAATCAATTAGCTATGTCGACCAGATATTTTTGTTAAGCATTTAAAAATGATCACCCCTGCAAAATTTCAGTTAATTCTGAGGCGTTTTCTCGCGTTGAAATTAGTTGGAAATATTATTTAAAACTATTTAGATGTGACGTCATCATTTAGAACCGAGAAAAAATGAGTTGTTCAAAACGCTGACGTAGTTTAGTGTAACCTCACTTATTTGTTTTTCTGTTTATTTTTTTTGGTTTTTAAAATTAAAGTGGCGGCCAGTTTTAGTAGCATGGATGGCAAGCAATGGAAGTTACATGGATAGTGAAGTTTTTTTATTTACTGTTTTTTGAAGCCCCGAAAATCATATAAGACCACAGGGATATCATAAAGAATGGCTAACAAGATATCTAGAATACGATTTTTCATCCATTTTCACGCAAAAACAAAAAAAAATCTTAGGTTAAAACAAAAATGTAGAATTTTGACGTATCTTCTACGCACGCGTCAGTTTTGAAACTAGAGTGGATAGAGGCGTTGCCAGTTGTACTTTTTTTTAGTTAAAATCTGTGGAGAAACTATTGCCTTAACAAATCATATTTTTGCAGAAACAGACTTATTTTCAATGTTGAATTTTTTAGAATTAATTATGGCATTACATTTTCTTTCTAGAATGTATAAGTTGATTGATGATATATTGGCCAAAGGAGACATTGATATATTTTGTGACACACTTAACACATTTAATGGTAAAGAAAAGTGAAACGTATTTTTTATAATTAAGTAATCCGCTATCTTTTAAATTCTTTGAATTTTTTATTTATTGGTAATTATTTTCCTTTGCTGACAAATTGTTTTAAATTAAAAAAATATTATATATATGCTATTACATTTAATGTTTTCTACTAGAATAATCCTTATTAAGAAACACGCCAATTATTTTTTTTAAGTAGACGAATTTTTTTAAAAGATGGTATTTAAATTTCAATTTACAGAAAAACATCTTTATATTCTCCCTTTTTTTATTATTAAATGCTTGTTTCACAGTGTAGCTACTACCAATATTGGTAACTTCTGGTCTTTTTATTGTCAAGGCACTGATGCAAGAGGAATAATTAATATTATACTTGCCCTCCAAAAGAAGAAGAACATATGTATACAGAGCGCTTCAGGCTACTGCGAACATAGGCCGGAAGAAGTCCAATTTGCCAGTGTATGTACATGCAGGGACACCGCACACCTATCAGTGGAGCAACCAACACTCAGGCTTGCGATCATCGTTCGCGGCTTGAGTTTAGTACGCCTCTAACCACAGTGCCATGTGGAGCGTAGTCAATGAAACCGGAATTTGGTCAATAAATACGCAAATTTTTATAACATAATTTTCTTGTTTTTTGTCCCTGATAAATTAGAGCGTTTTATTTTCAACTGCTCAGATTTATCACTAACAACGTGTTACAATAAAAATAATAAGGAGAAACACAATAAAAGCAAGTTCTCAAAATAAAATAATACATTCTAAAAACCAAAAAGATGCTCCCAGTCAAAAAAAAAAAATTAGAGCAAATGTTCGAAAAGTCCTCCTTGCTCAGCTAATCAATATCCGAGCCTATTATAAAAACCCCTTCTAATGTTTCCAAGCATGTTAGGGGTGATAGTTTGAAAAGCTTCTTCAATTTTAATCCGAAGTTCTTCCAAATTATTAGCTCTTTCATGCTCGCAAACTTTATTTTTGATGTAACTCCACAGATTGAAGTCATTGGGAGCAAGATAGGGTGGTCGAGCTGGCCATAAAATAGTTCCCCGTGTACTTATTTCCCGATTAGGAAATACATTATCAAGATATTCCCTAACAAGGCCAACGTTTTGAGCAGGGCAACCATCTTGTTTAAACCATGTTTCACCAAATCTCAGACCTAAGAACTGCCTAGCAGTTGGACTAATATGCTGCTGCAGTAGATCCAAGTATCTGGGACCATTCAAATTGCCGTCAATAAAAAATGGCCAAATTACGTGTTCCCCTACAATACCCCCCCAAACATTTAGTTTTTGGGGATACTGTGTTCTTACGTCAAAATACAAATGCAAATTTTCCCTCGACCAATATCTAACGTGTGTTGGGTTATGACGATTCAATAATGGAAAAGTGCTTTCATCTGTGAAAAGAATAGATCTCAGAAAGTTTTCATCATGATAAGCCCTTTCCATCATTGTTTCGCAAAATTCCATACGACGATAGTTGTTCTCCGGAAAAATTTGATGCGTTTTTGACGCTTTGTAAGAATAATAACCATTCTTTTTGAGAACACGTAAGACAGTGGCTGAAGACGTATCAACTGCTTCGGCAATTTGGTGGCTAGTTATCTTTCGATTTTCCTCCACTGCAGCGCAAATCATCACATCTCGTACTTCCTGCTCGTCATTCAAAACAATCGCAGATTTTTCATGCTTTAATAACCAAAAAGATTTTGATGTGCCAGGTTTTCCTTAACAAAATTATATCACAAACAACTGAAGAACGACAGAAAGCGCGCCTTTTGGCCCTCCAGGAACCGGAGAGCAATGCTTGACCATGTAATATGACATATTTATCAAAATGCCACTAAACATTGGCTTACTTTTGAGGGTTAATAAGTATCTGGCACCTATGTATACAAGAAAAAGATATACCTCGACCACTGCCTTGGGTTTTTATTTTTTTAACATAAATCTTTTATTTCTTTTGTTTCTAAAGGAATGGATTATCCATGTTCTTCATAATTTTACTAAAAAATGTTTTGATTTTTTTTTGCAAAAACGATCAGCTTCGATTTACTTTTTGGTAGTTTTAGAATGGGGAAATGGTCTAGAATCCCATAATACGAGCAGATATGTGCGACTTTTTTCATGTTTAGGTCAGATGTGTGTTTATTCTACAAAAGAGAATTTTAAGGAAAATATTTTCATTAGAATCTTTTAAAACAGGTATATTAATTTTGGAGGCTGTATTATTTGTCAAAAAGTATGCTCACAAATTCCGTAGTGTCCACCAGTCACACATATCTAACCAGACAAAATAACAACATTATTATTACCAATTACCATTTGTGTAGTTCAATTTACAACAAAGTACCAGAAGACATCAAACAAATTGCCTCATGTGATGATTTTGTGCGTGAAGCAGTGCAGACCTATCTTTTTCAGAATTACGGGCTGTAAAGTTAAAAAATGTCAATTTTCACCTGTCAATATTTTAAAAACAGTTGAACATAGGTATAGGACATTATACATAAAATGTACCTAAAATATTTTGTAGAATATAAAAATGCAAAAATATACAGAGTGTTCAATTTAAAATAAGAAAGTTGTTGCCAAGTTTTCCTGCAAATGGCAACACTGCAAATATGAAAGTATTTCATAAAGATAGTTTACATCGACTTATGTTAAAATAGAAAGTTTGAAAAGTTTCCATTGTATAGTTTCCAAAATATTCTAATAGGTTACTCACCTTGGGACACCCGGTATACTTTTTAAGAAAGTCTTTGTACAATACTGAATAAACTACACTAAACTAAAAAAAAGTAAGGTCGCTGACCTAGCTCCGCCCACTTATTGTTAAAGCCCGGCATCCAAAAAGATGTGGAATTTTACTTCCCTGCCCCCTTTGGTTTTGGAGATAAAAGGGGCTCTAGACTTTTTTGGGACAGCCTGTATGTATTGTTTTGTACTCAATTTAGGTGTGAGTGAGACAAGGCACTTACTTGTGGATACAATATCTGTGTTGTTTCAGGTGATAGGGCCACTTCCCACGTGCAATACCCTTTTTTCGTCCCAAAACAGTGCGAGAGGCCAGTGCGATTGTGTCTCAGCGAGAACCCACCCCCACCACGGAGAGCCCCAGGCAACCGGGGCCACAAGCAGCTCGTGCATCGGGGAAGGTATGACCAATAACTGTTTTTTAACATTAAAATGTATTTAAAAAAGTTTTGGTTTGTTACTACTAGGGTAAAAGTTGAGACGAATTTTTCCTATGATTTTGTGCGACACTTTTTCGGTGATTTTGCGTTTTTTATGATGATTTCGCATTTTTCTTAAGGATTTTGTTTATTTATTTATTTATTTATCTCTTAATCCATGTGATACATTGCTGTATATTGGATGTGTCATTCACAATACAAAAAAATATTCTATTCCTTAATTAGGTTATAAATTGCTAACAAACTTTGCATATTTATAAATTTTTGTCAAATAAGAACAGTGTAATATAATATAACAAACGCAAGTTAAACAAATTAAAATAGTAGTTAAAATCGAGTTAAAATCGTGCGATTTTTTAACCAATTTGTGATGCGATTTTGAAGAGTGGTTACCCGCTTGGGCTTACCCCACTTTAATTATTTTAAAAAATGTCCTTTTAGCAGCTTTTTTTCAATTTTCTCGAAACCTATAAATACCAAGAACTCTCTTAAGGCCATAGTTTTCGCCCAAATTTTAAAGAAAAAAAAATACATTTGGCAACGTCTTTTTCCATCTAAAACAATTACTAAGTTTATACGCACTTAAAACCGGTTTTATATAAGGACGGTTTGAAATAAAACCGCTTTCTCCAAGGGTTTATACATCCTCCTTCATTAAATGTCATTAAATATGTCAGTTTATAGAAAAACCAAATAAAACACCTGAGTTAACACCAGAGTTTTTGGTGAAACCAGGTTTCAGTATTAATTTAGGTTGTAATCAATGTATTAATGCATTTTTAAATGTTAATACCAACCCTAGAAACGGTTTTAGTGGTGTTTATACAACAACATTTTCAAACCGTCCTTATATAAAAATGCTTTCAAAGGCCCATATAAACAAAGTAAATGTTACATTGTTTCATATTATTTTCATCCTTATGTGCTGCTGTGCTTTTATTTAAATAAATAATTATAATATACTAAAACAGACTGGCCGTATTTGAAAATATATATATAGACAATAGACAATGTTTTATTTGTGCTATTAAAGCTACACTTACGCAATTAAAGTCAAAATTAACTAAAAAGTCGCTAATAATATTTTTTTTTTTTAAATTAGGACGGCTTAGCCGCCCCTTTCGCCAATAAACGACGCTGGGTCCCACCTTCAACAATACGGCACCGCGATGTTCAAACACCAGAGTCCCATAATGACCAGGTAAGCTGTACCCATATATATTTTGATGTTGAGATAATCTGCCAGCTCAACGGGTAGAACCCAGGATTGTCTGACTCGAAGTCACCTGAGTCCTGAAATATATATATCTGAAGCCCCCCTACCCCGCTCGCCAGACCGGTCTGATGAGCACCCCCTAAGGCAGTTTTCTTTTTCTAAAGGGATTTAGACCTAAACCCCTTTGTTGGTGCTACGGATCATTAACATGCTCCACTATCAATATACACATACACGGTACCGTCCTCTACGAGGGACGGTATAGAATCGTGTTAGCCTGCCTTCTACACTGAGAAAAATGGTGGGCTACGAGAACTCAAATATGTGTTCTCCTAGACCAAGCCGTGTTGCCAATAGAGGACAGCCCAGACTTCTGGGCTGTAAGAACCGAGTCCAAGTGATTGCAGGGAATCACGGTTCGTGTGTTTTGGTAGCATATATGCATAAACACTGAATGTATTTTTTTGGCCATTTGGGCTGCCAGAACTCAACATCTAGGTTGTAACTCATGATCTGGGTTAGGAGAACCCTGCCTTTAGGTTACCAGAACTCAGCATCTGGGTTGTGGTAACTCATGGTTTGGGCTGGGAGAACCCTACTTTTGGGCTACCACAACTCAGCACCTGGGTTGTGGTAACTCATGATCTGGGCTGGGAGAACCCTACCTTTGGGCTACCAGAACTCAGCATCTGGGTTGTGGTAACTCATGGTTTTATTACACGGAACACCAGAAACTTAAATGTGGATGTAAGTCTATATTTGTTTGACTCATTAGTCCTACCAATATTAGAATATGGAAATATAATTTGGTCTCCACAATACAACATTTGGGTGAATCTCATTGAGGGTGTACAAAGAAAATTCTTAAAGTATATGTTTTTTAAAAAGTTTGGAACTTATCCGCTGAGAGGATGTGATAACAACTATCTACTGGGTATATTTAATAGGTTGTCTTTATGTAGTAGAAGGATTAAAACATTCTTGTGTACCATGTTTAAAATTTTAAAAGGTAAAATTGACTGTCCTGATATTTTAAATCATCTACCTTTTGCGGTGAGTCGTGTTAATACTAGAAACAAACAAACATTTTATCTAGCTTTTCCCAGAACAAATCTGTACAAGAGCTCACCAATTTATCAATTGTGTAATTTTTTTAATTTGTATGCTTCCGAAATCGATATTGACAATGTTAATCTTAAGCATTTTAAAAAAATAATTCATAACAAATTGCGGAATTTGCAGTAATTTATAATATTAATATTAATCTAAAGCATTTATTTTTAAACAAACTTTTTGATAGGTTAGATGTCTGTAATTGGCATATGGCTGTAGATACTTTGCAAATGAATGAATGGATAAATAAATAAAAATATTGATGTAGATACAACTAGTCTCAGTAAGTTTAAACAACTAGTCGAAAATAAACTGAAAACCAATAGGTAAACTAACTTAAATATTCTTAAATAAGTATGTATTTATTTTAGTATGTTCTCTCTTTTATTTGACTGTTTTCTCAATTTATTGTATTTTAACTTGTGTTTTTCTTTTTTGTTTAAATATTTTATTTTACTAGTTGGGTGGTGTCTTATAATCCTGTTGTTTTGGTACCTACCTGCGTTTTTATTAGATGTTGTAAAACATATATATACTTAGACTTTTTACCAATTTTTAATTGAATGGATGTATGTAAATTATCTGAATAAGGGTCCTAAGTTGTGTACCTGTGTATGACTAATTTACAAAATTATTAATGACACATATAAATTTAATAATTAATTTTTATTTATGTTTACTAAAATAGTGTACTTGCATAACTTTCTTTTTATTTTTTATTTCAGGGTAGCTTTAAGACGTATCTGTAATTGGCATTCAGTGTTGTTGATACTTGTGTAATAAATAAATAAATAAATGGTCTGGGCTGTGAGAACCCTACCTTTGGGTAACTTTGAGCCACTTGGAAAATTCAGTTTAGACACCTGAAAAATTCCAACATATAATTTTCCAAATTGCTCAAAGTTAACCACTTTGGTTCAAAGTTACCCAAATGACTGTACCAGTATTTTGAAAAAAAAAAGATTTTGTGATTTAACAAATAAAACAAAATCCAACAAAGCCTTGACTCTCAAGTCGCCGCGGCTCGGCTGACTGTATACAAAATATAATTAATAAATAGCTAACTATACAGCGCTATTCATTATAAGCAAATATAGAATTTTTGACTCTTGATCTAAGATTAAAAGGGCATTCAAAAGAAATCATCACTTTTTCTGACAAATTTGATATTAGAATACTTAGGCTGTGTACATGTATTTTGTTACTTTAAATGAAACACCCTGTATTTTGTGTAATTTTTATAGCTAAGCAGGCTTGCCAACAATGCTGAATAACTCAAAAACTAAACGAAATTTTCTAAATTTCTCTTAAATTTAAAAAAAGCACACAATAAACAAGGTGTTACATTGAAAATAACAAAACATGTCTATGCAATTTGTAAATTATAAAGTCAAATTTCAGATAAGACTATAACAAGGTTCCCACTGACCTGGAAAACCTGGAAAATCTGGAAAAGTCAGGGAATTTTGAGAGCTACCTGGAAAAGTCAGGGAATAACCAAAAAATCCTCAAAAGTCAGGGAATTTGCACACAAAACCTGGAATTTCTCTTTCTCAACTTATTTTTTAAACCAACTTTTAAAAAAATATATTATGTGAGTTCTTCTCTGCTCACCTCGTATATAAGCTCAACATCTGTTTCCCGCTGAATCAGTTCCAGTCCACCTAAAATCCAAGAGCAAGAGAAAAGCTTTTTAAAACATGTAGGACAAGAACCGCATCATTATCCAGGGTCGCAGGTTGTGTTTATTGAACATACAAATGCTTGTTTGAAAGTCAATAAACATCCGGTGAAGTTCTCTATCAAAATCCCAGCATTTTTCCATTGTTCCATTACTTGTCTAATGGTGAAAATCTGGTCTGTAGTGGGTATTTTAGGATATCTCGCAGGATATTCCACGATAATTTGAGCATTTCTTTTTATCTCCTTTTTTATGGATGGGGACTATCACGCCTTCCTTCCATGGATCCGCTAGCATTTCGGTCCAACTGTATGCAGTGTTTCTCCACCATATTTTATACATTCGGCAGGTATGTCCTCACTATCAGCAGCTTTGTTGTTTTTTAGCTTTTTTATGACTAACTGTTTCTTTATATGTTGGGGTTGGTATCTCTTTCAGCTGTCAATATGCTTATGGGTGTAGGTATCGATATTTACCTCTTCGTTGAGTAGTTCACAAAAGTAGTTCTTCCATGTAGTTAGGATATCTCTTTCGTTGGTTATTATCAGTTGTCCGTTGTTTGTTGAGAAGAAGTTTTCGGTTCTGGGTTGGTATCCTGTTTTGTGCTTTGTTGTGTCTGTTTTCCTCCATTTCTGTTATTATATTTAGATGGTGGTCTCTCTTTTTCCTTTATATCATTCTGCGTGCTTCAGATCTTTGTTGTTTATACTCTTCTATTGTTGGTGTTGGGTTGGGTTGTACAAAACAGACCCTATACATTTCGCACTCCACACTTTTATATTATTTAGAAAATACAATAAAATACGTTAATATTTTTCACTCGTGAACCTGCCGCTGCATCGGCCAGGATACCTGCACATATGACCTACACTAACTACATCACAACTGGAAATGAAGCTAGCAACCGCCAGCCAAAGCAACCCGCAAGCCCGATTATGTGCAAAACTCGACATTCGGCAAGTACCGCCTATAATCGGATTCACATGTGTCAATTTCAGGGCTTTTACTAGACGGCGGAAAAAATAAACCAAGAGCAAGCTACGGTCTTCCAAGCCGAGGTATACGCCATTATAATGGTGGCAACAATAGAAGAGGTTCGCAATGGTCCGGAGAAGCATGTGTACATATGCTCCGACAGCCAAGCGGCCCTAAAGGCACTCAGTGCGCCAAAAAATTGCCAATACTCTGGTGGAAGCACTGGAAGCCTTGAGTCAAGACAAAAGAGTTACAGTGATGTGGGTACCGGGACACACGGGAGTGTCGGGCAACGAAAAGGCGGATGAACTCGCTCGGATCGGGGCAAGCACTCAATACGTGGGGCCGGAACCACTCTTAGGTATAACAAGGAGATAGTGCAAAGTCGACTCATTAAATGGGCTAACGATGCACTGTCAGACAGTCCAAAGAATTCATCGACGGACCGGACGCGGCCAGCTTCAAATGGCACCTAGGAAGGAGTGACTCTATCTGCCGTGCCTGCGGGAGGGCGGAGGAGACATCCCGGCACCTCGTTGCGGAGTGCGATGCATACCTAAGGATGAGGCATCAGGTACTCGGACAACCGAACCTGGATGCAGAGGACCTACGAGCTCTCAAGTGGGCCAAAGTACTGGACTTCGTGAAGAGAACAGGAAGGCCCGGAGAGCCAACTACCGTACAAGCGGTACAGGTGGTGGATTAGGGGGCTGGGCTGGGGTAAGGTAAAAAGGAACCGATTGGGCCTACTTGCCAGGTCTTGGGCCGCCCCCTAGTTACTACTACTATCGTAGCCCAGACCGTGAATTACCACCCAAAAAGTTAATACATGAAACTGGGCTGGGGCAATCCCATGCCTGAATTGTGGTAGCCCATGACTTGCTGAGTTATGCCAGCTAAATTGAAATGGTTTGAGACAATCATACCGTGTGCTATAGTAACGCACGGTGTGAGTTCTTGTAGCCCCAAATTTTCAACCCACGGTCGTGGGTTGGCCGCGTTTTCTCAGTGTAGCTAACACGGCCTACTCCGCTCCATACGGCGTTTTTTTTTTGTATCATCCAGAGAAAAAATCGGTCTTGGCACTTTCACATCTTATTAATTTTTCGATTCTGCCATTAAAAACGCGGCACAAAATTTTTACGGAAAAAAACGAAAAATGCTTGGTTTTTGAAAAGTAAGCATTACTGTCACCGTGAAACGTGACATTCATATGCCATCGAGCATCACAGCTAAAGGCATCGCGCATGCGTAAAACGGCTGAAATTTTAAAAATTTTCGTAGCCTCTTGGATTTAGATGATTAATCTTGCCCACAAAAATTTTCACAGGGATGCATTGCAATGCCGTGTATATTAATTTTATAAGCATATGAGCGTTTGGATTTCGGTCAATTTTCAAACATGTTTTTGTTCAGCAGGTCATTGAGGTTAGGTTTTGTCTAAATAAAAATGGAACCAACTCTATGTTTATATTTTATACTTGTATTATGGCTTTATCAAAAGGTGATAATAAAGCTTGTTTAAAAAAAAGAAGTTAAAAAACCTCCAAATCAGTTACTTCAACCGAAAAGAACACAAAAAACTAAAGGTCAAAAGATCTTAGGTGGAAATAACCAAAATTCACATAAAAGCTTAAATTTTCGTCGTTTGATCTTTTGTTTTTTGGTTTCTTTTCGGTTGAAGTAACTGGATTGGAGGTTTTTTAAGTTCTTTTTTTTTTGTTTTAATTGCCTTGGAGCATAATCCTATTGGAAATATTAACACGCCAGGACGAATCCGTATGGTAACTTGGATAAGTACCTTCAAGGTTGGAAATAAAGTGTTTAATGATGTATGGGGAGGGTGACCAGTGGAACCAATGATGAACTCACGCTGGTTATGCAGAGCGAAACATCGTTTAATCGTTTCTCTTTTTGTTTTGGTCCTTTGTGTGTTCCTTGTGGGATGCTCATCCAAATTTGAATTTTCGTTATTTCCATCCAAGATCTTTTGATCTTTTATTTTAGAGCTTGTTTTATTCTATTCTATAGGTGTTCAGAAAGGTGCGCGGCATACTCAACAAGCTTACTCCAGAGAAATTCACAAAGTTGAGCGACGACCTGCTGCGCATCGAACTTCAGTCGCCAGTTATCTTGAAAGGGGTCATTATACTCATTTTTGATAAGGTAAGAAAACATTGTTGTGATTATAGGTTATTGTTACAAAATTTGTCGCAAAATATTACTTTACAAATCATCTCCATGAAACAAATGAGTTAAACAAGAGAGCCATTAATTCATTCTTTAAAAAGGAAAAATGATAAATATTTGGTGATAGATTCTTTGTATAACTCGTTGCTACTCGTTGAATAGTAGTTTATTTTATTATTTTTTTTATTTGTTTATTGTACAGGACTTTATACAAAGTATATACATTGTCAAATAGATGCTCTACAATATTTTCAAGTACAGAATGAAAAATTAATGAAACTAATTTTATACTAAAGAAGGCAAAAAAAAAGTTTATCTACTAATACCTTTGAAATTAAGAGGCGAGAAATTCATTTATAGAATAGAAGAAGTTTTGAACCAGGTACTTCTGAAAGGCTTTTTTGAACAGTCTTACTGATGCAATGTTCTTTATGTCGGTTGGTATTTTATTAAAAACATAGCTACAGAAGCAGCGTGGACTTTTTTTAAAAGTAAATAAGTTATAGTTTTGTATTATTCATTAAAGTTTTGTCTTGTTTGATAAGAATGTAAGGTAGACACTACTGGGAACTTGCTTTGGTAGCGTTTTACAAACAGTCCTGCTTCCAGTAGTATTAAACCATAGATTGTTAAAATTTTTTGGCTTTGGAAAATAGGTTTGCATGAGTCAACCGGGCTTAAAGAGAAAATTTTGGGCAATATTCTTTTTTGTAAAATAAAAATATGATGTTTCACATGACTGCCCCCAGTACAACAGCATATATTTAAGATGGCTATAAACCAATGCATATTATATATTCATCAACTGTTTATTTGAAAAAATGTGTTTCAGATTTACAATCGCGAAATACGCGGAGTTCAATTTTTTTGCAACATGTTCAATGTGAACAGACCATGTCAGACGGCTATCTATATACAGACCCAAAAATTTTAAAACATCCACTCGGTCAATAACAGTACTGTTCATTGAAAGTACAAAATCTGGAATGGCCCTTCTTTTAAAGAAAACCATGTACTGTGTTTTTGATTGGTTTACAACACAGACCTAACACCATTAGACCCTGAATGCTATGCTAATGCCCTGGCTCCTACAATAACAATGTATCTCGCAAAACGTATCGCCGGAATTAGGCGTCTCTTTCTCTTTATGTAAATTCAAAAAAATATTTGTAGTCATCCTAACTCGCACTTTATACAATATCTTTTCCTCGCAAAATAAAAAAAGATACAATGTGTCTGAGCCAGTATGCGATGTGAAAATAATTACATATATGTAGTATATAAGCTTGTATTCCCCAAATGATGAAAGCAAAAGATTTAAAATTTTTTGCACGAACATTTTTGTGAGCTTTTCTTTGAACATTTTGTTCGGGTAAATTTTTGAGCAAATTATTGCTATCTGTTTCGGAAACATATTTTTAATGATGAGAATAAATAAAATTTCACATCAGTGATCAGTGATCTCAATTCTTTAAAAAAATGGAACACCAACTTTTACTTTAAATTTTTGTGAAAAAAAGCCGACGGCAAGCGAAACATTATTATTGGCTATCAGTTTTGCCACATGGATTAGGGTTACTTATAATATTTTTTTCTTAGGGTTTTTCCCGGATTTTTTTGCCCGGGGTTTTTTTGGGACTTTCTTGCGAGTTTTTTATTTCCAAGGGTTTTTTTCCTAAATTCGAAAAACAACCCAGGAAAATTTTTCTTTTCCAAAACTTGACTTTTTCAAATATCGGCAAAAAACTCAAAAATTGCACTTTTAAGCGGTAATCCGCGCCTCACGACTATGAGGAGTGGTGGGGAGGGGATTTTTTTTAAAACATATTTTTGTAACTTTACTTTAACCTTAGCTTTGATTGTTTTTTTTTAATTCCTCACACCAGATTTATCTACTTAGTTTAAGGCCCCAAGGGTTGCTTAAAAAAGCAAAAGGTTTATGAAAATGCTGAAGATAGATATTTACTGTCAATTTAATGTAATAATTAAGGTCGATTACTGACACTGAACAAACAATATGCAAAGGGGCAACATTCCGATTCAAAAGTCTAGTCTATTACTGCTAAATTATATTTTTTAGACAAGGGTCGGGATCATAGGGTTGTAAAAGTGGGTAATAAACGGGTATTATTTAAATCGAACGTGCTTTTGTTCATATATTTGAGATTTAATAAAATATAAATAGGTTTTTTTCATTTGACTTCATTATTATTGTAAAAGACTAAACTAGGAAGTAATATAAAGAGATATGAGTGGTAAGGCGTTTATAACTAACGTATCAAAAAGACAATAAATACCATGAGTACAAAAAATACTCTCACCACAACTACGACGTGTAAATATAAAGAATTCTTTATCTGGTATTGTAAGTTCAATTTTTTGTGAAGTAAATCCAACCAACTCGACCCAAACTACTCTACGTTTCTCTGATATATGGATGGACATTTTCAGTTTTAGTTTGCGCCCGTCGTTTTTATTATTATGATATGAGAATGCTAAAATTTATTTTCTACTTTTTTGTGCACTTTATATTTTATAAAAGCTTCTTTTTATTTAAAATAATTTTTTAATTTTTAGACTAAAAACCCCTGTATGCCAATTTTGATTGAAATCGAACAAAATAAATCTTTTTCTTCCTCCACTTCCCTCATTAGCGGGAGAGGGTGCCTAATAATACCATATTATTGTATTGTCGCCGCAACTATAAATACACACCGAACACTGAAATTGAATACCAAATTTGAGTTGCAAGATTTGAGCCGAACATACAAACATACATAAATAAAAGCTTGTAAAAATCGCCAAAAATTTCAATATTAAAAAAATCGGAAACGCAAGTTCTACGCGTCAATAAAATAAAACGAATTTCTTTGTTTTGCGTCGGAGAGCCCTTTCTTTATGGAAAGATTAGTTCTAAAACTTTCATAAAAAAACTGCGTTGACCCTTGTTTGTTGTCATGTAATTTTGTGTGTCAATGTTCATTTGACCAAAACCCCCTCTCACTAGTCTACGGTTTTTACCATCTCCTAACCCAGCATCAGCAACAAATAAGTGCCAATTATGGTATACTGGCATATTCCCTATAAAAATCAAATCAATCAAAGTTGTTTATGAGGTAAAACGTGAATTTCGACATCATATCGTTTTTCCGTCGGAAAGCACCTAATTAAAATACCTTGTTTTAAAACTTAGTCTTTCTATTTTCAGTTAAGTTCAATGAATTCCCATAAAACTATAAAATTTAAATTTGTAAAGAAATTTTTATACCCCCAATTCTTCAAATAAATTTTGTTCAACATTCTCTCAAGAAATTTACGTGTGTTTTTTTGTACGAGATTTTGCTCGAACATTTCTTTGAACATTTTGCTCAAGAGGCTCGTGTAAATGTTTGTCGGCATTTCAACATCAAAGGAAAGTTTGTCTGTGTAAATGAGCCTTAAGGGTTTCGAGTTCTGTGTACCTCACCTATGTAAAATAAATAAAATATTTTAATTCTCAAAGCTTTAATTGAATATTAGTTTTATTATATTTTTTCTTTTAGCTTAACATATTTTATATGACATATTTTAAACTTATAATTATGCAAGTGATTTAGTAGATTTCATCAGGGGTTTAATTTAAACATCAGGTTTTGCCTTTTTCCTTCAGTTGATAGAAAAGACTATAAAACAGCTGTTGCCCTCAACCTTGTATTAAAGTTATCTTGTAATTTTTGTTTTTTTTTGGTATTGCACCAGCAAATTTTACAATAATTATTAATTATCACCTAATTTAATCGCTTTTACTCACCATTAGCACTTAACAAAATATTTAACAACATAAGACAATAAAATTGGTGGCGGGTTTCTGAAAGGGTGACAAGAAAGGGGGTGAGTTTTTATAACTTCATCCAAAAGACGATTTTTGTAAGTGTCAATAAATTACAAAAGCATGGTTACCGATGCAAAAAAACCGTTTTTTTAAATCACTCGCTGCACTCGTTAATTTAAATCCACGCTCGTAAAAAAAAACCGCTCTTTTAACCGCTAAAACCTACAAATTACTGCTTTTGTGCAATTAACCTATTTGTTTTTACATATTTTTTAATTTTTCGCCGCTACTGGTAGAGTATGTAAAACAAATGGATGTTTCTAAGACATACGTCTACAAACATACACATGTTTTACCGCAGTGTTGCCGAGCAACGTTCTGAAAATCATTCTGTCCTTTTTTGGCACACAGGCTAGCTTGGGGGCAAAACAAATAAGAATTTATGAATGGCATTCAGGGTCTATGGTTTTTAGGTCTGTGGTGTACAATAAGTTTGTTTAGAAGGCACCATTCGCTAAACTTTTGTAGAATGAAATTTGATGAGTCTATCGCATCTTGTACATTCGAGCGCGAGATGACGATTGTTGAATCATCTGCATAAACAATTATTTTGTCCCCAGGCAATAAAAAGGGTTCCAGAAAAGTAATAAGATCATTAATGAACAGAATGAAGAGTAAAGGAGACAATACACTGCCCTGGGGCACGCCATAGTTTTGATTTTGATATTCAGACAATATACTGCCAAATTTGACCTTTATCTTTCTTTCTGTCATGAAAGATTTAATAAGATAAGATAAGATATTATTAGGAGGTAAAGTAGAACTTTGTCTGCGAGGCAGCACATTTCTTAATCTAAATTACTTTAAAAAGTAATTTTATGAATTTCCTTCGAAAATGATAAATTTTGTAAAATTGGGAAGTTTTAACATTTTTTAGAATTTTCTTGACGAATTTTTTCATAATTTTGTATGAAAAACCAAGGCTAGTCGTGAGTTTTCCTGCTACTCAAGTAAACAATCAAGTTGGCAGGCATTCACTATTCTCTGGATAGGTATATCTAGTTTCAAGTAAAAAAAAATAAAACCGCTATAATTTTGTTGGGCACATTAATATTATATTATTGTGCCCATCTCAAGGCCATCGCCGGGCCAGGATGACCTGACTTTTGGGCGGCACACAAAATAACTTTTTCAGTCGCCAAATGGTTTTTTGTTAGGTACACTTCGCGTACGCCGATTTTTATAGCAACCTTTTCTGTTACAAGTTCTGTTTTCTGTTTTGTTGTGACAGTCAGAGACAACGTAATAACTTACGGAGACTAACAGAAAGATAGGGCCGCGTAGGAACTACGTTTCTGTAGCGCATTGCGGCGGAGAGTGAAAGTAATGCTTGTATTAAGTAAACACCTACCTTCCATCTCTTCCTATATGATCATGAAAGAAAAACAGAACATTTTTCAATGTCGAAATATATTTTACACAATTTTAATTAAGTACCTGCCGGTTTTTGCCACTGCTTGTCAAAGTCTGTCAAGCCTGGCAAGCGGTTTTTTTAGATTTTAAAAAGTGAGTTATTTAATCAGTTTTGGTTGGAAATCGCGCGAGTTTATGGGATTAGCTATATAGTGGATTAACAACTTTTTGCAAAGTCTGCGAAGCAAATCCCTGAAGAAAATATTGTGATGATTTATACAGAGTTAAGCAAGAAGATAATAGGTTAAAATACAACAAAAAAAAAAGAGATATAAATCTGTAAGACTTTTATACTGAGATTTTTTCCCAATTAATAAAAGAAAATAACATAATAAAATGTTCTTACCTTTACCCCCTCCTCCTATTTTAGATTTTTAAAGGGTCCAAAAAACTTTGTAAGCTAAAGAAAGTTTTTTAGCTGCATAGAACAGTACAAAGTTGGTTAATGTTTGTATAGAGCTAAAACCTTTCGCGAATGCATTGCTTTTTTAACACTAAAAAGTATGGAAAAACTGCGCCTGTTAAGTTTTTTCATATCTTTTTATTATTAAATAAGTAAGTGTCTGTAAACAATTAACCAAAATAATATATGTATTTTATTATGCGTCTGGCTGTACAAGTAGTTCCTTCCTGTAGCCACTGGCTGCGCTCGTGTCGCCGACAAACAATGTTTCCCAAGTATAACACAGAATCGGTCACTCTCGCGTAGCTATTACTTTCTCTATGGTGACAGTCTTGTCCAAGTTAAAAATGCCACGACAAGTTAAAACTAGATGGAGGTTGGTCTGTTCGTCGGGTCGTCGATTATTATGGACGAGACAAGTCCATTATAGTACTACAAAAAAAAAATAGGAAGAAGGAACTCTTTGACGAAAGGAAGGAACTGGCTTGACAAAGTCAGCACACCCCAGCAGGATCAGCAAGTCATTAATTTCCTGGTACTGGTGGTACGGTAAGAACTGCACTAAGGCGGCTAAAGAAGTCGCGGCTGAGATGTCGTGTTGCAGCCAAAAAGATACGGCCAAGGAAAGAAAGCAATCCATATTACTTTTTGCTCTGAACTATTCGAGGAAAAAAAATGAATTTTGGCGACCGGTAGCTTTTACCTTTTTTCAATAACACAACGACTAGAAACAAATTTTGGGTTTATCGGCCACAAGATATGTAGAGCGGTATATTGCCGGTAACGAAGATCGAGCCGGAAGATTTTCTGTCAACGTGTGGAGCTGGATTTCGGCATGAGGGCATGCTGCGCTTTTCAGGATTCAAGGAAGTTTTACAGCGGAAATATCCGCTTTATATGTCGAAGACAACTGCCCGGTACCCACTGTCAGGAATTCTCAGCAGTGGTTCAGGGAGTATAATATTGAACTTTTGTTATGGCCAGCAAATACCCATCTAGAACGTATGGGGGCTCATTGCAAAAAAGTTTTCAAAATTTAATATTCTTCCACGGACTGACCATTTGATGAAACTAATAGTTAGAGCTTATGAAGAGATCATTGAAGAAAAACCAAATTTATTTGAAAATTTAGCAGACTCCATGCCAAGGCGTTTAGAAAAAATTATTCAAGGAAATGATGCCATTACCAGATACTGAAGTTACTGTTTTTTGATTTTTGTTTATCGATAGGTTTTTTTCTTTCTATTTTTTTAAATCTATTTTGGTCTTTGGCCTTCTAGTTCTTTCTTTTTCTTACTTTCCTTTTAGTCGCACTATAGTGGACTTGTTTCGTCCATTTTGACCGGCTATTTGACGAATAGACCAACCTTCTTCTAGTTTTACCAAAATTTTATTGAATGGCTTTTTTTATAATAAAAATTTTGTTTTAAAAGTGTTTTATCTTTTTTTTATATTTCGAAACAGCAACCTTAAAACTAAAGAACCAGTAAATATTGTTAAAAATACTTCAGTCTCCTTAACAAAATTTGTTTATATTGGCCAACACCGTTCTCAACTAAAAAGCCTGTTAACTCCTACCGCCTCAGTGCCCTTTAGCCTATTGTGGCGGCCATTTTTATAACCAAATTGACAAGTAAAACATGGATTTTCTGTCAGTTTGGTGTCAATATGGCACCGATCATAGGCCAAAGGATACTAAAACGAAAATGAGTTAACTGGCTTTTTAGTTGAGAACGGTGTTGTATTGGCTAAAAGTGTTAACCTACAAAAGTCGGTAACAATAAGCAAGCAAAATTTTTAAAATATAGACATGTGCCTAACTTCTGCTGTATGCGTTTTATGTGTCGGGAAGTGTTCGCTTTCCCCAATATTTACAGGGTGAGCTAGAAATTAGACTTAAATTTACAAAAATGGTCGTTTTTTACGACAAAACTAAAGATAGGATAATAATGGTTCCTGCAGATCTGATTCAACACCTAATGACACATTTTTGATATTAGTACTGGTGTCCGTATGTGTACAGGGTAGCCCAAAAATTACGCCTGAAATTGCTCAAAATCCTTTTTTGATACACTAAAAAGGATGAACACAAAAGAGCGACAAGCTTAAATATGTACAGAGTGCGCCAAAACGGTCGAAATACACTTTTTTAACCTTTTCGAATTGTCCTTACAAAGAAACTACCCATCAGCCAAGAGTAGCAAAAACGAAAAATAATTTTTATTTCCCAAATAAGAAGCGTACCATTATAACGCGATTAACTATATTATACAAAAAAACCACTAGCTAAGCAACGGAATAATTTTTTTAAATGGCGTACTCTGTATACATTCAAAATTATTTTTTCAAAATTCTTGGTTAAATGTCTTTGTTTAGAACTCAGCGATCTAGAGCAATTTCAAAGTACTGTATCAAAAATGTAGGTCGTTATGTTTTGAATCAGATCTGCAAAAACCATTATTATCCTATCTTTAGTTTTGTGATAAACGAAGGTTAAGTTTAGGAAAAAAACGGCCTTTAAGACTTATTTCTAGCTCACCCTGTACCTATTGGGGAAAGTGCCAATGACGAAAATTGATCACTGGAACATATAAAAAAAATTGAACCAAAACATCTCCCATAAGAAAATGACAGGGTTCTTTAAAATGATTTGAGCGGTAACCCTCTATCACCCTCGGTATCAATAGAGGCCATTTATACATTTGACAGTTGTTGTTTTACCAGAGGTGGGCAACTCATATTGCACTCTCTTTCTAGTTTTTTTCATATTTGCATGTAAAACGGATTTTATGAAATGGACTGATTTTTTGTTCTCTCTTTTTATAATTTCCCCAGACAGTTTTTGAAAGATTTATTTTTTTTTGGTTAGTAAAATATGTCAAGCTTTGACAAAAAAAACAAAAACAAACAGTGAATTCTTTCTTATAATAAAACATGGAAACATAATGTAATATAATAATAAAAAGTCGTATGTTTGTAACTACTACTTGTAGCTCACTTACCTCGCAAATTCGGCTATTTTTTATTAATTTTCCAGCTTGGTAAATGCATGTTTTCTTTTCACTTTTCCTGAGTTTCTTTCTCCGTTGGACAAAGGAAGAATATAAATTCGTCGAGGCACGTATTTTACAGTTTTTGATACAGCAAAATTCCATTTTTAAACCTGACGTTTGTTAATCAAAAATCTGACAGTGACAAAGTTATTTATTGTCAGTGGTTACCAACTATCATTGCCAACACACAATTTCAAAGATTTCCCTAGCAACTGTCAAATCCAGTTGCATAATAACTGTCAAAAATCATATACAGGGCCTCTAGGTATCACCATACCCTAAGATTAGAGCTAAGGAGAGGAAAAATGTTAATTGCTGCCTACTTTGATGTATTGAAAGGGTTTGACCTTTTTTATTTTCGTAGGCCCTAGATGAACCGAAGTATTCGTCGATGTACGCTCAGCTGTGCAAGCGGCTGAGCGAGGAAGCACCGAATTTCGAGCAATCGGACGGTACCATTATCACGTTCCGTTTTCTTCTGCTAAACAAGTGCCGCGTGGAATTCGACAACCGAGCGGCGGCCTTAGAAAGGTTCAACCATGAGGTCACCGATGAGTATGGACGGTAAATTTAATTGTTTTTGAGTTAACAAGAAACATTTTTTTTTTGTATATAAAATAGACACATACATAAATAAATTAGAAAACATACAAAAAAACACACAGTGACAGTATTACTATCATTAAATCATGTTGTTGTTTAAGTTATACGTTGTCGCTTACGTTATATATTTACTTAGAAATAAAGGAAAACAGACAGAAAAACACAGGGTAATAATCAAAAGTGTTATATACTATTTGTAATTGTTTTTGTTTTTTTTTTTATATAATATTTCGGTTGTTTCAAATATTTTTATTAAACGATTGGCAAGCAGGCTTTTAATAATATCAACAAATGAGGATAGGTAGCTAGGTACTTACTAAAACTTTTTAGATTTCTTCTGTCCAAAATATTTGTAGGTAGGATTCAAATGATGTAAGAAACATATTCAGATTTCTTGGTATTTTGTCAATATCAATAAAAATAATGTTTTGTTAAGACAATTTACGAACTGGAGACTATTTTGATAATAATGAAGATAAAAACAAAGAAATTAAAAAAAAATATAAAAATTTTTAAATGGTACTTTATCAACTAAAAAACGTTTTGATTTATTTATTATGTTTTTATGTCTACCGGAATGGGTTACTTAAATATGATACAGAGTGTTCAAAAATTATTTGGGATTATTTTCTGTTTATAAAGAGTTATGTATTTTTATTTATGTTTAAACATTTTTTTCTTTGTTTTTTAGAAACCTACATAAAACAAATTTTAATAGTTTTTGAACACTCTGTATCATATTTAAGTAACCATCCCGGTAGAAATAATAAATAAATCAAAAAGTTTTTTGGTTGATAAATTTCCATCTAAAAATTTTTATAATTTTTTTAATTTGTTTGTTTTTATCTTTATTATTATCAAAATAGTCTCCAGTTCGTCAATTGCCTTCTTTATAAGTGGTAGAATTATTCGTTAGTCGTAGGTAAAAACTGTTTAAACATTTGTTTTTTGTTGTAGGGTGCTGGAGGCGGACGAGCAGGAGGAGAAGCGTCAGAGCGCCAAAAGAAAGATGCTTGGCAACATCAAGTTCATTGGCGAACTGGGCAAGTTGGAGATACTGTCGGAGACCATACTCCATCGATGCATTAGGGTTGGTAGATTGTTATGCTACTATTAGCGCGTGAAGTAAAAATTTTAAGATATATTTTAGAAATTTTTGGTTAAAAAATCAAACATCAGTTAAAAAATTTACATTAGACTTTTTTTGTCTCCACCGATGCGATGTTGCCGATGTCACTCACAATCAACTAAAAGATTCCCAAGTAAGATCCCGTCAAATTTAACGATAAACGTTGCCTTCAAAGGGCGTAAAACAGTGATTATGAGTATTTTCTTATTTTAGTTTGAAATTAGAATCCGCTAAATTAATTAAAATGTCCATTGATCCACAAACTTTTACTACCGATTGACGTTGCTCTTTCAATAAAGCTGCGAAAAGTCTGAGCCTGACCTCCTATAAGCCATTACGCTAAAGTCACTCACTATGAAATAAATTTAATATAAAATTATACTTTTTTAAGAGAATTAAAAAAAATTAAAACAAAGTCTTTCAATCTGCAACATTCTACTCTTTCTACTTTGAACACTTTTTGTAACCGTGTTCACGTCTTGTTTAACTTTAAAACGAATTGAAAAAACAGAGCGGTGTTTTTCTTTTAAATTCCGATTCTTGTAGACTCCTTTATTTTAGAAAAATTGCCGAGGAAACGGGTCTCCTCTCCCCTCCTCAGATGTACAGAGTCGCGAACGGACGCCTTGGTATTATAGTTGCATCATTTCAGTATAAAATAAATTTAATAATGTTAAGATCTTCTAAGTGATTTATTGAGAAAAATTACTTCTAAAGTTGTAAGAAGTCCGCTAAGCAATAAAACCTCTTAAGCAGGTAAGTCGGTGGTTCTTAAACAATAAATTATTATTTTTGAAATATGACGAATTACATTTTCTAAATAATAGTAGTTTTGACATCTAGTGCTTTTTTACAAGCGTTGGTTCAAATAACACGCGCAGACAAAATTTTTTTTTTTTCATCGGTAATTAGGAAAGTCATGGTTTGGACATTTGTAAACAGTACTTAAATCATTTAAAGTTAATATAGAATAATTAGGTAAAAAAAGATTATTTCTTAGCTTTTATAGTATTTAGGCAAATTAGTTTTACGAATTCTTTTTTATAAAGTTTTGGTTCTAAAAAGAACCGATATTGCAGTCCCGCGATAGAATGCACCTACTTATAAATGCATACTAAAAATAGTCTTCCTCTGCATCTGAAATATCCATGCTTTCATAATCATTATCATCATCCGTAATAATTAAAGGTCTTACTTCGTCTATAACCTGTTCTGTCTCATAAGATTTAAAAATTATTTTTTCCGTGTGTTCAATTCTTCTTTGCCCACTTTGCTAAGTGCCTCCTCCCACAACTTTATAACGCTAGGCTCACCGATATTTTTATACCCTATACCAATTCAATTGCGTTGTAATGGCAATGGTAGGGTGGTAATCTCAAAACTTGATGTCCATATTTACTAATTCTTCAACAATATATTTTTTGAAACTCTTTAAACTTGCTTAAAAGATCACTTTTTAAAAATAAATTTTCATGGTTTATGTTTTTCTTTGACAACCACTCTCTTATTTGCTCTGTTTTCCAGCTGCTTGTAGGAAATTTCTCTTCGAGTCTCGTATGGTAAGACGCATTGTCCAAAACAATTAAGGAAGGGTTTTCTAAACTTTTTAAAAGTTTTTTCTCAAACCAATGCTCAAAAATTTTAGCATCCATATTGCCGTGATAATGGTCAGTTTTTTTGTTGATGAAAATATTAAACTGTCATTGGAAATAAACCCTTCTTCATTGCCTGCATGTATTATTCTATATCTTTTTCCATTACTTGCACAGGTACTGGAATAGCAATGATTCAATTCATCCTGCCAAGACGATTTTGTTGAAGTTCCGTGCCATCCTTTTGACACAATATTGGATTGCCTTCTATTGTTCGTTTTTTTTTTATATTTAAAGCCCATCTCTTACAATTTTGGACAAACTTTTAATTCCAATATCGCAAAGTTGTTTTTCCTTTATACATTATACTTATACATATCATAAACAATATTTCTAATCGATAGTTTAATCCCTTGGGATAGATCAAAGGTTTTTGAATGCTGGCAAACCCTTTTATATGGTCTGTCAAATTCCTCTTCACTCTTTTTTCGAGTCTTCTTAAGGTCTTATCTGAAATGCCGCAAGCATCAGACGTTCGTTTTTGCACTGCCAAAACGGACATTAACGGGCCCGAGTTATTTTTTTCTAACGTAAAATAACGTTCCACTTGTAATACCAAACGGCGTTCACCTGGAGATAAACACCTTCTAGGCGTTGTATCACCTGGCTGAACATTTTCCATAACTTTGCTTTATAACTGCTTTAAATTCCGTAATTCACTCACAATAAGAAACAAACTAAAAGCAAATAAAAGCATACATACTTATTTAAAATAGAACATACCATCCCCCAACTGGAGCAAATTTTAATTATTTCTTGACGACAGCTCCAGATTTACCTATAATGACCGTAAAATAATTAAATTCTCGGAAAAAATACCTGTCAAAATCTTTAACTTATTGACGCAAAAAGTTTTTCAAAAGTATAAGTGAAAAATAAAATAAAAAAGAAATATTTATCGTGGTATAAGTATAACGCGTAATTCTTAAATAATTTTGTTTTAAGACCGCTGATTTAGCCCACTCATATTTTGCCGAATACAGTGAACCCGTGGGATGTCTGGTACGATCAAGTACAGCGAGGGCATTCTAACTTAACTGACTTACTGTTCAAAAAGCGATAACATCTTTTGGAGATTCAATCCGACATCGAACTTCATACAGCGAACCGACTTTACGCGCATTCACGCACGCGTCTTCGAAATTACCTATCGATGCTTATTGATTGTTGCCCCTCATGATTGCATCGATGCTGGAAAGATGGCGCTGCAAGTGCAAAAAATTTGCGACATGCAGAAATGAGTTCAATATTTCAAAAAAAGTTAAAAAAATTAAAAAAAGAGACGGCAATTGCACTCTGAATGAGAGTGACTAATAAAACCTAGAAAGTGCAGCAGTTTTCTTAAACTGTTTGCTTGACAACGTTGCCTAGCCCGCATCTCTCTTCAGTGCATCTGGGCACCCTAGATGAGAACTGTCGACCCTGTATAAAATACGGTCTAATAAAGGCCAATTATGATAAATCATAGAAACTACTCCTACTCTTAAGTTGCTTAGATCTGTTTCTTTACAGGAATTGCTGGTACGTCGCGGCGACGATCCCTCGGAAGATCTCGAGTGCCTGTGCCAGATCATGCGCACGTGCGGTCGCGTGCTCGACACAGACAAGGGGAAAAACCTGATGAACCAATACTTCGAGCGCATGGAAACGCTCGCGGAGAATATTGAACTACAACCGCGTATTCGGTTCATGCTGAAGGTAAGTTCGAGATAACAAAGAGGAGAAAGGGAGATAGAGTAAAGGCGGGATAATAGATGTAGAGGGCATCAAAATGGTCAGTGAAAATCTCCTTCCTGAGTCAAGAAATTTACGCTTGGATCAGGAAATATATAGGGTCACTGAATCGTGAAGCCTGGCTCCTCCGCCAGACTTCAGTGTGTGATCCTAAGAGTATAATTCAGGCAGCGCCTTTTATAGATCTGTCAAACAGCTGTGAAGTCATAGGAAGAAAGAGAGAGAGAGAGAGAGGGATAGGAGGAAAATGTGAAGAGAGAAAGAAAGAAGTGCTTTGTTCACAAACATTCCTCTAGAGGGCACCATATTATTTCTATATGGTTCTCTCTAAAGGGTGCTGGTTCACTGCGATCAGTGTCATGATGGACCATCTAGGTAAAAACAATTTAGGGGTAATCATTCCAACATGTGTCCGCTATACTTACACACAAATTGAATTGGACCAATTTTTGACTTTTCCATACTGAAATCAATCCAGAGATTTTGGAATGAAATCAGTATTTTTAATTAATTAATAAAAGACATCATTAAAAATGGTAAAATATGGTGTGCATTTGATTGTCAGTATGGCAGCCCCCTACACAGCATGGGTTTTACCGGACGCCCAGGGTTTATCAGAATGTGCAAAATCAAACCCGTTAAATAAAAGAAAGTTGGATCATAAAATCATTCACTATAGAAAAACCAATTTTTTTATCCGAACCTATTTCTTCAAACTTATTCAATAACAAATTCGGAATTTATAAGACCCGTTTTTAATCGATCCATTGTTTATCAAACTCATTCAATATCAAACTCGTAATTTGTCAAACTATTATTTTTCAAAACCAGAATTCGTTAAAGCTGTTGTTTATCAGAAAATTTTTGCTAAATTGATTGCGCATTCGTCAATAATACATGAACCGGAGGCGTACACGCAGGTGGCGCGGCGTTTCGATGCATTTGTCGCTGCTGCGCGCGGATACTTGTACAGGTAGTGTTCAATAGTTTGTGTATAGTCAATGCCACTTGTATTCCAGTTAAGAACAATAGAGTGACATCTATACACAAAGTATTGAACACTATCTGTGAATACTTTCAGCCAAGTGGGCGCACATAGAATGACAAATGCATCGCAACGCCGCGCCACCGGTTCATGTATTATTGGCGAATGCGCAATCAATTTAGCAAACATTTTCTGATAAACAACGGTTTTTACGAATTCTGGTTTTGAAAAATAATGGTTTGAATTCCAGGTTTTATTAAAGATGGGTTTTACAAATTGCGATATTGAATGAGTTTGATGAACAATGGTTTGATTAAAAACGGGTCTTATAAATTTAGAATTTGTTATTGAATGGGTTTGAAGAAATAAGGTTCGCACAAAAAATTGGTTTAACAAATTGCAGTTTTTATGGTGAATCGTTCTTACGATAAAAATTTTTAGTAAATACGGTCTAGTTTGATAAACTAGGCGTTCGTTTTACCTACTTGTTATAGACCCAGTTTCATGGTTTCCTTAATTGTTTTTTTTTAAATTTAGGATACAATAGATCTGCGCCGAGACAAATGGCAACCGAGAAAAGCAGTTGCCGTGGAAGGACCCGTTCCGATGGCGCAGATTCGACCAGCTGAAGACGACAGGGTTGGATATAGAAGGTATATTTTTCTCAAGAAGATTTTCTTGGTTTCATTAAAACCACAGTTAAAAAAAAACAGAAATAAGGGGACCAGACAATGTCACTAGGCGGTGTCCCTACAGACCGGGGAAGGTCATAAAATTTAATTAAAACCGAATGAGCACTTTTGTCTATATAGAAGTTACAGCAAATAATATAAAACCTTTATAAAATAACCAAAAGTTATATTATTTAGTGTTGGTGATAATTTTATAACTCTAATATATCTCTTAAATGAGTAAAAAAGACTTGAAAAACAACTGACGAACACCAGCTTTTAAAAATGTATGGTACATAGTAATGGATAGAAAAACAATATATAGATTTTATAAAACTTCCTTATGAACCCTCAAGTCTAGATATTATTATAAAAAGGTTTTACAACTGTTCTAACAAATTAAAGGTTTTTATCGATTAAGAAATATAAATTTTCCATCTTTCTTCCCTTTGCTTGTTATGTATTATTCTTTTTCTTTTTAAAATAAAAAATTTATAAAATGGTGTTTAGCAATCTTCTAAAATAAATTAAAATGGAAATGAGATAAGCTGAAGCAGGAATATGATTATTAATATACTATAGGTTAAATAAAAGCTGTTTTCCCAGTCATCCTACTCTGATAATCAGCTGCGGTCCCGTGTGTACTGTATAGTTTTCGTATACACTCACAAAATTTTCATGGGCTCCAAAAATACTTGAGAAAACGGGAAAAAAATATTCATTTAAATAATACTTTTTTTTAACTGTCAGAGGTAACTGTCTCTCCTCAGATTGATGTAATTAAAACCAGATAATGATGGTATGGTATCTCGCAAAAATGCGCCTTTTGATGTCGCAAAAAAGCACCTTTTAAAGTCGCAAAAACGAGCCTTTTGATATCACAAAATTAACCTAAAAAATCTTGTTTGTTTTGTTATAAATTAAAATTGTTTTTTGTTGTAAAAACAGTAGTATTATAACCACTATACAAAGAAATTAATAAAAACATTATGGAAAGAATGGGCAAAAAAGGTTTATGAATGAGTTCATAAGAATATTACAGGCACCAATTTATATAAAAGTGTCTCTTTGTTGTTGGTTAATTAACTTTTTATAAGTGAGTTGATAGCAACATTTTAAAAACCAATCTATATATCTTTAATTGATAGTTACTTACGGTTCTATAGATGGGTTAACAGAAAGATTTCAAAAACCAATTTATATAACTTTTGTCACTGATGACTTATATTTTTATAAATATGTTGGTGGAAACATTGTTAAAACCAATTTATATAGCATTTGTTACCGATGACTTTAATTTTTATAATGATGTCCGTGGAAATATTGTTAACGCCAGTTTTATGTTACCTTAGGGTACCATCAATTTAGAACCTTTAATAAAACAAATATACAAACTCAATTCCTGTAGGAAACCTCTAAATACCCTAGGGCATTAATCGAACCCTCTTTATAATAATTACATAAATTTTTGTCACCAGAGGTTTCTGAAAATGCTCATTGGGAAAGATGCATGAGTTTGGTTATTAAGGTTGATGAATCATATCTAATAGTTATTTTCCAGGTCCATAAAAATTATAATTTATATTTGACGTTTTAGAGATCGTAACCAAGCAAATCACGATATCGATCGCGACTCCGACGGCCTATTCGTGCGCCACATGAAGACACGCCAAGGATTCGACGACATGCTGGCCGGAAGGAAGTTGAACTCTTCGTTGTCACCTATAATATCTAACGGATCGCCGCATTTCGCAGGCGGCGGACCCAACGGATTTGGAGGTATGATTTCGCTTATTACGGACTTTAGGTTCTGAAAGTCACATAAACTTTGACATTGAATGCAGCTTCAGGGTTCTTTTGCTTTGTATTAATCTACTGACCTATTGTTAAGAACTAATCTTTCTTGACTGGTCTAGTAAAAAATCGAAATACGCGATTTTCGTTTCTCCATGCTGAAGCCCAACCGTCTTACGGATCACGTGGTTGTTTTTACGATCTTGCGGTACACTTTATTATTCTTTGTACAAAATCATTGATCTTTTCAAGTCAAGGAAAATATTAATTTACAGAAAAGATTTTTGGCGTAGACAGATCTCCCCACTCCCTAACAAATGAATCGGACGAAAGGATTTCCGAATAGCCTGTCAAAATCCCATGCCGTCGATAGCTCAGTTGGTAGAGCAATAGACTGATATTCTAGAGGTCCCGGGTTCAAATCCTGGTCGAGGAAAATCTTTTTTCCGATTACTACGCCACAGATCTTTTCTGTAAGTTTATTAGGGCGCTAAAATTTTCCCTTCATTTTGGAATTATTAATTATTATTATTAAAAACTTGTTTTCTATTTTTCTAGGCGGTGGAGGACGAGATAACTATAATCGCGACAGACGAGGCAATCAAGGCTATGGAGGCGCAGGCGGCTACGAAAATAGCCGCAGAGGTCACTATAAGCACAATCAAAACAATTCGGGCCCTAATAATTACAATAACCGTAAGTGTTTAAGAGTGAATTTGAATCCTAAAAACAGTTCGTTTAGTTAAACAGATAAACCGCACATTAAAATTTGGCACAGCGGAGGCTTCTGGTATCCCCCACAGACGATCCGCGTGGTTTTCAAAAGATATATATCTATCTTGTTTTTATTTAGGTTTTTAAAATAATCGATAATTTTTACCGTGAATTAAACATTTTTAGGATACATAAAATTATGTAAAAAACTTAAAATTATGCAAAAAGAGAAAATTACTTTGACCAAACTAAATTGATTTAAAAGCGCAGTGTATAGAAACCATAGCAACTGTCGAAAATAACGGACATGGTTTGAAAGATCGAGTATACATTTTTTAAGGGTATTATTTAATTAACGTGTATATATAAATCAAACATTTTGTTCTTTCATATATCACGCTTTTTGTCAGAAAAGAGAACATGTTCTATTTTCTTAATCTTTTCAATATGTATTGAGTACGATGTGAAAACATTAATTGTTGCATAGTCCGTCTATGGGTTCTTTAAGATAAGTGAGGCTTATGAACTTGGCTGAAGTAAATTTTAACGAAATTACTGTTTGTAGTCGACTACATATGATTTTATAGGACACATTCATAATGCCTCAGTAGTCAATACTTTTTAGCCGCCAAATTGTTGCGTCGTTAGCAGAAAACGTAATAAAACAAATTTTTTCTTTTTCCATAGAATCGAACAAAGAAGTAGCACCCCGTTTCAAACGCAACAACCTAATCGTCTCGAAAGAAGAACTGTCGGTCATTGATTTACGTCCGAATTCGCAACTGTTTAACAAGGCTTCCGTCAAGTCCAACAATGCTATGAATGCCGGTAAGTCTTGACAAATTAATTTAAGACAAAAAGTTTATGCAGGTATGCACCAATACTACTTTTCTCTGATTACCTCGTAGCGTTGTGTAAACAAACCTTTAAAAGCCATAAATAGCCATGAAATATATTAAAAACATTAAAATTTACAAAATTTTATTAAAAAAATAACGCAGTTTCTTTTACAATGTTAGGATAAATATTAAGGACGCTGTGTTTTTATTTTAAATAAGGCAATAAGTAAAAATCGCTACTTTCCAGATTTGTGACGGGTGAGATTTTGTGTCGTTTCTGAAGAATGGCGACCTACGTACAAAAATATTCAACCTCTCTCTTTTCTTTTTTTTGTAAAAGTAACTATAAGCGGAGAAAAACTGCGAATTTGGCCATCATGATCTGATGTTAGCGCGCCGATGACCTTGTTTGAACACAAGATTGAAATTTTATAATTCTTTAAAGAACTTTATCACAAAATAATAATTCCAAAAAATTGCTTAAACCTATCCCATCAATAAATTGCTAACTATCTAATTAACAAAACTTAATCGCTAGACGTTAAATATGCGTGCAAACGTCCCTAATCTATTACCAATATACAAACGAGCTCCAACGCGTCACCTGACGGCTTCGTTTACTGCTCATGTGAATCTTTAATCTATTTGGTCGAACCTTTGCCTCCCGTACTCTTTTTTTTCGTGCACATAAAATACGTGTACTCGGAGCTCGCAGACGACCCAGATGAGACGGTTCGGGAAACTTATTTAGCGTGTAATATTTAAAGACAACTAAATTTTCTTCGCTACCTTTGGAAGAAAAAATAAAAATCAAATGTGATGTCACTCGTCCCTTATTCGAAAGTTGTGCACCCTCAAAAGTTTAGACCAGTAAACAAATATTATAGGTTATGAACCTGCGCTAGCCAGAAGCTATCAGGGTTCGGTTTCTCAATAGCGAGTTAGCGTTAACTCGAGCGACGTAACCGTGTAAAAATCTTTTAAAAGCGGGTTAAAATTAACTCCAGAGTAATCAGAGCTTCAAGGTGAGGCAGGGTTCCCACTGACCTGGAAAATCTGGAAAAGTTAGGGAATTTTGAGAGCTACCTGGAAAAGTCAGGGATTGACCAAAAAATCCTCAAAAGTCAGGGAATTGGCACAAAACCTGGAATTTTTCTTTCTCTACTATTTTTCAAACCAACTTTGTAGAAAATATTATGTGAGTGCTTCTCTGCTCACCTCGTATATAACCTCAACATCTGTTTCGCGCTCAATCAGTCCACCTAAAATCCAAGGGCAAGAGAAGAGATAGGAAAGCTTTTTAAAACTTGTAGGACAAGAACGGCATCATTACCCAGGGTGGCAGATTGTGTTTATTGAAAATATTTGATTTTCGTTTCGAAATAATAAATATCACCTGGTATTATTTCTCCTTGTTCTAAGCACACATCGCGCTATCTTCTGTTACAACTTTCAAGTTAAGTCTACCGCGTTTTTTCTAATACGACAATATTTTTCATGTAATGTATTTATTCCTAACCTTTAAATGATGTGGGGTGCAATTGCGATGCGAAATTTCGAGAATTTTCAATTTTTTGTAAAAGCAAAAATTTTAAATGTCGAAAAAAAGTTTATAATTTAGACTGGATAAGTCCTTCCATAAGGCCACCAGAGTGGCAGTGTCTACAGGCTGTGAAAAACCAATAAATATCAAGCATAATGTAAGCTTTGTTTAAAAAAATATTGAATTGCGTAATATGGGGCATCAGCCCATCTTCAGCCAGTAGTAGTGGTCATGTAAAGTACATGGAGGCTGCAAAAAATTCAAGAAAATTGTCTTTGTTAATCAAGAAAACTGATACACTATCAGTCTTGGCCCAAAATGACATTGGACCTACATCTAAACCAATTACTAGAAGTATCTCCACAAGCAACTGCTTCCACTGCCAAAAAGGGTTCTACTCCTTTTTTGTAATCTTTTCTTATTAAGCAATCAGTTAGGGATGCAGAAATATTGTAGTGCAAGGAGTCTTTAAGATTAATCCTGCTGTTGCCAATTATGTCCACATCATCTGTGAAGACTACTAGTAGGTTGGGTCCTTTCTGGTGGTATATAGCCGTTGGTGTCTCAATCTTGGCTTTCCTAATTGCATATTCTAATGATATGTTAAAGAGTTGGGATAAAAGAGAGTCACGACCCTGCTTAAGCCCATTGTTGATACCAAAGAAATCAGAGTAGCTCTGTTCCACCCTTATCTTGCACCTTCTATTCTCCGTACACATTTTTACCAGGGATGGCTTTTAACTTTGTCTAACGGTGAAAATCTGGTCTATATGCTTATGGGTGTAGTATCGGTATTACCTCTCAGTTGTTCGTTGTTTGTTGAGAGGAAGTTTTCGGTTCTGGGTTGGTATCATGTTTTGTGCTTTGTTATTCCCTGAAAGTATTCTTTTATTTTGTTGTTTTGTCTGTTTTCGTCCATTTCTCTTATTATATTTAGATGGTGGTCTCTCTTTTTCCTTTATATCATTCTGCGTGCTTCAGATCTTTGTTGTTTATACTCTTCTATATTAGATGTTTTTGGGTGTTGAAGCATTTTTTCCCTGGTCATATTTCGTCTTTCCGTCGCTCTACTACAGTCGTCATCAAACTACTTCCTTCTTTGTTTCCTCTTTTTGTCTAGCACTTGACTAGCCACCGTAGCCACTGTTTCTTGGATGTTCTTCCAGAGCCCCATTGCGGTTCATTTATTTCTTCAGTATTTGGTTTCTGGTATATTTCCTGTATTTGTTCTGTCTTGAGTTTTTCTATATTCCAGCTTATGCTGGTCTTCTTTTTCGCGTGCATGTGCACATGTGCATATATATTAACACTTCGTGCAATTTAGCTTTATAACTTGCTAGATGAACTAAAAAAACATTACACAACACTAAAAAAACTAGGAAAATTAGTCTTTTATTTTTAATACTGTTAAGTACCTGATTTCTTTTTAGCATTTAACGAATTCGGTTCCTGTGATTTTTGTCTTCAAATAAAGTTTCGAACAAAGTTTCTCGTCTTATTTATCTGCTTTTTACCTTTTTATCTCTTTAATATAAATACTTGCTAAATTTGAGCTTTCAAAAATTGTCATGGTCTAATTTACTTGATATCCACGTAGACAAGCAATTTATATTCAAAAAATACCTGGAATTTTTAAAACATGGTTAGGGAAAACCTGGAAAAGTCAGGGAATTTGGAAATCAGAATTTGGTGGGAACCCTGTGAGGTTAAGTTGTATCTCAACTTCTGTTTCTCTCAGGACGTTAGCCGTTTCGCCAGTCACAGTTCGAAGCCTATTAACTCCTGGTAATTGTCAGATTTTATTTCGTTTTGCCAAATCTGATGTTAATTTGTCCCTCGATGTTAGCAGTATGTCCTAGGCTTTTGATCGAACCGTTGTAGTTTTCCTGATCTAAGGTTGTGGTTTTGCTCCAAGAAGAATCAGCCCTCAATTGGTTAGTTGACCGTAATCTTGGGCGGCTAGCGGAAAAAAACCGGTCGTATTTACTTTGAAGTTCGCAACGTTAAGCACCAGTGGCGTCACGAGGAGCGAAATTATACAATGAAGAAAAAAAATGTTGTGAGAAAACTGTTCGGTAATTTAAGGGTCCCAAAAATATAATAAAATAATCAAATCTACATTTTTTTTTATCGCACGAACCCCACTGGCCTAGTCTTTATGTTCCATTGATTGGGATGCATGATATCAGTTTTTGGGATTCATTAAATCATTGATAGTTTCAGTTTTGCACCTAGTGCGGCTTCTTCCGCACCAGCTTTATGGGCTCATGCCGCACTCAGAGCAGTTTTAAAATGTTGTTACTTACTACGTTTATTTCGACGGTTCGATCCGGATTGAAACTCAAGCCGCTTGAAATTGTAATCCCTAATATTGAGCGTTTATATCGCAGGATTAAAAGTTAAATCTCCAATCTCGAGTGTTTACCTGAAAATTGGATCGAAACGTTCCGCATGCGCAATTTTGATGTTTTTCTAACCTTAAAATGTTTTTGTTGTCCTCTTGTTGTTTTCTAAACTTAAAGTGTTGTTTGTTGTTTTCTTATTAACTTTCATGTTTTTAACGAATTAAATCTTTAAAAAAAGAGACCATAACCAACAAATTCTCGGGTGGAAAATTAGCAATTTCTACTTCTTCTTAAAAAATTTCGTCCCCAAAGCCAGAATCAAGGTCGACGGCAAGGTAATCCGTCGGGCGCGTTTATTTCGGCGAATTGACTTGACTCAATCCAATCCAAAAAATTTCAGGATTGGATCGAAGTCTTCGATTCCTTAATCCCCCGTTTTTATATCGGAGATTTAAGCGAGATTTATGAAGCCAATCCAGTTCCGATCTTGACAGAGCTGTCGAAATAAACGTAGTAACTATTTCGGTAGGTAAATCCGATTTCTTACGTTTTATAGTTTAGTGCAAAATTTTATTCCATTGAAACTGCACTGCCGCAACGCAAAACCAGTGTCAGTGCACAACGAATGGTGCGCCCGATTTTTTTTAAATTCTTGACCTTTTATATTTCCATAGTTTTATGTGGCCGTGAGTACTACTTAAAGGTGCATATTATGTGCGTCTAATCTAGAATCTAACTGAAGAGTTTCTGTTTCTTTTCTATCAGGAATGCAGTCCACTAGAACCATTAACACTACCCCGGTAGAACTACCTCACTATGGAGGCGGGAAACAGCCTCCGTTGCCAGTCAAGGAGCCTCTGCCCATGAAGCAACTGGCTCAGGATAAACCTAAGCAGTCCAAGAAAGATAAGGTAAGGCATTTTTTTTTAGAAGCTGCAGTCAATATAATTTTTAACACATTCTCACTCACAAGGAGTTTACCATCCGAATACGACTGGATCGAGTCGGAAGTTGTTGTTGTTTGCCGTGATAAAGACGAATACTTCCTCTCTAAATACGACTCGACGCGACATCTGCTATTGTTGAGAGTAAATTCCGCCCTTGCCTTGGAAAACCTTGCAAGACAACAAGATTAATCGCTGTCGTCCTTAGTGTTGGTGTGGTCTGAAGTTTTATTGATCATGTAGTTGAAGAAACCGTTCCTTCGAAGATCGGATCGAATTTTTGCCTTTTCTTTATTTTAAAGCTTTTTCCGTATTGCAGATGTAGGTGGCTCGATCTATGAGAGATTTTGCAATTCCCAGTTTGGTTGACTGTAGTGGTTTGATTTAAAGTTTAGATATTGTCGTGGCTCGATCTATGAAAGATTTTGCAATTCCCAGTTTGGTTGACGAGGAGTGGTTTGATTTAAAGTTTATATATTGTCGTGGCTCGATCTTTGAGAGATTTTGCAATTCCCAGTTTGGTTGACGTGGAGTGGTTTGATTTAAAGTTTACATATTGTCCAGAATGAGTTGGTTTGCGATATACAGAAGTGGTTATGGTTGAATTATCCTTGGTTACTAGAATGTTGAGAAAAGAGAGCTGACAATTTTCTTCTTTTTCCAGAGTTAATGTGATGCAGTTTCTTATGTTGTTGACGTGATGTAAGAATTGTTCTAGTGTATTGTGCTTTTTCCAGATGATAAATATGTCGTCCATGTATCTGAGCCATAGTTTGGGTCTCTGCCAAGATGTTCGCAGAGCTTCGTCTTCAAAGGATTCCATAAAAATGTTGGCCACTACTGGCGAAAGTGCGAGAATTCTGCAGACAGCATTTCAACAAATCCATAATGGCAGTGGTTGGTAGATTGGTTCTATCAGAGAGGTGGTTGTCCTTGAGTAGCTTCTGTTCAATGATTTGGAGTGATATTCTTCCAGTGGTACGTTCGTGTACAAACTTTCTACATCAGAAACTAACAAACTGGTCGTCAGGTTGTAGGTTGATGTCTCTAAGGAAATCCACTTTGAATTTTTGACGAATGATGGTGGCTTTCCTTGAAGAGGCTAGATGATTAGTAGAACTAGTTATCGGTCGAAGTGGCGTGTTTTCCTTATGAATTTTCGGCAGTCCATACATTTTGCTTTGCTGTAGTGCGGTGTGAGTTTGCTCCTTTTAATGTCGTTAAAGTATCTTCTTTGTTGGTAGATTTTTCTTTCTATGGTGGTGGTCGAGTCTTGAGTTATTTCTTCCTTTCCGTTTTTGTAGAGCCTCTTCAATTTTCTGGTCGTAGGTGGTGTAGTCCATTATTACCGTTGCATTTCCTTTGTCTGCAGGAAGAATTTTGATCGACTTGTCACAATATTGGTGACGGTATTGGCGTTGCTGATTTGTTCTTCTTTGTTTTTGCCTGGGTTTTTACATTTTTGTCGTGTGTCTTGTGGTGTTCTTCTAAGGACTTCTGATAGCGTTTTCTCAATTGGTTCATATTCCTTGGCGACGGTGTGGTGTCTGATTTCCTCAAAGCGTTGAAGAATGTCATCTAGGAGTTGAGATTTCTTCCATGTGCGGTAACTGATTTGCCTGCGACTAATTCCATGATGGCTGTCTCTAAGATCTTTCTCGCACTTGTTCCTTGAATTGAGCCCAAACAAGCACGGTGGCCTACGTATTAATTCAAGACTCGTCGTGGAATATACAATCCCACCTCTGAATTCTGCCGCAACTAATGTCGCTCGAAAATATGTTTATTTTCAACCATTTGTGTAATTTTGACATTTGCCTTCAGGCCCGAGGTCCGTTGAAAAAAGAAGAATAGACATAATTTTTTTCTGACTTTGACTTGAAGGTTCAAAAATGTCACTTTACTTTGGTTATCAACAACTCTTGCAGACCTTCTGGCATGAATGCAATTATGACAGTGTTGTTGATTTTTATGCCGTTTATGGTCACATCCTTTTCAGGTACTGTAGATATTAAACAACAGGAAAGCAATATGCAACATCTCCTTATTCAGTTCTCTTGAGCTGTCAATTATCTTTAGATCCGGTGTGGAAGATAACCAACTTCATTCAAGAGATTCTACGAGCTCTTCATGTTGAACTTGATTAAAAGCTTTCTTATAATCTATGAAACAAGCAACAAGGCTTGATTACTAAACAAGGCTTCTTGTGGCCATTATCTTTATATCTCGATCATTCAGACCAACTTCTTTAAATTCAAATTCAAATTCAAAAGTAGCTTTATTGTCAGAAATTGTAAAAACCATTGACAAAGCCATGCTTAAATTAGATTAAAATAAACTATCTATAGCTACTTAATTGTTACATCCAGTAAAAAGCATTATATGTGCCTAATATTATTTATATAAATGATAAGAATAAAAATGATTATCAAATAATACTTAAAATAAGGGTTAAAATTTTCAATAGGTACACATTAATTAGGAACACTGAGTTACTTATTAATTAAAATTTAAAAAAAACGTATTAAAATGTGTTAAATGAAATGTCCACAAATTATAAATAAAACTCATCTAGGGAATAATATGTTTTTGTTATCAAATACTTTTTTGTCAAAAGTCTAAAACTTTTATAGCAATTAACTTCTCTTAAATTTATAGGTAAGTGATTAAACATTTTTTTTGCGTTGTACACAAACGAATTTTTAAAGAGAGTTGAGTGAGGAATTGGCAATTGCAACATACGTTGCCGACGAACACTATATTCCCTTTCTCTGTCTAGCTCATTTTTGTATTTTTTATAAACAAGACACACACTTTCCAAGATAAATATACAACATGAAGTCATTATTCTATGTTGAGCAAATAAAGGTCTACATGATACACGGCTTTAAAAAGAAAATTTGAACAGGATCCCCAGTAGCAGATTCCATAAGACAAATGAGATTCTATGTTGGACTCCATCAAAAGCTTTCTCATAATCTATAAAACAGGCATATACTGTCACATGCAATCGAAATGTGCCTGCGGGAGAACCTGGGAAGGAGATACTCCAACAAGAATATCACGATCTTCTCGGACAGCCAAGCAGCAATAGAAGCCTTAGCATGTCAGCAAATAAACTCCAAACTAGTTGGAACTGCCTACAACTCTTAATAGCCCTAGCCAACCACAACAGTTCATAGGACCTGAACTTGTGTTCGGTATACCAAAAACCTCAGTGCGTCGTCTTCTGGACGTGTATTCTTGAACAGGAGCGGCATTATATTCTTGAGCAATGATCCGATCTTACGGATCTCATGAAAATCATACGTTCCCGATCGCATGGTCCGAAACCGGGGTACAGCGTTGAATCGAAGTGACGTTTTCGCAATAAAGAGGTTTTTTTTGGAATGTATTGCTTCCTAAACTGCTTTTCATCGTGGGAGGTGATAGATCCCATGCAATAGATCCCATCGCACGAGAGAAAGACCGGATCGTATGACTTTCAAGAATACAAGTCCTAGAGAGGTGAACCAGAAACGAACACAAAGACTATTGGAACCAGGACTACAACATAGCAAAACAATGGGGAACGTTCATCGGCATCAGTGGCCGAGGCGATACTTAAGCTCTCGACAGATCAGATTAGAATAGTGACAGGACTCTTAACCAGTCACTGCTTACTGAGGCAGCAACTGCACACAATGGAAATTTTCCAGGAAGAATCCATTTGTACGCTGTGTGATGAGGACGATGAATCAGCCTCTCACGCAATCTTTGAGTGAAGAATCAAGAGGCGTCTTCTCAGGAGGGAGGCTCTTAGAGGACACTTGTAAAGAGGGTGCTGAAGCTAGCGAAGGCATCGAACCTTTTTTAGGTGAAAGAATACAGCAAGGGATACAATAAGCAATCAGCTGCAATGCAACCTTACCTTGCTGTATACAGTAATCAATCGATATACTGTCACCGACACATCCCCAGACTGTTGAACTAAGACTTGAATACCAACTAAGGCTTCTTATCCTGAACCCTCCACGAAATACGAACTGTGAGTATTTTCGTTTTCCATAAATTATTTTATTAATAATTTTTACAAATATTTTCAGCATATGACTCATTCTTCTTTTTCAATTGCCATGTTCTATTCGAACGTTGGCTATAATCAGCGCGATCTGCACCCTGTCCACTGCTTTTCGGAAAAGTGTCGTAGTACTAACACCATACCATTGTCTAAGATTTTTAAGCCATGATATCCGTCTACGACCCGGACCTTTTCTGCCTTCAATTTTATATTATATATATTATATGTCCATCCAAGGTATCTTTAGTATTCTACGATGACACCACATCTCCAATGCCTCCAAAGTCAGTGTCCTTGCTTCCATGCAATGATATAATATGCTAAAAACATAGCACCGAAGCACACGAATTCAGAGAGTAGTATTAAGATCGCGACTACACAACACTGATTTCATTTTGATAAAAGATGATCTGTCCTGTCAAATTGTTGCACGAAGTTCTTGCATGTTGTTCTAGTTCTCATTGAGGAGACAACCCAAGTAGTTGTATGAATCCACGCGTTCGACTTGCTGCCCATTTACTTCTAACATGCCTCGGATGTTCTTTTCCTTGGATATGACCATCCATTTTGTTTTTCCAACATTTAAGTTAAGCTCGAATTGCGAACTTTTGGCAGCAATTTGATTCAACAACTCTTGCAGGCCTTCCAGCGTATCTGCTATTATGACAGTGTCGTCGGCATATCGTATGTTGTTGATTTTAATGCCGTTTATGGTCAGACCCTCTTCGCAGTTATGAAGTGCATTCTCTATTATTTTGTTACTATAGATATTAAACAACAGCGGAGACAATATACAACCTTGGCGTACTCCTTTAATTATTTGGACGTTTTTGGACAGTTGGTCATCAACTTTTATTTGAGCAGTCTGATTCCAGTATAGATAAGCGATTATCATAAGATCTTGGTCATCTAGACCAACTTCTTTTAGCGATTCTATGAGCTTTTCGTGTTGGATCAAATGCTTTCTCACAAGCTATGAAACAGGCATATACTGGCACCGACACATCCCTAAAACGCTGAACTAAGACTTGAATGCCAAACAAGGCCTCTCTTGTCCCGAACCCAAGACGAAATCCAAACTGCGTGTCGCCTATAAAGGATTCACGTTTCGCATAAATTCTTTTGTGGATATTAGCATGTTATGATGATGATAGGTTGGTTAAAGGGTAATCACTACGCTTCTTTGGCAAATGTAAAAAATTACATTCAGATGGCATGACAAGTATTTTTATTTATTGAATTTTCAGGGTCCCAGTAAAGATGAGGTGATCAAAAAATTCAACACGCTGCTCGACGAGCACTGGAAAGGCGAAGTGGACCTCAGACAGGCGCTGGACTCTTACAAAGAACACAAAGTGCCCGAAAAGTTCGTCAAAGACGTCATTTTGTCTGGCCTGTCATTGGCTCTGGATAAATCCGACATGGAAAAGGAGAAACTGATAAAACTGTTGGGTAACATTAAGGAAGATGGCGCTGTGTCTGGTCACTCTGTTCAGGAAGCTTTTAAATCTTTCTCGAACAAACTGGAAAGTAAAGAGAACGAAAGCGAAGTAAGTTAAGATTTATTCTTAATTGTGTGTGTGTGTGTGTGTGTGTGTATGTGCCCTGCAAGTATTACTGACATGATTTTAATATCTATTTTCAGTTTGGTAAACTTGTTATTGAAATACAAACCCAACTACACGAAAGTAAAAATAGGTGGAATGATAATATCCCCTGAGAAATTTCACAAAAATTACTGCCTTGACATTATTTTTTTTTCTGATGTGTCTTCCACAATCAGTAAATGGTATTTTTACCATGATTTTTATGAAAATTTTGTTTTTTTAAATTTTTGTTAATATAAAAAGTAAAGTTATATAATTTTTAGATGGATTTCAAGTCCCCCTGTAAACATGATATATATTTGCCTGCTTTTTTTATTAACACTTGTTTGAACCAAAGCAAAAGTTCTAGGATGTTACTGCGTTTTTTTTTTAGTCAAAAGAAAGTGTTTTCGACTTTTTTGCGTATTTTTGCTAGAAATATATGGTGGGATTTACTAAAAGGGTTTAGTCTATTTTAGAACGGTCCTAAGTTTAAGTTAAATTTTTGGTTTTAAGCGTTTTAAACCAACCCTCCTTGAGTTTTAGACATAGTTTGATTTATAAGAAGAATTTGAATAAATTTGTTTATTGAATAATCATCTTAACACAATGGTTTGTTGGATTTAAGAAGAAAGTTTCAATTTAGAAGAAAATAAAATTAAAAAATCTAAATCCACGCGGGGTTTAAATAGTAAAAACTATGGAAGGAACCAATTAAAATTAAGGTTATATGTCACTCTAATTAAAACTTACCCTTAATAATTAATTTTTCCAATTAATACTTGATGTCACACAACGATTTAGATGGGTAATAATAAAATAAATGCAAGTTTTGTTTACATTTCTGTCACTGTCGAAATGTCAGTTTAAAAATATTAGCTACGTTCAAATCACCAACAGCGATTTCGGATTTCTTACCTCCGCTTGTACACTTCTCTCCACATAAAACTGGTATAGCAGAAGGTAGCTGCAAATACGATTTTTTATATTTTCCTATGTGCAACACTGACTTTTTGACTTTGTCATTTTAGGTTATAGTTTTGACATATATAAACTTTATAAGAAGATGGCTTGTTTATTTTTTACTAACTTATAATATAAGGCCACTAAAAATAAAAACCACATTTCAAAAAAGCAAAAATGTTTTATTAACTAAACAAAAGCTACACAGTAATTGGTCTATTCTACTAGCTGATAATGAAAGAAGCAAGTCTACGATAGTAGCGATAATAAATCGATTTCAAGCAGAAGGAACTGTCCCTCAAAAGGAAGGCACCGGTTTGACAAAATTAACTAGTCCAAAACAATTAAAGGCTAGATCAAGTTAACGAAATAAATAAAATTAATGAAAATTAACCAAATTAAAAACATATAAAAAAATTACTTATTTCTAATAGCGCGTCATTGCACCGTTGCACTTGCTAATTTCTTTCGCATCAGAGGTTTTTGCAGGCCAAAGCAAAACTTCGATATTATTATCCTGGAACCATCGCTGCGCAATTCTGACCGTATGAACTGGACAGTTAATTAACGTAAACTTCGGCTGTAAATCGCCCATTAATTCTAAATAAATAACCATGTCCTCTAGCCGATATCCAGCTCCAAACATTTACCGAAAGATCTTGCCGCCCGGTCTTCGTTTACAGCAATATATCGTTCTTCGTATCGGGTTCTTGGCGGTCGATAAACCAGAATTTGTTTTTTATCGCTGTTGGACTTCTCATCTGTGAAAACCACCTGCTGGCAAAATTCTTCGTCCCTCAGAGAATAATTCAGACTGCTTCTTTTCTTCACTTAGTTTTTTTTTGCTGCAATGCGACACCTTAGCCTCGAACGTTTAACCGTCCTGCCTAATGTTGTTATGGATCCTGGAACATTTGATTAAATTTTTACTTCTTTAGCTTTGGCGAATCATTTTCCAGAAAATTGATTGCTTCTTGGTCTTCCTCTAGGCTAGTAACTTTCGTCAAACCGGTGCCTTCCTTTCGGTAGATAGTTCCCTCCTCTTAAAAAGTACTTGCCGAATACACCAACCACCATCTAGTTTTGCTAAAATTTGAGCTTTATCAAATTCGGAAAGATGCGGCGGCATTTTTTTAATTTGGATGACACTGACATGCAAAACATGGTGTTGTCAGGAGTCTGTGACATTGTCACTTATAGGAAGACAATGCCGTACTATAAAAATTTTAAAAATTAAACAGGCTGCTAACTTCTACTGTACCAGTTTTATGTGGAGAGAAGTGTACCTTGGCTTGCACCAACCTCTACTGATGAAAGCTACAACTTTGAAATGAGTGGGCGTTTGAGTAAGGAAAGTTTTCTTGACTGAGATTTTAGATAACCTCAATGTTTTAATTTCAGTTTGTAAATAAATTAATATAGTTGTTTTGGGTTTTTTTGTTTTATATATTTTTCGTGCATAATCAGTGACCTTCACTTATTTTTGTTTTGCCTCGTAGTGCCCTCATAAATGTTTTTGTGCTGAAAACGGGTTCAAAATATGGCGTTTTCTGGACAAAATTGGAGGTGTTTTATTGGTTAATGAACCACTTGGGATATTAAATAAAGTAAATTAATCCTTGTAAAAACAATCCTTTCTGGGGGTTATAAATTTAAACCACCCCCAGAGGTGGTTTAAAAAATTACCAACTTTATAACCTCAAACACAGATAATGAAGCTATTATGTGCCAAATTTTTGGCATATTCACCATTTTGAAACCTGTCAAAAAAAATAGTTTTAGGGCATTTTCTCCTAAAATATGGTTATTTTGAGAAAAAAAGCAGTTTCTCAGTGGTATTTTTCGATAACAATACAAAATAATCAATAACTTGCGATAACCCTTTTTATTATTAGCCTCAGAGTTAGGGGAATTTTGTCAATATAGGCTATTATCTATTTTTACTTAAGTGCCAAACTAGAAAAAATTCTGGTTACAAACGTCACTATCTTAAAATATTAAACTATAGGGTGGTCCAACAAAAAAAAAGACTTTGATTACCCATTTTGAAAAGCAAGAAAGAATTATTAATATCGAAAAAATTATATTTTATAAAAATCCAAGATGGACGATTTTACAAAACAGATCATTCACCTTATTGTGCATTCCGCCAAGGAACCTATTTGAAGTGATCCTTTTGTCTTATTTTTACGCTTTCTATCTCCCAAAATAAATTAATCATCTTTGAATCTTGATTTGCTGTTTGCAATTTTTTGTTAAGATTGTCAACAAGACACTTTCTTGGAGAGGTGATCCCAACACACATTTGGTTTGGTTAAGGGTTGACACAAACGCACTGGACACTATAAAACATATCGGTCGATTTCAACTAATTTTGGATATGTTGTAGAACATTTTTATTTCGGTCCTATGACTAGTTTCTGAGATATTCGCTATCAAAGTAAGTATGGCTATTTTTCTCACTTTGATAGCGAATATCTCAGAAACTAGTCATAGAAACGAAATAAAAATTACCCATTTTCTAAACTAGTACTAGTTCTACAACATATCCAAAATTAGTTGAAATCGACCGAGATATGTTTTATAGGAGTGTGCAGTGAGTGCGTGGTTCTTTGCCTCTTTTTAAAATATCAACGAGACCATCACTGATATCCCAATTTTGAGCTAATCTTTTTCGGGCAAACGGATTGCGAAGAATTGAAAAGTTGTTTATATATATAGTTAACAATTTTGATAAATCCTTTAAATCTTATTTAAAAAAAAAGTTTTTCCATTTAGAATCATAATGTTGCGTGGCTCCACCTATAGTTTGGGTACAATTTGCCAACTCAAATCGTTGAGACTCCAAGATAGTCTGACTCCAGGTCACTTGGAACCTCTATTTAATTTTTAATTCATGTTCCCTAGTTAAGCCCGTGACGTGTTAGAGTTTTGGGGTGGACGAAGGATTATAATGCTAGTTTTCTTTCAATTCTTCTTAGGCGGATCGCGAAGCCGTAACCACTGCCGCTTCCGTCCTTCTTGCCTCGGCAGTTTGCGAACATCTGACACCGCTGTCAGACGTCGCAGCTATGACGGACAACGGAGCACACCATCCGTTGTTCCTGTTGGTTTTGCAGAGAATCAAGCTGAAATTAGGAAAGTCGGAGCTGAGCGAGATTTTTAATAAGAGCAAGGTAATAATTATTTACCTCATTCATTGTACAAGCCCCCCAAAAAGTAATAATTTACCTTGTAATACTATTTTTTTTAAAATATTTATGTCTGTCTATTCGTTAAACAATCTAGGTTTAAAACAAATTTTAAAAAAGTATTTTTGGATGAATAATAAACTTTTATTCGATTTACCTATATTTAGGTATCCAAAAACAGTGATGCATTTTCTTCAAAATAAAGCAGATACTTCTCTAACTTTTATCACTATTTAATTTCGAAAAAAATCTCAATAATATTTTATTTATCTATATTATATGATTTTTAACTGTTTTGTGTTTTATTTCGTTATAATTTATATTTTGTTAAAATATCTTTGAGTTAAAAGGTTTCCCTGTAATAAATATTTAAGTTTGTTGGGAAATAAAAGAATTTCGGTACAAATTGATTTATATATTAATACCTTCGGATGCTCTTAGTAATTGATTACATTTCCAAGAAGATTCCTTCATGATAATCATAAAAAAAAATAATGACTAATAGGTAAAGATTGTCTATATCATATTGAAGAACACTCATCCAAATCCTCCTTACGGCATGCCAGAGTTCATCAAAGTTTCCAGGGGGACGTAATAATCGACTAAAATTGCGCCCTATCATATCCCATACGGGTTTTATAGGCAACAAGTCAGGCGATCTTGCTGGCCATTCCAAAGTCTCTATGCCAAGTTCATGTAAGAAGTTCATTGTTTCACGAGCAATATGCGGTCTGGCATTATCTTGTTGAAAGATCGCATTTTGGATAGTTTGTAGGTAGGGATGTAAAACTGGCTGCAGGTCTTCATCGATATATCGCCGAGCAGTCAGATTGCCGTTGATGAGGACTAGAAGTGATCTGCTTCCCAAACATATAGCACCCCATACCATGACACTTTGCTGCCTTGCTGTATCACGTTCAACAGCAAAGTCTACATTTCTTCTCTCACCTTTAAATCGCCTAACTCTCATGCGTCCATCATGGCCGCCTAAACAAAACTTGGATTCGTCGCTGAAGCTTATGGTATTCTATTCGTCATTCCAGTTTTGCTGAGCTCTGCACCACTCCAAGCGGCCTTATGTTGTGGGGTCAAAAGTAATGGTAGTTGTGGGGTCAAAGGTAGCACCAAAAGCGGACGGTAAGCCCTCAGCCCCATACCAAGCAATCTTCGATTAACTGTCATCCTCAAAAACACTCATCCTGTAGCTGCAACTAGAACATCTCTTACTTGGCGTATACTGTCCCGTCGATTTCTGAGAGCAAGAAGTTGAGATGCCGTAAATCACGACGTGTAATAATCTAGGGCGTCCAGAACCCGCACGACGTCTATAAGTCTCATCATTGGACCACCTTCTCCAAACTCTTAACACTGTTGATAGATTGGCATTAACCCTACTTGCAATTTCTCGTAAACCAAAACCAGCCATTTCATGCCCACGATGCGTCCTTTCTCGAATTGGCATTTTTATTTTTTAAGTAAACTAGGCAATCCAAAAATTTGGTCTTTACGAGAAAAATGATTTCAAATGTTCAGAAAAGGTCTTTTATGTGTTGGTTGTTTTTGAAAATGAATTGAAAAAATCTGTGAAAAAAGGAAAGATTAGAAGACAAAAAATTTATCAAATATTTCTTATGAGCTAAGGTATACACACAAATAATTTTCATTCAAATAATTATCCATATACATGGTGTTGCATTTTTTTTGTTCTCCAGTATATATTATATACGATTTGGACAAGAATATGGTTGTTGTCGTCAATGCACGGATTGCCCAGCTCATCAAAAATGTCTATTATAGTTCGTGTGGTTCAATTTCCACTCATTTTCTTTCAGAATATACTTGAAAAAAAATCCTTTCTAAACGATTCTAATCTTTAAAACGAACCAGAGAACAAATCGAACGTGTATTTGAACTATGATCGAAAACGCTATTAAGCACATTTCTTAGCCTAGTTGTGGTTGACAGTTGACAATTTTCAGGTCAATTTGATGGCCCAACTACCCGATCCCGACAAAACAAAAGAAAGGCTGTCTGAGATACTGGAAGAACGGGAACTGGTCTTCCTTTATCCGCTGTTGAGAATCCAAGCGGATTTAGCACGGCAACTGGCGGCCGACCCAAATCCTCAAGTTTTTTACAAATGGATTAAGGTAAGTTCATATTTTATCATAAGTTTGTTTCTTTTGTTTTTACGAAGTCTTTTTCTTGTAGCTTGGAAAGTGCTTTGTAAATTTTCATGATTCGGGTCTCATTTAAAAGATTCTCGAATACTGCAGGGTTTTATCTTGCGGTGGCTTTACTGTCTAAGAGGGTTAGTTAAAAAAAATTACGTAAATGAAAGTAAAAAGTTTTAGAGTTTTTTTTCACTGGTAATTTTTTATGGGTTTTGTTAGAGGCCCTCTATACATTTGACAGTTGTATTTTTTACCAGATGTGGGTAACTCATCGTCATGTGTGCATGTAAAACCGATTTTATGAAATGGACTTTTCTCTTTTTATAATTTCCCCAGGCAGTTTTTGAATGATGATCACTTTTTTGGTTAGTAAAATATGTCAAGCTTTGACAAAAAAAAGTAAGGTTCACGGGAGATTTAAAAACGTTAATAGTAGGTAAAATAGACAAAAATATTATTGATCTATCTTTTTATTCCTCTTTTTCTTAAAATAATAATATATAATATTTAAATTTAACTAATCTTACTTACCTCGCAAATTTGACTATTTTTTTAATTTTCCAGTTTGGCAAATGCATGATCCCTTTCCATTTTTCTTGCGTTTCTTTTTCCATTAAACAATGAATACGTCGTATACGCGAGTATTTTGACAGTTTCTTAGACCGCAATACTCGTCCTTTTATTTAACCACACTGTAACTCTGGTTACAAACCGCAGGTGTATTCTTTAGTTAGTTTTGAAATGTCTGTAGCTTTCAAATGTTTGACTTTGAAGGAAAAAAACAAATAATTTTACATTGTTTACTAATTATTTTTATTTGAAAAATTTAAAAAAACTGATACCATTTAATATATTGTTTAAAAACTTTGTATTGCTAGTTTTTTTAAACTTAAATCCTATTTTATGAATCCAGGTATTTACGAATCTAAAAGACCAATTTACCTCAGGCATTTCTTCCAAAAATCTTTTGTGCATTGTTTTCTTGGAGGCATGCTTTTTCTCGCTGTACATCTTGTAAACTATTTCTCTTAAAGTATTTAAAGTAAGAGGTATCACTTTGGTTTTGATTGCTATAATCTTTTTTAAAAGGGTTGCTTTGAATTCAGAATCGGAAAGAGTCTTATTGAGTTATTGTTCTTAATATATAGTGCATGGGCTATGATGAGTAAAAAGGGAAAAAGCGGCGTTTTCTGATAAAAGCAACAAACTTTGCACAATTGTTCTCTGGACCAAAACAATCGATTTGACCCGCAGCTCTTCTCCCAAAACCTATGCTGGCGCGGAGGGGAGGGGGGGGGGTGGTAAAAACTGGAGGGGGATATTTTCTTAAATTATAGTTTGTTGTATATAATCATCATTGATATCAATTTATAGATTTTCGATGATGGCCAAACCAAAAATTATCACCTTCATTCGTTTTAAGGTGCCTGTAAGGGGTTAAGGGGGTGTTAAAGTATTTGGGCATTTTAATAATAAAAGTGTAGGATTAAAAAAAAAAAAAATAAAAACTTGCGCAGAATTGTTAATAGTTTTAATATCTTAACTTATATCACCTAATTTTTGACCAAAAATCTTCATCCTATTGGGTAGATGGAAAGGGAGGGGATAAAAATTAAAGAAGCACATATTTAAAAAAAATTGTTTGCTAGATATTATCGACATGGGTTTTGATTTACAGGTTTTCGAGGATGAACAAACCAAAAATAACCACCTTCATTCATTCATCACTCAATTTTTTACCAAAGATTTTCATCCTGTTGGGCAGGTGGAAAGGGAGGGGCGTAAAAACTAAAGCGGAATTTATTTAAAAAAATATATTTTGCTGGATATTATCGACATGGGTATTAATTTACAGGTTTTCGAGAATGACCAAACCGAAAATAACAACCTTCATTCATTTTAAAGTATCCCTAAGGAGTTATGGGAGGGGGTAAAAGCTGCAATTTGGACTTTTTAATAATCAAAGGGTAAGATTTTATTAAAATAATAAAAATTGGCGTAGGATTGTTTATAATTTTAATGTTTTAACCCATATCCCATTACTTAAAATCCTTATCTTGGTTAATAGTGATAGGAGAAAAGGAGATGTTTAAATAATGCATTATTTAAATTTTAGGATATGTTTCATCCTGTTATAAGTAAAATTGCTATTTTTTTAACAAAAACAAAAATGATAAAAATACTTACAGAATAACTATATAATTTTTTTGTCAAAATTGTCTTTTTTACTATCGTCGTCACTCTCATTTCCCAAATGTGGTTCCTGTTAATATAGGCTAAAAAAGAAATTATAGGTTGCTGGATTGCTACGAAGCTAAGAAAATTCACTTTGTTTTATATCAGTTCTATTTAATTTATAATCAAATAGTTAATTATCTTATGTTGCTACAAGCCCCTCTACATTTTTTGCATGCAGGCGTGCAAGGTAGTTTGTTCTTTTTGCAAAGACATCTTAGAGTGTCGCATTGTGTAGTGCACCCACATCTATCCAATGCCCGACAAGTCTCCCATATATTTGGTTGAGCAGACCGGTTTCCACTTTTCTTTATACCACCTCCAAGGTGAGGTGAGGTTAATTCGGCAGTTTCAAACTTATCAGCTGATCTATCCCAAACCTGTCCTGCCTGATATGCTGCCCTTAATGCATGCTGTTGGATGGCAGCTTCAGCTGATGGCAAAACATTCAACGGCTTGCTTTGAGACATAAATAAATGTTTTCTTGCCTCATTGACACTGTCCATTTCCTGAACCCCATATAGCATGACAACAAATTTTTCCAGACTTTTTCGACATTTCGCCAATCTGCATGGAAGCTTAGGAAATTGTAGCAAATGCTGCAGTGTATTCAAACAGTTGTCCCCAAATAATCTGCCCAATCGCTAGGTAGCATATCTGTAATCAAAGTTTCTAAATAAGTAAGAGTTATAGTAAAAATAATGGACATACCAGGAAAAAATATTTACCTTTTGTCAACAAATTCTGACGTTAGATTTCGGATCCCCTGCTGTCTCTTGTTGCCCCCTATAGGCTATTGGGGTCGTAAAGATCCCAAGCAAAATCGACCCTTTTAACTTGTAGACTTGAGCTAAGTTTTAGAATATAAGGCTTTAATTGACTATTAAAGTAGTCTCCAAACTTTGTCCCATGTCGATAATATCCACCAAAATATTTTTTTTTAAATAAATGCCTCTTTAATTTTTACGCCCCTCCCTTTCCACCTGTCCAACAGGATGGAAATCTTTGGTAAATAATTGAGTGATATAAGTTAAAATACTAAAATATTAACAATACTAATCAAATTTTTACTAAAATCTTACTTTTTTTAATTAAAATGCACAAATTGGAGCTTTTACCCCCTCACCATCCCTTAAAGAGACCTTAAAATGAATGAAGGTGGTTATTTTCGGTTTGGTGATCCTCGAAAACCTGGAAATCAATACCCATGTCGATAATATCCAGCAAACTATTTTTTTTTTAATATGTGCTCCTTTCCACCTATCCAAAAGGATGAAGATTTTAGTTAAATATAAGTTAAAATATTAAAATTATTAACAATTCTACGAAAGTTTTTTAATTTTTTTGAAATCCTACACTATTATTATTAAAATGCCCAAATAGCAGCTTTAACACCCCCTTAACCCCTTAGGGGCATCTTAAAACCAATGTAGATGGTAATTTTCCGTTTGGCCATTATCGAAAACCTATAAATTGATATCAATGATGATTATATACAACAAACTAAAATTTAAGAAAATATAAACCCCTCGAGTTTTAACCCTCCCCCCCCCCCCACCGCGCCTGCACAAGTTTTGGGAGAAGAGCTGCGGGTCAAATTGACTGTTCTGGTCTAAAGAACAAATGTGCAAAGTTTGTTGCTTTTATCACAAAACGCCGCTTTTTCCCACGTAGCCTAATGCAGTAATAGTTTTTGTTGAAATTCCTAAAGTCTTAGCAGTTAGTTCATGCGTTTTTCCCTAGGCTTCTTAGAAGATCTTTTTTTCGGTCGAAGATCAGAAATCCACCTTACCATTTTGCTATAAATTTTTTGACCACTTGTTAAAATTTCTGACACTTTTTTGTCAATTTGATATACAGGCATGTAACTGAAATCTGGGGACAACAATAATTTTTGCTGTCATTTTTTTGTTTTCTTCATAATCATAAATTAAAAAAGGATGCAAAAAGGACTTGGGGTATTTCCACAACTATACCTACATTTATCAATCAAAAATGTGACATTGACAAAATTATTTATTTCCAATGGCTGCCAACACACAAAAAAATTATCAACATTTCCCTAACAACTACCAAATCGAATTGCTTATCTTTGGTAAAACAATAACTGTCAAAAATTGTATGCAGGGCCTCTAGGTTTGGTCTTATTGGAAAGGTAATTAAATGGCATAGGCAGGATCTAATTTGAAGGAGGCGTAAGCTTTAAAAATTCAATAAATAATAAAGATACCTTCTTTTTTGCATTGACATTTGTTGCCTCATTTAATCAATTAAGTGGGTACTCTCCCCCTCCTTCCAAACTATTAAGTATGGACTACAAAAGATTGTATTTTCTCCAAACATTAGGAATAAAAGGATTATCACCTGTTGCTTAATCCCTCCCTCCCCCCCCTCCCCCCCCTCCCCCGAGGAACCTTAGCCCCCTAGCCACGAGTTACCCTCTCAGACAGTAAAGCCCTCGTAAGATAAAAACCCTGGGTACGTACCTGTGCGGTATTCAAGTACCTTTTAAATAAAACTCAAATCATGGAAATCTCCAAAGTACTTTTCAAGTAATGAGAAAAAGTCTTTATAGGTGTTTGCCAGACATACGTTCTTTGACGGCTTATATTTCCCATCACAGACGTACGATCCTCATAGAATTTCACTTTTGGTAAAATACCTTCAAAATATTAAAATATGGTTACATTTTACCGCGGGTTTAATTGTTTTTTTTAGGAAAACCTTGAACCTGCCAACTTTAACGACCCCGGTTTTGTGAATGCCCTCGTAACGGTTTTGATCAAATACATAACTCAAGAAGCCTCGACTGCCGAAGATGAAAAAGCAACGGTAAGCAAAAACAAGTAAAGTAATAGTAGTTTATACAGGGTGTTTCAAATTCGGTGCTCACTATGGGGATCTCTAGGAAAGGAAAACTGCCCTCCTAGGGGGTGCTCGTTAGAACGGTCTGGTGAGCAGGGGTGGTGGGAAACCCAGGGAAAATAAGTGTAAAAGGTATCTTAGGTCCTACCCTTCCATTCAGGCAGACCTAGTTACACACTCCATAAGTCGGTAGGCTACTGGAGGACAAAAAGACCTAGTTCTGGGGTTCGAAAGTGGTTGATGACCTGTCCGATTAGGTTAATAGTGCCTACGGGACTCGAAAAAGTGACGGTAATCAAAAGGGTGGTGGGGATCAAAATGTAATAGTAACAACTCTACATTCAGGTAGTTTCTACTCAAACATGAAACGCATCCATTATGTATGACCTTTTTTTTGCACAATTTCTAAAGAGACGTTAATATACAAACATATTTTTGAATGATAAAGAGCGCATAAAAACGAACTGTTTTGTTTTAGGTGGAGAAAGAAAGCGCAATGCTGAAGCGCTACCAACCTATCCTTCACGCCTCCTTGAGAGAAAAGTCTTCTTTGCAGTTGGTAGCCCTGTATTCGGTGCAGATGCATTTTTATGCTTTAGGGTTCCCGCGTGGACAATTGTTGAGGTCAGTATAATAGAAGATTGCATAGCATGTTTATTTTTTTATAGTTCAAAGATTTAAAAAGTCTAATAAATATGTAATGTGTCTAAAGTCATATCCTAAGCATTCAACTTTAAGCGGAATGTATACTTTAAAATGATAAACAGGAAAAAGTGTAAAAAAAAATTTTTTTGCAGGTGGTTTATGGCATTGTATGACCTCGAAATTGTGGATGAAGAAGCGTTTTTAAATTGGAGGGAAGACGTCACCGATGCTTACCCTGGTAAAGGACACGCTCTGTTTCAGGTAAGAATTATTTCTTGATTAAAATGGGGTGCCAACTAAGTAACCTGTCCTCTTCGAGATCCTTATCTATTCTTAATACTCTTTCCATCCAGACGTTTTACAATAGCACTCCATGCCTCTACACCACTTGATAAGGCTTCTCTTATCCTGAACCCTCCACGAAATCCAAACTGTGTCGCCCATAGAGGATTCGCAATTTCCACAAATTCTTTATGAATAATACTAAAAAATATCTTTAGTATATGACCCTTAAGCTGATTAGGCGAAAATTGCTACACTTTTTTGCTGAATGCTTTTTAGGCAGTGTAACACATGTTGATTTCAGTCAAATCAGCTGCGTTAAAAAGTCTGATTAAGGTATGCAGCAAGTCCTCATTTTGTATGAGGTTCCATATAGTCTGGCCAGAGCTTCCTAAACCTAGGCTTTCAAGAAAAAAAATGTACATTCCACAAATTTGCGTTTTTTTATAATCTTTACAATAGCCTTGATCAACAAAACTAGTTTTCTTAATCGTCTATGTGGAATTGAGTGTACAGTCGGCTGATCAATGGTGACTATACAAAACAATGGTACTTTCTTATTGATTTAATAATCACAAAATTTTAAACTGCATAATTTTATACAAAAATATACTGCAAGAAAAAAGGCTGTTCCCCCCCCTTCCCCCGCTGAATTGTTAGGAAGGGTACCCTCGATACTATTCATCAACTATAAATGCTTATCCTTTATGAATTTCAGATGATTTCAGCATATTCATTATGCGTCGCTTGTCATTGCTTCCAATATTAAAAGCTTATCAAAGTTGACCATTAAAGTTAAAAAGCAATTGCTTACAATGACAGGTTCACTCCTGCACGTTCATTTTTCTTTAGCAGCGTGCAAATAGGTTTAACTATTCTAAAAATGGTAAAGCTAAATTCTCATGAAGAGTTCAATAAAGCTCGTAAAAAAAAATAAAATTAGTGGTAAGCTGTTGATGTTATAAGAAAACAACGGTGTCAACTTTGATCAAAACGATGAATGAAATTTTTAAATTTTGTATAATACATTATTTCATCCAGGCTTCCTTGTTTCAGTCTTTATATAGCATCCGCTGCATATAACGCCCGGCTTACATTCATCAGATTGATCAAAGTTGACACCCTTGTTTTCTAATAATGTCAACAGCTTTCCACTAATTTTACAGTTTTTTTACGGACTTTATTGAAACAACAAAAGCTAACCGATTTTCTGCACTATTCATGAGAATTTAGCTTCACCATTTTTAGAATAGTGGGTCTAAACCAATTTGCCCGCTGCTAAAGAAAAATGAAAAGGGCAGGAGTGAACCTGTCATTGTAAGAGCAATTGTTTTTTCAACTTCAAATCATGGCCAATTTTGGTAAGCTTTTAATATTGGAAGCAATGACAAGCCACGCATAATATATATATAATCATAACAATTCAACAATTTTTTATTATTAAATCAATAAGAAAATACCATTTTTTTAAATTTATATTATTGATCAGCCGACTGTACACTCAATTCCACATAGACGATTTCGAAAACAAGTTTTGTTGATCAAGGCTTTGTGAAGATTATAAAAAACGCAAATTTGAAGAATGTATATTTTTTTTCTTGAAACCCTAAGTTTAGGAAGCTGTCCGGCGTATTAGCATAAAAAAACTTCAAACATTGATGCCTCTGAGATTTTTTTGTCTAAAAGCAGAGCCCTGGAGCTTTAAAAAACGCCCGAGACACAAGCTATATGTCAACGGGTTTAGCAATTATGACGTCACGAAAACGGAAATCTCCCTACATCGGGCCCCAAGTACCATGAAATATTTTTTGATATTACGAAGTACTAACTGGCATCTTAAGAATAAATTAAATTGAAAACTTTTCAAAAAAATATGCCATAATTTTTTTATATTTTTACATGATACTGGAAAAGGTGTACTTTTTCACAAATCTGCTAGAAACGTCATTTTAGAGTTATCCAACACAAAAAGTGTAAAGGAGTAAATCAAAGCTTAAAAAATCTCTCAAATACTGACCAGGGTTCCTACAAAATTCTGATTTCGTTGAATCCTAAAGACAAATCAGGCATTTAACAGTATTAAAAATAAAAGACTAATTTGCCTAGTTCTACCAACGTTTTTTTGGTTCATCTAACAAGTTATAAAACTAAATTGCACGAAGTGTTAATATATATGCACATGTGCACATGCACACAAAAAAGATGACCAGCATAAGCCGGAATACGGAAAAACTCAAGACAGAACTAACACAGGAAATATATCAGAAACCAATTACAAGAACCGCAATGGGTCTACAATGTAAACGATCTCTGGAAGAACATCCAAGAAACAGTAACTGGGGTGACTAGTCAAGTGCTCGACAAAAAGAGAAAACAAAGAAGGAAGTTTGATGACGACTGTAGTAGAGCGACGGAAAGACGAAATATGACCAAAAAAAAATGCTTCAACATCCAACAGCATCTAATATAGAAGAGTATAAACAAAAAAGATCTGAAGCACGCAGAATGGTATAAAAGAAAAAGAGAGACCACCTTCTAAATATAATAAGAGAAATGGAGGAAAACAGACAAAACAGCAGAATAAAATAATACTTTCAGGGAATACAACCGAAAACTTCCTCTCAACAAACAACGGACAACTGATAAAACAATTAGGAAAGCCAAGATTGAGACACCAACGGCTATATTCCACCAGGAAGGACCCAACTTACTACTGGCCTTCGCAGATGATGTGGACATAATTGGCAACAGCAGGATTAATCTTAGACTAAGATTACAAAAAAAAAGAGTAAAACCCTTTTTGGCAATGGAAGTAGTTGCTGTGGAGGTTCTTTTACTTCCAGTAGTTGGTGTAGATGTAGGTCCATTGTCATTTTGGACCAAGACTGATAGTGTATCAGTTTTCTTGATGAACAAAGGCAATTTCCTTGAATTTTTTTCAGCTTCCACGTACTTTACATGACCACTGCTATTAAAAGGGCTCAAGATGGCCTGACGCCCCATATTACTCAATTCAATATTTTTTAAACAAAGCTTACAATATGCTTGCTACTTATTGGTTTTCACAGCCTTTAGACACTGCCATTCTGGTGGACTTATCCAGTCTAAATTAAAAACTATTTTTTTCGACATTTTGGATTCTTGCTCTTAAAAAATTGAAAATTCTCGAAATCTCGCATCGCAGTTTTGTCGGATTAGAAAAAACGCGCTAGACTACACTTGAAAGTTGTAACAGAAAATAGTCCGATATGTGCTGAGAACATTATTTCAAAACGAAAACCAAATACTTACTCTTGGGTTATGGGTGGACAGATGTTGAACTTGTATACGAGGTGAGCAGAGAAGAACTCACATAATATTTTTTACAAAGTTGGATTAAAAAATAGGTTGAGAAAGAGAAATTCCAGGTTTTGTGTGCCAATTCCCTGACTTTTGAGGATTTTTTGGTCCTTCCTTGACTTTTACAGGTAGCTCTCAAAATTCCCTGACTTTTCCAGATTTTCCAGGTCAGTGGGAACCCTGCACTTGTGTATTAATTTAAAAAGTCAGGGAAATAAATTATATATGGACCTGGAAATTCAGTAAATTTAAAAATAAAACATTTTAATTACAATCTTACCAAACGTTTTAAATTTTAGGTTAACCAATGGTTGACGTGGCTGCAAGAGGCTGAATCGGAGGAAGAGGAAGGTGACGATTAAAATAAAAAAAAACTAAAAGAAAAACATACACCCATTCGCACACCCCGATTTTGACCAACAAACAGCATAGTTTGATTTTTTTGTAACCGATAAGTTTTAAGCAATCAGAGATTTCACTTAAGTAAGCGTCTTAAAATATGAGTTATCCGTGTATCTGTAGTTAAAATATTTAATTTTTTGATCGTCTCATGTAACTCTAAGAAGAAAAAATGCGGCTGGGTGCGCGTAGGTATAATCTCAGAAAATTGAACTAAGAACTTTTTATGTGGGTTTTGATTAAAACGATGGTCCCATGTCAAGGTTAAATATTGTTTATGATGATATCTACACAATGTGAATAAGCATTTTCCAGCAACCGCGTAAAAAAGATAATTGTAGTAACTAACCCTCACCAATATAATGTTTATAATTTTTTGTTTTTATGGTCGTACAGCTGATTCTGAAAAACGTTGATACAACATTAATAATTGGACTACCTAAATAAGCTTGACTTCTCAACAAATCGCAATCAATTTTTTTAAGGGCCGGCTGTACATATCGCTTTAAAACTCACAGTTCACTTTTAGCTGCTTTTAAAAACTAATAATCTATTTTTTTAAACAAACAAGCGTAATTCGGACGAAACTGTGTTACTTAAGTTGCAAAAATAGGGTCATTGAGACAAATATTATATCAACTTATTATTTCCCGAAAACTGGCTATTATCCCTGCAACCTGGAATATTTTGACTAACTAACTAAATTTTCCAGGAAAATATTTAACTCCCCATCTCTCTCTTAAAAAAGAGATAGAATATTTTTGTTTCTAGAGTACCTATGCAGACAGTTGCCATTGCGCCAATAACATTTTTTTTTAAATATTGGATTTTTATTTTTTAAAAGCGGTAAAAATCGAACGGTTTACTTCTTAGAGAAATATTTTTTTTTTTAAGATCAAAATACTATTTAGATAAATTAGTTAGCTCCAATTTTTATTTTTATTTGTTAGACTAAATAGGTATGTAAAAACGTTCTCGTTGCTTAGGAACCAATCAAGCGAGTTTTTAGGCAAACGAACAAACAAAAAAATTAGTAAAATCTGACGAGAAAACCAAGTACTGAACCGTGTTTGACTGGTTAATGTCGTATATTTTAAGTGATCGTTTAAATGTGCAGTTTTAAGCTGGCGAAGGACACTTGTTGCAAAAAGAAGTGTTTTTTTAAGTTTTATACTGTATTATTTTTAGTGAATGCATTAAGAGTTTTATATATACGGCTCTAATGAGCAAATTTCATTTATTTTAGATTTTTAACAGTTTTTGTTTCTCTCTCTCATAAAAATTATTAAATATAGTTTACTGCTAATTTATTTTTGCTACTTCCTACATTGCAAGAACCCCCTAAACTATTTTCTCAATGATTTGATAGCAGTAAGTGCTTGTTACCGTATTATCCGAACATAACTGGGCATTAATAAAGTCACCTGGAAAAATGATTGGAGAAATACTTCACCTCAAAATCTGTATTTTATTTTGTTATTTTTTCTCTGCCTTGCTTCGATTGACAAATATTTCACAACCTAATTTCAAGCAATTAGAAGATCTGAGAATTTTTGGTTAATATCGAAAATTTCTGCCTGCAATTTTACTTTAATTTTAAGCAATTAGCGTGTAAAATATGGCACTTGCCTCTAGTGCCCCCCTCCCCTCCGTTGTGAGTATGGAACTAACTACACACGTGAAAGTTTGTTTTTACAAGCTCGGTGCAAAAAATAGCTTAAAAGTAACTGAAAATACGAAAAACAATACTTCTCTAAAACTAAATTTGAGTAACTGTCAAACATAATGCTGATCTCTTATGTTCAGATAATACTATATTATTCCCCATGTCCAAAATGTTTTACTTTTTAAAAAACATTCATTACATGTAAACATGTAACAAGGAATGTAGAGAATTTTGACTAGCCATATTCTTTGGAAGATAATAAACATAACTAACAACATTTCCTTACAAGGCTACTGAACATTTTCTTGTTTATTTGAAATAAATTAAAATAATGATTATAACAAGTAAAAGTGATTTAGATGTGTAAGATAAGGGTGATTTAATAGTACTCAAATTAATATTTAAATATTTTCACCCCCGATGACTAAAAGTTAGTTTCAAAAGCAAAAAAAAAAATGGTTTGTTAGATTAATAATATGGGAAGCCTAAAATGATAGAAGCAGTCATCTGATTAATGATCTTTAACATCTGTTATCTTTATAGACGTTGGCCTCTCAACCAATTCATATTTTTAAGGTAAGGTGCAAATATTTGTGTTTAAGTTGTTCATATCCCCAGGGGCCTCATTCTTGAATTTAAATGGAAGGAACGATCCCTCAAAAGAAGAGATCAATCCCGGGGAATGATCCCATCCCCCAAAAAAACATGATTTTTCTTGGAACGTCTTAATTTTAGATCTAAAAAGACAGAATTTCGGAACACCCAATTTTTGATAGAACGGAATGAGCGATCACCGCTCAAGAATACGAACTGCGTTCGACACAATTCTATGTCGTTCCCTGCTCAAGAATTCAGGCCCAGGGAGTTTTTAAATATTTTACAAGATGTAAACATACTAATAATTCGTTCATATTTTCTACATATTAACAATTAAAATCGTGGTTCATATTATTTTTAATCTATGTTTGAGAGGCCATATCTTATTTTTACATATTATTAAAGAAAGTCGATTTTTTTCTCCTTTTAGTTTCCCATGTTATTAAAACGTATGCCTATTAGAGGTCCTTATAATGAGTAAGTCGTAAGCCCATACCTATTGAATTGTGACTGTGTTACAAATTGCTAATTGCACCGCGCTGTTAAACCTGGTCCAAATTAAATCGGTGTTTGGAATGTGCTTCGCAAGCGTCGCATTCTAAGCGTCAGTTAAATTTAAACTACGACTAACAGTACGGTGCGCGAACCCAAAAGTGCCTCCAGAAAAACGCTCAAAACGCCATCTACTGTCAGTTTTCGTGTATCTTATCGAGTAACGAACAATGAATGAATTTAAAAAAAAGTAGATTTCTTGTCCGTGAAAAATAAATAAAAAGAAAGGTTCGTGGCACCGGACGCATATTTTGCTTTTCAATTCATTACGACCAGGCCTCCAAGATCTAATGGATAGTCCAGAAACCTGCAGGCCTGTTTCATCATTGGTAGGAATCACCAGGACTGCACCTGGCGTATGAAGCATAACATAAGCAACCACACCCAGCGAATTTAGACAACTTTCGTCGTCAAACAGTAGTAGTAGTAGTATAGGGGCGGCCCGTGGGCCTGACAATTAGACCTCTCCCCTACTTCCGCTGCACCTCTCTCTCCGGGCCTCCCTGTCTTTACAAAGTTCAGTATGTCGGCCCATTTGAGCGACTGCAGCTCTTCTTCCTCTATCGTGGGAAATCCCCACTTCAGCTGCCTTGATCTGGCATATGCATCACACAGTGCTATCAAGTGCTGCGCCGATTCCTCTTCGAGCCCGCAAGCGGGACACACGGGATCTCCTGCTACTCTCATTTGCGTCAGATGTTTGTTCATCCGATTGTGCCCAGTCAGCATCCCTGTCAGCAGTCCAATGTCCTTTCGGGTCTTGCCTAAGAGCCATTTAGTTCTGGCTACATTCGGACCATCCACGAATAGCTTGGACTGTCTGCAATTGGACTCTTGCCTCCAGGACGTCTTCAGTTCATTGTTCGCCCATTTGTTGAGCTCACTCTGTACCTGGTTGCTTGTTATTTCCAATGTATTGGGTTTCGGCCCCTAGTCTGGCAAGTTCGCTTCCGCTTTCTCGTTCCCTGGTATTCCCTCATGACCTGGGACCCACATCAGTGTCACCCTTTTGTCTTGAGCCAGTGTTTGCAGTGCTTCAGCGCACTCCTCCACCAGACTACTATTTTGTGTGCACTTAGAGCCTCGAGCGCAGCCTGGCTGTCGGAGCATATGTATATGTCCCTCCTGCCACTTCTGACCTCGGGTAGGGTTGCTGCCATGATAATGGCATAAGCCTTCGCCTGAAACACCGTAGCGTTTTCTCCAAGTGGATAACTCTTCTGAACTTCTAGGCTTTCCGCGTACACTCCTGCCTGGCTGACAGTTTAGAGCCATCCGTGTAGCAGACCGTCGCTTCTCTGCTTAATTCCGTTCGGAATTCTTCCCTTTGCCACCTTATTCCGTTCTGGTATTGTGACCTTGTCCTCGTCGTCAAACAACGCGGGATGATGTTGGCTATGTGCAGCGCGCTGCCTGTCGGAATAAAGTGATTGATATTTGCATCCTTTAACATTGTGCTTTTCACTTTATTCCGACAGACGGCGCATATAGCCAGACCAACATTCCGCGTTGTTTGACGACGTTTAAATTCGCTGGGTGTAGTTGCTTATGTTATGATTCATACGCCAAGTACAGTCGCATCTTACCCTGATGATTCCTAACAAGGATGAAACAGGCATGTAGGTTTCTGGACTATTCATTGTCCATCCGATGTCGCGAACCGTTCTTTTTAAGTGAATGAATGTTTCTTAACAGTTTTTCGGAGTGCACTAGTGCAGTTTTTACTCTTTGATCTAAACCGCGAGATTTAAAAAAAAACTTCAGGTACTTCAAAGCTTCGTTTAGGAACTTTTTTATTTCGTGAAATGTTTTTGAATCTGCGACCGTTATCAGGAAAAAAAATAAAATAATTTTTTATAATCCGCTCGATTTAATTAAAATTTTTAACGAAATATTCATCGGAAAAAGTCTTGTTTTGATTAGAAAAATTGTTGATACCAAGTATTGAAACACCTTCGTTAGAAACAATTTCACTGTATAGAGTTGTACAAAATTTGATGGTTTTGGAGGGGGAGGGATTTTCAGGTATTCCACGAGAGACGTTTAAAGGTGATTCTTGAGATGTGAAGCCATTTTCGAGCTACGAGGCTTTTTGAAAAGTCATTTTGGGATGGGGTCTATAACTTTTTTATTTTTAAAAATTGAATGGCTTTTTTGTAGATTTTTTAAAACAGAATTCAACTGTCTAACTGGATTTTATTTGCCACTTTTAGTTTTGGAGATATAACACAAAGTTGGTATTTTTTTAAGGAATGACCCTTTTTTTATTTGATTTTTAAAATCCGCTTTGAAATGATGTGTGACACTTTGTGTTTTTATTTTTTGTATTTTTTATTATTGTAAAAAGTGAGTGAAAAAAGTAAATAAGATAGTAATAGAAAAAATAAAAATATATAAAAAATACAAAAACTAAACCACAAAGTGTGGTATATCATTTTAAAGAGAATGTTAAGCTGATTTTAAAAATCAAATAAATAAAGCAGGGTGTCCACAATACGGCAAATACGGGAAAATGACGGGAATTTTTACGACACGGGAAAATGACGGGAAATTTTAAAATTTAGGTAAAAAATTGGATGTGTATGTGAAAGAAAAATTGACAAAAAATATCGCTACATACAATTTATAAATAATGCGGTTTAATGAAAATAAATTCTATGGTGTTCATTTTTAGCAGCTCATACCAACAGGTATGAAAGGCTATTTTGGGATTGTCAAAAGTTTTTTTACTGCCACTCCAAATGAGGTATTTTATTTGGGTTAAACAAGACCTAATTACAAAATTTCGTGATGTTGACTGTCTGTGTGTCCGTTTATCAGTCTGCCTCTCATGATAACTCAAAAACCACTGAAGTGGCATACAAATTCTGTGGTTATCGTTGATGGGATGGCAAAAAATCATGTCTAACTTGAACTGAAAATTTGGTATAGAGGCTATTGAAATCGGCAAAAAATGATTTTTTTATTTTGACAAAAATTTTGTTAGGTGAGTTATTTGGGTCAAAACAGATCTAAACACAAATTTTGGGATGGTGTCTGTCTGTCTGGGACACGATAACACTAAAACCGCTCCACCGACTCTAGAAAAAAAAATGTTTTGTCACCAGGCGATGAGCTGATTAGTTTTTGGTGGGGGAGGGGGGGTTGGGGAGAGGGTAGGCAAAAAAATACGGTTCGTGGGTTAGAATTTTTTAAAAAGTTTAATCCTACTTCCAGCCCTCTTTCCAAACCCCCACCCTCGTCATAAACTAATCTGCACACCGTCTGGTGACAAAGAATTTTGGTGCCAAATTTGATAAGAATCGGTCAGACAGACAGACATCATCCCAAAATTTTGTATTAGACTATGACTTAAATAACTAATTTTTAGTGACTAAGTATGGATGGCTAAAAACTTTAATACGGGATTTTTTCAAATTAAACGGAAAAAAGACAAGAATTTTATTCAGATACTTTTGTATACACCTTGTAAAGGGTCTTCCATAAGAAAAAATATCAACTTTGGGTTATATCTCAAAAACCTAAAAGTGACAGATAAAATTCAGTTTGACAGTTGAATTCCGCTTTAAAAAATTAGAAAAAAAGCTCGAAAATGGCCTAACATATCAAGATAAACCCTATTTTGATCATCTTTAAACTACTCTTAAAAATTAAGTCTCGCAAGTGAGGGTCAGTTTTTTCATCTCCTCTGGAAATACCTCAAAACCATCGAATTTTGGACAGCCTGTACAGGGTCCCTGTTTTTAAAGTTCCACCTGGGAAAACTCTTTTATTATTCGTCACAAGAAGATAACAAAAAAGGTGAATTACTCATGAAAATTATATAGATTTCTATTACAGTTGCACTTTTTTTTAAATTACCTGTTACAGGCAGGATGACCATGAGGTCCTTTTTTGTTAATTTGTATATTTTTTAAAATTTCGATAATCCTTTTTTTCTGAATCCAAAAATAAAGTTACCATTGTCTTGAATGGTCGTTGGGCAAATTTACAAAAAACGTTGCATAAGAGTAATGTGTTGAACAAAGAACACAAAGAACCACCTAAACTGTTTTTCCTTGGCTAACACGTTGCCCTTATGGCAAATTATTGACTCAAGAACCGCCAAAGATAAACCCTACATATGACATATTTTTGGAATCAGAAAGAAAAGATCTATCGAAATTTTAAAAAATATACAGGAAAAAACTGAAAATATTACAGAAATCTACCTAATTTGACAGATAACAAAAAAGTTTTCCCAAATAGAACTTTATAAACGGTCACCCTGTACATCGATCGTAAGAAGCTTTATAACAACTGCGATTATTTTTTTTCAATCTCGCAGTGTTTATTGTGTTCTAAAAAAAAGTATGGTGCAAAAATATATTTTTTTTAATCAATTTTGAACAATTTACAAAGTAAATTACTTTTGGACCATACTTTCCAGTGTAATTTAATTGTATTTTTTTTAAAAGTATTTTTCAATTCTGTTACCTATTTTTTTTTTCATTACACCTAAAATTTAGGCATTGTCGCGACTAAAGGTTATTTAATTATATTTTGTCAAAATTTCGTGTGTTGTTGAATAAATTTTCGGTCATTTTTTCTGTCGAACTCAATTTTATATTTGTAGTTTTATTTGAATGGTCCCTTCAATAATAATAATTCATAAAATTTAATTTATTGAAACTATTTTTTGTGCTTTTTGCCATTAGAAACATTATTCAAAATATGTTAAAATTTCCTAAAAAAAATAATTATTCCTTTTATCAGTCGTTTTTAAACAAAAAAGAAGTATTCCTATTAGCTTAAATTTTTTCAAATCGCATAATGGACGTTTCAGCAGAATTTCAACTGCTGTTATCACAGTACTTTTTCGCACTTTAGGGATAAAAAGTGATCTTTGTCAGTGGCGTTCCCAGGGGTGGCAGGGGAGGGGGGCGTTCGCCCCCCCCTTTGCTCCAGAATAAAGTAGACAACAAAGATACTGGTGGTAATAACTATGAAGTCTTTTGAGAAAGAACGAGAAATTGCAGAAAGTTCCTCACAATATTTTGGGACAGTTTGACCTTCAATTCGTCACACCAAGAATAAACAAACGCATGACGTAATTACCGCGAAAACCATTGGAAATACAGATCAGTATTATAGAGTTTCTATTTATAAACAAGTTTTACACAAAATCATTTCGGAGATAAACAAGTATTTTTGATCTAAACATATTCATACCCAGTTTTATACAACGTGAAGCCAAAATCAAGGCAAAATTAACTAAGTCATTTGTAAATACTATAAACTGTTTGATTAATCCAAAACACAAATTCTTGAACTTTTATTGGGAGAAGTCAGTATTTGGTAGTAGGCAAAAGCTTAAATCAAATATACCTGATAACGTTTTCGAGGCAATGAACAAGTGTGGCGATATTTTTCCGTTGATAAGAACATTCTTGGATGTTTCCCAGTAAGTAATGCTTCGTCAGAAAGAAGCTTCTCATGCCTTAAGATTGAAAACATACTTATGAGGGAAATTCCTCTGACTGGCTTAGCGTTGCTGCATATCGACAGACATATTGACATTGACCGGTGTGCCCAAAAAAACCGGAAACTAATTTTTTTTGAGATAGGCATCTTATGTTTGAGATATGCAATATAAAAGGTGATGTTTCATCTTAAAAATCTTTTTAGACCTCATAAAAAAGTATTTAGCTATAAGGTTTTGTTTGTGGTTTGTTTGTTATCTATGTTTTTTATAACTGAAAAAATTATACGTAGTTACTCAAGCGCGGATTTCAGGGGGATAAAGGGATAGTTAACCCCCCTACCCTGGCTTTAAATTTTTTATGAAAACATTTAGAAAATCAAAAGTAGAGCATAAATTGCCGCGCTATAACACCTTTGATATTTACGGTATTAGTTTAATTTTGTGTTAAAAATGGCATTTGTAGTGTCATTTTCTTAAAAATTTTCGCCTGCTGCGCTTTGAAACCATTGATATATTTGCAATTTTAGTTTAGTTTAAATTTTTTAAAAAAATGCATTTCTTTAGTGTAATTTTCTAAAAAAATTCGCCTGCGGCGCTATAATGCCGTCGACATTTAGGATTTTAGTTTAATTCGACTCAAAAATTGCATTTTTTATGTAATTTCCTCAAAAATTTTCGCCGCATTTAAACATTTTTTAAAATTAAAAATGTATAAAATAAACGACTTAAAAACTTAAGTACCCCGCCCCCCTAGATTTGAGACCAAATCCGCGATTGTAGTTACTAAGTTTTGTTTGCGTATACTTATTGATATGTATCTCATAAAAGCTATGCTTTTATTTTAGTTTTTTTTCGTATCGAAACCGCCCCCCCTTTTCAAATGACTGGACCGCCACTGCCTTTGTAACTGCAGGAATAAAAGTGTCACTTTTTATCTGTGAAATTCAAAACAGGCATAAAAGGAGGGATAAAAAGTAAATAATAGAGATAGGGATTAAAGGTTCAAAAAAACCTCTGATTTCTCTAGAAAATATGCCAGCAGCATGTTTTATCAAACCGACAGTTGTAGTGCAGTGGGCGGCATATCCGACCGCCGGACGGAAGGTCTCTGGTTCGATTCCAGGGGCCGTCGGTAGTATAGGTGGACTTTTTCTCAGCAGTGGCGGTCCCAGCCATTTGAAAAGGGGTGGGGGCGGTTTCGATACGAAAAAAAAAACTAGAATAAAAGCATAAGTTTTATGAGGAACATATCAATATATGCAAACAAAACTTAGTAACTACAAGCGCGGATTTGGCCTTAAATCTATGGGGGTACTCAGATTTTAAGTTGTTTATTTCATACATTTTTATATTAAAAAATGTTCAAATGTGCCGAAAATTTTTGAGAAAATTTCATTAAAAATGCAATTTTTGAGTCGAATTAAACTAAAATCGTAAATATCACGGTATCATAGAAAATTGCCCTGAAAAATGCATTTTTTTATTTAAAGTTAAAATAAAATTGTAAATATATCAATGGTTTCAAAGCGCAGCAGGTGAAAATTTTTAAGAAAATTACACTACAAATACCATTTTTAACACAAAATTAAATGAATACTTTTGATTTTGTAAATGTTTTCGTAAAAAAATTAAATCCAGGGTGGGGGGGGGTTAGCCCTCTAACCCCCTGAAACGCTTGAGTAACTGCGTATAATTTTTTCAGTTATAAGAAATATAGATAACAAACAAAACCTATTAGCTAAACATTTTTTTTTTGAGGCCTAAAAATCTTTTTAACTTGAATCATAGTGTTTTTAGGTACTTTTGTTTTCAATCTTCTAAGGCAGGAGAAGCTTCTCTCTGACGAAGCATTACTTACTGTCAAACATTCAAGAATATTTTTATCAACTGAGAAATATCGCCACACTTGTTCATTGCCTCGAAAACTATTTCTGACCAATATTGTTTCCAAATACTGACTTCTCCCAATAAAAGTTCAAGAATTTGTGTTTTGGATTAATAAAACAGTTAATAGTATTTGGAAACCACATTAGTTAATTTGCCTAGATTTTTGCTTCACGTTGTATAAAACTTGGTATGAATATGTTCAGGTAAAAAATACTTAAGAGTCTCGTTATTGAACCTTTGATTTTATGTCCGAAATGATTTTCTCTAAAACTTGTTTATAAATAGAAATTCTATAATACTGTTCTTCACTTCTGTATTTCCAATATCGTGGTTTTTGCGGTAAGTACGTCATGCGTTGGTTGGGTCTATCCGAGAATATTGTGGAGGGATTCTAGAATGTCTTTAAATGAACGTTCTGCAATTTTTCCTTTTTTCTCCAAAGACTTACCACCAGCATCTTTGTGGTCTACTTTTTCTGAAACAAAGGGGGGGGGGGCGATCACCACTGCTAGAAGGCAGGCTAGCACTATTCCATACCGTCCCTCGTAGACACACGGAAGTAAAAATTTTAAATTCCATGCGTAGACAGGGAAAATAAAACATATATAGGGAATGGATATCATCAAAGAAAAAGTGGAAAAATTTGAGCGAGCGGATGGATCAATCTGAGAGGCATAACGGTTGGGTAAATTTATATTCCCTGGGTAAATTTGACCCCGTGTTGTTTACTTTTGCAAGTTGAATTTCTTGGTCTTTTTTTGAGCCTTTTCTCTAAAATATCCTTTAGCTTCTAGAGTTATCCAGCTTCGTGGATTGTATAAAAATTCCACAAAAAGTAAGTATTTTCTGCAAAGAACAGATCACAAAATTAAAAAAAAAAATAAGAAAATTATTGCAATGAAAACAACAATAAAATACGCTATTTTAAAAAACCGTTGTCAACTCCTTGTGTCAAAGCATAGAAAACGTGACGTTTCCCCAGCCCTTATGCCTTTTTAGCTATGAAACCCCTAATTTTTTAGATTTGACTTATTGGGCGTACATTTTCGCGTTCCCTTATTAAGGCCACAAAAACGGCATAGATTTGACAACACTGCATTGCTGTTTTTGGGCCAATCTTTACCGGGCAGAATATCGTTTATTTTTGAATTCCTCACAACCGTATCTGGACTATCATTTTCGAAATAAAATAAACACGGCTAACAATAGTCAAAAATCTAACCTGGCTTTTTTTTTAGCCTCGCCGATAATACAAAATCTGTAACAGCAATTTTTGAAAAATCCTTTGGATACAGTTGTAGATTTTTATAAATCCTATTATCTGATAACAAAAAAGTTATGGGTTTTTTCTTTGTAAGCAATATTCTGCCGGAATTCTGAAACGCCAAGGTCACGTAATTTAGTAGGCCCAAGGAAACTGAAGTGAGTTCGATTGGAGTATTGGAATTCAGGTTTCCTTTGCCACCGGCCACTTGTCTAATGGAAAATTCGGCCAATAAATTGATACATGTGAAGTGATAAAAATAGAGAGAGAAAGAGAAATTGCAATCCATGAAGCATGAAACCGAGCATCAAAACCTTTTAAAGAAGCATTAATAAATGGTTACGTTCCTAATAAGTTATACTTTTACTCACATATGATGTTCGCACCGTGTTCTGAACACTGCACGATCTCACTCGAAATGGTATCGCGATGCCACCTATTGTTGATCTTTCAAAAAAATAGCAGAGCAGTGTTGTCGAATCTATGCAGTTTTTGTGGCATTAAGGAAAATTAACATTTGAGCATGCGCGCGACCTGCGTTTTTATTAAGGGAACCGTAATAAAGTACGCGGTGTTCACTTAATTCGGTACAGTTACCGTACGTCCCTTATCTTTAAACATAACCTCAATTAGCACGGATAATAGTGATGGTTGGTTTGTTTTTCGACGCGTTTTTAATATTCTTTGCATTTTTATTTTTTTTGTTTATAAATAAAAACAGTCTTGTGGATTTTTAACATTTATGTGAAAAAATGAATAAATTGGAGAAACCTACAACTTTGACGTTCAGATACACTGACGATATAATACTTTTGCGAGAATTTATCAGGGAAAATCCCTACAAGGTTAGAAATTTTAGGTTAGGAATAAGAAAAAGTAATGCGACTTCCAATAACACTTTTTTTTAAAGTATGTTGAAGGTTCAACCTAAATAAAATGCAGTTTTCCCTTAGTAGGGACTTATTGGGCGTACATTTTCGCGTTCCCTTATTAAGGAAAATTGACATTTGATATCTGAGCATGCGCGTGATCTGGGTTTTTATTAAGGGAACCGTAATAAAATACGGTGTTCCCTTAATTCGGTACAGTTACCGTACGTCCCTTATCTTTAAACATAACCTCAATTAGCACGGATAATAGTGATGGTTGGTTTGTTTTTCGACACGACTTTTTAATATTCTTTGCATTTTTATTTTTTTGTTTATAAACAAAAACAGTCTTGTGGATTTTTCAAATTTATGTGAAAAAATGAATAAATTGGAGAAACCTACAAGGTTGAGGTTCAGATACACTGACGATATAATACTTTGGCGAGAATTTATCAGGAAAAATCCCTACAAGGTTAGAAATTTTAGGTTAGGAAAGTATGGTTAAGGTTCAACCTAAATAAAACACGGGTTTCCCTTATTATGGTAAAACCTTACAGAGTAACGTCCAATAAGTCCCTATTATGTTAAAACCTTAGAGTAACGCCCAATAAGTCCCTATTACACCCGATATTTGTTTCGCAGGGACTGCACAACGGTAACTGTTCATGTTCGTGACAGAATAATTATTTGATACAAGGAGTCCAAAACCTGGTAAGTCAGGGAATTTGAAAATGGCGTGGAAAAGTAAGGGAAAGTTTCTCTGGGTCAGGCAAAGTCAGGAAATTTTCCCCAATGAGATTAATTTGAAGGGATTTTTCATAGTGCTTTAATGAATAAACTATTGTATTTACTTACTTTACTGTCTTTTTTATTTGCTTCCTACTTATTCAGAAGAAGTGTTCAAAAAGCTTGCCCATTTGTCTCGCAAATATTTGTAATTTTTAGTTTACTATTTTATCGAAAACTGAACAAGCTTTTTCAACTACTTCTACTTTGGTCTTTAGAGACAGTAGGTTTGTGTTGGGTTAATGCAAATAAATAAATTCAAAAAAGAAGAAACAAATATCTAGGTTCGTTAATGGTCAGCTTAAGGGGTGGTTGAGGCTGATTTTCTTTTCTCTTTTAATAAATATGCACCTAATATGAGTTAAAAGTGAAAGTTTAAGTAAAATCACTTGAATTTTATAGGAAATCAATATTCTAAAAAAATGTTTTCCTTATTTGAGACTGCTAAAAATATGAGTCAGGGAATTTCTTAATCTGGTCAGGGAATTTTTTCTCGAAAAATCTGTTGACACCCTGTGATACCAAATTTTGTGAAATGCTAATTAAATAAAACTGCGAAATTCCCATTGCAAACAAAAACAGCTGAGAGAATGGAAATAGTTCGTCAAATCGCCGTTGACAAAAGTGTGACGTTTTTTTTATTTTCCAATAGAAAATAAATACTGTTTTCAACAGTCAATAAGTGTATAACAGTATTTCTATATTATTAATACAAAAATGCATTTCAAAAAATACAATAAATAAGTAAAAAAATATTACCTAAATCTATTTGACAGGTTTCATTTGCCAGAGTCCATCGTTCAAGTAATGACAGTTTTCTACTCCTATGCCTTTGTTGACTCTCGATCTAATGTGTAAAAAGAAAAAAAATAAGGGATTTAATTAAATCATAAACAAAAAAAAAATATTTTTACAACTAGTGGCTAAAAAGCAGAGTTTACACGCGAGTTGTAAACACTTTTTTTTAATAACTATCAAAAATCGGTATAAATCGTATAACTATAATGGGATAATATAAGGGCCCTTCCCTTGCATTTTCCGAAAAAAAAGCCGTAGCGATAATAGTAGTAGTAGTAAACAGGGGGCGCCCCAAGGCCTGGCAAGTAGGCCCAATCGGTTGTACGGTAGTGGGCTCTCCGGGCCTTCCTGTTCTCTTTACGAGGTACTTTGGCCCACTTAAGAGCTTGTAGGTCCTCTGCATCCAGGTTCGGTTGTCAGAGTATCTGATGCATCATCCTTATATAGGTATGCATCGCACTCCGCAATGAGGTGCTCCCATAGGCGAGTTACATGCTTACTGAGGCTGTTGTGGTTGGTCAGTATTCCTGTCAGTAGTCCAATATCTTTTAGTGTCCTACCTACCTAGGAGCCATTTGAGTCTGGTCACGTCCGGTCCGTCGAGGAATTCTTTGGACTGTCTGCATCCTCTTTCGTCTTCCCAGGAATCTGCCAGTGCATCGTTAGCCCATTTAATGAGTCGACTTTGCATCTGTGTCCTTGTTATAGCTAAGAGTGATTCCGGCCCCACGTATTGAATGTTGGCCCCGATCTGAGTGAGTTACATCACTGTAATTCTCTTGTCTTGACTCGAGGCTTCCAGTGCTCTTCCACCAGAGTATTGGGCATTTTTGGCGCACTCAGTGCCTTTAGGGCCACTTGGCTGTCGGAGCATATGTATACATGCTCCTCCAGACAATTGCGAACCTCTTTCAGTGTTCAGCAGTAGCGATAATAGCTTTGCCAATCAAGTTGGCCTGAAAAAAACGCAGAGCCAAAAAATCCTTTGGGCACGAGGAGACTGCGTCAGGCACGCGCAGTAGATTTATTTTTATTAGATTATTATTTTCTTTGTTTTTCAAAGTTATTATTGTTACCCATGTTGTGACACTTGGGTCATTATATAAGGTGTGCCAAAAAAAAACGCACTTTTAATACCAAGAACCAATAAATTTTTGTTTGAGACAATGATGTATTTGAAATTAACTCTGTGTTTAGGACATCCTTTGTCTATATTTTATTTATACACGACGTTTCGATCAGTACAATCTCTGATTGTCTTCAGGTGCAAACTACAATCTATTCCTAAGGCTTCGTACTTATATACTATAGGAAATCACTCAACCGTGAAGTTTAAGAAGTTGGCTCCGCCCAAGGAGGGCCTTCCAAATATTTTGAATTTCAACACTTGGTTTACTGAAAACACCCTGATTCTGCCCAATAAAGGCAGCTTCAAGGAATTTTCGTTTCTTTCAGTGTGACTCCTTGTGGAAAACCTTTGCTTCTGTCCACTTCATGCGGTGTTGTTTTGACCATGCGTGTTCGGCGATTCCTGATTTCGTTGTTTCACCTCTTTGGGAATTCGTCTGTTGTTCTTTAAGCATAACAGATAGCGATCTTTTGTAAGATTTTAACAGATTTGTCCTTTGAAGATTCTTCAACTCGATTTCCTCTGACTTGATTATGTTAGAGGTATGCTTAATAGGTATTGTCTGGACCGGGAATGACCAACAACTTTCAGAATTTCTTCAGCGCCTAAATAACCAGCGCCACCTAGAGGTTTTTCTCTTGTACTAGCCTGGCCACTCTCGTTTGACAGTGAATCCAGTCTTCACAGCTGATCGATGTCAAAATCCAAATCTAAATAATGCCAGTGTCAGTTCAATGTTTTCGTTTGGAATTTTTTTTAAAATTTCGTTTTTTCGCCAATTTTAAGAACTTTTTTGAGTTGGTTTTTGCCTCGTCCTGTTCCAAAAATGTTTGTGCCCAATTTTATGGTTTATAGTGTCTAAAGCATGGATCTATTAGTTACCATTCAACGAAAAGTTGGCTAAATAGCCCTAAAAAGAAAAAAAGAAATCCTGCAATAAAAAAAAAATATTTATTTTGCCTAATAGGAGGTCGGCAGTGGTAAGGTAGTAATTTACACGTATGTATACTTAAATAAACCACATTATTATTATAATACTGCTTACCTTATGGAACTCTGAATCCGCCTTTTTAAGACATGAACCAAGCCTAAAGTTAAGTGATAAACAATAATTTGCAAAACTAAAATGGTTATACATATGCAACAGCACTTTTTCAACACCGAAGCGTCGGCGAGGATACATGCACATAAACCAGAGCACAAACATTTTTGGAAAGGGACGGGGCAAAAACCAACTCGAAAAAGTTCTTAAAATTGCCGAAAAAATGAAATTTTAAATAAAAAACCCAAAGGAAAACATTGAACTGACACTGGCATTGTTTAGATATAGATTTTGACATCGATCAGCTGTGAAGAGTAGATTCATTGTCAAACGGGAGTGCCCAGTCTAGTACAAGAGAAAAACATTTCTTCTCTAGGTGGCGCTGAAATAACATAAGACCCACCATTAAATACACAATGGAGTTGGAGCAAAATTGTGAAATTCCTTTTCTTGATGTACTTGTCAAACGAGTAGAAAGCGAAATCAGAACAACAGTCTATCGTAAACCCACTCACACAAATCAAGGTTCAAATCATTCTGCTACAACCAAACGAGGCATAATAAGAACTTTTTATAATAGAGCCCTTCAAATTTGTAACAATTCTCATGACTTAAAAATCGAAATAAGAAACATTAAGAAGGATCTGCAGCAGAATGGTTACAGCCTTAAACTTATAACAGATACTATTTCTAAATTTCAGCAAACAGGACAGATATTACAAGACCAAAACCAGGCAAATTCATTCCTTACAATTCCATACCTTAAAGGAGTATCAGAGAAAATTCGAACAGTAGCGAACAACTTTAATATTAAAACAGTTTTTAAATCTAATAGTACAATTCGAAGCCTTCTTAATAAAACAAAACCGGAGAACAAACAAAATAAGGCAAGCATTTACCAAGTTCCTTGTGAGTGTGGTGAATTATACATAGGTGAAACAAAAAGACCACTATCTGTTAGGCCTAAAGAACATCAGACGAATATCCAAAGAGGTGAAACAACAATATCAGAAATTGCCGAACACGCATGGTCAAAACAACACCGAATAAAGTGGACAGAAGCAAAGGTTTTGCACAAAGAATCACACTAGAAGAAATGAAAATTCCTTAAAGCTGCCTTTATTGGGCAGAATCAGGGTGTTTTCAGTAAACCAAGTGTTGAAATTCCAAATATTTGGAAGCCCCCCCTTGGGCGGAGCTAACTTACGTAGTAAGTACGTAGCCTTAGGAATAGATTGTAGTTTGCACCTGAAGACGATCAGATATTGTACTGATCGAAACCTCGTGTATAAATAAAATATAGACAATTGAAGTTCGAAACACAGTTAATTTCAATAAATTTTCACTACGTAAAAAATGTTTTAACCAATTTAAAGTTTTAAATTAGCAACAGTAGGTATTTACATACTGATTGATTCTTTAAAAAAGTTTTAATTGATCAAATATTTTTTTTATTTCTAATTTCTTATGACTTGACAGAGATAATTTAACGACAAGGTGGGCACACAAGCAAAACCGCTAAGCTAAAGGCGGCGTCCAGAGTCAAGCCACGCACTGCAAAGTGGAGTTTGAGTAGGGCGAAAAAGACTTTTTTTGTAGTTAGCCCCTTCTTCTACCAAAAACCAAAAAATCGGTCTCTCAGCTTTGCAGGTTACCCAACTCAACTTTTTTTTTTATGTATATTTTCAGAAAAATCATTAATTCCTAAAGAATTCTTGGCTTAAAGAACCCTGCACAGATAACATGGACCTACGGTCCGCGGTAAAATGTAACCATTCTTTCGACATAAAGCTATTTGTTACTCATCGCGGTATACGTATCCGCTTCTAGCGAGAACCAAGCACATTAATTGGTCAGAAACTTGTACCACGTTTGAAAAGAGCAGATATATGCTAACCTAAGGTGTTCTTGAACGCGATAAGTGTTGAGATGCGTTAGGTATCACGTATCGTTACGGCACACGTATCGTATCTCAGCACCTATTGCGTTCAGAAACACCTTAAATTAGCATATGATTTGACCGCTCTTTTCGAACGTGATAAAAGTTTCTGATCAATCAATGTGCCTGGTTTTCGCTAGATGCGGATACGTATACCGCGATGAGTTACTAATAGCTTTATGTCTCTAATGTCAAAAGCAGAAAATGTTTTAGGGGAGAAGCTGAGAATCCTTGGAGGGGGTTAACTATTTTATTCATGTTTTATTCTTAATTTTTGGGGAAAATTCGATTTCCCGCTAAGTTATAATCATTTAAAAAAGTGCAGTTTTTTTTGCACACCCTATAGTATCTAATAGTTGTATGGTGGTATAAAGATTCAAAAGCTATAACAAAAAACCATTGACATGTAATTTCATACTATAAATCTAAATGTAAACAAAAAATACACTTACATTTCTTCTGTAGACAATGTGGTTTTTCCTATCGCTAAAGCATGTTCTTTACCTTCCGCCAAAATTGCCTAAAAGTATTACAAAAAAAAATATCAGCACCAACCAATATTAAGCAACAAGCACGTCATGAATTTGAAGGTCATTATATGGATGATTCTACCAAAAGTGGGCCATATGGATATAGCCAAACCACGATTTTTGCATCAAGTGGGAAATGAATGGTACAAGAAATTTTTTTGCTGATTTTGTTAGCCAAGATGCTCTATTTTAAGAATCCGATTGATGCCACTCTGGCACCCTTGGGCATTTTGAAAAATATTTCAGTTGGATTTGAGTCGTCTAAATCCAAATCCGGTATTATTTTTATTCTGGCGGGTACCTCGACGGAGGGGGGGGGGGTACCTCGACGGAGGGGGGGGGTGGATTTTATGAAAAAAATCGACCTACTAACAACATAGGCATGTAACACACCATTTCTAGGGTTTTTCAGTCAGCTGAATACAAATCTGTAGTTAAAAAAAACATTGGTGGTTTTAAAGAAGTGGGGGGGTATTTATGCGGTAAGCCGTAAAACTGTTTATGTAGAGACTTAACGAACTTACTTTATTTAAGTTTTTGCGCATCATCCCCCATTTTGAAATATTCAAGATGGCGGCCGTGACGGGCCGTGGTCAAAAAATCAAAAGTCAATTATGGGGTTTTTGGGTCGGCTGAATCCAAAAATGTTAAAAAAATATTTGGCTGTAACTTGGAGAAGTGGAGGGTAATTTATGGGGTAAACACGAAATGGAGACTTGGCGAAAATACTTATATATATTGAATATTTCAAAATGGTGGATGATGCCCAAATGTCATTAATTATTTTTATAATGGGGTTGAGCAGAGCTGTCGAGATCTGTAAAAAAAATTAAATAAAGTTTGTTCATTAAGTCCCCACATAAACAGTTTTACTGTTTGGCCCATAAATACGCTCCCACCACTCCAGATTACCCCCAAAAATTTTTTTAACCACATATTTGAATTTAGCAAACCCAAAAATTCATATATTACATGTCTATGTTAGTAGGTCGATTTTTTTCATAAAATCAACCCCCCCTCCGTTGGGGTACCCCCCAGAACAAAAATAATACTGGATTTGGATTTAGGCGACTCAAAGTCAGTGATGTGCCAGTTACCTATATTATGTTCAGACATTTTTTTCACTTAAAAATGGCCGCCATCGGATTCTTAAAATAGAGAATCTGGGCTATCCAAATAAGTGAAAAAATTTCTTGTACCATTCATTTCCACCTTTTTTTGATTTCCTTCAGACTAATATCATATTTGGTCATTGTGTGTGTGTATGTCACGTGTGCTAAGAATACTTTTGTTTCTGAATTTTGGAAACTATGGCATTCCTCTGTTATAAAAATTTCAGAGGGATGAGTTTTTTAATGACTTTCTAATTTAAATCAAAATCTAGACTACTCAACTTAAGTTTCATATAAACAAAGTTCCTGAATTTATAATTTTAAAACACTTAACAATAAAATTATGACAATGATATCAATCAAATACTTACCCCAGGGATGATGTACAAAAAAACGTCTAAAATTGCAAAATTGTCGGGAAAAATGTAATTTATCCATTTTTTGATAAAGATGTAAGATTTGGTTAAATATCATTTACCAAGTTACTTTTTTTAATAAAAGTTTTGGGACAACGCTCGGGACAACGGCAGAGGAATGAGGTTTTTGTTTCGTAATAAAACAAATAGAGTTGCGAAATTAAAAAAAATTGTTGCGCCCTGGTTTTTTAATAGTGTTTTGTTAACTTTACATAAAGATAGCAGAACACTCATAGGAATATTGCATAATAAATATTGCCGGGTTGGGTTGTGTTAGTCTTAGCACAAAGAAAATAACCTGGTATTTTCTTTGTGGTATTACTGTGGTTGTAGATAAAAAACACTATATTGCATACAAATTGTAGATTTTCAACGACTTTACTAACTACAGTTTTGAAGGTTCTTGACTCATAGCACAATCAGTTTCTGCCATTATTGGCTCCACTTAACAAAAAATATGGTTGATTTTCAAAATTATATTTCCCTAAATCTGCTACTTTATCGTGATCAGAGAGAGAACATTGGCTAAAATAATCCTAAGTTTTTTATAGTATATAAGGAGTAAGCACCTTGCTTAATATTCGCTACAGTAATCTTAAGGAATCAAAGGAGACACAAAATTATAAATTCAATTTTTTTTTTCACATAAAATACTAGCTACAATAAAAATATTTCATATATATATTCAAGATGATGCCAAATAAGATCTTGGGGCACTGCCTAATAAAATGAAATGCATTATTGTTAGAAAGTATTTAATGCGAAACAAAAAAGTTAAATCTAATTTTGTATCTTCTTAGTTTTGGAACATGTTTTGTTTCATAGTTTGGACCTGGGTTGGGATTAAAAACGGGCAAAAAAACTTACCACTACAGTGTCTTTAGGCACTTCAGTCATTTTTGCCCCCGGAGACGTCAGTCCTGGGCACATGATGTTGGCACCACTTAGTACAAATCGTATTGCACCTTTGTCAACTTGTTGCATGGGTAGAAAGAATGGATCTATAATAAAAATTAAACACTTACCAAAAACTCTTAAGAGTCTACGTCAATATCAGATCAACCAATAAAAAGTTTATTTGGTTATGACTATCTCTTTTTTTTAATGTTTTTTTTTAATGGCCGAGTACCTAGTACTCGGCTGCCGCTTAGTAGAATTGTCGGTTTTTTAATAGTCTTCCACCATGTTTAACGAAAGATTATTTTTACAAGCAGGAAGGGTCTCTTATAGATTATAAGTTTTAAAATATTATTTTACTGTGTTTGTGTTATTAATTTAAGTAATTATTATTACTTAGTTTATTTTATTACATTTACCATTCTTCGTCTCATTTCTTTCTGTTTTTAACATGCATAGATTGCTTCTATTACTCTACTTTACTCGGCGTACCCGGCCGAGTAAGACCAAGCACGGTGCAGGCCTAGTTTTTTGGTAAACTTATTCCGACTATGAAAAATCTGAAAACTCCAAAATTTCAGATCTTTTGGACCAATAGTTTTATTTTGAATGATCTTGGAAATCGTAAAAAACCTTAAAAAATTTAACTCCTACTTACAAAACTACCATCTTGAAAACTACTTATTGATAATAAAAAACCAGTTAAAATGTCTTTTCGAAATATAATAACTAATATGCACGTTAAAAAATAAAACATTTTTCCCGATTGTTCCTATAAAAATGTGTCTGCAAATGCTTCTTTAGCAGTCTACAGAGCATTAAATCGGTAAAAATTTCGCCGTATTTGGCCCCCTTTTTTTTGGGGCAACCTTGCCCCATAGCCTGGAAAACTGGCACATCATTCTCGATAACGGTTGCAGATGGGAAAAAATTAAAGGAAACAAAAAATTTTCTAAAAAAAGCAAAAAATGTATGGATTAAAAACAGGCTTGATCTCTAAAAAAATATCTCCCTGTAGATTCTTACAATCACTAAGCCTGCTGGATAATGTGAGCCCCAAAGGGTCAATTCATATGAATCTATATACCCATGTTGGGATGAACAATTCCAAATTTGAAAATTTTCTGATTAGTGTTTTCCTTGGTGTTTTCTTTTAAAATTAACTTTCGAAAATCTAAGAAACTGTCAATTTTGTCTAAAAATGTACGTACTAAAAGGAATTGAAATATTTGGTAACTACTTACTCTAGATCAGTGATATAAACTTTTTCAATTCAAATTTCAAATTTTTTGGATAAGCGGTTTTTGTTTTATTGATTTTTGAAAATCAAGAAATTGACCAATATGTCCTTGACAGACACTTACAAAAATAGTAATATCTCAAAAACTATTGATCCTATAGAAGCGAGTGATAGCTCATTTTGAAGGGGTTTTAAAGACCTTTTTAAAGATGTGTGACACAATATAGTTTGTTTAATTTTTTTTTTCATAACTAAAAACAAAAATTTTTTCGAAAAATCTCAAAAACACATTTTTTAATTTTTTTCAAAAAAATATTTCTTTTTTTTCAATGTTTTTTTAACATTTTTGGAAAATTTTTATTATTATAACAAAAAAATGAAAAGTAAGAATAATAGAAAATTTACAATAAAACATATTTAGGTTGCTATTTTTTTTTGTAAAATATTTGAGGAATCTGTCATTTCTTCTGCAGTTAGCGTATATGTCCTACCATTGGCAGTATTTGGGTTGACTCGTCTTAAAAGATAATTTTGATCTATGACCAATATATCAGCTATTGGCTTTGGAAAGTAAAAAGACGGAGAGGGACCATGAGGATGTAAAAAACTAACTTTTAATTCCCCGCTTTCTATATTTTTGCCAATGATACATCCCATCCACCAAAGACAGTCATAGTTTATGGTTACAAAACCGGAGTCGATGTTTTCAATTTCTGTGTTTGACAAACCACAGGTTGCAAAAAGACATTGAATATTTTCCTCTTTACTTAGTGAAAGGGTCAGTCCATATCAAGTCAACCAGGGTATTTTACCACACCATCTCCGATGTTGATGATTTTTAGTATACATGTTTTTCCTACCAAAAAACTGGAAAATCCAAAATTTCAGACTTTTTTGACCAGTTGTTTATTTTGAATTAATTTTTGCAAATCGAAAAAGTCACTTATTTGTCCTTAACATGTGCGCACAAAATTAGGAATATCCAAAGAACCACTTATAATAGAAAAGTAGGTGAAGGTTCATTTTAAAGCTCTTATAAAGACCTTTCATATGATATATATGAAAAAAAAAATAAAAAAAAAAATTTTTGATTTTTTTTTTGAAAAATTTCAAAAAGGCCATTTTTAATTTTTTTCAAAAAATTATATTATTTTCTTTAAAGTGTTATTAAACTATTCACAAAATTTTGAGATGGACAAATCATGGGTTCAATGTGAAAAAATTTATTAAAAATGTCACATGCATGAAAAATCGCCTATAAATAGACAATGCATTTTGGTAATTAGAAGAATATAATGGGGTTTAAAGCGATATTATAAAAATATTTAACAATATTTTATTTAATAAAAAATTATATCCTACGTTTCATTCTGTATCAGTAATCAGATTAACATTGCCCCCCATTGTAATATTTACTTACAAAACCTCTTTTCCACTGGAGACGTACTATTGGATGTTCCAATTCTTAGGAAAATATGCCTGTATAAACCTGCCAATACTTTTGTGAAATACTGCCTGTTTATTCCTGTTTATTCATTCATTTTATTGGTCTGTTTAGGTACATTGTGGGGATTTGCTGACATGAAAATTCCTGCATAAATTGATTTTAAATTTTTGGCAAGTATCTTCCTGATACAACTCCAAATAATCGATACATAATAGTTCGACTGAAGGTTTATCAGAAGTCATCTCTGTGTAATTTTAAAAGTTTCAACTATGGGTGAGGCAAGTGGATGGACTAAATATAAAGTAAAGTGCTGTGATCCACTAGAGTTAAAAATCAAGCATTTTGGGAAATTAAGAAATGTGACCAAGTGGATGTGCAGTTACAAAAATGTCAAAATGGGAATGAAAATCTGTGATGGTTGTAGACTAAAGCTTTCAAAGGAGTTTAAGGCATCTGAAGAAGATGAGGCAGGGTAAGTAACAAATAGTATTTTTTAATATAAAATTAATAAACTAAACCAATTGCGTCAAGTACGGAGTGGAAAAATCTCATGGCATTATTTTGCATGGCATTATTTTGCATGGCATTTTGAGAATACAGACATTATGTACAAATTTCTTGGCATTATGTACACATTTTGGGTCAGCTGTTACCCCCTTTTTAAGTTCTTATAAAAAACTAACTTTTTAAATTTTTTTAGACCCAGTCAAGTTCCAGAAAATGATCCAGATTTTCAAGATCCTGCTGAATCATTTACTCTTTTAAACAAGTCATTGGAGCTTCTTGGTGTGTCGCCGATTAAAAGAAAAAATGTATACAAAGAAAAAATTGATATTGTACAGCATACAATTGCGAAAGCATTTACAAAGGAATCAGATTCAACGCTAGTAAAGGAATGCCAGAGTGACGAAAGTGAAATGATTAAGCAGTTAAAGGACAAATTTTTAAAAACCGAAAAGAGGAGTGAGAAAATACTAGTTTTATCATGTTTACCTCAAAGTTGGAGTAGAAAGAAGATTGAAGAAGAATTTGGAGTTTCTCAATATTTGGCCAGAGCTGTAAAACAGTTAGTTAAGGACAATGGGATATTATGTTCTCCTAACCCCAAACCGGGAAAGACCCTTAGTGATAGAGTGGCCCAAATAGTGGTAGATTTTTACCAAAGGGATGACATTAGTAGGACCATGCCAGGTAAAAAAGATTATGTTGTTATCAGAAAATATGGAGCTGAAAAAGAATATGTACAAAAAAAATTAGTCTTAGCTAATTTAAAAGAAATTTATGCATTGTTTAAAACTGAGTACCCCAATGAAAAAATTGGGTTTTCAAAATTTTGTGAACTGCGACCCAAAAACTGTATACTGGCAGGAAAAAGTGGGACTCATACTGTATGTACTATACATCAAAATATAAAACTAATGCTCAATGGCTCCAAATTAAATAAGCTATATGATGAAAATAACAGGCCTCTTGCAATATCTTATCATGATTGCCTTTATAAACTAATGTGTAATCCACCTTCAGTGGACTGTTTTTTAAGCAATAGATGCAAGCAATGTCCTGGAGTAGAACAGTTTAAAAATACGTTAATAGAAAAATTTGAGGAAGAATTAATTGATGAGGTCTCATTTAAAAAGTGGGTCTCAGTAGATAGGTGTACTATGGAAACCGTTGTTAAGAAAAGTGATGATTTTGTCCAGGAATTTACTGATGATCTTGTAAAACTTAAATCACATTCTTTTATTGCAAAAATGCAAAAAGATAGATACAATGAAATAAAAATTAACCTTAAACCTGGAGAGTCTTTGATCACTTGCGACTTTGCGGAAAATTATTCCTTTGTTATGCAAGATGAAGTCCAGTCTTATCATTGGAATAACAGCCAGGCAACCCTCCACCCTTTTGCCATTTATTTTCTAAGTGATGGTAAACTGCACAACCTGAATTATGTGTTTATTTCGGAAAGCTTGACACATAATACAATTGCATTTCATTTATTTTTAAAAAAATTAATGCCTGATTTAAAAATCAAAATACCAGGACTTAACAAAATTTTTTATTTTTCGGATGGATGTGCTGCGCAGTACAAAAACAAAAAGAATTTTCTGAATATATGCCTGCATAAAAAAGATTTTGGTGTTGAAGCAGAGTGGCATTATTTTGCCACCTCGCATGGCAAAAGTGCCTGCGATGGCTTGGGAGGAACTGTTAAAAGACTTGCTGCCAAAGCCAGTTTGCAGAGGCCCTATGACAATCAAATAATGACACCTCTACAATTGTTTACTTGGTGTGAAGAAAACATATCTGGCATTGATTTTAAATATTGCACAGAAGCAGATTATACAAATCATGAAATAATTTTGAATAAAAGATTTGCGGAAGTCTTAACAATACCGGGGACACAAAAAATTCATGCTGTAATTCCTCTTACAGAAAGCACGTTTTTGGCAAAACAGTTTTCTACATGCTTAGAGGTCGAAACACATAATCTTTTTAAAGGTGGAAGCATTATTTTGCAAAATATCGAGTCAGGGTTTGTCACTGTAGAATATGACAGTGCTTGGTGGCTGGCTTGTGTCTTGGGGAAAAATAATGAGAGCGGAGAACTGAAAGTAAGCTTTCTTCATCCACGAGGACCTGCCTCATCATTTTTTTACCCAACACCTCAAGATATTTTAATTATTAAACCAGAAAGTCTTATAAAAAAAGTTGAACCCAACACTGCTACTGGCAGAACTTACAATGTCAGCAAAAAAGAAATGTCAGATTCATCAGAAATTCTTAAAAGAAAGTTAAAAAAATAAATTTAAGGTTAGTCTTAGTGTTTTCTGTCTAATTTTTATCAACGAAGTAGAAAAGTTTGTTTATTTCTTTTGCGAGTTTAAAATAAAATAATTTGTAGATAAAGCCTCTGGGTATTTTTTAAAACCTGTATCCATCCAACAAATTTATTTATTTTATTATCCAGTGCACTATTGGTGCTCCTAAAATATGTTTATTTTTTTAAATGCATGATTTTTAATGTACTTAATATTTTTGATATTTTTTTTGACATTGAACCCATCATTTCTCCATCATAAAATTTTGTGGATAATTAAGTAACACTTTGACCAAAATTATATATTTTTTTCAAAAAAATTAAAAATGGCCTTTTTGAATTTTTCAATTTTTTTTTCAATTTTTTATTTTCAATTTTTTTTTTGTTAAAATTATGTTGTGATATTTCATAAAAAAGAGCTTCAAAATGACTTTAAAATGAGCCATTTATTACTTTCCTAGTGTAAGTGGTTCTCGAGATATTGCTAGTTTTGTACATTCTTGTTAAGGTCAAAATGCTGACTTTTTTATTTTGAAAAATTAAAAAAAAAAACTACGAATAAAAAAAATCTAAAAATTTGCATTTTCAACTTTTATGGTAAGAAGAAAATATATACCAAAAATCATCAAAATTGGAATTGGTCGCGTAAAATTTTTGTGATTTTTTGGTTGATTTGATATGGAATGACCCGAAAATGGCTTTGTAATAATTTTTTCATTACTGAGTGGAATAATCGAGTGCAATTTTTGAGTCCCAGGTATCGATTGTGCTTCCAGGTATCTTTTTTCCAAAAACTTTTCATGTTGCTGGTAGTCAATTTCTGTTGCAAATTTAAAAAGATCTTCAGGGGTCATAATCTGTTCATTATATGGTCTCTGCAGACTTGCTTTAGCAGCCAACCTTTTTACGGTGCCTCCCGGTCCATCGCATGCACTATTCCCGTGGGAGGTGGCAAAAAAATTCCATTCTGCTTTAATTTTAAATTCCTGGAGATGGTACGCAATATTAACAAAATTTTTTATATTTTTATACTGTGCGGCACAGCCGTCTGAAAAATAGATAATTTTGTCTAAATTATCAATTTGCCTCTTTAGTTCAGGGATAAGGTGGCTTAAAAAAAGATGAAATGCCACAGTGTTGTGTACCAAACAGTCTGAAATAAATATATAATTTAAATGACCCAGTTTTCCCTCATGAGTTTTGTAATATATTACAAAAGGATGTAGGGTTGCCTGGCTATTTGTCCAGTGATAGGACTGCACTTCATCCTGCAAAATAAATGAATAATTTTCAGCGAAGTCGCATGTGATTAGTGCTTCCCCCTTTTTTAAATTGTCTTTTACCTCATTGTAGTATTCTTTTTACATGTGAGTGTAAAAAGAATGAGATTTTAATTTAATCAAGGCGTTTGAAAATTCTTCAATGAAGTCCTCTGCTGGTTTAATTAATGTCTCCATATTGCATCTATCTACAGATATCCACTTCTTAAAAGTCACATTGTCAATCATTGCTTCTTCGAACTTTTCATTCAAAAAGTTTTTTAAATTCTCAGTTCCTGGGCATATCTCACATTTGTCCAAAAAGCAGTGAACTCCTGGTGGGTTAGTCTGGTAAAGCAGGATTATCCTTATCATTTAAGATAAACTTGTTTATTTTAGAACACTCTATCATTAACTTCATATTTTGATGTATTGTGCACACACACACTGTATGTGTACCGCTCTTTCCTGCTAAAATGCAACTTTTTGGTCTCAATTCACTAAATTTAGACAAACCAATTTTTAGGTCTGGATGCTCTTTCTTAAAATGCAAATATATTTCTTTGATATTAGCCAAAACTAACCGTTTCTGATGATGCTCCTTAGTTCCTTCTTTTCTTACAACAACAAAATCTTTTTTTCCAGGCGTGGGCCTACTCACATCATCTCTAAGGTAAAATGATGTTACCATTAATACAACGTTTTGGTCAAGAGTTTTCCCAGGCTTTGGATTAGGTGTGGATAAAATTCCTTTTTCTTTGACTGAAACTCCAAATTCTTGCTGAATTTTTGCCCGACTCCAACTCATAGGAAGACAAGATAGAATTAACATTCTTTCGCTTCTTTTTTGAACAAGCTGAAATTTTTCTTTTAATTGTTGTATTATATGTGTTTTTTTTTTGGTCTTTTCTACTATTGAGTATTGTTCCTGACCTAATCTTTTTTCGATCACTGCTTTCACTTTTTCAGCCTTTTCTTTGGACACTCTTCTTTTTTTGATAGGCGATTCCTCAATAATTTGCAACGACTGGTTTAGAAGGTCTTTAGATTCATCACATTCTTTAAAAGGAGAATCTGGAGTTTGAGCGGAAGGTCTGTAACAATAAAAAAAACAATTAATATGAAAACATTTACTAAAATTGGTAATTATTTAGTATCCGGTTTTCTGCCATTTTTGATTTTTTTTGAAAAATTCTTTATGGAGACACCTACTAGGGTCCCTAGGGTCCCAAATCCGCAACCGCCGATTTTTTTGTTTTTAATTTTTTTGTTTTTTTTATTTTTTAAAACCGACCCAACCCAACCCAAAACAACCAAAAAAAAACCCTCACAACCCCCCCCCCGGCACCGGCGACGCCCCTTTTTGCATCAAAAAAATTAAAAAAAAAATTTTCGGCGGTTGCGGATTTGGGGTCCTAGGGAGAGAACAGACAAGACAATAGACAATAGTTTATTTCCAAATTGTTTAAAATAGGATCGTCATAAAAAAAATAACAAAGGTATATAAATAAGTTGCAGTTACAACTTCGTTAAAAATTATTTCTAATAGTAATCGGTTTGAGAGTTTGTGACCAGAAAATTTCTAAAAATTGTTAAAATTGCACACACACAAGTCAAAACATAACATTAGAACAGACAATAACGTATAGGAACAATATAATATAAAATTAGTTAAAATATGGTTAAAACATTGTAATAATATTTAAAAAAACAGAAACCAGATGTGGCGAACATTATTTAAAAGACACACATATATACATTACCAAAATAAAAGACATTAAAATTCATTAAAATTTAGGAACTCACTAATGCTGTAGGGTTCTATCTTACAAATTAGATTAAAGCATTCTTTTTTGTAAAGTTTGTAGCTTTGGATATTTTTTATTTTGTTTGTAAGTTTATTAAAGAATTTAATTGCAGCATAATCCGGGCTTTTTTCAGTAATACTTAGTCTATGTTTTGGATATATATACATGTTGTTTTTGTTTCTTGTGTTACAGGTTCTAGTACCGGCATATTTAGCAAAAAGTAATGGATTTTTTCCCAAATACAGTAAACATTCCAAGATATAAATACCCGGGACCGTTAACAACTTATTTTCTCTAAAATTATTTCTACAAGAAGCATATGGCTTGATTCCTACCAAGATTCTAATAACACGTTTTTGTAAAATAAAAACGTCATTTATGTGACTACTATGGCCCCAAAGTAATATACCATATTTTAATTGAGAGTAAAACATACCATAATAAATTGATTTTAATGAACTGTGACCTCTAAAAATTTTACTTAAAACTCTAATAGCATAGCTTGCCGCTGATAGTTTTTTACATAGATCTCTGATGTGTGAAAAAAAAATTAGGTCTTTATCAATAGTTACTCCCAATACCTTCGTGTGACTTTAAAAAGTTAATGTGTCTCCTTCATAAGTAAGGTTTTTAGGGACATAAATGTCCATGTTAGAGATAACAACTGCTTTTGTTTTTTCTGTGTTCATAAGATGAATGAGTTGGTTGTTAACACAGTATTCAGACACTTTACCTAGTACGTCAAAATATTCCTCATGGATGTTCCCCTCCCGATAAACCGGCATCACTCCGTTGGCATCATCTGCGTAATTGTCCAGAAGGTTTGGAATTTTGATGACATGGTTTAGATCATTAAGATAAATAACAAAGAGCAGAGGACCAAGAATACTTGACTTGTTCAACTCTAAAAGAGCCGATTCTGTAGACCTTTTTGGGAGAAAGACATGTTGAAAATCGTTTAAAAGTGAATTTGTCAGAAAAAAATCTAACAGCCTCTTATGTATTAATAACTCATAAATTTTTGCAAAGGATGAAATCAGACTTATAGGCCTGTAGGTGCCCCCATAAAGAATTCTTCACTTAAAACCAAATATTAATAATTACCCTAAAATTATTAGCAGAGCCACAACACACAAAAAAAAACAAGTAAAAATGTAGGTAGGTATTCATTACTATTACTTACCCTGCTACAGGAGATGGTTGTTCATCCTGTTCATCCTGTTCCTTGTGTTCCTTCGAAAGTTTCATTCCACAATTGTCACAAATTTTGACTTAATGGATCACAACACCTCACAAAAAATTTTGTCCATTGTTTTGGCTTATTTTGTGCCATTTTACAACACACGACTCCGATAAATGTTTTAAATTAAAAAATAGCAATTTATCACATAAACTGTCTGAACCAGAAATGATACAAATAGGGGTAAGGGTCAATAAAAAGTAATGGGAGGAGCTAAACATTTTGCAGGAATTAACATGTTTAAATGTATAATAGGTGGGTGAAAAGATCTTGGGTGGAGGGGAGGATAATTGAAGAAATACTCAAAATTTTGCAGGAATAAACAAGTTTGGAAAAACCTTTTATGTATCTTATTTACAAGACTGGGAGCAATTGACAAGTTTTTAGATATAAAGAGTAAATATATAGATATTTATCAAAAATGTATGGTTTTTTCCTGCAAGGTTTTTTATATTATTTTTTTAAAAATAGAACCAATAACTTCTCCATCCTGAAATTTTCCAAAAATATTAAAAAAATACTGAAAAAAAAATAGTATTTTTTTGAAAAAAATTCAAAATTTTCCAAAAAAAAAATATTAAAAAAAAAAAAAAAATAAAAACAAAAAATTAAATGGTGATACACATCGTTAAAAAGGCCTTTAAAAAACCTTCAAAATAAGTTATAATTTGCTTCTATAGGACCAATAGTTTTTGAGATATTGCTATTTTTGTAAGTGCCTGGCAAGGGCATATTGGTCAATTTCTTTATTTTCATAATTTTTTGGATTTTTAAGTTTTTGGATCAGAAGAATAAGTGTACCAAAAATCATCAAAATCGGAGATGGTCAAAACGAAAAGTGCCTTTTTTTTGGTTGATTTGATATGGTTTGACCCCTTTGTACTGCTAACTTTAGGGACGTTTCTCGTTGTACAACTGTAAGTAGAGTCAGAACCTAAAAGCCATGATCAATTTTATGATTTTCAAAAATCATTACTTATCATTACTTCACCAAAACTACCAATTGGAAAAATCTGAAATTTTCGATTTTGTATACCAAGTCATCAACATGCGCACTAAAATGGCTAAAATAAGAATTTTAATTATCAAATGATTTGCCCCAATTTAAGAAAACTAATATAGAACCTAATTTCCCTTTTTAAAAAGTATAATGAATTTTTACAGAGGTGTAACCACTACTAATCCTGCAGTAAAAATGATCATTTCTTGGGCAACAACATGAGGCAAAAACTTACATTTGTGATAAAGTCTCAAAGTAGGCATCCATTGGCTTTCTCGCTGCCTAAAAAACTGATGTTCTCCTGCTGAATTAACTATCACCTCAATGTGTTCATGACTAAAATGATATTAATATTAAAAAATTTTATCTTGCAGATTCCAAATTATAGGTCAGATGAAAATCGGCCCTTCCTCATATTTAAAACTGCTCACTTATCCCAGCTGTATAAATATGATCTAACTTCTTCATTTAAAAAATGAGGACTAATAACATACTCAAAAATTATTACAGTGTAATATTCAAGGTCATCAAAATAGGCTTCTATAATATTGATGTTTAAAATTAAATTACAATTTCTGCCTACACATCAAGAAATCTACCTCAAATAAAAACATGGTGTTTTTTCACAACACCAACAATAAAAAGACATACTTCTTTATTAAAATATTTTAACACGATTTTTTGTACAAAACTTTGTGCAAAATTTTAAAAAACAACTGGAATTTTAATGAAAACAGATTTAAAGATGGGAAAGGATTCATATTCAGAAAACAAATTGGTTTTCGCGCCCATTTTCATAGAATCTATATCTTGCAACCTCTACTTAATTGTTTTCAATCCTAGAAAGCCACATTAAAGTTAAAATTTTGCATAATAACCATTTAGTTAATGATCACAAAAAATTAACTTACCACTTAACTATCCTAAGAGAGTCTTTTTTGGGTAAGATATTGTCTATGTAGTTTTCTATGTGAGGATATGCTTCCACAATCTTATTCCTAATGGCTTTTTGTACTGAAGATTTTAACTGTAGTATGCCTGAGATACTTTCTTTTTCATCAAACCTAAAGGGGAAAAAAAGGTTTTTTTTTTGTTACTTTTGACAAATTGAGTGGCAGTTGTTTTATAAACTGGGTCTTCCCATCCATCTTAGGAACCTTAGTATCCTGTGTTAAAGGATTTCCATGGAAAAAGTTGAGGTAACTTAATTTAACTTTTAAAAAATCACCGTAATTTTTTTATAAATGCACATCTCCACTAACTTTTTTATTAGGTAGGTACTTTAAAAAGAAATATTAACATAGAAATCATAGGTAACTTAAAATAAAAGATATAAGTAATTTTTTTTATATTCCCTGAAGTAATAAGTAATATAATTTTCCTGATTTTCCCAGAAAGTGGACACCACTGGTGTACAGTTGGTCACTCTGTTTTATGGAGGGGTAGGAATGTGTAAATCACCAGTTTGTTTCATAATGATAAATTATTAGACAGATCTACGTATAGAGCTATCCTAGGCTGAAATGTGAAGGGTTTGATGGTAGTATTTTTTTAACTTGTAGGTAAGTTTCCCTAATAGCACAGGATACTCCAGGGATATCCCAGTAAGGTGCTGTAAATGTCTGAATGTTCTGGCACATTCACAGTATATTCGTAGGATGTTCCAAAAACGTGCTCTGAAGCACATTTAAATGACATTCTCAGAATATCCTACCTAGTACATTCAGCGAACATTCTATGCAGGATATTCCAGTAATGTTCTATGAAAGTCCGCAAAATTGACATTGACAGCACATTTAAAAAACATTCTTAGGATATTCTGAACAGTACATTTAGCAAATATTCCATGCAGAATATTCCTTGACTGTTCTACTAAAGTCCGGAAAATGTCCCTGGATAGAACATTCAACGAATATTCTATGCAGGATATTCCACAAATGTTCTGGTAAGGTCCTAAAAATGTCCTTACTGGGTAATACATTCAGCAAATGTTGTAGTCAGGATAATCTACCAATGTTCTACCAAAGTCCTAAAATTATCACACAATATTGTAACATTTTTTATTCTAACTGTGGTAAAGATTTCTTTCAAGATATTTTTTTTATCTGTCGCTGCAAGTTTTCTTTTTATTAAAGAAAATACTCTATTTTTAGTTACAAGAAAATACCATTTTGTTGGCATAAAAATATATCATCAAATCATGCCATAAAAGGATATCATATTTTTTTATCTACGATCATGCTTACGCAGCAGAATTTAAGATTTTATTTTGTTCACAAAGGTTGTTGGGGTAGGCCAATATTTATTTCCAATAAAAAAATAATTATGAAAATTGGTTGAGCCTTTCAGGAGTTATCCTGCAAAGAACAAATAACATAATCCCCTTCCACTACCGTTTGGGAGCATTTGGGGAGGGGGTAATATTTTTATCCAATGAAAAAAGAATTATGAAAATTTGTTGAGCCATTCGCAAGTTATCCTGCATTGAACAAATAACATATTCCCCTTTCACTACCATTTGGGAGGATTCGGGGAGGGGGGTTATATTTTTATCCCATTAATAAAGAATTATGAAAATCCGTTGAGCCAATCAGGAGTGATCCTGATTTTATGTAAAAAATAAACAATTCACAGTGCTCTTTTAACAGAAAACAATGTCCAAACCCCGCTAATATATAATTTCTCCCATAAGCCCCCATAGCGCAAAAGGTTAAATCATAGGAAAAGTGTTATATGGAATATGGATGATATCCTTTGAATCCCATCACTGTTTAAAAACTTTTTTTTAAGATTTTTTGTGAGAGAACATATTTTTTCAAGCTCATATATGTGCTATGAAAATTCTGCGAAAATATTCTATGAATGTTCTACCCGGATGTTCTAGGAATATCAAAACTGCAGACACAGAACATTCCTTGAACATCCCTGGTATGCGTGGAGGATTTGAGGGAACATTCAGGGAATGTTCCCAATATCCTAGCTGAACATTCAGCAAATGTTTGGGGAATATTTCTGTGCTATTGGGGTTGAATGTTTCCAAGAAAGTTATATTCTTGGTTACATTCTACAATGATTCAAAACCTACCTAAAAAAATATGAAATTACCCATAATCCTGTGGTAGTTGAGAAGAAAAATACTATTTACCTTTATCTTATTAATTTAGTAGAGGAAAATAATAAAAATAAAGGGTCAATAAAAGTGAAATGACAAGGAAATCATTCCTATTCTAAAGACAAAGACAGTGGTAAGCCCCTCAGTTAAAATGCACTATTTACTTACTTTTTGAACATCTTTTAAAAATTTAAAAAAAAACTGAGCTACGAAAGAAATTTGTCAAACATGTGAGGTTATGTGGTCTTCTTCCAGTTTTTTGGAAATCTGTCCAAAAGTGGCGGGCTACGTTCAGAGATCTCACACCTTGGTGCACGCATTGTGTTCGCCAGTGTCTGTGGAGAGCTCAAAACCGGATTAGGGCCGTATTGATAAGCTGGGTTTATACCATTGAATTATTGGTTATATATATTACACATAACCGTACTTTTATTTGTTTTGTAGTGTATCATTTGTTGTTGTCATGTTTTTCGGCTTTTTTCATTTTTTGGCAGATATTATTTAAGAAAATTATTGAAATTATTGGTCTCACTCGCTTTTGTTAACATGTTAAGGGTCTGTATTCTTGACGTGGCGGTTAGTGTGAACAAATTTCTTACTTCTCACCTGCTTTGAACCTTGTGAAAAGTGAGACAGGCACCGGTGAAGTTACTCACCTAACAGAGCCAGTATTCTTGAAAGTGTGAGAAGGGAGTACTCACATCTCGTCGAGTCCGGACCAACCGAGATCCTTAAAACGGGTGAGAACGCATGCACACTCTTCGGTAGCAAGGACACGTCACAGGACGTCTCATGACCCCTAAATGCACACTTAATCGCGATTAGCTATCTAATCCATTCTTTTTCTCTCTTGATCCCACATAAATGAACGAAGAGGAAGCCTGGTTTGCCTAAACTAATCCGAATATTTTTACGGTTAATCACGTCATAATCAAGTCAAATTCGTCGAGGTCCATATGACGAATGGAACTTTAAGTTTTTGGTTTATATTTTCAAATCTTCAAATGCTATTTACTACAAAAGTTGATCAAAAAGGATGTAATTTTGTTTTTTTTTAAAATTAATTAAAAGGTAGAATTAAGGTTAATTTTTTTCATCAATGTGACGTGATCTACAATGACGTATATTTTTACGCCTTTGCATAAATTTGGTAAAGATGAAACGGGAGCCCACAAAAAAGTCGAATTTACAAAAACCGAAACACAATTAAACAGAATTAAAACACCCGAAAAATAATGGATATGATTATAATTTTATAGAATTTTAATTTACTCGATCCTTAAAAGACACGAATATAATTTTTTGTGAATAACTTCAGGTGGAGCTGTCACTCATCCGCGATGAGTTTGAAAGCTTACCTGCTTGATTGATGTTCACATAATTGACTTTAGTATCTTATTTTCACTATGTTATCTAAAGGTTGGTATGTTTTAATAGTATTATCCGTCGATGTTTAGTTTGTTATACTCAGATATTTTCGCGTATCAATATTTTTTTTTAAATAAATGCTTTGTTTAGATTGTATTCAATAGACAATGTACTTTTTTTCATCCGTACCTTTTTTTATACTAAAAAATGGCGTCACTTATCCGACACATTGACGTCGATAATTTAGTTACTTTTACGTAAAATATAACGTCATCTTAATGTAGTGATAAAATCAAAAAGATGAAACATATTTCAGTCTTAAAGACGTCAATTTTACGACATAAATTTGGTGGTTTTGACGTAATCGGTGACGATTTATCCACGTCATTGTGACGTGTTCCTGCCCCCTGGGTTGCTAAAACCTGAATTTTGGGAAGTACTCTCTAGGTGAAATTTCAAGAATACTGGCCCAGGCCGTCAAGAATACGGGCTCAGGGCCTGTGTTCTTGACACCCGTGCCCGTGAGCGTGAACAAATTTCTCACCTGCTTTTAACCATGTGAGAGAGGAAAATACCAGTGACTACTCACCTCACAGGCGGTCAAGAATACGGAACCAGAGGCTGTGTGCTGATTGGTTCGAAGTTATTTTTATTTGTCTGTCTTTGTATGTTAAAATTATTTCTTATTTTTATTTGTCTGTATAAACCCAGCTGTAGTCCTACCTTCAAGAGAGTCTTCAGGTTTCCTTTCCGAAGGAGGCCTCGAAGCGTCCTTCGATTTCGTATTCATAGTCCCTTCCTTCGGCAAGGACGCCTTCGAGGAAAAGATGATTAGGCAACCGCCCCTGCAAACACCCAGCCCGTTTATAAGTCCGTTCTTTCTCTTTCCCAAGTAGCACACGTCGTCCTCAGGACGTCCCATTAAGGTCCGAACGTCCCGGGTACAAAACGTACGTCCTGGGGACGTTTGAAGTGGGGTCAAAGATCGGTTGGGAACACTTACACGTCCTCATGACATTCCCAGGACAGAATAACTATAAAATTAGTTTATACTAATTTCGTGATTGTTTTTGATTGGTTGCCATTTTATTTGGTTTTTTAAGTTATTTATATTGCTAAAATCCATTAATGCTTAAACGACCTAGGTCCAAAACCTACGTTCTGGAGACGTTTGACGTGGGACCAAAAATCGGATAGAACCACTCAAACAATTTTACGACGTCCCGAGGACATCCATGCTATAAAATTGATTTATACTTATTTCGTGACTGGTTTTGATTGGGTCCCATTTTAGTTGGTTTTTATTGGTTTTGTAAGTTATTTATAGTGATAAAATCCATTAATGCTCAAACGCCCTGGGTCTAAAATGTATGTTCTGGGGACGTTTGACGTGGGACCAAAATCCGGATTAAACCAGTCAAACAGTTTTAGGATGTCCCCAGACATCCCCGGGACGTCGTAAAGACGGCATAGGTCCCCTATTATAAAATTGTTTTAATAAGTATCGTTTTTTGGCGTAGAACACGGCTCTTGCGTAATTAATCACCGGTTCAACCACAACAAGTTTTACAAACCTAACCTAACTTTGTTTTTATTTCTTATCCCCGGTTTATATTTCCTGGGTTATCTTATCCTTTGTTATTTTGATGTATAAACCCACCATTAAATAACATTTGTGACGAAAGTTGCTTGGCAGCGTCTGAATCTTCCTCTAAGAGGAATTCTCCAAATTGAATTTGGCACATTACCAAATCAGACTCCATTCCATTTATTATTCCCACACAGCAATGAAAGAACATTTACATGCATAGCATATGCGATAAACCTCCTTTTGAGGATGTCCATTTGAGCACATCTTTAGCATATGCTTGGTACATACTATATAAGTATATGCTATTAAGGATATCCATAGCAAATGCTATGAATGTACCATTTGAGCAAGTCCTTTTGTGTACATCAATTGTAAAACATTTTTTGGTCAGTTGAGCGCACATGCTATTCTGGTACCATAAAAGAACATCAAATAAATGTACTTCTAAGTATTTTCTTGGCATATGCTAAGGATATACCACTAAAGAAGTTTACTATTAGAACATGTTTATCATATACAAAGTATATTTCACTTATTGAAACATTATTATATATTTGGTTCTTTTAGCGCACATGCTATTCTGGTACTACACAAAAACATCAAAAGAATGCGCTTCTAATATTTCCTTAGCATATGCTAAGATGTACAATATTAAGAACATCAAAATAATGTTATTCTAGTGTATTTCCTTAGCAATGAAAAACCATTAAAAAAGGTTACTTTTAGGACATCTTTAGCATATGCAAAGTATATACCAATTATGGTACAACATTAAGTACATCTATATACATGATACAATAAAATCATGAGCGTTTAATTCAGTGCACCCAGAAAACCATCCCAAGTGAGGTGTCTACTTCCACCAAACGCAAAAATTCTCTGATTAAGTCGACAATAAGAATCCGCCAAAACGCTTATATTCCCCGGTTTCAATCTATTTCTTTATAAGCGCATGGTACAGTGGATATAGCTTTGGTCTCTCAACCTGTAGGTTGTGGGTTCGAACCCCGTCAGCGCGTCGCATCTTTTTTTTTATTATTTGTTTTTTTTCTTAGAGTGCATTGTGATAGGACATGGTTTTTAAAGCTCAAAAATATATTTTTCATTTTATTTAAAGCCATATTTTAGGAGTTAACGGTGCTAAGGATGACCCGTTACTATATGTGCTAAGAACATGCCAATCATCTGATAAGAATATCTATTAGCACATCCTAAGAACCTGCATAGCATGTGATTAGGGAGGAACGTAACCTATTCTTAGCACATGCTAAAGATGTTCCAATGTTAATTTAGAATATCCTTAGCATATCCTTTTTCTTCTTGAGGATATTATATGCACATACTAAGGATGACAAACTGCTATGTGTTCGAGTCAAAATATAAAATATAAAATATAAAATATAAAATATAAAATATAAAATATAAAATATAAAATATAAAATATAAAATATAAAATATAAAATATAAAATATAAAATATAAAATATAAAATATAAAATATAAAATATAAAATATAAAATATAAAATATAAAATATAAAATATAAAATATAAAATATAAAATATAAAATATAAAATATAAAATATAAAATATAAAATATAAAATATAAAATATAAAATATAAAATATAAAATATAAAATATAAAATATAAAATATAAAATATAAAATATAAAATATAAAATATAAAATATAAAATATAAAATATAAAATATAAAATATAAAATATAAAATATAAAATATAAAATATAAAATATAAAATATAAAATATAAAATATAAAATATAAAATATAAAATATAAAATATAAAATATAAAATATAAAATATAAAATATAAAATATAAAATATAAAATATAAAATATAAAATATAAAATATAAAATATAAAATATAAAATATAAAATATAAAATATAAAATATAAAATATAAAATATAAAATATAAAATATAAAATATAAAATATAAAATATAAAATATAAAATATAAAATATAAAATATAAAATATAAAATATAAAATATAAAATATAAAATATAAAATATAAAATATAAAATATAAAATATAAAATATAAAATATAAAATATAAAATATAAAATATAAAATATAAAATATAAAATATAAAATATAAAATATAAAATATAAAATATAAAATATAAAATATAAAATATAAAATATAAAATATAAAATATAAAATATAAAATATAAAATATAAAATATAAAATATAAAATATAAAATATAAAATATAAAATATAAAATATAAAATATAAAATATAAAATATAAAATATAAAATATAAAATATAAAATATAAAATATAAAATATAAAATATAAAATATAAAATATAAAATATAAAATATAAAATATAAAATATAAAATATAAAATATAAAATATAAAATATAAAATATAAAATATAAAATATAAAATATAAAATATAAAATATAAAATATAAAATATAAAATATAAAATATAAAATATAAAATATAAAATATAAAATATAAAATATAAAATATAAAATATAAAATATAAAATATAAAATATAAAATATAAAATATAAAATATAAAATATAAAATATAAAATATAAAATATAAAATATAAAATATAAAATATAAAATATAAAATATAAAATATAAAATATAAAATATAAAATATAAAATATAAAATATAAAATATAAAATATAAAATATAAAATATAAAATATAAAATATAAAATATAAAATATAAAATATAAAATATAAAATATAAAATATAAAATATAAAATATAAAATATAAAATATAAAATATAAAATATAAAATATAAAATATAAAATATAAAATATAATGGATCATCCCTAATAGCAGAAGTACGTTTTTAAAACGTTCCTGGAACGTCCTACCGGGACTTTGTGGGCGTCCAGGGAACGTACGGTGCTGTCGCGGGAACTCCCGGGGCCGTTTTTTTTTTGGTAAAAGTATACTTTTTCGACCGCCCCAGGACGTCTTCTGAGGACGTTTTTAAAACGTACCAAAACAGTCAAAAAACGTCCCCTTACGTAACCACCATCTAGTCCATAGGCTTCGGACCATCAGCATTTTTGACCGCCGGTCGACGTACAGCCGCAGATGAACTGCCGACGTGGCAAAGTCCATCTCTTCGAAGCACGAAAAATAAAAGATGTGTGCACACAATTATAATGGCGGCAGTAAACTAAATTTAAACCACACTTAAGTATCCTAAACTTAACCTAAATTAAACCATGACCTAGCCACTAATATATACAGAATAGCACGCCTTAGTCTCGCATGAGCCATACACATATCTAATAGAAAATTATACTGGTATAAGTAGATATTTTGGATGGGACAAGGTGAGAGCATTGTTACTCACGTATTTTATTATTATTTTATGGGGGAACTAGACAACGATCCTACCCTTGGTTGCAAAAAGTGACATTGACAGTAGAAATCGACGAAAAGCATTTTTTTTTGGCTTTATCCATATAGCAATGAAAGAAGATTTACATGCATAGCATATGCGTTAAACCTCCTTTTAAGGATGTGCTTTTGAGCACATCTTTAGCATATATTTGGTACATACTATTTAAGTATATGCTATTAGGGATATCCATAGCAAATGCTATGATAGTACCATTTGAGCAGTTCTTTTTGACTATATCTTTAACACATGCAAAGAACATCAAAAGAATGAACTTCTATGTATTTTCTTCGCATATGCTAAGGATATACCACTAAAGCAGGTTACTATTAGAAGATCTTTAGCATATGCAAAGTAGTATTATTGAAACATTATTTGGTCCTTTTAGCGCACATGCTATTCTGGTACTGCAAAAGAACATTAAAAGATTGCGCTTCTGGTATTTCCTTAGCATTATATGTTAAGGAAATAACTTTCAGAACATCTTTAGCATATGCAAAGTATATATCACTTATTGAAATATTATTTGGTCCTTTTAGCGCACAAGCTATTCTGGTACCGTAAGAGAACATCAAAATAACGTTATTCTAGTACCTATTTCCTTAGCATATAATGAAATAACATTAAAGAAGGTTACTTTTAGGACATCTTTAGCATATGCAAAGTATATACCAATTATAGTACAATATTAAGTACAACTATATGCATGATACAATAAAATCATGAGCGTGTTTAATTCAGTGCACTCAGAAAACCATCCCAAGTCGAGTGACTACTTCCACCAAACGCGATAATTCTCTGATTAAGTCGACCATGTAATAAGAATCCGCTAAAACGCTTATATTCCGCGGTTTTAACCTATTTCTTTATAAGCGCATGGTATAGTGGATAAAGCTTTGGTCTCTCAACCTGTGTGATAGGACATATGGTTTTTAGAGCTCAAAATATATTTTTATTCAAAGCCATATTATAGGGGTTAAGGGTGCTAAGGATGACCCGTTTATATCCATTTTACGTCGGTACGTCCCGGGACTAATTAGGGACGTACTATGTACGTACAAAAGAGTACGTACATTTTATGTATATTTTAGGGCTACCTCTCAAACATGCAATTACAAACGTACACTGAACGTACATAAGGGTACGTACTACTAACATACATAGGCGTACGTACTATGTACGTACCTATTATAAACAATTAAAGGAGCTACACAAAGTTAAATATTCAAACAACTAAATATGGCTTCTGGGGTGACATCTGAGATCTGTGGTCTAACATTATACCTCAATATTGCTTGTCTAAATAACTGTCACGATTACGCCGCGTCCGCTTTATCTTACGCACTTATACTACTGTAGATAGCGCCTTCTCTCTCTAGAATTTTAATATGTGATCTGCCTGTATCTTTTTTAGAACTGCATCGCTTGACGTTTTTGGGAAATTTACGTTTTTTGTTAACATTACAGCTCATGGAAAAACGGTTTGTTTGTCCTATGACAGACAACAGTTCATCCCAGGGACGTACATTTTACGTCATTTTCAGGTCGGTACGTCATGGGACCAATTATAGACGTACTATGTACGTACAAACGTGTACATACATAGTATGTATACAATACATAAACGTACAAGTTATAAGAGCGAGACGACAAAGTAAAAACCGTTATAAAGTATATTACAATTTTAGCAGAGTTTTCTATGTATAGGTGGTGGTCTAGTGGTAGAGAGCATTTGTGTCTCAACCAGGAGACGCGGGTTCAACACCCAGTGTGTCCAACACTTTTTTTAAAAATTACTGGTGAAATATCCTTGCCTCACCCAAGCCTACTTACGGTCAATTTACGTTCAGTTTTGGTCTCACCTACGACCTAAATTGTACGTACCTGAAATGTACGTACATAGGACGTACATAGTACGTACAAAAGTAAAAGTACCAAGTACGTAGCTGGTACGTACTTAGTACGTACCAAGGTACGTACCAGATACGTACAATTCGTTGGACAAAGTACATTTATAGTACGTCCCTGGGACGTACACGTTTGTACGTAAGTCCAAAAATGTACGTACCATGGACGTACACTTCGTCGCAAAGTTACGTACATGGTAAGTACTTCTGCTGTCTGGGTAGGTGCCAAGCACATGCTAAAGATGTTCCAATGGTAATTTAGAACATCCTTAGCATATCCTTTTTCTTCTTGAGGATATTCTAAGCACATGCTAAGGATAACAAATTGCTATGTGCGTATTTTCAAGACTTTAGACCTACAGTGTCCTAAATAGTACGTCCCGGGGACAGTCTACAGGAACGTTCCTGGGAAGTTTTTAGAGATGTTTGTGGGTCGTACAACTGCGACCTCGTAGGTACCATAATTATTTCACTTATCATCTTCATGTATACATTAATTAGAAAACGAGTTTTATTTTTAAGACCATTCTCGACATCTAAAGTATCCTAAAAAGTATGTCCCGGGGACAACTAATTATAAACGTTACTGGAACGTTTTTTGGTGATATCCCCGGAACGTCTTTTATGAGTCCGGGACGTCCCCGACCTACAGAGACTTAAAAAGTACGTCCTGGGGTATACATTCAAAATTTATTTCACTGTGAAAATTATTTTGTCCAGTAAGGTCGGATTTCGAAGTTTTAGCTCGGCAGCGAACGCGTTATTAAGTGCGGGCTTTTGCTGATTTTGATTCTTTTACCCGGTATATAATTATTAACCATCTGGTACACCGCAAAACTCGGCCAAAACGTGTGTTGGATGCTTATAACGACGAAACAACAGTAGGAATACCCACCGTAATAGTATTTCTTGTCTTCTTTCACTTCTTTATAATACCATACCATACCCATTCACGGGGCTTCGCCAGGTTGATCTTTCTCCTCTCCTCTTAGAAGTATAATTAAAAACATCATTGTCGCTACTGGCCGTGACCACACATTTTTTTTTGTTTTTATTTTAATTCGCATCGTTGACGTTTGGGAGCTATTTGTGAAGGTGAAGAATGGTCTAGAATTTTTGCGAACTTGCATTTTGTGGCCGATTAAATGAAAGTGAAGTTTTTCGAAAAAAATATCGTCCGTCGGCGTCGTTTCGTATCGGGCGCTCGGCGTCGTCAAAGGTTGAACGCTGTTTTTGTTTGAACTCGGCGAACGAACAAGCAGGATTCAGTTAATCTAATTTTGGATGTTGATTTTCGATGGATTTTTCGGTGGAAAACTTTTAAATGAGGTAAGTGTTTTAAAACTTTACATATATAGGGTTGGCCAAAATATTTGTCACTTTTTGAACACGCTATAACTTTGGCTGTTTTTATAGACAAAAGATGAAACTTTACTGACGGGACTCAAAATTTGACATATGTCAAAAATTTTAGATGGCGGAAAGCTTTAAAAAATGGGTAAATTTCATCCCCCTTGCGAAAAATTTGTGTGCGACCCTGGACTTGGTTTTTGTCAATGAGGCAAAAGCCCCATACTTTTTTCGCCTAACGAGGTATCACTTATCTAAATGGGTTATAAAATAAAAAAGTTATACAAAGAATCCCGCACGGATAACATGGGTTTATGGCCTACCGTGAAAGTTAATCATTTTTTGATATTTTGAAGATCTTGTACTTTGGTGAAAAAAATGAAATTCTATGAGGATTGTATGTCTGTGATAGAAGATACGAGCCATGAAAGAACGTATGTCTACTAAACACCTACGGATAATTTTTCTCGTAACTTGAAAAGTAGTTTATAGATTTTCGTTATTGGGGTGTTATTTGAAAGGTACTTAAATACTGCACGGAGTCGTAACCAGCATTATAATTTAGGGGGGCTGTAGTATTTAGGAAAGTTAATGAAAAAAAAAATAAGTAAATGTAAGGGTTAGTCGTATTTAAAAGGCAATTTAAGGGCATGGGCAGAATATAATTTGAGGGCTGGGCAAAAACTATCCATTTTTTTGCATTAACATTTTTTTATCTAATTTAATAGGGACATTTTGGACAACATTTAAATAAAATTTTTTGTGGTTACCGTTATTTGTGCGGCTGCGCACTAAGGAAAAAGAGGGGAGGCTAATCAAATAAGGATAACGACGGACTTTATTTATGCCAAATAGGAATAACGATTTTTGTGGTTATCTTTATCACAGAATAAAAAATGGTTGGTTAATTCATTCTTTTTTCATAAGAACAGATATTTTTCATCATTTTCTAATTACTAACTGTAATTTAAGATTTTCTATCCATACAAATATTCTAAATAAAAAGAAAAAATCCACAAAATACACACCAAGCACTGACCTCACAAAAATTAGGTTATGTTTCATTTAACGAAGTTTTATGTTATCTCCTTTTACATTCCAAAAACTCTTTTAAATTTGACAGTTATTATTCTTATCGTTAATTACTATAACCACAAAAGTAGTTATTTTTGCTGTTATTTTAGATGGCCCAAAATATCCGTATTTAATGAAGTGAGTACTCTTTAAAGGTATAGGCAGTGGTGTATGCAAAGTTGGTTTTAGGGATTTTTTGCCCTCTAGATCTAATGAATATTGAATCCTAAAGATTAAACTCTCCCAAAAATCAAAAATAAATTGTCCTCTTAAACTATGTTGTTACTTATGTCCCCCCAGAAACCTCAAGCTCCCCTAGAAACAAAATTTCTGCATACGCCACTGAGAATGGGCCAAGTTTTGGTATTAGGTTGGGTTTGGTGGGAATAAATCAGAAAAATGCAAAAAATCGGTTTCAAACAAAACTTATAAATTGATACTTAACTTTAATATCATACTATGCATATTTATTTTTAATAAAACAAAGTTTTTTGCTTCCTCGATCTGCAGTGGCTTTCTACAACAAAAAACAATTAACATAATTGTTTTTCAAAGCAAAGTCAAAGCCCCCTTAGTTTAAACTTATCTAAACCTTCACGGTGGTGGTTTTCGTGACGGGGGTTGTTCTTATTAATTAACTTAATAAACCAACCGTACCGTGTTTTAATGAATTTATTATAACAAAATATAAAAACGTTACTTACTTTTAATTAATTAACATCCAACAGTCTTAATACAGCAGCGTCACAGATCTATCTTAGGGGTAGGTCGTGGTTCAGCAGTTTATCTTATTCTTGAGAAATACATCACAACTTTCTGACTTAATGAACTTACTAAACTTACTGATCCTAAAGAATACATTTTTGGGGATTTTAAAAATATGTTTTTATTGCAGCGATCATTTTGTGAGACAGAAAGACAAGATTCTAGAGAATTAAATTCGTGGAAACTGAAAAAAGTTTAAAAATCGTCTTCGAACGATACTTTATTCTTGTTATAGTCAATAATCACTTTCTTTTCACTCAGAAATGATGTGCCTAGTTATTCTATATTTTAAAAAACCAAATTTTATTTCAATGTTTGTTGTTCCAATAGGAGAAACAAAATGACCACCAGCAGTAGACAATTTTTTGTCGTATTCAATTTGATTAATTTTTTCCGCGAATGCTTTATGTATTATATTTTGACTTGACCCTGTGTCAAGCAGAATATTGACATTATTATGCCCATTTATAGAGCCTTTTATTGGAGTCTGTTGTGAAATAAGAAAAATTTAAATCGTCCTCATATTCGCCATTAAGAAAATCCTCCTCTTTAAACCTAAAATTTTGATCCAATTTTTCAGATGAATTTTTATTTTTATAATCGGAAATATGGTTCAGTCGTAAAACAGTATCTTTTAAATTGTCTTGTGTTATGTTGGAAGCTGATAAAATTCTAAAATTTTCGTAATACTCAGAGAGTAACCCATCTTCAAAAAATTCAGAAAAGGAGATTTTTGGTTCTAGTTTATATGCCAACGTTAAGAGATTGAAATAATAACTTTTTATGCTTTCATGAACCAGCTGTTTTCTATTTTTAAAATTAGATTTCAACTTCTTGTAGGCATAATCACCTTCAAAATATTTAATAAAATCCTCTTTAATGTCTTTCCACGTTTTACTGACATTTTCAGACTTTTCCACATAGCTTAAATACCAAAAATTGGCTGGACTTTTTAGAAAAACGCTAAAATGACGCATTTTCAGACAATATGATCAAAAATTTTTGTCACATATTTTGTCATAATTGTGAATAAATTTAACCGGACAATCACAAATTGGATCAAATGTAGGTGGTTGTGTAAATTGAGGAGTAATAGCGTTTTGAGTCATTTTAAAAGTGTTGCTAAGTTGATCCATATTTAAATTTAAATTAAAAGTAAATTACACCACGTATATAAAAAATATAAATTAAACTGTCCTTTAAAAAAAATTATTTACCGTGGGCGATTTCAATAACGACCTACCAATTTTAACCCTTGGACAGTAACCTATCAATGCCAATCCTTAACTATTTATATATATACCTTGTATGGTATATATAAAATAGAATTAAAAGAACATTAAACTTCAAAAAAAAAAAAATAAAAAAAAAATTGTTAAAAAATGGAATAACTGAAAAAAAACTTTATTAAATAAATCGTTTTAGAAAAAAAATATGATTTTCTAATTTGGGAAATTGCCTTACAAAAAAGACAACGGCACCTCCACCATATGTCACGTTTCGATCAGAGATTGTACTGATCGAAACGACGTGTATTGATAAAATCTCATCATCATTCTCTAAAACTTTCAAACTTACCTAAACCTCCAAATAACCAAATAAGATGAATATTATTACATTTTGTACTAATTTATATGGATCTCTCCAGGTATTTACGACTTCGCTAAGATAGAATTATAGATACACTCCTGTAGTGTATTTGATTACCTTTAAAACGAGGCCAAACTTGCGAAAACCGGACAAAATAAAGTGTAACTCTGATTTTAAATTTTTTTAAAAAGCAAATTGGCGCGGTTTTGGCGCTCGTAATCACGGCAACACAAAATCCTAAGTACGCCTCTGTAGACTAATCCATTTCCTTCCAGGGGGCCTATTCTTGAATCGAGAGAAAATTTGCTACCAGGGAGTTAAATTCTTTCGCTACTATGCATCTCATTGGTCCAAATCTTCGGTTAAAATCGGTTTCTCTCACTTTTGCCCGATATTGATCGAAAGTAATTCTATTGGTCTTGACAAAGAGAATTACTTTCCCCCAATATCGGGCAAAAGTGAGAGAAACCAATTTTAACCGAAGTGCTTAAAACCCTTGAGAAACTGTTAGATAGGCATATAAGGGATGAAATTATGAAATTAAGACCTAGCAAAGCTGGCAGAGAAAACGATCGAGGACAAGGAGGTACTTTTGGGGGTTTTCCTGGACATACAGGGGGCTTTTGACAACACCTCCTTCGAATCAATAATGAGATCGCTAAGGAATACAGGCCTCGAGGAAACCTGCAGCAGATGGATAGGCTGCATGCTTGAGGATTGTATTCACTGAACTGCTAGATGTAGCAGTCCATGTGGCAGGGGGCTGTCCGCAGGGAGGAGTTCTCTCCCCCTTGCTCTGGAACCTTGTCATGGACGGGCTTCTAAGGACATTAAAGCAGTTGGGTTTTAAAGTGATAGGATACGCATATGACCTTGTCATTCTGGTTCCTGAAAAATTCAACACAACAATTAGGGACAGAATGCAACGGGCCCTAAGGACTGTTGAAAAATGGGCTGATAGAGAAAAATTGGTCATTAGCTCCCAGAAGACAGTCATAATCCCCTTCACTAGAAGGAGGAAGTTAGAGGGACTCGGAACTCTAACTCTGAGAAATGAGGAAGTTCAGCTATCGAGAGATGTTAAATACTTAGGGGTAATACTGGACTCTAAGCTAACATGGACTCGACATATCGAGAATATAATAAAGAAAGCGGAAATCACCCTGGCGAAGATTAGACGCTTACATGGAAACCAGTGGGGACTCAAATCACACATGGTACCCTGGTTGTACAAGACAGTGGTAATACCATCTATCACGTATGCATCTCTGGTTTGGTGGCCAAAAGTAACTCAGCAGACTGTGATACTTAGACTAAGCAAGGTGCAAAGACTTGCTTGCCTCAGTGTTACAGGTGCAATGAGATCTACACCAACAACTTCGATGGAGGTGCTCTTAGACCTTCCCCCACTTTACTTGGTGATACAGGGAGAGGCAAAGATCGGACTTTATCGGTTCCAAAAAACTATGAACCCACAGACCAGAATGCATAATAGAGAGGAGAGGTTTCTAGACATACCAATCGTACACATGAGATCAGACCAGATGTCATCCAAGTACCTGTATGGACCAACTCTAGAAGTAATTATACAGGATAGAGTAGTGTGGTCAGGACAAAACAACCCGCTGCCACAGGAAAGACTGATCTGGTACACAGACGGATCAAAATCTGACGAAGGCAGTGGGGCAGGAATATTCGGGGAAAGACCTAGGAGAGACCTGTATTTCTCACAGGGATCGTACCCGACAGTATTCCAAACAGAAATCTTTGCCATCCTAGAATGTGCAAGAGAGAATAATAGAACGGGTTACTTCGGTCAGAACATATCTATATACTCGGATAGCCAGGCAGCCCTTAGAGCGCTTAAGTGCCCGAAGGTAACCTCAAAGCTAGTGTGGGAATGCCTTAATGAAGTAATGAGACTGGCGGAACATAATAAAATAAATTTAGTATGGGTGCCGGGACATAGAGGTATCCAAGGCAATGAAAAAGCTGACGAACTTGCAAGACAAGGATCGTCAAAAAAATACATCGGACCAGAGCCAGCCCTGGGGCTACCAAAGTATACAATAAGATCCCAGGTCAAACTCTGGATAAGGGAAAAACATGAAAGCCACTGGCTGGGAAGACAGGGGCTAAGACACAGCAGAGCCTTTATCAAAGGCCTAAATGCTAAGCTCACCAAAGACCTGCTAAAGTATAGTAGGATGCAAGTGAGAACTATAATAGGAATTATGACCGGCCATATGGCGGTTAAAGTTCACCTAAACAACATGGGCCTGTATCACGGAGACCTGAGCTGCAGACTATGCAATCAGGAACCAGAAACAGTAGAACATGTAATATGCCAATGCGAGGCACTGGATCGCAAAAGGCATCTAATATTTGGGGTAGTTAAATTAGACCCAACTAAACTAATGGAGTGGTCCAGTAATGGCTCTAGTGCAGTGACTGTGGCTTGCCACCTGGCAGGTTGGAGTCAAAATCGAGGGGTTTTAGTCGGTAGGAATCCGACACTACCCGGGCTCTCCTGGTAGAGGAGAAATGACTCTGTGACTCTGGCAGGAAAGTAGTTCGGGCGTCTTATGCAAGATTTCCCCTTGATACCCTTGAAAAACCGAAGATTTGGACCAATGAGATGCAAAGTAGCGAGAAAATTTAACTCCCTACATTTTTTATTATTATTATTATTATATATTATAGCAAATTTTATCTCGATTCAAGAATAGACCCACAGACTTGAAAAGAATCTTTCCCCTAAACGGGATTAAAATAAGTTTTTACTTTTAATTTTTATGTTTTTTTTTTAATTAACCCTCCCACACAATCAAGCTTTCCTAAAATATAATCCTAGATACGCCCCTGTGCAGTATTCAAGTACCTTCCAAATGACACCCCAATTAGAAAAATCTAGAAAGTACTTTTCAAATTACAAGAAAAATTCTCCGTATGTGTTTAACAGACATACGTTCTTTCACAGCTCATATTTCCTATCACACCAATATCTTCAAAATATCAGAATATGGTTAACATTCACGGTAGGCCATAAACACATGTTATCAGTGCGGCATTCTTTTAAATCAGGAGTATTAAACCAAAAATTGTCATGTCTGTAGGAAGGCACTGTTTAGGGCTAGGATAACTTGCGACTTAATCTAGTTCAAAATTTGACATATATCAAAAATCCAAGATGGCGGAGAGCTTTAAAAAATGGATAAAGTTTATCCCCTTGCGCAAAATTTGTGTGCGTCCCTGGACTTGATTTTTGTCAATGAGACTTCTTCGTCTACTGAGGTATCACTTATCTAAAGTGGTTATGAGATAGAAAAATTATATAAAGTTTAGACCAGGAGTATTTAGACCAACAATTGTATTGTTTTCACAAAAAATTTTGACCCAGTCGCCCAATTTTAATAGTGTTGCAAATGCATTCAACCATTGGCGCACTGATATGCGCAATTTTTAAGAACAAACGGGAACCAACTTAGAAAATCAGGATAAAATAACATTTTATTCAGTGTAGTTTGATTGTTTCGGATTTCAAGTTTGTTTTTTTTTAACAATTTTTTTTTGTAGTGATTTTTTTTGTTAATAGATAAACGCCTAGGTAAATAAGATGAATTTAAGTTGAAGTTAAATAAGAAGAATTTAATGCAATTTTAATTTTTGACTAAGATAACGCTTTATAACCAAGGAAGGGAAAAAAACTGAAATTCGAATTTATTAGATAACTGGGTGGGAAAATAAAAAAAAAAGCTAACCATTTTTTAAAACTTGCTGCTATTTTGCTGCAAATTTTGAACGGAATTAGTGAAGATTCGTGTCTCATTTTACCAAAGAGCTGAAAATCGGACGACTAGGTCGCAAGTTATATACAGGGTTCCTAAACAAATCCTTAGGGGGCCAAGCAGCCGTGTATAAGACGCAGACAAACGGAAAAGCACATTAGGCAGAAAAGGATGGGCATGGGGCGATGTTGTCACTACATCTTACAGGTAGTAAATCCATTCCAGGTTGTTGTTTTCTAATGTTTTCCATTTTCATACCTTTAGGACTGGAATAAAAATTGTTTTTGCTCGACTTTAATACCAAACTGATGAAAGATATCGTAAAAAAAAATATTTTTCGGCTTTTCATTTTGTAACTATTGTCCTTACGCACTGTTTACAGTCTGGGAACTGAGATACATGCAAATGCCTAACCTAAAGCGTTCATACACGGCCGGAGAAATCGACTGAGATATTTCCGTAGAAACTTTATCAAGCAAATAGGACGGGTTGACGCCTTAGAACGTCCAACCCGGGTTTTGCACTTTGATTCGAAATCAAAAAGGAGGAACAGTCAGATGTGGGGCCGTGCACAAATTACGTAACGGTGATTTTACCAATTTTTGACCCCCCCCCCAAAAAAAAAAACTTTTCACTTATTTTCATTCCAAATTTTCTTAGTTTCACACAAATGCAAACGCTGTCGAAAACCCCTCTCCCCCCTACGTAACGTTTTGTAACCCCCCTCCCCCCTATGACCATTACGTAATTTGTGCACGGCCCCTGTAGTCCCAGTGGAGGAGGGCGAGAAAATTGATATTTTTTTCTTAAAAATTATACTCTTTAGACCTATTTCTTTGCGTTCCCGAAATTACGTAATTCTTGAAAAAAAAATTCCTAACATTTTTGCGTTCGGCTAATTTAATTGAAAAATTTTTGCCTGCGGCGCCCTTTATCTTCTCACTCGAAACCAAGATCCCCCGTTTTAGGAAAACTGATCCCGTCTCTGTTTCTAAATTTTTTCGAATAAAAGTAGAGTATGACCATGGGGGAAATAATTTTTTTCTACGGGGTGACGAAAATTTCGAGAAAGTTGAAGAAAAAAATAAAAAAAGTGGCAGAGCTCAAGTTATTCGTAAAAAAAACGTTTTTTGTAAAGAAACAGAGCAAAATAATTCTTTTCACCCCTTTTTGTGTGTTACAAATATTGGCAGCCCCTTATTTTTCGCTTTTACCCTCCCGCTAGTTTTGAAGAATTGGTTTGCTACATGTTTCGAGATCATGTCATAAAACACCTCGAAAATATCAAATGTAGTGTAGGGCCAGCTTTATTTAAAATCAATAATATCGCAAGCAAAATGCTCTGCAGAAAAAACAGCGCCGTTTATTGATTTCTTTGGCTGCTAGTGCTAGCTGCATGGTTTGGCCGTTTCCGGATAGATGTCACTAGTAGAACAGAATGGAAAGAAATTTAATTAAAAGCGAAGATATTTCTTTCTAATGTTAACAACCTCACGAGTTTATCGCTCAGTATCGTAAATAATGGACCCTGCCGCCTCCTTTAAGCAAGAAAAAGCTGTGGTTTGGACCTGAAAACATCTAACTTTTAATTAGATTAGATGTTCAAATCTGTTCCCTTCTTGAGCCTCACAATATCCCAATCTATTGTAAAACTCTTGGCGCGTAGCAGCCAACATTTCAGGGGTGATAGAGTTGCCCGCCTCCAAAATTTTCGCCCTCAACTCCTGTATAGTCGTAGGCCGTAAGTGAGGGTGTTGGAAAATTTTGTCGTGCCAACAACCCCATAGGAAAAAGTCATTTGGCGCAAGATCTGGTGATCGAGGAGGCCATCGGATATTTCCATACGTGGAAATAATTCTATCACCAAATACCTGACGAAGGTAATTTGTAGCTTGGCGTGAATTGTGGGATGAACAGCCATCTTGCTGAAACCACAATTCGTCCAAATTTATGTTGAGTTCCCTCAACTGTAGTAAAACCTGGTGTTGGAGAAGATCAACTTATTTTTGGCTATTCAAATGCGATCCCCGACAATACCGCTCCAAACATTTAATTTTTGAGGATGTTGCGTTCTAACACTTGCGTGCAGATGTTTATTTTCGCGGGACCAATAGCGGCTATTTTGTGGATTGTAAGAGCTATGAAGTTCAAATGTCTTCTCGTCACTAAACAAAACTTTTGATAGGAAATTTTCGTTCCTGTCACATTTATCCCTCATAACCTCACAATATTCTAACCGGCGCAAATAATCACCTGGTTGCAATTCCTGCGACTTCTCAATCTTAAACGACTTGTAGCCGTATTTTTTTAGGATCCATTGGCAAGTACTGTTGGGAATATCCAGTGCCTCCGCAATCGGTTTCGTCGAACATGGTTCATGTGCCTCAACGTTTCCACCCTGTGTGGAAGAACGGGATGCTCTGGCTCGCCGTCGTGGTAACACTTTCTACAACCATTTATGCACTCGTACCTTTCAAACCGATGATAAATGTTGTAGACAGTTTGAGCTACAGGAACCGGTCGGTCTGGAAACGCAAAAACAAAAAGCCCAATGACCTCGTCCGCACTGTCACTTTTTATGTAGTTTTTAATAATAAAAATCTTTTCTTCTGGAGTATACGGCATTTTAAAAACACAAAATTTACGAAACTGAAGCGACTCGAAAGGAAATAAAAATGCAATGCCTGTGAATCCCAGTTTTTCCTCAATCATCTCATGGTGTGGCCGCCATCTAGCGGAATTTGCAGACATCTTGTCAACGGTTATTATTGCAACTCTGATTTATGCTCACAATGAAAGAGTGGCGACAATTTTTTCTCATGAAAGCAGTCCGGAGATAATAACAAACTGGCACCATTGCTCAATATACCTGTTTCTTTTGTGCGCGCAGAACTTTCTATACCATTTCTGTTTGATTTATTGAAATCCTATCCCTAAGGAAAATCTTAGGAACCCTGTATATGCTAGCCTTAAACAGTGCACCTTCCTACAGACATCATAATTTTTGGTTTAAATACTCCTGATTTAAAATTTTTACAACTTTCTCTCATAACCAATTTAGATAAGTGATACCTCGGTAGGTGAAGAAAGTATGGGGCTTTTTCCTCACTGACATAAATCAAGTCCAGGGTCGCACACAATTTTTTCGCAAGGGGGTGAAATTTATCCATTTTTTAAAGCTATCCGCTATCTTGGATTTTGACACGTGTCAAATTTCAAGTTTCAACTTTTCTCCATAAAAACAGCCAAAAATTTCGAAGATCGGCCGATTGAGTCCAAAGTTAAAGGGCGTTCAAAAAGTGACAAATTTTGTGGTCCACCCTATATAAGAATCGCATGCATGCTCAGCTCTGCGTTAATTATGACTTACAGGGTGTAATATTTTTTTTTTTCGTTTTTCCAAATCTTTTTTTAATTCTGGGTTTGTTCGATGGGCATAGGGTGGAGCCGGAGGGGTGCAGACGGGACCATTCCCCTTCCACTGTGAATTTACACTAAGCACTGTTTTTAATTACTACTTTTTCACGAAGCGATTTGAACGCGTTTTGAATACCATTTGAGCTTTTGACAATTGACTGATGTATTTTTAGGTTAGTTTTTGCCAATTTTACTTCGTTGTTTGCTTTTTTAAAGCCTATAAGTTTATAGTAAAATAAATTCAAATAGAGGTATATATACCTTCTTTTTGCAGGAATATTGGAAGTGCTAACATCTTGTTATTGGTGTCATCAGTCAGTTCGATACGATCCTGGTTTTCATGCAGTTGAATCTCGATAGGATCCCAAAAAAAGCGGTATTGAACTTGGGCAGGGTCAATGACAAAAAAGTTCGATTGGCCGCGTTTTCATGGAGGGTTTGAAAGCGAATTGTATTGAAAACGTATTCAGTTCCACGTGAGAACGTAGTAAATTTTCTTTTGCGAAATTTTGATGCCATAGGATCAGTACATTTTTTGGATAAATTGTAACTATATGTCTATTGTAACTATAGTAATACAATTTATATTCCGGGATGTCAAAGAATCAGGAGCAGAGCGTTCCTCTAGGACAGGGAGCAAAAAATTTTTACAAGTTTTTGATAAAGGTAAAAAACATCATACGCACATAAAATTTGGTTGGCAAACAATACTTATTTATTTATTTTTTAAGTTAATACCAACACATCCAAATGCTTTTACCACATTATTTACACAAAATTCCGCACTTTTTGGATTGGCTATTACTTTTGACATAAGTGCTCGATTTTTAAAGGTATTAGTTTTTTAGATAGATGAAACGTGATACTTTTTAGATTCAGTTGAAAATTTAAAATTTCTCAAAAATAAAAGATGGCGGACAGTTTTAAAAAATGTGTAATTTTCATCCCCCCCCCCCCTTAAAGCTTTCACTACAAATGCTCGTTTTTATGTGTATATTGACGTATCACTTACTTAAATCGGTTAAGAAATGAAAAAGTTATAAGCTTCTAGATTATGAGTGTTTGGGCTTAACATTGGAAAAAAATTACAAAATTACATATTTTTTTAATTGGCTGTAACTTTTGGCCTGATTAGTTAATTGAAAAAAAATATTGTTTACAGAGACAAAACATGAGAGTTGCGTCTGTTTGTTCAAAGTTTGACTTTAAAAAAAATCAGGATGGCGGATTGTTTTAAAAAGGGTTAGCTTTTATACGCCTTATTTTTTTAAAGTAAGACACTGGACAAAATAAAAATTAGTATTTCCAAATCCCTCTTTTTTCGTCGTATATCGAAGTATCGCCTAATTAAATCGGATAAGAAATAAAAAAGTAATGGTATTTAGATTCTTAGTATTTTTCTTAATTAAATAATTAGGTCAAAAGATATAGCAAATGGAAAATGTATGTAATTTTGTGTTTTTTTTTCAATGCGAAGTCAAAACACTCGTAGTCAAAAAACTTATAACTTTTTTATTTCCCAACTGATTTAATTAAACGATACTTCAATATACACAGAAACAATGAGCGTTTGTAGTGAAAGCTTTAGAGTTTGTTCAGTGTCGCACATATTTTTTTTTCAGGGGGAGAGAAAATTACACATTTGCAAAAAGCCAATATATTTCAAAATCGAGTAATCATGTCAAAAGTTATAGCCAATCCAAAAAGTGCGGAATTTTGTGGCCCACCCTATATATACCATGAAAATCATAGTATACATATCATTTTAAACTTTCCGCACGCGAGTAGAAACATACTTTTTATAGATGGGTGCTAAAATTTTAAAATATCTATTTGCGTGCAGTAAGTGCACTTTATCCTCGACTTTACCGCATTACTTTTTTTATGAATGTTTGAGATTTATAGGTAAAATTTGTAATTCAACTCTGCTTCGAGTTGTTCGGTCAACTGCCGTCGCCCATAGTAAATTATTACTTTCCGCACTTGCTAGGTAAATATAGACTACTTCCTTTGTCTTTCTTCTGTAAATCGTTTGCCGGATGATGGATGATAGACAATTGTTAATATCATTTAAATAATGTTCAACCAGACCGCAGAGAAGCTTCAAATGATCCAACTACAAACTTACTTTATCAAGTTACTTTATCAATTACTGAAAAATTGAATTGAAAAATAGGTTTTCATCAGTTTACTAAAAATATACATACAAACTTTTTCACACGTTTGTCAAAAGTAAAAACGTTTGCAATATTATCTCCACGACAAATAGACATAGCTATAGAAACATGGTAAGTAAATGAATAATTTGTACCTGAAGATATCCTGGGCACATGCGAATCACCTGCTTCGCATTTAATTTTAAATATATATGTAATATATATATGCTAAGTACATGTTAAGCATCTGATAAGAACATCTATAATTATATAATATAATAGTTCTACATAATAATTCCAAGGACATGCATAGCACGTGCGTAGGGTGGAACGTAATATATTCTTAGCACATGCTAAGTATATCCAAATTGTTTTTAAGAACATCGTTAGCATATCCTTTTTTTACTTGAATTCTATGTGGGAAGTTTGACTAAAATAAACCTTTTGGTAATTTTTTAGCCACCTGCTGTATAAACTATTAAATTACTTCCGTTAATATTAACATAGCAAATATATTACTGCTTTCGGTTTTAATGCTCCTCCAGGTGCTGTTTTCTCATTTTCATTACTGTGATTAAAACGTCTATAATTTGTATTGCAACGCTTTGTACTGACCAGCCATGCTGGGTTATAATATAAGATCAGAAGAGAAGAAATTAAGTTAGGATCTGAAATCTTTAATAAGAATTTTGTATCAAGTAAAATGAAGTCCGTCTGAGAACCTACTTTCACGCACACTTCAAGTTTTTTTTATTTTTAGTGATTCTTGTTTTAATGCAAACCAGTTTTGCTTTATAAAAAAAAATAAAGAATTCGATGCATTACCACAATTTCTCTTTCACCCATTACGCCTAAACGCATGATTCTAAAATGCCCATGCAAGCGTTTAGCCGTTCATAATATATTCGCAAAAACGGAGTCAAAGATAAAAATATTTTAAGAAAATTGGTCCATTCTCAAAGACCCAGTCTCAGAGATTCGTCATCCGAGACATGTCCTTTCTGGACATTCTTAGAACATTTCAGCGATGCCTATTTTGCAAAAACAGGACATTTATGCAATAACTATTCATTTCTGACATCCATATCATCCTGAAATTCATTTTGAGGGATATTCTTAAGATGTCTTTATGTCATTAGAAATTCCAGATACGTCCTTTCTGGATATGCTTAGAACGTTCTTTTTGGACATTTAAGGGATTTCTATTTTGCAGAAAAGAATTTACTTGGTATTACTGAACGTTTACGAATGTGTTAAGTACATGACAGAAATTTGAAATATGCTTAGCATATCCTATTTTTTTAAAGAAAATTCTGAGTGCATACCAAAGACAAGAAAAAGTTTCATATATACCTATCGATGGCACATAATAACTATCTACTTCGCATTTAACTTTAAATATGTGTTAAGAATGTCTGTACCAGAATATTCTGTGAACCCTGCGATAGCATGGGATTAGCGCGGAACGTAATCTATTGTTAGCACGTGCTTCGAATATTTTAGTGCTAATTTAAAACCTCCTTAGCACATCTTTTTCTTTCTTAAGGATATACTATGCACCCGCTAAGGATAACAAAACTCTTGGGGTGCAAAAAAGTTTAACTTTTTTGTACAAAATCGACGTGTTTTAGAGGGTATTCGAAATTTTTAGTAGTTCTCGAAAAGAAGTGTTTCCTACCGTTCGTTCAAAATGAACACTCAGTATATTAATTGTTTTAAAGTCCATAATTTAATTCAAAATATATGGACGCATAAAGACTGCTTATAAGCTTTCTTTTATTTTTTCGTGGGTACGAAATATAGACCACATACCAAAACAGCATTAAGACCATTTATCCACTAATAAAATATGATTTATTTTAGCATGGTTTTGGCAATTAAAATATAATGGTGAAAGTTTTTTACTCAAATACCGTCTTTAGTGACAATATAGAATCTCGTATTTATACAGGGTGACAATTTTAAAACAGTCCACCCTAGATATCTGGAGAACCAGTAGAGATATTTACCTAATTCCAAAAACAGTTCGAGGGTTTCGAGGGGGAACGTTATTTATGTATTCAATGACTTGATCCCCCCTGCCATGTCAGCGCAGACCACGCCCACCCACTTTTATTAAATTGAAAGCCCCCCCTTGTGATACCTCTTTGGAAAGGATTTTACGTCAGTTTTATAAAGGTGTATTTTTTTTTTAATTTGAGCCACTAGTTTTCGAGAAATTAGCAATTAACCTTCTACAAAATATGAAATTGATTTTTTTGAATATTGTCAACATAATACCAAAAAAGAAATTTAAAACCGCATACAAGAATACGAATTACGCATCCAAATTGTTTCCAGACCTCAACCTCCCCGATACAGGCCACGCCCACCTGTTTTTCCTAAATTAAAGGACCCCCCTTGTGATACCTCCTTCGAAAGGATTTTGCATCAGCTTTGTAACAGTGTATGTTTCTTTTAATTTGAGTCAATAATAGCCAAAAAAGTAGTTCTACGTTCAGTCAGTAATAACGTCTTCTAACATCAATTGACGACTAAAACTCTCTAATCAGATAAATCAGAAATAAGTAAACGGCATTCATTGCTTGTTAGTTTAGTAGATAATTTTTTGTTAAAATCGGAAAAAAATGTTTTTATTCTGCTTCATTCCATTGTTTCTTTTCTTTTGGCAAATTCCGTGAAATTTACTTTTCTGAAAATGGTTTATTCGACAGCTGATCGGGCAAAAATTATTTTTATTTATGGCTCTCAGGGACGTTGTGCGAGAAGAACTGCTACTCGTTTTAATGAGTTACACCCTGATAAACATGTCAATGATCCTTACGTCTTAGATTTGCTTAGAAAGTTTGAGGAAACTGGAAGTGTAGGCAACAGAAAACGAAATGCGCTACGTATTATGGACGAATGAATCCTTCAATGTCTACAAGAAATGCCGAAACTTTGACTGGATTTTCCAGAGAGTCAGTTAGAAAGGTACTAAAGTTTCGTAAATTTCACCCCTACAAATTACACATTGTCCAAGAGCTTGGAGATGACGATCCTGATAGACGGATAGAATCCTGCGAGAGTATGACTCAGAAAATAATAGATCAACCAAATTTAATTACGAACATTTGCTTCAGCGATGAGAGCTTATTTTACCTAAACGGTTAACAAGCAAAACTGTCGTTATTGGAGCGATGAAAATCCTCATATCATAAGGGAAGATCATACTCAAACTCCTCAAAAGCTGAATGTTTGGGCAGGAATTCTTGGAAATAAAATAATAGGTAAATCTTACGTTCAGTTCATATTACAGCTATTTACACATTTTCAATCGTTAATGAGCACTTATTTGTTTTAGGCCCATTTTTTATTGATGGCAATTTGACAGGGGAGAGATAATTGGATATGCTCCAAAACTCCATTGAACCATTGATTGTCCGAGAATTAGAACCCCATTATTTTTTGAAGGTCAGGCAATGGCTCGACCGGTTCTATCAAGACCGTTGGATTGGAAGACGCGGTTTTATTGAGTGGCCCCCAAGATCACCCGATCTAACGCCTTGCGATTTTTTCTTTTGGGGCTATTTGAAGTCAGTCGTTTTCAGGACACCTCCAGAAAATTTAGATGAGTTGCGACAGCGAATTATTGATGCCTACAGAGAAATTCCTCCTGAAATGTTGGCAAGAGTTCGACAAGAATTCGAAAACCGATTATATTTTTGTCTACAACATAATGGATGCCACTTTGAACAACATTTGTAATTCTATTGTTTTTGCAATGAATTCTTACATTACAATTGTTTTTACAATTTATTTTTTATTCTGTGTTGTAATTGGCAAATAAAAAAAAATACCTTCGCCGTTGCAAAGCTGATGCAAAATCCTTTCCAAAGAGGTATCACAAGGGGGGGTCTTTTAATTTAGGAAAAACAGGTGGGCGTCGCCTGTATCGGGGAGGTTGAGGTCTGGAAACAATTTGAATGCGTAATTCGTATTCTTGTATGCGGTTTTAAATTACTTTTTTGTTATTATGTGAACAATATTCAAAAAAATCAATTTCATATTTTCTAGAAGGTTAATTGCTAATTTCTCTAAAACTAGTGGCTCAAATTAAAAAAAAATACACCTTTGTAAAACTGACTCAAAATCCTTTCCAAAGAGGTATCACAAGGGGGGGGGTTCAATTTACGAAAAGTGGGTGGGCGTGGTCTGTGCTAACATGGCAGGGGGGATCAAGTCATTGAATACATAAATAACGTTCCCCCTCGAAACTCTCGAACTGTTTTTGAAATTAGGTAAATATCTCTATTGGTTCTCCAGATATCTAGGGTGGACTGTTTTAAAATTGTCACCCTGTATATTGTATGCCAAAGAACAGGGTGAGATAGAAATTAGACTTAAAGTTACAAAAATGACTGTTTTTTACTAAACTTGGCCTTCGTTTACGCCAAAACTAAATATAGGATAATAATGGTTTATGCGGATCTGATTCAAAACATAACGACCTACATTTTTGATATTATCCGCATGTTTATAGAGTAAGCCTAAAAATACGCCTGAAATTACGCAAAAAAACCCTTATTTTAGAGGCACGCAGTTGACGCTTGTAGGAGCAGCGAAAATAGTGTTTGATACCCTAAAAAGGATGCACACAAAATAAGCGATACACTTAAATAAGTACAGAGTACGCCAAAACATACAAAATACGCTTTTTTAACCTTTTTAAATTGTCCTTACAAAGAAACTACCAATCAGGCAACACTTATTTTATTCATTGTTTTTTGTAATGCTTTCCGGATCTCGTATATTTACATGGTGAGTCAAGAAATATCTTTGAAATTGCTCCAAATCCCTTAGCTTTAAACTTGATTTAACGTTTAAATAAGCGGATAACAAAAACAGTTCATTTTTATTGCTTATAAAATTCTGGAACCAGCACAAATATTTTTCATTGTGATACCCGAAACTAGGGTAAAAAATGTTAGTTGTGGTACGTAGAATAACATAATAAATAAATAAGTACGTAAGAGTTGCCTGATTGGTAGTTTCTTTGTAAGGACAATTTGAAATGGTTAAAAAAGCATATTTCATATGTTTTGAGTGCATGGTTTTTAGAGTATCAAAAACCATTTTTTTCGGCTGCTCCTAAAAGCGTCAAAACGCGTGCTATTTCAGGGTATTTCAGGCGTATTTTTTTACTTACCCTGTACACATAAGGACTTTAATATTGATATCAAAAATTTAGGTCGTTATGTGCTCAATCAGATCTGCAGAAACCATTATTATCATATCTGCAGTTTTGGCTTAAACAAAGGTGTAGTTTAGTCAAAAACGGCCATTTTTGTAACTTTAAGTCTAATTTCTAACTCACCCTACACATTGGGACCCCATCTATATTATAAAAATAATAAAAAAATTTACAGAAAAGCATTCCAAATAAGAAAATGGCAGGGTTCTTTGTTTTCTTCTTGGTTTGGTTTCTTCTTGATTGATTATTTGGAAATTTTTTTAAAGATTTTTGACACACCCTATACATAAGGTAGGTTAATATTAGCATTTTGGTGCCTTTAACAGTAAAAAAACCGTCAATAAAAATTCTTATGCAAGTGGGACAAATTATAAATATTTACAATACATTCATTAGGTATTATCAATCCGAAATAAATGTTTTATTACAATCGACTTTGTGATGTTAATGACAGGTAAGTTAGCGCATCTCAATCATTATTTTTTTTTTAATCCGTTGCTCCCTTCCCCCTTACTCTTTTTATCGATTTCGTTGTTTTCGTAAAAGCAACACATTATTTGCCCAAACAGTTTTATGTATGAAATATTATTGAGCCTAGTTTGCTGAAAAAACGGCAAGATTTTTTTTCAAATTTATAAGATTAATTTTTAATTGAAAATAAATTTTTAGTCTTTTAATTAAAAGAAAACTTTTAACGTCACCACACCATATCAAGGCAGGCGGCATTTTCTCAGCTTTGTTGCAGGGCTGTCAGCGGGCAGTCAATAGACACTTATGTCTAATCTCTCTCAGGTTCTGCAGTCGAATACTTTCCAAAAGTGCAAGAAAGTAAAAAGATAAGACCTAAATCTGTGAAAGTTGGGTACGAGTATCGCGAACTCTGACTAAATCTGTATTTCTACTGTCTTTGGAATATGGAAGCCATATGAATTTCCATGAATAATGAAATAAGACCTTTTGTGAAATTAGGGAAGTGTACGAATTTCGCGAATTTTGAGTTAATCTGCCTCAGATCTTGCGCCTAACGTCTTTTTAAATACAATATAAGTAATTTTGAGTAAATCGCTCTCAGATCCTGAATGGGCAATTTTTTAATGTGTTTTTTTTTCGTATAGACAGATCGAACCAATTACCTACTATAAACCGCCCCCTCCCTCTTTAAAATCGGCTGTATCTGCCCCTGCTTATATTCGCATGTTGTGAACATTTTTTAAAGTTTAAAGAAGATCACATCCTCCATCATTTTTACAAGGATCTTTATTAATGAGTAATTTACAGTTTGTTTTTTTTTTAAACATTTAAGTATGTTTAATTATACCTGCTATTATTTTCGCACCGCCTAAGAAACAGAGCGGAAATATACTGTGAGCACGACAGTAGACACACATGTGCCCGGTTATTCTACTTTCATAGTCCCAAAATTCTCGAATAATGGATTTTTTGGGAGAACCTTAGATTAAAAAGAGACAAGATATCTGGTCCAACGAAAACTCCTTGGCAAATAACAACCACTGTTTATTTACAAATAAAATCACAACAAAACAAAGGTGAGAAATGTCGATTATTTTTCTATCCTTTTAAACGACGTTAGAACGATAGGGACAGAGAATTCTGTCTCAACGGCAAAGCGCGGATGGTCGGATGATATTTTTATTGACATAAGCTTTTTTCAGGATGTTTTAAACAGTTTATAAGTCGTTTTAAAACGACATTTTGTCAAAAAACGTTTATAGTGTGTTTTTTTACCAGTAGGAGAATATTTCAGTGCATTTAAAGTGATATTTTGGAACAATGTTTTGAAAGCAAAGGGAGAGCAAGTGAAATCAGTCAGTGGCGGTACATGCCGGTAGGTACACAGAAAATTAAAAAATATATATATGAAATATACTTAAATTAGCAGATACTTAGATTAAAATATCAACAAACACGTTTTTTTTTTTTGATGAAGTAGGTTTTTTTCGAGGTTTTTTTTTATATAAAGACGATAAAAGAAAGCATACTTTAGAGGAAGTAGTTAATGCGCAAATAAGATATTTTATTTATAAAGAATAAGAAAGAAATAAAATAAAGGTAGGTAAAGTCCTTAAACCAACTTGCAAACGACAATAGAAGTTAATTCACATGTGTTTAGGTTTGTAAGAATATTCAATTCTTACCTCTTATCACAATATTAGAGACATAAAGCGATTTGTAACTCATCGCGGTATACGTATCCGCATCTAGTGAGAACCAAGCATATTAATTAGTCAGAAACTTGTACCACGTTCGAAAAAAGCAGATATATGCCAATCTAAGGTGTTCTTGAACGCGATAGGTATTGAGATGCGTTAGGTATCACGTATCGTTACGGCACACGTATCGTATATCAGCACCTATTTCGCTCAGAAACACCTTAAATTAGCATATATCTGCTCTTTTCGAACGTGCTACAAGTTTCTGACCAATCAATGTGCTTGGTTCTTGCTAGATGTGGATACGTATACCCGATGAGTTACAAATAGCTTTATGTCTCTATTAGAGATTGGTCAGAAACTTGTAGCACTTTCGAAAAGAGCAGATATATGCTAATTTAAGGTGTTTCTGAACGCAATAGGTGCTGAGATACGATATGTGTGCCGTAACGATACGCGTTCAAGAACACCTTAGATTAGCATATATCTGCTCTTTTCGAACGTGGTACAAGTTTCTGACCAATTAATGTGCTCGGTTCTCGCTAGATGGGAATACGTATACCGCGATGAGTTACAAATAGCTTTATGTCAAGGTTGATTTATACTGCCGCCGTTGCCATCTGCGCTCGCCCTTCGTAGCTAGTAGGTAATATTATATTTTTTTTCTTGATGTTCCAGGTGTTATGAACTTGTGTTTCTTTGTTTTAATGTTTGGCATAACTTTATTATGTTGAAAATTGAAATTGCTAAAAATCATATACAAACTTAATGATAAATTTATTTTCCAAAGCTCAAATTGACACAATTATTTTTTGCATGTATTTTAAATTATTTTGCAGATTTCATATTAGAGTAAAATTTTAATAATATTATCCATGTGTAAATTTATATTTAAGCAGGTACGCCACTGGTCCATAACCAAAGTCTTCGTAAGTGTCAGGTATCTTGTCTCTTTTTAATCTAAGGGGATAACTATAGGTTTCTTCCAAAAAAATCTTATATATAGGATCATTTTAGGAAAACAAAGCTGTTTCGAAAAATGTATAACCATACTATAACCTAAAAATAAAGTATGACACAAACTTATCCTTTTTAAATTGGGAACCCTGTATATCATTTCATTTTCTGAATCCTTAACAAATAAGCTCTTCAAAATTACCAAACACTTTGCGTCTATTTTTTATTTTCTCCAAGATATTTAAATTTGTGTGAAAGAGATAGGAAAATAAGTATCATAGATATGGATAGTTAATTTCGATTTTCCTGTCTCTACCATTCAAATTTAAACTTGAATATCTTGGAGAAGGTAAAAGATAGACCCAAGTTTGGTGGTTTTGAAAAGCTTATTTTTTAAGGATTCAGAAAATGAGATAATTAACAGGATGTTCAATTTAAAAAAAGATAAGTTTGTGTCATACACCCTGTATAAAAGGGTGTACTTGTTTCGTTACCAGTTTTGTTTTGGGACACACTGTATATTCTCTACATTAAAAAACTAGATAAATACCTTTGCGATTTTTCCGATTTTTTTGCTTTAAATTAAAGTTTTGTTTCGGTAAACAGATTTTAATCACATAAAGCATAAATGTTCTGCCCAGGAATCCAAGGAATGCACAAATTGTTTCGATAAAATCGGTCCACAACTCCAACTAAAATTGTTCAAATATTCAATGAACTCCCTATACTCCAAATATTCAATGCACAGAAACTAAACTAAATATTTATTGACAGAAAAGATTTGTGGCGTAAAGGCCAAAGGATGAGGGAATAAATCGGAAAAAAGTTGTTTCTCGACCAGTATTTGAACCCGGGACCTCTAGAATACTAGTCTAATGTTCTACCAACTGAGCTATCGAGGGCATGGGATTTTGACTGGCTATTCGGAAATCCTTTCGTCCGATTCATTTGTTTAAATATTTATTATATGTATAGTTTACTGTACCTATCTACTACTTGAATATCCGGCTTTGCTTTAAATGGTCTCTGCTTCCGTGAAACGATTGTAATGGAATTAAATCTAGGTCCTACCATTGAATCCAAAGAATGCAGTAATAGTAAAACCCCTGTCAAAATCGGTTCAGTAGTTTTGGCTTGATGCTGGAACAAAGAGACATACAAAATTCGAGAGGTCTTGTCTATGGTGCCGAAATAGCGTGTATTGAAAAAGAAGCGCAATGGCTAGTAAATGAGAGCGAAAGAGATAATAAACTTGAGAAACCGATACGTTGTTGCGATGTCATCCACACTTAACTAAAAGATTCCCAAGTAAGATCCCGTCAAATTGAACGATAAATGTTGCCAACAATGATTATGAGTATATTCTTATTTTGTTCGAAATTAGAATCCGCTAAATTAACTAAAAAGCTGCGAAAAGTCTGAGCCTGACTCCCATAACCAATTACGCTAAAGTCCCTACTCTACGAGACAATTTATCGTAGCATTCTAGCGTTCTCACGAAATATTTGTTGAAACAAATTTAAAACAAAATTATACTTTTTTAAAAGAATAAAAAAAATTAAAACAACGTAGCGCACTCCTTGAATCTGCAACACTCTATTGTTTCTACTTAGAACACTTTTTGTAACCGTGTTCACGTCTGGTTTAACTTTAAAACGCATTTAAAGCTGTTATTAAATTTAATATAGTGTTTTTTTTTAATTCTGTTTCTTGTAGACTCCTTTATTTTACAAAAATTGCCGAAAAAACGGGCCTCCTCTCCCCTCCTCAGATGTACACAGTCGCGAAGGTACGCCTGCTCTTCAGGTGTTACATAATAGTACATTATATACTTAGGGACTAAAGTGGTACTTTTTATCCCGAGGCGAAATATGGCTACAATTCGCTGAGGGATAAAAAGACACTTTACACTTTTGGGCATCGTTTTTATTAAAGCGAAGATACATCAGGTACCATATGCACCGCAATCACTGAAGATTGTGGCACTGAACATACCCAATCGGCAATCTTTCACACTCCAATACAGCGGCGAAGCGGAACCGCCTCAGATTCGGGACCATTTTTCCATTTAGTTGGACACAATAATATCAAATAGTTCAAGAATTTATAGATTAGGTTCATGCCTATTTTCGGATGTTACAAATAAATATAAATGTTCCTAAAATGCGTTTTTACCAAACCTTCATCCGTCCTGACGTTAAGTTTATTCTCGGGGATAAAAAGTACCATTTTAGTCCCTGAAATGAGTACAAAGTACAAAAAAAGTATTTTGTGGTTTTTATTTTATAAAAATAATCTTAAGATCTTTCAAGTGATTAATTCAGAAAAAATACGTGTACGATCTCTTTCACGCCCGCGTCTTCGAATAAAACAAACTTAAGTGCAGCAGTTTTCCTAAACTATTTGCTTGACAACCCTGGACAAGAACTGTCGAACCCTGTATATAGTTTCGTTAAAAGCCAACATCAACAATTAAAAATATTTTGCGATCACAAAAATTGCTTACAAAAAGTCAAATCCTAACAATTGGTTCATAGCGCGCAGGCAATTTAAGCAAAAAATTCTTCAACTTCACCTTTCATCTCTTTTACGTTGTTATGATCCATTAAAAAAATAGTGGATTGCGGGGTAGCTGCCTAGGACTACCATATTGCAGTGGCGGTCCCAGGGGGGGAGGCGGGGTGGTGATCGCACCCCCCCCCCTTTGCTCCAGAAAAAACTAGGCAACAAAGATGCTGGTGGTAACCCTGAAGTCTTTGAAGAAAAAACGAGAAATTGCAGAACGTTCCTTTAAAGACATTCTAGAATCCCACCACAATATTTTGGGACAGTTTGAAACAGACGCAAACCACGATATTAGGAATACAGAACAGTATTATAGAGTTTCAATTTGTAAACAAGTTTTAGACAAAATTATTTCGGACATAAAATCAAGGTTCAATAACGAGACTTAACCATATTCATACCAAGTTTTATACAACGTGAAACCAAAATCAGGGCAAAATTAACTAATGTCGCTTCCAAATACTATAAACTGTTTGATTACTAAAAAACACAAATTTTTGAACTTTTATTGGGAGAACTCAGTATTTGGAAACAATATTGGTCAGAAGTATATATGATATATGATAACGTTTTCGAGGCAATGAACAAGTGTAGCGATATTTTTCCGTTGATAAAAACATTCTTGGATGTTTGTCAGTAAGTAATGCTTCGTCAGAAAGAAGCTTCTTCTGCCTCAGAAGATTGAAAATATAAAAACACGGAAATTCGTCTGACGGGCTTAGCGTTGCTGCATATCAACAGACATATTGAAATTGACATTGCGCGAGTCATTGACCGGTTTGTCCAAAAAAACTGGAAACGAACTTTTTTCTCATATTTGAGATATGCAATATAAAAGGTAATGTTTCAACTTAAAAAGCTTTTTAGATCTCAAAAAAAAAGTATTTAGCTACTAGGTTTTGTTTGGGGTTTGATTGTTATCTATGTTTTTTATAACTGAAAAAATTATACGTAGTTACTCAAGCGCGCATTTCAAGGGGGTAGGTACGAAAATATTTAGAAAATCAAAAGTAGGGCATAAATTGCGCCGCTATAACACCTTGGATATTTAAGGTACTAGTTTAATTTTGTTTTAACAATGGCATTTGTCGTGTAACTTTCTTAAAAATTTTCGCCTTCTGCGCTTTGAAATCAATATAATTACAATTTTATTTTAATTTTAAATAAAAAAATGCATTTTTCAGTGCCATTTTCTTCAAAAAATTTGCCTGCGGTGCTATGATACGTTTATAATTACGATATGTAATTTTTAAAATAAAAAATGTATGAATGAAACAACTTAAAATCTGAGTACCCCCCCCTATATTTGAGGCCAAATCCGCGCTTGTAGTTACTAAGTTTATAAAGCTATGCTTTATTCTAGTTTTTTTCGTATCGAAAACGCCCTCCCCCCTTTTCAAATGGCTGGGAAAAAATGGAAAAAAATTGGCTGATTCCTAAAATTTCCAAAAGCAGTGCACCAGTGTAAAATCCAGTCCTTCAGCATCTTTTTAAAAAAATCTCTATTATTGCTATATTTATATCCCCTTAAAACGAATCACACCTGACCTTAAAACCTTTGGTGGAATTTTCTTAAGGTTAAAAGGTCAAATATCACTTCTGGTATAAAATGGTAGGCAATGAAGAGAAAATAGTCATGCAAACAAGAAAAACAAGAGATAATTGTAGTTATTTTCAAATGGCTTTAGCTTCTTTACCTGATGATTTCGCTACTGAATGTATATGCAAGCCCTATTAAAAAATTGATTTTTAAAAGAGGTTTTTTTTTTAAAATAACAAAATTAAAAATTCTCACAGTCAAAAAATTCATTTACATCATAAAAAGTATGTCTGTATAATCCGTAGTAAACTTTTTCACGTATTTTCCAGCGGTGTTGCTGTTTAGAGTGTTACCGAGTGTTTTGTGTTGTTTACTGCGTGGTTATTTACAAAATTTGATGACTTTTTGTGAGGATAAAATCTAAAATTTTGCTGTTGTAAAAAAAATTGTTGCCACACGACTTGCAAAAGTGGGAAGGAGTCAGAAAACCTAAAAAATTATCCAGGCAAAAAGTTCACAGAAAATGTAAAAAAACCAGTCGAGTTTTGTTAAACTAGTTTCATTTTTCATTCCTCTCATGAAAACTGACCCACAACTATCAGAAAAATGCTTGCAAAAAGTAAGCAAGTATAAGCGATGTTGCCAAAACAGAACGAATCAAGCAATTAATCGATAATGACGTTTCAAAACACTTTTTTTTTCAAAATTCATTCGGAATCAACTTAGAAAGTGAAATAAATTTTATGTAAATTTACCTTTTGTGACATTTCTTTATTTCTTTTCATGTGAATTTGTGAAGCAGTGTAGAATTCTTCGGTATGATCGTTGTTGATATTTAGACATTAAATAAATAAATTTCTAAAACGAAAGTAATCACGAACTTATTATACTTTATCTGATATCTAATGATATTGAAGGCTATTTCTAAGCAGGTCAAATAACAAGTTTTTGTTTCGTTTTTTTTTGTAAAAACGTAAAAATAGGTGTTTGCTGTAAGTACAATTTTACGCACACGTAAAATGGACATAAAATGTACGTTACTGGGACGAATAATGCTGGGATAAATCTTTTTGCACACAATTATTGGATTGGTAAAGATAAAATAAATATATTCTTTATTAGCGTGGTTCTCTATTTTGGCCGTAAACATTATTGGTATTAGAGAGTTAATAGACCAATAAGTTACCGTTTTATTTTATTTGCTTACCGTAATTGAGATGCTAAAAAGAGTTACCAACCGTATTTTTTTGTAACACATACAAACTTCCAATGTAAATAGAATAGAAAAGAAAACAACAATTCCTGTTTTTGCAAATTCACTCACAAAAAAATTAAAAACCCAACTAAACAAAAAAACGAATTATTACCTACCAGCTGCAGCTTTTGCAGAGAAATAAATCTGCTTGGTTGCAAAAAATAACCGAGCGGGTTTGTGTGTTTGTGTGTGTGTAACTTTGTGCAAATTAAAGATAGATATAAAATACAATGTGAACGCAACTTCCCTAATAACACTGGACGTCACCGGGACGTCCTTTTTAGGTACCCATAGGTCGGGAACGTCCCAGCCCTAAATTGTACATTTTTAGTACGTTTCAATCAATTGGTTTTAGAAACATTTCCAGTTGAACGTTCAAGAGATGTTTTTTTTATGGCTCCTTTACTTTAAAACAGTTTAAGTCTTAATATGTACATTCTAAAAACGTCTATAAGACGTTTTCATTAAATCGTTTTTTAAACACGTGAGCGGAACGTTAAGGGACGGTTTTTTTAAACAAGGGAAATTTTTATCTATAGCACGAACGTTCTAAAAACGTCCGAAAAAACACATTATTAAGACGTTTTAAAGTGGCTTGAAATTGTTCGTTTGTAAGATATTTTCAATAACTAGTTTTAAAAACATGCGGGTAGAACGTTCAGAGGACGTTCTTTTTAAGTCCTTTACCCAAGAGATATTTTTATCTATACCACGAGCATTCCAAAAATGACCAAAAAAATACATTAATGGGACCTTCTGGAGTTGACTTTAAATCGCACGTCTATAAGATGTTTTCATTAAATCGTTTTTAAAATATGTGGGCAGAACGTCCAGAGAACATTTTTTTTAAGTCTTTGAAACAAGGGACATTTTTATCTATAGCACGAACGTTCCAAAAACGTCCGAAAAAATACACTATTAAGACGACGTTCTGAAGTGGCTTTAAATTGTACGTTTGTACGATGTTTTCATTAAATAGGTTTAAAAACATGCGGGTAGAACGTTCAGAGGACGTTCTTTTTAAATCCTTTACAGAAGGGATATTTTTATCTAGCCCGAGCGTTCCAAAAATGTCCAAAAGAATACATTATTGGGACGTTCTGGAGTGACTTTAAGTGACTAAGATGTTTTCATTAAATTGTTTTTAAAACACGTAGGCGGAACGTCCAGGTGACGTTTTTTTTTAAAGTCTTTTAAACAAGGGACATTTTTATCTGTAGCACGAACGTTCGAAAAACGTCCGGAAAAACACATTATTAAGACGACGTTCTGAAGTGGCTTTAGATTGTACGTTTGTAAGATGTTTTCATTAAATAGGTTTAAAAACACGCGGGAAGAACGTTCAGAGGACGTTTTTTTAAGTCTTTCCCAAGTAGCACCCGTCGTACTCAGGACGTCTCATTAAGGTCCGAACGTCCCAGTTCTAAAACGTACGTCCTGGGGACGTTTGAAGTGGGACCAAAGATCGGTTGGGAAAACTTACACGTTCTCAGGACAGCATAACTATAAAATTAGTTTATACATGATGATGGTTGCTATTTTATTTGTTTTTTATTGGATATTGATAAAATCCATTAAGGCTCAAACGACATAAAAGTGGGACCAGAAATCGGATAGAACCACTTAAACAATTATAGGACGTCACGAGGACATCCATACTATAAAATTGATTTATACTTATTTAGTGACTGGTTTGGATTGGGTCCCATTTTACTTGATTTTTATTGATTTTGTAAGTTATTTATAGTGATAAAATCCATTAATGCTGAAACGCCCTGGGTCCAAAATTTACGTTCTGGGGACGTTTGACGTGGGAACAAAATTCGAATTAAACCACTCAAACAGTTTTAGGACGTGCCCAGGACATCCCTATTATAAAATTGGTTTAATAAGTGTCGTTTTTTGGCGTAGAACACGGCGCTTGCGTGATTTCGAAATGTGCCGTCACCGATTTTTGCCATCGCCAAAATGAATTTCCAGTGAAAGTATTACAAACCTAACCAAACTTTGTTTTTGTTTCTTATCCCCGGTTTATAATTCCGTGGTTATCTTATCCTTTGTTATTTTGATGTATAAACCCACCATTAAATAACCTACTTGACGAAAGTTGCTTGGCAGTGTCCGAATCTTCCTCTGAATTTGGCACATTACCAAATCAGACTCCATCATTTTATTATTGAAAAAACAAAAAAGAATAGCCGGTGCGCCATCCCAAGAAGCACACATCTGTCCCAAAAACGTCCTTGGGACGTCCGCCACCGGACATCCCCCGGACCGTCCTAAAGACGGCATAGGTCCCAAAGCGGACGTACCTAAGACGTCCTGTGAATATGTACTGCCGACGTTTTCTGTGTACGTCCCAGTCGGACGTCCTGTGGACTAATTATTTTGTAACATTGGACCGCCCAGGGACATCCTAAAGACGTCGTAGGTCCCAAAGCGGATGTACCTAAGACGTCCTGTGAATATGTCTTGCAGACGTTTTCTGTATACTTCCCAAGGATGGCTTTGTCGTACGTCCTGTGGACTAATTATTTTGGAACATTGGACCTCCAGGCACGTCCTAAAGACGTCGTAGGTCCCAAAGCGGACGTACCTAAGACGTCCTGTGAATATGTTCTGCAGACGTTTTCTGTATACGTCCCAGGGACGTCTTTATCGTACATCCTGTGGACTAATTATTTTGTAACGTACAGGAATAATACCGTCGATTCAAAGCGAATGCGCAGTGCGCTCTATGGGCGACACAAGCAAGCAGCTAACCAAATATTAAATAAAATATGTGAACAACATTTCTCTCACTGTCCCATGCAAAATATCTACTTATTCCAGTATAATTTTGTATTAGATATGCGAGTCCAAGCAACACCGTTCTTAACTAAAAAGCCGGTTAACTCATTTTCGTTTTAGTATCCAAACCAAACTGACAGAAAATCCATGTTTTACCTGTCAATTTGGTTATAAAAATGGCAGCCACCATAGGCTAAAGGGCACTGAGGGGGTAGGAGTTAATAGGCTTTTTGTTGACAACGCTGTTGGTCCAAGGTGTACGTATATTATATATTATATTAGTGGCTAGGTCATAGTTTAATTTATGTGAAGTTTAGGATACTTAGGTGTGGTTTATATTTAGTTTGTGAATACATATATAACTACTACTACTGCCGCTATTAAGGTCCGAAACGTACGTCCTGTAGACGCCTTCTGGGTACGTTCCAGGGACGCCTTTGTTGTACATCCTGTGGACTAATTATTTTGTTTTAAAAACGTTATTTCTCGTGTGTTTTTAAGGCGTCCTATTAGGTACGTTTTTAAAACGTATAAATACTTGGTCCAGGAGACGTCTTTAGAAATCGTTTTAAAAACGTTAATTCTCGGGTGTTTTTAAGACGTTCTTTCTCGGGTGTTTTTAAAACGTTTTATCAGGTACGTTTTTAAAAAGTGCCCGTATGTGTCTATGGAGGTCGTTTTCAAAACGTACCCGTTGAACGTTCTAGAGACGTCTTTGAAGATTTTTTTAAAAACACCCGAGATATGATGTTTTAAGAACGTCCCCAAAGACGTCCCCTGGACGAAATATTTGTACACACCGACACGTTTTAAAAACGTACCCGATAGTTCGTCCTAAGAACTTTCCTCAAGTTTTAGTGTGTGCATGAAAAATTAATCGGTGTGAAACTTGTTCCTATTGAAAATGTTATTAACTAAATTTAAATTTTAAGGGCGTAAAGAGTCATTTAGAATTAATAGCACAAAACTTGTCAGCTTAAGCTTAATTTTTTATTTGGCTATTTTAAGCGTATAGGGTGTCCCATTTTCAATGGGATTCAATGGAAAACTCCGTTGTTATTGAAGATAGAGACTTGAGGTTTTCGCATTACTTTCTTACTTTTTTGAACATTAAAAAATGGTATTAGACACTTAAAGTAAATATTTCAACGCATTGGTATCGGTATACCTAACGCGTTCGAAAGAAAGTCAAAATACGCCACATTTTTGACTTGATCATGCCATGTTTTGAACGATGCCTGCTTCTTTGACGGGTGTGATGACAGAATCTCGTTACGTACGAAAGGATGTACGTATCGTTACGGACCCACGAACGTACGCAACGATTTTAATCAGCAGTTCTATCATTGCACCCTTCAAAAAAGCGGGTATCGTTCGAAACATCGCATAAACAAGTCAAAATTATGTTTATTTTCGCTTTATTTCGAACGGGTTAGAGATACCGATACTGATGCGTTAAAATATTTACTTTAAGTGTCTAGTAACAGATTGATTCTGTCCATTGTAATTTTTGAGCTAACGGGGAAAGTTGAAAAATGGACGGTATAACCAAATAATAAAATCTCCCTTAATTTAAGAGATAATAATTAAAAATACAATGGTCTTTTCGAAATTTTAATCCGACGTTTCGTTTCGTAGATACCCTCATCAGAATCAAAAAGTACGGACCAAAATGTTTTGCTTCATATTTCAGTTTATTTTTAGGTTTGTTTGATAATAAAATATCATTTTTGTTATTTTGAAGTTTCGATCGTGAAAAAAATCATCGTCAGTGCATTTTTTTTTCTGGTACAGCTCTGTGCCATTTTAATTTTTTTTGTGGCCATTTATATGATTTGATTGATTTTTTAATTATTATTTCTATTTAGAGCAACACTAAAATTGTCCCCTTGAAATCCCCCCTAATTATTCCAGCCTTCTATCCTTTATGACAAGTTGTAAAGAAAGAAGGAGAACCACCTCATGGAGGAAATCACAGACAGCTCTCTCTCTGAACAAGACCCAAGTAGCATACATCTGTACCAAAAACGTCCTTGGGACGTCCGCCTCCGGACATTCGTACATCCCCGGGACGTCCGCTTCGGGACCTACGCCGTCTTTAGGACGTCCCTGGGCAGTCCAATGTAACAAAATAATTAGTCCACAGGACGTCCGACTGGGACGTACACAGAAAACGTCTGCAGTACATATTCACAGGACGTCTTAGGTACATCCGCTTTGGGACCTATGCCGTCTTTAGGACGTTCCGGGGATGCCCGGTGGCGGACGGCCCAAGGACGTTTTTGGGACAGATGTGTGCTACTTGGGATGGCGCACCGGCTATTCTTTTTTGTTTTTTCAATAATAAAATGATGAAGTCTGATTTAGTAATGTGCCAAATTCAGAGGAAGATTCGGACACTGCCAAGCAACTTTCGTCAAGTAGGTTATTTAATGGTGAGTTTATATATGAAAATAACAAAGGATAAGATAACCCAGGAATTATAAACCGGGGATAAGAAATAAAAACAACTTTGTTGTTTCGTGCACGTTAGATTTGTAAAACTGTCACTGATAATGCATTTTGGCGATGGAAAAAACCGATGACTTTGCGGTTGAACCATCAGTGACGTCACATTTCGAAATAACGCAAGCGCCGTGTTCTACGCCAAAAAACGACACTTATTAAACCAATTTTATAGTAGGGCTGTCCTGGGGACGTCCTAAAACTGTTTGAGTGGTTTAATCCGAATTTTGGTATTACGTCAAACTTCCCCAGAACGTACATTTTGGACCTAGGACGTTCGAGCATTAATGGATTTTATCGCTATAAAACCAGTTACGATTTTTGGTCCAACGTCAAACGTCCCCAGAACGTAGGTTTTGGACCTAGGTCGTTTGAGCATAAATGGAATTTTTCAATATAAATAACTTAAAAAACCAAATAAGATGGCAACCAATCAAAACCAATCTCGAAATAAGTATAAACCAATTTTACAATTCTTCTGTCCTGGGGATGTCCTGAGGACGTATAAGGGCAATTCTCAATTTTTTTTAAAAAACGGAAGAATTTGGGTTATTTTTTTTTCTATAAATTTCTTGCTCGAACTATGCACAAACAGAAGTTTGATTATTCTATATTATGAGAAAACTGTTGTTTCAGTCGAATTTTGTAGGCAAATATTGGCAAGTGAGTGGCAGAATATTTTTGTCACCTAAATCTCACTCGTGTCCCATTGTCTTTTGCTTTGATTATCTGGAAAACTGATTCGAATTAGTAGACAATAACACATAGTTTTTCAATAAACAAGTATGTTTTAAGTATTATCACTTGAACTACCTGAGATTTTTTTCTTAAATTTGAGCTGTTGTTGAAAAATGACTTATTACTTTTTTTATCGTATTTTTTTGATTTATTTTTGAACAGTAGATGTAAATGTTTGTTGCGGAAATATAATTTCAACTTAAAAGAATGCCTGATTAACTTAGTTTTTATTTTCCATTATCTTACCTATGTGAAATAAAGAAATATACCTTTGTTTTGGAAAGACAGATTGGGGACACAAGCGACTGCATCTAGGGACACAAGTGACAAACTCCAAGTTTATATACAAAATGAGTTTATTTGAGACTTATTATGCTACAATGTAATTAATACTTTTAATCAAGCATGTCTGTATTGACATTAAATTTGAACAAGCCACGAATGTACTTTATAGGTGCATCGACCTTTTCAACAACATCATCATACTCAAATTCATACACATCTTCTACATCCGGAAATCCATAAACAAAACCTTGAAAATCCCTCGAAGCCTTCTTCCTCAAAAAAGAACCTTCAATTTTTTCGTTGACCAAAATAACTCCACATATATAATATATTGCCTTACTGCTCCCAGGTTTTAAAGCAACCGGCAAAAATTTAACAACCAGCCAATCATCGGCTTTTATGTCTTTCTCTAATTTCGGACAGGAGAACATCATCTTCTTCATCGGTGGTAACACTAGAAGCAGATTTTTGAAGAGCTTCTGTTGATTTTTTTGTATAACAAGTTTTAAATTTGAATGTTGAGGGTTCTAGAAGATAATGCTCACATATTCCTCCACACTCAAAACAGCTCTTATACTTCAGTATAATTTGATTGGGGACTTCTTCAGACCAAACAATCTGCCTTATCTTCATTGTATTAGGTACTGTTGATGAGTTGTCAACTACATCTTTGGATAAATCAATGACTGCCTGTATATCTTCTGTGGTTATTTCGTATACAAAGATTTTACTTTTGTGCTCCTGAATGGCCTCAATGAATGTACATGCAGATGTTATTTTGCTTTTACCACGGGCAATGTGATCATCAGCCGATCTTTTGAGAGCACCTCCCACACCATCTGCTACACTTTTACCGTGCCCGGGCTCATAGAAGTTCCACGTGAAAGAAGTCATACCAAATTGTTTTGCGAAATAACACATAAGCTCAAAATTTACTTTGTTCTTATACTGTGATGTTAGACCATCGCTGATAAAATGAAAATGTGTAACTTTTTTTTCCACGGCCAGTATCAATATTGCTCTAAGGTATGCCCGTACCATAGGTCATCTGAGATACCAGCAAATGTGAGACACTGTGTATCATCTGCTTTGTAGTATAAGGCTCCTGTGTGGAGGGAAATTTATCTTTGTGAGCTCTCTCGGTTTTTGTCAATTCTTTTTTGGACTTTCTTGACCCATTTGTCGTATGTTATAGTTTCAACGGAATCAGTCTCGCTGCATATCAGATTATCAATTTTATTCTGACATAATTCACATCGCAATAAGGAAAAAATCTCGGATGTTGCAATATTGCAACAAGCATGTTTGCATAAGTCATCAAGTGTGTTGATGTTCTCGTCTATCAGGTGAAGATCTTTTATCTTTGAAGATATATTTGAAGTTCGTATGACGTACACAAAGGCATGTATTTCGTAAGCCGATGCTGGGCCTTACAACCCAAAAAGGCCTGTTTCGACAAAAAGTCGCTAAACTCAATTTTTTGTTCGCTTTTTCTGTAAATTTTTTATGCAAATTTGCACGTGTGTCTTTCGGGTATCTCTTCTGCTTCTTTACTTTTCCCACAGTAATACAGTCTTTTTTCCCTGGCGCTTGTATTGAAGCTAGATCACTGGTGAAGAAATCGTGTATTTCTTGTTTTGTTTTTTTTTATTTGAGCATCAATGCTGGCCTTTCCCAAAGACTTCGTGTTTGTGTTCAGAAACATAGTGTATTTATAATATGTCATCCTACCCTTGATATGATTCACAATTCTATATCTTTTTGCAACTCTGCCGCTTACAATTTTGGCGGCAGTTCCTCTTTCTGCCGAATTTAATGTTGCGATGTTTGATTGCATCTGTCTCTGGAAAACTTCACCCACTAGTAACTGTTTCTTAATTGTATTGACATCACCTGTTCTCAAGAAGGAATTCACTTTTGTGTTTGGCGAAGGTGTACCGAGAGATGTTGAACTTCTCTTAGAATCTCTCTGTAACTGCTTCTTATATCTTTCAGCTCTAGTTGTTTCCGCAGATAATCTTCTATTAGCTTGAAATAGCTTGCTTCTTAGCAGTCGAACTTCTGCGAGGAGTTTGTCTTCATTTAAATTATGAGATTCTACAGCACACAAATCTCTTTGTTTATTAGTTACCGAGGTACCAACCACTTGGTTCAAAGAGGTAGACATTCTTTGAGGTGGGGTTACGTCGGTTTCCCTATCTGGAGGCTTAACCGTCTTCTGATTGGAGGGTGTGATAACTTGCATTTCTGCACTAATCTGAACACGCTGGTCCTCATGCTGGGCTTCCTTCCTTTTACGTCGGATATTTTGTTGCCTCTTGCGCCACTTCAATCTCTGCTTCATTTGCTCAGATTTATTCATGTCAGCAATTTTTTTAATTTTTCCCTGGTCCTTTTGATTTCTGTATGTTTTCCTCCGCTTTTCGCAATGCTCTTCATATTTTTTTAAATTCTGTCTCAATTGCTCACGTTGTAATCTCTTCTTTTCTCGCTCTTTTCTTCTCTTCTCCTCCACCGAAACGGCTATCCTCTTATTTTTCATTTTTTTTCTCCTGGTGACTGAACTACAGCTGGTACTTGGACAGGAATATTTTTATTTGAAATGTTCTCTTTATTTTGGTGGTATCGTTCCCTCATTCGTTTCTTCTTTTCTTCATATTTTAACCGCTGCTCTTCCTTTAATCTTGCTAAAGAGGCTTCCTTCTTGCTCTTTAACATTCTCACTAGACCATCTATCTTAATTTTCGCTGGTTCCATCTGAAAAAAATAAATAAATAAAAGTAAAACTTTAAAATTGGGAATTTGTCCACTCACCCAGTAAATTCGTGTATGTACCTTTCATTCCTTCTAAAATTATTTGGGATCACGTTTTGTAGGCAAAAAGAACTTTAAATATGATTCAAGTGGTGCTGGCAGTATCGTGAAAAACAGTGTCACTCGGTTCCCTTCCCTCCCACGAAGGACATGATACACAAGTGACAAAATTCACATATCTCTCTATTTTCAAAAATTGGGGTTATGTAAAACGATACTTTTTATTTTGCTTTCATCAAGCACATCTGCTTGAAACAATAAAATAATAATATTTTGATATATCAGACATTTTAACAGTTATTTGAAAGAGACAAGAGTGATTGAAATTCTGAAAGTACTTACTTTTTGATAATCTGCTACGATTTCACTAAAATTTTACAAAGATTTCGAACAAAACACACGGCGTTCTGACAGCCGACTGTAGGCGCCCGGTTTCAGTCTATGCGGCTTGTAGTTGTCGACATCTTTAGACTGATTAATGGAAGCACAAAAACTAGGGACGCTGCTTTTAAATAGAAATTATTTCATAATTTTGGCAAGTCACATAATTTTGTATAGTAGACACCCCATGGAAGCATACGCATACATTAAACAAATAATTTGATGTGTGACTTTTTTCTTGCGGCAAAATCACACTGAAGTCATTTTTTTTTACTGGGGACAGGTACACCGCGTGACATTTTAATGTTCATAAAATTTAAAAAAATATCAGAGACGTACGGTAACCAAAGAAATTCCAGGGACATGGTTTTGAAAAAAAAAATGAGAATTGCCCATAAGTGTTTCCAACCGATCTTTGGTCCCACGTCAAACGTCCCCAGGACGTACGTTTTGGAACCGGGACGTTCGGCCCTTAATGGGACATCCTGAGGACGACGTGTGCTACTTGGGGGCTATCGTCACGATAAAACCACTTTTTAGAGATCGGGAAAAATTAACCTACCGAAAGTGAATATCGCCAAATTAATCTAAACTCTCTCTAACAAAACAATCGTTGTGCAATACACCGGCCGGTTACGCGATAGTGATAGGCTCCACTAGACGAAGGCACGTAGGAGCTCTTTCAACGGAGGAGATCAAAATCAGCAACCAGGTAACAACTTGTCCAGGTGTCCTTTAAATTAAATAAATCTTAAAACCCATATATTTATCCCTCATCATAGTAGATCTGGACAACCAAAAGATATAAACCGGACAAATTGTTTCTTGCTATAACTTTACTAATTTCAATAAAAAAAACTGTATTGATAAGACATATTTAAGTCAAAAACAGCGCATAAAATCAAATGCCCACCTTTTTCAAACTGGTTTTTTTTTAGGCATAAATATTACTTTTCGACATACAAAACAAAGTATTTAGAAAAAAATTTAGGCATTTGATTTTCTCCGCCATCTTGGATTTAAATATGGCGGCAAAGCGAATGTTTTTTTTTCAAAAGGCTTTGTCTTATCAATAGTTTTTTTTTATTGAAAAAAAAAAAAATTAAAATGGCTAACGCGTTCGGCCATCTGCAATCGCGTGCGGAAAAGTGGCACTTTCCGCACTAGTTAGGTAAACTACTATCTTGTAAATGTGTGTGTTTTTTTTCGATTTTCCTTATTTTAAACCACCCATAAAAACTAAGAAAAAAATCATCCTAGGTAACCGTTCCACACCTCGAAGCAGGTGTTACCAACTTCAGAATCGACTGTGCAGACTTTTACCCGATCTACGCAACATATATAAAAGACTAATGTGTTTTTCCTGACTCCAAGATTTTTTCTTCATTTACACTACTAAAGTCCGAAATAAATTGGACGGTTTAACAGCATATCAAAACTAGGTTTGTGCTATTTCTCAAAATGGCATTGGCATTGATTTCACGATGCGTAATACACATCTTGCGGCTTGAAGCCGCAAAAAAGTTACGCAACACCAAAATCGCGCAACCAACATTTTACTAATAAAATTAATAACCTCCTTTACCATGACCAAAACCGCAAATTCACTTCAAAAATCTTCAACAGAATATATGTGAAGTCAACGTTGGTTATAAATTATGTAATTCCTTGTCAAAATGCAATGATCTCCAACTTTTAATTAAAAAAAAAACGTAAATATAGTTCAACTTTTGAAAGTTAGGTATATTTCTAATTTTTTATGACCATACTTAAATCTGCCGTCTTAATTTAGTCAGTCTTTTATGATTTTGAGATTTTTCAAATTAGAGGACAGCTTTTTAGCGATTGGCGAGAAAAAAATATTTTGTACCTTCATAAAAAACATGATTTTAGTAACTGTCTGCAACATGGCTTTTCTGGTTACCGATTTTTTTGATCACGGGTGCAAAAAAAGATTTCTATCCGTTTTTCATCCAAAATTGAAGAGAAATAGCGGATAATAGCAATTATTCTTGCCTAAAAATTAAGCCATTAAGCGAATCAAAAAGAGCTACTATCGATAAGAAAGTGGGGGAGGCCTGGGCCACAAATCTAAAATTGTCTCTTAAATTGCAATGATCCTCAAGTTTCAACACATTTTAGTCATGTTTAATTAATTTTTTAACTGAAATAGTATGATCACTGATATAAGTCGATGATTTTAAGCTTTTTTTTATCGCCTCTCTGGGGCTAAATTCTTCAATTCTTCAATCTCAAATGCACGACGTAGGTAAAGTAAAATTCCCATGCCAGAATTTGGTGCTAATCGCGACCCCTGTGACTTTACGGTAAAGCTGAGGGGCCACCCCATAACTTCTGATTGGCAAGCGATAGGAGAGTAAATCAAACGCCATAATTTGTCGCTCGAAGGCCTTATGTGCATTAACATATAAAAAACAACGAAAATATTTTAAACTATTTTGCTAACAACTTATCTTGTATTGAACCAAATGATGCAGAACTAAGCAAAACAAAATTTAATAAAAAAACTATTTTTTTGGGGAAATTGTACCACTGTTCGTCCAATAAATCGTATCTCGGTTATTCCACGAGATATTAGGCTTAAACCAAAAACATAATTTATGCCGTGCAAAGTCCAAATTTGTTCTGTACAATAATAATACGTTGCTACTGTGGGGTTCAAGAAAATTTGTTGAAACTATTTTCTGAAACTGACCAAAAAGTCGCAATGATTTGCATACCGTTAAGCTGAGATCAAAGTGGGCTTTTTAAGTACACAAACCCAACATTTTTCGCCGGTGCCGTTATCGAGCGAGATATTGCGATGAAAGTGGTTCACTATTCCACATCTCTGCACCCGGATATCCCCAAAACTAGTTTTGGGGGCACCAAGTTTCGTATACCGTTTAGTTGGGTTTGAACAAGACTTTTTAATTACCCAAATACAGAATTATTCGCTGGTGCCGTTATCGAGATATTGCGATTTAAGTGGTTCACTATTCCACATATTTACACCCGGATATCTCCAAAACTAGTTATGGCGCCACCAAGTTTCGTATGCCGTTTAGCTGGGTTCGAACAGGGCTTTTTATGTAACTAGACCCAGAATTTTTCGCTGGTGCCGTTATCGAGATATTGCGATTTAAGTGGTTCACTATTGAACGTCTCTGCACCCGGATATCTCCAAAACTAGTTATGAGGCCACTAAGTTTCGTATACCGTTTAGCTGGGTTCGAAAAGGGCTTTCTAAGTAACCAGAACCAGAATTTTTCGCTGGTGCCGTTATCGAGATATTGCGATCGAAGAGGTTCACTATTGCACATTTCTGCACCCGGATATCTTTAAAACTAGTTATGGGGCCACCAAGTTCCGTATGCCGCTTAGCTGGGTTTGAACCGGGCTTTTTAATTACCCAAATACAGAATTCGTCGCTGGTGCCGTTATCGAGATATATATCCGGATGCAGAGAGGTGGAGTAGTGAACCACTTTCATCGCAATATCTCGCTCGATAACGGCACCGGCGAAAAATGTTGTGTTTATGTACTCAAAAAGCCCGCTTTAAGCTCAGCTTAACGGTATGCAAATCATTGCGACTTTTTGGTCAGTTTCAGAAAATAGTTGCAAAATTTTCTTGAAAAATTTGGACTTTGCACTACATAAATTATGTTTTTGGTTTAAGCCTGATATCTCGTGGAATAACCGAGATACGATTTATTGGACGCACAGTGGAACAATTTCCCAAAAAAAATATATATTTTTTTAAAATTTTGCTTGTAAGACTTTTAAATGCCAGCAACAAATTCGAACAAGCTCATTGACGCCTAATGTGCTTACTTCTGCATCATTTGGTTCAATACAAGAGAAGTTATTAGCAAAATAAAGTTTTTTGAAAAACCGCTATATTTTCGTTGCTTTTTATACGTTAATGCACATAAGGCCTTCGAGCGACAAATTATGGCGTTTGATTTATTCTCCTATTGCTTGCCAATCAGGAGTTATGGGGTGGCCACTCAGCTTTACCGTAAAGTCACAGGGTTCGCAATTTCTCGGAAACGGCAACAGCGACAAATTTAATTCTTCGGTAACAAATAAGCAACAAATTAGCACCAAATTCTGGCATGGAAATTTTTGTGGCCCATTATGGTGGTCCCCCCAGCTTTACCTACGTAAATGCACGAAATTTCACTTTTTGTGAAGTAAACTCTCCCCGGTAAAGAAAAACAAAATTATCAAAAATAAATCGAACAGACACTTAAAGTTGGCAAGCTATTTTTGATTCCTTGTTGTTAGCATATCTTTGATGCGTTTGTGAAAGCGGCCTTAAAAAAAAGAGTTAAAATTATGCTTACAACGTACGACGTAACCAAACAAATTTTTGTTCAGTGTTTTATGCACAGTTTTACTTCATGCCGCTCACTTCTATTTGTCGAAAAAAGTGAGAGGGCGGCAATAGAATGGAAAACAGGTCGTAGAGATACGTGAGACGTAGTCGCAGTTGTAAGACGTATGCGCTCTGAGCATGCGCACTGAGATTACGATTATATACTCTCTATTTGTGCAACTTTAAGTGTCTAATAAATGAATATAAATAAGTTATTATACGTCTCTCGAAATAAAGCTGTTCACCTGCCGCGGACCAAGCGATCAAGTTTGCTTGGTTTTTTGGGTGAATGCGATCGGTGAACGCTGGTTCAAGAATATTACAATTAAAATCCATGTGCGCATTCATATGCGCAAGAATCTCGCCCCTTGCAGCGACGTACCCTTCAGTATCCATATATTTTGGGGTAAACAGTTGGGGGAACACATTTTAAACGGCGGAGAATAAACGGGTCGTTGCTTGCTTGTTTGTTTGTTTGTTTGTTTGTCAGTATATTTTGCACAAATCTTGTATATCCGATCATCTTTAAATTTAATATGCGTTTATAGTTCCGATGACAACATTTAATACTATAAAAAAATTACGTTGGTGGCGGTCATTAAGTGGGGGTAAAAGGAGTATGATATATTTAAAAATTCAAAAATTCATAACTTTTCATCGAAAGCTGCTACGAATATGCGTATAGTTTTCAGTTTTACGGTTTTATGTTCCACTAAATAGAGACATAAAGCTATTTGTAACTCATCGCGGTATACGTATCCGCATCTAGTGAGAACCAAGCACACTGATTGGTCGGAAACTCGTATCAGGTTCGAAAAGAGCAAATATATGCTAATTTAAGGTGTTTCTGAACGCAATAGGTGCTGAGATACGATACGTGTGTCGTAACGATACGTGATACCTAACGCATCTCAACACCTATCGCGTTCAAGAACACCTTAGATTAGCATATATCTGCTCTTTTCGAACGTGGTATAAGTTTCTGACCAATTGATATGCTTGGTTCTCACTAGATGCGTATAACGTATACGGCGATGAATTAAAAATAGCTTTATGTCGCTATTATTTTATAATTTTGGACGTAAAAACTAGGTTAGTAGGGGTAGCCATCAAGAGGATGAGAGAGGGTTATAGTTTTATGTTTCAATAAATATTTTCTAATTTGGTATTAAAATATTCATAAATTTTAATAATTTGGAGGGGAATTTGCCATGGTTCAGGGAGTGATGTTATGACGTTGAAAGTTCCTTCGATGGGGGGTGAAGGATGTCGTATATATACCATATAAGTATGTCCGATTTAGATCAAAATTATTATATGGAGGTTTTTATGGTCAGAAACACGAATTTTTGATTAGATTTGAAAAGTAATGATTTTGACCGGTCTTCTCTCATTGGGGTGGGGGTAGGTGTCTAAACAGGTCCAATTTCGTTCAAAATTTGCGTACGGGGGTTTTTGGTGTAGAGGATTAAGAATTTGTGGTAAGATGTAAATTATGAAGTTAATAGCTCCCCCCTCGCCGAATGGGAAGGAAGGAGGTACATCTAACTTATATAGTCTGTTTGTATCATAAAGTTTTATACATATTTATAAGTCTGTCAAATTATAGGAACAGGTAATATATGTACCCGCACAAAATATTACCAAAATCAAAGACATAAGCCATAAATTATTACAAACTTTAAACCTTATAAAAACTTATAAAAATATAATAAAATGTGTGCTGTTTTGCAACAAATATCTTAAAAGTATAAAATTGTATGATAACCTTAAGTCTAAAATTGTGAGTGTGTGTGAACAAATTGAGGTGAGCCCATGTAGGCCTGATGTATTTATGCATCGCAAAATATCCATATTGGTGTCAAACCCTCACAAATTCAAAAAATATTAACTGGGGAAACAAAATGTATTCTTAATTAATATTTGCCCATGTATGTCGCACTGTATTTTTGTCTTTTGAGTTCCCAAAAAAATAGAACGCCCCGTACCTATGTAACTAAAAACCAACATTATCATCGTATAGCAACCTGTCTTCTTCTTTCAGGTGGTTCCTGCACGATACTGTACCAACCATCAGCTGTTATGGGTACCGCTATGTCGAGAGGAACAACTAGCAGGGGCCTTCTTATGGAATCATCGTCAGTAGTACTAATCGCGACGTTACAACGGTCCTTGTATTACGGTGTATCGAGTTGTTATAGTTTGAGTAGTGCCGATTCTGCACAGTGTTATCGTAAACGTAAGTATTAACAACACCCAATAAATTGGGGGAGAATTTTTTTTCATCATGTCACGACAGTGGCGGTCATAGGACGGAGGAGGGGGACAACCGTTCCCCCTTGGTAGCTAACTCAGCCCACTTCTTTATTTCAATATTTCACAAAACAATACATCAAAATGTTTGAAATATTTTTGCGGCCCTATAAATAACGTTATTACTTGTTACAATTGTAGTTTAATTTTACACAAAGTTCGTCAAAATGTTTTTTAACGTTTTCGCCTGCAGCATACTTCAATCCAGTTCTCCTGGGATCCAACCCAACCCATTTTTTAAAATATTTCACAAAAACGGGAAAAAGATAAAAATTTTGGAACTATTTTCTGCCTTATCTGCAAAAATCATTAAATGCTAGAATTTTTATTTTAAGGAATTTTGTTAATAACTATTAAAACTTCAAAAAAAAAAAGGCATTTTTGGCACAATTTTCTCAAAATTTTCACCCGCGGCACTCTTAACACTTCAAGAATTAAAACTAGATCCGAAAGGATTTGCACCCTTGCTTAAAATATAAATCCAACTTAACTTACTTCCCCCTCCTTTTAAGCTATGACCGCCCTTGATAAAGAAATAGGAACTGTGTATTTATGATATTTGTTTTCAAACCACCAGAAAATCGGCGCTTTCTGTCTTTTCTGTACAATTTGTACGAAATTTTTTCCAGACTTATTTGAAAAGGTACTCTTTTTTTAAACTTGTTTCTGGTTTGGTGCCTTTTTCGGTCAAATATTGATAGTTTTGACAGGTCGAAATAAGTCGGTAGGGCTGCTTTTAAAATCATTTTTTTTCAAATTTTGCGTTCCGTAAAAACCTATTTACCACATGTATTATAAACTGGTCAACAATTGAAGTGGCGCACCCGGATTTTTCAACCACATTTGGGTTTAAATTATGTCTGAACTAATGATCCTATCTTGACAAAACTGATTTTGTTGGATAAAGCCCTTCGTCATTTATAAAGCCCATATTTTGATAAACTTTACTAAGATGCAGTTAACTTGCTGGAAGGTTAAACACAAGGGTGTCAAAATCGCAAAAATTTGTATGGCTACCATTTAAAGCATAATTTTTTATTTTTTTTTTAATGTCTTAAAATGATCCATGTCAAGAGATGAAAAAAGTTATTTCTCATTTTGTTTTGTTTTGCTTCTAGTTTTTGAGATATCGTTTTTTTTTTGTTATAAAACATTACTTTTTTGCTTTGAATGGCTATGAGTGATACACAGTTTGATTCAAATTCACTAAATTCGCTCAGATGAAAGCCACATAAGGGCTCTATAAAACCTCATCTTGCGTTAAATTTTAAATGCCCGTAGAGCGGAATGAGAGCTGCGTAAAATAAAAAAATTAAAATTTCGTGAAACTCCAATTTGGGCTTCCGCACATCTATCATTTTCCACTGGACGTCAGTTTTTTGTATGGTTTTGCAAAGACTGTGCCTTTTGCTCGAAACGGTTTTCGATTTTTTTCAGAACTGTCATTACTGATGGTAAAACTTTTTGTTTTCCATAATATGTAATTTCCATTGACAGAACTGCAATCTTTGTTGTTTCTCCCACATAATCTGCTGCTATTGCGAAAAAGTTGATTTACATCAAGGTGGATGCAAGGACTCACCCCTTTACCCCTCACCTTACTCCTCGCATCCACCTTGAATGCAAACCAACTTTTTTTGCAATAGCAACTGATTATGTTGGCGTAAACAACAAAGATTGCAGTTCTGTCACTGGAAATTACATATCATGGAAAACATTACCATTAGTAATGACAGTTTAAAAAAAAATCAAAAACCGTTTCGAGCAAAAGGAACAGTCTTTACAAAACCATACAAAAAACTGACGTCCAGTTGAAAATGGTGGATGTGCGAAAGCCCAAATTGGAGTTTCACGAAATTCATCTGAGTGAATTTGGTGAACTTGAATCAAACTGTGCAGCACCCATAGCCATTCAAAGCAAAAAAGTACTGTTTCATAAAAAGAAACGATATCTCAAAAACTAGAGGCAAAACAAAAAAAATGAGAAATAACTTTTTTCATCTCTTGACATGGATCATTTTAAGACATTTAGAAAAATTCTTAAAAAATTATGCTTTAAATGGTAGCCATACAAACTTGCTATTTTGACACTTTTGACACAAGTTTATGATGGACGAATGGCTCTATCAAACAAAAAAGTTTTGTCAAGATAATTAATTTAAACCCAAATTTGAGGGAAAAGTCCGGGTGCGCCACTTCAATTGTTGACCAGTTTATTATACATCATTTCCGTAACAGGGTGTTAAAACATTATTTTCTTCATTCAAAAGAGCACGTTAAAGTGCACGCGAGTAGAGAAACTATTTACGTTACTAGACCGGAACTAGACAGAAATTTTACAGGACGAGCTGTGGGCGAGTTAAAGTAAACAGACACTTAAACTATCTCATAGTTATATGATCGTACGTAATGTTTTTTTGAAAAGTATTAAACAACATTAAAAGTTATGGACGAAATTTACCTAAAACTCGTAAAGTTCATTGTATTTTTTTTTAGATTTGAACTCGTTTATTTTATTTTGGAAAAAAAATGTCAGAAATAGTAAAATTTAAAAGCATGTAAACTTGACTGAACACAAGTTATTTACTACGTTTTCATATAGAACTGACTGCGGTTTCAATAAGATTCACTTTCAAAACTATTGTCAAAACGCGAATCGAAAAGCGAATCCAAGCTTTTTTTCGTTGGCCCTGCCTCAGGTCAATACGCCTTTTTCTGCCGTCCGTCATATTGAAAACGAAGTAAACCTGTAAAGTGAGTTTCCGATCATGTAGTGAACATTTTTCTTCGACCAACTAATATTTGCTATTTTTTGCACCTAGAGGTCATTTAAACTTTTTAGGTTAAAAATTAAAAAAAATTAAAAAAAATACGAATAAAAAAAATTCAAAAATATAAAAAAAACTCAAAAAAATAAAAAAACTTTAAAAAAAAAATAAAAATTTAACAATAAACAAAAAACAAAATTAAAAAAAAACTGACTATTTTCCGGTCCCATGTTTGTACCTATCTTTGTAAAGTTAAACTTACCGTACAAAAAATGGTACGGAAAGTTTGTTCTTTCCGATCTGTTGAAAAAAAGTAACAGTAATAATGTATCATGATAAAAAAATTAAATTACCAATCGGAAAGAAAGCTTGGAATTTCCTGCCTCACCTTTTCTGTAATGCGGTACGAAAATACACACGTATGAATTGCTACTAGTTCTGTTTGTCAATTATTATTCTGCGGTAATTCGAGAAATAAGCAAAATTTCTTCAAAATTAATGTAAGTATATCCGTGAAAGTTTAATTATATTTTAAAATTTTGCTCACATTTCTTTGGATTCGTCATACTGAATGTTCTTTTTTTTTGCAAAAAAACTTTTTTCTTGATCACGGGTGCAAAAAAATATTTCTGTCCGTTTTTTACCCAAAATTAAAGAGAAATAGAGGAAAATAGTAATATTGATTTCCGCCAGTTTTCAGCAAGTACTTACCAAAAAAATCATTTAAAAATATCGTCAAAATATCAAACTGTCAAAGATTAAAATGTCGCAACAATGAACGTCACCGAGTAAAATAGCACATCGCTATGGAAACGATTATTATTTCATTTACCAGCCGCCTTGATTTATAGTGTAAAGATTATGTGTTGCGAGAAGTGCTCTTCGTTCGAGATCTTTAAAAGTATTTTTCTTGGATTTCTTGATAAAGGTATTAAAAAAAATATTGTTAACAACTTGCGGCTAAACTGTGCATTTTTTATTCGCTTGTAAAAAAGCTCTATTTTAGACACTACTTAGTTGTTAAAACTACTATTTTGTCTTCAAACTCATTTTTAAACGACTTCACAGAGCCTGGCTGTCTATCAAATCTTGCGATTCATTTCTGACACCATTCCCGTGAACCGATTTTAATGGAATTTGGCACAGTAATGTATGTCCGATGACAATACAATATTATGAAAATTTGGGGGGTGGTGGAGGGGTGTAAAGGGTGTGAATTTAGAACTTTGTAATGAAAACAGATACAAAAACAAAAGATGCGCACTAAGCACTAAAACAGCGGCGGTCTCAGCCATTTGAAAAGGGGGGAGGGCTAGAATAAAAGCATAGCTTTTATGAGGAACATATCAATATATGCAAACAAAACTTAGTACCTACAAGCGCGGATTTGATCTCAAATCTAAGGGGGGGGGTACTCAGATTTTAAGTCGTTTATTTCATACATTTTCTATTTTAAAAAATGTTTAAATGCGCTGAAAATTTTTGAGAAAATTACATTAAAAATGCAATTTTTGATTTAAAATTAAATTAAAATTGTAAATATATCAATGGTTTCAAAGCGCAGCAACACAAAATTAAACTAATACCGTAAATGTCAAAGGTGTTATAGCGCCGCAATTTATGCCATACTTTTGATTTTCTAAATATTTTCATAAAAAAATTAAAGCCACGGTAGGCACCACAAACAAAACCTAATAGCTAAATACTTTTTTTTTGAGGTCTAAAAAACTTTTAAGTTGGAACATTACCTTTTATATTGCATATCTCAAACATAAGAAGCCTATCTCAAAAAAAAAAATCGTTTCCGGTTTTTTTGGGCAAATCGGTCAATGACTCGCTCCATGTCAATAAAATTTCAATATGTCAACGCTAAGCCCGTCAGGCGAATTTCGGTCATAGTGTGTTTAAGTACTTATGTTTTCAATCTTCTGAGGCATGAGAAGCTTCTTTTTGACGAAGCATTACTTACTGGCAGACATCCAAGATTGTTTTTATCAACGGAAAAATATCGCCACACTTGTTCATTGCCTCGAAAACGTTATCAGGTATGCTTTGATTTAAGCTTTTGCCTACTTCTGACCAATATTGTTTCCAAATACTGACTTCTCCCAACAAAAGTTCAATAATTTGTGGTTTGAATTAATCAAACAGTTTATAGTATTTAGAAGCGACTTAGTTTATTTTACCTTGATTTTGGCCTCACGTTGTATAAAACTTGGTATGAATATGTTCAGGTAAAAAAATACTTTTTTATGTCCAAAATGATTTTGTACAAAACTTTTTGAAGGTCAAACTGTCCCAAAATACAGTGGAGTGATTCTAGAATGTCTTTAACTTTCTGCAATTTCTCGTTTTTTTTGCGATTGCCCCCCCCCCCTCCCTGGGACCACCACTAACTAAAATTTAGAGAATGTAATTCTTTACAATTTTGGTTACACTACTTTTTTTTATTGGACTTCAAAAAAAAATAAAACCTCCAACCAAACTAAAAAAAAATTAACTAACATTTTTTTAAACAAATTTCTAACTCAATAACCAGGGCAGATATCAAAACACCCTATGAAATCAATTAATTTTTTTTGTAGGTTGGAAAATAAGCGAGAAATTTAAAAATATTGAAAAATAACATAAAATCAAGATGGCGTCGTTCCTGAAGGGGGGGCGAGTGTGATATCTTCGGTTTAGAGATAGCCTGGGTATACTCTTTAAGAATTAGACACTATTTACCATCTGCGAATTATTTCGTACAGAAAATCTAATATTCCTGGACTACTAAGCGAACGGAATAGCGTGTAAATCGCGCCCTCGGAGTGACACAGAATAAAAAAGAACATCTAGAAAGGTAACTTAATCTTTCAGGACTCAATCAAAGATAGAAATAGATAAAACATGACTAAATTAAAAAATCCAGTACGATCCAGGACATGTAGATTTTCCAGTATGGTTGCCCAAGGCCTGAACCTGTACTGGGCAATCCCGTACGGTTTGTCAGTCTGGAAATGGAGGACGCCCAAACCCGTTAAATAAAGGAAAGTTCAATGATAAAATCAATCAATCCAACATCGGGCCAATTTTTTATCCGAACCTTATTTCTTCAAACCCATTCAATAACAAATTCGAAATTTATAAGACCTGTTTTTAATAGCACCATTGTTCATCAAACTCATTCAATATCAAACTCGTAATCTGTAACACCCATTTTTAATAAAACTCCGAATTTGTCAAACTATTGTTTTTAAAAACCGGAATTCGTAAAGCCGTTGTTTATCTGAAAATTTTTGCTAAATTGATTGCGCATTTGCGAATAATAGTCTAAGAATAATAGAGTGACATCTATACACAAAGTGTTGAACACTACCTGTAAATACTTTTAGCCAAGTGTGCGCACATAGAACGACAAATGCCCAGCAAACACAAATCGTCGGCAGTGTGTCGGCATCGGCGACTACACTCTGGCCCGATGTTGGATTGCGATTTTCAGTTTTCAGTCAATAATCGGCAACTGACGGAGGTTCACTTTACTACAGTCGACTTCATGCCGACCTACTTTAGGACCGTCGATGGTCCGATGGGAACTTTATTTAATCGGTCGAAAATCGGCAACTGACGATGTCCCCATTTGCTATAGTCGACTTTATGCCGACGCCAACTTTATTTGCTTTAGGGCCGACGGCGGTTCGATTGGAACTTTGTTTAATCAGACGAGAATCGGCAACTGACGATGGCCCGATTTACTATAGTCGACATTATGCCAACGCAAACCTTATCTGCTTTAGGGCCGATGATGGTCCGATTGGAACTTTATTTAATCGGTCGAGAATCGGCAACTGACGATGGTCCGATTTACTATAGCATTATGCGAACGCAAACCTTATCTGCTTTAGGGCCGATGATGGTCCGATTGGAACTTTGTTTAATCGGTCGAGAATCGGTAACTGACGATGGCCCGATTTACTATAGTCGACTTTATGCCGACGACCACTTTATCTGCTTTATGGCCGACTTTGGTCCGACTGGAACTTTGTTTGATTGGTCGAGAATCGGCAACTGACGATGGTCCGATTACGTCACCTTAAAATTTTTAGACTGCTTAATAGTTTCTTCCTAGTATCGTTGTATGAACAGTTGTTCAATACAACAGTTGTTCATACAACGCTAGTATGTAGAGATGGCGCTAATGTCACTATATAATGTTCCCTGTACAGTGGAAGTTAATATTATATAGATAATGAGCAAAGATATTTCAAAACTAGAATGCGGACTTGACAAGATGGTGGTACTTCTCTATAAGAATCACCTCTTCTGCCACAGCCCGACTGGTTAAGCACCCGCATTATCGAAACTTTGTAGTTTGCCATTGTCAATAAGCTACCGCTGACGGACCTTCGTCAATCGCCGACGTTGCACCGCTTTAGGAAACCAATGTCGGGCCGAGACCAGCTTGCCTACGTTAGACCGACCAAATTAAGCAGGTAAAAGGGCGGACGGTCGGTACCATGTGGTTAAACCATAACGGACCTTAATTGTACGGCGACGGTATGCCGATGTCTGCAAAAAGTAAAATTTACCATTGGTCCGACGGCGGGCTACAGTCTAACGCTGCGTCGGCAAACATACATTGGGCCTACATCGCATAGCGAACAAAAAATGCTGCTGATGACGGCAAATTCGGCAATCGACATCGGACCGACGAAGGTCCGAGGGAACCGTGTTTGCTGGGAATGCATCGAAACGCCACCGCCGTGCCACCTGCGTGTATGCCTCCGGTTCATGTATTATTAGGGACTAAAAGCCAAACCACCGCGAAAACGTACAACGTAGCTCTGAAATCCAGGGCTCCCATTGGTGAAAACCGGCAGAGGTGGACGTTTCCACCTCGACTAACGCAATTTCAGCTACCGGGTCAGGCGACGCGACGTAACGATACACCACCTAGCGTGCGCTAGCGTCCGTATCTCTTGAAAATCAGTCTCGCTGGCGATTGACAGCTTCTGTCGGATCTGACCAATGAGTCGGCGTACGATACATTCAAATAGAGTGGCGTGGCTTTTACTCCCTATTGGTGAATGCGCAATCAAATTAGCAAAAATTTTATGGTAAACAACGGGTTTTACGGTTTTGAAAAAATAATGGTTTGACAAATTACGGGTTATATTAAAAATGGGTTTTAAAAATTACGAGTTTGATATTGAATGAGTTTGATGAACAATGGTTTGATTAAAAACGGGTCTTATAAAAATGAGGTTCGGATAAAAAATTGGTTTAACAAATTGCCGTTTTTATGGTGAATCGTTCTTATGATGAACATTTTTGTTAAATACGGTCTGATGAATTCCTGGTTTGATGAACCATAGACGTACGGATAGGATAGTATAAAAAAAATGGGCTCTAGCTGAGACATCCTTCTGCAAATATATGTTGATTCCAAGTCATTCAGCGCAGCGCCTAGCCTATTGATGATAAAGTACTTAATTGTCCATGGGATCCTGAACTATGAAACATAGAAGACTTATAAACTCTATTTAAAGAGACTAGGAAGTTGAGAAACAATAAAACTTAAATACGTACCTCGTGTTCTCTATAATATTCACTCATAAAAGTACATGAGTACCTGATGTACGTACTTTACAAAATAGGTTCCTACCTTTTACAATTTTCCACGGTAAATAATAATTGATGGGAAAATACATAGCTACCTACCTTGTTGGTAAAAAAACGTTCATTATGATGTCCTTAATTTTCTGTCTAGAACATGTTTTTAAATTTCGTACATAACGGCACGACGAAAACATATAAAAAAAAACTTGCGTTATGATTGCATGTTTACCCACTTATTTAGGATTGAATCGTTTTTAAAACGGTAAAATTGGCGACCACAAACAACACAAATATTAAATTAAAGAAGATGAAATATTCTCATGGAAAATAATAAGCACCCACGAACAAAAAATATTTAGAACGGAATGAAGCCGAAAAATGTGGGTTAATCTTCTAACAAACACAAATTCAGACTAGTTCCATCTGTGTAGCCAGTGGCGTAGCTAGAGGGGATTTTGGGGGATAAACCCCCCCTTCATCATCATCATAGGCAATCGCTCGATACCGAGTATTATATTCCTTTATTCTGTATCGTCGCTATCTGTTGTGCGTTTTTTGATGGCTATGTAAGCCAATTCTCGAGCCGCACACCCTTCCACAGTCCTGGCAAACCCAATCTCCGGCAGCAGGCGGGTGTAGTTGGTCATCCATTCTTCCATTTTGTCGCTTCTTTCTACGTTCTCTCCTTTCCGTCTCTAGTCTACGTCGTTGCTCTTCAAAAGTTTGTGCTCCCTCATGGACTGTTCGGCGCCTTGAAGTCCTATCGTTTGCCGTGGTCTCGAAGTTTTTATATCGATGTGACCCTTCATCATATTGCCTTTGAGAACGTCCTTGTACCTTTTTTGTTGACCTCCTTGATTTCTCTTTCCCTCCTACAGTTGCCCATAAAATATCTGCTTTGGGAGACGTGTTTCGGGCATGCGGATAATGTGATCAGTCCAACGAAGCTGGTGCTTGAAGATAAGGGCTTCTATACTAGTTGTTCTGGCGTCTTCTAAAACACTTATGTTTGTTCGTCGGTTTTGCCATTTTATTCTCAGTATTCGTCTTAAACTTTGGTGATATTTTTCTAGTTGTTTGATATGCCTTCTGTAGGTGTAGAGTTGGTATTATAAATGTGTTGTAGACACGAAGCTTGATCTCCGCATTGATATCGTGATTGTTGAAGACTCTCCGAAAGCCGTCCGAACGCTGCGCTAGAACATTTTAGGCGATGCTGTGTTTCTGCGTCAATAGTTGCATTTGATGATAGGTGGCTCTCAAGATATGGGTAATGTTCCACGTTCTGCAGAGGATGGCCATTTATGGAAATGTTTGGAGCTTGGGATTCGTACCTGGTTCTGGTTGGTGAAGAATTTGCGTTTTGGCAAGATTGACCTCCAGGCCAATGCTTTTGTAGGCTTGGTTAAATGCGTTGATTACCAGCTGTAGTCCTTCCTCTGTATCGGCCATTACGACTATGTCATCGGCGTATTGCAGTTCGATTACCGAGGTTGTCGAGATCTTAGTTTTTGCTCGCAGTCTGCCTAGGTTAAGTAGGCCACCGTCGAATCTATATAGAATTTCCACTCCCGGCGGTAGATGTTCCTCAACAAGGTGAAGCATGGCACCTAAAAATATAGAAAATAGGGTGGGAGCAATAACACACCCTTGTTTAACGCCTGTCGTAATCTGGAATGACTCGTTGCTCAGGACTGTTGCATTCATATTGTCAATAATTTGAATATATTTTTGAGGGCATCCAGCTTTTGCCAGTATTTTTCAAAGAGCTTCTCTGTTGACCGAGTCAAATGCTTTGACTAGGTCTATGAAGGCCATGAAGAGAGGGCGATTTTGTTCTCTAGATTTCTCTTGCATTTGTCTGGCACTGAAGATCATGCCAGCTGTGCCTCGATTGGGCCTAAATCCACACTGTGTCTCTGGCAGATTTTGTTCAGCAATCGGAATTAATCGGTTTGATAGTATCCGTGCAAGTATCTTTCCAGCAGCAGAAAGCAGAGATATACCTCTATAGTTTCCACATTGGGCCTTATCGCCTTTTTTGAAAACTATAAGAGACGTCTCTGAGTTCGGCAGGAATGGTCTCAGTGGTCCATATTTTACTTATTAGAATGTGCATTTGGGAATTAAGTGCGGGACCCCCTTGTTTGTAGACTTCAGCAGCGATACCATCTGTGCCTGCTGACTTATTATTCTTTAGCTGTGTGATTTTTCACCTCCTCTCATCCTGAATTGATAGAGGATCTGTCTTTAAGCAGCCTTGTTCCATCTTTGGATCGTAGGGTATTAATACCTTGTGTAGTGGGAGCATATATCATCTTAGTAGCTTGAAAGAAGGCTCTGGTGTTGTTGGACTCAGCTAGATGTTGCATTTCATGTGATTTTGTTGTCCACCATTGGTTATTTAATCTACGTGTTTGCCTTTGTACTTTTGCTTTGGCTTCTTGATATTGCCTTTTCTTTTCGTTGCAATTAGGGTGGCTTTCCCCCCCCCCCCCCCAAGGGGATCCAACCTAATCTACAATAAATTAATCATGATCTACAATAAATCATGATCAAGGGCGTCAAGGGGAGCTATAATCTCTCCCCCCCGCTTTTTTGACTCTTTACTCCCGTTTGTGGCGTGTGATTTGGTGTGAAGTTTTAAATTTTGAAAAATTTTAATTTTTTAACTTTAAGCAATTTTTGTCACCAGCATTCAAACGTGTAATAAATGGAATTTTTAGTATAATTTTTCCTAAAATTTATGATATGATTTTGGCAACAAATCTAAATATACCAATACAAAATACAAAATATCCAGGCACCTAGCCGGGATTCGAACCCGGGACCTTCCGTGCGGCAGGTACATACGCTGCCCACTGCGCTACGGCGGCCGGCATTCATTAAGAATGGTTCGAAGACGGGTGATGGGGGGAGGACTGATAATTATTTTGGCGATTACAGTTTGCACCAATTTAGCCAGCTTAAGAATTTTAAGCTGTTTAGTTGAATTAATATATCTATTAGCTTAAATATACGCCCTTCCAATGCTTTTAGCATGCACGAAGTTGTAAGCTGTCCCTCTACTTTCTCTCTTATTTATCTCCCTTTCTCTCTTTGTTATCTCGTTTGTCTTAATAACGCTATTTTGCACATGCGCCGCGCCAGCGTCATCGACTAAGACCCAAAGTCATGAAGGCATTTGTCATTTATTTGTTTACTTTTCTCAAAAATCCTGGATTTTTTTATTTTTTCTCTCTCGTTGATGTTTAACTGCAGATTTCCAAAACAAAAAGAGCTGCTAACCTCTGGACTTTCTCCACTCGATACCTCAATGCGTCTATTCCTGAATCGAGAGCTCCCAGAGAGTCAAATTCTCAAATTAGTCCAAATCTTCGGTTTAAATTGGTTTCTCTCACTTTTGTCTGATAATTATCGCAAGTAATTCTATTAAGTCTTGACTAAGAGAATTACTTTCAATCAATATCGGGCAAGAGAGAAACCGATTTAAACCGAAGATGTGGACCAATGAGATGCATAGTAGCGAGAGAATTTGACTCCCTGGGAGCAAATTTTCTCTCGATTTAAGAATAGACGCACATATGTTATCGCTCCTCTTTCATTGTCTGGGGATCTATTCTTGAATCGAGAAAAAAATTGCTTCCAGGAAGTCAAACTCTCTCGCTACTATGCATCTCATTGGTCCAAAACTTCGGTTTAAATCGGTTTCTCTCACTTTTGCCCGATATTGATCGAAAGTAATTCTATTGGTCTTGACTAGTCCTTTTGTTGCTTTACTCTTTGCAGTAACATATTGTTTAAAGTATAATCGTATTTAATGATGTTTCTATTGAGGGTAAAAACATACATGAACACTTAGCAATATTTGACTTAAAATCATTTTCGTTGCACCAGCTGGCAACCCTACAAAAATCATTTTGCAGAACCTCACAATCACTGACAGAATTAACTCTAAAGAAACATTTAAAATCATCTGCAAACAAAAGTGCCAGAGCATTCTCCATATTTTCAGTTATACTATTTATTATGGTTAAAAAGAGAAGTGGTCCTAAATTAGATCCCTGGGCACTCCTGAAGTGCTTTGAAAACAAAAGATTTACATCCCTTTATTTCGACATACTGAAATCTGCAACTTAAATAAGATTGAACAAGTTGAGTCAGGAACGGACGAATATCTAAGATTTCAACAGTGGGATTTACTAAAAGGGTTTAGCCTATTTTAGACAGGTCCTAAGTTTAAGTGAAATTGTTGGTTTTAATCATTTTATACCAGCTTTCTTGAGTTTTCGACATAGTTTGATTTATAAAAATAATTTTAATTTTTTTTTTTAGTGAATAATCATCTTAACATTTGTTGGATTTAAGAAGAAAATTTCTATTTAAACGAAGTTTTTTTTTAACCCTAGGGGCGGATCTAAATGGTAAACACTCTGTTGAGCAAATTAAAATTGACGTTATATGTTACTCTTTTCAAAACTTACCCTTGTTTATTGATTTTCCCGATTAATACTCACTGTTACAAAACCATTTCAATATATAATCATAAAATAAGATTAACTTTGTATTTATTTAAAAGGGGTTTTTATGTATCAAAAGTATGAAAAAACTTTACAAACGCAAACCTATCGCAATCGCAAACTACAAATAAAAATATTTCATCAAAGCAGGTTATGAAAAAAAATGCGGCTAAAAACAGACCTGAATCCAACTTATGCGTTTACAAAGGAGTCATGTCGGCTCAACAAACTGTTCGATGCTGCAGAGTTAAGACTTTTGAGTGCAATTTTTCAGTGGAAAGCTTTGTTTGATGATTAAGCTTTTAGATAAACTCAATGTTTTAATTTCAGTTCTGTTTCAGTTCAGTGACTTTCGCTTATGTTTGTTTTGCCTCGTAGTGCCCTCATATTCTTTGTGGTGAAAACGGGTTCAAAATATGGCGTTTTTCTGGACAAAATTGGAGGTGTTTTATTTATTAAATTAGGTAAATTAATTCTTGTAAAAACGGTTGCTTAGGGAAATTATAAAGGAACTTAGTACCAATTGCCACAAGACAATCCTTTCTGGGGGCTATAAATTTAAACCACCCCCCAGAGGTGGTCTAAAAAATCATCAACTTTATAACCTCAAACACAGATGATGAAGCTAATATGTGCCAAATTTTTGGCGTATTCACCATTTGCCATTTTGAAACCTGTCAAAAAAAATTACTTTTAGGGTATTTTCTCCTAAAATATGGAATATTTTGAGAAAAAAAACAGTTTTTCTGTGGTATTTTGCAATAACAATACAAAATAATCAATAACTTTGTATCTTTTCTCTATGGGTAAGTGATTTTTAAAAATGGACTGTAAAATATCACATCAACTTCAGATTTATTATTTATGGCTTCATGTACATATTGACTAAATATAGTAAGATTAGTCAAAGTAGATCGTTAAGGAAAAAATCCATGTTGAAGAAGGGAGATTTTACCAGAGATTTCTTTTAAAAGAAATTCAAAAATAATTATTTTAAAAACTTTAGAGACTGAACTTACAATACTGATAGGACGATAATCTCTAATATTTTGTGTTGCTCCTGACTTGAATATTGGTAAAAAAATATGTCAGTTTAAAGAAATACAAAAAAGTAACTTAGTTAACAAGATTTTTCGGAAAACCAGGGTTAAGTATTTCTTTAGGTTGGAAGAAGTGCGCTAAAGCGTTTTTAAAGTGTTTATAACGAACCTAAAATGAGTTTTTAAACGATAAACCGCTTTTTTAAATCGCTTTAAAATAAAATCGATTCGGTGCTTAAATCGGTTTTAATGGTATTTATACGACAAGATTTTCAAACCGTTCTTATATAAAAGCGCTTTAAGAGGCCCGTATAAACAAAGTAAATGTTTTCTTCGCATATAGTAATTCGTAATATTCGTAATTTATTTTGAAAGAAAATTTCTCATTATTGAATTAAATAAGCAGGAATTTAATAAGAAATAAAACAATGCCTATTTTGCCCATTCGAGTAGGTATAATAACGCTAATATGATTATTTAACTCATTTTTATGTTACATGTTATTACATCTTTAACTTTTTCCTTTCATTCTGTTTATTAGATGTAAGTTTCGATTTTTGTTTGCACATTTGATTTTCATAGGTATGACAGTGTCTTTGCACTTTACTTTACATATTAGTTGATCTTATTCGGTTGATCTTCCAGGCAAAAATTTAATTTTTAGAGATTATTTTTTTCTGTCAGGGACCTTAGCTCAAGAAATGTAGAAGTGACTTTTAAAACAGGTCATGTGATATCAACAGGGGCGGATATGTGCTCCGGCGGGACATCGGCACCGGGACGAATCCCGATGGGCCGCCAGGTCATTTGGCAGTGGCGTAGCCAGGGGGGTTTTGGCATTTAAAACCCCCTTAAGAGGTCCGACCCAATATACAATAAATTATTCATGATCAAGGACCCCAGGGAGAACTATAGTTCCCCTACTTTTTTGACCCTTTACTCCTGTTTGTGACGTCTGTTTGTTAGGATGTCTTAAACTTTAAAAATTTTTCCTGCGGTGCTATGACGTCATTAATTGTTACTATTTTAGTTTAATTCTAAGGAATTTTTATCACCAGAAAACGTGTAATAAATGGCATTCTTCATAGAATTTTTCTTAAAATTTTCATCTGCGTCGCATTTATGATTTGGCAACAAATCTATATATATACCCCGGTTGGTTAGTGGGGATGCAGTCTTATATGGGCCGGAATAAAGTAAACTCCTTTTTTGACAGTCAAGCTTTCGAGAATATATTTTTCTCTTCTTCAGGACTTCTACAATAAGTTAACAAGCCATTAGAATAATTAACTTAATTAAATTACAACCGTTATAGATAAACTATACAGGTACCCATACAAATATATCTAAATAATTATGTACTCACCAAAGTGGATTGAAAAACAATAAAGCTAGACATCTCTGAACAATTCTGAGCATTTTTTGCCCTTTTGGGCCTTATGTTATAATAAAAACCTACATGAATTTGTATGGTGGCGTGAGGTTCTTTTTATATTATTTTTTTAATTTTTTGACGTTTATGAGGTCATATTATCCGGCTTCTTTAGTGTATCAAGTAACCCAGGGGAGAGAGCGAGTAATACAGAGAATACTGCACGAGAAAAGGACGCAACAGAGTGGTCATCTTATTCTCTTTTTCATTTTAAAAGTTGTCGAGAGAGATGGGTAGATAAGATGACACTCTGCTGCCTCCCTCACCACGTAGTATACCCGGCTCGTCAACAGTTTTGTTTATATTTTAATACCAACAATACATTGTTGAAGAAAACAAAAAAAAAATAAAATTTTATATCAAAAGAATTAATTTTTTTTATTTTAGTGTAAGCTCCCAAAAGACACTCCACTCTGTTGCGTGTTTTTCTCATTCAGTATTCTCTGTATTACTCGCTCTCTCTCCTGGGTTACTTGATACACTAAAGAAGACGGTTAATGTGACTTCATAAACGTCAAAAAATAAAAAAAATAATATAAAAAGAACCTCTCGACACCATACAAATTGATGTGGGTTTTTATTATAACATAAGGCCCAAAAGGGCAAAAAATGCTCAGAATTGTTCAGAGATGTCTAGCTTTATTGTTTTTCAATCCACTTTGGTGAGTACATAATTATTTAGATATATTTGTATGGGTACCTGTATAGTTTATCTATAATGATTGTAATTTAATTAAGTTAATTATTCTAATGGCTTGGTAACTTATTGTAGAAGTCCTGAAGAAGAGAAAAATATATTCTCGAAAGCTTGACTGTCAAAAAAGGAGTTTACTTTATTCCTGCCCATATAAGACTGCATCCCCACTAACCAACCGAGGTTTTTTTCTCTCTAGTCAGTCACGACTGCCCGTAAATTTTATATATATATATATATATATATATATATATATATATATATATACAGGGTTCCTAAGATTTTCCTTAGGGATAGGATTTCAATAAATCAAACAGAAATGGCATAGAAAGTTCTGCGCGCACAAAAGAAACAGGTATATTGAGCAATGGTGCCAGTTTGCTATTATCTCCGAACTGCTTTCATGAGAAAAAATTGTCGCCACTCTTTCATTGTGAGCATAAATCATAGTTGCAATAATAACCGTTGACAAGATGTCTGCAAATTCCGCTAGATGGCGGCCACACCATGAGATTAAAAATTAGATGTTTTCAGGTCCAAACCACAGCTTTTTCTTGCTTAAAGGAGGCGGCAGGTCCATTATTTATACTGAGCGATAAACTCGTGAGGTTGTTAACATTAGGAAGAAATATGTTCGCTTTTAATTAAATTTCTTTCCATTCTGTTCTACTAGTGACATCTACCCGGAAACGGCCAAACCATGCACTAGCACTAGCAGCCAAATAAATCAATAAACGGCGCTGTTTTTCTTGCAGAGCTTTTTGCTTGCGATATTATTGATTTTAAATAAAGCTGGCCCTACACTACATTTGATATTTTCGAGGTGTTTTATGACATGATCTCGAAACATGTAGCGAACCAATTCTTCAAAACTAGCGGGAGGGTAAAAGCGAAAAATAAGGGGCTGCCAATATTTGTAACACCCAAAAAGGGGTGAAAAGATATATTTTGCTCTGTTTCTTTACAAAAAACTTTTTTTTTTACGAAAAAATTTAGCTCTGCCACTTATTTTTTTCTTCAACTTTCTCGAAATTTTCGTCATACCGTAGAAAAAAATGATTTCCCCCATGGTCATACTCTACTTTTATTCGAAAAAATTTAGAAACAGAGACGGGATCAGTTTTCCTAAAACAAAGGACGAAATAAAAATGGCGGCGCTTACAATTTTTTTTCAAAAATTACGTAATTTCGGGAACGCAAAGAAATAGGTCTAAAGAGTATAATTTGTAAGAAAAAAATATCAATTTCCTCGCCCTCCTCCACTGGGACTACAGGGGCCGTGCACAAATTACGTAATGGTCATAGGGGGAGGGGGGTTACAAAACGTTACGTAGGGGGGAGGGGGGTTTTCGACAGCGTTTGCATTTGTGTGAAACTAAGAAAATTTGGAATGAAAATAAGTGAAAAGTTTTTTTTTTTGGAGGGGGGGGGGGTAGTGGTCTTGAAATCGTTACGTAATATTAGGGGAGTGGCGTGCCAAACCGTTACAAAACATTACATAGAGAGGGGGTCAAAAATTGGTAAAATCACCGTTACGTAATTTGTGCACGGCCCCACATCTGACTGTTCCTCCTTTTTGATTTCGAATCAAAGTGCAAAACCCGGGTTGGACGTTCGAAGGTGTCAACCCGTCCTATTTGCTTGATAAAGTTTCTACGGAAATATTTCAGTCGATTTCTTCGGCCGTGTATGAACGCTTTAGGTTAGGCATTTGCATGTATCTCAGTCCCCAGCCTGTAAACAGTACGTAAGGACAATGGTTACAAAATGAAAAGCCGAAAAATATTTTTTTTTACGATATCTTTCATCAGTTTGGTATTAAAGTCGAGCAAAAACAATTTTTATTCCAGTCCTAAAGGTATGAAAATGGAAAACATTAGAAAACAACAACCTGGAATGGATTTACTAAGTGTAAGATGTAGTGACAACATCGCCCCATGCCCATCCTTTTCTGCCTAATGTGCTTTTCCGTTTGTCTGCGTCTTATACACGGCTGCTTGGCCCCCTAAGGATTTGCTTAGGAACACTGTATTAAAGTAACACTTGTGGCATATCGGACAAAGCGTTTTTGTTTCTCACTTAATTACGACCATGCCTCCAATGTCTAATGGAGAATCCAGACACCTACACATTCTTATTAGGAATCATCAGGGAGTCATAGGATTATACCTGGCAGTTGAAGCTACACAGGCACCATGCGCACCTCTCGAATTTAAAACAAAAAGTTTATAATCCGCGGAGACGTAGTACCTGTGTGCGCCACCTGTCGAATAAACTGAGAAACAAAAACATCAAAATTGAAAAGTGCAGAAGACCGTAAATAAAAAATTCTGTACCTTTTAGCAGGTTATAAAGAAGAAACCTGTAAAAGTATAAGGTTACTGTAACATGACCCTTAAAAAGAGGTAACGTTCGCAGCAGCACCGCCCCCAATTGGAGCTTCATACTACGTGGCCCTAATTTTAAGCCCTGTTTGATTTTAAACAGTTTTTTTGTCAACCACCTTTCAAACGCGTAAAAATAGCATTTTAGTGTAATTTTTAAAAAATTCTTGCCTGCGGTGCATTTAAGGGTTAATTTTGAAAAAATCTGCAAATGAGAGTAGATGAGACTTGCTTTCAAAAATAAGTATTTTTGTTTCGTATAACCTAACACCTACCTAATTTTTAAAAAAAATGATGAAACCTTCCCCCCAGAGTCGATTTCTGACTACGCCACTGCATTTGGGCCGCGGGGCAGGGACCATACTACAAGATAAAGTTAGAGATCTACCGAAAAACACTGCGAAATATTAGGTACTTTTAGCTAGTTTATAAACACATCCGTATACTTATACCTAACGCGTTCATAACAAAGCAAAAAGGTATCGCATTTGTGTCCCTATAAAAACCCGAAACCAAATTTTGCAGAAACATAATTTGTCAGAATTTAAAAGAAAAGAAAATAATTGGTCCAAAAATTCGAAAATGAAAAAAATTAAAATATAAGCCTAGAATTAAATTTAAACGAAACATATTTTTATAGAAACACAAAATGTCAGAAAATATTTTTAACGAAAATAATCTAATATAAACATGTTATTGCCGAACCACAAAATTCAAGAACCCCAATCTGTCCGAAAATGATTTGAACCGATATCCATAAATTCCGTTGCTACGTTGCCAGACTTATGCAAGGAAGAGTAAATGGTGATATTGTATTAATTTACCCCCTTTACATCCTTCAACCAACCACTACACCCAAATTTTTTAATTTAATTAATTTGAAGTGTGTCAAAAATGAATCGCAAGATTTGATAGACAGTTAGACAGCCAGAAACTGTGAAGTTAAATAAAATCGTTTAATTAAAAAAAAATCCCCGTGTCCTCTTCCAAATAGAGAAACTTGTCAACGCCGCAATCCAGGGCTACGGCGCTCTAGAGATTTAAATTTGACGCAGGCCAAATAGCGATTCTGATGGATTGTGGTTCTGCTCATTTATTTTCTATTAACTTGTGGTTCGGGTGTTTACTTTTGTAATTCTGATATTTTAAAGTTCGAGAAAATTATTATCGGTTAAATTATATTCGTGTCTTTTAAGGATCGAATAAATTAAAATGCTATAAAATTGTATTCGTATCCATTATTTTCTGGGTGTTTTAATTTCGTTCATATTTCGTTTCGGACGTTTTATTTTCTGTTCAATTGAGTTACGGTTTTTGTAAATTCAGCTTTTTTGTGGGTTCCCCTGCATTTTTGCCCTATTTATGCCTGTTTCCATAAACTTAGGGGGCATAGCGTATTCCGTGGGTATTTTGATGAAGATTTTACGAAACCTGTTTTAATCAGTCAAAAAAAGGGTTATAGGGTGTCAATTTTTTTTTAAATTCACACAGTTTAAGCTAGAGCAATGAAATTTGGCACACTTATTGCCCTTTCGGCAGACCCGTAGAGGGCAACAGGGACCAAAATGCGTTTTTAAACTATCCCTCATACCTTCCATACTAATGCACCTGCACATCTGAATCTCAGCCAGTTGGTAGTTCATACTTATTATCTACAAGTCTAGGTTAGAGGATAAAAATTTTGTCAATTTCAATTAAAAAATTATATTTCACTTATCTTTCAGCCAATGTCAACAAAAATGCAACGCCAGGGAGGCAGTGGATCATTTGTCAATTTTAAATACCCCCAGCTTTGCCCCAGCCCCTAGGGGCTGTAGGGGGGGCAAGATCTAATTTTCACCATTTTCATATTCTAGAAAACACTCCATATACGCATTTAAAACTCATGAATTTGGGTTAACAAATAATAAGTTACATATAAACATTTAAAGTTACACATAAAAAGGGTGCTTAGTCGTTGTCGTATCTCAGTGCGCATGCTCAGGACCGATGGTCGTAGAGATAGGTGAGGCGTAGCCGCTGTTGTACGGCGTATCCGTTCTGAGCATGCGCACTGAGATACGACAACGACTAAGCACCCTTTTTATGTGCAACATGTTTATGGGTGACACCTTAGATTAAAAAGAGACAAGATACCTGACACTTACGGAGACTTTGGTTATATTATTATATGGAACAATGTTTACCTTTCTATTGTTTACAGTAAACGCACCAGTGGCGTACCTACTTCAATATAAATTTACACATGGATTATATATTTAAAATTTTACTATAATATGAAATCTGCAAAATAATTTAAAAAACTTGAAAAAAATAATTCTGCCAATTTGAGCTTTGGAAGCTTCCTAACAATAAATGTTTATAGTATAATTTTATACAAAAGAAATTTATTACAAAGTTTGTATATGATTTATAGCTATTTTAATTTTCAACACAATAAAATTATGCCAAAAAACATTAAAACAAAGAAACACAGTTCATAGCGCCTGGAATATCAAGAAAAAAAAATATTACCCACTAGCAAAAAAATATGTTATTGTGTTTGTCAATTTTGTTATTTTTTCTGGTCATTAGCAGAATCTTACTTATACTGACTTCTTTTTCTTATACAGGGACATCTAGGACAGACAAAAAGATTTAAATATCAATTCGAAGGGCGGCAGTATAAATCAACTTTAATATTCTGATAAGAGATAGGAATTCAATATTCTTTCCTACCTTTATTTTATAGTCTTTATAAAAAAAACGTCGAAAAAAACCGTATAAAAACGTTCGAAAATATCTCATTTGACGCATTGGGAATTAACTACTTCATAAAAAAAGTGTTTGTTGATATTTTAATCTAAGGATCTACTAATTTAAGTATATTTCATAAACTTTTTTCTATTTTCTGTATACCTACCGGCATATACCGCCACTGACTGATTTCACTTGCTCTGCCTTTGTTTTCAAAAAATTGGACGATTTGTTTCAAAATATCACTTTAAATGCACTGAAATATTCTCCTACTGGTAAAAAAACACACTATAAACGTTTTTTGACAAAATGTGGTTTTAAAACGACTTATAAACTGCTTAAAACATCCTGAAATTTTAAAATAAATAACACGAAAAAGCTTATGTCAATAAAAATATCATCCGACCGTCTGCGCTCTGCCGACTTTTCCCACACACAAGCCAATCACGACCTAAAGCGGTTGAGACAGAATTCTCTGTCCCTATCGTTGTAACGTCGTTTAAAAGGATAGATATAGAAATAATCGATATTTTTCACCTTTGTTTTGTTGTGATTTTATTTGTAAATAAACAGTGGTTATTATTTGCCAAGGAGTTTTCGTTGCACCAGATATCTTGTCTCTTTTTAATCTAAGGGTGAGACGTAACGCTGTATGGCTCTTTGAGCATGCCCACTGAGATACGACAAGGAATAAGCTAGGGGCGACCGTACTTTTTGACTGCAGCATTTTTGGGGCTGTTAACAGGTTGTGTTGGTGGGTCCATTAGTAATCGATTAAAATAAATTTCATAAAATCTTCATCAAATATTAATATAAAATTTTCGTCTTCAAATTAAGTCACACACACTTTTAAAATGTCGTCTGTTTTTGGTAAAATATAGGTAGGTATCTAGTTTCTACAGCTTTATTCGTTAATTTTTTTTCCTATATTTCGATTTATTTATTTATCTATAAAGTTGCTCATCCCAAGTAGCACAAAGACGTACTAAAGTCCATAGTATGTCCGCTCAGGACATTCGGACGTCCCTGGGACGTCCATTTTAGGACTTTCGACGTCTTTAGGACATCTTTTGTTACAACACCAGATATCCATAAGGCGTAGGTTCCAGTACGTTTTAAGGATGTCGGTTTAAGACGTCCCTAGGCCCAAATCTGAGACATTTCTGGGACAGTTCCAGGACATTTTTGGTATTGTTTTGAAGACATTTTAAACAATTTAAGACGTATTTAGTAAATTTGTAATCGGACGTTTCCAGGACTTATTTGAGATATTAAACTAATGGTTATAATATTAAAAGTTTATGAGTACATTCATATAAACATATTTATAAAGTGAACTTTCCAAAAGTCAAATCATACAAACTATTAAAACTAACTCCTCATTAAGCACAAATGAAAAAAATACGTTATAATGATTTTTAAATGAAATGAAAATAAGGTTTTTTTCGCAATTCACAGAGAAAGAGACAGAAATATCCTGTCGTGATGAAGTAATCCAGAATATTTTCTAACCTTAAAATTTTGATCCTCAACTTGTCCTTAATTGGACGTCCATAGGACGTCCGCTTCAGACCCAGGACATTCGGACCTAAATCGGACGTTCTGAGGTCGCCATGTGCTACTTGGGATCCGCCCCTGAATATGAATACTTTTTGGAGTCAAATAAACATCAGAATTGGCTGAACTTTGAATGAACGGCAAATTTTGTAAATAATAAGACATGGCGGAATATTACCAATTGGTGGCCTTGGAAAGTTTGTAAGTTTGTAAATTCACCGATGAGCTCACCAATGAAAACAATCGAGTTTGTAAATTCATCTATGATTCTTGGTGATATTCATCGGGTTCTTAAAATACCCGATTGATTTCACCAATTCACCAATTGATGGCATCGATGCTCACCGACTCTGGGGGCCGGTGAGCCGTTCCGATGAATGTCATTAATGCCATTTAATCAGCTGTTTTTTGTTGTTATTATTTTGTTTTAAAATTTTCCTAATAAAGATTGCCGACTTGATAAGAAGTCGCGTTAAAACTATTTGAAAGACAGTTTTCGAGGACTAAGGAGATAAATAAATCTTCAATTTGGGCTGGTATAAGGTGGACATATGTTTTATCTTCGCCATATCCTCCTGAAGCCCTACGAGGATTTTTCGTTCGTCTTTATTGTAATACATGGGGTTTTTTCGAAAAAGCACAATTTCTCAATTGGAAAAAAATCAAAAAAAAAATCTAGGCTATAGCTATTTAAACTCTCACAAAAATTTTCTGAATTTTTCAAAAGATTCAGTAAAAATAAATAATGTTTTTATAAACTTTTATTGTGATTAATTGTTGTTATTAAACCAGGGAGAGGGGCGTGAGCATAAATCTCCAAATTCTCAGGGTTAGGTGTTTTCTAAAAAATTTCGTCCGCGGCATATTTTTAAAATTAAACATTTTGATTACTATAACTATAAATTCTTAAAACAAAATCTAAAAGTTTAAAAAAACCCGTTACTAAAGCCTGTAAGTCACAGACTGATGATGAGCTACCAACTAGGTACCATATAGGTAAAATAAAATTATTATGGTGTGAAGAACTGTAAAAACTACATAATTATAATTGTTCATTTAATAACAAATTGCTGAGGTTATGAGTTTAACCTGCGTGCGATGGATTGAATAAAATTTTACGATACAAACGTTTTCATCAAGCTACGTTAATTTTAACCCATCGACGTATTAGTACATCGATGATTAAATCTGTACAAACTGCGGGTGGAAATTAGTGTAGATAAGATTTTTTTTTACATCTGTTTATATCAGAAAACAAGTTTTTTGCATTGATTACCAAAAAAGGCATGGTTTTTTTTTTATAAAGGTATGAAAAATGTTTCAAATTTAATACTTTTTTCCGTTCTTATACACCTGTACTTCATGCCATCATGAGTACCGTTAACACGAGTCGTTCTTATAAAAATTCAAACATTCCAAATATGTAATTGGGCGTGCTTTAAAACTTAACGCTCTTTGAATACGAATCTTTATCCAGCCTTGATCTTGAAAGGTAAAGGCTTATTTTTACTTTAAGTGGGTTAATATTCTCACCGTTTTCACGGTTAACCTATTAAGTCGGTATATTGACTTAGGAACTGGTCGAGTTTATGGATAATGTTCGATATACATTAAATGTATATAATAATTGTTTTTTTGTGTTATTTTATTTTGTTATCATTTGGGGGGGGGGTTAACGTTACCTTCGGCGCCATTGGATCTGATTATTATATTATACTTTTTTGCAATGAAAAATTATTATTGAATTATTGGATGCGCCATATCAGATACAAATTACTGTCAAAATTTGAAATTTAGAATGACACTTGGCACACTTGATTCTTCCTATTTTGGATTTGATTGATCTCACTCACTCATTTCAGTGGATAAAATATTTTAATGACATTTCACCTAAGTACCTGTTTAAAGCCCGAATTATCATAAAATTACTGCTGAAATCTGATTTAACGAACAGTTTATAACACTCGAGAAATATTTTCCCTATATAGAAATATTTTCCCTAAATGAACCGTGTTTCTTAAGCATTTTCGGTATTATCACTGAGTATAATTTTTCTAAGAATATATACACAAATTTTTCTTTGTGTTTTCTTTCAAAATTTCGCTTGCCCTACCACAAGACCCTACGGACTCCTGAAATTTTATAGAAATTTACACAAATTTCATATTTATTAACTTTACTTAAAACGAAATTAAAATTTCTTATGATTTTCTTGTATTTTAACCAAAAAACTTACAGTAGTTACGTTAATTGTTTATTATGTAGACGCTGCCGCTGGTAGGAAACAAATTATTCCAAAGTTTTACGGAAGTTCCTTTTCCACTTTTGACGACTTGTCCGAACTGCGCTTCGCGTCGTTCGTCCATCGTTTGCGTTTGCGTTAAAAATACCACTTTCTGCACTTGTTAGGTAATAGATATAGGTACGTTACTGGACCGGAGACAGAAAGTTTACAGGGCTAGCCGTAGGCGAGACCTGTAAATGTATGGACACCTGTAAAGTGAGTTTCCGGTCAATCGTACTTACCTAATTTTATTTTCAACAAAAAAAAAATAATGAAAAAAAATAATAATAAAAAAAAGATATTCCAAAAAAAATTCCGAAAAAAATAATAATAAAATAATTGAAAAAAAAATTAAAAAAATGGAAAAAAATAAAAAAGTTTTAAAACTGTCAACACAAGTCATAGCCAACTTGACAAAAAATGAGACCGAAAAATAAAACACATCGGAAAAGATCATTTTCCGGTCTCTTCTTCCTTTTCCAGTCTATGTTTTATTTTCCGGTTCCATCTTTGTACCCATCTGTACAAAAAATTGTACGGAAAGTGTGTACTTTCCGGTCTGTTGAAAAAAAATAACTATTATGCTTTTGTAGGTTTATTTTCAACAACTACCTACATTGACATAATGTAGTACAAAGTATAGCATACATTAAGGTACCGTAAGAAGCTAGATTACACCGCACTGCATTATTGCTTGACACGGCAAGAAAGTATTACCTTTTAATGTGTTTACTCTCCCATTTGAAATCAAATTTAACAGCTTATTACCATATCGTGGAAGCACAGTTATTAGTATTATTACAGGTCTTCATAGTTACAAATAGTTACATAAGTACTTACTTACTTTACTTATGGAATAATGTAATGCAAGGTCAACTTTAGGAAAATCTTTAAAAGCAGACTCATGAAGGTTAAGGTTAATTTTACGCTAACAGTATTTTCGGTTCCTTCGGAAACATCTAAAACCTTCTCAGATTTGTAAATCAACCAGCCCGCATACAAAATATTGGTGGCAAAGTTGTCCGTTTTTTAATTAAACCCTTACATAAAGCATTAAAAAACCTAAAAACTCCATAAATATGTTAGATACAGTCATTAGTTGATCTATTTTAACGTATAAAATTTCTTTATTTTCAGATAAAAATGAAGTGCCTAAAAATTTTGGGCCTATTTCTCGTGACGTCATCGATAGTTCTTTCGATGAGCTTAGGAGATTCGACAGCCAGGTATCCTGAAGAAATTAGTAATAGTAGCTTAGATTTTATAGAAAATAGCAATAATTCAGGGACTGTACATCACTTAAATGTAAATCTACTTAAAAAATTTAAAAACTCTAGTTTGCATAATGGTTTGGAACCTTTAGATTTTACAGGACGGAAAATATCCAAAAAAAATAAGTATTCCAGTAAAGTACATAAATTAAATGATATTAAAAAAGTTACCCCAATTGTAATACGGAGAAAAACTGAACCCACCTCAAATTTTGTATCCAACAAAACCACAAGTTTATCAAAAAATGTTAACATTACCAATTTTACGCCAAGCAAAATAAATGGCAAACATTCCTCAAAATTTAACAATTTTAAAAACGTCCCGTTTACTTTAAAACCTACTTCTGCCGTCAATGAAAGTAAAACTCTTCGAAGTAAAATAACTTTAAAAAACAAAACTCAAATTGCAGCAAATTTATCACCTATTATATTATCCACTACTCAAAAAATTTTCAGATTACCCCTAAGTAGAACAAGGCCTACTTCGAAACCTAAGTATGAACTATCGACTTTAAAACCTATAAAAATTTTACTAACCATACCTACCACTCAAACTTCAGTTAATACGGCTACAATCAAAACTAATCACAAAATTGCGGTACAAAGTACCACACCTAGAAGTTACACTAAACGTAAACCTACCATTCAAAAAATTATAACCAGGTGGGCCAACACTTCAGATTTTAAACAAAATTGGTATGAAGACGGAGTACCTTATCCGAATCCAATGCCGATAATAACCCCTAGCTCCACGCCGTTCTCTATAGGTGATTCTTTACAATCAAGTGAAGGGGTATCTCAATCCAGCTTAATTAATCCTGAGATTAGTTCAAGTTCTTTACCAATAAATTTGGCAGATTTCTCTCAGATATCCTCTACTCCAGGGTATGGAAATGTTATAGAAACTTTACAATCTTCCAGTTTTGAGGAAATTCCTGCTATTAATCCTGAGATTTATAGTAATTCTCCAGGAGAGGCTTTAGAAGGTGTTCCAGATTTGGTTTCATATGATGGTGAGTCAGGACTATCAGCGGCCGGTAGTCCAATAGGAGGAGATGATTCTGTTGTTATACCAGCAGCTAATGCCGAAGAGTCTGGTATTGGTAATCCCTTGAGCACTTTTAACTTGGATATGATTCCTGATATTTCCCGGGTGCCTGGAGGAAATCCCTGCCCAACTGTTCACATATCGAGTTCCGTCCTAGGAGTACCCCAGTCGCGACAACAAGAATGTTCTGATCTCAATTTGGTGATTAATTCTCACTATCATCAGAATCAGGACACAAGAAATCCTAATCCTATTACTTATGACGCTGTGGAGGAGGAAGTCATAGGAGCAGCTGCTGATGATCCAGTATCAGCTGCAGGCTCGGATGCCGTTGCTAATGATGTTCCCGCTCCCCCGGCAGGAGCTGCGGCTGATTCAGCAGGGGGCGGCGCCCCAGCAGGTGGGGGACCTGGTGGTAGTGGAGGCAGTGGAGGTTCAGGAGGAAGCGGAGGAGACGGCGACGCGGGAGGGTTAAAATTTCCTGATTTAAAGCCTATGATGGAAGCCGCTGGGTATTTAATTCGAGGACTTGCCTGGTTGTGTAGAAAGCTAATGAATCCCTGGTTATACATTGTTCCTATAACCTTATCTTTTCTATTAGGTTTAAAAACTATCTTGGCTCTTTTCCCATGGTGGATACCTTTTGTCTTTCTTTACTTTAGTGTTCGTAGCGACGAGCCTCAAAATAAAGTATCACATGTAAAACATCATCATAGACCGACTGTGGTTAAACATCACGACGGGTGGTTTTGGGATGAAGGCAGCAAAAGTTGGCAGAATGTTTTTCATCATCGGAATAATCATTACAGAAGGGTTGATGAAAGTGAGCATATAGATAGTGTGGATAATGTTGCGGATAGAATTGATCTGTTTGCTGAAAAATTTGATCCGTATGAAACTACTAGTTCTAGTTTTAACTGGAAAACGAGAAGGAGAGTCAAAAGATAACTGTAACTGTATAAATATTTTGTTAGTTAAATTGTTAAGAAAACAAAAATGGGCTGCAGCTTATCAGAAAGAAGAACTAAAAGGAAGTGTACGAGTGGGAGCATAAGGGTCCAGCAAACACGGTTCCCTCGGGCCTTCGTCGGCACGATATCGATTGCCGAATTAATTGTCCGCTTTGCGATAAAGGCTCAATGTATGTTTGCCGACGCAACGTTAGACTGTAGCCCGCCGTCGACCAATGGTAAATTTTACTTTTTGCTGACAGCTGCATACTGTCGCCATACGATTAAGGTCCGATATGGTTTAACCACATGGTACCGACAATCCGCCCATATAGCGGCTTAATTTGGTCGATCTAACGTAGGCAAGCTGGTCTCGGCCCGACATCGGTAAACTATTTAAGTCCGACATTGGTTACCTAAAGCGGTTCAATGTCGGCGATTGACAAAGATCCGTCGGTGGTAGCTTAAAGCGGCCCGACAATAGAAAACTACAAAGGTCCGATAAGGGGTGGATAATAAGTCCCCACATCGGCCTCTCAAAGCGGGCCGACGTTGGTGATTGACGAAGGTCCGTCGGTGGTTGCTTGATACAATCCGACATTGGCCAACTATAATTCGGGTGCTTAACCAGTCGGGATGGTTTAAGTAGCGGAAGAGATGATTCTTGTAAGTACCACCATCTTGTCAAGTCCGCATTCTAGTTTTGAAATATCTTTATCATTATATATATAATATTATCTTCCACTGTACAGGGAACATAGTGACATTAGCGCCATCTCTACATACTAGGAAGAATCTATTAAGCAGTTTAAAAATTTTAATGTGACGTATCCTCGTCTGTTGCCGGTTATCGACCAATCGAACAAAAATCTGATCAGGCCATCGTCGGTCCTAAAGCAGATAGAGTGCGTTTCGGCATAAAGTCGACTATAGAAAATCGGACCATCGTCAGTTGCCGATTTTCGACCGACTAAACAAAGTTCCAATCGAACCATCATCGGCCTTAAAGCAGATAAGGTTTGCGTTGGCATAATGTCGAATATAGTAAATCCACTGTACGGAGAACATCGTGAAATTAGCGCCATCTCTACATACTAGGAAGAAACTATTAAGCAGTTTAAAAATTTTAATGTGACGTACCATCGTCTGTTGCCGGGTATCGACCAATCGCACAACAATCTGATCAGGCCATCGTCAGTCCTAAAGCAGATAAAGTGCGTTTCGGCATAAATTCGATTATAGTAAATCGGACCATCGTCAGTTGCCGATTCTCAACCAATCAAAGTTCCAATCAGACCGTCGTCGGCCCTAAATCAGAAAAAGTGGGCGTCGTCATAAATTCGACTATAGTAAATCGGGCCATCGTTAGTTGCCGATTTTCGACCGATTAAAAAAAAGTTCCAATCGAACCATCATCGGCCCTAAAACAGATAAGGTTTGCATTGGCATAATGTCGAATATAGTAAATCCACTGTACAGAGAACATCGTGACATTAGCGCCATCTCTACATACTAGGAAGAAATTATTAAGCAGTTTAAAAATTTTAATGTGACGTACCATCGTCTGTTGCCGGGTATCGACCAATCGCACAACAATCTGATCAGGCCATCGTCAGTCCTAAAGCAGATAAAGTGCGTTTCGGCATAAATTCGATTATAGTAAATCGGACCATCGTCAGTTGCCGATTCTCAACCAATCAAAGTTCCAATCAGACCGTCGTCGGCCCTAAATCAGAAAAAGTGGGCGTCGTCATAAATTTGACTATAGTAAATCGGGCCATCGTTAGTTGCCGATTTTCGACCGATTAAAAAAAAGTTCCAATCGAACCATCATCGGCCCTAAAGCAGATAAGGTTTGCATTGGCATAATGTCGAATATAGTAAATCGGGCCAAAAGTTCCAATCGTGTCGACATCGGCCCGATTCCATGCCGATTTGTGTGGGGGCTGGGGGACTCGTGACATTGAGAAAGAGATGTCTGGAGTTTTGAGAGTAATGGATAAAAGGACTACAAGACCTTGTTTAATGGGGTAAAGAATTAGTTAATTCATGTTATCTTACCCTCTACCTCTCGGTTTTAGGTCTGAAAATGTTTGTAGCTTTACTTTCCTCTAATAAACTTTAATAAATGTTGACACCTTACAATGATTTTTAACTGACAATTAAAATAGAAAAGGATGACGTTTAATAGAAGTGTTTAATAAAACTGCAAAGATGTGGACTGTATTAAATATATGATATTTCGTTTAAGTGATGTAGATGCCCTGTTAAGGTTTGATAATTTTATAGAATATTTTAATGTACCCATACAACCTTGAAAAAAGTTTTAGGGTGCACAGCAAAAACTGTATAAAAAAGAAAAAAAAAACACGTACCTAAAGAGAAAAAGGGAAAACTGCACTTTCCAGATAAAAATTAAACTTGGGCAGGCTATTCTAGCAATTTTCCTCAAATTAATTTTTAAGCAGTCCAAACGTTTTTCCTTTTGGTAAATATCTAGGGCTATTCACACTAAAACTTTTTCCTTCCCGGTATATAAGACAGTTGATAGATAGTTTTTGGTCATGCCCAAAACGTCCGACTACTAACGCTATTTGACCCTGTTGACATTTGAACGTCATACAGTGCGGACGTAAAAAGTCCCCCCCCCCCTGCTAACTCTTAAACGGATTGAGGTATCGACTTCAAATAAAAACCATGTTTAATGATAACTCTTTTGCTATTTTTTGACGTTTTTTATATAAGCCTCATATTAACGTAAGTCTGTAAGGTCACTAACTACTTTAAAATTTTAAATAGAAAGGGGGATCGAGTGATACCTTGTTTAAAAGGTATTTTAATTCCCTATTTAAAATTTTATTTTTTTTTTTAGAAATCTGTTTACGACTTACAGAGTTACGAGTTTTTTTTACTATAGTTTACGTATTACGTATAGTATTACTCAACAATAATAAAAACTTTAAATTGCTAGTGACCTTATGGCCCTACCTTAAAAAATTTATTTAAAGTCAACTGAATTCGTTGAAAAGTAAGAGGAGAGCTGCGCAAACTATAGTTACAAATGCTCATAACTCTGTAAGTAATACACCGATTTTTTAAAAAATTAAAATTTTGAATAGGGAATGAAAATACCTTTTAAACAAGGTATCACTTGACCCCCCTTTCTATTTAAAATTTTAAAGTAGTTAGTGACCTTATAGTCTTAAGTCATTTTCATTAAGTAAGTCGTAAACCGAGTTTTAAAAAAATTAAAATTTTAAATAGGAAATTAAAATACCTTTGAAACAAGGTATCACTCGACCCCCTTTTCTATTTAAAATTTTAAAGTAGTTAGTGACCTTATGAACTGACATCAATATGACGCCTATAAAAAATATGTCAAAAAGTAGCAAAAGTGTTATCATTAAACATGGTTTTTATTAATCCGTTCAAGAGTTAGCAGGGGGGGAGGACTTTTTACATCCGCACTGTATAAGGGTTAAGGGAACGTTTTTTCATGAAAAAGTTAAATAAAAGCAATGAATTTGGTAATTTTTTATTTTTTACTATCTCGGAACAATTAAGAAGGTACGAATCAATGAATGAATGTAGAAATGCGGGCGGGATAATTCCCCTGTACGTAGGCCACCTTGCTGGGCCCGTTGCACGTCCACTATCCATGGTTTAGCCAGTGGCGGTCCCAGCCATTTCAAAAGGGGGGGAGGGCGGTTTCGATACGAAAAAAAAACTAGAATAATATAATAATATGAGGAACATATAAAAAAAAAGTCGTTTATTTCATACATTTTTTTTTTTAAATGTTTAAATGCGCCAAAAATTTCTGAGAATATTACATTAAAAATGCAATTTTTGACTCGAATTAAACTAAAATCGGAAATATCAACAGTATTATAGCGCCGCAGGTGAAATTTTTGAAGAAAATTGCACTAACATTTTTTGATATAAAATTAAACTAAAATTGTAAATATATCAATGGTTCCAAAGCGCAGCAGGCGAAAATTTTTAAGAAAATGAATCTACAAATGCCATTTTTAACACAAAATTAAACTAATACCGTAAATATCAAAGGTGTTATGGCGCCGCAAATTATGCCCTACTTTTGATTTTCTAAATGTTTTCATAAAAAATTTAAACCGAGGGTAGGGGGTTTGAAATCCGCGCTTGAGTAACTACGTATAATTTTTTCAGTTATAAAAAGCATAGATAACAAACAAAACCTAATAGCTAAATACTTTTTCTTTTGAGGTCTGAAAAGCTTTTTCAGATGAAACATTAATTAAGATGCCAGATCTCAAAAAAAAAATTCGTTTCCGGTTTTTTCGGCCAAACCTGTCAATGACTCGCTTAATGTCAATTTCAATATGTCTGTTGATATGCAGCAACGATAAGCCCGTCGGCATGTTTTCAATCTTCTGAGGCAGGAGAAGCTTTTTTCTGACGAAGCATTACTTACTGGAAAACATCCAAGAATGTTCTGTCAACGGAAAAATATCGCCACACTTGCTCATTACCTCGAAAACGTTATCAAGTATTTTTTGATTTAAGCTTTTGCCTACTTCTAACCAATATTGTTTCCAAATACTCACTTTTCCCAATAAAATTTCAAGAATTCGTGTTTTGGATTAATCAAACTGTTTATAGTATTTAAAAACGATATTTTGTTAATTTTGCCTTGATTTTGGCTTCACGTTGTATTGGTATGAATATGTTAAGGTCAAAAGTACTTTTCTATTTCCTAAATGATTTTGTGTAAAACTGTTCTGTATTTCCAATGGTTTTGGTTTGAAGGTCCAACTGTCCCAAAATATTGTGGAGGGATTCTAGAATGTCTTTGATGGAACTTTCTGCAATTTCTCGTTTTTTCTCTAAATACTTCGAGTTTATTACCACCAGATTCTTTGTTGTCTACTTTGTTCTGGAGCCAAGGGGGGCGATCACCCCCCCCCTGAGACCGCCACTAGTTTAGCCCTGGAAGCCTGCCTCTTTCGCAAAAGAACAGATTTTTCTGGGCTGCAACCTTTTTACATCGCCTGGGGCCAACAGATAGTTCCCAAGGTGCCATAGTCGGACACTTCATGCACCATCGACTCTCTGAGTCTTCGGCGATTCCCAGCGTCTCTAGGTGCTTTTTGAACAGATAGTTTCCTGTTCGGTTGGACCGTCCATCCTGACCACGATTTTGACCTGGACCTGGTCGCCTGGGAACGTTCACATCCTTCGTTTCGACCAATAAGAAGGCTCAGAAGCTACGAGCAAAGCCGACTCGGTTATCGTTTTTCAAGAGCGCCCGTTCTCCTGCTTAGAGGCAGATGTATGAAAGTGTAGGAAGGTTCCTTTGATACACGGCAATCGGGTGAGGTTCGGCTGTGGTTGGACAGGTTTCGGATAACTCGTGATAGCTTTAAAGCGCGTTATTGGTCGATGTCAAGAAGGTGGCCGTCCTCATGCGACCTTTCCTACAAAATTCAAGAATCGGCACCCTGAGCTCCTTGGTTAGTTTGTTTACATTAGCGGTGTTTGTAGAGTGTCCAATGGGTACTAGTGCAGTTCCCTGTCAGGCCCCTTGTGTTCAAGAAGATCTACTGGGTCCTTGAACAGTTCCTTGTTGATCCTTCTCTTTAGAGGTTTCACTAGGGAGCTGTTCTGTTCCCTGTGTTACCTCCTGGTTGTAGGAGTATTCTTCTAGAGTTCCCTTTGCTTTGGAATGGAAAACCACAGTAATCTAATTTTATTTTGAAGATTAAAAACAAAAACGCCGCGTCGATGTAAAACCTGTTCCAAAAAGGCTATTTTAACCTGTCAAATAGTGTTATAGTTCTCGTTGTCGGCGGAGTTATCGGCCTTCTGTCATTTTTCTTTTATAAGCAAAGAAGGAGAGTTTTTAGATTTATAGTAGACTTATAGGACGAGTTTACTGTTAGTAAATCTTAGGCTACATCATTATTTATATTTATTTTGTACAGAATATAATAATTTATAGACGAACACACTTTTTAGCAGCTATCGAACAAAAAACTATTTAAAACCTAAAAAAAGTAAAAATAACATTTGTCTGATAGCCGTCGCGCATTTATTTTATAACTTTGTGATACGGACAAAATAGGTATTTATGTAACAAGTAAAAAAGTAAAAAGTTACGTTTCGAATGTGCTGTATACAAAATTTTTATACGATTAATTTATAAAAATTTACGATCGATTTATATAACATCAGTCACTTTTCAATACGATTCACTTTCAAAACCATCGTGAAAACGTGAATTGAAAAGCGAATCCAAGTTTTTTTTCGTTGGTCCTGCCTCAGTTCAATACGCCTTTTTCTGGAATCGTATTGTAGCGTAACATGGATCGTATCGAAAACCAATGAAAGTTTTAACCAAACTGGATTTGACCGTTTATTTTGTGGGTGAGAGAACCAAAATTTTATGCTTGTTTTCTAATTTTCTAAATTAAAAAAAACAAACGGTATAAGATGAAATAAAAACTGAAATCGTGTTCAAAACGGGTTCAAATCGCTTCATGAAAAGCGAATCGTATTGAAAACGTATTGAGTTTCACGTGAAAACGTAATAAATGTTTTGCTGTCTGAGGGTGATATCTCAATGGGGTTCATGCATAAAAAAGATTACTAAAAGGTTTTCTTGTACACAATGTGTATTTATCAATGTAAAACTGTGGTAAAAGCGAATAAACTGTTTTTAAAAAGCTAAGCAAAAAGCACGATCAAGTTTTCACAACCTTCAGGGCACAAATCAAACATTTTGATCTATTTAAATAGAGCAATTTACTTTTTTAAGTAGTTTCCAGATATTACGCTGTTAATGTAACATGTGCATGAACCCTTTAGAATAAATTGGTTTATTACTTTAATTTAATTTATTTATTTGTATAATAGTGGTTGTTTTTAATAGGTATTTGTTTATTTAATTATAAATTTTCCATTTAATTTTCTAATAAACTCTTCGATATTTATCCTGCGTTTTTTACTTATGTTAATTTATAGCTAAAAGTATATATGGAAAATGTGCTTTTTATCTAAAAAATATTTTTAAGTTCTTATTAATGAATAATAAAATTTAACAAATTCAGTAAAATCTAACAAAAAGTTAATCCAAAATATTTTGTCCTTTGCTTACTTTCTAAAATGTTTATTGTAATTTCTAGATCAGCATTTAAACAACTAGAAGTGGTTTCAAGCTCAAAAAACGACGAATCCAATGATGTGCTTCTTTCTCCCATTGATATGCTTGACGTCAGAACTCCACCCAAAGTAAAACAACAACAGGAAATCTTAAACAAACACCTTGCCGTTGAATTTGAAAGCTCGCATGCTGGAATAGCCATTCCAGTGGTGGATGAGGTGATCTTGGAAGATACCACATCAAAAAGTGTTTATAAGCAAGATAGATCTACGACAACGTCCACCGGCGGTCTTTCGACTTGGATACTCCTAGGTCAGTCTAGTGGAACCACGAAAACACCGATAAAAAAATTGACCAAACCCAACATTACTCAAAATACAGAGGCAAACGAGACATTAGTAGCCGACGAAAAACCACTCAGAATTGTTAAACCTATATTTAGAAAAAGAAGTACAACTATTCGACCCTCGACCAACACAACAACTAAAAAGATCTCCAGTATAAAGTTAGAAAACACAAATAAAAATCAAACTATCATACCTAAACCTCAAAAAATTACTAACAAAGTGAAAGCTTCCGTTCTTAATAATGCCATTAGTAAAAAGAACAACACGGTTTTGGTGAAGAAAACTAATACGACAACTTTGATTGCTGTTACGACCACTGACAAACCTGTTAATATCACCACTACAGTTTCGCCAAAAAATACAACGGTTAAAAACACTGTAAATAATAAAGTAGACTCTTCATTACTTCCTGTCGAAGCAAAACACGGTGAATCTGATTTACCAGCCGAAGAAAAACAGAAAAAAAATAAAAATAAGAAGAAGAAAAACAAGAACCGTAGGCGAAAACCATCCAAGGAACACAAGGAAAATGCTACCGATCTCGATGTGGTAAAACCCGTTTCGACTCAGCTTTACAGCTATCTTAGAAGTGAAATAATACCAGTGACCGTGGGCGTTAGTTTGGTTGGGTTGTTGGTAACTGCGGGATTGGCCAGCTATTACCTTCAACCGTTCGGATTGCTCAGGAGAAGTGACAATCCTATAGATAGGAAAGATCCGCCCGGGGAATATTATTATCAAGATCAGTATTCCGGAGGGATCCCCGAGGAGGATGCCATAGGTAGGTTCTCGAGGGCTGGGTTGGGTTTTAAATGATCAAGCAATGCTTACAGTGGGTTATATTCTTACTTATTATTCACGAATTCATCTTCAACGACATGGCGCACTATGGTATAGAAGATCCTTATTTTGGCCAAAAATAGTGTTGTGCAATGACGAAAAAAATTATATGAATTTGTATAAAACCTAATAAATAAATAGAAAAAAAAAATTCCGACCCCCCCACACCCCCCCCCTAAAAAAACAAAAATTCTGTTTTGCTTAGAAATGAAGTAAACACTTGAAAATTATGTTAAAGCGAATAGAAACTAATAAGTTAACAGAAACAAAATATTCTGCCCATCCCCCCACCCCCCGAAACTCCTAAAAAAAGAGTGTTTTACGTAGAATTGAAGGAAAAGAAAAAGTCAAAGTGTTTATAAACGAGTAAGTAGACAGATAAATATTTTGCCCCCCCCCCAATCCCCCATAAGAAAATAAAATAATTTGTAATAAAATTTATTTTATTTTATGTTAAGCCTGTCAACAAAATACAGTGCGGACGTAAAAAGTCCTCCCCACCTGCTAACTCTTGAACGGATTGAGGTATCGAGCTCAAATAAAAACCATCTTTAATAATAACACTTTTGCAACTTTTTAACGTATTTTTTTATAAGCGTCATATTGACGTAAGTCTATAAGGTACTAACTAATTTAAAATTTGAAATAGAAAGAGGGGTCGAGTGATACCTTGTTTCAAAGGTATTTTAATTCCCTATTTAAAATTTAATTTTTTTAAAAATCGGTTTATGACTTACAGAGTTATGAGTTTTTTCGACTATAGTTTACGCACCTCTCCTTACTTTTGTACGAATTTGAATTTTACCATTTTTTAATGTATTTTAGATTATTCTCATAATGGCTTAAGACTATAAGGTCACTAACTGCTTTAAAATTTTAAATAGAAAGGGGGGTCGAGTGATACCTTGTTTAAAAGGTATTTTAATTCCCAATTTTAAAATTTTAATTTTTTTAAAAATCGGTGTATTACTTACAGAGTTATGAGCATTTGTAACTGTAGTTTGCGGACCTCTCCTCTTACTTTTGAATGAATTCAGTTGACTTTAAATAATTTTTTTAAAGTAAGACCATAAGGTCACTAACAACTTAAAGTTTTTATTATTGTTGAGTAATTCTATACGTAATACGTAAACTATAGTCAAAAAAACTCATAACTCTGTAAGTCGTAAACCGATTTCTAAAAAAAATAAAATTTTAAATAGGGAATTAAAATACCTTTTAAACAAGGTATCACTTAACCCCCCCTTTCTATTTAAAATTTTAAAGTAGTTAGTGCATGACCTTATAGACCTACGTCAATATGACGCTTATAAGAGATACGTCAAAAAGTAGCAAAAGTGTTATCATTAGAAACGGTTTTTATTTAAAGTCGATACCTCAATCCGTTTAAGAGTTAGCAGGGTGGGGGGACTTTTTACGTCCGCACTGTATATATTTTATTAGGAGAGTAATAATAGTTATCAAATAATAATTAATTAAGTATGAAGTTATATGTTGAAATTATAAGATCCTTCAAAAATTTCGGTTGAATAAACAATTATTATAAACATTTTAAAAGCAAACCCAAAGATAAGCCTGGTCTAATTTGATACTTTAAAATCGACCAGCATCTTGGATTTTAAAATAGCGGACATACTGTATAATAATATAAATAGCTCGACTCATGAGCTACAAAATTGTGTTTATTTTAAGAAAATTGATTGCGTAGTTAAAGAGTTATTAAAAAAAGAATTAAGACCGGTTATGTTTAAGACACTCAAGGTCCAGTTAGTAAAGTTTTAATGCATAATGCCCAATGCTTAATTTTTTATTTCTATTCCTGTCTAGTTTCCTTCAAGAAGTAGAGAGAGAAGAAAGAGTGCATTGTGCATTGAGCATTATGCATTAAAACTTGAGTAGCTGGGCCCTTAAAATAATATGCACCAAAAAGCTAAATTATAATATAAATAGGCCAGAGGGGCACGTAGGGGCAAAACATTTTATATGTTCAAAAAAGTGGATACCATGATGAAAATCAATCTTCAAAAATTTCGGTTAAATCTGTTTAACGTTTTTTTGTAACCCTCTCTTAAGTGTAATTAAATAATTTTTTTAATATTTCTTACCCCTATTTGGAAAAAAACCGTAAATATTAGATTTACGAATTAAAAACATTTTCTTTTGTTAAAATATATCTTTTATACCTTTACTTAAAATACATTGTTAAAAACTTTCTAAAAAATTACCCACTCTCCAAGCAGCCGTGTTAGAACTTAACACAAAATATAGCAGGTTATGAAACAATTGTTTTATCTGTCGGGCACAGCCGAATTTCTACTGGATTACTTTGATTTTGCTTGAACTAATACTGGATGTTTATAAAGCAATCCTTTAGTGACAAAAATTACATTATTGAATAATTTTATTGTAACTTCTAATTCTAATCCGTAACTAATCCGTCTTCGCGAAGTAGTTACACCACAGGTGCCTCCGTCTTTTTAAACGTTTAGAACGATATGGAACTTAGAAGGAGCCTTAAATAAAGCATCTTGGTTTTTTTTTTGTATTTTTTTTTATATGGTAATGTCGACTGGTGTTTACAGAAGAGATTCATAATTTAGGCGACACTTTCTGTACACCATTATCAAGTCAGCAAGTTCATTTTTGCACTCCATATATCTTATTTTCTTTGTTATTAGTTGCAGGCAATGCATAATGAATCGGACCGTACCTCAACAAGATAAAAAAAATTTTAAAATTTTAAGGGATATTTTTGAAGGAATTTTTTCTCTTATTTTAGGTAAAGTTATTGCCGGTATGCCCAAAGATGTCCTTCAGGGTACCAGCTACAAGTCCCCAACTACAAGAAGCTCCCACTTTGTCAATTCCAACAACAACAAAGACAACATAAGATACAGACACGTAGACAGAAGGTCGCAAATACACATGAAACCCTATGGAACTGTTGAAGACGTTAAGTTAAGCGATCCCACGATCTATAGCAATAGTCAAAACCAATTAGTTGTAGGTAAGTTAACTTACACAAATTGGGTAACGTCGGTAAAACGTTGTTTTACTATTTTAAGTAACGTAACGATTGGTCCATCTTTACAATTAAGTAGAATACACATTTATAATTTTACAAATAATATTTTTCTAAGTTAACGTTTTTCTGATGGCGACTCTGTTTAAGTTAGAGTACCTGTATGCATTTTAACATGTTTCATTTTTAAAATGTCCAAAATACACACAGGGACTATACAGACCGCTTCAAGCTACTGCGAACATAGGGCGGAAGAAGTCTAATTTGCCAGTGTACGTACATGCAGAGACACCGCACGCCTATCAGTGAAGCAACCAACACTCAGGCGTCCGATCGCCATTCGCTGCCGTTCGCCGCCTTTCGCCTTGTATTTAGTACGCCTCTAACCACGGTGCTGTGTGGAGCGTAGTCAATGAAACCGGAATTTGGTCAATAAATACGCAAATTTTTATAACGTAATTTTCTTATTTTTTGTCACTGATAAATAAGAGCGTTTTATTGTCAACTGCTCAGATTTATCAGTGACGACGTGTTACAATGAAAATAATAAGGAGAAACAAAATAAAATCAAGTTCTCAAAATAAAATAATACATTCTAAAAACCAAAAAGATTCTCCCAGTCAAAAAAAAATTAAAGCAAATGTTCGAAAAGTCCTCCTTGCTCGGCTAGACAATATCCGAGCCTACTATAAAAACCCCTTCTAACGTTTCCAAGCATTTTAGGGGTGATAATTTGAAAAGCTTCTTCAAAAACAGATAGAAGTCATTAGGAGCAAGATCGGGAGATCGAGCTGGCCATAAAATAGTTCCCCGTGTACTTATAACCCGATTAGGAAATACATTATCAAGATATTCCCTAACAAGGCCAACATTGTGAGCGGAACAACCATCTTGTTGAAACCATGTTTTACCAAATCTTACACCTAACAACTGCCTAGCAGTTGAAATAATGTGCTGCTGCAGTAGATCCAAGTATCTAGGACCATTCAAATTGCAATTGCCGTTAATAAAAAATGGCCCAATTACGTGTTCCCCTACAATACCCCCCCCAAACATTTAGTTTTTGGGGATACTGTGTTCTTACGTCAAAATACAAATGCAAATTTTCCCTCGACCAATATCGAACGTGTGTTAGGTTATGACGATTTGACCATTTGACCATCTGCACTTTTTCGGCAACTTCGTAGACATCCATTTTTATTTTTAAAAATGTATTATTTCAATTAAGAACTTACCCATCTGTTTCTCGAGCAAGGCAGAAATAAAACAAAATAATAAAAACAAAATGAATATCCAAAAGATAACACTGCAGCGTGCTTCGAATCCACCTCGGTCGTACGGCACGGAGAGTAAATTGGACTATGTTCGTAGTAGCTTGAAGCGGTCTGTATAGTCTAGGTATAATCCTTCAAAGAGCAAGCTTAAAAATGGTTTTTGAAAAAGGAAAGGGTCTCTAATAAGTGCTACAAAGTCACAAGCTTTTATTTAAATTCATCCTGTAGGAATGTTAGTTTTTGTTATTATCTTTGGGTTACATCTTGTAGATCAAATTTTTAATCTTTTACATATCCACTTCATGTTTGGTAGGTATGCGTTTATAATAACAATACAATAACAATCTAAGTAGCAGTTCCTCCCTTTTCGACGATAGCACAGCAGAGTATCATCTAACTATCTCCGATTTCATTCATAAGTTGTAAAAAGTAATTGTGGAAATTTTTTAAAATGGCATTATGGATTTTTTAATTTTTTTTCTTATTTTGGCACGTTTTAGGTGTGTTTTTAAAAACAATTTCAAACTTATGCATTACCTAGTATATGATGTAACTTAGGATAAGGCATTAAAACCTTCTGTTTTATAGTTTCGAAAATTTATTAGCCATTACAGAAAACTAAAATAAAATAAAATCGCAATAAAGCATACCTACTTCCGAAAACCAAACTTCCTAATCATTGCTTTCGAATTTTAGGCAATTTTCAAAAAGACGTCGTTCAAGAAGTTACACCAGCAGCAGTTCCCGAACACGGTCCGAGAAACTTAAAAGAGGAAAGAAAGTTCGTTGTCGGAAACTTGCCTCAAGAATACCTTAGACCTGGGGTCTCACCTAGAAGTTTAAAAATCAGACGTAGAAGAGATGCAACTAACAACAAAGACAATGAAATTAACGATGATACTAATCAAAATTCCATTGACCATAAATTAGAAGTAATTTCCACTTTTCCTATGGAGGTAACCACGACGACAACGACAGAAAAACTTACTGTTTCTTCTACAGTAAAACCACCAATGGAGTTACTTAAAAACGAAACAGCTAATGCAATTATCGACCTGTTCACTGATATTTTTAGACTCAAACTGCAACTGGGCTTAGATTTGGTACAGAATATTACAAAAGGAGTGAATTCCTATTTAACAGCCGTAGAAAACACATTAAATAAATATAACGAGACAATTTCTACTTCAACCATAACTCCAAATGCAAGAAGATTTGTAAGTTTTACCAAGACTTTTAGAATTAAAAGAGATACAATGGTCAATGATAATGAAAATGAAATTTTTTCAGAAAATGATAATGTGTCTACAGAAAATATCAAAAATTCAACAGAAACATCCACGGAAAGTTTATCCACGACAACCAGTGGAATTTGGCATGTTAACGAAAAACGGCCAACCGTCATGGATCTTTTGAAAGAACTGTTTAGAACAAAATTAAGGATGGGTCTTGAATTTATAGGTGCAGTTTCCAGATCTGTTTCAACTTACGTTGAAAAAGTTCAAAGCAGGCTAAATGAGCGCTTCATGAGGCATGATAATGAGAGCAAAGAAGTAGCTAAACCAAAGGATTAGGTAATAATAATTTTTTGGAGAATTTTGATTTTCGATGATGGATTTTTTTTACCAACGAAATGAAAAGTTTTTGTAAATAATCTTAGTTGCTAGGAATATTTAAAAATTGATATTGAACAATATAGTATATATGTAATAGGTTTTGCTCATCAAAGTCATAAACCCGTTTTGTTTCCGTTTGTTTGTTGGGTTACTTTTTAATAATTGATTTATTTTTAGTTAATTTATTTATTTAGTTATTTCTTGTATTTAAACCTTTTTAAGACTGTGTAAATGTTAAGTTAATTTATTGTAACGATAAGTTTTAATAAATAAAATTTATTTTTATTATATTTATCAAATCAAAATCTTTATTAACGTTACAAAAGAGAATTTTTCTTATTTTATCTCTTTTTTAGTTGTGATGCATAACACCTTAAGGTCGTAGTTACAATCTGGGGAATGGTTTTAGCAACACTGTACGGGAAATTAATTTAACTATGTCGATCTGAACGCGGAGACTTTATTTATGTTTATCCACAGTGGGACACCAGAGATTTTTTAGCACCGGGTCAAAAATTAGGGGTTACTTATTTTGACTTTTCGTATTCTACGCCGCTAAAAAACCAAGTAAAATACTAAAATAAAAGAAAACCATTTATTGCAGAATTACCTGCTAAAACTGGGTGTAATGTTTAAGGTTGCATTTACAGGTGCATTTATAATTAAATTGGAAACACTCTCGCTAGCTGATACCGACAACAGGTTAACTTAAAAGCATGCAGATTTGAAAATCGGCTACTGGCGCTAGACGATATAATCGTATTCTATTTTAAACAGGAGGGTCAACGACTAAGTCTTTCCAACCTCTAAATGGAGCTTTACTGACCTATTTTGTTAGTACTTAAGTATCCGTGTGTTTTTAAAACTGAAGTTCTAAAATCTATCCTTTACACTCTGCACATAACTATGCTGCAATAATTTAAATTTTAAAAAAATGGTTGAATCAAAATAAAACAAAATTATGTGGGGTTATGGGCGCCGAATGTTTCCATGCAAATTCATAGTAATCCCAGCGAGCCAGTAAAGTTCTCTTGGTTCTCTGATAGACTCGAGGTAATGCCCGCGCAGCGCTAGGCCTTTTTCGGAGGGCGACCGCACACGTGGAGTGGTTTCATATTTGTTTTAGAACAATATTTTTGAAAACACATTTTTGAAAGATAAACATAACCTCGAATGGTTTTCTGTCAGAAAACGTAAAAATGCTTTTCTGTCCCACTGCGGCACTATTTAAAGTTTGTTGACAAAACACCTGGGTACCGATTCTGGAAGTCATAGGAAGTGATCGTTCGCCTGAGTGAAGAAAAGTAAATTTAACCAATAAACGCGCTTAAAAGCAGTGACGACGCGATCTAATAATCACCAAACCCTTATGGGCACGCTCAGAGATGCCTCGAACAACAATTTTAGAGCGAAGCCGTTCTCTCGACTACACCCAGTAGTTGGTAGTTGTAGGAAAGCTCGTGTGAAAAACGTCACTTGTATTATTTCAGAGCACGCTATTGGATGAACCACCGATCGATATTTTACTCGTTAATGCGCATGCTGTAAACTTGACCGTCTCTTAGAGTAGGACTCGCACAGTGGTCGATTTTTGTAAAAACGCGGACATTAAAAAAAACTTCCACATTGTAATTTAATCGTACAAAATATTTAGTTTTAATAAACAGACAGGATGATCGTGTGAATTTTCACATTTATCTTAAGACATTTTTAAGACATTTTAATAGAAGTGGTCATTTCTCAGGGTATGATCGTTCTCTTATGCCCATGGAGTTACCATGGAATCGTATAAATTCTGCGATCTATCGGCCAACACTTGAAATGCGTGTGTCTCCCAAATTCAATGAAGTGTGATTGATTAATCGGTTTTCTTTTCCGGAGTGCATAGGCTTTTAGAAAAAATTTTTTTCGCTAAAGCAAGGAAATATAAAAAGGAAAAATGTAATCCAGAGGAAATTGTCAGTATTTCTTTATTTTTTTTTTTAAATCGGGTTTGTTCTACACCAAAACTATTTTGAGGAAAAATAATTGGGAATTCTAAAAAATCCTTCAGATATTTTTGTTAAGCATTTAAAAATGATCATTTCTGCAAAATTTCAGCTAGTTCTGATGTTTTGAACTCTGGCAAAAAATTAAAGAACCAGGCTTATTTATATAAAAATAACGCCAGTTGTACTTTTTTTACTAAAATTTTACACCCAGTTAAATAAAAAAATTATATTTATCCAATCAAATATTAGGTACTTTCAGCTATTTTTTAAAGGCAACGGTATACTTTATACCTAATACGTTCAAAACAAAGCCATTTTTCGAACGAGACTCGATTTTATGGTGGAAGCGATGATTGCAATCGAATGCATGTGGTAAAACTTTCTTAAGAAGCGGAAATTTCCCTTGTGCAAATTTAACTAGACATATTTTTGGAAATATCCCTGGCAAATTTCCAGAATTGTCATTTATTGGCATTGATTGATTTTAGGAAAATTTGGTTTTCAGCCAATTTTTATAGAAAAAAGGATTCGTGCATAGGATCAAATATAATCCCTTTCCCTGCGGGATCGGGATTTTTTTAGAGAGCGTTCATTAATAAATTAACTAGATAGTTTTCCAACAATAAGATTTATGTAAAAAAAAATTATTTCAGCAAAGTGTACTTTATTAATTTAACTAGATAGTTTTCCAGGAATAAATAGACTTAATCTAATAAATAATGTTTGTTGGTCTAGCAATAGAACTTTGCTAAAACTGCAAAGAGATTCAGCAAAAAATATTCTGTTATTTTAGCAAAATTTTCGACTGTCGCCTATGCTAATAGATTTTCTTGTTGGATCAACTAGAAATCTATTTGCCAGAACAAGAATTTTGTCTCAGTGTAGTGAGTGAGTGAAACCCAAAAAAAAGATTTTGTTTTGTAAAGTTACAATTTGTTCCTTAGTGATTATTAAAACGGTATATAAAAGTGGCATATAATTATAATATCAAAAATTTCAGGAAAAATTGCTTCAGTGTTATGACAACAGTGTAAAATATCTTTTCACGCAGTGCATATATATACAGTGTTTCTAGCTAAAGTAAGCTAAGAAATCGTCAATTATACAGGGTGATTCAAAATATATTTTTGTAAACTCTTTCGTTTCAGAGATATTTGCATTTATTGTTATTATTTTCTCAGAATCACCCTCTACTACGTGGTAGAAACATCAATTTTTAAAAACAAAACTTCAAAATGCTCCCAAAAAATATGAAAATGTTACTCCTAAATTCAGAGAAAAACAATATGAAATTTAAACAAAATCACGTAACTTTCTTAGATCGACGATATCTAACCACAGTTTAAATATTTTTAGGGAATAATCATCCTGTATTGAATAAAATTCTGATTTTTATTTTAAGTCTGAGAGTTGTATGAATTTCCACAATATTTATTAAATGAGCAGTATAATATTAGGGACTTATTGGGCGTACATTTTCGCGTTCCCTTATTAAGGAAAATTGACATTTGACATCTGAGCATGCGCGTGACCTGCGTTTTTATTAAGGGAACCGTAATAAAATACGGGTTTCCCTTAATTTGGTACAGTTACCGTACGTCCCTTTTATCTTTAAACATAACCTAAATTAGCACGGATAATAGTGATGGTTGGTTTGTTTTTCGACACGACTTTTTAATATTCTTTGCATTTTTAGTTTTTTGTTTATAAACAAAAAGAGTCTTGTGGATTTTTAAAATTTATGTAAAAAAACGAATAAATTGGAGAAACCTACAAGGTTGAGGTTCAACTACACTGACGATATAATTCTTTTGCGAGAATTTATCAGGGAAAATCCCTACAAGGTTAAGAATTTTAGGTTAGGAATAAGGAAAAGTAATGCGACTTCCAATAACACTTTTTTCTATACTATGCGGTTAAGGTTCAACCTAAATAAAATACGGTTTGCCCTTATTATGGTAAAACCTTATAGTAACGCCCAATAAGTCCCTATTAAGCAAAAATAATATCACTATTTTTCTACGGTTTTAACGATATAGCCACACAAGGAAAACTTTGGTAATTTGCGTTTTGTAAATGACGTTGGAAAATTTTAACGTTGCAGTTGTACTATACCTATCCCAGACAGCAAAGTTACGTACCAGGTACGTACCTCGTACCTAAGGCTCGGACGAAGAGTACGTACATAATACGTACGCTAACTCCATTGTGCATACTAGGGACGTACATATTACGTGCACTTTCCAACGCTATGTACGTCTTAGGTACGCCCTTGGGACATGGAAAATACGTACCATATAGTACATACAGGGTGATTCACTATATTTTGAACCCCTAGTTAGCGCCTTTATTATTGAAGATAGAAAAAAAGTCTAAATAGAAAAGTTTTATAATTTTTTAAGAGTCTTCTGACCCATATGACAGATATTGTCAAATGTCATTCCATATGTCAAATTTAGACATCTAAACACAATTTAAAACTCCTCCTGATTCCATATGTAGGGTTTATCTCTGGCAATTCTCGAGTGAAATAAAAAATAATTTTCCATAAGGGCAATGTGTTAGCCAAGGAAAAGTAGTTTAGGTGGTTCTTTTTTCAACACATTGCTCTTATGACAACAATTTTCTAAATTTATTCAATGACCGTTCAAGACAAAGGTAACATATGGTATATTTTTGAAATCAGGAAGAAAAGGTTTATCGAAGTTTTAAAAAATATTTAGGGTGTTAAATTTAATATAAGAAAGTTAATGTCTAAATTTGGCATATAGAATGACATTTGATAACATCTGTCGTATGGGTTAGAAGGCTTTTAAAAACTACTAAACTAAACTAATAAAGGCGCTAACCAGGGGTTCAAAATATAGTGAATTACCCTGTACTTTGTAGGTCCTGGACCAATAAAAGACGTAAATTGAACGTAAAACGTACGATGTACGTACGAGGTACGTATAAGAGACGTTTTTGGAACGTACCTTGGACGTAAATAAATAAAATAAAAAATAGAAACAATTTTTGACGGAGGATGAGTATTCATAAAATATCAATTATTCTAAGAGAATGAAAAATACTTATACAAATGTTTGCTTTACAAGTGAGAGAAATGTTATAAAAATGAACTACGTCCAAGTTAATAATGTAGTAAGTACGTACAAGAAAAGACCTAAATATAACGTAAAAATACGTTTTTACTGTACGTACGTACCCAGTAGGTTCCGGGACGTAAAGGCGTAAAATGGATGTAAAATGTACGTCCATGGTACGAATGATGCTGTCGGGGTAGGTATCGAAATTTGGTTGGTTATTGCGTTGTATAGGTTATTGCAATAAAAATTCGATATTTGGTTGTCATAAAAACTTGGGTGTTGGACGAAACGCAAAAGTAAGAGTCCTTATATAAATACACTCTAAATGTCCATTTAGAAAAATGTTTAAAATAAGTGAAAACTGCGTCCTTAAAAAAATAAACAAAGATTATGAACTTATAAATAAAATAAATTAACTTAAAAATCTATCTAACATCTAAACTATATTAAGATCTAAGCCTACGAATTTGTAAATTTGGTTCGGGTAAACTTCTTTTTCTCCTTCCACTCATCGCAAACGGTACCATCATGGCCATAGTTGCTGGTATCATGCCTGCACCTAAATGACATTTAAAATAAAATAAGACCTTATTACTTTGATAAGTTTCTATGTGATTTTGTGAAGCTTAGTTTATAATAATTTATAAGATTTCATGAGTCAAAAAAATATTTTTTTATGGAAGTATTTATGACAGTATATGTAAAGTAAGTAAGTATTAATATATACTAAGTATAAGTTTTTTTTAAATTTGTTTTCAGGTGGTAAAAAAACCGAGATTTTATGAGATCTGTTTCAAAGGGCTTAGCCATGTATTAAGTAGGATTATAAAAGAATAGAAAATATAGTGAAGAAACCTAGCTATAAAATATTATATGCCTGTAAGAATATAAAATGGCCTGAAAACCCATAAAAATTGTGGATATATTCGAACCTATAGTAAATAATAAAAGCATATAAAATTGACCCTGGAATCTATCGGAGAACTTATAAAAACTTGGGTTTCATAGAAACCTTTAAAACGTTATCAGTCTGGCTGATCATAAAATTTAAAAAAAGTCTCATAAAAAATGTGCCTATACAAACACGTTATAAAAAATAAACGCGTAATCATGGAAACCTATTAAGTTTAATAATACAAAATCTCTTAGAAAACGGTTGTTTCATAAACCTACGAAATATTTCAAAATAAAACGTTTGAACTATAAAATTTTATACATTCTTATAATTCTTTCAGATTATAGGATCAGATAAAAACAGATATATGAAACCGCACAAAATCTTACTAAAATCAAATATATAACTCATATAAGCTATTACAAACTTCAAAAAAACTAATTTTACCTCACAGAAGCTTATAAACCTTATAAAAACTGATAAAAAAGGGATGTGTTCAAGTTTGCTTCACATACATATAAAATCTCTTAAAAATTTTGTAAAAGATTTGTAGCGGGTTTTTTGGCAGAACAAAACACCTCTCTTTTTTCGCACTCGCGTCGGGCATCCGCACCCACTTTAGAGTTAAAAATGTGGTACAAACCTATGGCTGCCATGACTGCAGCAGGGTCTGTGGGACTCACTCCTCGAGGTATCGAAGTAGCTATGGCTTGGGTGGTAGGAAATTCATCATCTTCGTCGTGGATATTTTTGTGTTTGTTGCCTAAATCAAGCAGGATTAAGTCATTAGATAATTAAATGTGAACACAAATTTTTTAAAATGTTGGTAACAAAACATAGAAACAAAGTAGTTTCTTTTAAAAAACAGATACAAAAACCAATCAAAATAAAAAAATAATAAAAAATTCCTCGTAACTCAAAAAGAGCTTGACAGAGAAGAGCGGTTTTCTTTTCTTCTATCTCTTTTCTGCAGGCCCTGTAAGTATTGCCGGAAAGGAAACTTGCTACAAAGTGCTTAACAAAAAGTAAAGGCGGATTCAGCGTTCCGTAAGGTAAGCAGTATGAGGTATGTGGTAAGACGCAAGAATGTGTTTCCCGTTGTTCATTTTCCTTGCGTCTTACCGCATACCTCATACCGCTTACCTTACGGAACTCTGAATCCGCCTTAGATATGGAAAAGTAAAAAAATGTAATACGGGAGTGTTAAATTTGTCCATCAAATAATACCAACCTTTCCTTTTCTTCATACTCTTAATTCTAATCAGATGTTTCTTTAGGTCATGCTTTTCTTTCGATTCTTCCACACTTTCAAAAGTCGAGTCCACTTGAAGTAGACCTCCGTGCGAGGTCGTCATGTTCACTTTTGAATTTTTTAGTGGTGGTAGGACAGTCAGTTTTATTGATCTGGAAACGATTAATAAAATTGGATAGATTTATGATTCTCATATACAGACCGCTTCAAGCTACTGCGAACATAGGGGGAATCAAGTCCAATTTACTCTCCGTGCCGTACGACCGAGGTGGATTCGAAGCACGCTGCAGTGTTATCTTTTGGAAATTCATTTTGTTTTTATTATTTTGTTTTATTTCTGCCTTGCTCGAGAAACAGATGGGTAAGTTCTTAATTGAAATAATACATTTTTAAAACCAAAAATGGATGTCTACGAAGTTGCCGAAAAAGTGCAGATGGTCACATGGTCAAATCGCCATAACCCAACACACGTTCGATATTGGTCGAGGGAAAATTTGCATTTGTATTTTGACGTAAGAACACAGTATCCCCAAAAACTAAATGTTTGGGGGGGGGGGGTATTATAGGGGAACACGTAATTGGGCCATTTTTTATTAACGGCAATTGCAATTTGAATGGTCCTAGATACTTGGATCTACTGCAGCAGCACATTATTCCAACTGCTAGGCAGTTGTTAGGTGTAAGATTTGGTGAAACATGGTTTCAACAAGATGGTTGTTTCGTCACAATGTTGGCCTTGTTAGGGAATATCTTGATAATGTATTTCCTAATCGGGTTATAAGTACACGGGGAACTATTTTATGGCCAGCTCGATCTCCCGATCTTGCTCCTAATGACTTGTATCTGTTTTTGAAGAAGCTTTTCAAATTATAAAAATAAGAAAATTACGTTATAAAAATTTGCGTATTTATTGACCAAATTCCGGTTTCATTGACTACGCTCCACACAGCACCGTGGTTAGAGGCGTACTAAATACCAAAGGAAAGTCATGCAAGTGGTGATCTCAAGCCTGAGTATTGGTTGCTTCACTGATAGGCATGCGGTGTCTCTGCATGTACGTACACTGGCAAATTAGACTTCTTCCGCCCTATGTTCGCAGTAGCTTGAAGCGGTCTGTATAGAGGGTATAATAGGATAATGGAACAAGAATATGGCAAAGAACCTCAACTAAACCATTTTTTGTCCTTCGCTGCATGCCGTGTTCAAAAGTCGCATAAAATATTCATATTAAAAAAATGTCTTATTTGATAAGTGGCGTAGCTTGGTCAAAGAAGCTAAAATAAAAAAAAATCCTCTTTTTTTTTCAAAAAAACTTTCTTATAACAGTTCCAAAAACTTATCAACTCAGTGGTTTATAGTTATTTTTTTTGGGGATAGGTCCAAAATCAGTGGAAAAAATTTGAAGGAAATTTATTTAAAAACTTTAATCGCCTTTATAATAATTGGATATCTTATAGAAATATTCCATTTCTAACCGCGTTTTTAGTCATGCAGATGTCGTCTTCTTAAAATAAGGTACCACCACGGACCTAGAAACTTTTAACATAACAAGCATGTTATGATGGTCATTAAACGCGAAGATGACGCAAGCCGCAGGCGCGTGTCTTTATTTTTCTGAGCGTGTAATGACTATAACATGCGAGTTAGTGTACTATACTTTACGTAAGACCAATGAAAATATCAAACACGAACACTCTTAAGTCATCAACCCTCATAACCTGAAGTTTCAATGACGTTCTATCTAAAACGTCAAAACAAATAAGATTGTTACTAAGAGACTTTTCATATATCTTTTTAAAAACAAGGTTTTTTTTCTTCAAAATGCATAATATGTCAATTTAACGGGACTTATTTTTGGTTAGGTACTAAAATTACATTGAATTTATTTACGTTTAATAAATATTTATTGCCTTAAAAATATAGAAAAAAAAATCACATTTTTGCATCAATTAGTGCTCTTATAAAATAAAGTTTCATCGCTTGTCACGCCATCTTGTGGTTTACGTCTAAGCTTTATTATTACCCATTACCCCGACAAAAAAAACCGCATTAAACCTCATGAAAAACACACCTGATTTTTATCAGTTTTTATATGGCTTTTGTGAGGCAAAATTTTAGGATTATAAAAGTTTGTAATAATTTATAAGGTATGATTCTATAATCAGACAGACTATAAAATTTGATATTTTTTTAACATATTTTATGGTTTTTCTGAGAGATTTTATAGTCAAAACAACTCATAACATTTTATGGGTTTCTATGATTACACCCTTTTGTTCTTTTATAATGTTTAAAGACTTTGTAAAAAACGTTTCTTCATGAGATTTTGGCATATTTTATGATGCGACCAACTCATAGAATTTTACAGATTTCTATGAACATTTATAATTTTCTATGAGTTGGTAAAAAAAAATGTATAAGTCTTTAAATAGATTTTGTAGTCAGACAAACTTACAATATTTTAGAGATTTTTATGTGTCGACCCTGCCAAAACAGCTTCATTAAATCTCATAAAAAACACACCTGATTTTTATCAGTTTTTTCGATCACCTGAAAACTAATTAAAAAAGCTATACCTAGTATACTTACTTACTTCTACAAAAAAAATTATTTTTTGACTCACGATCCCATGCAGCATGCACTCTTCGTCCCAAGGACGTACATTTTATGTCCATTTTACGTCGGTACGTCCAGGGACCAATTAGGGACCTACTATGTACGTACAAAAATGTGTACGTACCTACGATCATTTTACGTCCAATTTTGGTTAAACAACGATAGTAGTACCTTCCCGCTTAATAGTTAAAACTTACTTATGTGCCCTAACAGAATTTATCATAGGTTGGTGGGTGACTCCTAAATCCAGAGATCTTTGCCTATTTTTTTGAGGTTTATATCCCTTGGTAGTGGAGAGAAGTATCCATTCTCCATTCCCAGTAAAGGGGTGGTTATCTGGGTGCATGTCCATCTCAGTGCCTAAAAAATGTTAAATTAAGAATTAAAAATCATAAGTTTCAATAACTTTGGACCAATAAAAATGATAAAACTAGTGTTAAATATGTATACAGACCGCTTCAAGCTACTGCGAACATAGGGGGAATTAAGTCCAATTTACTCTCCGTGCCGTACGACCGAGGTGGATTCGAAGCACGCTGCAGTTTTATCTTTAGGAAATTCATTTTGTTTTTATTATTTTGTTTTATTTCTGCCTTGCTCGAGAAACAGATGGGTAAGTTCTTAATTGAAATAATACATTTTTAAAACTAAAAATGGATGTCTACGAAGTTGCCGAAAAAGTGCAGATGGTCAAATGGTCAAATCGTCATAACCCAACACACGTTCGATATTGGTCGAGGGCATTTGTATTTTGACGTAAGGACACAGTATCCCCAAAAACTAAATGTTTGGGTGGGGGTATTGTAGGGGAACACGTAATTGGGCCATTTTTTATTAACGGCAATTGCAATTTGAATGGTCCTAGATACTTGGATCTACTGCAGCAGCACATTATTCCAACTGCTTGATAATGTATTTCCTAATCGGGTTATAAGTACACGGGGAACTATTTTATGGCCAGCTCGATCACCCGATCTTGCTCCTAATGACTTCTATCTATTTTTGAAGAAGCTTTTTAAATTATCACCTCTAACATGCTTGGAAACGTTAGAAGGGGTTTTTATAGTAGGCTCGGATATTGTCTAGCCGAGCAAGGAGGACTTTTCGAACATTTGCTTTAATTTTTTTTTGACTGGAAGAATCTTTTTAGTTTTTAGAATGTATTATTTTATTTTGAGAACTTGCTTTTATTTTGTTTCTCCTTATTATTTTCATTGTAACACGTCGTCACTGATAAATCTGAGCAGTTGACAATAAAACGCTCTTATTTATCAGTGACAAAAAATAAGAAAATTACGTTATAAAAATTTGCGTATTTATTGACAAAATTCCGGTTTCATTGACTACGCTCCACACAGCACCGTGGTTAGAGGCGTACTAAATACAAGGCGAATGGCGGCGAACGGCAGCGAATGGCGATCGGAAGCCTGAGTGTTGGTTGCTTCACTGATAGGCGTGCGGTGTCTCTGCATGTACGTACACTGGCAAATTAGACTTCTTTCGCCCTATGTTCGCAGTAGCTTGAAGCGGTCTGTATATGTTAGAACTTTAGCTCCTGGCCAATTTTAGGTCAATTTTTGTTGCCAAAATTTGCTATAATTTTTTTAGAATAATAAAGGGTCAGTTTTATTACAAAATTTTTTAATTTCTAAACCAGTAAATCTACAGTTTTTAAGATATTTGTTCTCAAACATTATGCGAAATTCCAAAAGTTTTCGTGCCAATTAAAATGATAAAACTAGTGTTAAATATGTATATATGTTAGAACTTTAGCTCCTGGCCAATTTTAGGTCAATTTTTGTTGCCAAAATTTGCTATAATTTTTTTAGAATAATAAAGGGTCAGTTTTATTACAAAATTTTTTAATTTCTAAACCAGTAAATCTACAGTTTTTAAGATATTTGTTCTCAAACATTATGCGAAATTCCAAAAGTTTTCGTGCCAATAAAAATGATAAAACTAGTGTTAAATATGTTATGGAGTTAGAACTTTAGCTCCTGGCCAATTTTAGGTCAATTTTTGTTGCCAAAATTTGCTATAATTTTTTTAGAATAATAAAGGGTCAGTTTTATTACAAAATTTTTTAATTTCTAAACCAGTAAATCTACAGTTTTTAAGATATTTGTTCTCAAACATTATGCGAAATTCCAAAAGTTTTCGTGCCAATAAAAATGATAAAACTAGTGTTAAATATGTTATGGAGTTAGAACTTTAGCTCCTGGCCAATTTTAGGTCAACTTTTGTTGCCAAAATTTGCTATAATTTTTTTAGAATAATAAAGGGTCAGTTTTATTACAAAATTTTTTAATTTCTAAACCAGTAAATCTACAGTTTTTAAGATATTTGTTCTCAAACATTATGCGAAATTCCAAAAGTTTTCGTGCCAATAAAAATGATAAAACTAGTGTTAAATATGTATATATGTTAGAACTTTAGCTCCTGGCCAATTTTAGGTCAATTTTTGTTGCCAAAATTTGCTATAATTTTTTTACAATAATAAAGGGTCAGTTTTATTACAAAATTTTTTAATTTCTAAACCAGTAAATCTACAGTTTTTAAGATATTTGTTCTCAAACATTATGCGAAATTCCAAAAGTTTTCGTGCCAATTAAAATGATAAAACTAGTGTTAAATATGTATATATGTTAGAACTTTAGCTCCTGGCCAATTTTAGGTCAATTTTTGTTGCCAAAATTTGCTATAATTTTTTTAGAATAATAAAGGGTCAGTTTTATTACAAAATTTTTTAATTTCTAAACCAGTAAATCTACAGTTTTTAAGATATTTGTTCTCAAACATTATGCGAAATTCCAAAAGTTTTCGTGCCAATAAAAATGATAAAACTAGTGTTAAATATGTATATATGTTAGAACTTTAGCTCCTGGCCAATTTTAGGTCAATTTTTGTTGCCAAAATTTGCTATAATTTTTTTAGAATAATAAAGGGTCAGTTTTATTACAAAACTTTTCAATTTCTAAACCAGTAAATCTACAGTTTTTAAGATATTTGTTCTCAAACCTTATGCGAAATTCCAAAAGTTTTCGTGCCAATAAAAATGATAAAACTAGTGTTAAATATGTATATATGTTAGAACTTTAGCTCCTGGCCAATTTTAGGTCAATTTTTGCTGCCAAAATTTGCTATATTTTTTTTAGAATAATAAAGGGTCAGTTTTATTACAAAACTTTTCAATGTCTAAACCAGTAAATCTACAGTTTTTAAGATATTTGTTCTCAAACATTATACGAAATTCCAAAAGTTTTCGTGCCAATAAAAATGATAAAACTAGTGTTAAATATGTATATATGTTAGAACTTTAGCTCCTGGCCAATTTTAGGTCAATTTCTGTTGCTAAAATTTGCTATAATTTTTTTAGAATAATAAAGGGTCAGTTTTATTACAAAATTTTTTAATTTCTAAACCAGTAAATCTACAGTTTTTAAGATATTTGTTCTCAAACATTATGCGAAATTCCAAAAGTTTTCGTGCCAATAAAAATGATAAAACTAGTGTTAAATATGTATATATGTTAGAACTTTAGCTCCTGGCCAATTTTAGGTCAATTTTTGTTGCCAAAATTTGCTATAATTTTTTTAGAATAATAAAGGGTCAGTTTTATTACAAAACTTTTCAATTTCTAAACCAGTAAATCTACAGTTTTTAAGATATTTGTTCTCAAACATTATGCGAAATTTCAAAAGTTTTCGTGCCAATAAAAATGATAAAACTAGTGTTAAATATGTATATATGTTAGAACTTTAGCTCCTGGCCAATTTTAGGTCAATTTTTGTTGCCAAAATTTGCTATAATTTTTTTAGAATAATAAAGGGTCAGTTTTATTACAAAACTTTTCAATTTCTAAACCAGTAAATCTACAGTTTTTAAGATATTTGTTCTCAAACATTATGCGAAATTCCAAAAGTTTTCGTGCCAATAAAAATGATAAAACTAGTGTTAAATATGTATATATGTTTGAACTTTAGTTCCTGGCCAATTTTAGGTCAATTTTTGTTGCCAAAATTTGCTATAATTTTTTTAGAATAATAAAGGGTCAGTTTTATTACAAAACTTTTCAATTTCTAAACCAGTAAATCTACAGTTTTTAAGATATTTGTTCTCAAACATTATGCGAAATTCCAAAGAGTTTTCGTGCCAATAAAAATGATAAAACTAGTGTTAAATATGTATATATGTTAGAACTTTAGCTCCTGGCCAATTTTAGGTCAATTTTTGTTGCCAAAATTTGCTATAATTTTTTTAGAATAATAAAGGGTCAGTTTTATTACAAAATTTTTTAATTTCTAAACCAGTAAATCTACAGTTTTTAAGATATTTGTTCTCAAACATTATGCGAAATTCCAAAAGTTTTCGTGCCAATAAAAATGATAAAACTAGTGTTAAATATGTATATATGTTAGAACTTTAGCTCCTGGCCAATTTTAGGTCAATTTTTGTTGCCAAAATTTGCAATAATTTTTTTAGAATAATAAAGGGTCAGTTTTATTACAAAATTTTTCAATTTCTAAACCAGTAAATCTACAGTTTTTAAGATATTTGTTCTCAAACATTATGCGAAATTCCAAAAGTTTTCGTGCGTGCGCGCGCACGCGTCACATGACTGTTATAACATTTGATATTGACATCATGTGACCCGTGAGTGGGCACTCTCGAAAAAGTCGTAGGTGGGAACCTTTAAGAGAATCATGATGGTTGTCTTTTGAAAGAAAAAATCTTCTCTTATCTGAATGGCTTACGTTTTCCCTCAAAAGACGTGCAGGCATTTGGAATTGGTATAATAAAAACATATCGCATAATTGCGTCAAGGAATCATTTTTTCAGTGTACGTCCAACAAAATAAGTGACCTGAAGTAAATATTTACCTCGCCTTCTAATACGGTCATATGGAGAAGCGGTCGGGAAATTCGAAGGCAATCCATCTGTTATTATTTCATCAGAAGGATGTCCTCCGGAGTGGTCTGGGTGATTGCAATTATTAGCTAAATAAAACAAGGAAAAAATAAATCATAAATTAAAATACTCTGCATAATGTACCTTAAGCCTGCTTGACATAAATCTCGCTTTGTTGGACCTATAGTTAAGCGAGATGAAAAGAGATGCCTCCCATGCCATTCATTAATATAACTATGAGATACTATAACGGCCCAAGTTTTCCGCACGATTTTTCGTTTTTAAAGTTGTACTTTTCCGCACGATTCTTTACTTTTCCGCACGATATTTACTTTTCCGCACAATTTTTAATGTAACGCACGATTTTCACCTAAAAGTATTGTCTATTTCAATTCAAGATATATTTTAAATCAAATTACTATCTATGGGTACTATTTTTCATTCAGAAAATTCATAGCCTTAAACATTAAACTTAAAAAGTCACATGCAAGCACTTTACTAAAAAAGTCGTGCGGAAAAGTAAAATCTCAGACAACCAAAACACGTCTATATCACGTCGAGAAGACGTCTCTTTAACGTCTGTATCACGTGGGTTTGACCCGCTTTTTGACGTGACTTTAGTCACGTGAATTTGACGTGAATTAATTTACGTGAATTTGACGTAACATTAATGACATATTGGTCTAAACAGGCGATTTACAATATATTAATTACCGCAAATCAAGGCGTAAAATGATACTTTTACGCCCTTTGGTCAACTTCGAGCCAAACAGTTATACTCCCGCGGTCGATGCCTAATGAGCGAGTTCTTGACAAGGATATGGAATTCCATCAAATAAAATACCAATACAGAAAAGATTTGTGGCGTAGAGGGCAAAGGATGAGGGAATAAATCGGAAAAAAGTTTTTCCTCGACCAAGATTTGAACCCGGGACCTCTAGAATACCAGTCTAATGCTCTATTAACTGAGCTATCGAGGAACTGGGGTTTTAACTGACTATTCGAAAATCCTTTCGACCGATTCATTTGTTAGTAGTGGGGAGATCTTTGAAGCCTACTGCCTCTTTAAAAACCTAGACATGTTATAAAGACAAGGAGGCACACATTCACGATTATTAGTTGTACGAAATTTCTATTTATCTATCAACCAACGATACACGACATATAGCGTTTTATTGGAGGTTTCAGATGGCGAATTTCCATTTACAGCATTAGACTGATGGTATTCTAGAAGTCCCGGGTTCAAATCCTGGTCGACGAAAAACTTTTTTCCGATTTATTCCCTCACCCTTTGCCCTCTAGGCCACAAATCTTTTATGTAAATTTATTAGGGCGCTAAATTTTCCCTTCATTTTGTAAAATACCAATTATTTCAAAATAATGAAAAATACTTACAAAAAACATTGCGTCAGATGTAAGAAAAATGTTACTTGTATATCTCTGGTTACCTGAGAGCTTAAAATTCGACGTCATTTATGTCGCGTCAAATGCACGTCAAATTCGTGTGACTTGTGTCTTTAGTTTCCTGAAATCCAAATTTCGACGTAAGTTCGACGTAACTTATGTCACGTTGAATCCCAAATAATGCGCAATTTTACAACTCATAGTTAAACGTCAAACCTCAGTTTAAACCACAGATGTCGACTTTTTTACGTTTTATAGGTACAGTTTACCAACAAACTTCGGTTTAACCGTTACCGGCGGTCTGGGTGTTTGTTAAACTTCAGTTTAATAGTTACCGAAAGATTCTAACCTCAAAAAAGTTATTAAAAATTTGTTTTTGGTAAAAAGACTGTAAGTATTTAGTGAAATCGCTATGATCAATGACTTAAAATTTATTTTTGATCAACTGGATGAAGAATAACGAAATTATTGACATTGTCGAAGCACGAAGACCAAATATTATTTATCCTAAAACAAATCCTTTGGAGGAGTCCGACGATATGTAGATTTTAAAAAGAGGTTTGAATTATCTAAAGAGATATGCGAAATTGTGCACAAGGAAATTCGACAACAGTTAATTGGAACATCCCACAGACCAGCAAGTTTTATTCTCACATCGAGCTCACACGTATATATATACTGTATATCTTTTTGATAAATCTGAACATTTTTGTTGTGTCGTCTGGCTGTATGTCTCTCTGTAACCAACGCTGATAGCCCAAAAACTACTTGACTGATTTTTATCAAAGTTTGGTTCTAGTTGGTGCCATTTTGGTTAAAATAATCAACCCTATATATGTAAAGAAAATGTAGTCTTTCTTCATGGCCGTGGTTTAACTCCGACTTATAAAATTGAGCAACTTGTTTACCGATGGATTAATCCAAAGATTAAACTGAAGAAGTTTAAACTATGGTTTAATCTGGAGTTTTACCTTTGGTTGTAAAATTAGCCCTAAGTCCCAAATAACCCGTCAAATACAAGTAACGTGACGTGACTGGTTGACTGGGATCGTGCAGAAAAATAACTTTTCAACACTAGTTTTGTATTGTTAAAAATGAAGATATTTAGGAGCAATTAAATGATTTATGTAACTTTTCTATCTTATGTATCATTATATATAGTCCAATTTTTGTAATGAGTGGACTGACGTAATTTTTGCCTCTGAAAGCGTATTTCTTTGTTATCAACAGTGCGCATATCAAATAATTCGTTAAAAACCAAAGATCAAAAGATCTTGGGTGGAAATAACGAAAATTCAAACTTGGATGAGCATCCCACAAGGAACACATAAAAGATCAAAGCAAAAAGAGAAATGATTAAACGATGTTTCGCCCTGGGTAACCAGCGTGGGCTCATCAGTAGTTTCACTGGTCACCCTCCACTATAAATCATTAAACACCATCATACACTTTGATTTCCAACCTTGAACCACTCACAAATAGGCATCGTTCCGCACTGGTACTTACTTATCCAAGTTACCTGATACGAATTCGTCCTGGCGTGTTAATATTTCCAGTAGGATTATTCTCCTAAGGCAATTAAAACAAAGTTAAAAGTTAAGTTAAAAGTTAAGTTAAAAAACCTCCAAATCAGTTACTTCAACCGAAAAGAAACTAAAAAAAAAACAAAAGATCAAAAGATCTTGGGTGGAAATAACGAAAATTCAAACTTGGATGAGCATCCCACAAGGAACACACATTTCGTAATTCGCTGTTGTCAATTTGAAGTAACAGTTGAAAACATATTTATTGTCGCTGTCTAAAACAATGTATCAAATAGAGATCTAAAAAAATGACGTCAGTCCGGGACTATAGCTGCATTATTATAAAATGTTTGTGTATTAAAAACATTTTTTTTTGATAAATAAGATGGACAAAAACACTCGTAGGAAAAACATTGTACCTAACTCTTGCGGACAATGCCTTTTCCACCCTTGACGGCTTGCCCGAACTCCGCTCCGCGTCGTTCGTGCAACTGCCGTCGCGTGCGGACAATAAAGTTAAATCTTTAAAAAATGTTCTGCTTAAATTGTAAAGAATCTTAGTTCCACCTTAAGCAATTTTCGTCATTAACATGAAAATATGAAAAAAATATGGTAATTTTCTTAGTTCTTAATTAAGGAATTCTTAGTATGACAATCGATTAACTTGACTTACTGTTTTGATGGTGCGGCCTATTTTCCCCTCCATAACTCGTCTGCAAATGAACCTTATGGCCAAAGGTAGCCGAAGGTCTTGCATACATTGAAGAAGGTTTTGGCTTCTGATATTCTCCTCCATACGGATCGTATCTGTCGGTATCGATATTTTGATGGTGATTGTAGAGGTATGGATTTGGTGGGGTTATCGAAACAGCGGGCCTAAAAAAATTAAAATTTTTAAACTTCATGTGTATAATTTTCTAACGAAATAAGATATCAAAAATACTGTTTTTAGAAAAAAAAGGCCTTTTACAATTTGTTAAATTTTTTTTAAATTTATTTGAAGGGCATGGGTAGAATTGAGCCGTAAAATTTACATACCCTGCCAAAAAACCGCGTCAAATCTTTTCGAAAAGTTTTACGAGATTTTATGATGTTTTATCAGGCTTTATATATTTTCTATGCGGTATGTGAAACAAACTGGTAAAAATCAAGTCAAATCACATAAATTACAGATTTTTTTCATCAGTTTTTACGAGAAACACAACCTGGCTCGTCAAATCTTATAAAATCCTATAAAACAGCATAAATCCCACCAACGTCCATGAAAACCTATGCGGTTTTTTTACCTGGGTACCGGCAGACTACTATCCTAACTAGAAATAGGGTTAGTACATGGTTTTAAATCTATATATAAACAAGTTTCAAAAAATATACCTATAGATACAAGATTTTTTTTATAAAAGCGCACGTCTTTCAAAGAACCCGCGTCTCTTCCATTAACATTTTATCTTTGGCGATAATGGCCAGTATTCTTAAAAAGTACGTTTACTTTGAAATTTCGGGGAGTAAGTACTTTCTAGGTAAGATTTGGGGAATACTGGTCCGTATCACAAATATTTCGAGAGCCAACTTGCTTGAAACATGACCTACTCTTCTAAGAAGTAGCATTTACATAGGCGAATATTCCTTTGATCTTCGAAATGCCGGCAAACAATCGCGCGAATTATTTATTTAAAGATTCGCGCAAAAGGTTTGGGCCAAAAGGTTCGGGGTTCGGGTAAAAAGGTTCGTGATGTTTGGACAAAATTTGCTAAAAGAAATATTTGGAATAAAATAAAAATTAGAAAAATTATTTACCGTAAATCATTGAACTGAATTATAATATGAAAATTAAATTTTAAAACCTTTCCGACGGAAAAACGATTTGACGCACTTGATAAAAAATAATGAGGATTACTTTATTTTATTTTGTGGGATTTTGGTGGTGGGGTTTGGTGATGGGTTTTGGTGGTGGGGTTTGTTGAGTTTACACTTAATTAAGGAAAACCAGAAAAGTGAGCATAACAATTAGGCAACAAACTTATTTAGAAGATATCTACCAACCTCACAACCTAGCACCCAGCAAATAATAATTTTTCGCTTTCTGTCGGCTTTTGCTATTTAATCGAAAAATAAAATAAAATATTTTTGGTGTTCCAATTCAATTTCAAATTCAAAATATTATCTATTCCCACTTTCTTTAATATATTTCCAAAAAATCTTTCGAAAATTTGCCCGAATGTTCGTGGCAAATGTTCGCTGAAAATATTCGTTGCAAATGTTTGAGTGTGCGGGGAAACGTTCGTCGAAAAAGGTCCGCAAGATTTGGCCCGAATTTTTGGATGAACCTATTCGCCCTGTGTAAATTCTTCTTTAAACGACTAGCTACTATATCGTGTGCCAATGAAATTGTGTTATTACCTACGATAGTCAAAATCGTTCTCCCAAGGCCTTTCGGTACTGCTAAATCCAGACTGGTACATTTCGTGATCGTACGGGGTGGGGGTTGGTTTGTACTTGCTTTGCCACTTGGAAATTTTGGATATCGACCATGGAATTGGTTCCATACTGACCCATCTAAAAGAAAGACCGTTTCAATCTTTAATTTTTTGAATTGTGATATTTTTAGAGCAAGAGGTTATGGTATAAATGATAATGAATAGGGTGTAACCTTCAACATTTTTTGCTGAGATGTGCCTTTTTTCATTCTCAATTCAAAATAGAAATGGAAATGTTTTTATTGTTTTTATATATACAGGGAGTAACCACGAAAACGAAACACAGGCGTTTTCGAGTATTTGGAGTAAACTGAAAAAAATGGGATTCTGTATTTAAGAAAGTCCAATACTTAAAAAAATATACTTATTGCAAGAATATTTTTCTTCTATAAACCTTATTAAATATTCCGACAACTATTTGCTTATTCTGAAATTTTCAGAACAAGTATTTTTAAATTGGTAGTTATTAAACTTAAATCAATAATCTCAGGCAATCTGGTCCTATAACGGATTCTATTTCTTTAATTCAAATAATTAGTCAGTGTGTGTCAGTCAATGTCCATGCTTTCATGTCATAATATACGATGCTAAAAACATAACCCCTAAGCACACGAATTCAGAGAGTGGTATTAAAATCGCGACTACACAACACTGATTTCATTTTGATAAAAGATGATCTGGTCTGTTCAATTGCTGCATGTTGCCCCATTTGTCATTGAGGAGGCAACCCAAGTATTTGTATTAATTCACGCGTTCGACTTGCTGCCCATTTACTTCTAACATCCATTTTGTTTTTTCAAAATTTAAGTTAAGCCCGAATTGCGAACTTTTGGCAGCAATTTGATTCAACAACTCTTGAAGGCATTCAAGCGTGTCTGCTATTATGACAGTGTCTTCGGCATATCGTAGGTTGTTGATTTTTTCGCCGTTTGTGGTCAGACCCTCTTCGCAGATATGAAGTGCATTCTCTATTATTTTGTTACTACAACAGCGGAGACAATATACAACGTTGGCGCACACCTCTTCTTATTTGGACCTCCTCGGACAGTTGGCCATCAACCTTTATTTGAGCAGTCTGATTCCAGTATAGAATTAGCGATTATCTTTAGATCTCGGTCATCTAGACCAACTTCTTTTAGCGATTCTATGAGCTTTTCGTGTTGGACTCGATCAAACGCTTTCTCATAATCTATGAAACAGGCATATACTGGCACCGACACATCCCTAGACCGCTGAACTTGGACTTGAATGCCAAACAAGACCTCTCTTGTCCCGAACCCAACACGAAACTGCGTGTTGGATTAATTATAACTTTACTTTCCCCTAAGTATTCAATTATGTGTTTTTGTGTTTGGACCATCAAGCACTATTATTTAAGATAAAAATAAAAATTTTCCTTATACATCTTAGAGAGTAAAACCTTATAAACCTGTAAAAAATGCCAAAATATCTCAAAATTAAAAAATTAAATTTTATAAAAATAAAAAATAGCATAAAATAAAGCAATTTTAAGTAGCACGTTATTTTTTTTTGAATATTTGAAAATTTGTCCCAATAACATTTTTTAAAAACCTATTTTTTAGCGTGATATAGAATCTTATGCTGAGCAAAAAAGTTTCTTAAAGTTTTTTGTAGTATTAACAATTTTCTCACAAAAAAAAAATTAGTTTGAAATTCTGCAAAAGTGGTCAATTTTATTGGCCCCTTTTGCACCAAGGTTTTACTTGGAATTTGGCAATAAAAAAATTAAAAACCAAATGCAAAAAATAGCTGTGTTATTTGTCTGCCAGTTAGCATTAAAATATATATATATATAATAATGTTCAATTTGCCAAAGTGACAGGATCTGTCCATTTTAGATTTTTTTAGCGATGTGAGTTAAACAAACTGCATTATACAGGGTTCCTAAGATTTTCCTTAGGGATACGATTTCAATAAATCAAACAGAAATGGCATAGAAAGTTCTGCGCGCACAAATGAAACAGGTATATTGAGAAATGGTGCCAGTTTGTTATTATCTCCGGACTGCTTTCATGACAAAAAATTGTCGCCACTCTTTCATTGTGAGCATAAATCATAGTTACAATAGTAACCGTTGACAAGATGTCTGCAAATTCCGCTAGATGGCGGCCACACCATGAGATGATCGAGGAAAAACTGGGATTCACAGGCATTGCATTTTTATTTCCTTTCGAGTCGCTTCAGTTTCGTAAATTTTGTGTTTTTAAAATGCCGTATACTCGAGAAGAAAAGATTTTTATTATTAAAAACTACATAAAAAGTGACAGTGCGGACGAGGTCATTGGGCTTTTTGTTTTTGCGTTTCCAGATCGACCGGTTCCTGTGGCTCAAACTGTCTACAACATTTATCATCGTTTTGAAAGATACGGGTGCATAAATGGTTGTAGAAAGTGTTACCACGACGGCGAAATACCAGAGCATCCCGTTCTTCCACACAGGGTGGAACGAGACGAAATGGTATGCGCTTACGTTGAGGCACATGAACCATGTTCGACAAAACCGATTGCGGAGGCACTTGCCAATGGATCCTAAAAAAATACGGCTACAAGTCGTTTAAGATTGGGAAGTCGCAGAAATTGCAACCAGGTGATTATTTTCGCCAGTTAGAATATTGTGAGGTTATGAGGGATAAATGTGACAGGAACGAAAATTTCCTATTAAAAGTTTTGTTTAGTGAACTTCATAGCTCTCACAATCCACAAAATAGCCGCTATTGGTCCCGCGAAAATAAACATCTGCACGCAAGTGTTAGAACGCAACATCCTCAAAAATTAAATGTTTGGAGCGGTATTGTCGGGGATCACATTATTGGACCCTTTTTCATTGAAGGGAATTTGAATAGCCAAAAATATGTTGATCTTCTCCAACACCAGGTTTTACTACGGTTGAGGGAACTCAACATAAATTTGGACGAATTGTGGTTTCAGCAAGATGGCTGTTCATCCCACAATTCACGCCAGGCTACAAATTACCTTCGTCAGGTATTTGATGATAGAATTATTTCCACGTATGGAAATATCCGATGGCCTCCTCGATCACCAGATCTTGCGCCAAATGACTTTTTCCTATGGGGCTGTTAGCACGATAAAATTTACCTCACTTACGGCCTACGACTATACAGGAGTTGAGGGCGAAAATTTTGGAGGCGGGCAACTCTATCACCCCTGAAATGTTGGCTGCTACGCGCCAAGAGTTTTACAATAGATTGGGATATTTGGGGACAGATTTGAGATCTAATCTAATTGAAAATTACATGTTTTCAGGTCCAAACCACAGCTTCTTTTTGCTTAAAGGAGGCGGCAGGGTCCATTATTTACGATACTGAGCGATAAACTCGTGAGGTTGTTAACATTAGAAAGAAATATCTTCGCTTTTAATTAAATTTCTTTCCATTCTGTTCTACTAGTGACATCTATCCGGAAACGGCCAAACCATGCAGCTAGCACTAGCAGCCAAAGAAATCAATAAACGGCGCTGTTTCTCCTTCAGAGCTTTTTGCGTGCGATATTATTGATTTTAAATAAAGCTGGCCCTACACTACATTTGATATTTTCGAGGTGTTTTATGACATGATCTCGAAACATGTAGCGAACCAATTCTTCAAAACTAGCGGGAGGGTAAAAGCGAAAAATAAGGGGCTGCCAATATTTGTAACACCCAAAAAGGGGTGAAAAGATTTATTTTGCTCTGTTTCTTTATAAAAAACGTTTTTTTTTCGAAAAACTTGAGCTCTGCCACTTTTTTTATTTTTTTCTTCAACTTTCTCGAAATTTTCGTCATACCGTAGAAAAAAATTATTTCCCCATGGTCATACTCTACTTTTATTCGAAAAAATTTAGAAACAGAGACGGGATCAGTTTTCCTAAAACGGGGGATCTTGATTTCGAGTGAGAAGATAAAGGGCGCCGCAGTCAAAAATTTTTCAATTAAATTAGCCGAACGCAAAAATGTTAGAAAAACAAAGCACGAAATAAAAATGGCGCCGCTTACAAATTTTTTTCAAAAATTACGTCATTTCGGGAACGCAAAGTGGCGTGCCAAACTGTTACAAAACATTACATAGGGAGGTGGTCAAAAATTGGTAAAATCACCGTTACGTAATTTGTGCACGGCCCCATATCTGACTGTTCCTCCTTTTTGATTTCGAATCAAAGTGCAAAACCCGGGTTGGACGTTCGAAGGCGTCAACCCGTTCTATTTGCTTGATAAAGTTTCTACGGAAATATCTCAGTTGATTTCTCCGGCCGTGTATGAACGCTTTAGGTTAGGCATTTGCATGTATCTCAGTCCCCAGCCTGTAAGCAGTGCGTAAGGACAATGGTTACAAAATGAAAAGCCGAAACATATTTTTTTTACGATATCTTTCATCAGTTTGGTATTAAAGTCGAGCAAAAACAATTTTTATTCCAGTCCTAAAGGTATGAAAATGGAAAACATTGGAAAACCACAACCTGGAATGGATTTACTACGTGTAAGATGCAGTGACAACATCGCCCCATGCCCATCCATTTCTGCCTAATGTGCTTTTCCGTTTGTCTGCGTCTTATACACGGCTGCTTGGCCCCCTAAGGATTTACTTAGGAACCCTGTATACATAATCAGAAAGACTTTTTGCCTTTTTGGTGGCCATATTGAAATACAAGATGGTGGACTATCGAGCATAAAAGAAAAGTTGATTTTAATTTCGTTAACCATCTTGGATTTCAAAATGGCCACCACAAAAGCAAAAATTCATTTCGATTATGCATAAAATTCAGTTTTTTTTTTAAACTGAAATCGGTAAAAAATCTCAAATGTTTCTTAAAATTAATTTTTTCTTAGTTTTTATGGCTTAGTCAATTAACCTTATGGACAAATCTTGTCACTTTGAAAAACTAAAAATTATTATATATATTTTTTTAATGCCAGCTGGTAGACAAAAAACAGAGCTCTCTGTTGCATTTGGTCTTTTAGTGTCAATAAAATTGACTATTCTTGTAGAATTTCAAAATAGATTTTTTTTTGTGAGAAAACTGTAGATGCTACAAAAAACTTTATAAAACATTTTTTGCTCAACACAAGATTCTATACAACTCTCAAAAATTCGTTTTTCCAAAATTTTATATTTTAGTGAATGACGCACAAAATTCTAAAACGCCAATTTTTGCAAATTTTGAAATATTAAAAAAAATTCCGTAAAAAACTAAACGTGCTACAAAAAAGTTTATTCGACATATCCCCTTCCCGAAAAACTCCTGTATGCCAATTTTGATTTAAATCGAACAAACTAAATCTTTTCCCCCCTCCACTTCCCTCGTTAGAGGGAAGTGTGTACTTATAATAATACCATATTATTGTATTGCCGCCGGAACTATAAACGCATACCAAATTTGAACACACACCATTAATTTTTAGATTTGTACCCTAAATCGTCCATTTTGAATCCGCCGTATTGAAATTTTCAAATCTGATCAAAAATTCATAATTCCCCTCCTTAAAAACACCTGTATGCCAATTTTGATTGAAATCGAAGAAACTAAATCTTTTTTCCCTTCTACTTTCCTCGTTAGAGGGAGGTGTGTACATGAGAATACCATATTATTGTATTTTCACCGGAACTTATAAAAATGACCGAAAATTGTCCATCTTGAATCCGCCATATTGAATTTTCAAAATCTAATCAAAAAATCGTATTCATTCCGGACAAACTTGTGGTGTTTTCCCCCCTCCACAGCCCTCTTAGGGGGGGGTCCCTAATAATGATATATTATTGTATTGTCACCGGAACTATCAATGCATGCCAATGTGTATAAGTTAGTTAAAATTGGTTAGCAAAAGATGACCAAAAATCGTTCATCTTGAATCCGCCATATTGAATTTTCAAAATCTGATGAGAAATTCGTTATCTCCAGCCCCAAGTGCCCCAACACACCAAATTTCAACGAAATCTGGCGTACGTCAACTGTACTCCCCTCCACCCCCTTCGAGTAGGGGGGAGCTGTCAATTTCATCACACTATATTCTTGTGTTGTCACCGCAACTATATAAGCATGCCAAATTTGAAGCCGATCGGATGTCGGGAAGTTGGTCAAAATTAAGTTGCAAGATTCCACCCAAATCCGAAAAGCTTGTAAAAATTATTTCACGTTTTCATGCATGAAACTTTCCAAACCTTTCTTTACAAAATCAACTTGCTTACCCTTTCCTGTCCTCGTAAGGATGCTTATGCCTCTCAACATTCAAAAGTGCCCAACTTTTGGACTTGTCTTTTTTGTCGCTCAAACTTCCACTGTGTTCTGGCTTCTTATTTTTCTCATGATCCGTCTGAATCAGTTTATCCAAACTGAAATAAGTTTGGTCATCAACAATTTCAGTGGGCTGTGAAGATTTGTGCTTGTTCAAGTTTTGGGCGTATTTTTCTAAAAACTCCTTTAGAGAGATTTTGTTAGCTTCTTCTTTGGGTATCGTGTTCAAGGATGTTTCTGTGTTGTAGCTTCTTTGGTCGTGTCTAAAAATATAGCGCATTTTTTTAAAAAAGAAGTTGTGTTAATAAAAAAAAACCAAACGTAAGTGAGTATTCTGGAAATCAACGAAAATAGTAGGTTTAAGTAAAATATCAAATTACCAATTATAGTTGCAAAAGCTCAAGAGACGAATGTGCTCGAAAAAAATGTAGTTATTTTGTGTATAAGAATAATAACTTTTTTTATACCTTCATCAACAATACAGGATTTTCGTAAATATCCGTAAATTACCAAACAATCGCTTTTTTGGTTCCCGATAAAAAAATAGTGCTTTTTTTGACAAGCGTTGGTTTAAATAACGAGCGTAGCGCGGTATTTAAAAACGCGAGTGAAAAAAGTACAGTTTAGCCACGAATGGTTTACACTATTTTTTTTAATACCTTTGTAAAAAAATCCAAAAAACAAACAGGAAAATACTTTTAAAAATCTCGACCGAAGAGCGCTTCTCGCAACACATAATCTTTGCACTATAAATCAAGGTGGCTGGTAAATGAAATAACAATGGTTTCCATAGCGATGTGCCTTTTTACTCGGTGACGTTCATTGTTGCGACATTTTAATCTTTGACAGTTTGATATTTCGACGATGTTTTTAAATGACTTTTTCATAAATACTTGGTGAAAACTGGCGGAAATGGCTTAATTTTTAGGCAAGAATAATTAGATTTTTTCAATAATATTATTTTCCGCTATTCCTCTTTAATTTTGGGTAAAAAACGGACAGAAATCTTTTTTTTTGCACCCGTGATAAAAAAATGTTTCTTTTGCATCGGTAGTTAAAAAAGACATGCTTTAGTTTTCCGCAGAGAGTTACTAAAATCATGTTTTTGATGAAGGTATAAAAAAATAGTAGTTTTACCAAATAGTGGCTAAAATACTGCTTTTTTTACAAGCGTTGGTTTAAATAACGAGAGCAGCGAGGTATTTAAAAACGCGAGTAAAAAAAGCACAGTTTAGCCGCGAGTTGTTAACACTATTTTTTTTATAAGCTTTATCAAAAAAAAGCAAGAAAACCAGGAAAATACTTTTAAAAATCTAGAACGAAGAGCACTTCTCGCAACATGGTGTGTTTACACTATAAATCAAGGCGGCTGGTAAATGAAATAACAATGCGGTTTCCATAGCGATGGGTCTTTTTACTCGGTGACGTTAATTGTTGCGACATTTTAATCTTTGACAATTTGATATTTCAACGATGTTTTTAAATGATTTTTTCGTAAATACTTGGTCAATATTACTATTTTCCGCTATTTCTCTTTAATTTTGGGTAAAAAATGGACAGAAATCTTTTTTTTTTGCACCCGTGATAAAAAAGTTTCTTTTGCATCAGTAACCAAAAAAGCCATGCTTTAGTGATCTGCAGACAGTTACTAAAATCATGTTTTTGATGAAGGTATAAAAAACTATTTTCCTGTTTTTCTTGAATTTTTTGAAGAAAGGTATAAAAAAATAGTGGTAACAACTCGCGGCTAAACCGTACTTTTTTTTACTCGCGTTTTTAAATACCTCGCTGTGCTCGTTATTTAAACCAACGCTTGTAAAAAAGCACTATTTTAGCCACTAGTTGTGAAAATTAATATTTTCTTGCACACGGGTGAAACAGTTTTTGCTTGCACCTTAGAATTAAGTCATTTGCTAAAATTTTTAATAAAAATAGGACAAAATAACAATAAACTGTCAAAAAATAAAATGACAGACAGGTAAGGGCAGTGACTAAAAAGAAACCCCAATAGTTGAATTTTATTTAAAATACAAATTATTTTATTGAATACTTTTTAGTTAAATTTTTGGAAATCGGTTCAGTTTTTGTTAAAAAGTTTTTATTGAAATACTTGACAACTGTAAATAAAAATATATTTTGTAATAAAATGTATGTGATGTGAATAAAAAGATATTTTCCTCGATATTTTCCAGGAAGCGGGTTAAAAATAAATGGATTTGTAATCGCGTGTCAGTGACTACACTTTTGGCCATTTTATTTTTTGACAATTTGGTACTTTGTCTTTTTTTTAATAATAATAATTTCTTTAAATTTGTTTAAAACTTTTTGCATCGGTAACCAGAAACGCATGTTTTGGTGTTTTTAATGAACGTATAAAAAAAAGTTATTAAAAAATATAGAAATTCATATACGCAAAAAAAACTAGGTATTTTCTTTTTCTCACTTCTCTCCTGCTTTGAACCATGCGAAAAGTGAGAGAGGCAAATACTCACCGGTGACTCAAGAATACGGGCCCAGAAGTCAAGCATATTTATGTTAGTCAGGCTTCTGCAACTATTATTGGTAATTTCCTATGCATTTATGCAAGATATTATCTGAACATGTGTTTTCCAAAAGTCTGGAATAATGGATTTTTTGGGAGACCTATGGGTTTAAAAAAAAAACTTAAGTATACAGGATCATTTTAGGTAAAAAAAGCGGTTTCAAAAAATATATAATCGTTTATACAGGGTGTCCCAAAAAATAAAGTATGGCACAAATTTATCTTTTTTCAAACTGGATACCCTGTATATTGCCTCATTTTCTCAATCCTTAAAAAATAAGCTTTTCAAAAAAAGATATTCAAGTCTAAATTTGTATGGAAGAGACGGGGAAAACTGCCCAATATTAATACTCTATGATACTTATTTCCCTATCTCTTTCACACAAATTTAAACTTGAATATCTTATTTTTTTTAGGATTCCGAAAATGATAAAATATAAAGGGTGTTAATTTTTTTTAAAAATGGTTTGTGCCATATTTTATTTTTGGAACGCCCTGTATAAAAAGGTATAAATTTTTTAAAACCGCTTTTTTACCTAAAATGATCCTATACAAGTTTTTTTTTAAAACCATAGTTCTCCCAAAAAATCCATTATTCCAGACTCTTGGGACACACTGTATAAACCCCCCCAAGATGTTTTTTTAATGAACGTTAATTTTGCACCCATAGAAATAAATAAATAATCCAAACTCGCCCTTCCAATATCAAAAGGTCTACTTTATTAACAAATGAACTCAATTCTCTGTTATAATATTATAATTATTTAATAATGACAAAAATAGAAATATAAATAAATATGAAACTGCCATCTTAAATTGAAAATTTTCTTGGCGAATTCTGCTAATTTCAATTTTACCTGTATAGTAAACAGTGGCGTAGCCAGGGGGGTTAGGAGTTAAACCCCCAATCTACAAAAAATTAATCGTGATGAAGGGCCCCAGGGAGAGCTATATAGTTCCCTCACTTTTGTGACCTTTACTCCGGTTTGTGAAGTGTGTTTGGTGTGATGTCTTGGATTTAAAAAAAAATTCCTGCGGCGCTATGACGTCATTAATTGTTATACAATTTTAGTTTAATTCTAAAGAATTCTTATCACCAGCGTTCAAAATGTTGTTATAAATGGCATTCTTATAGTATAATTTTCTTCTGCGGCGTATTTATAAATTGGTAAGAAACCTATATATACCTTGGCATCTAATCCAATCTACTTTTTCAACAATATCTCACAAAAATCCTAAGAGATCATCAAAATTTTAGAGAATTGTGTGTTTTTATTGTCAAACCTGCGGCGCTATACCAATATAAAATATTGTTAAAATTTTGTTTACTTTTAATCCATTTTTATGTCAACAATATTTGAAACGCCTAAAAATAGCATTTTAGTGTAATTTTTTCAAAATTTTTGATTGCGGCGCATTTAAGGGTTAATTTTGAAAAAAAATAAATATTTTGGTTTCGTATATACTAACTCAACACCTATTAAACCGCCCTTCTCCCCTCCCTTCAGTTCAAGAGCTCAAGCAATAGGCACTTACCTAATTTTTAAAAATTTGCTATAGGTAGGCAGTTGATTATTATTAAATGATGAAACCACCTCTCCCCCAAACAAACGCGCAGTTATAAAGGAACATCAAAGAAAGCGACTTACATAAACCTAAAAAACTTTATTTATTTTATTGCAACCTACCTACTTAGTTATTTTTAGATCAATAAATAATTAAATGAATGAACAATCTATTATAGTTTTAATTTTTATCCAAAATATGAGTTTGTTTTAAAGAGGGATTTACTATTAATTTCTGAAATTTCAGATTGAAGAAAGTTATATGTGCGTAATGAAAACTTCTTTGTAAAATCGTTTTATCACTCTTAGGAACTACTAATTGGTTTCTATTAGCTCTTGTATCACGTAATTTTTACAATTGCTGTTTTACTAATGTGGAAAAACCAAACAGCTGCCTAATATCAAACAGTTCAGCCTCAATAAATAGATCCTCAGTAGGATACCTATCGTCCTTATTGAAAATAATTTTAAGCATCCTGTTTTGCACCTTCTCTAGTGGATCTAAATAATTTGTTGTAACTCCGCCCCACTCTACGAGTTCATGGCTTAAATATGATTGAACTAAATTTTTTAAATTTGTTTAAAAGCCATATCTGATTTTTCCCATAACATAAGGTAGATGAGCGTTCCAACGGAGGTGAGAGAATAATACCAAGGTATTTGGTTCCCTGGATCTGAATACTCTTATAAGGTAAGGTTTTAGCCAGTGATGGCCTGCTAAAAATACCGCATCAAATCTCTTAGAAAAATTTGACAAGATTTTACCAGATTTATTATGTTTTTGATGCAGTTTCTGAAACATCCCTCATAGAATCTCTTAAAATCTTGTCTATTCTGGAGGGCCAAAAAGTATTTCTTGTGAAAATATGCTAAAAGCTGATCAGTTTTCACAAGTTTTCACGACGCAAAAATCTGGCTGGTGAAATCTCGTCAAGCCAATCAAATCTCTTAATATCTGTTGAAGACTTGAACAGGTTTTAAGAGTTTTGATGTGGGTTTTTTTTGGCAGGGTGTGAATTGTAAAAATATTAACCGTTACTTACCTATTCCTTTCGGTATTAATCTTTTCCCAAGCGCCGCTCTCAACTGTCGCACTTTCAACACTAGTGTCACCAAATCCGTAAGTTTTCGTACTGCCCTGGTACTTTAACAAACTACCCTCATCGTACCCACTCGCATCATTCGCCCGTACAATACTAACACTGCAAATAACAATAAGGCCGCTCAAAAATACCGAGTTCATTTTTTATGCTGGAGTTTCAAACCCAACTTCAAACTTTACTCATCCACGGAGTACTAAACTGTTGTTAGAACGTTGTGGTCAAGATCCAAGGACAAGGCAATTGTTTTTCCCACGTTGCTGCCTAGGGGCAGTACGATCAAGATGTGATAGTAGATATGCCCAGCTTACTAGATTAGTAAGTGAAGAAGTAATGGTACACAACCACCATTTGCGGTCATATTTGACCGTGAATGTAATGAAAGAAAAGCGGAGTAGTGGTTTTAAATGTGTATCGCTATCCCTTCTTGCTTAGAATTATAATTCAAGAGATTGTGATGCGTTTTAATATTAAACTCGTAGAGAGACAACACAAACGCGAAAATTTATGAGTAGAGATTCTTTTTTTTTCTGTCGGTGCCTTCCCAGCAAACACAAATCGTCGGCATTAAATCGGGCCAATGTCGACAACGTCGGCAGTGTGTCGACATCGCCGACTAAACTCTGGCCCGATGTTGGTCAGATTGCGATTTTCAGTTTTCGGTCAATAATAATCGGCAACTGACGGAAGTCCACATTACTACAGTCGACTTTATGCCGACACCACTTTGGGACCGACGATGGTCCGATTGGAACTTTGTTTAATCGGTTGAAAATCGGCAACTGACGATGACCCGATTTACTATAGTCGTCTTTATGCCGAAGACCACTTTATTTGCTTTAGGTCCGACGATGGTCCAGTTGGAACTTTGTTTAATCGGACGAGAATCGGCAACTGACGATGGCCCGATTTACTATAGTCGACTTTATGACGACGACTACTTTATCTGCTTTAGGGCCGACGATGGTCCGATTGGAACTTTGTTTGATTGGTTGAGAATCGGCAGCCGACGATGGTGCGATTACGTCAACTTAAAATTTTTAAACTGCTTAATAGTTTCTTCCTAGTATCGATGGACTTGACAAGATGGTGGTACTTATCTACAAGAATCACCTCTTCCGCCACTTAAACCACCCCGACTGTTTAAGCACCCAAATTATCGAAACTTTGTAGTTTGCCAATGTCGGGCCGCTTTAAGCTACCACCGACGGACCTCCGTCAATCGCCGACGTTGGACCGCTTTAGGAAACCAATGTTGGACTTGAATAGTTTACCGATGTCGGGCCGAGAACAGCTTGCCTCCGTTAGACCAACCAAATTAAGCTGTTATGGGCGGATGGTACCATGTGGTTAAACCATATCGGACCTTAATGGTACGGCGATGGTATGCCGATGTCAGCAAAAAGTAAAATTTACCATTGGTCCGACAGCGGGCTACAGTCTAACGCTGCGTCGGCAAACATACATTTAGCCTACATCGCAAAGCGGACAAAAAATACTGCTGGTCCGATGTCGTAAATCGACGTCGTGCCGATGACGACAAATTCGGCAATCGACATCGGACCGACGAAGGCCCGAGGGAAACGGGTTTGCTGGGTTAGCTCAGGAAATGTCGTTCAAAATGGGTATCCCAACCGACCAATCTAAAAAAATTTTATTAAAAAAAACTTTATTAAATTTAATGCACTCAAAGTAGAAAAGAATTTTTTATCTTTTTTAGGAAATGTCGTTCAAAATGGGTATCCCAACCGACCAATCTAAAAATTTTTATTAAAAAAAAAAATTATTAAATCAAATGCACTCAAAAGTAGAAAATAATTTTTTATCTTTCTTATACCATAATAAAAGCGATGGGCGCAAATTCAATTTACCTAAGAAACAGTTGTATTACTCTATAACCTAACATTTTCAAAGGCTTGGCAAGCACGGCAATCTCACCCGTTCTCAGCTTCTTTAGATGAAAGCATTATGTTTATCATTCGAATAGAAGAAGAATTTAGTTCTTCTTTTGTAGTTCTCGCTTTGTCACCGTAAAGTTAAAATATGGTATAAGAAAGATAAAAAATTATTTTCTACCTTTGAGTGCATTTAATAAAAGCTTGTTCTTTAAAAGATTTTTTTTAATGAAAATTTATTTTTTAATTTTTAGATCAGAAATTAGTTAATTTATGTTGTAGACTTGTACCCTAAATCGTCCATTTTGAATCCGCTATATTTAAATTTTCATATCTGATCAAAAATTCATATCCCCTTTCCGAAAAACTATACATATAATACAATAATATTGTATTGTCGCCGAAACTATAAACGCATACCAAATTTGAACAGACAACCTTAGTTTTTAGATTTGTACCCTTAATCGTCCATTTTGAATCCGTCATATTGAAATTTTTAAATCTAATCAAAAATGCATAATCCCCTCCTTAAAAACCCCTGTATGCCAATTTTGATTGAAATCGAACAAACTAAATCTTTTCCCCCCTCCACTTCCCTCGTTAGAGGGAGGTGAGTACCTAAGAGTACCATATGATTCTATTCTATTTCAGCACAGTCGGATGTGGATAAGTCAATTAAAATTGTTTAGCAAAACATGACCAAAAATCGTTCGTCTTGAATCCGTGTTTTTTAAAATACTTGTTGTCCATAAAAGTAGTAGATAAAAGATTTTTCATGTAGTTCAATGTGTTGGGGAAAATAATAAAATGGACCGAAACCGAAATAAATAAACAAATATTAAAACATCTTTTAAAGCTAATAATACAATTCGAAGCGTTCTTAGTAAAACAAAACCGGAGAACAAACAAAATAAGTAATGCATTTACCAAGTTCCTTGTGAGTGTGGTGAAACAAAAAGATCGCTATCTGTTAGGCTTAAAGAACATCAGACGAATACTCAAAGAGGTGAAACAACACCGAAAAGTAGACAGAAGCAAAGCTCTTGCACAAGCAGTCACACTGGAAAAAACGAAAATTCCTTGAAGCTGCCTTTATTGGGCAGAATCAGAGTGTTTTCAGTAAACCAAGTGTTGAAATTCCAAATATTTTGAAGCCCCTCTTTGGGTGGAGCCAACTTCTTAAACTTCACGGTTGAGTGATTTCCCATAGTATATAAGTACGTAGCCTTAGGAATAGATTGTAGTTTGCACCTGAAGACGATCAGAGATTGTACTGATCGAAACGTCGTATATAAATAAAATATAGACAATGGGAGTCTGAAACACAGAGTTAATTTCAAATACTCAGACTTTCAGAAAAAGACATTCTTTTGAATGAAGAACTGCTCCTTTCTGAATATCTTATGCTGTTCTTTCAAAAGACATCCTTTGGAAAGAAGAACTCTACTCTAATATAAAAGGCTTGTATTTTTCCTTCAAAAGACGTCTCTTTTTTAAAAAAGGAATCAGCTCTAAATGTTGCGTAAAGCATAAATTAAAGTATTTATGCGTAAAGGAATCCCCAACAAACAAAACCTGGTCTGGACGCTAGCGCATCTCTTACAATTTTTCGGAAGCCAGCTGGCGGCTTGACTGCTTAGAGCGCTGCGGCATGTATACCGCCCATGACTGCTTGGGCGTGTGTCGGCCGACAGGCGGATGGGCGCGAGTATTTTACCTGCCATTAAGAAAAAGTGTTGGACGCAATCGGGATCCGAATCTGCGCATCCCGGGTGAGAGTCTGATACTCCACCACTACGCCACGAGCGTTCTATATCAAATCTGTCTTTTAACTTTAACCGTTGCGAACGCTAGAAATATGATTCATTTCTATATTGCGAACACGCCGCGAGAAATGTTTCGTAGAGCTGGCCTACGAAGCGACAAAACGCTTAATACGGTCAGGCGTTTTTCAGCAAGCAAGGAACCTACTCGTTAGAAAGCGCATTTTGGTGGCGTTTTACCAACCTCGGAATGAATTCGAATTAGCGAGCGCCAAATATGCCAAGAAAGATTATTCATAAGAGAATTTATAAAAAATTCGAATCCTTTATGGGCAATACGCAGTTCGGATTTCGTGGAGGCTTCGGGACAAGAGAGGCGTTATTTGGAATTCAAGTCTTGGTTCAACGGTCTAGAGATGTGTCAGTGCCAGTATATGCCTCTTTTATAGATTATGAGAAGGCCTTCGACCGATTCCAGCACGAAAAGCTTATGGAATCCCTTAAAGAAGTTGGTGTAGATGATCGAGATCTAAAAATAATTGCCAACCCATACTGGAGCCAAACAGGTCAAATAAAAGTTGATGGTCAACTGTCCGGAGAAGTCCGAATAAAAAGGGGTGTTCGCCAAGGCTGCATATTGTCTCCGCTGCTATTTAATATCTATAGTAATAAAATCGTCGAGAATGCACTTCACAACTGCGAGGAGGGTCTAACTATAAACGGCATAGAAGTTAACAATTTGAGATATGCGGATACGTTGGAAGGCCTGCAAGAGCTGATAAATCGAGTCGCAGCCGAAAGTTCGCAATTTGGGCTTAACTTGAATGTTGTAAAAACAAAATGGATGGTTATAGCCAAGCAAAAAAACATAAGAGGCATACTGGAAGTAAATGGCCAACAAGTCGAACGCGTAGAATCGTATAAATGCCTGGGCTGTCAGCTCAATGAAAACTGGGACAACATGCAAGAGGTCCGTGCAAGAATTGAGCAGGCTAGATCATCCTTTGTCAAAATGAAATCAGTGTTGTGTAGTAGCGATCTTAATACTACTCTCCGAATTCGCGTGCTTCGTTGTTATGTGTTTAGCATTTTGTATTTCGGCGTAGAAGCATGGACAATGAGTGATATCATGCGCAAAAAATTGGAGGCATTCGAGATGGGTGGGCAAAGTACGTAACGTGGATGTTCTTCTTATATTGAATAAGAATCTTGAAGTTTTATTTACCATCAAAAGACGTAAACTTGAATATTTTGGCCATATTTTGAGAAATGACAAATAGGAACTCCTAAAATTAATAATAGAAGGAAAAATGGAGGGCAGAAGTGGTCCGGGTCGCAGACGTATATCATGGCTTAAAAATCTTAGACAATGGTATGGCGTTAGTACTACGACACTTTTCAGAAAGGCAGTGGATAGGGTGCAGATCGCGCTGATGATAGCCAACGTTCGAAGAGAGCATGGCACTTGAAGAAGAAGAAATATGCATTGCAAGTGCCTATATACGTCCCGTCAGAAATCCGCCGGTATCACTTAGCGGCCAACTGTTTACCGCCACCTACTGGTTTGCTGGGTCGTTTTTTGATGTATATCTTTAAATGAGGACAAAACTCGTTAAAATCTCGTGATCTACGAGATCCAAATCGCGGAAAAATGACAATAAAAACGCGCTTGTCTTTTGTTATGGCACAGGAATTATAACGATCCGACGTGCTCCTATTGTTAAATAGAAAGTAATGTACTGAAGTTAAGCGTATAAAATACAGAACCGCAGTCATGTAGGCGGGTAACTATCTGGTTAAAAAGAAAAAATGTTTTTTTTTTATAAAATTTAACAGTATCTGTAAGTAGGTACCCGAAAATGGGTATACAGAGCGTTTCAGGCTACTGCGAACATAGGCCGAAAGAAGTCCAATTTTCCCGTGTACGTACACGCAGGGACACCGCAGACCTATCAGTGGAGCAACCAACACTCAGGCTTGCGATCGCCGTTCGCCGCCGTTCGTGGCTTGTATTTAGTACGCCTCTAACCACGGTGCTATGTGGAGCGTAGTCAATGAAACCGGAATTTGGTCAATAAATACGCAAATTTTTATAACGTAATTTTCTTGTTTTTTGTCACTGATAAAAATTAGAGCGTTTTATTTTCAACTGCTCAGATTTATGACTAACAACGTATTACAATGAAAATAATAAGGAGAAACAAAATAAAAGCAAGTTCTCATAATAAAAATAATACATTCTAAAAACCAAAAAGATTCTTCCAGTAGAAAAAAAAAAATTAGAGCAAATGTTCGAAAAGTCCTCCTTAATTGGGTAGACAATATCCGAGCCTATTATACAAACCCCTTCTAACGTTTCCAAGCATGTTAGGGGTGATAGTTTGAAAAGCTTCTTCAATTTTAATCCGAAGTTCTTTCAAATTATTAGCCCTTTCATGCTCGTAAACTTTATTTTTGATATAATTCCACAGATATAAGTTATTAGGAGCAAGATCGGGTGACCGAGACCCGATTAGGAAATATATTAATAAGATATTCCCTAACAAGGCGTGAGCGGGACAACCATATTGTTGAAACCATGGCATGTTTCACCAAATCTCACACCTAGCAGTTGGAATAATATGCTGCTGCAGTAGATCCAAGTATCTAGGACTATTCAAATTGCCGTCAATACAAAATGACCCAATTACGTGTTCCCCTACAATACCCCCCCCCCCCAAACATTTAGTTTTTGGGTATACTGTGTTCTTACGTCAAAATACAAATGCATGTCGACCAACTCGACTCATCTGTGAAAAGAAAGTTGGCCCTTTCCATCATTGTGTCGCAAAATTTCATACGACGATAGTGGTCCTCCGGAAAAATTTGATGCGTTTTTGACGCTTTGTATTCTTTTTGAGAACACGTAAGACAGTGGCTGAAGACGTATCAACTGCTTCGGCAATTTGGTGGCTAGTTAACTTTCGATATTCCTCCACTGCAGCGCAATTCATCACATCTCGTACTTCCTGCTCGTCATTCAAAACAGTGGGTTTTTTATGGTTTCTTGGCGCTACACAATCAAACTTTTCAAAATTCTGCACAAACCTATGAATCGTTGATAAACTAGGTTCTGGGCGATTTACAAAATTCTCCAAAGTCTCAATGGTCTGCCTTGATAGTATCATTTGACCATCTGCACTTTTTCGGCAACTTCGTAGACATCCATTTTTAGTTTTAAAAATGTATTATTTCACTTAAGAACTTACCAATCTGTTTCTCGAGCAAGGCAGAAATAAAACAAAATAAATTTCAAAAAGATAACACTGCAGCATGCTTCGACCTTCAATTGGACTTGATTCCCCCTCTGTTCGCAGTAACCTGAAGCTCATTGTATATGGGACGATTTTACGGAGGCCTAGAGGGAATAAGGAATTAGGGAGTTTTTGCACGGATCACCTGGTACTCTGTGGTTTTTGGGCCAGCTAAAACCCTCCAGTTAATTTGGATCAAGTTGCTCAAGCTGTATATAAAGCATGGTTGAACTTATGCCAGGAATACATTCGGAGGAAAATTAAGAGCATGCCGGAGCCTATGCAGGCAGTCATTAGAGCTAGAGGAGGCAACATAAGGTTTTACAACATTCAAAAATAAATAGAAATAGAAACAAAAATTTATGGAATTATAGTTTATTTTGTGTCTTTTGTCAATAAATTGATTTTGACTTATTCTGTGCTTCTTTTAGTTGAAAAAACTTTCAAAACTGTGTGTTTTTTCACTGAATTTTCCTAAACACAACATTCTATACAAATGTGAACATATTTAAATTTTTCAGACTGTATTTTGGGTGTGATGCGATATTTTTTTTGCGGAGAGTATTTGATGTTTTGATGCTGTTTTTATTGTAATTAAAAAAAGTTGTGAAATTCGACTCTGCTGATTCGAATGCATCAGAATCTTCCTTGCGTGAAAAATGTCGTAAAAATATATATCACAATGCAAAGAAAAAGTATTTCACTTTAATACAAATTAAATTAATCATGGGCATATTAACACGTACCTACATCTTTATATGCGGTAAATTGTTTTATTAATTAATCTAATTTTTTTAATTTTTATTATTATTGTTTAAATTTAAATGTAAAAATAAATGGGGGTGAGGGTTTATATATATTGTCTTTATTTTTACTTTTTCACAAGGTTTCAAATTATGTATCTGCAATCGTCATCAGGTGAATACTAACAAAAACTACCTAATCTACTAGCACGTGAACCATAAAACTAACTTGTGTTCAGTGACCCATAAAGTTTACATTGGTTGGCTCCGCTGTTTCGTAATCGAAATCTGTTACTGTTGAAGAAAAGTGTGGGTTTTCCAAATATCCTTGATGGTGACGTATGGGGGGATTAATGCTGTTTCTTTGAATTTTCGCTTAAATAGATTTACCTCCTTGGCGACGATCTTTCCTCTTTCCATAAAATAAATAAACAAATAATACTTTTATTTCCTTCGACAATTTTTAACAATTGTATTTTGTTAATTATAGTGCGTAAAATAGTCGATGATCTTGGGTATATATTTGTAAAAGTCCATAAATTTTTATGAAGGATAGTCTTAAACTTAAATAATAATTAATAATTAATAATAATAATAATTAAATAATAAATAATAATTAAACTTAAAAACTAACAAAAAAAAAATAAAAAGACATATAAAAAATACAAACAGCTAAATCTCTGTGAAAAATATTCTTCAATTGAATAAAATGAATATTTTAGTAATAATCTTTTTAATCTTTTACTAAATATATTGATATTGGGAGCACTTTGTATATCAAGTAGCAGTTCTGCAAATATTTTTATTCCCACTGTTAGTGGCATCCTAGCACTAGCTTTGGACCTGGTGTTATATCTATGAACGTCCTCATTTGTAGAGATTTTTGCCTTATTTTTAAAAAAGTATTTTGACACTTCCAAAATATAAAGTGAAAAAAGTGTGAGTATATTTTGTTCTTCAAAAATCTTTCTACATGACTCCATCTGGTTTAAACCGAATATGCATCTTAGTGTCATTTTTTGTTTTTTGAAGACTAACCAAGCCTCTGAAGAACTACCCCTTAAAATAACACCATGTTTCAGTCTTGACTCAACATGAGCATAATAGATTATTTTTAATTGATTTATTGTTAAAACTCATTTTAAATTTTTTAAGTTTATTGAGTGTTTCTTTCCATTTAAGTTATGATTAACCATCAATCCTAAAAATTTAACCTGTTACGTCCCTAATATTACCTACGCCAATTTCAAGACCTAGATTATTATTGTTTTGGCGGTGATGAAACCTTAAGTAACTTGTTTTTTCCAGATTTAAATATAAGGAGTTTTGACCAAACCAGCCCACCATTACTTCGATCTCATCTCTACATTTTTTTTCCAACAACCTGTGGTCTTTGGCACTAACTTTCAAAGTCGAATCATCACAGTAGAATGTCAGTTTATTGATGTCAATATTATAATTTAGATCATCCAGGTACAAGATAAATAAAATTTGTCCCAAAATAGAACCTTGAGGAACTCCAAATTGTACATCTATCTGTTCTGATCTAGTTGTTATTTGTTGTTTTACATTGTGGTGTGTTAATTCTACATATTGCTCTCTTTTTAAAAAACTTGATAACCAACTATTTTCAACATTTGTTATGAATATACGTTCTAATTTTTGCAAAAGTTTATCGTGATCAATACAGTCAAAATCACAAAAAATACCAGCGGGACATTCACCTTTCTCCATACTTCCCACAACACCTTCATCAAAATTTACAATTGCATCCACAGTAGACATACCCTTTCTGTAGCCAAACTGGTTGGGTTTTATAATATTATGTTTATCCAAATGTTCTTTCAAATTACAAATTTTTTAAAATACCGAAGTAAGATGCGTTATTTTGTTAATTGTTAATTTTTTTGCAAAAAAACCAACTTGAAAAGATTTATTTATCAAATAAAGCAATGGTGCACTAATTTAATCAACACATTTTTTTATTATTTTGCTTAGAAAGCCATCAAATCCAAATTAATTTTTTGGCTTTAGCTTTTTTTTAATTATATCTACCAATTCTGACTTTTCTAGCTTTTCTAAGATAAAGATATGAGGCAGTTTAGGAAGTTTTTGTGATTTTGGATCTTTATTGATTTTTTTGATTATCTCCAACGGTGCATTACAAAAAGTATTGTTTAAAAAGTTGCAAATATAATCCTGATTGTCAGTAATGTTTCCGTTAATATTAGGCGATAGAGGTTCATACGAGTTACTGTTGCCTTAATTCATAAAATTTGATATATTAGATGCACTAAAATCTCTTCTTTTTAAAACAGGATTAATTTTTTTGGACAATTCAAAAATATTTGTATAGAAAAGTAATGTATCATGGTCGGAAATATTATTTGAGTGAACTGTACTATTTGACTTTTTTATTTCTAAATATATGATCCAACTGGTAATTACCCCTAGTGTTTTTAGTAACATTATTATTTAACTTAGAAGAAGTAAGCACGTCTATTAGCATATTATAATTGTTGCTATCTCTAAATGGATCACAGTTAAAATCACCCAATATTATCACATTAAGATTTGGCTTAAAAAGTTTATCAACAACTGTAAGCAAGCGATCACAATATCATCATCATCATATTCCATATGATGTTAATTTTCTCAGTAATGTTGAGCTATTTTCGATCCAGTTGTATCCCCTTGTCGAGTTTTGCATTTGTGTTCTGTTACCTGCTAGATGCAGTTCTTGGTGTATATCGTGGCGTTGTGGTTTAGTTTTTGTCAATTGACTTCTTATTAACAAAAGATTAAAAGATCTTTTGTTTTTAGATTCTTTTCGGTTAAATTAACTAACTTACAGGTTTTTTAACTTCTTTTTCTTTTTTCTTTTTTGACTTCTTATTGTTGTGGTCGTTTTGAACACAGTCGAAGATGGTATCGATTTCCTATTCTTATCTTTTTTGAGATTCCTTTGATGTTTGGAATTATAAGTGTCACCTTTCTTTCAGTATTTACGTCTGTCATCTTTTGTGTTGGTGTGGTCTGAAGAGTTTTATTGATCGTGTAGTTGGAGAAACCATTCCTTCGCAGATCGGATCGCAGTTTTGACTTTTCTTTCTTTAAAGTTTCTTCCGTATTGCATTGCTCGATCTATGAGAGATTTTGCAATTCCCAGTTTTGTTGATGTGGAGTGGTTTGAAATTAAGATATTGTCCAGTATGTAGTAGTAGGTTTGTGATATACGAAAGTGATTATGGTTGAATTATTTTTGGTGACATCGAACATCGAGAAAATGGAGCTGTCTTCTTTTTCCAGAGTGAATCTATCTATGCATCTCATTGGTCCAAATCTTCGGTTTAAATCGGTTTCTCTCAGTTTTGCCCGATATTGATCGAAAGTAATTCTATTGGTCTTGACTAAAAGAATTATTTTCCATCAATATCGGGCAAAAGTGAGAGAAACCGATTATAACCGAAGATTTGGACCAATGAGATTCATAGTAGCGAGAGAATTCGACTCCCTGGGTACCGATTCTGGAAGTCATAGGAAGTGATCGTTCGCCTGAGAGAAGAAAAGTAAATTCAACCAATAAACGCGCTTAAAAGCAGTGACGAGACGATCGAATAATCACCAAACTATTATGAGCAAGCGCAGAGCTGCCTCGAACAACAATTTTTGAGCGAATCCGTTCTCTCGACTAGACCTAGTAGTTGGGAGTTGTAGGAAAGCTCGTGTGAAAAATGTCACTTGTATTATTTCAGAGCACGCTATTGGACAAACGACCGATCGATATTTTACTCGCTAATGCGCATGCTACGGCAAACTTGACCGTCTTTTAGAGTAGGACTCGCACAGTGGTCGATTTTTGTAAAAAGGCGGACATTAAAAAAACTTCCACATTGTAATTTAATCGTACAAAATATTTAGTTTTAATAAATAGACAGGATGATCGTGTGAATTTTCACATTTACCTTAAGACAATTTTAAGAGGAAGAAGATATATATTTATTAATTAGCTAAATTGAAGTAAAAATGTTAGTTTAGAAAAAGAAAAAGAAAATATATTAAAAAGAATGCCAACCGAAACTTTCAAATGAAACACCCAGTAAATTATTGCATTTTTGCATTTTGTTTTTAAATTCTAAGCATTTTTATATAACGTACCCTATGTCGATCTTCAACTGTTTTCGAGATATTAACAGTTGAATACTGTCATACTCTGGGTCTTTTATTTGAAATTTGATGTTGAATACTGATGCGTAATGTCAAATTCGAAAAAAGCATAGTTTATTCTTTGCCAACTATTCGCCTAGTATCTTGACAATCATATAGGGGCAAATTTATATACATTTTGAATTTTTTAATTTTTCCATTTATGTCCGCGTTTTCCGGAAAATCGACCACCGTGCGTCGTTCGAATGACTTTTGTGCGATCGGACGGTCCCAGAATACGGAATTTTGGATTTTAATAGAAGTGGTCACTTCTCAGGGTATGATCGTTCTATTACGCCCAGAATCAAGCCCCTGGGAGCAAATTTTCTCTTGATTTAAGAATAGACCCACTGGTGCTAAACAATCTAGTTTTTAGAATTTTTGTCTGTTTGTTTATTTTTCTCAGTGGCCTAGCCAGAAATCGACTCTGGGGGGTTTCATCATTTAATGAAAATTCATCTACCTACCTATGGCAAATTTTAAAAAATTGCCTATTGCTTGAGCTCTTGAACTGAAGGGAGGGGCAGTTTAATAGGTGTTGATTTAGTGTATACGAAACAAAAATACTTATTTCAATCAATCCTTAAATGCACTGCAGGAAAAAAATTTTAAAAAACTAAAATGCTATTTTTGACGAGACTCAAATGTTGTTGACAAAAAAATTGCTTAAAATTAAACAAAATTGTAACAATATTTAATATTGGTGTAGCGTCGCAGGCAAAAATTGACAAAAAAAACAAAAATTCTTTAAACATTTTTATCTCTCAGGTTTTTTGTAAAATATTTTTGAAAAAGTAGATCGGGTTAGATGCCAAGAAGGGGTGGGTTGCGGTGGTATATATAGATTTGTAGCCAAATCATAAATGCGCCGCAAATGAAAGTTTTGAATGCTGATCAAAAATTCCTTAGAATTAAACTAAAATTATAACAATTAATGAGGTCATAGCACCGCAGGCAAAATTTTTAAAATTTAAGACATCACACCAAACTGGATTAAAGGATCGAAAAACTGGGGGAGCTATAGGTCTCGCTGGGGCATTTGATCATGATTAATTTATTGTAGAGGAATGGGTAAAACTGCAAGCAAAGCTGCGGGGTCTTCAGCTAGTTAAATTTAAATCCATTCCAAAAACTATTGGTCCAAGTTTTAAAACAAGTACAGAATGTGGAAAAAATAGGGTTGTCCTTCCTTTCCAACAACTTCGCAAAAAAAACGAAACAATTTCGAACTAAGCATTTAAAATTTAAAAAGCAGGTTCTGTCGAATATGAGCAGATAACTACACAATGAAAAGAAAAACAATATTTTATTTCTATTCTCAAAAATCAAATTCCGAGAGATTTTAAACTATGTTATATTAAAAATTACGATTTTGAATTTATTTGATAAACTGATAATAATTTAAATGTTTTTAGAGGTGTAGTACATTATATTCTTAGGGACTAAAGTGGTACTTTTTATCCCGAGGCGAAATGTTTGTAGCCCGACCGGAGAGAGGGCTACAATTCGCTGAGGGATAAAAAGACACTTTAGTCAAATGGTATATGTATATACTATGTTTTGCACTTTTGGGCACCATTTTTATTAAAGCGAAGATACAGTACCATATGCACTGCAATCACTGAAGATTGCGGCACTGAACGTACCCAATCGGCAATCTTTCAAACTCCAATACAGCAGCGAAGCGGAACCGCCTCAGATTCGGGACCATTAAAAGAAGAAGAGAATTTATAGGTTAGATTACTTCTTTTTCATAATGTGTTCATGCCTATTGTCGGATGTTATAAATAAATATAAATGTTCCTAAAATGCGTTTTTACCAAACCTTCATTCGTTCTGACGTTAAGTTAATTTATATAGCCTGATAATAAGGAGCGGGACTAAAATATTTTAGTCCCGGGCATAAAAAGTACCATTTTAGTCCCTGAAATAAGGAAGTAAAATATGGGCATATTTTTCGTTATAATTTTAAATAGTTTAAGAACTTGATAATACCTGATTCATAAAAAAAAAGTCAATATACTAGTTTAACGCCTGATCCACAGTTTCACTTCTAGCCGCTACTTCTAGTTTTCTCTTTATCGAAAAAAGGTGAGATGGCAATAGAAAATATATTTACCTCTTTCTCTAAACGACGAAGAGGGAAATAGAAGTGAGCTCAAAGAAGTGAAAATGTGGATCAGACGTATGGCTTAATGTACACTTTGAGCATCAAAAAATATAAAATATTAACGATTTTTTGAAGAAAAATGGAAAATAAAAATGGAAAATAAAAATAATATGCACTGTGAGAAAAATTATTTTAGGCTTTTACCTTCTTCTTATATCAGTATAACAAACAAAATCTCCCTAAAATAATTTAATTTGGCAGCGGTTCCTCTGTTTAGATCTCCATCTTTCTCTAAATTACTTTGCACTTCACTAAATTATCTCCATCTTCCTCTAAAATTCTGCATTCTCTCTCTAAATATTTTTCATTTTAACATAGAAAAAATGGTTTTTGCCAGTATTTTTTTTTAACGCTAAAAAAACAGTGAAACCTTGAAAAAAGTGAGTGGTTTATTCTAGAAATCGAAAGTTTGGAAAGAAAGCTTTAAAAAGAAAGCAAAATCATGATATAAAAATGTGAAATACATTTAAAAAACTGGTTAAACAAAACCGTTACACCTTAAATTTTGCTAAAATATTTTAATCCTTAAATTACCATCATGGCTGTACCAAATGGTTTGAAAAAAAGAAAAGTTTTATAAAATTTGAGTATTATATTGAATGGATCAGTTAGTTTAACGTCCGTATTTATTGTTGACCGGTCGCATTATTGCTTATTGCAAAAAGCCAATGTATTAAAGGCATAGGTTGCTGTAATGTTTATTATTAGCAACAAATCTAACCTAACTGTACTTTAATTGGATCTGTGGCTCGAGCGTTTAACAAAAAAATCCACGAAAGATTGTAGTTAAAGATATTAAACAGATAAAACTGTCCTCCATTTCTTACTACTTTTCTTTTAGATTGTTCATCGGTTATCGGTTAAGAATAAGATACAAATATAGAAGACTTATTGTAGTTGGTAAATTTATTAAAACCAACAAACCTTTTAAAAAACAAAAAAACAAGAGAGGGGCGGAAATAACGAAAATTCAAACTTGGATGAATTGGAAATGATTAAACAATGTTTCGCCCTGGGTAACCAGCGTGGGCTCATCAGTGGTTTCACTGGTCACCCTTTACCATACATCATTAAACACCATCATACACTTTGATTTCCAACTTTGAATCACTCACAAATAGGCATCGTTTCGCACTGGTACTTATCCAAGTCACCTGACACGGATTCGTCGTGGCGTGTTAATATTTCCAGTAGGATTATGCTCCTAAGGCAATTAAAACAAAAAAGAAGGTTAAAAATATCCAAAACAGTTACTTCAACCAAAAGATCAAAAGATCTTGGGCGGAAATAACGAAAATTCAAACTTGGATGAGCATCCCACAAGAAACACACAAAAGACCAAAGCGAAAAGAAAAACGATTAAACGATGTTTCGCCCTGGGTAACCAGCGTTGGCTCATCAGTGGGTGGGCCCATCAGTGGCTTCACTGGTCACCCTCTACCATACATCATTAACCACCATCATACACTTATGATGTGTATGATGGTGTTTAATGGTGTATGGTAGAGGGTGACCAGTAAAACCACTGATGAGCCCACGCTGGTTACCCAGGGCGAAACATCGTTTAATCATTTCTCTTTTCGCTTTGGTCTTTTGTGTGTTCCTTGTGGGATGCCCATTCAAGTTTGAATTTTCGTTATTTCTACCCAAGATCTCTTGATCTTTTGTTTTTTAGTTTCTTTTCGGTTGAAGTAACTGATTTGAAGGTTTTTTAACTTCTTTTTTGTTTTAATTGCCTTAGGAGCATAATCCTACTGGAAATATTAACACGCCAGGACGAATCCGTGTCAGGTAACTTGGATAAGTACCAGTGCGAAACGATGCCTATTTGTGAGTCATTCAAAGTTGGAAATCAAAGTGTATGATGGTGTTTAATGATGTATGGTAGAGGGTAACCCGTGAAACCACTGATGATCCTACGCTGGTTACCCAAGGCGAAACATCAATTAATCATTTCTCTTTTCGCTTTGGTCTTTTGTGTGTTCCTTGTGGGATGCTCATCCAAGTTTGAATTTTCGTTATTTCCAACCAAGATCTCTTGATCTTTTGTTTTTTAGTTTATTTTCGGTTGAAGTAACTTTTTACTGAAAACCTTTTATTGAATTCAACTGAAGAAGAACATAGGTACAAAAATGTTATTACTAGTAGCGTGGATAGAGAATACCCAGGTACATAAATTATGGTGTTGTGGCCTTACCCGGATGTCCCCCAACCTCCCAGGGCCCTAATTCTTCAGCAGGGAACGACATAGATTTGTGTCGAATGATCCCACGTCGAAGGCATTTCGTATTCTTGAGCGGTGATCGCTCATTCCATTTTATCAAAAATTATGTATTTGCGCTCCCCAACTCCAAAGACAGGGATCGGTCCCATTTTTCACTCTAAAATTTCGAAGAGGTTTCAAGGAAAACAAAAATTATCCAATGGCTGTCCGTTGGATCAAAAAATAATTCCAATGTAAGTATATTCAATGGACAGATTTCTTGATGGAGTTAAAACTTTGTCCCATTGACAATGGTTCCTTGGTGTCCAGTGGAGTAAAAAAAAGAACTTTCAGTGGTCCTCCAAAACCAGTCTGCTAAAGGACATTTATTAATGGGTCAAATATGAAACTCCGGTAGGCACAGGTTATTTGTCATGAGTGTTTCTTGTGGCTACTGGTGGCGACTTCTAGGTGACTTCCCAATTCTGTAACTTTCTAGATTTTTTTTGCGTACAAATCGATTATAAGTAATATCATTAATTTAAGTTTACACATAATCCAAGTGAAAAAAGTGTCATGAAATAGGTTCAATAATTATTTTTCTAGAGGAAATCAATAATTTAAAAAAATATATAGTGGCGCTTTATTTTATAGCTATTTGACTTCAATAATAATTAATAATAATATAAGTAATAATTTTCAAGAAGATGACGGTAATAAATTGTATTGTTTTACTTAATTAAACAAAAATTAATTGTACATAAATATCTTCTCTTAATTAATTTGTTTAATTGATATTATTGTTTTATTAAAGTTGCATAACTACAATAATATTTTCCATAAAAAATGTTTTTTTATACTATTTTATTTTAGTGACTGTCCGGAAATAAAAAAAAAGAATGCATTTTTGGTTACCGATGCAAAAAAACTTTTTTTATACCTCCATCAAAAACATGCTTTAGTTATCTGCACACAGTTACTAAAACTGTCTGCAGATAACTAAAGCATGGCTTTTTTGGTTACCGATGCAAAAAAAAACCTTTTTTTCTTGATCACAGGTGCAAAAAAAGATTTCTCTCCGTTTTTTTACCCAAAATTAAGGAGAAATAGCGGAAAATAGTAATATTGCAGTTTTCACCAAGTATTTACGAAAAAATCATTTAAAAACATCGTCAAAATTTCAAACTGTCAAATATGTCAAATGTAAAGATCTGTTTTTCTTGGATTTTTTGATAAAGGTAATAAAAAAAATAGTGTTAACAACGTCTAAATTGTACAAGCACTATTTTATCCACTAGTTGTGAAAACTACTATTTTGCAAAGCGTGTGCAAAAAAGATTTCTCTCCGTTTTTTACCCAAAATTAAAGAGAAATAGCGGAAAATAGTAATATTGAAAAAAATCTAATTATTCTTAAGCCATTTCCGCCAGTTTTCACCAAGTATTTAAAAAAAAATCATTAAAAAACAATGTCAAAATATCAAACTGTCAAATATATAATAATGAACGTCGCCCAACACGACCTCTGGTTAAAAATTTATATCGCTATGGAAACCATGGTTATTTCATTTACCAGTCGCCTTGATTTATAAGTGTAAAGATGGTGTGTTGCGAGATGTGCTCTTCATTCGAGATTTTTAAAAGTATTTTCCTATTTTTCTTGGATTTTTTCATAAAGGTATTAAAACAATAGTGTTAAATACCTCGCTGCACTCGTTATTTAAACCAACGCTTGTAAAAAAAGCACTATTTTAGCCACTAGTTGTTAAAACTACTATTAGACCTCAAAAAAAAAAAAAGTATTTTGCTATTAGGTTTTGTTTGTGGTTTGTTTGTTATTTATGTTTTTTAAAACTAAAAAACATATACGCAGTTACTGAAGTGCGGATTTTAGGGGGGAAGGGGTAATGACCCCCCACCCTGGATTAAATTTTTTTATGAAAACATTTACAAAATCAAAAATAGGGCCTAACTTGCGGCGCAATAACACCTTTGATATTTACGGTATTCGTTTAACTTTGTGTTAAAAATGGCATTTGTAGTGTCATTTTCTTAAAAATTTTCGCTTGCTGGGCTTTAAAACCATTGATATATTTATAATTTACTTAAAAATTTTCGCTTGCGGCGCTATGATAGCGCTGATATTTACGATTTTAGTTTAATTTGACTCAAAAGTTGCATTTTTATTGTAATTTTCTCAAAAATTTTCGGCTCATTTAAACATTTTTTAAAATAAAATTGTATGAAATAAACAACTTAAAATCTGAGTACTCCCCCCCCCTAGATTTTAGGCCAAATCCGCGTAGTTACTAAGTTTTTTTTGTATATATTGATATCTTCCTCATAAAACCTATGCTTTTATTCTAGTCGATTGTATTTTTTTTTCGTATCGAAACCGCACCTCCCACCTTTTCAAATGGCTGGGAACGCCACTGCCTATAAGGCATAACATAAGCAAGATTATTTTTGTTATCTTCAAAATATCTGAACTTTTTTAAAGCCGCTTTTTAATTTTTAGTCAATAATTCGATATCTTGTGAACATGTCTTTACACACAGGTCTAATAATACCTTGAGCAGTAGTTTAATATATAAAAATTTTGTAAATATTCAGTTTCTAAAAAATATATCCTAGTATAATAGTAATATATGTTATCGTTTCTACTATTTGATATTATTAAAATACGTATTGTATGTTCAACCGTAACCATGCACTTTTAACAATCAAAGAAAGTAACAACGAAACATAATTTGTTTTGGAGACGGGTAAAAGTGAAATTTCCCACAAAATAAAACGAAAAAAATAAACAAAACGATGTAATTTAGAAGAGAAACTGGGTCAATTAGGTTTTTTTGTTGTTATTTGTTCACCAGTTCTCGCGGATAGTTATAGGACCATAGATATCTTTAACCCACAAAATTTCCACCGCCCAACAAAATAATTTTGGTCACAAATAATTTTTAGAGCTGACTCAAGAAATTAAATTCAGTGGAGAAAATTCATGGATTACTTCAACAATTTAAATTTATGATTTTGGGCTGTTAACACACATAATTTTAAAAAACCTTCAGTGGGGTCAGGACCGGCCTAATGACTGGAGCGGTAGTGTCGTCGCTTCAGGCGGGTAAATTTGGGGGCGGTTGCTGAAGGCCGCCTGTTGTACTTAATTATTTTCATATTACTTTACCCGCCTTTCAATTTACATCTATAGGGTCGGTAGCATAAAAATAAAATATTTAAAAAAATCAAAAATTTTGAAAAATTATAAAAATTTTGGTGTCATTTAATTTTTTTTACGTTTCCAAAATTGCACTTTTTAAAAATTTAAGGAATAAATAAACAACTCGAAGTTCCCTCTCCCTTCCATCATAACGACATATCTACTTTGAGCATTTAAAAAAGCTTACATAATTTTGTGTTCGTTAAGCCGCAAGCAGTAATCGGTAAAAGCAGAATGCGCATGCGTTTGCTATTGTTTATTTTCCTTGCGTCTTACCGCATACCCTATACCGCTTACCTTACGAAACTAAATTTAAATATGCAAAAAACATGCTCAAAAAATTAACATTAACCTTAATCTAACGTTAACATGAAGCCGCAAGAAGATTTTTGCAGGTATTTTTAGTCCACCACCAATATGGTATGGAAGACTATTAAAATCGTGAAATCTTGACTCTTTTTTATTTTATTAAAAATGAGTTACTAAGGTTCCAAAACACCTTAATCGACGAACAAAAAAGTTGTGTGTCGGTCTGTTGTCTGTCTGTATACACGATAACTCAAGAACGCCTTAATCGCTTTTAACGAAATTTGGTACAAAAATCCCCTATCGGCCGACCATAGACTGATTAACTTTTGGGTAGGGTGGTGGAGGTTCCATAAAAATTAGTTTCCGAGTTATTTGAAAAAACGTTAAAATATATAAAAAAAATCATAACTTTAGAAGTAAAGCAGCTATTGATATGCGGTTTTCAGATTTTGGTTTTCGTAAATATTACCCAAAATGTAGAGGGAGTGGGAGGATAAGGGTGCAAGACGGGGTATGGCAGAAAGGGGCCATGAAGAGGCCTAATTGCCAGGCATGCGGGCCGCCCCTTCCCAGCAAACACGGTTCCCTCGGGCCTTCGTCGGTCCGATGTCGATTGCCGAATTTGTCGTCATCGGCACGACGTCGATTTACGACATCGGACCAGCAGTATTTTTTGTCCGCTTTGCGATGTAGGCCCAATGTATGTTTGCCGATGCAGCGTTACATTGTGGCCCGTCGTCGGACCAATAGTAAATTTTACTTTTTGCTGACATCGGCATACCGTCGCCGTACGATTAAGATCCCATATGGTTTAACCACATTGTACCGACCATCCGCCCATAACTGCTTAATTTGGTCGGTCTAACGTAGGCAAGCTGGTCTCGGCCCGACATTGGTAAACTATTCAAGTCCGACATTGCTTGCTAAAGCGGTTCAACGTCGGCGATTGACAGAGGTCAGTCGGTGTTAGCTTAAAGCGGCCCGACATTGGGAAACTACAAAGTTTCGATAATGCAGGTGCTTAACCAGTCGGGCTGGTTTAAGTGACAAAAGAGGTTATTCTTGTAGGGAAGTACCACCATCTTGTCAAGTCCGCATTCTAGTTTTGAAATATCTTTGCTCATTATATATATAATATTATCTTCCACTGTACAGGGAACATAGTGACATTAGCGCCATCTCTACATACTAGGAAGAAACTATTAAGCAGTTTAAAAATTTTAATCGTCGTTTGCCGATTCTCGACCAATCAAACAAAGTTCCAATCAGATCATCATCGGCCCTAAAGCAGATAAGGTTTGCGTTGGCATAATGTCGACTATAATAAATCGGGCCATCGTCAGTTGCCGATTCTCGTCCGATTAAACAAAGTTCCAATCGGACCGTCGTCGGCCCTAAAGCAGATAAAGTAGGCGTCGGCATAAAGTGGACTATATTAAATCGGGCCATCGTCAGTTGCCGATTCTTGACCGATTAAAGAAAGTTCCTATCGGACCATCATCGGCCCTAACGCAGATAAGGTTTGCGTTGGCATGATGTCGACTATAGTAAATCGGACCATCGTCAGTTGCCGATTTTCGATCGATTAAACAAAGTTCCAATCGGACCATCGTCGGTCCTAAAGTGGAGTCGGCATAAAGTCGACTGTAGTAATGTGGACCTCCGTCAGTTGCCGATTATTGACCGAAAATTGAAAATCGCAAGCTGACCAACATCGGGTCAGAGTGTAGTCGCCGATGCCGACATACTGCCGACGTTGTTGACAGTGGCCCGATTCAATGCCGACGATTTGTGTTTGCTGCGTTACTACTACTACTACCCAAAATATTTGTTATAAGGTTCAAATCTTTCAAAACTACAGTTTTCGAGATATTTTAACTTCCTTTCAAGATAAAATAATCGATTGTATAGTGAACTATCCGTGCTTTCTAGCACCAATTTTTTTTTACTTTTTAGCCCAATAAATTTTTAAAACTACGTTTTGCGCATCTATATGCAAATTTACCACTATTGCTCCTAATAAATTCTCTAAGGTCTGAAAGTTCAATGAATTGATTGATAATGACCGACACTTTGACTCTTTTTTTTTGGATAAATTTCTTTTTTATTATTTACTACTGCAAAGTATACCTATATATACATTACTGCTGATTTAATATTCAAATTGTTTTTTTGGGTTTGCTTCAAGTCAAGAAAAATGAAAACTTTCGATTTCGAAATATTTATAATTAAAATCTTTTGTAATAGATATTTTAAAAAATGTTGATAGATATACGAAAAAAATATATTTTCCAAAATTTCAAAATCAGAATTTTATTGAACAATATTAGTAGATAACAAAACAGTCTTAAAACTTATACAAGTTGGAGAAAAAATGCAAAGTGTATACTTAATCCTAATAGACCAAAAAAATTAATCCTATTATAATTATGTCATAGAGACAGCCGGTCTGGCACAATCCGGAACTGATCCATTTGTCCATAACGATGTTATGGTCTTAGTTCCGGTATAGAAGTTTAAACCTTGTTTCCCATAAAAGTAAAAGTCTCCTACATCTAAAGACTTACCTATTTAAATTTAGGAAAAATGTCACAAATTTTTTTTTAAAACCATGAAATATGTTTCGCAACAGAATTTTATTAAAAAATATGAGCAGATAACAAAACAGTCTTAAAACTTACAAATTTGGAGAAAAAATGCAAAGTGCATACTTAATCCTAATAGAACAAAAAAAATAATTCTAATTATGAACAGGAATGGACACAGACGGTCTGGCACCAGCGGGAACAGCTCCTTTTCTCCACAAGGAGGTTATGGTCTTAGTTTCGGTATATAAGTTTAAACCTTGTTTCCCATAAAAGTGAAGGTATCCAGGGAAACTTTGTCTAAAACCAGTAAAACTGAACACTGGCAAAGGAACTGGAATAGAAACGTTTATTCCCACATTTCCGACATCTACTTTTTAAAAACATGAAATATATGTTTCGCAATATAATTTTATTAAACAATATGAGCAGATAACAAAACAGTCTTAAAACTTACAAAGTTGAAGAAAAAATGCAAAGTGTATACTTAATCCTAACAGAACAAAAATATGTATCCTAATTATGAAAAATCATAGACACAGTCGGTCTGGCACTGGCGAGAACTGCTCTTTTTCTTCACAACAAGGGTATGGTCTTAGTTTCGGTATAGAAGTTTAAACCTTGCTTTCCATAAAAACGAAGGTCTCCATGGAAACTTCCTCTGGAACCAGTGAAACTGAATATTGACAAAGGAACTGGAATAGGAAAGTTTATCCCCACATTTCCGACATCTACTTACGATTTAAATTTAGGAAAACCGTCACCGTTTTAAAAACATGATGTATGTTTCGCAACACAATTTTATTAAACATTATAAGCATCAGATAATAAAACAGTCTTAAAACTTACAAAGTTGTAGAAAAAATGCAAATTGTATACTTGATCCTAAGAGAACAAAAAAAAATTCCTAATTATGAACAGGCATAGACACATACGGTCTGGCACTAGCGGGAACAGCTCCTTTTCTTCACAAGGAGGTTATGGTCTTAGTTTCGGTATAGAAGTGTAAACCTTGTTTCCCATAAAAGTGAAGGTCTTCGTGGAAACTTCCTCTGGAACTAGTAAAACTGAACATTGGCAAAGGAACTGGATTATGAACGTTTATTCCCACATTTCCGACATCTACTTCTTAAAAATATGAAATATATGTTTCGCAACACAATTTTTATTAAACAATACGAGGAGATAACAAAACAGTCTTAAAACTTACAAATTTGGTAAAATTGCAAAGAGTGTATTTAATTAATCCTAATAGAACAAAAAAAATAATCCTAATTATGAATAGGCATACGACACAGACGCACAGAGGTCATTTTAATTTTTTTAGGAATTAATAAATAAAAATATCAATGTTCTCAAAAAATTTATATTACGCCTTAATTTTTAATAATAAAACACCCCATAGTACAATATTATCAAACGTATTTTTTTTTCTGATTCGAGTTAACCATGGAAAAACAAAAAACCGTGGAAGACATTTATGATGAAAATATCGCGTTTGTTTTCGTTACAAGATCTTGAGTTGTTTGCATTGTGTTTTGTTGTTTTCTGATTAAAGTTTTTTAAATTTTGATACTGTTTGATTGGGGAGTAAGGTATATTTTAATAAAAAACATATTTTATAGAATTGGGCAGCTATAAAAACTAGATATATGTTAGCTCATTCATTTTTCACAGTTTTTTTAAACATACCATTTTTCAAAGGCTGCCAATGCCAATATTCGTAGATATTCGCCACACAAATAGCCTTAAAAGTTCAATTGCTTTATTACTTTTTTGTTATTTACACTTTTGGGTGCCAAGAAGTGCCAAGCACTTAAAAAAACATTTTTTTTAGGCATAATGTCATTACTTAGAAACAACTTATTTGACGTCTGGTGTGGACAGAGCTCACTTACCGACAAAAATTCGGCTGTTTTTTAATTTGTAACAAATGAACTCGATTTAGATGAAGATCGACATAAACAATATGATATGGTAGTACAAAAAATTCATAATTTTTGGAAAAATTGCAATCGGTCCTGAAAAATTTTTGAAGCGAGGCACAGGCCGTGGCTTAATGAGTCTATAAATTTTATTGAATCTCTGAATTTAGTAGGGGCAGACCAGAAAAGCCTTTTGAAGGACTTGGCGAACTTAGCTCTTAGAAAATTATTCTAAGGGAGAAATTGCATTTGCTGTTCAAAAAAGTCTACATGCTGCTGGTCAACGAAATGCGTCACGTATAATTAAAGAAATAACCGAAAACTCACCGACAAGAGCAACAAAAAAATCATAGAGAAAAAAGAAGTCTTACCCGTTAAGTATTCAGGAGAGAAGCTCTTACTCTTTTTCTAGATTATTCTCTTACCAAAAAAATTTATATTTTGATGCAACAGGGAGCAAAAGAGCAAAATGCTCTAATTTATCCTAAGTACAATAAACTTTTGGAGGCTAAAAAGAAATGAATCAAAATGATATTTTTATAACAGACATATCTGCTGAAGTTACCCTTCAGGCACTCGTTGACCATACTGTAAAAAGAATAATAGAATCTCAACAAGATCTTTACAATAACCTACCATCAAATGTGTCTAAAAATGCAATTACTATTAGTTACAAATGGGGATGTGATGGTAGTGCGGAACATTCGCATTATAAGCAAGAATTTAGCGGTCAACAAAATGAATCAAATGCAGATTTAAATTTATTTTCAGTTTGTATCGTTCCTTTGCAGATGACATCAAATAATGGCACTATATTATGGCAGAATCCGCGGCCATCGTCCACGAGATTTTGCAGACCCATAAAACTGATTTTTGACAAAGAAACTCCTGAGTTATGTAAAAATGAAATTAAAAATATTGAAAACCAAATATCTCAAATCAAACCTACAATTATTGATCAATTGTCAAAATGTTTTCGATTGTAAGCAATTCATCAACACAGACCTGTGGAATATGTGGAGCAAGTCCTAAAATTATAAACAGCCTGGACAAAATAATGGCGCTGCCAGTAGACGAGAGTTTATATGGTTACGGAATTTCCTCATTAAATGCGTGGATAAGATGTTTAGAATGCTGTCTCCATGTATCCTACAGACTTGATTTGAAAAAGTGGCAAATACGGGATGCAAGTGAAAAACAAATTATGAAAGAAAGAAAAAATCACATAATTCAATTGTTAAGGCAAGACTTAAGTTTATTAGTTGACATCCCTAAACAGGAATATGGAACAACGACCGACGGAAATACCGCTCGTAGGTTTTTTCTAAACTATGAGAAGGCTGCTTCAATTACAGGTATATATTTTTTTATCTGGCATTTTGTACACACCAAAATATGTTTACTTTATTTTAGGACTCGAAGAAGATTTTATAAAACGTCTTTTTATAATTTTAAGCACAATGTTATCCGGCTATGAAATTAATACAGAAGCATTTGCAGAGTACTGCAAAAAACTGCAACACTCTGCATTCAGCTATACTCATGGTATTATATGCCAGCGAGTTTGCACCGAATACTCATTCATGGGCCAGAACTTATAAAAGCAGTGCCACTTTCTGTAGGCATGTATTCGGAAGAAGCGCTTGAGTCTCGCAACAAAGATTTCAGAACATATCGGGAATGTTACTCCAGGAAAGTTTCAAGGGAGGAGACAATGAATGACGTATTTTCTAGGTTACTGATTTCGTCTGATCCACTGATATCATCTTTATCTAAATGTGTCGGTACTCGCTCAAATAAGAAACCCTTTTTAAAAGAGGTTTTAGAGCTGCTCCAAGAGCCCCAATTGCCAAATTATATTTCTGAGAAAGAAAACAGTAGCGATTCCGACAATTTTGATGAGTAATGCTTTAAAAATAAGGTTTTAGTTACAGTGAAACCACCCTGTATATAAAATTTATAAAGTTATACTTAAAAAATATTATTTGCTTTAAAATCGAATACTTTTTTTGATTAGAGTTTAATGGTAAAAAAATATAGGCTATTTACTACATACTAATTGCTATTTTTTAACACCCTGTATAATAAAAGCACATAAAATTGAGCAAAAACGTATTAGCAAGTATCTCTAAAGCTACTACATAATTTTAAAACGGTTGAAACCCAACATTTTCAAATTCGTATTTATTACCGCCTAATTTGCCATAAATGACCTCTGTGAGACGGTCTGGCACTAGCGGGAACTGCTCCTTTTCTCCAAAACGAGGTTATGGTCTTAGTTTCGGTATAGAAGTTTAAACCTTGTTTCGTATAAAAGTGAAGGTATCCGTGGAAACTTTATCTGGAACCAGTAAAAGTGAACATTGGCAAAGGAACTGGAATAGGAACATTTATTCCCACATTTTCGACATCTACTTTTTAAAAACATGAAATATATATTTTGCAACACAATTTTATTAAACAATATGAGCAGATAACAAAACAGTCTTAAAATTTACAAAGTTGAGGAAAAAATGCAAAGTATATACTTAATCCTAATAGAACAAAAAAATTAATCCTAATTATGAACAGGCATAGACACAGACGGTCTGGCACTGGCGGGAACTGCTCCTTTTCTCCACAACGAGGTTATGGTCTTAGTTTCGGTGTAGAAGTTTAAACCTTGTTTCCCATAAAAATGAAGGTCTCCGTGGAAACTTCCTCTGGAACCAGTAAAACTGAACATTGGCAAAGGAACTGGAATAGGAACATTTATTCCCACCTGACCGGCATCCACTTCGAAGGTGAATTGCCTGGCGTGATTTCCGCTGGTGGTAAATATGGCGGTTCCATTTCCGTACGGGTTGGAATTAATGATTTTGATAGCGTCTTCCAAAGTGTCAGCCGTCATGACCGATAATACTGGACCAAATATTTCTTCCCTGTAACAGTCGTGACTTGTCTGGACGTCTGTTAAGATGGTGGGTCCGACGAAGTTACCGTTGGGGTACTTTTCCACTTTGACGTTGCGACCGTCTAGTGGACATTTGGCTCCCTATACAAACAAAAACAAAAGTAATTTACCGGATACAAATATTTATGTCCAGTTACACCTCGCTATATAGTAAGAAACCCTTAAGCGAAGTGGTAAATAAAACAGATCATGTTATTTAATACATACTTTATTAATAATTCAGTTAGACGAGAGAGCATATAAAACTAAATAGAGAGGACATCTAATGGTAAAGTCGCGTCCCCGCTCGACTTGAACACCAAAGCTATAGTTTTTTTTTGGTTCTTGGCTTTGAAACTTGGTGCGCCAGTTTCACTTTCGCTCTTGCGTTTTTAATGATCCAAAGGAGTGCCGGCGCACAAGAAAATCGTATTTTTTGGACGAGTTCCGCGTTGGGAACTATCCATAATATCGATTGCTCGCGTTGTCCTGCTGACAACAGACCCGTGCCGGTACAGTCACAGGAGGCGAATACAGAGGGAGGCGATCGACCCCCTCTACGACGAAATTACATACCAACTTCCCCAAAAATGTTTCCCTGTGGCGCCAGTTTTTTTCTTTTATTTTAAATTAAACATTACTCTTTTACAAGGTTTCGTCTTCCGCGGTCAAATTAAAAAAAAATCATAAAAAAAATTTTGGAGAAGACTCCCCATTATGGGAATTGACACGGTTACGTCACAACCGCTTCTTTTGGATTAGGAGAACAGAACCATTGAAGGAATATCCATGCAAATTTATCATATGAGACCATCAGTTTTCACATAACTTCTCACCAATTCTGATCTCGCATTCATGTATTTTTCAAACATAGAAGAAGAAGAAGAAGCATAGTTTGGGTGGTTTGCGGCAAATGAGTTTTTTTTTATAGCAAGCAAAATTGAAGTAACCTTAGATAGCAAAATATTTAAAAAATAAATAAAAACACTTATTTTTTACCGGAGAAACCCTTAATTATATGATCTCTGCTTTTTCTTTAATTATTACAATTAATAAAAGCTTGAAAAATATATACAATAAAAACATTCTGCCAGCTCCCTTAGCAACAAGTTCATTTAAAATTGCATAAAATATAAGTATGTACGCCAGTGATAAATCGATATTCATTCAATGCGCGGGATTATTGCCGTTTTAATTTTAAATAAATAATACCCCGATTGATCCTGGCGCATTCAGCTAGCAATAAAAAACTCGCTGTGAATCGCGTTGATTTGCTGGTCGGATATTAGCATTACGTGTCCTCTCTATTTAGATTTATATGCTCTCTGGTAAAACCAATTATAAAAATCTCTTAGCTTAAAGGATCCTTAAACACGTTATCCTATTTTCTCTATGCGCCTAGTAGCTAGTAAAGTTTTTCTGTTACGCTATACGCTCCACAACTCATATAAAACTTTATCATACAGAGAGTTTCATGAAAAAGGAGGGATTTTTAAGTTATTTCTTTACAAATTTTGCATAAACATTTGAACACGTCAGTGTTGTTGGCTACTTTTTTTACTTATCTGTAAGATATGCTGTCACTGTAAGCTCGCCTTTTTATACCATGAATCAAGGCGGCTGTGGATGACAAAACAATGGTTTTTATGGTAACCTCACATTGTAGGCCATTTTAATTTCTGATAGTTTGTTATTTTGTTGTATTTTCAGAATGATTTTCTTGTGAATACTTGAAAAACAAGCAAAAAAAGTACGTAAAACTCTGGGGGTTTCTGTTATTGGCTCATGAAAATTTTGAACGCAAGTATCTCAAAAACGAATAATTATTTTGTAACAAAAAATTACACCATCGTAAATGCAAGTAAATGAAGAATTACTTGACCAATTTAACCGCCATCTTTGATGACATCATAGACATACATACATCACTTATCATCATATGTCATTTATTTTTTCTTCTTTTTTCAAATCCTGCAAAAAACTAGAAAATTTAACCCAAAAAGGGTGGGGCCGTGGATTACAACATAGGCTTCTAAATTTAAAAAGTAATTACGGCAAAATGCTACTTGTCCGTATTTTTTAAGCGCTGAATATCAACCCGCTGACTAGCCGAAAAATAATTGTCTTGTAAACAATTTTACGTGACCAAAAGTTTTTGCTAAATTTGTGAAGAAAGGAAAAGATTCCCTTGTTTATTTTCGTATCTCTAATTTTGTGATTACCTACCTGGCTTATGCCGGCTTCAATTAACTTAAGAATCTTCTGTTTAGCCTGGGGAGAAATGACAGGTCCAACGTCGGTTCCTGGCTCGTGTCCAGCGTTAACCTTCAATTTTTTGGCCTTTTCGACGAGTTCCGGGATCCAATTTTTACTTTCTCCCACTAGAATTGCTACGCTAAGAGCCATACATCTAAAAAAAAAGTAAAATTTATATAACGGGGTTTTTGAACCTTTTCTGAAAATACGATTTTTAAATTTAGACACAAAAAAAATTAACGCGTGTTTAGGGTTATCATAACATTTCCACTTATTCACTTTCTTAAGGCCACAAAAACGGCATAGATTTGACAACACTGCTTTGCTGTTTTTGGGCCAATCTTTATCGGGAAGAATATTGGAAACGAGAAAAAAGAATCTGTTGAAATTTGGCAGGAATGTTTATTCTTGAATTCCTCACAACCATATTCAGACAGTTTTTTGCTGGACTCTCTCATTTTCGAAATAAAATAAACACGGCTAACAATAGTCAAAAATCTTACCTGGCTTTTTCTTTAGCCTCGTCGATAATACAGAAATCTGTAACAGCAATTTTTGGATCTTTTTATTTTTTGAAAAAAATACACCAGATTTTGAAAAATCCTTTGGATAAGGTTGTAGATTTTATAAATCCTATTATCTGATAACAAAAAAGTCATGGTTTTCTTCTTTTTAAGTAATATTCTGCCGGAATTCTGAAACGCCAAGGTCACGTAATTTAGTATGCCCAAGGAAACTGAAGTGAGTTCGATTGTAGTATTGGAAATCAGGTTCCGCGTAGCCACCGGCCACTTGTATAATGGAACATTCGGCCAATAAATTAATACATGTCAAGTGATAAAAATAATACGGAAATTTGTTATTTTTTTGATGTTGAATAATGATTTTTCTTTTCATTTTTTTAATTTCGAGACAATGCAATCCATGAAGCATGAATCCGAGCATCAAAATCTTGAAATAAAAATTAATAAATGGTTACGTTCCTAGGGCTAATTTTACAACCAAAGATAAAACTCCAGATTAAACCTTAGTTTAAACTTCAGTTTAATCTTTGGATTAAAGCATTGGTAAACAAGTTGCTCAATTTTATAAGTCACAGTCAAACCACAGCCAGAAAGAAAAGAAGAGCTGTTGGATTAGGAGCCTAATAAGTTCTTTTCTAGTTTAAAAAGACTACTTTTTCTGATTATTTTAACCATATCTTTAAAATGGCACCAACTAGAGCCAAACACATCATGGTCACCAAATTTGATAAAAATCAGTCAAGTAGTTTTTTAGATATCAGCGTTGGTTACAGACAAGCATACAGCCAGACGCCAAAAACTTGGTCTGTGGAATGTTCCAACTCTTGTCGTGTACAATTTTGCATGTCTCTTTAGATAATCTAAACCTCTTTTTCAAAAGCTACATCGTTATATTCATCTAAAGAATATATTCTGGGACGAATAATTTTTGGTCTTCTTGGTGCTTCGAAAATGTCAATAATTTTATCATCATCTTTATCCAGTTGATCAAAAATAAATTCTAAGTCATCGATCACAGCGATTTCACTAAATATTCACAGTTTTTTTTTCCAAAAACAAATTTTAAATAAATTTTTAATAACTATTTTGAGGTTAGAATCTTTCGGTAACTATTAAACTGAAGTTTAACCCACACCCAGACCGCCGGTAACGGTTAAACCGAAGTAAAAACGTAAAAAAGTCGACATCTCTCGTTTAAACTGAGGTTTGGCGTTTAACTATGAGTTGTAAAATTGTGCACGAATAAATTATACTTTTCCTCACATATGGTGTTCGCACCGTGCTCAGAGAACACTGCACGATCTCACCGGAAATGGTATTGGTGATGCCACCTATGGTTGATGTTTCAAAAAAATAGCAAAGCAGTGTTGTCAAATCTATGCCGTTTTTATGACCTTAACCTAGGTAAGACGAAAAAATAAAGAAATCTAAAAAACTAACCTTTGTCCGGCGGCCCCAAACGCAGCGCCAACGATAGAATCCAACGTTGCATTTTTGTCAGCGTCGGGCATGACGATACAATGATTTTTGGCTCCCATGTTCGACTGGACACGTTTGCCGTTTTTAGCGCCCCTTTCGTAGATGTGCTTGCCGGCTCTGTCGCCACCTACGAAACTGATGGCCTGGATGTCCGGATTATCACAGATAAAGTTGACAGCGTCGTGAGTTCCGTGAATAATCTGGAAATAATAGTTATTTACAAATCAAAGTGTAATTTTTTCCCCCACGAATTAAACATCCTCGGGAGGTCAAGGTAGCAATTTACTCCAGAGCAATGTTACTAATTATTTCTACTAAAACTCCAAGAGGAAAAGCACTTTACTCCAGGGTGCTTATTCTTGACGGATAGGGAGTAGAAGACGCGAGAGAAGTAGGCGGGATTTACTAAAAATTTGGCGACACTGTATTCTTGAAACAAAGTTAAAAAGGGAGCTGCTCCCGAGAGTAAGTAAGTAGTAAGACCCAGTAGTAGAGGTCGATCCCCGGGCATTATAACCTAATTTTTGTATTAATTTTTTCTGTTTTTGTTTTTTCTGAGTAAAAGCGTAATCATACAAGGCTAAAATGAATCTTGAAGACTTTAACAACATAATTTTAAATGATATGGTAGTGAAAGATGCTCGGGAAGACGTGGAAGATGCAGTGAAGCAACTAGGGGTTCCAAGGGATGTTTTGGACAAAAGAAACTCCTTTAATTTAACGGAACATAAATATGTCCAATTATTCGGATATTTCTTTTCATAAAATAACGCTTGCCGCACACGTGAATGTAGCAGAGAAAAATCCCTGTACATATTCGGTCTAGCGTAGACAAATTCTATAAGCAGATCTTTTTATTAGCTTGATAAAGGTCTGGATTTGTCCACGTTTTCTTTTGCAACTTGTTTCTCCATTTTGTAAAAATAACAACAAACGAAAAACAACGTTATGTACATTGGGAAAAATTTTGGTTGGTTTGGTAGGTCAAAATGTGTTGCGTTTTGATTGGTTGCTCAAACTGGCAATAGTGTTCCCAGGGACTAGATTGACCCGCCCACTCCCCATATCTCAAGAATGCTGATATTTTCTCCCGGGGACCGTGAACTAGGGATCAATCCCCTGGAGCTCCTCGGGGATTCTCCCATCTTTCACTTTCAAGAATAAGCACCCAAGACGTGTATTTTTGAAAGTCATACAATCCGGTCTTTCTCTCGTGCGATGGGATTTATCTCATGCAGGGAAAATAGAACATATATATGGATATCACCAAAGAAAAAGTGGCAAATTTTGAACGAGCAGATGGGGCAATCTGAGAAGCATAACGGTTAGGTAAATTTATATTCCCTGGGTGAATTTGATCTATGGTCCGACTTGACGTATAACCCTACTTTTGTTTACTTTTTCTTTTGTGTTGTTTACTTTTTAAAGTTGGAATTTCTTGGCCTTTCTTTCCTCTAAAATATCAGATAAATTGCTCCATTTCAACTTCTAGAGTTATCCTGCTATATAAAATTGTATAAAAATTTCACAAAAAGTGTAAAAGTGTATTTTTAGCAAAGAATAGATAAGGTATCAATAATGTTTTTATTTTTATTTCTAAACTCTCTGGCTCGCATAAATCACTCAAAATTAAAGAAAATTATTGCCATGAAAATAAAATACGTCGATGGGCGAGTTTGTAAATCCACCGGTGGATCCACCGATGCCAACAAAAAAGTTCATAAATTTTAGATGGATTTCACCAGTCCAACAATAGAATTCCTAAATTTTTCGATGGATTTCACCAATCCAACAAATGTTGGCACCGATCGCCACCGGCTTCAGGAGTCGGTGGAAAATCATCGTTGGATTAAACATAACCCTACTTTATGGTTATTTATTTTTTCGAGTTTTTTTTTAAGCTATTCAAACTAAGATATTTTTTATGCATTTTGGTAGGTACACTTAATTTAAAAAAAAACGCATACATGCAGTCACAAAATTGACCTTTCTAAAAGTGTATAATATATACGGACTACCAGCTAAAATACCTAAAAACTTCAAAAGTACGACAATTTGTCATATTGTTTAAAAAAGGTCTCTAAAACTGAAAATATTTTTTTACGTAAATCAAAGGCAACCTTATTTTTATATTAAATTTTGCATAATACTAAAAAATCAGCAAAAATAATGTGTTAGTAAAGTCTTTATTGAACAATATCAAATTATCACTCGAGTAACGGACAAAGGCTGTTCTATAAAGAAGGCGGCAATCCATTTTGGAGTTGATAAAATAACAATAATACGATGGAAACAGCGCTGGATTAAAAACAATTCGACGAATAGGAAACTTGGATTAGGACAAAAACGATGGTAAACTTAACACTAATTATTTTAACTTAAAAAAGAACTAAAATAAATAATTTAGTATTTAATAGGATCACCTTTTTTCTCTATTACAAGCTGCAAACGTCTGGGCATTGAAAAGGTTAAATTTTGAAAATACTGATGGTCTTCTGAGAGCTGATCCAATGCGCGATAAATAGCATCGCTTAACTCCTCAGCATTTCCTGGTCTCCCCGATTCCTTTGGTATATTATTTTAACGATTCGACCCCATATATTTTCCATTGGGTTAAGATAAGGGCTCTTGGCTGGCCAAAGAAATGTTTCTATATTATTATTTTGAAACCGTTGGCGAACAACATTAGCCGTGTGTACTAGACAGTTGTCCTGCTGATAAACGAAGTCATTATTTTCATTTAAAGCCTGTACAGATGGCAGCATAACTTTTTCAAGGATTTCAATCTATCGTTCACTATTGAATCTTCCTTCGATTCTCCAAAAAAAACCCAAACCTCTAGCACTAAACCAGCCCCACATGTTTACAGAAAAATGTCCAGCTTTTTTTATTTGGTTTGTATATTCGGGTTCAAATCTAGAATTTGGTGAACGATAAACTAAAATTCTCCTGCTGCTTGAAGATGATTGAAAAAATTTTTCATCAGTGAAAACCACCCTCTCCCAGAAGTCATTATCACGAAGAACGTTGTTCAGTGCAAAAATCACTCTGGCCTGTTTTTGTTCTTCTGTTAGAAAAAGCTTCTTTGCAGCAACTCGACAAGAGATTTCGTTACTCTTCTATTTACTGTTGCTAAAGAACCCGGAAATAATGTTATATTAGCTGCGTCAACCGACGTTAAAAAAGGATTTTGTCTGAGATGGTCAATAAGTCTCTCATCTTGCACTTCAGAACTTACTTTTGGTCGTCCGGATCCATCTTTCCTATCCGTAGAATTATTTTCAATCCAGCGCTTTTTCCATCGAATTATCGTCATTTTATCAACTCCAAAATGGGTGGCCGCTCTTTTTATAGACCAGCCGTCTTCTATAACTCGAGTGATAATTTTAGCTTTTGTAAATGTTGATATCTGTGTCATTTTTAAGGATGTCACACTGAATTTTAAGCTGTCAGGCATACTAAGCTGGTGGTGCCTTATAATAGTATACACTAATGGAAAGCTAAATTTTGTGGCATAGGAAAAAATGCATGTATGAGTTTTTTTTTAATTCAAGTGTACAGTACAAGATGCTTAATGGAGTGGTGAGCCAGAGAGCCATAAAATTAATGCAAGTGAAGACTCTGATGATGAGCTAGACATCATACTAAATTTGAGGCAAACTTACACTGAAGACCATGTTGAAAAAACTGGCCAGAAGTACAGCATGAGTGCCTTTAATTCACATTTCCTTTTCTAAACACCGAAAAGTGTGGTTATTGGCACTCAGCTGTTTACACCGCCGCGCGTTCTTTTTGTATTTGATGGAACAACGACATTTCATCACTGCTAGATGTCAGATGGATGTCAAACTCATCTGTCAATCGAATGTTGGCACCAATGTTTCACCGCTGTCAAAAAGATGTTGAATTTACAAACTCGCCCATTTTGTGTCAAAGCATAGAAAAAGTGACGTTTCCCCAAACGTTAGGTCTTTTTAGCCACGAAACTGTCAATCGCATCGTTATCCCTAATTTTTTAGATTGGTCGGTTAAAATATCCATTCTCTATATGTTTTATTTTCCCTGATCGCATGGGATCTATCAAGTCCCATGGTCAAAAACCAGTAGCAGCATTTCAAGAAAAAAATATCTATATTGCGCAAACGTTACTAGATTCGACGCAGTTCCCTTCAATATGGCTTGTTGACATTTTGTCACGCAATGTAGCCAGTTCATTAATACTAAAGTCCCTATATTTTATAATGGGTGTGTTCATCACAGAACATGTGGATTCCTCACATATGCTGCTCCCTGTTCAAGAATACACGTCCAAAGGAATGTTTTTGTTTTTATCACTATCAGTTCCAAAACAATTTTGAGCTTAACTAAACAACTTCATTAAATGTTTTTTTCAACATCAAATCTAATAAAATTATATAATATAGAGGGAGGTAAAGTAAAAAACCTCCCGACAAGAGGTTAAGTAAACAAAACTCTTTAAGGAGGTAAGGTGCCATTTTCCTCCCTCGTTTGCGGTTCGAAAATGTCGCTTTCTGACAAGGTATGGAAATTTTTTTTTATCCTTAGGTGACTCTTGCCTAACTTACATTAACTACACCAGGTGGACACCCAACTTCTTGCAATAGTTCAGCGATCAATACGGTCGCCCCGGGGTCTCGTTCTGAAGGTTTAACTATCATGGTATTCCCTAAAATGAAAAGTTCGTAATGTCAGTCCTTTTAAGGTCTGTCTAGTACAGTGCGACAAAGTAAATACCTACAAAACAATGGTGTAAGAGCCCACCTAAGTAACAATTCTTGGTGACACTAATCGCAATAATAAACACTTAAAGTTAATTTTCAGTTTTATCAGCGGTCGTATCCTTATCTATATCGAGTCGACCAATCAAGCAGGTGCACTTTTAAAATCATGGCGAATGCGTGACAGCTCCAGCTGATTAAATGCACGAAAATTTCGTTAGGTACGATAAGGGAGTCGTAACATTACGACCGTCCCTGCATACGAAACGATGTTTTGACGCATTTGATCAGCTGGAGCTGTCACGCATTCGCCATTAGTTTAAAAGTACACCTGCTCGATAGGTCAACTCGATAGAGATAAGGATACGAATTCCGATAGTCAAAGTCAAAGTCAAAAAATGTTTTATTTCGAAATGGTAAACATTTGAAATACAGTCAGTATTCCTAAATTAATAAAGTCTAAGTAAGTATCTAGTTAGAGACGACATATAAAAAACTTAAGCTAAATGACAATTATTAACACAAATAAAACGAAAAAAAAAACAACAGTTATATAAAATTGGAACAAAAATTGACTAGATAGCTTGAAGATATTCTTGTAACGTATACGGAGATATATTTAAAATAAGTTTTTTTACATCTTTTTTAAAGGTACTTATTGAGGGTTTGTTTTTTATTTCGTTAGGTAATCTATTATACAGCAAAACCAAAAAGGCACTAAACAAGGCGATGAGGGATGGGGAGAATGACTCTTGGGAAATATACTGAGAGGCTAGAAAGGAGTTTAAAAAAGAGGTAAGAAACTGCAAAAGAGAGTTGGAGGAAATACTGCGGAGAGATTCCCTTCCAGAGACCTTCAGACTTCTTAAAATCCTAAGCAGCGAGAATAAACAGACTCTAACATCGTTAAAAAGGCCACACGGGAGCTGGACCGCCTCATGCGAGGAGTCAATACGAAACCTGCTCGAGGTTCACTTCCCGGGAGAGGGCGGCGAACGGGGGCGTAGAGGACCGGAGTCCCTACAAGTCCCCGGGGCCTGACGGCATATTCCCGGCGCTCCTGCAAAAAGACCAAGAGATACTCCTACCTTTTGTAAAAAGAATCTTTAGGGCCAGCATAGCAATGAGATATGTACCGACAGAGTGGAAAAAAGCCACCGTTGTCTTTATTCCGAAAGCCGGAAAGAAATACTATACGGCGGCCAAATCCTTCAGACCCATTAGTCTAACATCCTTTTTGATGAAGGCATTGGAAAGAATGGTGGACAGACACCTACTAGGGGGAGTCCTAACCAACCAACCTTTCCACAGAAACCAACATGCATACGTGGAGGGAAGGTCTACCGACACGGCCCTACACGCAGTAGTGCATAAGGCAGAAAAAGCCCTTCAATTCAAACAGTACGCCCTGGCAGTATTCTTTGATGTCGAAGGAGCTTTCGACAAGGCGAAAGTGCAGGTAATAACAGCAGCCCTGCAGAGAAGGGGAGCCGAGTCTCTTATCTCCGAATGGGTAAAATCTGCACTAACAGGGAGAAAGATCCAGGCCAATCTAGGGGAGTCCATGTTCAACATAGGGGCAACTTATCCCCACACCTGTGGTGTCTGATCATGGATACTCTCCTACAACGCCTAACAGAGAAAGGATTCAACGCCCACGCATACGCCGACGACGGTGTCGTGGAGGTGGTAGGCCACCACCTAAACACCGTCTGTAACAGAATGCAAAGGGCGGTACGAATCATAGAAGACTGGTGTCAACAAAACGGTCTCTCTCTCTCTCTCTCAGGAAAGACAGAGATGATCCTGTTCACTAGAAAGAGGAAAATGGAGGGATTCAGAGCACCCAAGATGTACGGGAGACCCCTGACTTTGGTTTCAGAACTGAAGTACCTAGGGGTCACCCTAGACAAGGGGCTCACCTGGACACCACACTTTGCGAAATTGACCAATAAGGTGCAGGCAACGATGTGGCAACTGCGTCGAGTGGTTGGCCGCACCTGGGGTTTGAGCCCCAGAAACCTCCACTGGATGTACACGGCAGTACTAAGACCAAGGATCCAGTACGGATCCATAGTCTGGTGGCCAGCAGTGGAGAAGGTCACTACTACCCTCAAGCTTAGGAGCCTACAGGGAACCATATGCAGAGGGATAACCGGCGCTATGAGGACGGCACCTATACAGGTACTCGAAACCATTCTGGGACTGCCGCCGCTTCCGATCTGGATCAGAAAAAAAGTGATGGCGACCCAACTTAGGATTGCCCAAATCGCCGAGAGAGAAATCCCTATGGCAGCGATTAAAACACAAAGACCAAAAAACCCCTGGAGATTCAACAAGAGGTACAAAGTAGTCATCCCAGACAGGGAACTATGGCAGAGTGAAAACCTCTGCGAACAGTTCGAGGAGAACGCCGTGATTTGCTACATCGACGGTCGAAACTGTCGGAGAGGCAAACCACAGGATCGGGGGTTTATGTGGAAGACCAGGAGGTTCGAAAGAGCCACCCGTTCGGAGAGCAAGCCACGGTCTTTCAGGCAGAGGTGTATGCCATAATAATGGCTGCAAGCATGGAAGAAATAAAGAACGGTAGGGAGGAGCATGTTTATATATGCTCCGACAGCCAATCAGCCCTAAAGGCACTAAGGGCGCCTAAGATCACCAACACCCTGGTGGAGGAATGTGCGGATGCACTGGAATCCTTGGGAGAGGGCAAACAAGTGACACTTATGTGGGTACCGGGACATATGGGGGTGCCGGGTAACGAGATGGCCGACGAGCTCGCCAGGATCGGGGCAAGCACAAAGTATGTAGGGCCGGAACCACTCCTAGGAACAACCAAGAGGCAATTGCAAAGTCGACTCAATAAATGGGCCAACGATGCCATGACGACCGCTTGGAGAGCAGAAACAGGATGCAGACAGACCAAGGACTTCGTGAAGGGCCCGGATGTAGCCAGACAAAAATGGCTTCTGGGGAGACGCTGCTCTGCTGACAGGTATCATAACAGGTCACAACCGACTAAGGAAGCACATGACCCGGATCGCGGTGGAGAATGACTCGACCTGCCGGGCCTGCGGGCGAGCAGAAGAGACATCTCGACACGTTATAGCGAACTGCGAGGCATACCAGAGGACGAGATATCAGGTATTCGGTTTCCCGACCCTGGATGAGGAGGACCTGCACACACTCAAATGGGACAAAATACTGGACTTTGCAAAAAGAACAGTGAGACCAAATGAGCAAACTGCCAGACCAGTGGTGCAGGCGGTGGATTAGGGGCAGGCTCGGGATAGGGCAGAAAGGGCCCAGGGAGGCCTACTTGACAGGCTTCGCGCCGCCCCTTCTCTACTACTACTACTTCTACTACTACTACTACTACCATACAGAAAACAACAATTTTTAAATGCCCCTTTTTCATATATGGTCGTTTTATGTTGATTTGATTTTAGTCTACTTCTAAATCTTGTATTGTGTGTATGGTCTACAGAATTTGTTAAAAACAAATGAATATTTTTTCTTGCAAACATCACACACTCATAAATATAAACGCCAGGTGCTGTCATGATTGACAGATCCTTAAAAGTATTCCTACACGTTTCTCTCCATCCGAGAACAGCAAGTATTCTAACAGCGTACTTTTGCACAATAAAAACACGTTCAAAATCAGTACTTTGGCCCCAATGAATTATTGCTGATCTTAGATGTGAGTGAAAAGTCGCATAGTATAAGGTTTTATAAATATTTATGCTACATTCTTTTGAAATCGAGCGAAGACCATAGCCAGCTCTTGAGAGTTTTTTGCACAAATTGTCTATGTGAACTGACCAACGGTGATGTTCATCAAGATATATACCTAGTATCTTAACCTCGCTAGATAGTTTGATTTCTATTTTATTATTTATTTTGATATGTTTTATTAAATATCTAGATTTGATCTTGTAGGTTTGAAAATCATAACATTTGTTTTTTTCATGATTGAGAACTAACCTATTTTTTTCTATCCATTGTGTTACGATTGAATATACTGAATTCACTAACTCTTCAAAATTTTCTTTTGTAGCTTTTATATAAATATTATTGTCATCGGCAAATGAAACTAAATGCACAGGATAACCATCAAATGCTCTTTTAAGGTCAAAGGGAAAAATATTAAAAAGCTGAGGACCAAGAATAGACCCCTGCGGTATTCCAGACTCAATTGTCAAAATTTTGGAGGTTGCACTGAAATTTAACTTTAAGTGTCTAATAACTAATAAATGCACACATTTGAAAGTTGCAATATATGTAAAAACTAGTTCTATGCAGGACGTTGTGCTAATAACGTCTAAATTTAGGACACAGTAACGTTGCGCTAAACCAGTTACTTATCGAAGTTGCCTATAACGTTGTTAGAACGTTTTTTCTATATCGCAAAATGTAGTTAATTTTACCAACATTTCTATTGGCCGGAACAGCGACGTTCATTTATCTGCCTTTATCTCCGTAAATTGGAACGTTTTCTGGCCGGTAATGCAACGTATGCATATACTTCCATGTGAATTTTTTTTTTGCTATGAACCAACTTTTTCAACACTGTTGTTTTTTGTAAAAAAATTTAAAAAAATTAAAAGATTTCCGTACTCGTACCAGTCGTCAACTTTTTATCCCCATACTAAAAAAATGAGACTGGAATCAACGATAGGGCAACTCCTTGGAGCATTTTACGACTTTGCCATGAAACAAAAAAATAGCGCGAAGCACCAAATGACAAGATCTACGCCAAATGTCATTTCTGTCATGCTAATCTTCAACGTTATTTCTTTCCGCTACTTTTCTATTGCCCTCAGTAATTGTGGATTATATTAATCACCTTTCATCTTTTTTTAGCTTTATATTTCACGCCAAGACAAAAGCCTCCGATCACCTAAGTTAAGTTTTTTTTTTATACTAAGACTTTCCATTTAGTGTATGATCAATGCCCAGTTTGAGCCAAGATTTTTGCAAGGTTAAAGACAAACGCAAAAACTTTCCATGCGTCAAGCCGATACGCCACCTACTTACGAAGACCAGCCTAGGCTTCTTAAGTTTTACACCTCTCTTTCGTAGGCACTTACTACCATCTATCAGAGAGAAACACCTACCGGCAATAAGAGCCATGGGGAACATCCATAAAGGCACCATAGCGGGGAAATTGAAGGGACAGATACCGGCCGTAACACCAATGGGTACCTTATAAGAAACACAATCCATATCTTTGGCGATGGTCTGTAGAGATTCTCCTTGAAGGAGGGTGCCGGCCGCGCATGCGTGTTCAACCACCTCTGAAAGACAAAAATAGTGATCTTAACCAAAACTTTTTGTTTGTACGGTTTTTTTTATAATATACTATACCCATCAGCAAACACAGAAGGTCGGTAAATAATCGGACCGACACGACGTCGTCCATGTCGGCAGTTAAACGTGGGCCGATGTTGGATCAACTACCGAATTCCATCACCGATCATTCGCCATGCATATAAAAAATAATTTGCTTTGTCCGACGAAAGTCCGATGTAGTATCCTTACGTCGCCGTCGGTAAATTGCAAATATACTGTTTCGGTCCTACCCTCTCATACGGAAATAATACCGACGATTCACCGCGAACGCGCCGCTCACTTTAGTGCTTCGCATGTAAACTAACCATACATCAAATAAAATAAGTGTCCAGTATAACTTTCTATTCGATATTTTTATATTAGTTTTTATATTTTTATATACATTTTTAATTTTTCGAACTTCCCGGAGATGGACTTTGCCACGTCGACAGTTGATCTGCTACAGCAAGTCGACAGACGGCCACGGATGTAGAAACTTTGGATTGTTAATACCATTGTGGAAAAAACACTACCGCGTTTCTTCCGCCATTTTCGCCGCCATGTTGTGGAGATTTAGGTTGGCGACATTGGTTTCCTTAATTTTAAATAGTAGTGTGGGAATACTGACTATCAATAGTGTCAAAAAATTACGTTTCTATAAAGGTTGTTGTTTTTTAATACAAAAACAAAAAAGTACAGAACCAAGCAATAAAAACCATTTAAAATATACATACAAATGCTCGAACCACCATGCCATGATAATAATGAAATTTATACACTCAAAGGGTACTGTTAACCATTGCTGCTGACGCTCCCGCTCAAGATAAACCTTCATTAAGTTGATCTGAATCTGCGGTTAGGGACAGATATGCGCCAACAGTTTATAAATCCGAGGTTGTTATAGGTCTAGAAAACAAAAAAAATAAACGAATAGAGGGAGATACGGAGTTTGATAATAGCATACATAGATCAGCTGAAAGCCACAGCGATGGCAAGCGATCACAAAAAAGTACATCTTTGGCACATGGAGTTTTACAAAATTAGAACAATACTTCATGAGTTTTAAACAGAACATTAAAAAAATTATTTTAGAGATAGTACCATATACAATTCAAGAGTTCCTAAACCACCAATTTTAATATTAATTTTAATATGTATTTTATCATTATATTTTTTTATTCTTTTTTCTTGTTGTCATTTCCATGTGTTTGTAACTTTCTATATGTAATTCTAAGAAAGTAGTTTAAGATTTTATTGTAAATTTTTGTGATATTGTAGCCAGTATTTTTTTGAGATTTTGTGACAGTAATTATAAGATATTTTACCAGTTTACTAGAAATAAAGAAAAATCAATATTTATTTTTTAATCTCTAATAACAAAACCTTAATGTTAACATTGTTTAATATCTAAATGACATTTTGAAGACATTCTTAGGTTAAATTTACACTACACTTTGACGCTTATTCATTCAATTGTGACAATGTTTTTGTTTGTTAATAATTTTTGTAATAAAAGTTTTCTGATTCTGAAGAGCTCAGTAGAAAAAGTTTTTACTAACATATCCTTGAGTTTTGGTAAGTTTTCAGCATTTGACGCTCTGGGTTTCAGTTGAACCGAGCGTTTACAATTTATAACGTGTGGCTTAACAGTAACCTTTGAGTTTATTACTTGGGGGGCAATGTTTCCATGTTGTGATTTATTTGTTCTAAACCTGCACATACTCCGTTGGAGCATTTGTTTATTTTCTTTACTTTTTTGTTTTTGTATTAAAAAACAACAACGAAAATAACCTTTCAAAGAAACGTCAAATTCAATCACTGTTGACAGTCAGTGTTCCCACACTACTATTTAAAATTAAGGAAACTAATGTCGCCAACCTAAATCTCCACAACATGGCGGCGAAAATGACGGAAGACACGCGGCAGTGACTTTCATCAAAATTTCCAATAGATATTAGCAATCCAAGCAGACGTCCAAAAATGCTGATGGTTCGATTCGATCGTCCGATATCGTCCAGCGTCCACTGTGTTTGCTGAGTAATATTTGCTGCGTTATTTTATCTGATCGATGCGCACTGTGCGCTCCAAAATGAAAAATTCCCGTTCTTTTATTCAAAATCGAGCGAACCTTGCGCACTTTTTCGCGTTCGTTTTTAGACCGAGCGAGCGAAAAGGGCTCCTCGATTAGCTCGATGCTTTTTGAGCGAGTATATCGAGGTCTGTCAAACTGCTGAAATTCTAACCTAGAAATTTTTTTTATTACTATTACTTTATTTTTTATTTAGTAGTGCCGAGTTTAGTTTTTTTTAACGTTTGATTAGTTTCTACAATGCCGTTCGTTAAAAATTTCGACGAAGAAAATGTTTTATACAACATAAGCGTAAGCGCCAAACAATATTACAAGATTATTGTGCAACAAGGTAAGTAAAATTATTTTTGATTCATTGATGTGGCAAAGACAGTCTTCGTGATGAAAAACGTTAGCGTCTGCGAGCGAAAAATGAAAACACAACTTTCTAAAAACAAATTTGAAGGTTATGTTAAATAAAAAGAACTCTGTGCGGGAAAAAGGCGTTCGTTTTTTGTTTATCGCACCGTGAGCTCGATCCACACTCGATCAAGCTCTACGCTCTGCACCCTCCGCTCTCTGAGCAGATAAACGAACGCACCAATTATAAACGCGAAAGTATGTATACAGGGTGTTTCAAATTCGATGCTCACTATGGGGATCTCCTAAACGGTAGGAGATACGAAAAGGGTTAAATTAAAGCAAAGTTGCGCAATTTGATGCTTTGTTCAAAACTATAATAAAAAAAACAGTTTACAAATTCCGGATAGTTCCGGAGATAGGCGGAAAAAACCAAAATCTTCATTTTTAGTTTTTATTTTTCTACTCCCTTATTTTGAAAGCTGTCAAAAAACGCTTAAAACTTTTTTTTTTAGGATCTACCTAGTGAGAGATCCGTTTTTGAGACTTGACATTTCAGTGTGACAGGAGCACGGTCAAGTTCATTTTTTTTATGGACACATGCTTTTTTTCTCCGGGCGTTTGGTTCATAAAGGATGACAAATATTTGACAACCTCATTTTGACAATTACCTGACGTTTTGAGTTATTTGACCATCATCAGCCCAAATTCAAAGATTAAAATACAAAGCAAAAAACCTGTTTTAAAAATATTAAGTAAAGTTATTTGTTATTCCCAAAATATCTTCAATATGTTGAAAGCAAAAATTAAATTTGGTCTGATGATGGTCAATAAATCCAAAACGTGACTTATCAAAATAAGCTTGCAAAATGTTATCCGTCATCCTTTATGAGCCAAACGGCAGGAGAAAAAAAGGATGTGTCCATAACAAAAAATGAATTGACAGCCCCTGTCACACTGAAATCTCAAGTCTCAAAAACGGACCTCTCACTAGGTAGATCTTAAAAAAGTGACTGTAGAAAGTGTTAAGCGTTTTTTGACAGCTTTAAGAATAAGAGCGCAGAAAATAAAAACTAAAAATGAAGATTTCGGATTTTTTCTCCTATCTCCGGAACTATCCGGAATTTGTAAACTTTTTTTTAGTTTTGAGCAAAGCATCAAATTGCGCAACTTTGCCCTAATTTAAACCTTTTCGTATCCCCTACCGTTTAGGAGGTCCTCATGGTGAGCATCGAATTTGAAACACCCTGTATATGTGTGTGTGTGTTTGTTCTTCAATCACGTGATGCTAAACCGATTTGACTGAAATTTGGTAAGAGGATAAGGTGAGACCCGGATTTTATTTGACATTTTGCTCAATGACAGCTGTCAAATGATATTATTTTTTGATATCGCGGGCAACGCCTCGGGCTGATAAAATCCAACTCTTTTAAAATCGGCGCCTATACCTTTTATAGTGGACTATACTTAGGCAGGCGCCAACTTGAAAAATTGGGTTCTATATAAAAATATTTTATTTTATACTTAATTTTTAGTGTATTTTAAGTCTGTTATATATATTATACATCAAGGCCGACCGAAGGCACTTTAGTCCAGAAGTTTATATATTATTTTTCGCACTTCTGTATTATTTTTTACAAAAAAATATTACAGAAAAAATCAAGACAATTAAGGCACTCTATCAAAAACAAAATGTCAAAATAATGTCGGGTTGGGTTGGGTTAGGTTGGTTCGTTTATACGCCGTTTTCACGCAACGTTAAGTCGTCTTTGACAACGCTGAAACCACTTACGTATTCCCCTCATTACATCCCCCTCGGCATCAGCCAGGGTCTTTCCTTGTTCCAAAGTGATGTTGGCCGCGATTTTTTTAATATCCCTTCTTAGAGCCGCTTGCAATTTGAGCATGATTTGTTGTCTGGTAAGGACCGAGGTGTTTTTCCACGTGGCGTAAGCTTTTTTGCTCGATTCAACCGCTGCTTCCATTTCAGCTTTTGTACTTTGAGGGACCTGAAAAAGAACTTGGCTTAAGAAAACATTATTTTTTCCAAAATAAAATCAAAAATTCTATAAAAAGCATCGACGTACTAACTAAGAGTAGATTTGTGAAACTAAAACTTGTTTTAAGGTAGAGATACATCTTTTTTGGTTATTTTGGCTTCAATCCAAAAACAAAAAAATGTTACTTAAAAATTAATTTAAAGAAAAAACTTTAAATATTTTTAATATGTGTTTTGGTGAGGTTTCGTGATAAATATTATCAGTAATCTGGCCTTCGCATATCAATTTGGTCCATGGATGAAGCCAAAAATCTGATATTAAATATATAAATAAATATTCCCATCTTCCATACTTGTGTTTACAAAAATCTATTTTTTTTGCTATTTTTTCTTTGGGTTTTGTAAGAAATGTTTTTTTTTTAATTAAGTTAACTGAAAAAGCTATATCGGTTGTAAAAAGTGCTGCAATGGTCATTGCAGTGACCAAAAAATGATTGCCAAATTGGTCTAGGCGACATTTTATCAACACTTTGGCTGGTTTTTTTATCAAAATAAAAACCCAATATTACTTCCTTACCCTAGTAACCAAGTTATTGGTAGCTGGATCATGAAGGTCCACCCATTCTGTGGCTTTCGAGTCGAAAAACTCTCCATCGATAAAAATTTTTGTGGTCGGAGCTACGTTGGAGTAGCTTCGTTTTATTACGTTTAATGCCTAAAAATATAAAAATAAATATGGTTCATATTAAGTTTTATTTTATTCAGTAAGGTATCATAATGGGGCTTACCCAAAAGATTTATATCATTTTATTTCGGAATAATAAAAAAATGATAAAAGAACCAGGTAGGTGAAACATATTAAAGCAGTATTTTTCGTATATCATTAGATAGCATTGTATGCATGGTAACTCGCAGTCAAATCTAAATATAGATAGCTTTTCAAAAACAATACAAAAAAGTTAATCATATTCTAACATATTCTCTGTATGTTGTTCTAACAAATAGATATTTGGACGAATTATTAAATCCTAAACCAAAAATACTGGTACAAGAATTCCCCCAAAACTTTCCTCGTTTTCATAAAAAAAAATAAAAAAATGGGGAGTTCAAGTACATTTTTCAAAAACAACATATTTAAAATCTCTCATATTTTTTCGTTTTACGGAAAAATTAACAGCCGAGTTTAAACTTTGATTTTTTTAAAAAAGGTCTAAAAATGCAATAAATGAAAAAATTTAACCTTTGTTTTTAGGCAAAAAAAGCTCTCGGGCCCAAGCCTAAAATATGTATTATTACCTCACCCTTGATAATTCGTATATCGCCTGTGTTACGTAACAATGCCCAGCAAACACAGAAGGTCGTTAAATAATCGTAACGACGCGACGTCGTCAATGTCGGCATTAAGTCGGTATGGGCAGTTAAACGTGGGCCGACCAACTACCGACTTCCATCACCGACCATTCGCCATGCACATGAAACATACTTTGCATGGCCCGACGAAACACTGATGTAGTATCTTTACGTCGACACTGTGTCGGGCCTACCCGATTAGATAGACAAATTAACTAAAATACGTTTCTCTCACTCTGTCCCATGCAAAACATCTACTTCTACGAGTGTAATTTTCTATTAGATATGTGTATAGCTCAAGCGAGTTTAAGGTGTGCTAAAGGGCAGTCTAACAAAAATAACATGGTCTTTTCAATATGGCCGGTGTAGGGTAAACAAACCGTTTTTCCATAAGACGTAATACTAACGTAAATCAAAAGTTTGGCAAAAAACAAGCATTTTGCCGAAATTTTAACAATAAACTCAAAATTCGCAATTAAACGTGGAAATTTCCCTCTAGCTATTTCTATCGCACCCGTGTAATTACAGATAACGTCATCTCTCTCAAATCAGGTAGCGCAACTTCAGGCTGAACTGAGAGAGATAATACCTATCCACACTGTGCATGTACGAGAGAGATAAAAGTACATGATATTGCCTCTTTAAACTGCGAATTTCGAGTTTATTTCGGCAAAATGCTCGCTTCTCCACGTCGTCGAATTATTAAGATTTTTCGAAAAGAAAATGACAAAAATCTTATTTTTTGCAATTTTTAAGGTCATTTAAGGTCTGACGACCTTGAAAGTTAATTTTTTGAAATCCTTATTCTCAAATTAAATGGAATCGAGTATAATCGTGTCCCGATTGCGTTGTTATGATTTTTGACCGCCATCTTGAAAGATGACGTCATATCAACCTCTTTTAGACGGATGCGAACAAAACACCCGATAACACGTAAATGTCTGACTAAATAGCTGTTAAATCCTCATCCTTGAATTTTATTATGAATGCTAATAAAAAGGTGTTGTAGTCATGCCCTATTTGCATAATTAAAATTGGTTAGGGTTTTTCGACCACTATTAAATTACCTAAAAATTACAGTTCCGAAACTTAATAAAAACAACAGGCATATAGGTCATTTTTACCGGGGTATAGCATAAACATCTGGGACGCCAGATCAAAAAAAAAATGGCAGAGAGGATTCAAATGATGTGTTTATTTATGGCTAAGACGTTAATTTCATCTCCGGCACTTAAAGTTTTTGCGTAGTGGTAAATTGGAAAAAATACTACAAAAAGCAGGTTTTTCAATTTTACATGGTATTTTCAAGGTCAATGAAGGTCATGCATCAGCAAAACTTTTTTTTTCATAGTAAGCGGAGATAAGTCAACAAGAATTGATGGCCACCTTGTCATTTCTACTTTTTTACGAAAATGGATAAAATAAAATGTGGTTATAGTCACCATTTTGATATATCAAACGGGTCATAGCTGAACAAAATTTATTTTAACAAAATTGTTGGACTTGACTTTCTTATCTTTGTTAACAAATTTAGTTCTCTTGGCTTTAATAATTGATGAATAGCGCCCTTTAGTATTTTATTTTTGCAATTTGTTAATTTTGCTGGGGTATTTTTCGAGATCATGAAGCTTCAAACTGCATCAAACTCTAAGTTGTTGGTCTAACAAAACGTCGAATTATTAAGATTTTTTGAAAAGAAAATGACAAAAATTTTGTTTTTTTTACGATTTTCAAGGGCATTTAAGGTTGGACGACCTTCAAAAATAATTTTTTGGAATTCTCGTTTTCGAGTTATATGGAATCGAGTATAATCATGCCCCGGTTGCGAAAGTTGTATTTTTTATGATTTTTGGCCGCCATTTTGAAAGATGTCGTCATATCAACCCCTTCTACATGGATGCGAATAAAACACCCGGTAACACTTGATTGTGTGACTAAAGACCTATCAATCCCACATAGTCACAAAACTCCGTCATTAAAAATCCCACGGGATAGAAATTATTGACATTATGCTATTTTAATTGTGTGCACACATTTTTTATTTTTCGTACTTCCCAGAGATGGAAATGGCAATTGATCTGTGGCCGCACGTGTCGACCGGCGGCCAAAAATGCTGACGTTCTAATATCGGATATGGACATCGTGCCGACATCTTCCCGCGTCCACTGTTTGCTGGGACCATGGTCTATCTAGCATTTACCATTTATTCGAAAAATGACTTGTCTACATTAAAAATTATACCTCTAGTTAAATACTACTCAGGTAGAATATTAACTCTAAAAATATAATAGAAATTTTTAACATTGAGCTGGCTAAAACAATAAAACCCAAGCTTCAAAAGTAGTTCAGGTAGCTCCTTCTTAACAAAACAGATGTGGGTTCTTTGTCCAGCAGTCTGATAACTTTCTACCTAAAGCCCTGTTCTCACTATGCAACTTTTCTAATGACAGGTTAAAAGAAGACACATTCTGCTGTTATGAGAACAGGGCATAAGAAAATTATCGGTAGCGGGGCGTTTTTTTGGCATCTTTTAAAGTTATCAATTTAATGGAAGGAAAATATTAACGATTTTTTTCTTTAAATCATAAATAAAAAAAACTAAAAACATTTTAACAGAATAAGAAATAAATTCCCAATGTCCATAGTGGAGTTAAATATAAATAAAAAGAGAGTTTTACCAACAGAAAACTGTTGGATTTTTCGCCTCCTCCACCAGTTCTACCACTGTTGGTAAAACTCTCTTTTTATTTTTATTTAAAAACATTTTGTTTAAAAAATGTATTCGGTCATTTGACGCTTCGCGGACATCCCGATAACATTAAGTCGTCATCAAATTTAGCGACACAGACGATTTTTTCAGGATCGTTTAATAAAAATATTGAAAATCATTTGGTAACCTTGTCCAACAAAAAAAAATCGGCAAATTCCGTTAGCGGACGGGATGTTTGATTTTTAGTATACTTACCGTTGATCTGATCATATTTCCAAAAAACTCGCACACACCTTTAAGTACCTATTCACCACACCACAACTGGCAACAACAAAAATTCAGCCTTGACTGATAACACAATGGAACGATATGAACTTATCAAAATGTATAATATCTAAATTAGATTTAATTTGCGTTAATCAAAGAGTCCCCCACATCGACGTAGGTTAGTATATCGATGGTCCCCAGTATTTTTCAAAGCACGTTTCATTATTAACAACAACGTTATGTCGGAACACGAGGTATTTTTTTATCAAAACATATTTATTTGGAAATCTTAGCGAATAGAAATTTGTTATCAAGAAATAAAATAAATTCTCCACAAATAAAAATTATTCTAGGCTTACACTTTGGGATTTTTTAACATTAGCTTATTGTACATTAATCGAACCTGCATAACCGGTGTCACGTTGGCAACTTGAGATAGCAGATTGCCTAGCCCAATGATATACAGGGTGGATTCTTTAAATTGAACGGTGCTTCTAGCGGCTTTAGAGAAGAGGTTTTGTTTTGGAAAAAGGTAAAAGCGAATCTTTCATGATTTTTTACGGACTTTCCGTCCAAAAAAATTTTGAGGGCCACCAACTGGAGGCCCAGGGCTCACCAACTATTTTTTACATGTATGTAACTATGTTTGTTCGGGTCGTGGTATCTTGCAACTTAATTTTGTCCAACTTTCCGACATCCGATCGGCCTCAAATTTGGCATGCTTATATAGCTGCGGTGACAATAAAAGAATATAGTGTGATGAAATTGACAGCTCCCCTCTACTCGAAGGGGGTGGAGAGGGTACAGTTGAAGTACGCCCGATTTCGTTGAAATTTGGTGTGTTGGGGCACTTGGGTATGGAGATAACGAATTTCTTTTGGTTATCTTTTGCTAACCAATTTTAACTAACCTAAACACATCCGACTGCCTTCAAATTTGGCATGCATTTATAGTCCCAGTGACAATACAATAAAATGTCAGTATTAGGCACCCTTCTCCCCTACGAGGGGAGTGGAGAGGGAAAAACACCTAAGTTTGTCCGATTTCAACCAAAATTGGTATACGGGGGCTTTTTGGGATAAGGAATACGAATTTTTGATCAGATTTTGAGATTTGAAAATTCAATATGGCGGTTTCAAGAGGACGATTTTCGGTCATGTTTTGCTAAACAATTTTAACTGACTTCAAATTTGGTATGCGTTTATAGTTCCGGTGAAAATACAATAATATGGTATTCCCAGGTACCCACCTCCCTCTAACGTGGGAAGTGGAGCGGGAAAAAGATTCAGACATACAGGGGTTTTTTAAGGAGAGGGATTATGAATTTTTGATCAGATTTGAAAATTTCAATATGGCGGATTCAAAATGGACGATTAAGGTTACAAATCTAAAAGTTAAGGGTGTGTGTTCAAATTTGGTATGTGTTTATAGTTCCGGTGACAATACAATAATATGCTATTATCACAGAGCACCGAGGTGATCCGTGGTATTATTAGTTAGTTAGATGCGGTTGGGTTAATCAATAATTAAAACAATTTAAAAAATTAACATATTTTTTATTTTGGCATCATAATACTTTTGACTTAGAATCTAATGTTCATATATTATAAAAATGTGATACAAGTATTTTAACCCTACATAACAAAAATGCAAACCTTAATATAAGGTCTTTTGGTCGTTCATATGTTTTGTACTTTCAATTCATTCTTTCAAACCACGAAACATTCAATACATTATATACAATACCACTGATTACAATTAACAAAACAAAAAATCGAACGCGAATTAAACAATAATTTTTGGTAAAATCACATACTAATTATGACAGACATTCCAGGGGAAGACGAAAAGGGGCCTCTCTTTATACAGTATATTTTATACAGTATTTTCTAACCGAAAGGACCCCGCACCCGGTTATACAGGATTATATGGGATTTTTTTTTCAGTGGAATTCGCTATAATTATATGTTGTAGAGGGATGTGTAACTACAAAAATGTGAAATTATAAAAGTTTTTTCTATGTCTAGTTCCGGAGATATAAACGTTCAAAGTTGAAAAAAAGGCTGTTTTCGGCTATGTTTTATCAATAAACACTCGTAACACTTTTCTAAAATAAAGTAAGTTACCAAAAAATTAAAATGCTAGAAGCTTGTAGACAAACCCCATCATGATATCAATTATGACAATTCATTAGGTAATAATATACAGGGGCTAGTCAAAACTGGTATTTTTATACTTCTACTACTACCGAATTTTTAAAACAAACATGTTTTATTTGAGCAGAAAATAATAGTTTTAACCCATTTCTAAAGAAAAAAATAAGTTTGATTTTTTAGTAGCTTCTCCTTTCTTAGATAATGACTTTTCTTTTATAGGTCAATTTTTCCGCCAAATAAAATCGACAACATTTAATTGTACCTGTAATAAACCATTTTGTGAATAACAATGGTGATTTTTTTTAGATATCTTTGTTTAAAATAGTTCGCAGCAAATCGTTTAACTACCAAAAAATTGCTGATATAGCCTTTGGTTTAGATACAGGGTTTATTAAAAAAAAAAATTTTTACTTTTTTCCCGTACATGACTTTTAATTTATTTTTTAAAAACGACTTAAAACTTCATCTTATTATTTCTATATCTATCCTCCATCATATAAAAAAACCAAATATATTTTGTATGTCTATATCTAGAGATATTAATTTTTACATTTTAGACCATTTTAAGACTTACGTCGAGACAAATAAAGAGAAGTACCTATTCTGCATTTTCACTGCACATATTAAAATAATCAAATCAAACAAAATAATCTAGAGGGTCCATCAATAGCATAGCTTGTATTATTTTAACCAATTAATTAAGTAGAAATGCAGCAAATTTATATAGGCTTAGATAGGCTTTTGTTAAAGTTAGTTTTAAAAAACAAATCAAAATCTAGGTAAACAACTTAATTTAATAATTTTAATTTACAGTATCCGTCAATAGAAAAGCTTTTTTATTCAATCCACTTAATTAAAGTGAAATGCTGCACGACTTTTATAGATAGGCATCATTCCTTTTTTAAATTAACTTTGTAAATCAAAAATCTATTGACAGACCCTGTAGATACAGAATTAAAAATATTAAATTAAGTTGTTTACCTGGATTTTTATATATTTAAACAAGCTATCCTCTTGACGGACCCTGTAGATTATTTTGCATTTTTTAACTTATTTCAATAAAAATGCAGAATAGGTACCTACTTTTCGTTATTTGTCTCGACGTAAGTCATAAAATGGTCTAAAATATAAAAATTAATATCTCTAGATGTAGACATATAAAATATATTTGTTTGTTTTATATGGTTGAGGATAGATATAGAAATAATCAGGTAAAGTTTTATTAAAATTGACCGAGTCATTTTAAAAAAAATAAATTAAAAGCCATGCACGGGTAGAAAAAATGTTTTCCAAAGACCCTGTATCTAAACCAAAGTCTATACAACAATTTTTTGGTAGTTAAACCATTTGTTGCGAATTATTTTAAACCAACGTAAATAAACGTAACGTAAAATCAAATGTTGTCGATTTTATTTGCCAGAAAAATTGGCCCAAAGAAGAAGCTACTAAAAAACCAAACTTATTTTTTTCTTTAAAAATGGGTTAAATCTATTATTTTCTGCTCAAAAACCAAATGTTTGTTTTCAAAATTCGGTAGTCGTAGAAGTATAAAAAATATCAGTTTTTTACTAGCCCCTGTATATTATCTAATGAACTGTTATAAATGACATCATGATGGGGTTTATCTACAAGCTTCTATCAATTTCATTTTATGTATATATTATTACTTTTTTTAGATAAGTGTTACGAATTAATATTGATAAAACATAGCCGAAAACAGCCTTTTTTCCAACTTTGACCGTTTATATTTCCGGAACTAGACATAAAAAAACTTTTATAATTTCACATTTTTTTCTAAAATATCATAATTATAGCGAATTCCACCGAAAAAAAACTTCCCATATAATCCTGTATAACCGGGTGCGGGGTCCTTTACACATATTTAATTTACTTCAACTGTCAGTGAGAATTTTCGATCTGACGTTTAGTAATTTTGTTTCTACCTTAAAAGACAGTTGGTCACAGTTGGCCCAGTGCTGCATCGTTGCCCGTTGATAATATTGTTATAGAGACTTTCAAAACCATTTTTTGGACACAAATAACCCGACAGTGTCAAAATGAAAAATAAAAAGAATGAGGGTCAAACTAGGTTTTCTTGGTGGTACAATTGTAAGGTATTTTATAGTACATGATACACCTAGGGACTAAAGTGGCACTTTTAATCCTGAGACAAAAAATTTATAGTCCTGAGGTGCATACAGTATTTTATGCACTTCAAGAGAATAAAAATTAAAAAAATTGTGAAAAATCTTTAAAAAAATGTTCAACTGTAGGTACTCTAATAATCTTGAATGTCAAAACAAAACGAACACCAACATTACTAGATGTCAAATCGATAACATCGTAGTCTGCATAAACTTCAAAATACATGCGTTGCTATGAAAATAAACAATACATCTGCGTTGCTATGGCAATAAACAATGTATGTGACGCCGCTAACAGAGTGAAAATTCGTTATTCAAATTGACGAAAATGGATGTCGAGAAAGCTGCGAAAGAAGCTATAAGTCAATTATTGCCATCAAAATCCCGGAAGATTTATGAAAAACATTTCATAGAATACCGCTCTTGGTGTGCCGAGCAAAAAGTTGAAAATTTGTCTGAGGAAAAAGCACTTTTGTCCTACTTTTTCGGGAAATCAAAGAAGGAAGCCTTTAACCGTTTGGAGACATCAGCAAATACGCCAAATTGGTTGGATTTTTGAAAAGAATAAACGACGAATATAAGCCCAAGAAATCAAGAGTGTTGGATTCGGAACATATCAAGCAATTTTTAGAAACGTCGACGGATAATGAGTTCCTTGTACAAAAGGTAGACTTTATTACTTATTATTCCACACCTATAATATCATAACATTCCACACTGATCAAATTCAATTATACTAAATGTCAATTTTTTTGTTACAGGTTGCTTTGATTATGGGGGTTGCCGGGGCCTGTCGTGGTCAAGAATTGTGCCAGTTAACAGTAACACAAAAAACCACAGAGATCGCTCGTTTGTTATCAAAGCATCTTCCTCTTCATGCGATATCGTAGGATTGGTAAGAAAATACATTGGGCTGAGACCATACACTGAAAAGCACTCTAGATTTTTTGTTTACTACCGAGACGGACGGTGTACCAACCAACCTATTGGGGAAAACACTTTTGGGCATTTGCCAACAAAAATTGCCCAATTTTTAGATCTTCCAGAACCACAATTGTATACAGGACACTGCTTCTGTAGAACGTCAGCCACCATGTTAGCGAATTCTGGTTCGAACATTGATCAAGTGAAGCGACTTGGTGGGTGGAAGAGTACCACTGTCGCGGAGGGGTATGTAGAAAACTCGCTCTTCCAGAGAAAAACAGTTTCTGACCAGATATTCAAAAACACAACCTCTTCGCCAAGAAATACCTTATCTGAGCCGATATCTGCCAATCCTTTTTCTTCAAAGACAGCCGAACATCTAATGACGAATACGTCAAGTTCTGCTGAACCAAACAATTTGGATTTTGACGAGAATCATATTGTCGAGCATAGAAACCAAGCGATTACAAACAAATCAATGCAAGAAAATGTTTTCTCTTCATGTGAAGTTGCAACGACTGTATATAGTAATAGATCAGAACAGCATAAAGGTTCAAAGAAAAATATGTTAGTGCAGAGTTTGGTTTTTGAGAGCTCCAATCAGACTCCATTTTTCAACTGGAATAATTGTTCAAATATAAATCTGAATATTCATTTTGTTTCATGTTTTTAGTAAAATAAAGGAATAGTTCAAATCGACTGTTTACATGTTTTACTAGTGGCATTCAATTTCCAGGGCAAAATAAGACCAAAATTTTAGGGAAAAAAGTAAAAATTTAATCCCTTGGGGAAAAACTAAAAATTTAATTCTAGGGAACAAAAGACCCACTTTATTCCCGGAAAATAAGGATTAAAAGTGCAATTTTATTCCCTGAAGTGCATAAAAATAATTTTATTTCTTCCCGCCAAAACTTCTGTCAGAAAACCTAATCTGAGAAATTCAAATTTAGCACCAACAATCTAGGGCGTTTTGATTTTTGTCAACTTTAAAACATGTTTTGTTCAATGGGTAATTGAGGATAGGTTTTGTCTAAAAAAAATGGAGCGGACTGTAAATCGAGAGTAAAACACGTTTAAAATATGTAAGATTATGTTCTTTCAAATGTGTATATTTTTCAAAGATTGGGGGAAGTCGCTTTTCACAGCAAGGCTCCTTTTTTCTTCTCCCTATAATACGTCTGTCTATAATATTTAACCTGGGGTAAATAATATTTAATATTATGAAAACTATGAACTAAGAGAATAATATGGCTTAATATGGCAACGAACGATCCTTTGAGCATTGAAGATAATATCACAAAATATTCAAACCTATTTAATACTTGGTACAAAAATATAGGTAACGAATTAATTTTTGGAATGTCACTAGACAAAATAACAATAAATAATAAATTGTTAGTTTTTAGTATAATCCTTATAACTAACAGTCATATTTTATGTGGCATATCAATCAGAATTGTCTGTCTATAGATTATTTGGCATTCAATATATATCACCTTCCTAATTACCAATTTCTACCGAAAATATCCTTACTTAAAAATTGCCTCTGGGATTTACTAACGCCATTGTCTGGTATATAAAAAGTTGGTCAACCTTGTGGCCAAAACATTTGATCCCTTTTTTCGTTTTCAAATTCAATATGTTTGAAATTGGACCACGATTTAGCCCAAAAAGGCTCAAATGTGTAGAGTATAAGGTCACTGAATACTTTAAAATTTTAAATAGAGAGGGGGGTCGGATAGGTATTTTAATTCCCTATTTAAAATTTTAATTTAGAATGAATTTAGTTATCGACTTCTAATAAAAAACTTATTTAAGGATAACAATTTTACCACTTTTTGACGTAAGACTATAAGGTCACTAACGACTTAAAGTTTTTGATATTGTTGGGTAATACATTGTTGGAAAATTAATGGGGAGTATTTTTAACACACCTTCTAAAGTAAAAGAAGTTGCGCGAAAAAACTCATTACTTTGCAAGTACCAGACCGTTTTGAAAAAAGTTTAATAATATAAATAGATAATAGTTAAAATGCCGTTCAAACGAGTTGCCTGTCGACCCCTTTTTCTATTTAAATTAGTTAGTGACAAAGTTTTATTTGATGTCGATATCTCAATTCGTTCGAAAGAGGAGGTACGCAAGCTAGAGTCAAAAATACTCAAACCGATTTGTAAGAAAAGTAAAAATTTTAAACATGACGTTTTTATTTGAAGAAGAGTTTGCAGGAGGGGGACTTTACGTCCACACTGTATGTATTAAACAATGCTAACGCTAAAGTCTAATTTAAACTTTATATCCGTCACTTTTCTTTCACACTGTGAGAAATGATATTAGCCTGTTCCATTGTCCCAAATAGTATTCAAATGGTGTATACAGACTAATATCATTTCTCTCAGTGCAGAAGATCGAAAAGGACAGATACTTAAAGGTTTAAAGAAGACTTTAGGGCGGGTTTGCTGTTAGTATATCCCAGGTTTCATGTTTAATGATTAATTTTACCCATAGTAAAATACTATAACAAAACTAAAATCTAACTCTAACCCAAGTAGCAATTTTATGCACTACTAGTCGTTCTGACTCAAAAATGCACCAAACACGATGTCACATATTGGTGCAAATCCCCCCCCCCTGGCACAATCAAATAACAGTAGAAATAAAATATATAGGGAATAAAATACAATAGCCTGGACTTTAATTTTTAACAAAATTCTTTAAAAATCATAAATTGTAATTATCTTTCATTTTTACGATTCCGTTCGTTAACGACCGCTATAAAAATATTTGATTTTTTTAAATAAACAACTCAAATTCCCAAAACCCCATCAATATTTATGATTTTAGTTAAATTTTAGGTATTGCATTTTAAGTGTTATTTTCTCAAAAAATTTTGCCTGCGGCGCATTGAACCACGATTTTAACATCAAATTTTGGATAAATAAACAATTTTAAAATTGGTTAACGCCCTCCCCCCTCTGCATTTGAGCCCAGGTCCGCGCTTGTAAGCACCTGTTTACTTATATCAATTATGGTCACATTTTTACTTAAAATTAAGTTTTTTTATTAGTTATCCTTAAACCCCCCCCCCCCCCAAGTCAATTCCTGTGTGGGCCACTGGGTATGCGTTTATAGCTTAAGGCACTGGTTTAATCAAAAACGGACAATTAACATGATTGAAATAAGTATTATTATTTTACGGGTTTCATTTTGGAATATTTACTTTTACCAGACTGAATATAGTTCGTGATGACGTCATGATGACTAAAAAATAATCCAGCAAATTGGTGCTAATCAGGGTAAGCTATCGGCAAATTGCTACTTGGGAACCATAATTGGTTTTTGAAAATACTAACTGTACTCCAACGAAAGTGCCGTAACTGTCCCGTCAGAGGACCCTCCGTAGATTTCGTAAATCTGGTCCCAGTTCAAGTCAGTGAGTTTTTAGATCACCATAGTGTGATGTTTTTGGAATTACTTACAATCACAAAATAGTCCTTTTAGTTCCTTACTATACTACTGTTTGATAATATTGTTTTTATTATACGCTACAGACATTTGCTGGATGGTTTTGGTTGGTGTTGGCTGAGAATCCAAACTACTATTGTAGTGACACCTTAGGGTCTCCAAATATGCTGTCCTGAAAAAATATTATTTTTAAAATACACACATTAGGATCCAGGCTTGTGCGCGGAAACGCTTTTCGCGAGGATTCGCGCAGGAGCCTGCGATCCACTTCGGTCCGCTTTACGCCTCTGTTTCGTAGGTATACAGGGTGTTTCGTATTCGATGCTCACCATGGGGATCTCCTAAACGGTAGGAGATACGAAAAGGTTTAAATTAGGGCAAAGTTGCGCAATTTGACGCTATGCTCAAAACAAAAAAAAAAGTTTTAATAATAAACGCTTAAAACTTTCTACAGGCAGTTTTTTAAGATCTACCTAATGAGAAATCCGTTTTCATTTCAGTATGAGAGGAGCACTGTCAAGTTCATTTTGTCTTAACGACACATGCTTTTTTTCTCCTGCCGTTTGGTTCATAAAGGATGAATGAAATGAATTTTATAAACATTCATAAATCTGTCTGATTATAGGATCAGATAAAAACCACATAAATTCTGACCAAAATCAAAGACATACCTCATAAATTATTAAAAACTAAAATTTAGCCTCACAAAGGCTTATAAGCCTTGTAAAAGCTGATAAAAATCAGGTGTGATTTTTATGAGGTTTAATGTGTTTTTTTTTGGCAGGGTGGGTATAGTAAAATAAAAAAAGAAAATTAATACATTTTTTAAGGAAGAATTTTACCTCACAGACCAAAAAACTTACCTATATTGCTTGTTCATAGTAACATACACAACCGGATTGACACAACTTGCCATGTAAATCGCCAGATATCCCAAAACGTGTAACGGAGGGTGAGTCACTGCGTCGTCGTAAATTTTGACCAAAGTGATCGGCAAATAGCAAAAAACGAAGCATATAAATATGACCAAAACCATTTTTGTAATTTTCATTTCGCTCCGTTTGAATTTCGTCCCGTTGGTGGTGTGCTGAGACATCCTCTTGTGCGACTGGTGCACCACGTAGTAGATTCCGGAGTAGCAAAGGACGATGAAAACTGACGGTATGGCGAAACCGATCACAAAGAAAAATGTCTTCGGAGAATGATCTAAAAAAAAACGATCGTTTTTATTACAAGCTTCTATTTAACTTGCAATGTAATTTTGCAACTTAATTTTCACCAACTTCCCGACATCCGATCGGCTTCAAATTTGGCTTGCTTATGCGGTGACAACACTAGAATGTGATGAAATTGACAACTCCCCCTACTCGAAGGGGGTGGAGGGGGTACAGTTGGAGTACGCCCGATTTCGTTGAAGTTTGGTGTGTTGGGGTACTTGGGGATGGAGATAACGAATTTCTAATCAGATTTTGAAAATTCAATATGGCGGATTCAAGATGGACGATTTTTGGTCATCTTTTGCTAACCAATTTTAACTGACTTATCCACATCCGATTGTGTTCAAATTTGGTATGCGTTTAGAGTTCCGGTGAAAATACAATAATAAGGTATTCTCAGGTACCCACTCTCTCTAACGAGGGAAGTGCAGGGGAAAAAAGGAGGAGGATTATGAATTTTTGATCAGATTTGAAAGTAGTATAGAGTACAAATCTAAAAATTAAGGGTGTGTGCTTGGTATGCTTTTATAGTTCCGACGACAATAAAATAATATGGTAACGAATGAAGTGGATAGGGGAAAAAATTTAGTTTTATTTAGCATTATTTTATTTTATTTAATATGTACCTTATGCAAGGGCGAACCTATGCTATGTTTTCATGGGTATTGAGTTCGTTTTCAAAACTCATTGTATCTTTTTCTTTTATATAGCGTGTTCTTTATCAAGACCAAGAACACGCTATATAAAAGAAAAAGATAGAATGAGTTTTGAAAACGAACTCAATACCCATGAAAACATAGCACTAGTCTCAAATCTAGGCGAGATTTTTTAAACTTTTTAAATGTTGTTGGCAAAAATTACGTAAGATTTTAAAAAGAAAAGATCAAGAGTTCTTGTTCAAAATTGGATAAGTATTCCACAAGGAACACACACAGGACCAGCGTGGGCTATCAGTGGTTTCACTGGTCATCCTCCCTCAAACATCATCCAACACCATCATACACTTTAATTTTCAAGATTGCGCCTTTTATGAAAGAAGCAACACACTTTGTATGATTAAACCACCCGATTATTTTAGAGGGACTTTCACCAACCCCCCCCCCCCCCCCCCGCCCATAGTCTGGTTGTCGTTTTATAGATATTTTTAAGGAGAATAAGTGTACCAAAAATTGTTTTTGTGCATTTCCTGGTTTGGGAGTTATAGACATAGATAAAGTATGCATTATGAAAATGTTTAAAAATAACGTGGTAGCCTTAAATTAAAATATTTTTTGGGGTTTTGGATGGTTTTATTTACATATTTTTATGTTTATCTTTGTATTATAAAAGAAAAACATATTTTTGTTGGGGTTGAGCAGTGTATACACGATCCGAGTCATTCGGCTTGGAAATCTGGTATCTCAATCTGCCATCTTCACACTGTTCCTAGAGGTACAATTTTTCCGTTTTTTGGCAATATCTCAAATACTAAAAAAAAGTAACGATTTTTGTATGAAATAAAATTATATTTAATTTCAAGTATAATAAGTATAGGTAAGTCTTTTCCTTTAACCTCAAATCAATCCTCAAAAAAACTCAAAATATTTGGATACAGTTTTTTGCCAAGTTTGAACCTCTTTTAGTGCAATAACACTTAAAAAAGGTTGTGCAACGTGACCAAAAAAAAGCACAGTGACAAAAATTGAGAGCCTTACCATTTTCATCGGGTATTATAGAGCAAGTCCCAAGTTTTTCGTCCATGCCAAATTTACCCCATTTTTCGATAAGGGGTGGAACCATCAGACCGTAGGAGAAGGCCCAGACGAACGCTATGTACAGGGCTACTTTGGTTCTCGTGTATATTTTCGAGTATAGGTGTGGCCAGGCAATAAGAATATATCTAAAATAAACCCAGTAAAGATTTAGTCCGTAGAGCGGGTTAAAAAATTTTTGTGAACGGACTCTCAGAAAGGGGTCCATTCACATACAACTTTTTTTTTTAAATGTCCTGTAGTAGCACTTTGTTGGAAAGCTTATCGAAAAAGAAAAACGCTCGTGTAATTTTTTTTGACATTTGTCAATATATGTGTCAAAATCCTCAAGAAATCGTTGTGTTAGGCTTCAAAAAACACGTCAACTAGTATTCTTAGCAATCGAAATTTTCGGCATAAAACATTTGCGAACGGACCCTTAGAAAGGGGTCTAGAAGACCTCGCTTGTGGCACCTTGTTGGAAAGCTTATCAAAAAAGAAAAATGCTCATGTATTTTTTTTGACATTTGTCAATCCATGTGTCAAAAATTCTCAAAAAATGATTGTGTCGGACTTCAAATGGAACTGCCCCAGGTAGGTTGGAAATTTGTTTTTTTCTCTGAAAAAAAAAGTTGTATGTGAATAGACCCCTTTTTGAGAGAAGGTTCACAAAAATTTTAAGCCGAAAATTTTTATTGCTAAAAATATTAATTGAAGGGTTTTTGGATTTTTCTAAAAAACAAATTTCTAATCCGCTAGGGGCAATGTTCCATTTAAAAACAAATGTTAAAATAAAGTACACGAGCGTTTTTCTTTTTCCATAAGCTTTTCAACAAGGTGCCACAAGCGGGGCGTTTTGATTTGAAAAAAAAAGTTGTAAGTGAATAGACCCGTTTCTGACGGTTCGTTCACAAAAATTTTATGCCGAAAATTTTGATTGCTAAAAATATTAATTGAAGTGTTTTTGGATTTTTCTAAAAAACAAATTTCCAACCCGCTACATTGTTGTATTGTATGTTACATTTGAGGCTCCGTTCACAAAAAAATTTTTGCTAAAAATTTTAGCTGCTAAAACATCTTAGTTGACGTGTTTTTGGATTTAAAAAAAAAAACATGGAAGCATCTTCTTAAATAAAATTTTTGAAATAGGAAACAGTTACGTTATATTGTATTAAGAATGCTAAAGATTATTTTAAATATCAAGCCCATAACATTGATTAAAGGAAAAATTACTCTAATGTCCATAACAAATGCGGCCTGACTCTAACCGAGTCACAGCAGAAAGGGACTTTTTCTTGGGTGCGTATCGTGTGCGCGCAGCTTTTTAGTACCCTAGAAAAAGCCAATAGAAGCAGCGAGGATACTGCTAGGTTCTTATGCTTTTAATAACCCCAGTTCGCGCACTACGAATTTTTGAGTCAAAATATAAAATTTACAAAAATGCTGAAATATGTTGAAAAACTACAGGACGATAGAAACCAAGAAAATTTATATGCTTACCTATTTATCGATATTGAGGCGACACTCAGGAGAGAGACTCCCACACTGGCATATCGTAATGTAGGAATTACTTTGCACAGTGCTTCTCCATGGATCCAGTTTCCATGAAACAGCTGACTTGCCGAGAAGGGAAGCACCAGAAAACAGAACATCAAGTCCGAAATGCACAGGCTGCAAAAAAAAATGGTTGTTTAAGTTTTAATAAGTAAAGTTCCATAATCAGATTTGGTACATTTTTATTTATATTACAACCTTACATCCCACTGCTGCTTGCCTATATATATTGTATTTAGTAGAAATTTTGTTTAATTGGTTTTCGTACTAAAAAGAGTAATTTTTGATCGTAAAATTATTTTTATTATTATTTGTTTAAATCTTAACAAGCACAAACGTAAGTAAAACTCATTCAAGTGAATAATTTAAGCCATCTTAAAAAGTATTCTTATATGTTTAATTATTTATTTTGACAAGGTTCTGGGATATATTTTGGCAAAAAACAAGCCTAAGTGCTTCATGCTGCAGTTGACAACTTGGGTGTCATTCGTACTAGAACAAACAGATTTTACTGATTTATTTATCAATTTTATGACCCAACCCAATCTGATATTTTATTTTATGATTATTTAGTAACTAACTAACTCCAAACCAAATAAAAAAAATATAAAACATACTTTTCTTTAAGCATTTAAGAAATTTAGTTTTAAAATCCTTTCCTTAACATTTTCTTTGTCGTTAAATTTTTTTTATTTTTGTTTATATTTTTAAATAATTGGTATAAAAATAGTAGTTTTCATATAACTAGTGGCTAAAATAGTGCTTTTTTTACAAGCGTTGGTTTAAATACCGAGAGCAGCAAGGTATTTAGAAACGCGAGTAAAAAAAGCACAGTTTAGCCGCGAGTTGTAAACACTATTTTTTTGAATACCTTTATCAAAAAATCCAAAAAAAATTCTCGAACGAAGAGCACTTCTCGCAACACACCATCTTTACACTTTAAATCAAGGCGGCTTGTAAATGACATAACAATGGTTTCTATAGCGATGTGCCTTTTTACTCGGTGACGTTCATTGTTGCGACATTTTAATCTTTGATAGTTTGATATTTTGACGATGTTTTTAAATGATTTTTTCGTAAATACTTGGTGAAAACTGGCGAAAATGGCTTAAGTTTTAGGCAAGAATAATTAGATTTTTTCAATATTGCTATTTTCCGCTATTTCTCTTTAATTTTGGGTAAAAAACAGACATAAATCTTTTTTTGCACCCGTGATCAAGAAAAAAGTTTTTTTGCATCGGTAACCAAAAAAGCCATGCTTCAATTGTCTGCAGACAGTTACTAAAATCATGTTTTTGATGAAAGTATAGAAAAAAAATATTTTTATGTGTTATACATTAATTTCAGTTATTAAACTGCGTTATTAAACTTTTATACGTCGCCCTATATGTGAATGGAACTAATCCACCCTACTTTTGCGTAAAATAAGATTAAACATTTTTTGTAGCATTAGAATGGTTAGTTTTTTGTTCGCTGTCATAAAAAAAGTAAACGAAGGTTAAAGCCTTTGTCAACATAAAATTTGGACATTTTTTTTTAAATAGTTGCAATCATTATCTCAAAATTAAATATTTTGTGGATTAGGACCATTCTCATCTAGGGCGACGATATAATATATAACCCAAAAGCATCTAGGGACTGCCCCCTATATAAGTTTCCTTACACATGCTTTCCGCTGGGCTCTCAAGATTAATCTTCACAGAGGCTAATCCTGTGCCTCACCGGAGATATGGTCCTCGCCAAACTCCTTCACATAATATTTACATTGTTTAAATGTGATTCAGCCGAGAACAGGATGAAAAGAATAAAGAATTATACCCGGAAAAAAGATGACTGTATTTAGAATTAATTTAATTGACTAATAGCGCAAACACACCGAACGAAAATAAATTGTTAAATTAGCATTCAAGTAATTTTCATTGCCATTTGATTGGTTTTTTATAAGTAAATGTTATTTTAGTAATTTAATTTTTCCTTAAACTTACGACAATTCTTATTTAATGTCAACCGACAAAACACTCTTGCTTGCTGCTTAATTTGAACTATGAACAACTATGAAATCCCTCTGCACATTGTCTCTCCGTGTCATAAAATTATCCCAAAATCTAAAAATTGGGTGTAATTTTCAAATCGTAGCTGACAGGTTTTTTTGTCAGTATATTAAACAATAAGTATATTAAACAATTAATGGTTAAATCAAAGTATAGATATGCATAAAAAAACAAAATGTTGCAGTCATAGCCATAAAATTTAAAAAAATATTTAAAAAAAATCCAATTTTTTTTTTTATTTTTTTTTTTGGTTGAAAATTTAATTATCTATATTCCTGTGAAAACCGCGTGTCACTAGCTGCTACGGTTCATGAGTTACATTTTTTTAAAGTTTAATCTCCCCTCCTACCCTCTTGCCAACCCCCCCCCCCATCAAAAACTAATCAGCTCTGCGTTTCGTGACAAAGAATTTTTGTGCCAAATTTGATAAAAATCGGTTAAGCGGTTTTTGAGTAATCGTGTTACAGACAGACAGACACCACGACAAAATTTTGTATTTAGGTCTTTTTTGACCTTGATAACTTATTTTTAACGGAAATCCCAATAGCGTCCATGCTATGTATGGATGACTAAAAAACATGGCAAAAGTGTCGAATGAAAACGCCTATCAGTTTTTATTATTTTTTTTTGAATAGGCAATTAAAACGAATTACAACAAAAAAATATAATAAAAGAATACAACAAAAATACTTATGAAACAAGAATATGTGTACGTCAAGTAAAAATAAAAACACATACTGTTCGGCCATAACCGTTTATAGAAGAACTTACGTAGAAAAAAGTTAATAATTTCCTAAAATGATAATTACAATGTTGTTAAAAATTAAGAGTGAATTTGAATCCTAAAAACAGTTCGTTTAGTTAAACAGATAAACCGCACATCAAAAATTAACAAAATTTTGCACAGCGGAGGGTGTAATATATTTTTTTATTTTTACGGTGAAATCAGCACTTTTAGGATACGTAAAATTACGTAAAAAACTAAAAATTATGCAAACTCACGTGAATGGTTCCGGGACAATGCTTTAAACTTTCACCGTACAAAATTTGCTACAAATTTGAGTAACAGTTTTTTAGATTAACTAATTGGACGAAGCGCATTTTTTTATTCAAATTCACCCTTAAGTAATCATCTATGCCGGAAAAGCAATTTAATAAAATATATTTTTTAATATAATAATAATTTTCTACACCTACACCAGCCAAAACTCTGTTGACTTGTTTCTGCATAATGAACGCATTTTCTGCAGCTTAACTATGTCCCCAAAGTGATATTCCATATGACAGCTTTGAATGAAAAAGACCAAAGTAACAAATTCTCGTGGTTCCAAAATTAATAAAAGATTTTAGTCTGCGAAACAAGAAAGACTTGCAAGCTCAGAGCACAAAACGTCGACGTATAACTAGGAGACAATATAACCACAGAGTACCGTAACAGGATCCGTGATATAACGGCCCTGCCCTTGCATTTTCCTTAAAAACAATTCAAAGAGAAAATAACTCTCCCAATCAAGTTAGCCTGGAAAAAACGCAGAGCCAAAAAATAATGTGGGCGCCAGCAGACTACGTCAGGCCTGAGCAGTAGATTTTTCGCGTTTGGCATTGCCCATGGCCAATCCTTCTTTTAACATTATTTTCTTTCTCATAGTTATACCTAATAGTTTGAGTTTTATCTGCATTTAGTAGGCTGAGGACCACTTTTGAGATTTGAGAACTTTGCCATTGTAAATTTGATCCAAAGCAGCTAATATCTTGATATAAGAGGCAAAAGTTGGGTCATCAGCAAACTTGGCAGTTGGTGGGTTGGTTTTGGAATAACAAAGATCATTGAATGGCAATAAATAATAATGGTCCTAAAAAAGAGCCTTGGAGAACTCAATTTTTAATCATTTTAATGTTCGAAGTTTGACCGCTTTTTTCGACATATTGGTTACGGAGACTAAGATAAGATTCGACCAGTTTAAGACGGATTCCTCTTATTCCATAACAAAATAACTTCCTTAACAGAAGATCATAAGGAATGCAATCTAACGCCTTAAAAATATCACACATAGACAACGCACAATGTTCTCCTCTCCATCAAGATCTTACGCACAGCTCTATAAGTTTTCCAAACAGAGTTCGAACTATAGTAGTTGGACGACAGTTATCAATAATTCTTTTGTCTTCTTTTTTGTGAAGCTGTACGACTTTACAGTTCGAAAGCATTTATTTTACACACAAGCAGCGTTCGATGCCAAAAGCATCGCTCTGGACATCTTTCTTGACATAGAAGGAGCGTTTAACAACGCACTACCACAATCCCTTTTTGAGGCAGCGTCCGCTAGAGGGATTGAATCCACTATCACCGGATCACTGGATTCATAAGAAGCACGCTAGAAAATCGACTAATCGATACGACAATAAACAACGAAGTTGTTAGATTCAGGCCCGCAAGAGGCTGCCCTCAGGGGGGTGTTCTGTCACCCCTCCTTGGGTCGCTCCTAGTGGACGACCTCCTTGCGAGTCTATAACTGATGGACGTAATTGCACAAGGCTTTGCTGACGATATAGTAGTCGTAGTAAAAAATATCTCAGAGAGGTACATCTCCGGAAAAACACAACAGGTCTTAGACACAGTAAATGACTGGTGCAACAGGGAACAAATGTCTGTAAACCCTAGCAAAACAATGATTATACCGTTCACCAAAAAAAGGAAGCTTGACTTCCTTGTTCCTCCGGTACTAAATGGTGAAACAATCACATTCGTATCTGTAGTAAAATATCTGGGGGTGACCCTCGATAAAACACTTACATGGAATGCGCATTTGGAGAAAGTAAAGCAAAAGGCAGCACTGTCTCTATGGACGTGCAAACGAATCTGTGGTAAGTCTTAGGGCGTTAGCCCCAAACAAATGTACTGGCTGTATATCACGGTAGTTAGAACCAAGATTACATACGGGGCAATAGTTTGGTAGACGAAGGGCAGACAAACGCTGGCTCGTGCCAAACTAACAAGCATCCAACGTCAAGCAAGTATGGTGATATGTAGTGCTATGGCCACCACACCATCAGCAGCGCTTGAATGCCTCCTAAACCTTCCTCCTCTACACCTTGTCTTGGAGAAAGAGGCTATGATGGCAATCTACAGAATCATAGCTAACCAATGGGGTGGCAGGGCAAGTCAAGTAGTACCAAACCCTTTAACGCGGACAATTGAGAGCCACTGCATTCTAGGGCTGCTACCGGTTCTAATGCCCGCAACAGTAAACAGCAAAAAGCTCTACAACACTATTCTCCCACATAGGGAGGACTGGACGACAAACAGAATAAGTTTTTCAAGTGAAGATAGCTGCTGGTACACTAACGGATCCAAAATGCCTTCAGGCGTTGGATCCGGAGCTTATTGCAGCCGAGAAAATATCAGGATTATACATAGTCTTGGACGAATGGCTACAATTTTCAAGGCGGAACTCTTCGCCATTGAAATGAGCGCACGTTGGATGATAGATCATAACTGGCACAGATCAATAAAGCCTCCGACAGTCAAGCGGCCCTTAAGGCTCTTGTATAGGTGCTCATCGAGAAACGTTAGGAGCTGCCAGGACACACTGAACACCCTAGGGCGAATAAACACTGTGTCGCTGGTATGGATTCCGGGACATTCTGGACATCGGGGAAATGAGACCGACCAGCTGGCGCGTGAAGCGGCCTCTGCCATCTTTATTGGCCCCGAACCAGCCCTTAATAGCATACGACACAATCAACACTGCTCTCTCAAGCTGAATGGAAAACAAGTTCCACCAATACTGGAGAGAATTGCCGGGATTGGCACATTCCAAAGAGTTCATTACAGAACCCTGCAGGAAAAGGGCCGGGAAACTCATTGAGCTCACCAGGTGGGACATTCGAACAATGGTTGATCTATACACCGGACACTGCAGGCTGAAAGTACCATTATACAGAATGGGTCTAAGTGAGGACACCGAATGTAGGCTCTTTATGGAGTATAATGAGACGGCCAGACATGTGCTGTGTGAATATCCGGCCATTGCACATCAGCGTGAACGTATCTTCGGTAAACCACAAATCGACGGACTGGATCTGAATGATGCTTCACTAAAGCAAGTTGCGAGCCTCTTTAAGGGGCTGAATATTCTGTAGCAACAAAAAATGTTAATCAATCAATCAGCAGCGTTCGAGCTCAGATGCAACTGCATCCTTCTAAAGGAATAAAATGTGCAATTTTAGTTCCCAAAATAAAGGACTAAAATACAATTTTAGTCCCCAAGATGCAAAAATATTAACACACAAAAAACAAAAGCAAAGCACACAGAAACATTTTAATGCGTCTTAGGTTTTAATAATCATTTGGTAATCTTGTTTTTTTTTATGGTAGGGTCTTCTCCATTATACGTAGTTGTTTTTGTGGTCATGCGTGACTCTTTTATTGCGGTACTGTTAACATTTATATCATTATATTTACCTGGCTATAAACGCTGCCGCCACTGTCCTAATTTTGGAATGCCTAAGAAGAGCTACCACAGTGAGTAAATTCCCCATCACACCTACTATCATTATAATTATTGTAAACACACCAGCAGCAGTCATCATTGGCCCCGAATATCTAAAATAAAGAAAAACATATACATATATGTATAACCAGGCCTGTGTATACCTATATTAGTGGGTATTTAAAAAAGCTCACACTTACTGCAGGCGTACACTGTAATGGTTTTTGGGAGGACGGCAGTTGTGCAAAACACGTACAGTTTAACGTAGAATATATCGTTTAAATCTGTCTTCTTCTTTTCTATATAAAGGACGAAGACTTCCGCTCGCAATGCAATCTTTGTCGGCTTGCGTAAGCTTTTATACCGACAAGACCACATTTCTGGCGTTTCTTATACAGACGTTAACTTAAGGTAAAACTCCACGAAGCGACTTTGCGGTAGCGCGAGAGCGATTGTTCCGTTATTTTTTTGAGCTCTCGGATTGGCTGTTACGTGACAGGCAATAATAAAGCTCAAATTCAAAAAATAACGAAACAATTGCTCTGTCGCTGTGATACAGTCTCGCTTCGTGGAGTTTCACCCTAAATTGAGTTCACCCAAAGACAATCAACTACCTATATGAGTACAACACTCGTTGTGCACTGTCATCGGTTAAGAGCTGGCAAAAATTCGCCCTAGTTCAGTTTCAATGCAATACAATTTTGCACTAATATAAATAAACATCTATTTATCACTTTACTACTGCGCTAAACCATAAAAAGCAAGAAAACTTTAATTATCGGGTTTAAGTACCTAAATTATAACACCCCACATAGCAAGAATATTGGTATATTTCGCAAATATTCGGAATATCCAAAAAACATCCATTTTATTATTCACTGAATATTCAGAATAGATTTAATCTGAACATTATTTTTTTGCATATGTAGACGCTTTATGTATTCAAAAATGTCATGTTATAGATTACATCCATTCTGCAGAATATTCAGTGAATTATAAAAAAATGGACCGTTGGGCATTCACAGGATGTGTTTTGGACATTCCAAATGTTTCAAGAATATGCACTTAATGGTCGCGATTCTTCAAAAACCGTCAGGAAATCTCACCCTTACAAAAAATCTGACGAATTTTAAACACAAGGTTATAGTCCAATTTTTTGATGAGCGGACTGTCGTCATTTTTGCCTCTGAAAACGTATTTCTTTGTTGTCAACAGTTCGCATGTCAAATAATTTGTTGTTGTCAATTTGAAATAACAGTTAAAACAATCAACGACATTACTTTTTTTACATATTTATTGTCGCTATCTAAAACAATGTATCAAATAAGAGATCCAAAAAAATGACGTCAGTCCGCTCATCAAACAATTGGAGTATACACTCACTGCTTTTTTGCCAGGACTTATTTATTTTCTAATATTCCTTAAAATTTGGTTTCTTAATACTGTTCCAGTAATTAAAAAATATTAAAAAAAAAACAAATTGATTCTCGTGTCCGAATAAAAATTAAAGTAATACTCGTGGCATATCGGACAAAGCGTTTTTGTTTCTCACTTCATTACGACCAGGCCTTCAATGTCTAATGGAGAATCCAGACACCTACAGACCTGTTTTATCCTTATAAGGAATCATCAGGAAGTCATAGGATTGTACCTGGCAGTTGAAACTACACAGGCACCATACACACCTCTCGAATTTAAAACTCCGCGGATCACAAACTTTTTGTTTTAAATTCGAGAGGTGTGCATGGTTTTTATTTTAAATGAGGCGATAAGTCTTATAAGTAAAAATTGACACTTTCCAGAATTCTAACGGGTGAGATTTTCTGTCGTTTCTGAAGAATCGCGACCTTTTTGACGTTTATTGGTACGCGTAGTAGCATTTAGCTTCGCAGTAAAACTAGTCCCGCAGAATATCTTTAAACTTTTTAATTTACAAAATCTCATTAAAAAAATGAGCAGTTTCTCTTACACACTTAGGATAAGTATTAAGGACGCTCTGTTTTCATTTTAAATGAGGCAATAAATAAAAATCCCCACTTTCCAGAATTATGACGGGTGGGATTTTTTGTCGTTTATGTAGATTCGCGAGAAAAATACCAATATTCTTGCTATGTGGGAATATTTTAAATTTTTAAAAACTGCACAAAGTGCGGCACGAGGCCATAAAGCTAGTGCGGAAAAACCGCACTCAGTTCAAAACTAATAGCGTATTCCTTTGATAAAATTAGTGCAAAACTCATTTGGTGCAACTGTTCCATTGGGGTGCACCTGCTCAGTTTTATTGTTCCATTGGACAACTGACAATTTCAGTTTTGCACTGAGTGCAGCATTTTCTGCACCTGGCCATTTTATTTTTAAAAATCATAATGGCAAGAAATACGAGAAGTAATATTGCCAAAGATTTTGTAAAATGTTTTAGTTTTTGATCGGGCATTAGTGATGATGACGATTATATGAGAAGTTTTATGCGTTATTACATGTGTTCGTGAGGCAACCCCCAAAATCAAAAACCTTATTGAAAATGTGATACATAAGTACAATGACAAGAAGGTAGGTAGGAATACGCCTAGTATATAAAACCCCTACTATATAAAACGACGGAACAAGTAACAATAAGGCAACAACTACAACAGAAATAAGTTCTAGCAGGTCGCAAGACCCAATAACCCCTCTTCTGTGTCTGCATGGAAAGATATGCAATATAGTTTATTAGTCACATTTAGAGTCTGTTTATGCTACCTACACGCCTAAGTAAGCTTATGTATTATGCATTCACCTAATATTCCTAGCAACAATAAAGGGAAAAATGTATGTTCCATTAAAACTGCACCGGTGCAGTTTTTGACAGCTTCGGACGAATGTTAGTGCACAACTGTCTGTGTACCGGTGATGCACTCAATTTTACCAAAGGAATACGCTATAAACATTACAGTTTCAATGTGACACGAAAAATGAAAAAGTGCAATTCAATGGAACAGAAAAACTGAGACAGTTTTGCCCTGGTGGCGCACTATTTTCTCAATAGGATACGCTATAAGACAAAGCAGCGAGATTTGCCGAAGGAAGCTCAAAACATCATGAAAATGAAACAGGTAGAGATAGAAATATTGACACCACTGAATGTAAAAGATCGAGAAGTCCGATTCAACAAATTTCACCCTCTGTGTTTATCTAAAGAAAAATAAACCAATTTTCGAGAAACGCAAGAACACGTCAATTTGGCAAGGGGGACAAAAACATTTGTCCTGTACTTTAGATTTTAGTGAAATTCCCTAAACATCTGTGCAAACATTATTTAGGCACATAGGTCGCTATTCTTCAGAAACGACAGAAAATCTCACCCGTCACAAATCCGGAAAGTAGCAATTTTTACTTTTTGCCTTATTTAAAGTAAAAACTCAGCGTCGATGTAAGAAAAACTGCGTAATTTTTTTGATAATATTTCGTAACTTAAACATTTTAAAAAAATTCTGCAGGACTAGTTGTTTTGGCGGAGATAAATTACTACTACGCGTAACAATAAGCATTTAAAAGTGACAAAAAGTTCTCACCATGTAAAAGGAATGACAGAATATGTGTGACTTTTCTGAGTGAGATATTCCATGGCTATTGTGGTTTTGTATGTTAAAAGTTTTAAAGGTTTGTTTACACACAAAGACATTTTTAAATAGAAACACGGGTTTTTCACAAAAACGTGTTGACATATTTTTTATTTACTGGAACAATATTAAAAAATTAAATTTAAAGAAATATTAGCAAAGTACGCCTGACAAAAAAGCAGGTAGTGTTTCAAAATCCTCACATTTTTTGTAGGCGCGAGATTTTTTGACGTTTTTTGAAAAATCGCGTCCACAAGGCTAGTTATTGTGCAATCGTATTTCTTTTACCCGGTTTTTTAACTAAAAAACGGAAATACACCTTTTTAAAAAGTATAAATTAATGTTATTTTATATACCTTCATCAAAAACATGATTTTAATAACTGTATGCAAATAACTAAAGCATTGCTTTTTTGATTACCGATGCAAAAAGAGTTTTTTTTTATACCTTCATAAAAAATATGATTTTAATAACTATCTGCAGATAACTCAAGCATGGCTTTTTTGGTTGCAAAAAAACTTTTTTTTTATCACGGGTGCAAAAAAATATTTCGGTTCATTTTTTATCCAAAATTAAAGAGAAATAGCGGAAAATAGTAGTGTTGAAAAAATCTAATTATTCTTGCCTAAAAATTAAGCCATTTCCGCCAGTTTTCACCAAGTATTTACGAAAAAATCATTTAAAAACATCGTCAAAATATCAAACTGTCAACGATTAAAATGTCGCAACAATGAACGTCATCAAATAAAAAGGCAAATCGCCATGGAAACCACCATTGTTATTTCATTTACCAGCCGCCTTAATTTATAGTATAAAAATGGTGTGTTGCGAGAAGTGCTCTTCGTTCGAGATTTTTAAAAGTATTTTCCTGTTTTTCTTGGATTTTTTGATAAAGGTATTAAAAAAAATAGTGTTTTTACTCTGCGCTCGTTATTTAAACTAGCGCTTGTAAAAAAAGCACTATTTTAGCCACTAGTTGTTAAAACTACTATTTTTTTTATCACGGGTGCAAAAAAAGATTTCTGTCCGTTTTTACCCAAAATTAAAGAGAAATAGCGGAGAATAGAAATATTAAAAAAATTTAATTATTGTTGCCTAAAAATTAAATTTCATTTACCAGCCGCCTTGATTTATAGCGTAAAGATGGTGTGTTGCGAGAAGTGCTCTTCGTTCGAGATTTTTAAACGTATTTTCTTGTTTTTCTTGGATTTTTTGATAAAGGGATTAAAAAAAAGTGTTGACAACTCGTCGCTAAACTGTTTTTTTTTTACTCGCGTTCTTAAATACCTCGCTGCGCGCGTTATTTAAACCAAAGCTTGTAAAAAAAGTCACTATTTAAGCCACTAGTTGTGAAAACTACTATTTATTATACCTTCATCAAAAACACAATTTTACTCACTGTCAGCAAATAACAAAAACATGGCTTTTTTTGGTTACCTCAAAACATGTTTTTATGGTTCAAGAGTTCAAAAAAATTAAACTTTCGTTTGAGAAAAGAGTAGCCCATGGCGAAATAAACTGTATTTTTTAAATCGCCTTTTTAAATCGCTCGCTGCGCGCTGGTTTTTAAAAACCATGCTTGTTAAAGACAGTGGCGCACCGAGTGGGGGGGGGGTCAAACCCCTTCTCCCAAGAAGCCTGTTTCTGGTCACGTTTTTACTTCAAATTAAGTTTTTTATATCTTAAAGCCTATCCCCTCAAGTCAATTCCTGGGTGCACTACTGTAACAGACGCACTATTTTAGGCACTATAGTTGTACTACAACTACTATTTTAAGTTACCGTCTTACCAAAGTCTACCTTATTTGTATTACACTATAAATTAAAAAAAAATGTTTAGGAAATTTAAAAACAATTTACCTAAAGAACCTACATAGTAAATTGGTAGTATTATTTTCATGACGAAAACAAAAATGGCAAATGAAAGAAACTGACAATTTTTGAAACACCCTATATTATTAAACAATGCAAACAGTTTCAAAAATTGGTTATTCTAGTCGTATAAAAATTTGTTTACGCCACTGAAAAGGCGTATACCATAATTTCCTAATAACAACCACAAATAAGTGAACTCACATGGGCCGCACATGGCAGAAAGACAATAAAATTTGAACCTTTATATAAAGTTCCACGTGACCTCTTAAGAGGAGAAGCGTCACTTAATAACATAGTAATTAACAGCTCTTAAAACAATAGTAATAAAATATGGGTGTCGAAATTTATAAGTTGGGGAAAAGTAGTTCCGAAGGTAGGTAAAAAAGCTGAATTCTGTTTTTTAGGTGGACACTTTTCATATACTAATTGCAATTCATCCCCGTGAAAATTTTTTGTAATCCTCTAAATCCAGGATTCTATGAACATTTTAAGAATTTCTTTTTAACTAGCTCTACATAATATATGGTTTTTCATGATTTTTTTTCTTTTTTAAGCCAATACACCTAATATATGAAGTAAAAAAAACGTTACTTTTTTATTTTTATTTTTACATGTGTTGTCTTATTAGTCTAGTATATACTTTATTTATAGGTCTCAAAAAGTTCTGTAGCTGATATACTTGATCATTTTCAAAATTTTGGTATGCTTATGTAGCTTTATGACCCATTCATATTTAAATGATCCGTTAATAAATAAAAAAATGGTGGGTACGGTTTTAACAACTATCCAACATTTTTCTGCTCACTTGTAGCCTAAAAACATGCTTTTTTTGGGTCATTGCATATTGGATAACGTTACAAAAATAAAGCAACCCCGTAAATCAACCCAAATTTGAAATAAGAGAGGACAAAAATTCTATTTTTACATTTTTTCTATTTCTTATTAAATAACGTCACACAAGAAAAGCAATCCTAAAGACCAACCCAACATTCGAAAATAGGAGGGACAAAAAGCCTATTTTATCATTTATCCCAACATTGTTTTTGGTGTAAAAAAAATTGTAAGAAACATCGCTTTGTTTTGTTTTTGTAAATCAGCTGACATTAGACAAGAATGATAGATTATAGGTGGTGTGTACGTACACTTGCGAACACACCGAATGCGCGCACCCACACCATGGTGTGGGCTTTGTGAACGCAACCTCTAGTGTTTACTGTTTAAAAACCATGCAGTTTTTGTTTTTTGACATAAAAATATGTGCCGCCCAAAATAAAAATGTAATCTTATGTCGTTTTTAATCGCATTAAAATGAATACTATTAAGCCCACAAAAACGGCATAGATTTGACAACACTGCTTTGCTGTTTTTGGGCCAATATTTACCGGGCAGAATATCGGAAACGAGAAAACGGAATCTGTTGAAATTTGGCAGGAATGTTTATTTTTGAATTCCTCACAACCTTATAAACACGGCTAACAATAGTCAAAAATCTTCCCTGGCTTTTTCTTTAGCCTCGTTGATAATACAGAAATCTGTAACAGTAATTTTTGGATTTTTTTATTTTTTGAAAAAAATACACCAAATTTTGAAAAATTCTTTGGATACGGTTGTAGATTTTTATAAATCCTATTATCTGATAACAAAAAAGTTATGGTTTTTTTCTTTGTAAGCAATATTCTGGCCGAATTCTGAAACGCCAAGGTCACATAATTTAGTAGCCCTAAGGAAAGTGAAGTGAGTTCGATTGGAGTATTGGAATTCAGGTTCCGCATAGCCACCACACTTGTCTAATGGAACATTCGGCAAATTTTTTTTTATGTTCAGTAATGATTTTTCTTTTGATTCTTTTTAATTTCGAGACATTGCAATCCATAAAGCATGAAACCGAGCATCAAAACCTTTTAAAGAAGCATTTCCTCACATATGGTGTTCGTACCGTGTTCTGAACACTGCACGATCTCACTCGAAATGGTATTAGTGATGCCACCTATTATTGATCTTTCAAAAAAATAGAAAAGCAGTGTTGTCAAATCTATGCCGTTTTTGTGGCCTTAACGCAACCAAAATTGACGTTTTAGAAGATTTCTCCAAAAAAAAAAAAATTAATTCATTAAAAAACATTTTTTTTGGTTTTGTGACTTTTATGTGCCAATGAAAACGAAACAGAGGCGTTTTCGAGTATTTGGGCGAGTTTCTAAATTCACTCAATTCAATCGAGTTTGTAAATTCATCTATGATTCTTGAGGATATTCTATGCACATGCTAAGGATGACAAATTGCTATGAGGGATATTTCGTTTTCTTACGCTATGTACGTCTTAGGTACGTTCTTGGTATATGGAAAATATGTACCATGTAGATACATTTGTGTACGTACCAAGTATGTACTTTTTATGTCCTGCGGTGGACCAATAAAAGACGTGAAATATATAAACTACAAAATATTTTTTGATGCCTGGGGGGGGGGGCAATTTTAAAGCCCGAAAACTTCTCAGTTCAGAAAAGAATTCCTGACGAAGGATAGATATTCATAAATACCAAATGAAAAATACTACAGAAAAGTTTGCGTTAAAAGTGAGAGAAATATGTAACATAAATGAACTACGTCCAAGTTATGACAACTTAATAACGTAGTAAGTACGTACGAAAAAAGACCTAAAAATAACGTAAAAATACGTTTTTGCTGTACGTACATCGTACGTACCTAGTAAGTCCCGAGACGTAAAATGGATGTAAAATGTACGTCCCTGGGACAAATGATGCTGCCTGGGTCATTGAGAAATTTTAAAATTAAAATTTAATTTCAATATATAATATCGAAAATATTTAATAGTATTACTTATATGGCGGACGCCACTGAAGCGCATCATTGAAAATGCGCAAGTTTAAAAGCGCGCGTACGAGCGTTTGTTTTTAAAATTACAATTTTAATTTTTAATGATCCAAACATGATGCATTTACGATGATTGCTATTATTTTTGTTATTACAAAAGTTTACGATTTAGGCTCGTAATAAGGTGTATAGAAATAGTATTGGGTTTTCCAAATAAATAAACAATTTTATTAAAAAAAAAATCAGAAATTTTCTCTTGAATAAAAAAAATTGCACTACAAATCCAGATATAACTTTTGCTTGTTTTGTTTTTGACTGATGGTTTGAAAAAAGGTTTAACTTACCTGGCCAACTCCGAAAAATGAGATCTCCTGACTATGTCATCCATTTTGAAAAAAAGTTGAACTAAGTTGTACTAAAAACAAAACTTTTCACTTGTACACAACCACGAAAAAAAAACAAGGTTTATGGAAAAAGTCACGGGACACTATTTTCATTTTCAGTCCCTACAAATTCGAACACTACCGCAGATCGTAAGTAATGACAAAATTCCAAATTAAAGTCCCCATATCTCTAATAGTTTTCTGGGGTGCGTCCCTCATACAGGATGGTTAAAAATTAAGTACAATTAATTAAGGCCAATTTACAGAACGTGATGCCAAGTGCTGCTGCCGCCGCACGGTGCATCAGTCCCGCTTTTTATTTGAACTACTTGGTTTAGGCTGTAAACGGCTTGAATATGACTGGCGAACTAAAATAAAACTAAAACATCGAGGAAAGGCGCCCATTGTATTGTATTAACTAATTGTTTAAGTACGTTAGTCATTTTAAAGTTGTTTATTAATCATCCACTTTTAGCAGGAAAACACAGTTTCGTATGGTATTTTGCTCATATAGGTGGTAAGTTGCAAATCTCGTAACACTTACTTTGTTTACACGGGTCTCTTAAAGCGGTTTTCTTGGAGGAAGGTTTGAAATTGTTTTTCGTATAAACACCATTAAACCCGTTTTTAGCACTAAATCGATTTTATTTTAAAGCGATTTAAGAAAGCCGTTTGTTGCCTTAAAACGTATTTTAGGGTCGGTATTATATAGTATAAACACCTTAAAAAAGATTTACCACATTTCTTTCAACCTATAGAAATAATCAACCCTCTTTTTACTGAAATAGTACCCAAGTAACACAGCTTCGACAATATACCCAGCAAACACAAATCATGTCGACAATATCTGCAGTGTATCGGCATCGGCGTCTACACGCTGGCCCGATGTTGGACAGATTGAGATTTTCAGTTTTCGGTCAATAATCGGCAACTGACGGAGGTCCACATTACTACAATCGACTTTATGCCGACACCACTTTAGGATCGACGATGGTTCGATTGGAACTTTGTTTAATCGGTCGAAAATCGGCAACTGACGATGGTCCGATTTACTATAGTCGAATTTATGCCGACGCCCACTTTTATCTGCTTTAGACGCGACGACGGTCCGATTGGAACTTTGTTTAATCGGACGAGAATAGGCAAATGACGATGGCCCGATTTACCATAGTCAACATTATGCCAACGCAACCTTATCTGCTTTAGGGCCGCTGATGGTCCGATTCGAACTTTGTTTAATCGGTCGAGAATCGGCAACTGACGATGACCCCATTCACTACAGTCGACTTTATGCCGACGACCACTTTATCTGCTTTAGGGCCGACGATGGTCCGATTGGAACTTTGTTTGATTTACTATAGTCGACTTTATGCCGAAACGCACTCTATCTGCTTTAGGACCGACGATGGCCTGATCAGATTTTTGTTCGATTGGTCGATAACCGGCAACAGACGATGTTACGTCAGATTAAAATTTTTAAACTGCTTAATGGTTTCTTCCTAGTATGTAAAGATGGCGCTAATGTCACTATGTTCCCTGTACAATGGAATGTAATATTATATATATATATAATGAGCAAAGATATTTCAAAACAAGGATGCGGGCTTGACAAGATGGTGGTACTTCTCTACAAGAATCATCTCTTCCGCCACTTAAACCAGCCCGACTGGTTAAACACCCGCATTATCGAAACTTTGTAGTTTGCCAATGTCGGATCATGTCAAGCAACCACGGATGGACCTTCGTCAATCACCGACGTCGGGTCGCTTTGAGAGGCTGATGTGGGGCCGTATTATTCACCCATTATCGGACCTTTGTGGTTTACCATTGTCGGGGCGCTTTAAGCTATCACGGACGGACCTTTGCCAATCGCCGACGTTGAACCACTTTAGGAAACCAATGTCGGACTTGAATAGTTTACCGTTGTCGGGCCGAGACCACCTTGCCTACGTTAGTTACGGCGGATGATCAATACCATGTGGTTAAACCATATTAGACCTTAATCGTACAGCGACGATATGCCGATGTCAGCAAAAAGTAAAATTTAGCATTGGTCCAACGGCGGGCTACGATCTAAGGTTGCGTCGGCAAACATAAATTGGGCCTACATCGCAAAGCGGACAAAAATACTGCTGCTTCGATGTCGTCAATCGACGTCGTACCGATGACGGCAAGTTCGGCAATCGACATCGGGCCGATGAAGGCCCAAGGGAACGGTGTTTGCTGGGTAGACTTTAAAGCCAATTCAATGCTGCAAAATCGTTAGTACAGCTCTACTTTTGCTTTGCAATAGCTAGCTTCATTTAATCTGTAATTTTGGCTCTTAAAATTGTTTGACTACTAAATTTACATCCAAAATAACTGTTATAGTTATATCGTCTAGCTCATCAACTTTTAAAGTTAAAACTTATACCTAAAAATGTGCTAAAACTTAACTAACAAAATTGTTGCAATCCTAACTTTTTTTCTTAAAATACAACTGAAAAAAATGCCAAGATGGCAACGGCAGTTATTTGATGTAACATAGTGCAATTTTTATTAAAATGCAGCAGCTTTCAATGCTATTTAGCATTTGAGAATAAGCTCAAAAAATACTCAACCCTCTTTTTACTGAAATAGTACCCAAGTAACACAGCTTGCTGCAAAAACGTTAGTACAGCTCTCCTTTTGCTTTAAAATACTAGCTTCATTTAATCTGTAATTTAGGCTGTTAAAATTGTTTGACTACTAAATTTACATTCAAAATAACGATATATAATCTAGCTAATCCAAGCTAAGCTAATTATTTTAGTCGTTCTCCATCTTCAGTCTTTTATGCTGGCGGACAAAATTGATTTAATTGCTATTTTTAAATACATTTTTTGTTTGTTTGTTTAAACAACATTGCTTTCATGTGCAAAAATGCTGTATTTTTTGCTGCCGTAGACGTTGTCACAGGCAAAATATAATCCTCAAAATAGCTGTGACAACATTTTCATGACGTTTTCAAGACGTTGTTTTTTGTTGCAGAAGACAACAAAAGCATTATTGTTATCTTTTTTGCTGCGGTTATCCCAGCTTATTTACAGCACGCTGTATTACTTGGGTAGTTTTCACAACTAGTGGCTAAAATAGTGCTTTTTTACAAGCGTTGGTTTAAATAATGGTGATGGATTTGAAAACGCGAGTAAAAAAAGCACAGTTTAGCCGCGAGTTGTTAACACTATTTTTTTAATACCTTTATCAAAAAATCCAAGAAAAACAGGAAAATACTTTTAAAAATCTCGAACGAAGAGCACTTCGCGCAACACAACATCTTTACACTATAAATCAAGGCGGCTGCTGGTAAATGAAATAACAATGGTTTCCATAGCGATGTGCCTTTTTACTCGGTGACGTTCATTGTTGCGACAGTTTGATATTTGGACGATGTTTTTAAATGATTTTTTCGTAAATAGTTGGTGAAAACTGTCGGAAATGGCTTAATTTTTAGGCAAGAATAATTAAATTTTTTCAATATTACTATTTATTTCGCTATTTCTCTTTAACTTTGGTTAAAAAATGGCCGAAAATCTTTTTTTGCACCCGTGATCAAAAAAAAAAAGATTTTGCATCGCTAATCAAAAAGGCATGCTTTAGTTATCTGCAGACACTTACTAAAATGTTTTTAATAAAGGGAAAAAAACTATAAACCATCGGAGAAAGCGATTTTATTTAAAACCGTCCTTACATAAAAGCGGTTTTAGGTGCTTATAAACGTAGCAAGTGTTTCTCTCTTTGTCGCACTTTCACATGTGTATAGCGCCTATTATTTTTACGACAGCAAAAGTGCTACTTCGTGGATGACGCAGACTTTAGTTATAGTTTTGTTGTGTGTGAATGAATATGTTTCTCATTGTAGTATGGGAGCCAAGATCAAATTACTATACAGGATGTTTTTAATTCGAAACTATACCAATTGCGGTTCTCCTAAACTGTAAAAAACACAGCTTTTCTTTCCGCAATAGAAAAATTAAAATGTATGAAAATCGATAGGGTGCGAAGTTTTTTTTTTACTTGTTTTATGCCTTTTAAGTTTAAAGTTTTCAAAAAAGAGACGTTTAAAATTTTGACACTTTTTTGAGATACCCTTAAGGAGAAAATAAGTGACACAATTTACAAAGCACCCTTTATTTAGAACTCTTATACAAGGTTTTGAAAACTAAAGCTCTTGCAAACACTGATCCCCCCAAAGTTCAAGTTCAAAAGTAGCTTTATTGTCAAAATTTAATTATTAAATACAGCTCCTCGCCTAATACACTTTTTCTTCCGGCAAGATTACGGATTATCAAATATTTGCCAATGAAATTATTTAAATATAGGGAAATTTTTATTAAGAAATGATATCCACAATCATTGCTGTCCTGAATAAGTTTAGCCGCTTATCTACAGTGTAACTTTGAACACCTTTGCTTAAAAAAAATTAAATGAGTTGCTCGTTATTTTTAAAATAAATTTTTATTAAAAAAAAACTTTTAAAGAATAAGCTTTTATTAAATGCACTCAAAAGTAGAAAATAATTTGTTATCTTTCATATATCATAATAAAAGCGATGGGCGCAAATTAAAAATTTTAACTAGGTATCGTACAACGGTCACATCGACGATTCACCTAAGAAACTGTTGTATTACTCTATGATCTAAGGATATTTTCAAAGGCTGGGCAAGCACAGCAATCTCAACCGTTCTCAGCTTCTTTAGATGAAAGCATCATGTTTATCATTCGAATAGAAGAAGAATTTAGTTCTTCTTTTGTAGTTCTCTCTTTGTCACCGTAAAGTTAAAATTTTTAATTTGCGCCCATCGCTTTTATTATGGTATAAGAAAAGTAAAAAAATTATTTTCTACTTGTGAGTGTATTTAATAAAAACGTGTTTTTTTTATAAAAATTTATTTTTTAATTTTTAAATTTGTACCCTAAATCGTCCATTTTGAATCCACCATATTGAAATTTTCAAATCTGATCAAAAATTCATATCCCCTTCCCGAAAAACCCCTGTATGCCAATTTTGATTTAAATCGAACAATTAGAGGAAATTGTGTACCTAATAATACCATATTATTCTATTGTCGGCGGAACTATAAACGCATACCAAATTTGAACACACACCCTTAATTTATAGATTTGTATTAATCGTCCATTTTGAATCCGCCATATTAAAACTTTTAAATCTGATCAAAAATTCATAATCCTCCTCCTCAAAAACCCCTGTATGCCAACTTTGATTGAAATCGAACAAACTAAATCTTTGGTGGTAATACCATATTATTATATTTTTATCGGAACTATAAACGCAAACCAAATTTCAAAATTCGTTAGCAAAACATGACCCAAAATCTGATCAAAAATTCGTATTCATTATCCCCAAAAGCCCCCGTATACCAATTTTGGTTGAAATAGGACAAACTTAGGTGTTTTCCCCTCTCCACTCCCCTCGTAGTTGGGAGTGGTGCCTAATAATGATATATTATTGTATCGGATGTGTATAAGTTAGTTAAAATTGGTTAGCAAAAGATGACCAAAAATCGTCCATCTTGAATGCGCCATATTGAATTTTCAAAATCTTATTAGAAATTCGTTATTTCCATCCCCAAGTGCCCCAACATACCAAATTTCAACGAAATTGGGCGTTCTTTTTAATTCAACACTCAAAAAAAAATGCTTCAAAGTAATTTTCAATATTCTCTCCAAATTTTTTTGACGATGCAGTGTAGTTACTTTCCTTAAACAATCGTTTGTAATTTTCTAATCAAGCCACTTTCCACCAAAAAAAAAACACATTTCCGTCTCTGTCGACAAACCTTTACAATTTTTAATAAACCTAATTTAGTAAAGTACACCGTTAATGAAATGAAAAAAGGAAGAAACCAATTACCCAAAGAGTTTCTATATCTAGATTGTGTTGTGTCTTCTATTTGCAGAAATAAAAAGATGAATTAAAGTTAATTGACAAGATTTAGGTACATTGTACAGAATAATTTGTTAATTTTTTTGTCGAAAAAAAAAGTATAAGGTCCTTTATTTTTAAACTTTTGAATTTTTTGAAAAATGTAATTTGAGATATAAACATGTAAAATATGTAAAATCGAAACAAAAGTGTGTCTTGATTGAATCAACCGCAATACAGAATAATAAAAAAATCACCCTGTACATAATGTAATTAATTCTTAAATTTCTCTCACAGTTAAAGATATAAATAACAAGTACCTATACACCCCAAAATGTTGAAAAAAATCATGTGCACTTAACACTATCTAGAAAATTTTAAAGATCAAACCCCAATGAATTTGACGATATAATAATTTTTATCTTTTCAAGAGTTACTTGATTGATCTATTTATTTATTTTGGGTTCCAGAGGATGTATACATACAGTTTTACAGCCTTTACCACAAAGACAAATGTTTAACCCCTTAACTGCCTGGTGAGATACGGATTATATAAAAATGAGCCCAAAAACAAATTGTACTTTTTGGATAATAGAGAAATTTTGGAACGCTTGAAATTTTGATAGCCACTGTGGTAGCACGGATCACCTACCTACTCATCGAGTTTTTGGAACACATTAAAAACTGTCACTCATAAAAAAATTTGGAGATGAAAAAAAATCAAAAATTTTGCTTAATTTTATAAAATAAGTGTTTTATATGTTGGAACCTGGTAATATATTTTTTTAACTAATTGCGCCTAAATTCTCTAAAATTAACCAGAAAAATAACCACAACAAAATTTATTCCTAGCTTACGGCAGTGGTAGTGATTAATAACCACAAGGGAATGACGTTTAGCTATTGCGCAGACGCAGTAATTACCATCACTACGAAGTGTCAAATAAGCGTTCCAAAATATCCCTAATGTCTCTCGTAACTAAAACTGTAAGTATTCATTAAAATCCCAGCTGACCGAGCGTTTAAAATTTTGCACCCAATTTTAAAATAGTTAGTACCTACGTTGATGATCCACACAGACGGACTTTCGTTTAATGTTCGAAATGCCGACAAGCATTTACGCGAGCCTATGTGCCAAAATGTTCGAGGAAAAGCTCGTGAAAAAGTTCGCCGAAAATCTCGCCAAAATGTTCGCGAGAATGTTCGGTCAAAATTTATATTTTTATATTTTATCGGAAATCATTAAATTTAACTGAAAACAGAAAAACTTATAATTAATTTTTTAAGATTTAAAACAATAGGTATTTGTAACAAAGTGCTTTCCAACGGTAAAACTCTTTGATTCAGAAATTTTATTTTTATCGCAATAGGTAACTCAGGAACGGTTGGTCAGATTTTTGTCGAGATTTTCTGGAGTTGTCAAAAGTCAAAATAAAATTCATTACCTCCATCTTTTTTCGAGCACAGAAACAAGATAAAATTGATAAAATAATAATTAATGGCGCTTATTAGACACAAAGTTGGCAAGCTATTGTTAGTTGTTAGCGTATCTTTGATGCGTTTGTGAAAGCGTCCTTAAAAAAAGAGTTAAAGTTGTGCTTACAACGTATGACCCAGCAAACCAGAAGGTGCCGGTTAACAGTCGGGCGCTAAGTGATACCGGCGGATTTCTGACGGGACGTATAGACACTTGATTAAACGCCACCAAAATGCGCTTTTTAACGAGTAGGTTCTTTTTGCTTGCTGAAAAACGCCTGGCAGTATTAAGCGTTTTGTCGCTTCGTATATAGGCGCCATCGCCAGCTCCACGCAACCTTTCTCGCGTCGGGTTTTATGGTTCGTAACGGTTGTGAAGTTATAGACAGATTTGAGCCACTTATTAGCGAATAATCAATTTTAACCAATTTCGACCAGAGAATATTAGCGATCACGGTTTAAACCAAAGTAGGGAAATTTTGCTGTCCATAATCAGCTGTTTCACTTTTGGTTCAAACCAAAAATAACCCAGCTCCGGAGCAGGGTTACCTTTGGTTAACTTGACAGCACATTGTTGTTTGGGGTTAGATTTTTTAACCGACTTGAAACAAAATAGGTATGTAATGTAAAACGTACTGCTTAACCGACAGTGTCATAAGATATTTTTTATTTTTTTAAAGTAAGGTTAATGGCTTGTTTTAGAAATATCATTAAGGCAGTTTATGTTAATTTGTGAGATTGGACTGTCTGTTGAACTAGGTTAGACTTCTGAACCGCTGGACAGATTTTCATGCAATGTTCATAGAAAAAATAGTATTTGATAATAAACACGGCTTTATTATTATTATGAAAAACCATAACTTTAAAAATACAATAACCAACCCATATTGGCGAATTAAATTGGTATTAGTATTTTGACGGAGGGGGTAATGATATATGACATACCAAGGATAACCAATTGGTTGAACTAAGATATTTTGGTTATCCGCTAATAAATGGCTTTGTTAAAGAAGGCTTGTGGCGTAGTTGTGGAGTATCAGACTCTCACCCGGGACGCGCACGTTCGGATCCCGGTTGCGTCCAACCCTTTTTTTTTTTTATAACAGGGTCATGGGCGGTATACATACCGCGGCGCCCCAAGTTGTCGAGCCGCCAGCGGGTTTCCGAAAAATTGTAAGAGATGCACTAGCGTCCAGACCACGTTGTGTTTGTTGGGGACGTAACCAAACCAATTCTTGTTTAGTGCTGGATGCAGAGTTTTACTTCATGCCGCTCACTTCTATTTCCTTCGTTGTCGAAAAAAGTGAGAAGGCAATGGAATGGAAAATAGAAGGAATGTAACTGTGGATCAGGCATTTATGAAAACCCACAGATAACAAAATGGTTAGGATATACTAGCTGCATACGAATAGTGCAAGGGTGGTCGTAGAGATAGGTGAAAGAGAAAGATTGATTGACTGTGAAATGTAAAAAGAGTACTACGATGCTTAGGGTTAGAAGAAGGTAAAACCGTAAACTAGTGAGAGCTTAAAATGACAACAAACAAAGATCAACGCAACCCCCAGGAAATAGTAATTAATTTGAAGGATATTTTTCGTTTTTTTTTTAATGAAATAAAACCAAAAAAGTTATAATACAAATAAAAATTAATTTATTTCCATGGTATATTACTATTAGTGCAACTTACAAGCTTATTTAGTATCTCCAACAGCAAATAATAATGTTTCGCTTGCCGTCGGCTTTTTTTGTAAAAATTTCAAGGAAAGTTTTTTTGGTGTTCCATTTTTTTTAGGAACTGAGATCAGTGACGTGAGACCAAACATATTTTTATTGTCACCTTTAAAAATAAGTTTCCAAAAAATATTTAAAAAATTTGCCTTGTGTGGATTCTCCTTTATATAACAAATTATGTTTAGTTAATTTTTTAAATGTAATCCAATACCAGATTAAAAAATTATTATCTAGCTCACCCTGTATAGGGTGATTTTTTTCTCATAGCCGCAGAAGAACCAAAAAAACTGGGTGAAAGGATATTTTATAGGGGAGGGTGACCAGTGGAACCACTGACGAGCCTACGCTGGTTGTCCAAGGCGAAACATCGTTTAATCATTTCTCTTTTCGCTTTGCTCCTTTGTGTATTCCTTGTGGGATGCTCATCAGGTTTGAATTTTCGTTATTTCCATCCAAGATCTTTTGATCTTTTGTTTTTAGATTATTTTCGGTTGACGTAACTGACTTGGAGGTTTTTTTTAACTTTTTTTATTTTTAATTGCCTTAGGAGCATAATCCTATTGGAAAATATTATCACGCCAGGACAAATCCGTATCAGGTAACTTGGATAAGTACCAGTGCGGAACGATGGCTATTTGTGAGTGATTCAAAGTTGGAAATCAAAGTGTATGATGGGGTTTAATTATGTATGGGGACACTGACGAGCCTACGCTGGTTGCCCAAGACCCAAACATCGTTTAATCATTTCTCTTTTCGCTTTGATGCTTTGTGTGTTTCTTGTGGAATGCTCATCCAGGTTTGAATTTTCGTTATTTCCACCCAAGATCTTTTGATCTTTTGTTTTTTCCGCTATTTTTGTTTTTCACAGCCAAGTATTTGTTTGGAAAGTTAGGTAAGTTCTAGTTTGACAGCTTTTTGATTGTTGTGATTATACATATTGTTATGTATGGCCTACTTTGGTTTAATTATATTACAATAATGCGAATTAATTAATATCTAATTCAAACTACAATATCTCGAAAACGGTTACATGCAGACCTATACTATATGGTATTTTTAAAAAGATAATTTCCTAGAGAATTCGAAAATGTCAAAATATATAGGGTGTTCCATAAGAAAGAAAAAACTTTTTGGCACACCCTGTATGCTATTTGAACCGATTCATTTTTATTAATGATTTTGAGGTCCCTATAAAATACCCTTTCACCCAGTTTTCGTTTGGTTTTTCTGCGGCTGTTAGAAAAAAAGTTATTCCAGGGAAAACTTATAACCGATCACCCTGTACATATCGGAAGGTCTAGGCTGAACAGAAAAATGGTGTATTTTCTCCGTTGATAATGTATTATTTTTTTTTTATTTAAAACTCAAAATTGTGCAAAATTTCAAAGTTTAAACTATAACTCGTTTAGACACACCGTGTAATTAGTAGAGGTTTAATCACAACATTAACCACCTGATTTTTTAAATTTAACCCACTATTTTTCCACCTTTTATAAATTTAATTTTTAATATAATTTCACTCATAACTGGTATGCCTAGCGTATAATACATATTACACAAGAAGTAGAATAAGAGTCATTCCACGTCAGATTTACAAGCCAATTTTTAATATCTTCGAAAAATTTTTCTCGCACTCTTTAGCGAAAAATAATCGACACGTATTTTTTCCAAAATAATATTTTTTTTTCTCAAATTATGATTTTTTGAACTTTCGAAGTTTATAAAATTCAACATTTTTCAATCACTGATAACTCGTAAACTATTCGATGTACGAAAAAAATGTTCGAAAAGTTGTGTTTTCGTATGAGCTCACCAGAATTTTATTATATCGTATGTAATTGAAATATTTCGTAAAGTATTTCGAGATCCACTATGAAAATTTTACACAATCTTCCCAACATGATTCTAAATATTTATTAAGAAAAAAAAACAAGAAAAAATTGGTCCAAATTAAAAAAACATTCAATTTGCTTATAAAGGCGCATTTACACAGACAAACTTTCCTTTGATGTTGAAATGCCGACAAACATTTACACGAGCCTCTTGAGCAAAATGTTCAAAGAAATGTTCGAGCAAAATCTCGTACAAAAAAACACACGTAAATTTTGGAGAGAATCTTGAGCAAAATTTGTTTGAAGAATTGGGGCTATAAAAATTTCTTTACAAATTTAAAATATATATTGTTATCGGAATTCATTGAACTTAACTGAAAATAGAAAAACAAAGTTTTGAAATAAGGTACTTGTAATCAAGTGCTTTCCGACGGAAAAACGATTCGATGCCGAAATTCACATTTTACCTCATAAGCAACTTCGATTGATCTGATTTTTATAGGGGATATGCCAGTATACTTGTAACTTTTTTGGGGTTGTAAAAAAAACGAGAATAAAAAAAAATAATTAGCACTTATTTATTGCTGTTGCCTGTAAAATGTAATGATAAAAATTTACGTTCAAAAGAATATCCCTTTATTTTACATCTTAGTTTAGTCTTTTACAATAATAATTAAGTCAAATTAAAAAACCTATATACATTTTATTAAATCTCAAATATATGAACAAAAGCACGTTCGGTTTAAATAATACCCGTTTATTACCCACTTTTACAACCCTACGAACCCGACCCTTGTCTAAAAAATATAATTTAGCAGTAATTTAGTAGACTGTGTCGCCGATCTATCATCCCGAGTTTTGGATTTCGCAGGTAGTAGGCCGGCCACTCTTTTGAATCGCAATGTTGCCCTTTGCATATTGTTCGTTCAGTGTCAGTAATCGACCTTGATTATTACATTAAATTGACAATAAATATCTATATCTTCAGCATTTTGCTTTTTTAAGCAACCCTTGGGACCTTAAACTAACTAGGTAAATCTGGTGTGAGGAATTAAAAAACAACAATAAAAGCTAAAGGTAAAGTAAAGCTACAAAAATCCGCCTCCCCACCACTCCTCATAGTCGTGAGGCGCGGATTACCGCTTAAAAGTGCAATTTTTGAGTTTTTTGCCGATATTTGAAAAACTCAAAATTTTGAAAAAGAATAATTTTCCTGGGTTTTTTTTTGACTTTAGGAAAAAAACCCTTGGAAATAAAAACAAATTCGCAAGAAAATCCCAAAAAAAACCACGGGCAAAAAAATCCGGGAAAAACCCTAAGAAAAAAATATTATAAGTAACCCTAATCCATGTGACAAAACTGATAGTAGAGCCAATAATAATGTTTCGCTTGCCGTCGGCTTTTTTTCACAAAAATTTAAAATAAAAGTTGGTGTTCCATTTTTTTAAAGAATTGAGATTTTATTCTTATTATTTATTCTCATCTTTAAAAATATGTTTCCAAAATAGATAGCAATAATTTGCTCAAAAATTTACCCGAACAAAATGTTCAAAGAAAAGCTCACAAAAATGTTCACGCAAAAATTTTTAGATATTTTGCACGAGCTTTTATTTGAGCATGTTCGTCTGTGTAATTGGGCCTTAAGAATTGCAGAATACATGAGTAAAATAACAAAAAAAAATATTTCAAACATTTTTCCGGTGAGCTCATACGAAAACGCAACTTTTATTATTCGAACATTTTTTTCATATATATCGAATAGTTTACAAGTTATCAGTGATTGAAACATGTTCAATTTTATAAACTTCGGAAGTTCAAAAGATCGTAACTTGAAGAAAAAAATTGGTGCTAGAAATGACGGATAGTCCACGATACAATCAATTATTTTATGTTGAAAGGAAATGGAAATATCTTGAAAACTGTAGCTTTGAAAGATTTGAAACTTTTTGGGTAATATTTACGAAAACCAAAATTTGAAAACCGCATTTTCTTTATATATTTTAACGTTTTTTCAAATAAGTCGGAAACTAAAGCTCACACGAATTTGGACTTTATAACAAAATTTGTAGTCCATATTCATGGAAACTTAAATGTGAAAACCGCATTTCGCTACTTGCTTTTGTTACAATTTTTTTAAATATTTTATCCCCCTTTTCTCCGTTTCAACCCCCACCACCCTACCCAAAAGTTAATCAGTCCATGGTCAACCGATAGAGTATTTTTGTACCAAATTTCTTTAAAATCGATTAAGGCGTTCTTGAGTTATCGTATATACAGACAGACAACAGACTGACAACTTTTTTTTTTAGTCGATTAAGGTGTTTTGGAACCTTAGTAACTCATTTTTGATAAAATTAAGAAAAGTTAAAATTTCACGATTTTAATAGTCCTCCATACTATATTGGTATGGTGGACTAAAAATATTACTTTGAAAAAAAATACGTGACGATTATTTTTCGCTACACAGTGCGAGAAAAATTTTTCGAAGAAATTAAAAATTGTAAATCTGACGTGGAATGACCCATTAATTTTATTTAAAACTTTCTATTGAAAACCTTTTCCCAGACAAAATCTCATAAATATTTAAATATTTTCTAACGAAAGTCAAAGAACCAGCGGCTTATCTTTAAAACTGTAATAAGCCCAGCACTAAATTATTTTCTTAAACGAGATGCTTATCATAACGCCCGTTAAATTTGTTTATTATCGGTAAACTGCTTTTGGCTTTTACAATCCGTGAAGTTGGAAATAAATAAGACTTAATCAGTGCCGTAGCTTTAGGGGAATATTTGTTAATTTTCGAAATTTATTCCAAAATATCCACTATTATTTCAAAAAGAAGAACAATGAAAGAACATTTACATGCCTAGCATATGCTTTTAAGAATGTCCTTTTGAGTACATCTTTAGCATATGCTTGGTACATACTATTTAAGTATATGCTATTAAGGATATCCATAGTAAATGCTATGAATGTACCATTTGAGAAGGTCCTTTTGAGTACTTCTTTAACACATGCAAAGAATGTATCAACTTTAAAACATTTTTTGGTCAGTTTAGCGCACATGCTATTCTGTTACCATAAAAGAACATCAAAAGAATGAGCTTCTAAGTATTTTCTTGGCATATGCTAAGGATATACCACTAAAGAAGTTTACCATTAGAACATCTTTATCATATGCAAAGTATATTTCTATTATTGAAACATTATTATTTGGTCCTTTTAGCGCACATGCTATTCTTGTACTGCAAAAGAACATCAAAAGAATGCGCTTCTAGTATTTCCTTAGCATATACTAAGGAAATACCATTAAAGACGATAACTTTCAGAACATCTTTAGTACATGCAAAGTATATATATCACTTATTGAAACATTATTTGGTCCTTTTAGCGCACAAACTACTCTGGTACTGTAAAAGCAAAACATCAAAATAATCTTATTCTAGTATTTCCTTAGTATATGCACTTAGGAAACCATCCCAAGAGAAATGTCTACTTCCACCAAACGCGAAAATTCTGATTTAAGATGACGTAAGAATCCGCCAAAACGCTTATATTCCGCGGTTTCAACCTATTTATAAGCGCATGGTACAGTGGATATAGCTTTGGTCTCTTAACCTGTACGTTATGTGTTCGAACCCCGTCGGCGTGTCGCACTTTTTTTTATTATTTGTTTTTATTTTTTTTTCTTATGGTGTATTGTGATAGAACATGGTTTTTAGAGCTCAAAATTCTATTTTTTATTTTATTTTAAGCACATGGCAATCATCTGATAAGAATAACTATTAGCATATGCTAAGAACCTGCATAGCATGTGATTCTATTCTTAGCACATGCTAAAGATGTTCCAATGTTAATTTAGAACATCGTTAGCATATCCTATTTCTTCTTGAGGATATTCTATGCACGTGCTAAGGATGACAAATTGCTATGTGGGGCATAGCTTTTTTGTTTTGAAAAAAGTGACCTTGAACGTTAGCTACTTGGTGTGTGTAGCCAAAATATCCATCATTAAATGTCAGCGCTGTTTAATTTAAGGATACAGGGTGTTCATTTTAAAACTTCCCATCCAAGATTCACGTAGCACCCTTCACTTTTTGGTCGATTCCAAGAAAAAAAATAGATATTTCTTGAATTATTTGTTTTTGGATTTGTGCCATCCGGCACCATTATTTAAGATAAAAACAAAAATCTTCCATATCCAAAGTAACACACTACAAACCTGTAAAAAAATGCGAAAATTTCTCAAAATTAAAAAACTTACAATTTAAAAAAATAAAAAATAGAATAGATTAAAGCATTCAATTTTAAGTAAAAAATGTCGATAAACTTTTTTGTAGCACGTTTAGTTTTTGCAAGTTTTGAATTTTTTGCGCCATTAATTAAAAAATAAAATTTTTTAAAAACGAATTTTTGACAGTTATATAGAATCTTTTGTTGAGCAAAAAATGATCCATCAAATTTTTTTTAGCACGCACACTTTTCTCACAAAAAAAATCTAGTTTGAAATTCTGCAAAATTGGTTAATTTTATTGGCCTTTTTTGCACCAAACCAAAATACTGCGTTTTTTTACAAGCGTTGGTTTAAATATCAAGCGCAGCGAGGTATTTAAGAACGCGAGTAAAAAAAAGCACAGTTTAGCCGCGAGTTGTTAACACTATTTTTTTTTAATACCTTTATCAGAAAATCCAACAAAAACAGTAAAATACTTTTAAAAATCTCGAACGAAGACCACTTCTCGTAACACACCATTTTTACACTATAAATCAAGGCGGTAAATCAAATAACAATGGTGGTTTCCATGGCGATGTGCCTTTTATTCGGTGACGTTTATTCTTGCGACATTTTAATCGTTGACAGTTTGATATTTTGACCATGTTTTTCAATGATTTTTTCATAAATACTTGGTAAAAACTGACGGAAATGACTTAATTTTTAGGCAAAAATAATTAGATTTTTTTCAATATTACTATTTTCTGCTATTTCTCTTTAATTTTTGGTAAAAAACGTACCGAAATCTTTTTTTGTTAAAAATGTTTTTTTGCATCGGTAACCAAAAAAAGCCATGCTTTAGTAACCTGCAAACAGTTACTAAAATCATGTTTTTGATAAAGGTAATAAAAAAAATATTTATAGTAATGTTCACTTTGTCAAAGTGACGGGATTTATTCGTAAGGTTTATTGGCTAAGCCATAAAAACTAAGAAAAAATTTATTTTAACAAACGTTAGAGGTTTTTTACCAATATGAGTTAAACAAACTGAACTTTATAAATAATAAAATAGTAGTTTTAACAACTAGTGGCTAAAATAGAGCTTTTTTACAAGCGGTGGTTTAAATAACGAGCGCAGCGAGGTATTTAAAAAACGCGAGTAAAAAAAAGCACAGTTTAGCCACGAGTTGTTAACACTATTTTTTTTAATAACTTTATTGAAAAATCCAAGAAAAACAGGAAAATACTTAATTCTTAGGCAAGAATAATTAGATTTTTTCAATATTACTATTTTCCGCTATTTCTCCATGCTTTAGTTATCTGCAGACAGTTACTAAAATCATGTTTTTGAAGAAGGTATTAAAAAAAATAATTTTTGCTTTTGTGGTGGCCATCTTGAAATCCCAGATCGTCGACGAAATTAAAATTAACTTTTCTTTTATGCTCGATAGTTGTTTTCTACGTTGATTTTAATTTCGTCCACCATCTTGTATTCCAATATGGCTACCAAAATAGCAGAAATTCTTTTTGATTATGTATATAATGCAGTTTTTTTTTAACTCAAATGGTTAAAATATCTCAAATGTTTTTTAAAAAATAATTTTCTCTTAATTTTTATGGCTTGAATTAGTAAATAAATCTTATGGACAAATCCTGTCACTTTGTCAAAGTGAACAATATTATATATATTTTTTTTAATGCTAGCTGACAGACAAAGAATCTTTTGCAAATGCTTTTTAATTTTTTTATCGCCAAATTCCTGGTAAAACCTTGGTGCAAAAAAATTGTAGAAGGAGTAGAAAAAGAAAAAATGAGTAGTTCAAAACGCTGACGTAGTTTAGTGTAACCTCACTTTTTTGTTTTTCTGTATATTTTTTTGGTGTTTAAAATTAAAATGGATCAACTACTGGTTTATTTAACAAAACCTTCGAGTGTACGGCCAGTTTTAGTACCATGGATGGCAAGCAATGGAAGCTAGATGGATAGTGAAGTTTTTTTATTTACTGTTCTTTTAAGCCCCGAAAATCATATAAGACCACAGGGATACCATGAAGAATGGCTAACAAGATATCTACAATACGACGAAAAAATCTTAGGTTAAAACAAAAATGTAGAATTTTGACTTCTTTCTTCTGTCTTCTACGCAAGCGTCAGTTTTGAAACTAGAGTGGATTCCGTTTCAAAATATTTTTAACCCGTTTAGATGTGACGTTACCGTTGCAACGCGAGAAAACAAATGTTTCAAACTTTTTAAAAACATCTTAAACAATTTCAAGGCGAGAAAACGTCTCTGATTTTGATGAAATCCGCAGACACGTCAATTTTTTGTTCGAGGGGAATACATTTTGGTGATCTTGAAATTTGTGTAGCACACCCCCCTCGAGGGGTAAACTCGAGGGTAAACTTTAACGCTAAATTTTGAATAGGGAAAGTGGGTAGAGGAGTAATATCTTGTTTTGAAGGTCTCTTAAATATATAAATCTATCGATTAGTTTTTGAGATATTCATTTTCAAAATAAACTCAAATTGTAAAGGTAAATTTCACTCCTCGTAGGAATGTACTATAGAAAAAAAAATAAAATGTTTCTTTAAGGAAAACAAAGTCGACGTGTACCGGGATTTCTCAAATATACATATATTTTGTAAAAAAAAAACTATTTTGCGTAGGTCCATGCAACTGTAAAAGTGAATATCTCATTAACGAATCAATGAATTTTCGAAATTTTTAAGTGATTGTAAAGACATTGAAAATACCTTCAAAACAAGGTATCACTCGACCCACTTTCCCTATTCAAAATATAGGGGTAAAGTCTACCCCCCGAAGGGGGTGCGTAAATAAAAAATCGACGCAGAATTTTTCTAAAATAATATAATATACCTACCACACTTAACTTTTTGGTCGATTCCAAGAAAAAAAAATATATTTCTTGAATTATATATTTTTCTGTTTGTGCCATCCAGCACTATTATTTAAGGTAAAAATCAAAATCTTCCATATACATCTTAGAGAGAAACACCCTATAAACCTGTAAAAAAAATGCCAAAATTTCTCAAAATTAAAAAAAAATACATTTAAAAAAAATAAAAATAGCATACAATAAAGCATTCAATTTTTAAGTAAAAAATGACAAATAAACTTTTTTATAGCATGTTTAGTTTTTTTAGGGATTTTTTTTTTAAATATTTCAAAATTTGTAAATATTGAAGTTTTAAAATTTTATATACCATTCATTAAAAAGTCAAATTTGTTATTTATTTTTTAGGGTTGTATAGAATCTTATGCTGAGCGAAAAATGCTTTATAAAGTTTTTTGTAGCATTTACAGTTTTCTCACAAAAAAAATCTAGTTTGAAGTTCTGCAAAAATGGCCAATTTTTTTGCACCAAGGTTTTACCAGGAATTTGGCGATAAAAAAATAAAAAAACATTTACAAAAGATTCTTTGTCTGTCAGCTAGCATTAAAAAAATATATATAATAATGTTCACTTTGACAAAGTGACAGGATTTGTCCATAAGATTTATTTACTAATTTAAGCCATAAAAATTAACAGAAAATTAATTTTTAAAAAACATTTGAGATTTTTTAACCATTTGAGTTAAAAAAACTGCATTATATACATAATCAAAAAGAATTTCTGCTATTTTGGTAGCCATATTGGAATACAAGATGGTGGACGAAATTAAAATTAACGTAGAAAACAACTATCGAGCATAAAAGAAAAGTTAATTTTAATTTCGTCCACGATCTGGGATTTCAAGATGGCCACCACAAAAGCAAAAATTCTTTTTTTTAATACCTTCTTCAAAAACATGATTTTAGTAACTGTCTGCAGATAACTAAAGCATCGAGAAATATCGGAAAATAGTAATATTGAAAAAATCTAATTATTCTTGCCTAAGAATTAAGTATTTTCCTGTTATTCTTGGATTTTTTAATAAAGCTATTAAAAAAAATAGTGTTAACAACTCGCGGCTAAACTGTGCTTTTTTTTACTCGCGTTTTTTAAATACCTCGCTGCGCTCGTTATTTAAACCACCGCTTGTAAAAAAGCTCTATTTTAGCCAATAGTTGTTAAAACTACTATTTTATTATGTATAAAATTAAGTTTGTTTAACTCATATTGGTAATAAACCTCAAACGTTTGTTGAAATAAATTTTTTCTAATATTTCAAAATAATTTCAAGGCGAGAAAACGCCTCAGACTCTAAATACGTAAGTCCTGAGTGGAAAGTTTTGAAATGAACACCCAAAATTCCCAAAAAATTTCAGAGGTTCAGGAAACCTAGATAAGTTGATTACATCTCTGTGGGAGTCACCACTTTTAAATTATTATATAAAGTTCACCCTATATAAAAACAAATATAAAATAAGAAATCATCCACAAAGTTCCCAAAAACTTTCAAAGGTTAAGGAAACCTATACCTAGGGGGTTGGGGTTATGTTAAGAAAACAAAAATACTTACTGCACTCCCCAAAGAAAATTCAAATCAATGTCTTCCATCTCTTAAAAATTTAAGAATTATGAAAATAGCTGCTCAAAAAATCACTGCAACATGGCGTTCACTGACTGTCCACTAAAAACAAAAATAAGAGTCACCAATGTGTACCTTTTAATTATTCATTTTTTATCACTTTTATTACCTATACTTTGAGAAAAGTTAATGAAAATTGCGCGATTGGTATAAATTCCGATCCAATGTTTCAACACAAATGAACAATAACTGATATTATTAAATTACTTTTGGAAGATATTCCCTTTTCACACCATTTTCACAAAGGTTTCTAAGAAAAAACAACACACCTTTTACACAATTCGTCAATAAAAAAACTGTAACGTAAACAACATGTGTGTAAATTAAACACAAACGTTTCGCACCTCTGATTAGTTTTCTTTTAATTTCTTACGTGAAAGAAAGACAGTTAGCAGATGATTCGTCGCTATCATAAATCTAGGAAATAGATATTTAAACGGCTTTTCATGGAATTTAATTGGCTAAGATGCTGATAAAGGTTGGCTTATGGCACCTTTTGAATACGCAGGGTGGAGGAGAAGTAAATAGGTGTACAGGGAGTTTCTTTTACAACAAAACGAACTTTTAAGGGTGAATTTGAATAATAAATGCATTTCATCCAATTATACTTAATCTAAAAAACTGTCATTCAAAGAACCCTGCACAAAACAAGGAGACGCTAAATGTCATAATTTTTGTTGTAGTACTCGACCAACAAAGCACAAAAGTAAAAAAAAACGAGATAGGGAGCAAGATTACTTTCTGAGATATGGAGCTTTAAATTTGTGTGTTTTTGGACATGATCCAAGTTTTTTCCCACAACTTTGTTAATTACCGCCGAAATAAAATGACTCGAATCTCTATTTGTCTGGAATGAAACACCCCATGTTCTATATGGTTTCTTTAGTACCATCAGAAAAGTCACTGTTTTGTAAGTTTTAAAAAGGAAAGAAAAAGATCATTTTTTAAAAAATTACAATTATTATCTTAAAAACAAAAGATCAAAAGGTCTTGGTTGGAAATAACGAAAATTCGAACCTGGATGAGCATCCCACAAGGAACACACAAAGAACCAAAGCGAAAAGAGAAATGATTAAACGATGTTTTGCTCTGGGTAACGGGCGTAAGCTCGTCAGTGGTTCCACTGGTCACCCTCCCCATACACCATTAAACACCATCATACACTTTGATTTCCAACTTTGAATCACTGGTACTTATCCAAGTTACCTGATACGAATTCGTCCTAGCGTGTTAATATTTCCAATAGGATTATGCTCCTAAGGCAATTAAAAATCAAAAAAGAAGTTAAAAAACCTCCAAATCAGTTACATCAACCGAAAAGAATCTAAAAACAAAAGATGAAAAGAGGGGAAGGGTGACCAGTGGAACCACTGATGAGCTCACGCTGGTTCCCCAGAGCGAAACATCGTTTAATAATTTCTCTTTTCGCTTTGGTTCTTTGTGTGTTCCTTGTGGGATGCTCATCCAGGTCTGATCATCAAATTGTTGATTTCAAACGTCAACTGTTTTTAATAATTAGAGAGTTAATAGACCAGTAATTTATCGCCACCTTATTGTATTACCGTAATTGAGATACTAAAAAGACAAACACAAATTACCGTAACCGTATTCTTTAGCCCATATACAAACTGCCAATGTAAATAGAATAGAAGAGAAAACAATAATTCCTGTTTTTGCAAACTCACTTTACCAAAAAAATTAAAACCAAACTAAACAAAAAAATTGGTGCTAGAAAGCACGGATAGTCCAAGGAAATGAAAATATCTCGAAAACTGTAGCTTTAAAAGATTTGAACCTTATAACAAAATTTTTGGGTAATATTTACGAAAACCAAAATCTGAAAACCGCATATCAATAGCTGCTTTACTTCTAAAGTTATGATTTTCTTTGTATATTTTAACGTTTTTTCAAATAACTCGGAAACTAAAGCTCCCACGAATTTGGACTTTATAACAAAATTTGGAATCCATATATCCATGGCAACTTAAATCTGAAAACCGTATATCGCTACTTGCTTTTGTTTCAAAGTTACAATGTTTTTAAATATTTTATCCCCCTTTTTTCCTCTTCAACCGAACGATTTTTGTACCAAATTTCATGAAAATCGAATAAGGCGTTCTTGAGTTATCGTGTATACAGACAGACAACAGACCGACAGAAAACTTTTTTTTTTCGTTTCGCGTGTTTATTATGGTGTTTATTTATAATTAAGAAAAGTCAAAATTTCACGATTTTAATAGTCCCCCAAACCATATTGGTATGGTGGACTAAAAACAAATTATCACCTACCACGTGCAGCTTTTGCACAGAAATCAATCTGGTTGGTTGCAAAAAATAACCGAGCGGGTCCCGTTAAGCCTTCGTAAGTAACGTATTTCGGTTCGGTTATTTTTGGATACGAGAGAAAAATAACCGATTTTGCCTACGGTATCACCAACGCTCTAATACCTTAAGAAATAACTCAAGAAAAATTGTTTCCATATGTATCCATATAAACTGGGCGCACTATGAAACGCATATTTTATATTTTAAACCTCTGTAACTTTTTTAGGTTTTATTATTTTTAAATGGGGTTTTCGGTATCGTACAGCTGATATTTTTTTCTAAAAAAAGGTTAAAACCAAAGTTTGCCATTTTGTTTTTTATTCGGTATACAAGGTGTGACAAAATGTACTGTTTTTTTTTGTCAAAGTTTAAAGTTAACGTAAATTTAAAAAAAAAATTGGGAAAAATTTAAAATTATCAAAATGGTTATCAAATCTTTCTTAACAAAATTAATTCTCAGATTGTTTATTTTTTTTTTGTTTTGGAGATATGATTTTTTTTCAAAATTTATGCGTATTTTACATTCTTTTGCCTGGATTTGACCGCATTTCGCAAATAATTTTAAATATGCATTTTCGCAATCTCTGGTAGGCCTATTAAAAATAAAACGACCCAAAGTTATTTTAAAAATTAATCTTGATTACCAGTGGCGTCCAAGTTGTGGATTGTAACAGATGTTTACAAAAAATACTTTATATGTTTCACATCAATTATTAAAAAAAAAAGATAATTTTTTTCAGTTATTAGTACCTAGTGACCATTTTTACCAAAGCGGTTTTTAATTTTTTTAAAATGTTAACCAGGGGCGGAGGTAGATTTTTTTTCAGAATACACTTTTATTGATATAAAATAAATAAAAGCAGGTTCAGCTTATATTTTTTAAAATTATTATGTAATTTTTTTTTATAACAAGCACACCAGGGGCGTGCATAATATTTCATTTTAAAAAGCTTTTATTTAAAAATATTATGTTAGTTATGTGTGTTCCTAAAGTGAATTAGGGAACGCAATCAAATTTTGGTATTATTGGAAAGGTCCAATTTTGCACACCTATTTTGAAATTTTGTACATCCCATGGGAACCCGCAATAGGGTTCTCGAGTAACGAGGCTACCCCGCCCCCATTTTTCAAGACAGGTGTGCAAAAATGTGCAAAATTGGACCTTCCGAATGATACCAAAATTTTCAAAAAATATTTGGGGGTATCAGCCTCGTTAACTCGAGAATCGTATTGCGGGTTCCCATGGGGTGTGCAAAATTTCAAAATGGGTGTGTAAAATTAGACCTTTCGAATGGTACCAAAATTTTCAAAAAATATTTGGGGGGCCAGCCTCGTTACTCGAGAACCATATTGCGGGTTCCCATGGGGTGTGCAAAATTTCAAAATGGGTGTGTAAAATTAGACCATTTGAATGGTACCAAAATTTTCAAAAAATATCATCTGGGGGGTGTGCAGCGTCGTTACTGATGAACTTTATTTCGGATTCCCATATAGGGTGTGGAAAATTTCAAAATAGGTGTGCAAAATTGGACCTTTCGAATGATACTAAAATTTTTTAAAAATATCTAGGGGGCCAGCCTCACTCGAGAACCCTATTGCGGGTTCCCATGGGGTGTGCAAAATTTCAAAATACGTGTGCAAAATTTCAAAATAGGTCTGCAAAATTTCAAAATAGGTGTGCAAAATTGCACCTTTCGAATGATACCAACATTTTCAAAAAACCTTATATTTTATGATTGGTTTTCACTAATTCACTTTAGGATCACACAGAACTAACATAATATTTTGAAACAAAAATTTTTTCAAATAAAAAATTATGAGCTTATTATAAAAAAAATTATTTACATAATAATTTTAAAAAAATATAAGCTGCTTTCTCTAATTTATGTAACCATTTTTTATCAATAAAAGTGTATTCTAAAAAAAATCTATCTCCGCCCTTGGTTAACATTTAAAAAAAATGAAAAACCGCTTTGGTAGTAATGGTCACTAGTTACTAATAACTGAAAAAAATAATAATTTTTTTTAATTAATAGCGAGAAAATTCATGTTAAACGTATAAAGTGTTTTTTGTAAACATCTGTTACAATTCACAACTTGGACGCCACTGGTAATGAAGATTAATTTTCAAAATAACTTTGGGTACGTTTTATTTTTAATAGGCCTTCCAGAGATTGCGAAAATACATATTTAAAATTATTTTCGAAATCCGGTCAAATCCAAAAGGCAAAAGAATGTAAAATAAGCATAAATTTTGGAAAAAAATCATATCTCCAAAACAAAAGAAAAAATAATTTTGTTAAGAAAGATTTGATAACCAATTTAATAATTTTAAATATTTCCCAATTTTTTTTTTAATTTTCGTTAACTTTCACAAAAAAAAATAGTACCTTTTGTCACACCTTCTATACCGAATAAAATACAAAATGGCAAACATTGGTTTTAACCTTTTTTTAGTAAAAAATACCAGCTATACGATACCAAAAACCCCATTTCAAAATAATAAAACCTAAAAAAGTTACAGAGGTTTAAAATACTCTCCTAAATATAAAATATGCGTTTCATAGTGCGCCCAGTTTAGAAAGATCGTTAAGAGTTCACCTTGTAAGTAAATAACCAGCACTTTTGATCAAACTTTTCCCTAGTTACCTCTTAGAAACCGAGTTTTTAATTTCAAAGTGACAAAAACTTGCTTTCAGTCAAGAGATAGTAAAGTTCAAATACCAAAGTGATTATTAATTAAATGTCGGATTCCGAGGGAGACGCAGGCTCTCTCCCTCGTGATGGTCTGGGTGATGGATCCGACAAGAAAGAAACCGAGAGCGAGGCATCACGCTCAGTGAAAGAAAGCGAGAGCAACGTCGTTGCAGAAGAAAGTGTGGAAAGTGTGTATGATTCCAATGATTTCATTTCTGGTCCTAGCCTTAGTGAAAACGGGACACTGAATGTTGATATATTGGATTTTGAGTATCCTTTTTGGTCAAAAAATATTAATTTAAGACTTAAAATATTTTAGCATAATTTAAGGGGTAACGTTTTTGTCTAAGCAATTTTTACTTTTTTTTCACACAAAGCTTTCTTTCCAAACTTTCGATTTCTAGAATAAAACACTCAAATTTTTTTTTCACTGTTTTTACTGTCTTTTTAGCGTTCAAAAAAAGTACTGCCAAAAAACATTTTTTCTCTGTTAAAATGAAAAATATTAAGGTTGTTTAAGAGACAGCAAAAATTATAATTTTTCAAAGCATAAAGTGTGTGCGATATAAGGTGGTAAATTCTTTCTATCAAAGTTCTTTACACATCTTAAAATAATTTAACAGGTATTTTGGTAAAGCCATGATGACCCTTAAAATAATTTAGTTAAATACCTGATAAATGATTTTTAGATGTGCCTAAATACACGTTTCTTTAGTAAATTTAAAAACTGTAAAGAACTTTGATTGAAAGAAATTAATACCACCTTATGTCTCACACACTTTATGGTTTAAAAAATTACAATTTTTGCTGTTTTTTGTATATAAATGGCAAAATGAAAATCATATGCACGACACTATTCAAGATGACAGACATATAACAGAAATATTTATTAAACAATTCCCTTAAATTATTTTCATCTTTCTCTAAAATAGTGTTTTATAGCCTGCTGTCTCTCTTCAACAACCTTAAATATTTTTGCACTTCACTAATTTATCTCTCCATCTATCTCTAAAATTCTGCCCTCTCTCTCTAAATATTTTTCATTGTGACAAAAAAAATGTTTTTTGGCAGTACTTTTTTTAAACGTTGAAAAAATAGTGAAAACTTGAAAAAAGTGAGTGTTTTATTCTAGAAATCGAAAGTTTGGAAAGAAAACTTTAAAATGTGAGCAAAATCATGGCATAAAAATGTGAAAAACATAGAAAAAATTGGTTACACAAAAACGTTACCTCCTAAATTATGCTAAAATATTTTAAGCCTTAAATTACCGTCATGGTTTTTAACTAAATTATTTTAGGGGTCATCACGGCTCCACCTGAGAGTAAGTGTTTTCCTTATTTTTTTTACCAGATTTTCCTACGGTTACGACTGTTCAAAATACTTCAATTTAACGGTTTTAGACGAAAACACTATTGTGTTTTCTTCTGGAAATTTGTTGAATTTTTTTAATGTGGAAACCAGAGAAATCACATTTAGAAGGACAGCATTGGGAGGAGGAATAGGCCATATTAGAGTAATTTGATTGCAGTTGGCACGAATTAATAAAAAACTCAATCAAAATTTTTTTTTTAGAAAAACCCAAGTACTGAATTTGTCCACTTTGCAGTAGCGGAGTGCGGCGACGCACCCATAATTATTATCTACGTTTGGCCAACTTTGGATATCGTCTGTATTTTGAGGGATGGAGCAGAAAAAATCTACACGAACATGGATTTTAGGTAGGTTATTGTAGGGCTCTGTAATGGAACAGCGCCGAACAAAACAGCGCAGAGTAACAAAAGATCGCGTGGGTAACTAAGGAAACAGCGCAGTACCAAAAAAGCGCATACCTAAACAGAGCAATATTACAACATCATTTAATTTATGGCCAATTGCACCGCAGTGTTAAAACTGGTTTAAATTCCATTGATGTTTAGAATGTGATACCTGCATATTTTAAGTTCACTCAGGAGGTATGTTCTAAACACCAACTAAATTTAAATGATGTTTAACACTGCGGTGCAACTGGCAATTATCAAACAACACTTTTTATAGCCAGGTTAGAAGAGGTTCTCTCAATTTTTTTGGCTTTAGAGGGTTTGGTTTAATAGTAATAATCAATAATTTACGATGAAATATACCTCAAAATTTATTATTATTTAAATTAATGTAACCCAATGAAACCCAAAAAATTAAGTAAATTTAACTAACTCTGCTATAAAGAAAAGCTTTTTTGCACTTTAGAGACTAAAACGTCCCTCAAATGAGAGTACGTTGCGTCCCTAAAGGACTAAACTGGTACTTTTGATTCCTAAGGACTAAAACTTGCGCTTTTAGTTCCTAGAAAGTACAAATGTCACTTTTAGTCCATAGGGACTAAAAAACGGCATTTTTAGTCCCAGGGCCTAAAAATAAAATCCAGAAATATTGCATATAATAAAGATTGCATGCAAGAAATATTGCATCTTGTTTTACGTGTGTGACATTTCACAATGAATAAGACGTAAAAGTAAAAAAGTCAACAAATTTATAAAGGAAAAGCAAAACAAATCCCAAAGGTGCAAAAAATAGTACATAAATCACGTGATCAAGAGAGCAGACTACCAGATCGGTAGTGTGTGGTAGCTTAGGTACTGACTCGGAGTAAGGCAGAAAGGGCCCCTATTTGCTAGGCTTCATGCCTTTCTGTACTACTACTACTACGTGACAAAAGTGTTTTTTTATCCCTCGGCGAATTGTAGTCCTACAACCAACTTTCTTACCATAGAATGATTTTTCTTTCTTCATTTTTATACTCGCGCGGTATTTTTGTTAGGCTCTTTGCTCTGTTTTGTTACTAAGTTTTTATCACTGCACTCTTTTGTTGCTGCGCCCTTTTGTTACACGCTCTTTTGTTGAGCACATTTTTGTTACAGCATGCATATGCTTGTTCTTGCGCATTTTTGTTACTACACGCTTGTTCTTGTGCAATTTTGATTCTGCATGCTTGTTCCTGCGCATTTTTGTTATTACACGCTTGTTCCTGCGCATTTTTATTACTGCACGCTTGTTACTGCACTACCTTTTTCTACTGCAAGCGCTATTTTGTTAAGCGCTTTTTCACGACGGAGCCTAGTTATAGTAATAAAACCTGGGTTCTTAAAAATGTATGACGTTGCCAATTTCTTAAATATCGTCATTATTTGAATATTGTCAATAACTAATATGTTTTTGTGCCACAATTTTTTTGTGTTTTCTCACGAAACTTAAGTCTAAGATTTCTAAAGGTAAAGGACTATATGATTTTTTATTCTTAGGCTTTTTTTTTTTTTGGTTGAAAACCATTGGCAAACTTTCTTTTTACAGCCCTGATGGAGAACTTCTGGTGTCCCAAAGTGGAGAACCTGATTACCTCATCACGGTTTGGGACTGGAAACATCATCATATTTTATTGAGAACCAAGTCCTATGTAAATGATGTCTATCGGGTGAAATTTTCGCCTTACGTGCAAGGAGAATTAACCACTTGCGGTACGTCACCAATGTCACCGTCATTAGTAGTGTCATCCTTCACGAAGGTTTCAAGCCCATATTCATAGTTATTCCGAAGGCTTCCTTCTTCTTTTGGTAATGTAAATTCTTATGGCGAATGAAGAAAGGAGCCTTGGGGAACGACTACACGTACGGCCCCCAAACCAAGAGTAGTTTAAAATAAACCCAATTTTATTAATGAATGAATACATTTTTTTTGCACTTTAACAAAAAAAAATGGTCCTTGAAATCACGGGTAGTCCACCATACAATCAATTATTTTATGTTAAAAGGAAATGAAAATGTCTCGAAAACTGTAGCTTTGAAAGATTTGGACCTAATAACAAAATTTTGGGGTAATATTTACGAAAACCAAAATCTGAAAACTGCATATCAATAGCTGCTTTACTTCTAAAGTTATTATTTTTATATATATTTTCAAATAACTCGGAAGCTAAAGCTCCCACAAAATTGAACTTTATAACAATATTCATGGAAACTCAAATCTGAAAACCGAATATCGCTACGTGCTTTTGTTCCAAGGTTACAATTTTTTTAAATGTTTTATCTTCCTTTCCCCCCTTTCAACCCCCCACAACCCTAGCCAAAAGTTAATCAATTCATGTTCAGCTGATAGAGGATTTTTGTAGCAAATTTCGTTAAAATCGATTAAGGCCTTCTTGAGTTATCGTGTATACAAACAGACAACAGAAAGACAGATAACTTTTTTTTTCGTCGATTACGGTGTTTTGGAAACTTAAGTAGTAACTCATTTTTGATAAAATTAAAAAAAGTCAAAATATCACGATTTTAATAGTCCCTTATACCATATTGGTATGGTGAACTAAAAAGTAGGTAAGTTTTCTTTTTCTTAAAGGTTCGGGCAACTTGGCAAAGATAATCAAGGATAATTGTTGCTTTCTAAGCGTTTTTAATTTGGGAGAGAAACGCATAAGAGTTTAAGGGTCGTTGTATTGTTCCGTTGTTCGGTCGAGGTCGTTTGGCGGATTTAATGGCGTTTCTTGGTAATTACCCAGTAAACACAAACCTTGCGAGCCATAGATGGCCCGTCCGTGGTTTACCGAAATGCCGCTTGCTTGCCGAATACGGCAGCCGCGGCGGAGTGCAAGCGGTAATGTCCGCTCTGCCCTTGGATCGCCACATGCGGATTACCGCCAACACTACACGGATAGCCGCACAGAACCGGTTGGTGAACCGCCAGTGTTTTAACTAAGACGGCCACACAGACATCGCCGCTTGCACGCCGCCGCAGCGTTCATTGCACTTTTCGCTAGAAACGTTACAAACCACTGGAGAATAACCTGCGGATAAGTGACGGCCTGCCGTCAGATGATGAATTGCCGCGTTCGTACCTTTACCGGCTGCCAGACCGTTGCCGATAGATCTATCGGCAATCCGATAGTGGCTGTAAAGTGGCCACACAGACATCGCCGCTTGCACGCCGCCGCGGCGTTCATTGCACTTTTCACTAGAAACGTTACAAACCACTGGAGAATAACCTGCGGATAAGTGACGGCCTGCCGTCAGATGATGAATTGCCGCGTTCGTACCTTTACCGGCCGCCAGACCGTTGCCGATAGATCTATCGGCAATCCGATAGTGGCTGTAAAGTGGCCGCCCGGACATCGCCGCGGCGTTCGCGTGGGGTTAGAATGCTACAAATCATTGAAGGATAACCTGCGGATAGGTGACGGCCTGCCGTCAGATGGTGGATGGCCGCATTCGCACATTTACCGGCCGCCAGAACGTTGCCAACAGATTCATCAGCAAACCGCTAGTGGCTATAAAATGGCCGCTCGGACATAGCCGCTTGCACGTCGCCTCAAACAGCACTAACAAGCAGCCTCGTGACAGCTGAGCGCTTTGCAAGTTCTTGGAACGAGGCATCACCATTATATTTGTATAGTACCTATTAAATGTTAGACTTTATAAACATTGATAAAGTTTGCATTTTAAAAATCTTGTCCATCTATATGTATAAAAATATTATGTACTGAAGAAATATAATATTGAAACGAGCGCCATCTGCCTTCTAGACTGACAAATATTATAACTGTTTAATGATTAATTGCTCGTCTATATGGCTCTGGATAAATGCCGACCACGCAACAATTAGATTTTAAGTAACTGCACGCTTGATTGCCGCCTCTGGCTAGTAAGATGATATGTCGAAGCGGCTAGCCACCTAAATGCCACCTTTAAGGATTTTTTTCGCAAAGAAACCCAAACCGATCAAAAGCGGTACCCTTGATTGCCATGTCTGGCTAGAAAGATAATATGCCGAAGCGGCTAGCCACCCATATGCGACTTTTCGGGATTGTTTCGTAAAGCCATCCTAACCAATAGACTTTGATATTTTTAATGTTTCACTCGGTCAATTTATTGTTTCACTCAGTCAATTCAATCATCTCGTAAAACAATTCTGTAGTTCTAACAGGTAGAGTAGGCAAAGTTGTTATTGTTATTCTTATATTTCTATATATTTTATATTTGTTAATTTTGTACATGGCATGTCCGTTGAAATAAATAAATAAATAAAAATGGCAGCGCGCTTGGTTGCCTCGTCTGGCAAGAGAGATAATATGCCGAAGCTGCTAGCCACCTATATGCCACCTTTCAAGATTTTTTCGTAAAGAAACCCAAACCGATCAAAAGCGGTACCCTTGATTGCCACGTCTGGCTCGAAAGATAAAATATCGAAGCGACTAGCCACACTTTTTTCACCTTGTGGATTTCCTTCGTGCAGCTACATAATATTTACGAGAGACGTCACGCTTGATGGCCATGTCCGGCTAGAAACACAATATGCCAAAAAGAGTTAGTCACCCCTTCGCCGCTTGCTGCAAACTATCAGTAAGCAAAGTGGTTTACCAACTAGTGGCTGCCCACCAGCGCCGCCAAGAAACCGCTTTCTTGCCGTAAGGCTTGTGTTTACTGAGTACCCACGTGCGTGCAATGTTGCTTAAAACTTTTTCCCTAGATCGTAACCTTTCTAACAAATTGGCTATAAACATGGCGGCGATAACAGGCTAAAGGGCACTAAAGGGGTAACTCATATATCTTAGCAAGCAACAAGCAAGAACAAGATGTTTGATTTTCGATAAGTATTGAGTATTATATGAACACATATATTAGTTGTATATGGCTGGCCCCTTTTTGGTTACAAAAGTTAAGGTCAGATATGCCTGTTTATCTTGAGAAGAAGTCAGTAGCATGCAGCCACATACCCTCGCACGTTCTTTTCCAACAATGTTTTTTTTTAATTATTGTTATTAGTTTTTTTCCTATTTTTTTTCTGTTTTTTTTCTCTATTTTTTTATATATATATATATATATATATATATTTTTTTTTTATTAATTTATATTTTCTTTTGCTTTATATATATTTTTTTTTTAAACACATACTTTGACACACTACTGACCCTTCGCAGACGTCCGTGTATTCATCAGCCAACTCCATATCCATCGACGGAAATTCTCTGCAACGACAACGAAACTTTTGGAACTCTCTTTCGAACCATAAGAAACCTAGCCATGTCCCTAGTTGTGTTGTGTGTAGTAAACCCAAACTCTTTGAGATATGAACGGTTGAACAGTATAAAGAAAACAGCGCGTTTATAGGTTTCAACAATTTATTTAAAAAATTCTTTATCAGGTTACAAAACACTTACAAATCATCTTAAGAGTAAATTGATAGAATGGATTGACATTTTTTGATTGAGACACTTTTTTTTTTAAACACATACTTTGACACACTACTGACCCTTCGCAGACGTCCGTGTATTCATCAGCCAACTCCATATCCATCGACGGAAATTCTCTGCAACGACAACGAAACTTTTGGAACTCTCTTTCGAACCATAAGAAACCTAGCCATGTCCCTAGTTGTGTTGTGTGTAGTAAACCCAAACTCTTTGAGGTATGAACGGTTGAACAGTATAAAGAAAACAGCGCGTTTATAGGTTTCAACAATTTATTTCAAAAATTCTTTATCAGGTTACAAAACACTTACAAATCATCTTAAGAGTAAATTGATAGAATGGATTGAAGTTACCAAAAACTAACACCTTAAGAAAGTTACTGTATAAATTAGTCGTAGTAGCCGCTCAGTTTAGAATACAAATTCCGGGAAACCAATATGGCATACGTTAGTAGGGAAACAATGTCATAGAAAAAATAAATGCTCCGAAACATTTGCTTCCTGACTTGTAAAATACTAGTTTAATATTTGTGGGTTCAGATTATGCTGCGGAGACCTTGTGAATTGAAACGCACTTATGTACAGACTTCTCTGAACCTTAATCCATTTCTTCGTTAAGTTGTTACTATAAAAGAATCATTTACCTTTAGTCTTAACCTAATGAATTTCTAATAATTTCATTTCCTAATTTTCTTTACTTAACATAAATCATTCCAACAAATTTAGATAAAATTTCGATTCTAATGTCTCATACAAAATCATGCAGGTGATCTACCGAACAGTAACATGTCGTGCCTACACCAAAACGATTACCGAACATATTCACCAATAATATAACCATACACGGACAGAAATCTGGGGTCTCGTTAATGTATCAAAACATTAATATTGAAAGAATATAATTTGGTCCTTATGTGTTATTTTACTATAACGAAGCCTACGTCCGTCACATGTAAAATATCCCTTCACAATGTCATATTACAGTAACGATAGCTTGCGCCCGACGACACGTCCAATAAGACATCATTGGAACCTACCCCCTATATTGTTATTTTACTATAACGTAGCCCAAGCTCGTCATATGCAAAACAACTCTCCTCAATGTCATACTGCCGTAACGATAGCTTAGAGATGTGTGATTCGTGAACGATTCGTTCACTATGATCGAATCACTTGCGAGTATTGAGTGATCGAATCATGTTTGCTCGATATGATTCAATCAGTCAAATGAGTCAAATGACCGACGAGACAGAATGAATCAAACGAGTGAATCAAATCGGAACGGATCAACGACCGACTGACCCACTGTGGCGATACACCGAACCAGTCGGAAATAGGTCGATCGTTTCGTTCATTCGTTCCTTTGATTCGAATTCCCTCGCGCGGGGTAATTTGATTTGATTTTTAGGGTCAACAGAGTATGTCGTATATGGCTGCATAGACCTTTTTTTTTTGGTCTTGGTCACTTCATTTCAAATGATTGATTCAATGATCGATTCAAAAGATTTGATCAGTCTCGAAAAGAATCACTGATCGATTCGTTCAGTACAAAATGATCGATTTACCCATCTCTACGATAGCTTGCACCTGACACGAGCAATAAGACATCATTCCGGAGAATACTCCCCCCAAAAAGTTATTTTACCATAACGTAGCCTAAGCCCGTCACATGCAAAACAACTCTCCTCAATGTCATACTGCCGTAACGATAGCTTGTGCCCGACACGAGCAATAAGACATCATTCCGGAGCCTACTCCCCCGAAAATGTTATTTTATCATAACGTAGCCTAAGCCCGTCACACGCAAAACAACTCTTTCTCCAATAATATTATCCCGTAGCAGAATCAAATCAACACGATTACTGAATACAAATTGAAAAGACTCACATTTCCGCAAGCGGAATGTGATATCCTTCCTGTGCCGACTTTCTGCGGGCTCACGCATATATCTGAAACCTTCCGCAAGCCGCCAGCGAGATGTTAGGACAATATGTTTCAAACCGACTCGACTCTCGCGACAGCACGCTCTGAAGCACGCTTGCAAAACAGGCGTTCAAGACCGTGTCAAACAATAGGTGCTTTCACCACTTCCTACATACTTCAACAACCGTGGCTATACATAATGATACTTGGTTTCTCCTATTAATATAAGTTTATAGTAATACGAACTTTTAAAAAAAAACCTTTGATCCTCCCTATTATTTTATTTAAAACCACCCAGGGTAGGTCCATCTCAACATAGACTGGTTCTTTTTAGGTGTAGCCCACATAAAGTTTTGGAAGATGGCCCACACATTTACAGGGCTAAAATTAAAAGGAGAGCTGGGCAGATTTGGTAAAACTGAATATTCCGACATCATAGGAGTCCTTCCTATGCCGGATGCAAAGGTTGTATCGGGTTGCTCATGGGGAAATATTCTAGTATGGGACGACGGACTTATTACCTTTGAAGTGTTTAGATCTCTAAGGAAAAAATGCCATGACGCACCTATAGTCCAATTTTTTTATTCTGATGGAGAACTCTGGACAGTAAGTAGTAGTACCAGAATGGGGTGGTTTTTTGTAGAATGTTTTATGACTGTGTCATGTCGGAAAACTGTACTTATTATTATTGCATTAATTTGTAAAACTTTATTTGATATAAAAAATTTAAATTATAAAAATTAAATGCTATGGTTATAGACATAAGGAGATCCATTTAATCAATAGTAGAGCTGGTTAAAATTGTCGTATATTTTTACCTTGCCGAATATATCTGTGATATGGGGTATTGGATATCGATCAGTTATCGGTTTTTCATTCATTTTACGGTATTCTACAACAGTCCTCCACGTCTGTTTGCCTGACGCATTCAAAGGGTTCATAAATGTCCATGAGGCTAATTTTTGAATTTCGGGAACGTTCATTCAACCTTCATGTCAACCAATAAGAAGGCTCAGAATCTATCAAGCTTGTACGGTGCAGGCACAAAGCTGACCCGATTATTATTTATCACTCGTGGTAGCTTTAAGGCCACAAAAACGGCATAAATTTGACAACACTGCTTTGGTATTTTTTTGAAAGGAACGTAACCATTTATTAATGCTTCTTTAAAAGGTTTTGATGCTCGGCTTCATGCTTCATGAATTGCAAATTTGTATGTATCAATTTATTGGCCGATTAGACAAGTGGCCGGTGGCTATGCAGAACCTGAATTCCAATATTCCAATCGAACTCACTTCAGTTTTCTTGGGCCCATTACGTGACCTTGGCGTTTCAGAATTCCAACAAAGACAAAAACCATAACTTTTTTGTTATCATTTTATACAAATCTACAACCGTATCCAAACGATTTTTCAAAAAAATAAAAAAAAATCCAAAAATTATTGACGAGACTAAAGAAAAAGCCAGGTAAGATTTTTGACTATTGTTAGCCGTGTTTATTTTATCAAAAATGAGAGAGTTCAACAAAAAACTGTCTGGATACGATTGTGAGGAATTCAAAAATAAACATTCCTGCCAAACTTCAAACAGATTCCGTTTTCTCGTTTCCGATATTCTCCCCGGTAAAGATTGGCCCAAAAACAGCAAAGAAGTGTTGTCAAATCCTTAAGGCCTTAAAGCCTGTTATTGGTCGATGTCAGTCCGACAAAATTCGAGAATAAGTACCCAGGGGTTTAATGAAAATTATCCACTCGCTGCACTCGTTATTTGAACCAACGCATGTAAAAAAAACACATTTTAGTTGCTAGTTGTAAAGAGTATTATTTTAGGTGTCCATGGACGGTCACGTGAAAGTGTGGTGGTTCGAAAAAATTGATCAAGCCGATCCCCCGGACGACGACAGGGTAATCTTAGTGGATCCAACTTATGACTTTTACACTCCGGGGTTGAGTTTGATGGCCATTGAGAAAAGACAGCCCCAAGAGCCTGGTGATTTTCAATGGTTTGGTCAGGTATTTTTTGATTACAGACATTTAAAGCCAATCTATCCATAAAATAGAATACGAGGTGTTTCATTTAAGATAAAAAAACTTATAAAATTCTTGTACTTCAAGTTATACAGAAGACACCCGGAACAATGGGTTAGACAAGTAAACATAGTTTAGGTGATTCTTCTTTCAACACAATACAAAGATCGTTAAAGACAAGAGTAACAAACAAGCAAAAGTTAATGTTACAATATGACATTTTCAGTGATAGTTGACAACCGTACATGTACACTTCTTCCCACATAAAACTGGTACAGCAGAAGGTAGCTGCAAATACGATTATGTGCAACACTGACTTTGTTATTTTAGGTTATATTTTGGCACATATAAACTTTTTATAAGGAGACGGCTTGTTTATTTTTTACTAATTCAAAATAAAAGGCCACTAAAAATAAGAACCACATTTCAATAAAGCAAAAATGTTTTATCAACTAAACAAAAGCTACAAAGTAATTGGTCCATTCGACTAGTTGATTATGAAAGAAGCAAGCCTACGATAGTAACCATAATAAATCGATTTCAAGAAGAAGAAACTGTCCCTCGAAAGGAAAGCACCGGTTTGACGAAAGTTACTAACCCAAAACAATTGAAAGACCAGATCAAGTTACAAAATTAAAAACATATAAAAAAAAGTACTTATTTTTTAATTGAATTGGCTAAATTTTCAAATAAGTTTGGATTTTCAGTAATAACTTTCCTATATGCCGTTACGATGAGTTCCATTAGATGTTCTGAATTCCTGGGAATGATATTAAAACTTGATAATTTCTTAGCGATAAGTCCCCAAACGTTCTCTATTGGATTCGCATCAGGATTTTTTGCAGGCCAGGGCAAAACTTCGATATTATTATCCTGGAACCATATATGCGCAATTCAGGCCGTATAAACTGGACAGTTATCTTGTTGGAATACAAAATGATATGGATAAGGGACTTTCACCTCTGGAAGCATTACATTTTCCAGCATATTATCGTAAACTTCGACTGTAAGTCGCCCATTAATTCTAAATAGAGCGCCATGTTCTCTAGCCGATATCCAGCTCCAAAGATTTACCTAAAATCTTCCCGCCTGGTCTTCGTTTACAGCAATATATCGTTCTTCGTATTGAGTTCTTGGGGGTCGATAAACCAGAATTTGTTTTTTATCGCTGTTGGACTTAAAGATTTTCTCATCTGTAAAAACGACCTGCTGCCAAAATTCTTCGTCCCTCAGAGAATTTTCCTCACACCTTAGCCTCGAACGTTTAATCCAACTGTCTGATGTTGTTAGGGATCCTAGAAAATTTGATTCAATCTTTACTTCTTTCGCTTTGGCAAACGGATGATTATCCAGAAAATTGATTGCTTCTTGGTCTTCCTCTGAGCTAGTAACTTTCGTCAAACCGGTGCCTTCCTTTCGGTGGATAGTTCCCTCCTTTTCAAATCGATTTTTATGTTTACTTCTCCCATAATGAACCACTACTTTCCGAATAGACCACCGTCTAGTTTTGCTAAGATTTGAGCTTTATCAAATTCGGAAAGATGCGGCGGCATTTTTTTTTAAGCATTGTTACTTATGGGAAGACAATGCCGTACTATAAAAATTTTAAAAATTAAACAGGCTGCTAACTTCTGCTGTACCAGTTTTATGTAGACAGAAATGTAGAAGTTAATAAAAAGTTATGCAACTTTTTTGTTTTAAACTTATTTCTTGCTACAGTGGTAAGAGAGAAGGGACGGTGGAAAATATGGTGAATCACCCTGTACCAAGACGAACCCATTTTGTACTGTTCATTGCAAGTTTTCCGAACCATATTTAAGATAGCTATGGCGGCTTGAAAATTAAATACAGAAATTAAATAGAATTGTCAATGTCCTGGACAAAAAAGTGATCCGACTAGAGTGCAATAGAACGACAAGTCAGCCTCTCACATATTTGATAAAGGAAAAATTTAAAAAAGGATAAAATTTAAAAATTCTGTTAACAAAGCAAATACAGTTACATTTATATAAACCAGTCGTTAATGCTAAGTAACACTAATAATAATACTATACTAGTAAAAAAAGTAATAAACTATATGATTTTAGATTTAGAAGCACAGATAAAGTAAAATATATGACATAAAAATAGGAGAAAATAAAATTGTGAGGCAAAAATTTGAAAAGTATAGTTTTGGAGAAAAAAAAATCGGATTAATAATATAAAAAACGACACACAACACGAATAAAACAAAATAAAAATAGTAAAAAAAGCGCTGGTACAATAACAATATTTTAAAATATAAATGCATCCTTGAAAATGTTAAATAGAAAAACGACAAACAAGAACAAAACAACAAAAAAAAAATAAAAAAACGCTGGTATATAATAAAACTACAAATAGGTCAAAAAATGTTTTTACTATCAGTCATATTAGTAAATAGTGTCAGTCCTCCAGAGAGTAATAAGCTTTTTCCGTCAACTATTCCTTTACTTCTTTTCTAAGAATTTTGGAGCTTCATATTCTTCAAATTTGCTGGCAATTTGTTATGAATTTTTGTACTTCTGCATATATTAGAGTGTTGAGTAAGGCTGTATCTTGGAATGGGCAATGGAATATTGTTATGGTTTTTTGTTTCATAAGGATGTGTGTGCGTGAAATTTTTATATTTTTTGTAAATCGGCTGTCGAGAATAAAAATTCCTATCAATGTTAAATTGTTTCAAAGAGAGGTTTACACCGATGCCGCATGAAAGGTTAGTGTATAAAAAAATATTGTAGGACAAAAATGGAGGCATATGGCTGATAGACCTAAACACCGAACAAGAACCCGAGCCTTCCATCCAACTATTTCGGTGTCACGCCGGTAAAGTCACGGATATGGCGACATGCCCGTTTGGTACCATTTTCGCCAGTTTGGGGAGTGCTGGTAGGCTGTTTTTATACGATTACGCTAAGAGACAAAGAATTT